>CM066314.1:61266500-63729000 GCA_033807775.1 Saussurea involucrata | reverse complement strand
GTTAACCTTGAGATGACGGAGTCTACGATGGAGTCTCGCATGATGAAGAACATGATGCAAATGATGAATGCGGCGGTAGCACAACAATCTGAAATGTTCATGAAAGCATTAAATGATCGAAGTTCGGAGTTACGGCGAACGGAGACCGACACTAGTGTGATAAACCCAATTCGTAATCCTGTGACGAATGTAAACAGGAGGGTGGAAAGAGTCTGTTCATATAAAACGTTTCTGAGCTGTAAACCGCAAGAGTTTACCGGAGCAGACAATCCAGTGGCATGCATGAATTGGCTCCGAGAGATGGAACAAGCTTTCCGAGCTTGTGAATGTGATGAGGAATCAAAAGTTAGGTTCGGTTCTCAAATGTTACGAGGCAACGCATTGACATGGTGGAATATCGTAACATCTACTGTGTCGGCTCCTGTCTTAGCTGCTATGACATGGGAGTCGTTCAAGAAAAAGATTCTGGAGGAAAATTGCAACGAGAACGAGATGGACAAGATTGAAGAAGAGTTTCGGACTCTTAAGAAGGGTACTTCGTCTGTTAGGAAGTACACTGAGTCCTTTATGAAAAAAATGAACTTAGTGGGGCATGTGGCTCCAACTGAGAAGGAAAAGATTAAGGCTTACCTAAAGGGTTTGCCAGCTGATATGATGTCCCGAGTTAGGAATTCAAAAGCTTCAACACCGAGGGAAACGATTGAGGAAGCAAAGATTGTGGAAGAGGTTTATGCAAAAGATAAAGCGGAGAAGGCTCAAGTGGGAGAGAAAAGAAAATTTGAAGGTCAATCGGAGCCTTCACATGGACCAAAGTCCCTTATTAAGGCTACTCATTTTGAAACTCGACCAGAACCTAATTGGTGTCAGAAATGTGGGAGTAAACATTTTGGGCCGTGTCGAGTGTTACTGAGAAACTGTTTTAAATGTGGAAAGAGTGGTCATCAAATAGAGAACTGTCCCATCCGAGAACCAACTTGCTATGAATGTAAGAAGCCTGGCCACTATCGAAGGGATTTCCCAACGTTGAAAGATAGCGGGAATCAAGGGAAGAAACCCATCACCTCAACATCAAAGGGTTGAACATTTCACGTGACGATAGAATATGTTAAGGAATGGACGGATGTGATTATGATTAGGGCTGTAAACGAACCGAACGAACACGAAAAAGGGCTTGTTCATGTTCGTTCGTTTAAGTTAACCGAACAAACGAACGAACACGAACAATAAACGAACAAACATTTTGGTGTTCGTGTTCGTTCATTTAAAAAATAGGTTTGTTCGTGTTCGTTTATGTTCGTTCGTTTAAATGTTAAACGAACATAAACGAACGAACATAAACGAACTTAAACGGTGCACACGCTTTCATGGGTGCTCCATTATATTTTTACTTAGACTCAAGCCCATAGGGAAAGGGCTAACTACGGTGCACCCACTTTCATAGGTACTCCAGTTAAAATTTATACTGAAAAGAATGGGCTAACTAAAAAGCTAAAGCCAAAGGGCTAAGCCACTAAAGAATGGGCTAAGCACAAGTATAATGAATGGGAGAGTTGTGGAAGGGGGAGGCATATTTATAGTTGATGCAGCCTTTAGATGGTTTATCCCACCGATGTGGGATGAAACCTTAAGCAAAATTGAGAGTTTGAGTTTCTAACATAATACACAAATCATCCCACATCGGAACTTAATGGAAATTAAAGGAGACTTTCAATATATAAATAGTTCTACCCACACACAACATCAGTTCATATTTATCATTTTCTTCATCCATTTTTTGAGAAATGCAAGTAATACTTTATGATTATTAAAAGTTAATGAACACAAGGTATACCAACAATCTTGGGGTGCTCCAGTTAAAATTTTGAAATAGGTTCAAGTCAATAAGGCTCAAACCATCGGATTCAAGCCGCAAGACTCAAACCACAAGGGACCCAAACAAAAAAGTTGATATCAACCCACAACCATAAGGCAATGCTCAAGCCAATGGGCTTGAACCACCATGGTTGGCTCAAGAGTTGATTTGCTAAAAATTGAAGGAGGTGAGGATCATATTTATAATAGGAGATTGGCAAGATGAAGTGCTTTTCCACCGATGTGGGATGGGTGAAAATCCCAGTTGTTGTTAGAAAATCCCACAACCACTCATTTGTTTTTATCATAATATAAAATATAAAATTATAATTACAATAATTACAATTACTAAATATAAATATGATTATATATATATAATAGTTGAAATATTTAATTGTTAAACGAACATAAACGAACATAAATAAACGAACATAATCGAACATAAACGAACGAACATTAACGAACGTTAACGAACATAAATGAACGAACGTTCACGAACATAAATGAACGAACGAGACCTTTGTTCATGTTCGTTCGTTTAACTAAACGAACAAAAAAATTGTTCATGTTCGTTCATTTATTAAATAAACGAACATAAACGAACTTCCCGCCGAACGGTTCACGAACGGTTCGCTGAACGTTCGGTTCGTTTACAGCCCTAATTATGATACAATCCTTGTTTATGTATATTATGTAAGTAGTGCTAACTTATCTTTTGTATTTTGGTCTGTATTAAAAGTTAGCTATATCAGTTGTTATTGTTGAAAGATGCTTTAATGATTGAAATGATTAAAGAAGATCAAGCTATAGTTGGATAAAGATTTGATGATAACAGTTGCTCTAAGGAGGCTTGCAAAGTTTCAAGTTGGGGAGCGAATAATATTAAAGGATATGAATGAGTCTTGTTCTTTTAGACCTTAGACTATGATTGAGTATGTAGGACTTGAATTTAAGAAGACGCGTAGCATATTTCATATTGGTTATCCTTAAAAAGGAGGAGTGGAGATCCTCGTTTGTTAGTATAGTTTCGATTTCGAGGACAAAATCAATTTTAAGTTGGGGAGATTTGTAACACCCCGAAATTTCATTATATTATATTTAATATAATTGGGTCGATTTGTAAGATAGTCTAAGTTGTGGTCAGATTGTAAAAGTAAACTCCGGGGTTGAAATTGTAAATTTAACCAAAGTTTAAAGGTGTTTGATGAAAATGAAACTAGAGGGTGTATTTGGTCATTCCTTGAAAGTTGATTACTTAAGGGATGGGTTTGGTGTAATTAAGACATTATCTCAATTTACACTCTTGAAGTCTGGGAAGAAAAGCAGAGAGAGAGAGAAAAGAGAAAGAAAGGAGAAAGAAGAAGAAGGAACTCGTTTCATCTGAATTCTTGTGTGTGGTAAGGGTTTTGAAATTCTTCTCCTATTAATCTCTTAATCAGTTTGGTAACACTCAGTTGGAATCATCTTTCATAGATTGTGAATCAGAGTAGAGAGGGTTTGGATTGCTGGGATTCATCTTCTCCAGGTGAGTTCATCCTTTCATTTTAAAAGTTCACAGTTGAAATTTGAATCTGATTAAGTAGATAAATTGTCTGTATGAATTGGTATAATTGTTCAGAAATGGTATTGATTAATAAGCTGAAGTTTTAGATGAGTTTTGGAATACTTAGACGTGAATTGAATAAAACAGTACATAGTTCCGGAATTAAAATGAGTTCCGGAAACTGGGTTGAAATCCGGAACTGGTGAGTTCCGGAATTGGACTTTTGGATCCGGAAGTAAGAATTCCGGAACTGGGCTTTAAATTATTTGGGTTCTGGAACTATAGAGAACCGGAATGGCTTGGATTTATTTTGTTCCGGAAGGGATGGGCCCGAATGAGTTCCGGAGTTTGAGTGGTAGATCCGGAACCACTATTGCCGGAATTGGTTTTGAGTTGGGCCGCAATTGGAATTTTCGGTATAGACTTCCGGAATAGGGACTCCCGGTATTGGGATTCTGGTGTGGACTTCCGGTATGGGCTCACTATTGGAGTCCCGGAGTTGGGCCTAGTCACGTTGGACTTCCGGTAATTCATTTGAATTTTAATTGGGCTTTGGTAATTAAGTTTTTTTAATTAAAACAAAGTAGAAATTGGGTTTTAGTAATTGAGATTTATTAATTAAACAAAGTGGAGTTTTAGGGTCCAATATGGTTTTATTGTTAGGATATGAATCCTATAAAAAAGATTTATTATCTTTGTTGAATCGAGGTTTCGGAATACCTTCTAAATATAATTTAGAAGAGAACGATTGAGGGTACAATAGGTTATCTAGTGTCTTAGAACTGAAAATGTTATGGGATTAGTGTGATATGTTTTGATACATATACATTGATAAGTGAAATGGATCCATTGGCACTGATTGTATTAGTAACAAGGAATAGGCAAAGTAGAATTGCTATTCATGTTGAATTGAATAGGCAAAGTAGAATTGCTATTCATGTTGAATTGAATAGGCAAAGTAGAATTGTTATTCATGTTGATTGAATATGCAAAGTAGAATTGCTATTCCTGTTGAATTATTTGAATAGGCAAAGTAGAATTGTTATTCCTGTTGAATTATTTGAATAGGCAAAGTAAAATTGCTATTCATGTTGAGATGATTGAATAATCAAAGTAGAATTGCTATTCATAATTAAGAGGTGGAAAAGGCGGAATAGACAAAGTATAATTGTCATTTCTGTTCGTTTTGAGTGGATTAGAAATAGGCAATATATAGGTGCTATTTCTACTTCCATTTCAAGAAAGAGGAATAGTGATCAGATGTAAGTCATTGGGTTTGATCGATGAACTAGAATCCATGATGATTCTTGGTGAGCTTTAGAACATGATGATATGACTTTCTGAATGATAGTCATTTTCATGGAATCGAGTATGTTTACGTTATTATGAGATGAGCACGAGTACGGTAAGAATGGTGGAGAACATGTTTGCTTATATGATTTAGATATTTTCAAAGCTATTAATGTTTTAATTTGAATTTGGATGTTCTCACTAGGCGTAAGCCTAATTGTTCAAATTAAATTTTCTTACCAGGTACAGGTTCAGGGAAGTAAATGGGATGTGGGACGAGAGCTTTTGAAGTATTCAATTTTTGAGATAAGCGAAGGAGTTAACGATTGCGATGTGGCTTTTTGATAGATTGCTTAGATAACCTAGTTAATCCAATTATAGTTGACATGATTAGATTAATAGGTTATTGGGAGAATTCCATGTTTGTAAATACGAAAGCTCATAGTTAATTCTCTTCTTATATAAAAGTTTGGATGTTATTTTGTCATAACTTGTTACAATTTGAGGTTCAAATTAGCCCTGATTTTTAGGGTGTTACAATATTGGATATCCATTGGATTATATTGGATCGAACCAATATTAATCAGATTGGACTAAATTTGATTCATACGAATGGATGATTAATTGTTTTATTATATATAATATTAAATTAATTATTAATTGTCCTCTAATAAAATTATTAACTGAATGGGTAGTTGGATGATAATTGAATGGTAATTGAGTGGGTGGTTGGATGATTATTGGATGATAATTGAATGGTAATTGAGTGGGTGGTTGGATGATTATTGGATGGTAATTTGATGGGTAGTTGGATGGCAAATGGATGGATAATCGGATTCGTTAGGTCAGTTTTGGTCGATTCTGGACTGTCATCCAAGAACCGATCGATCCAAATTGAATGTTGAAAATTTCGATCAGATCCAATCTAATAATTGGATATCTAATCATCATCTGTCGGTTCTAATTGGATCAATTGGTTTTAATTGGATCGGTTGAATTTCTACACACTCCTAATTTTGGACCAAGAATGGACTCTACGAATTGGAAGGGACGAAAACTTAAAAGTAGGAATAGATGAGAGACCAAAAATGTAACTCACTCTATATTAATTAGTAAATTAGATTTTTGATCCACATGGTTGTCACTCACTATCAACTTTAATCCATCTTTTAAATTAGTTACAATTTTAGTCATTGTGGTTGCTAATATATTGTCGTTTTGGTCTCCATGGTTTGTCAAAAATAACACTTTTCGTCCCTGTAATTTTGAAATTACAAGAAGACCATCGTAATTTGCAGAAATTTCCTGATTTTGGTCAATCTTTCTAACAATCGTTAAAAGTTTCTGTTAAATAAAAGTCAATTTCCTTCTTTTATCATTTTTTTTGTCTTTTATACAATAAAAACCATAAGGATCAAAATTGTAGTTTACTCTGATTTACTTTTTTCATGATATTGTAATATTATATAGAGAGAAATTATTTTATAAATTTTTAATGCTTTTAACAATCAATTTTTAATAAAAGTTAGTTAGAAGGACCAAAAGTAAATCAATTTAACAATCATAATAATCAAAACTGTAACTAGTTCAAAATAGGGACTAAGTTCATAGTGAGTGATAACAACAAGGACCAAAAATGTAATCACTCTATATTTTTTTTTAGTAAACTACAATTTTCGTACTTGTGGTTTGTGAAAGATTATGATTTTCATTCATGTGGTTCTAAAATTGTGATTTTTGTTCTAACGGTTTGTAACTTAATGTTATTTTCGTCCCTGAGACTATATATGTTAAATCCCTCATTAACTTAGGGGTATTTCAGTCTTTTTATTTTTATTTTTTAGTTTATTAAACATCTTTTTGATTTCTGCCTCCAATGTATGTGATTTTATTAATAAGATGTATAATTGTGTTGTCGCATAGGTCAATTAATTATACCAAGTAATTGTATGTCTTATATAAAACAGTTAGGGTTGGGTAGATCCCATCCGAACCATACGTCAGTTTAACGAACCGCATCATACGAGCAGGAATGAGATCTCAACCCTATCTTTGAAAAGTTTAAAACAAATTTGAAGCATGATTATTTATGGTAGTACTATATGCATGATTTTGCATGACATGTATGTGTATACTTGTACAAGAAACCAAGAACTCATTAAGCTTTATAGTTAACTATTTGCATGTATCTCAAGGGTAAGGAATTATAGGATAGATAAAGATAAGGGGCATGACTATACCACAAAGACCTTGCTTAGTTTTCAGTATTAATATTTTCTTTCCAAATGTCTTTTTCTAGTATGTGACAGACTATATTTTTGACATTAAGGTCAACATGCTTCTCCACCTTTAGTTCCATTCATACGCCGCTCATGAGCCCATAAAGAACCATAAAATGTCATTTGGGATGACAACCTTCTTCAGTTCCTACTACGTGTTGAAACCTAGGGGGCAAGCTTTTCTCTATTTTTTCTTGCTTGGTGTAGATCTATCCATTCACTTCATACATTAGTCAAAGCATGAACATGACCTAAATAGGTCTCAATGGTCTCTAACACGTCCATCTGCATTAGTTCATACTTTTGATGATAGTTTGAAGCCTAACTCTCTTTATCTTCTCATCTATCTCCTTGGTATAATGTCAGAAAGACCCTCCATGTCTTATTTGATGCCACTGTTCGTTCAATATGCTCGAATGTCTCACTACTCATACCTCGAAGGATAAAAAGTAGGGCATTTTTGTCTTTCTTCTTCAACGCTTGATGTGCAATTTTTTACGCAATATTTGGGTTGTCTACTAGAAGAGCCATTTTCCACAATTTCAAGTAGATCATGATAATCGAATTGCATTTGCATTTAATCAAAACATTATAAATAGGCGATTAAGGCTTAAAAAAGCTTACACCTTCACAATTAATTTTCACCACATCTTGGTGGAATGTTTTGTTAGCTTTCTTTTTCTTCCTAGCTTTTGGTTCTTAGTTTGAAGCTTGCGGCAGCTTTTGAAGCTTTTGGTTTGGGTCGATTTTTTCTTTGTTTCTACAATCTCAAGTAATTTAAGTCTTGTTATTTCATCATTACTAGTTCTTTCTTTTACGTTTTACTTCTAAAATTCATCTTTCGGTTTTCACTTTTGGAGAAAGTTTATTGTAGCTTTACGTTGGATTAAAAATCCATTCGTGGCTCGTGACAATTACCCAAAAGGCCGAAAATGATTTCTCTAAGTAAAACGTGCAAATCTTTAGTTTGTGAAACGTTACTTGGCGCACAAGTTTTCGAATCTTTTCTTGTCCTTTCTTTTAGTCTTTAATTTTATGCATTTACGTTATCGCAATTTATTTTCTGCACTTTATTTTCTCGCACTTTACTTTCTCGCAATTTAATTTACCGCACTTTACTTTTCCGCAATTTAATTTACCGCACTTCATTTCTCGCAATTTAATTATTGTTATTTATATTCCCATGCATCTTAATTTTAATCTTTTCTCAAGAAAGTCGTTACTTGCGCGACAAGTTTTCTTTCCCAAATTTTAGTATTTGCAAAACTATTCTTCATGCATTTTCTATCTCCGTTATTTAAATTTCAAGTCTCTACATCTTTTGCAAAAGGAGACCGAGTAATGATACGTTGACAACCTTAGCTTGGGTTGTAAAGCGTAGTTAAGATTTAGACCGGTAAAAACGTAAAAATGTGTATTAATATAGTCTTGTCGTTATTTAAATCAGATTATAAAATATTTCATTGAAGATTACATTTAATTAATTGACGACTAATTATTTGTATGAAAATGTGTTAACTTTTCAGAAGTTACTTAAATATTAAATCTGAGATAACATATGTCGCTATAATATCTTTTTACCGGATTACTTGTTTATATCTTAACGAAACTTTACACCTTTGCTTCTTTTTACAATTGATTTTTCATAGTGATAACCAACCAACCAAAAAGATTTATTCGAATTCGCCATCTGAAGTTAGTCTTTTATCTCGAGATCTTGCAACTTAAGATGCATATCCTTGTGGAATACGATACTTGGTTCTTATCATTTTATTACTTGAAAGACGTTATTAGATCTCATTGTATACTTGCTTTGAGGTCTAATTATCACATGTCTGTAGGTGTGTAAAAAGCACTATCAATAAGCAATATCTAAGACATATGTGGTAATATTATGGTCATCCTTGTCTCATCTTGTTCCACCTATTTTGGAACAAGAAAAAGAATATTTATTCCCACGCTGTCCCACCTTATCCCGATTCTTGTCCGTGTCCCATGTTGTGCCAAACGTGCTGGAACAATGAGTTCTTGTCATGTCCCATGTTACACCAAACGTGGAACAATGAGTTCTTGTCCTGCCCCATGTCATGCCAAACGTGAGATAGTGAGTTTTACCCCATCCCGTCCCATGTATGTTAAAAGGTATGACATCTTTGTTCCAATCTTGACTTTTCTAACTTAAGGTATTGTTTTGTTGGTTATTGATTAGTTCAGGGACTAATGTTAGGAAACTGTGAAACTTATGGACGACGCCTCACATCTCGTGAAAGTCTGGGGTTAGCGGATCACATATGGTAAAGCTTGAGGGACTGAAGTTGACAATATGAAGTTGGAGTATATAAAGATGAAGATTCTGAAAGTTGGAGTATATCAATTGGTATCAGAGAAATCGATTGATCATCTTGGTTTTTCAAGAAGATCTCTTTTTCTTAAACTTGTGCTACATTGTGAATATCATTACTGAAGAAAACGATTCTCCAATCAAAGAAAGAAAAGGGGGAGAATTCTTCAAGAGTTTAAGAAAAATCGATTGATCATCTTGGTTATTCAAGAAGATCTATTTTTCTTAAATTTATGCTAATCTGTACCAACATGTCTTGTGTGAAGAATCAAGCTCTCCAAATCAAAGAAAGAAAATCTCCGTCAGATCCCCGTCTGAAGATTTTGTGACAACTTGACTTTGACAAGCCAAAGACTGCAGTTCTCAAATGTTTAAATCTTGAATCCAAGGGGAAGATTGTTAAGTCTAAATATGTCTTCAAGATTTAATGTACAAGTCATTGTCAAAGTCAATGTATTTAGTCAAGTGTAGAAAGTCAAAGCTAGCTTATTTCCTTAACAAGTCTTAGGGTATATAAGGCTGTGTTTAGACTTTCATTGTAAGCTTTTGGACATAATTCTCATATTGTAATACAGAGCCGACATGAATACGATCTAAGCTTTCTCTCTCTACTCTCTCTCTAGAATTCATATGGAAATTCATGTTGTTTGATCATTTTGGGACTATCAATTGGTATCAGAGCATGTTAATGAAGATCTGCTGAAGAAATTACACAAATCGAGATCAAAATTGTTAGGTTTTTGAGAGAAATCGATTGATTTTCTTGATTTTTTCAAGAAAATCTATTTTTCTCAAATTCTTACATTTTTTTGAGTTTGATTCGTCTGGATATCGAGTTTTTGGTTTTAGAAATCACATTTGGAACAATTCATATTCAAGAATCGAAGGCTAATTTCAGAGATTTGAGGGTCAATTTGATGATTTTTGGGATTTTTGTACAGTTCGATCGGTTCTGTCTGGTTGAACTTTCAGACATCAATTCAGTGGTTTTCAGCGAAATTGGTTCACATAATCGTGTTAGAAACCTATTTTCTAACATCTCTGCAAATTTTGGAAGCCTAATTCGAAGATTTGATTGGGATTTGATGAATTTTTGAGCTTTGCGCCAGATCTAAAGTTTGCGCCAGTTCATCTTCAAATTTGAAAACTTCAGATCAAGTCTACTTTGCGCCATCAACGTGTAGCGCAAACCTCACTTTGCGCCACCAACGTCTAGCGCGAACCTCACTTTGCGCCACTGTCTTTTAGCGCAAACTCTACTTTGCGCCACTAACGTCTTGCGCAAACCTTACTTTGCGCCACTCACTCTTAGCGCAAACCTCACTTTACGCCACTTGTGAGGAGAATTTTGAGAAAAAAATTTATACTGAAATTTTTTCTATAGTGTATTTCATACACTTTAAGAGTTTTTCAAGAAAAAGTTTTATATAATTTTTTTTTCTGATTGTTCATTTTCCGCAGATTCAGTAGATTTTTTCATTATAAAGATCTTTTAATCGTCAAGCAAACATGAACCGACTTCCAGTGCTGATCAAAGAATCTGATTTTGAACGATGGAGTGTTTCGTTCATCGACTTTATTGCGAGTAGAGAAAATGGAGAGAATATGATAAAATCTTTCTCCGAAGGTCCAATGATCAGATATAAAATGGAGAATGATTTTACAGAAGAAGAGATTAAAAGAAAGAAAGCTGACAAGGAAGCTTCATCCAGCTTAATCTTTGCACTGAATCAACTTCCGCAACACATTTACAAACGCGTTGAATGTTTCAAACACAACCCAATGCAGATGTGGAATGTGTTATCTAAGCAAATGCATGGATCTGAAGTTGCATTTACAAAGAGAAAGGAAGAAGAAAAGAAAGTCGAGAAAGAGGACAAGGAACAGAACATGCCAGAAGCTGAAAATAAAGATCTTAAGGAAAAGGTCATTGAGCTTACAAAGAAGTTATCTGACATGGAAAAGCTGCTCAAAGTAGAAAGAGAGGATTTCAGAAAAGAAAGAGCTAATCGTTTAAATGACAAAAATTGCTATGCAAAGCAAATTCTTTCTCTTTCTCAGAAAATTTCTGAACTTGAAAAGACTTCAATTTCTGAGAAGAAAGAAAATGAAGAAAAGAAAGCTCTTGAACTCCGATGCATAAAACTTTCGAAGCAAAATTCAGACTTTGAGAAGGTTTTATTTCTTGAAAAGGAGAAATTGGAGAAGGAAAGGCTTGAATTTGAAAATAAAAGGAAAGTCTTTGAAGCGAACAATGAGAAATTGTCAAAGCAAATTTCTGAGCTTAAAAAAGAATTAGATGAAGAAAGACAAGAGCTAGAAAAGAGGAAGAAAGCTGAATTTCAAGCTAGGAGCGTTAAAGATGAATTTTCTGTTGAACGGAAGATATTTCAGCAAGAAATACGTAAGCTGACAAGGAATTTGGCTGTGTTATCAACTGATATCATGATAGAAAAGAGGGTTAAGTGTGCTATTCTGAAGAAGCTTGATTTTGTGACCAAAGAACGGAACGACTTAGCTTACAAAGTGAAGTCATTTAACAAATCCAAAAGCTATTCAGAAAGTCCGATTCGACCTTCTAATCTATTCTATGATCATTCAGTGGATAATTCTTCCAAGTATCAATCTGCCGATCTTCCTTCATATAAGAAAGTCAACATGCAATAGAGTGTGAAATGTACGATTCCTCAAAAAGATGTACCAAAATCATCTGTTCCCAACAAGAACACTAACCTGAAAGGTAAATCTTTTGCTAAACCTGGTTCATTATATCCCACAAATAATTTAATCAGGTTTGCACAAAAGAATATTTGCTGTTCTTATTGTGGAACTAATGATTTTGTTAAAAATAATGATGCGCAATTTTGGTATGGCACTTATCATTTTCCTTCCTATAGAGCTCTGCTTAACAAGTCAGGACCCAAGACGCGTTGGGTACCAAAATCTACTTAATCTGTTTTTGCAGATTTAGAAGCAAAGCGTTGAACTCTCGGAAGAAGATGTATCTGTGCATTTAACGTAATTGGTTTCTGAATACATCAGTTCAGGACCCGTGCTTCAACGACAATGGCTTCTGGACAAACCAGTTCAGGACCCGTACTTCAATGGCTAAGACTTCTAAACAAATCAGTTTAGAACTCGTACTTATCAGGTTAAATCTTTTACCGCATGATCATACTTCTCAGGTGATATCCTTAACTGTCACATCTTTCTATTTCAAGGAACAAGTGTTAAAAGGTAACATTGTATTATACTTTGTTTCTACTGCTTTGAAAATTTGAATCTTTACAAATTTAATTCAATGAGATGAAATTTTCAATTTTCATTCAATGAATTAAATGTGTGCTAAAAGATGATTTTACAAGTATTTTTGTATTATCTGAGTTACATCTGTTTCATCTTTCACTTCTGAAATAAATCGAAAGGTCAGCAAAACATGAATGAAATTATGCTGAATGCTCAAAATTATGAAATTCTGGACTTATATAGAATATAATGCTCAAAATGGCTATTTGTCAGAATGATGGATAGAAACGAAAATATGGGGGAAGCACTATGTTTTAGAACCAAGTGATTGAGATGCTCTAAGTTTTAAATCTAATCATTTAGTTTGAAAATTTGTGCCTGTGGCCTTTCTGGTTTAGGAAAGTAAGTTCTAAGGGGTGCTCGACACCTAGCACCTAAGGCCAACTGGTCTGGGATCCGCTGACCCAAATCCTGCTATAGAACCAGATAGAAAGCCATGTTTAACGGTGTATCTTATTCCTACTAAACTTTTTGATTAAAAGATGCCAATGAGCACAAAATCAAAAGATGTCAATGATGACAAAATCAAAAGATGCCAATGAGCACACATCTCGTGAAACTTGGGGAAAATACAAAGTCACGATAAACCTGTAAATTTGTAAAAATTCTGATTTTGGACAAATAGTGTGAGTAGAGCAGAGTATTCTGATATGTTTTAGAATTGCATATGCTTGTTGCTAATCATATTTCGCATGCTAGCACACCAAATAGATTTAATAAAGGGGTTGAAACTGAACATTTTTAACTTGATATGCAATGATGTCTTGTATTTGAATCCAAACACATGCATTTGATTTCATTTGATTGAAAAATCTGTTAAATTTCATTAAGTTGGATTTCTTTTGTAAAGTTTTCAAATGATCAAATGGTAGTAGTTATAAAGTGTAGTTCAATGAATTTTATTTTCCTTGTATCAATTCTTTTAAATCTGTGCTAAAATTTCAAATACTGTTCATTAATGAAATATATGCATATTTTCAGGGGGAGAATACAACATGCTCGAGAATTCTTATTTTGAGGGGGAGCAAGGTTATTCTTTAAGGAGGAGATTGTTAGTGATAATCAGAGACACGACTGAAATTGAAGAAGGTTTTCGATGATCATGATGCTCACTTTCATCGAAAAAGGGGGAGAAATGTTTATTTCAATTTCATGTCAAAGAGCTTTCAAGAAGATTCCATCTCAAGATAGTAAAAGGGGGAGAGTTCTTCTTCAAGGGTTTAAGAAAAATTGATTGATCATCCTGTGATCTCTTTTTCTTAAACTTGTGCTACATTGTGAATACCATTACTGAAGCAAGAATTTCTCAAATCGAAGAAAGAAAAGGGGGAGAATTCTTCAAGAGTTTAGGAAAAATCGATTGATCATCTTGGTTTCTCAAGAAGATCTCTTTTTCTTAGATTTGCGCTACATTGTATCAAAATGCCTTGTGTGAAGAAACAAATTCTCCATATCAAAGAAAGAAAATCTCCGTCTGAAGATTTTGTGACAATTTGACTTTGACAAGCCTTGATAAAGACCGAAGTTTTGAAGATTCAAGAAGCCGAAGACTGCTGTCCTCAAATGTTTAAATCTTGAATCCAAGGGGGAGATTGTTAGGTTTAAATATGTCTTCAAGATTTAATATTCTTGATAAAGTCAAAGTCAATGTATTTAGTCAAGTGTAGAAAGTCAAAGCTAGCTTATTTCCTTAATAAGTCTTAGGGTATATAAGGCTTTGTTTAGACTTTCATTGTAAGCTTTTGGACATAATTCTCATATTGTAATACAGAGCCGACATGAATACGATCTAAGCTTTCTCTCTCTACTCTCTCTCTAGAATTCATATGGAAATTCATGTTGTTTGATCATTTTGGGACTATCAGAATTAGAATTCATTTTTGTTCTCATTTCATTCTCTCGTTTTTCATTCTCTCTCTAGTTAAAGTTCTCTGTAGCTAGTTAGGGTTTCATATTCTTATATCCTTCATATCTCTTGAAGGTTTTGTATGTTGTTCATAATAGTTTAGTAATAAGATGGTGTTAAGCATTTTAATATGGTATCAGAGCACTGGCTCCGATCCCCTTCTTATCTGAACATCATCTTCTTTGGTAAGCTACTGTGGTTCTTGTTGAGTTTATGTACAAAACCTTTTCAAACCTTGTTATCAACTATTTCTTTGAAACATTCTTCTCAAACAAATCTGTTATTTTTGGTATATTCGTTTATGTGTGTACAAATCTTCCTCGTTTTGTTGATTTCTTTTAGATCTCAACGATTTCTGAGTTCTCTGAAACATTCGTCTTAAACAAATCTGTTATTTGTAGGTTTCTTCTTTTATTTGTACTGAACTTCTTAGTTTCGTTGTTTTCTTTTTAGATCTCAACGATTTCTGAGATTTTAGTGCTTAGCTTGTGATAATCCACCTATTATCGTTGTTATCTTGCTAGATCTCAACGAGTCTGAGGTGTGTTTCCTTTCAGATTTCAACGATTTGTACTGAACTTCTTAGTTTCATTGTTTTCTTTTTAGATCTCAACGATTTATGAGATTTAGTGCTTAGCTTGTGACAATCCACCTATTATCGTTGTTATCTTGCTAGATTTCAACGAGCCTGCGGTGTGTTTCCTTTCAGATTTCAACGATCTCTGAGTTTGCGTTTTTCTTTACCTAGTTTCGTTGTTATCTAGTTAGATCTCGACGATTCTAAGTCTGCGTGTTAAGATCTTGTTACTTTTTTGTCCTGTCTTTAGATCTCAACAATTTTATTTGAAATCTCGTAGTTAACTTGTTAGATCACAGCGATTCTGAGGTGCTCTTCAGATCTCGATGATTTCGGAGATTTGTTACTTAGTTTCGCTTTGCTACCTTGTTAGATTTCGATGAATCTGAAGGTTTTTTGTTAGATCTTGTTACTTTTCTTTTTAGATCCCAACACATCATTCTTTTAGATCTCAACATACCTTAGGTATTGTTGATTCTCATCAGCCTGGTTCTGAGAGTTGTAAATGATTTGTGACAATCGTCACTTATCCTACTCTTGGATCTGGTTGTTTGTTGCATCTTGTGTGATGTTTCAAATTTTGTAACGAAAACCATCTCTCTTACATGCGTGTCTTACTGGAGCTGTTATTTCTTTTCCGTACAACATCAAGTGCCTATGAGACATCGTTTAGGCCTTGTATTTCTTTACTGTTCTGTTGATATTTGCATTGTGTGCCTGTGAGACTTAGTTGAGGCCACGTTTGACTAGATCTGATCAGATCTGCGCTTGTGATGGTTTATTTGGATGATGTCCTCCATCTCAGTGTCGGATTGTGACTCTATCTAGTTTCTTATTTATGTTCAGGTGTGGATTCTGTTTCCGCTGTGCTACTCATCAAAAAGTTAGTGTTTTCTGTGTTGTAAGTGCTTATTATTGTTTATCTGCACTTATCACACCATTCCACCAATAATACTGCAAGCTCTCTGTAAGTCTTCTTCCCTCGTATATCATATGTGAATCTTGTTCTTCTCTTCTTCTTTTCTGCTCTTGGTGGCTAAGAAACTAGCTTGACCTACCATTATTAAGTGGCAAGGAATCCTGCTATTTAAGTTTATTAGTTTTTCACCTTGTGTGGTTCTGTTTCTCTGCTGATATCATGGCTGGAGGAGAAGCATCAAAAAATACAGAAGAGCAATCTCTTATTGCTAAGCTGGATTTTGGTGATCCTTTATTCTTCCATCCTAGTGATACCACTGGAGCTTCTATCTTAGGCCTAAAGTTGACTGGTACTGAGAATTATAGAGTTTGGTCATGTGCTATGGTCCTTGCTCTTGAAACCAAAAATAAGCTTGGTTTTGTTAATGGTTCTTTTGTACGTCCTACTGAAAATGAAATTCTTGCAAGACAATGGGATAAATGTAATTCAGTAGTTTTATCTTGGATTCTTGGCTCTGTATCTGAGGACTTATTTGTTAGTCAGGTGTTTTCCAAGGTTGCTTCCCAAGTGTGGGAAGAACTGAAGGAAACATATGACAAAATCGATGGATCTGTTACTTTTAATCTGTATCAGAAGATTAATTGCTAAATCAAAATGGACTTTCTGTTTCTGAGTATTATCACAAATTAAACTCACCTTGGAAAGAGTTTGATGCATTGATAAAATTACCTTCATGTACATGTAATGCATCTCATGAGTTTTCAAAGCATAATCAGTTAATAAAATTGATGCAGTTTTTAATGGGGCTAGATGATATGTATGTTCACATAAGAAGTAATATTTTAACAACCGAACCTCTGCCCTCGGTTAAAACTGCATTCTCTTTGGTATCAAGGGAGGAATCCTATCGGGGTATGTCCCGCTCGTCCTCCTCTGATACCAAAGGTCAAAACTCTGCTTTTTTGGAAAAAGCTTCTAATAATAAGAAACAATCAGGAAAACCTCCTCTCGTGTGTAAACATTGTGGATTAAATGGACATACGATTGAGAGATGTTTTAAACTGATTGGTTTTCCTAAGGACTTTCAGTTTACTAAAAATAAAACTATTCAGTTTCCTAAGTCTTCATCAAGCAATGCTTGTACTACTGATAGTTCTGTTCAGAGTCAGAATCCCTCATCCTCTCTCACTGAAGAACAAATAAACAAATTACTGTCCCTCCTTGATCCAAAACAATATGAGAGAATTGCTGGCAATATGGCTGGTACGTTCTCTGCTAACACATCTACTATTTCTGCATTGTCTTCCAAATTTAGCAAATCTGGTTGGATTATAGATTCAGGTGCTAATCAGCACATGACATCTTCTGTGGCTTGTTTGGAAAATGTGGTAGATATTTCTGATTTAATGTTAAAGGTAACACAGCCTAATGGTGATGAAGCCATATCAATAAAATTGGAAACTCTAAACTAATTACCTTGTTTGATGTGTTAGTTATTCCAGATTTCCATGTAAATTTGTTGTCTGTTCATAAGATTGCTAGAGATAGCAAGATCTTTGTGGGATTTAATGAATTCAAGTGTTTCCTAATTCAGGATTTACGTGCAATGAAAGTTGTGGGGACTGGTAGTGAACGAGGAGGTCTTTACTTCTTTGATCATGTTACCAACAGTAAACCCTTTGTTCCTTGCTCTAATCATAGTGTAAATTCGTCCCGCATGTCTATTTTTTGTAATGTATCACATCAACTATGGCATAGCCGTCTAGGACACCCAGCTGACCAAGTTCTAAATGTTTTGAAGCATAAGTTAAATTTAGGAAGTAGTTTGAATGTTAGTCCTTGTGAGATCTGCCATAAGGCTAAACAGGCTAGAGATAAATTCACTCTTAGTGACCATACTACTAAGAATCTTGGTGATTTAATTCACATCGACTTATGGGGTCCCTATCGTGTGGCAAGTAAAGAAGGTTTTAAGTATTTCTTAACTATAGTTGATGATTTTACTCGCTCAGTGTGGGTTTATTTGTTGAAACATAAAAATGAAGTTTATGACAATATTGTGGCTTTTCACAGCTTGCTGATTACTCAATTTAGAAAACACATAAAGGCGTTCAGAAGTGTTGATCCAAACCCTCAGTGATTTGATAATGACCCTCTCTTAACACTTAGTGAAAATTGTAAGTAAACAATATGTATTAGAGTTTCACTATCGCTGATAAGTACTAAGACTTTACAGTACCGCTGATAGGAACTCTCACTCTTTAGATTAGATATTCAGCGAACACTGTTCATCATCATATAGCTCTGAGCCTGTTCAGTTCTATTGATGATCGCTGATAGCTTAATTTGTTTACTTATGATCTCTGAAGACAAGTTTCACGTCAACCAAAGTTCTATACTGAAGTCGAAGATCAAGCTCAAGAACCAGCGACAAGTCTACTAATGAACTGTTGCGGATATCAGCGAAGCCAAGATTTGTCCACTCAACGTGAAGTATCAAGTAGAAGACTTCAGCAATCGCTGAACTTTATCATTCGCTGATAAAGATCTGACTCAACGAAAGCTGATCATGAAGTCTCCCTGCATGTTACTATTGTCTTACCTCCCTTGCACGTCTCCGTACGAACTGTCAGAACGGACATCCCTTTTGTCTGTAATCGTACAACAACTCTGATTCTACACTGTGCACCATGCGGCTACTAAGGTTGTCTACAAAGGTCAATGACATGCAGCCACTCAGCTGCTGCCATGTGTAAAGCCATACTGCCATGCATTAAATGCATGCAGTATATAAGAAGAACCTTACTTCAGTTTTGAAGTGTGCTCGAACCATCTTCTTATTTCTCTCTTATTGTTAAGTTATTATTCGTAATTTCCTTAACTCTTTCTAGTGCAAGAAACTTAGCGTTTCTCAGGACTTGTTTAGATTAGGTTTATCCTTAATCTTGTTCCGCAACAAGTTGTAAATTGTCTTGATTTATCAATAAACAATTTAGAAAAGTAAAAATCGTGTGTTTGTATTCAACCCCCTTCTACAAACTTGTATAACCATTCTTAGAAGGTGTAGACCCTACTATGCCTTACTATCTTGAAAACGACCCATATATTCCTATAAGAATTGATCCTGCAGTTCCAGCCGCTGAGAATAGACCTGCTATTCCAGAAAGGCTGATTCCCAAGGAAATTCATATGTGGACTGATGAAGATAAGAAGAAAGTGGCTATCGACACCAAAGCCAGATCCATACTCTCCATGGCTCTTCCTGACGAAGTCTACCATTCCGTCATGAACCTGAAAACCTCAAAAGCTATGTGGGACACAATCTGTGTTCAGTATGAAGGTACTTCTGAAGTCTAGGACTCTCGAAAGATCAACCTGGTAAGACATTATGAAAGCTTCATTTGTGGTAAGAATGAAAGTCTCTATGAAGTACACCAACGTTTTAACTGCTTAATAATAGATCTGAAAACTGTTGGTAAGGAATATTCTAACTTTGAAGTACTGACAAAGTTCTTAGAATGTTTACCTGAAAGCTGGGACAGTTATTCTATGTGTCTTAAGCTGTCAAAGGATCTAAAATCAATGACCCTTTCTACCTTATATGGCACGATGCTGAATCATGCGCAAGCGAGTCATCTTAAGAAGAATCTTGTAAAAGATTCCAAAAGCACCCCTGTTGCTTTAATCTCAGAGTCACCTTCTACTCAGCGATCGACTATCACTGTCACTGAGTTGGAAACTAACTCTGAAAGATCATCAGACTCTGACGTTTTAGATAATGATGAAACTCTGGCATTCCTGGCTATTAAGTTCAGGAGATTTGCTAGAAAGAGTAATTTCAAAAGGAACAAACCTCTTGCTATTACTGACAAGCCAAGATCATCAACCCCTGTTGATAAGGCTACTGCTACTTGCTATAACTGTGAAAAGATAGGACATTTTGCTAGCGAGTGCAGGTCAAAGAAAGTCTCTAGACCCTCAGCTTTTCCCAAGAAAAACTTTACTCACAGGACTAGAGATGAAAAATACAAAAAGATGAAAGAAAGGTATTCAAAGCTGAAAACCTTTAAGAAGAAAGGCAAAGGCCTTATGGCTGACTATGATTGGGCT
This sequence comes from Saussurea involucrata, assembly GCA_033807775.1. Taxonomy (NCBI): domain Eukaryota; kingdom Viridiplantae; phylum Streptophyta; class Magnoliopsida; order Asterales; family Asteraceae; genus Saussurea; species Saussurea involucrata. The sequence goes on along the minus strand of CM066314.1, from coordinate 63,708,878 downwards.
GACTCTGACGAAGAAGAATCATCTGACTCTGAAGATGATGATGAAGCCAATCTATGTCTCATGGCCAAACTTGAAGATGAGGAAGAAAATTCTGACATTCCCTCTACTTCAACCTCTGCTACTAAGGTATCACCTTCCTTCTTTACCAATATTTTAAATATTGATGAAGCTGATAGTCTTCGAAAGATCGATCTCTTGACTAGAAGTTTATATGAAGCCATGAATGGCAAAACTGTTGTTGAAAATCAAAACCATGATCTCGCTGAACAACTTAAAAATTGTCACCTTCAAATAGAAAATCTTTCTAAAATTGAAGAAGATTTTAAAGATCAAGTTCACTTAAATCAGCTAGTCAAAATCGAGCGCGAAGAAGCTATTGCTGCATTAAAAGCTGAAAAAGCTACTGTTGATGGATGGTATAATTCCTCAACAAAGATCACTGAGATAATTAAGTCTCGGATTCCCCTGAGTGATAAACGTGGTCTTGGTTACAAAGCTGATACTCTAGAACCAACCACTGACCGTTCCATGCTTAAGTTTGGAATGTTCGTATCCTCTATCCCTGACACTTTCTCATCTCAGTGTTCCTCTTCTAAACCGCCTATCCCTGAGGAAATCTCTACCGTAAAGAAAAAATTGTTTATCCAAAACCTACCTCAGTCTTTGAAAACAAAGGTAAAGGAATTGCTTTTAATCAAAATCCTCAGAAGGGTACCTCTGTACCAAAGCTGAATGCTTCTAAAGCTTCAGTGACTTATCCCTCTGGTTCAAAGAATAAGATCCCTGGATCTATTCAGCGATCTACTCCTAGAATCAAAGTGGAAATTATTGGTAAGAAATCCGAAGAACTGAATGTTCCTCCCATTTCAAAAGCCAGTAGCTTACTTGGTGCTGGTCCTTTAAATTCAAAATCAAAATCTCAGCATGCAAATGGTCCTAAAACTACTTTTAGTTATAGGAAATGTTATCACTGTGGACTTACCAATCATATTGCTAGTAAGTGCCTCACAGCCACCCAAGCTGAAAAGATAGCTAAGGTGAAGATCATTGCCCCAAAGGCAAAGAAGACCACTGAGGTTAAGAAATTAACCATAGTGAAGACTGACAAAGCTGAATCTTCAAATGCTGCGAAGACTGCTGAACCTTCCACCTCCTCTTCTACCCCCACTGACAAGTGTGTACACATGGTTAAGTGGGTACCCAAGACAAACTAATATTCCTTTGTAATGCAGGTTAAGAAGGGTATCTGGTATCTCGATAGCGGATGCTCTAGACACATGACTGGTAAGAAGAACCTGCTCACTGAGTACAAAGAAGAGAAGGGTCCCTCTGTAACTTTCGGTGGAAATGGAAAAGGACATACCCGAGGGTTTGGTGTACTCTCTAATGGTACAACAACCTTCAGAAGAGTCGCATATGTTGAAGGGCTGAAGCATAATCTTCTAAGCATCAGTCAGCTTTGCGACAAGGATAAAAAAGTAATCTTTACTAAGGAATCCTGCTTTGTCGCTGACAAAAAGGAGAAGATAGCTCTCAGCGGTTATCGTTTAGAAAATGTTTATGTAATAAACATGGACTCAACAACCATTGAGAACTCCTGTTTCTTCTCAAAAGCCTCATCTGATGTCAACTGGCTATGGCATAAGAGGCTCTCTCATCTCAACTTCAAGACACTGAACACTCTTTCTTCAAAAGAGTTAGTCACTGGTCTACCTCAACACTCATACGCCAAAGAGTCCTTATGTTCAGCGTGTGAGAAAGGCAAGCAGACCAAAGCAAGCTTTAAGTCAAAGCAAGTTTCCTCAGTGTCATCTCCTCTACAACTTCTCCATATGGATTTGTTTGGCCCTGTTAACAAACAATCCATCGCTGGAAAGAAATATACACTGGTCATAGTTGATGAATTCTCTCGATATACATGGGTTATGTTTCTCCGTTCTAAGAGTGACACCCTTGAAGAACTCATCACCTTTGTCAGGAAAATGGAAACCCTGAACAACTTGACTGTTCGCTCAATAAGGAGTGATCATGGGAATGAATTCAAAAACAGTTCTCTTGATTCCTTCTTTGTGAGTAAGGGTATTTCTCACAACTTTTCTTCAGTGAGAACACCGCAACAAAATGGAGTCGCTGAAAGAAGAAATAGAACTATTATTGAAGCTGCACGTTCAGTGCTTAGCGATTCTCATTTGCCTACTCAGTTTTGGGCAGAAGCTGTCAACACTGCTTGTTTTACGCAAAACAGGTCGCTGATAGTCAAACGATTTAATAAAACAGCCTATGAACTTTTTCATGGGAGAAAGCCTTCAATTAGCTTTCTTCACATCTTTGGATGTCAGTGTTTCATACTGAACAACAGAGATGCCCTTGGAAAGTTTGATCCTAAGGCTGATGATGGAATCTTTCTTGGATATTCCTTAGTCTCCAAAGCCTTCAGAGTCTTCAATCGAAGAAGACAAACTGTTGAAGAAACTATTCACGTCACATTTGACGAATCCCATTCAGCAAATTCTCGACCTTCTGCTGATACTTAAGAACTGAATCAATGGATGTTTTCTCATCTTGGTGATTCAGAAGATATTCCCACTCCTCATACTCATACCGTTGAAGATGATGGTCCTACTATCATCCCAAACATGCAGAATAGTGAAGCTGAAACATCATGGGTCTCAGTTGTTCCTTTAAACACTATGCCTGCTTCTGAACCAAATGTCTCAGATATTCCATCTACTTCTCAGCAATCAGTGAATATAATGACATCTGCACCTACTCCTCTCTTGGCTGATATTCCAGAAGTTGCTGAAGCCTCATCTTCAGCTCCTCCAGTTCAATTTGAGTCAGCGATTCATGCTCCGGCTCAACGATGGACTGTAAATCACCCAATTGATCAAATCCTTGGTGATCCAAACGCTGGTGTTCAGACTCGACGAAGTGCAGGTAATATTTGCTTATTTGTTAACTTTATTTCTCTGATTGAACCAAAGAAAATAGATGATGCCCTCAGAGATCCAAACTGGGTCAGCGCTATGCAAGAAGAGTTGACTGAATTCGAAAGAAACAAAGTTTGGAATCTTGTTCGAAGACCAACTGACAAGACAGTGATAGGCACTAAATGGGTCTATCGAAACAAGTTGGACGAACATGGAACTGTAACCCGCAACAAGGCTCGACTTGTTGCTCAGGGATACAGACAAGAGGAAGGCATAGATTACGACGAAACATTTGCCCCAGTAGCAAGACTAGAATCTATTCGTCTATTCTTAGCATACGCTGTACACAAAGACTTCAAAGTATATCAAATGGATGTTAAGTCAACATTTCTCAATGGAAAGCTGAATGAAGAAGTCTATGTGGAACAACCTCCAGGATTCTCAGATCCTAAGCGTCCAGGTTATGTTTATAAACTGGATAAGGCACTTTATGGCTTAAAGCAAGCTCCACGTGCATGGTATGACACTCTATCCTCTTATCTCCTAATTGAAAAATTTGAGCGAGGTAAAATTGACAAAACTCTATTTTTCAGAATAGAGAAAGGTCATATCATTCTTGTTCAGATATATGTTGATGACATTATATTTGGTTCTACTAACCCTGACCTTTGTACTCGTTTCGCCGATAGAATGAAAGAAGAGTATAAAATGAGTATGATGGGTGAGCTAACATATTTCCTTGGTCTCCAGATAAAACAGAATGAAAAAGGAACTTTCATTAATCAGGGAAAGTATGTTAAAGATATGCTGAAGAAATTCGATTTAACTCAGAGTTCAGCTATGAAAACCCCTATGGCACCACCGCTGACACTAAACAAGGATTCAAATGGAATACCTGTTAATGTCACGCTGTACCATGGGATGATCGGCTCTCTCTCATATCTTACAGCTAGCCGACCCGATATTATGTACGCAACCTGTTTGTATGCACGATATCAAGCTGAACCTAAGGAATATCATATGATCGCTGTAAAGCGAATCTTTCGTTACCTTAAGGGTACTATGAACCTAGGTCTTTGGTATCCCAAAGATTCAGGGTTTGATCTAATCGCCTATTCAGATTGTGATTTTGCAGGTTGCAAATTGGATAGGAAAAGCACCACAGGAGGCTGTCAGCTCCTGGATGGAAAGTTGGTGAGTTGGACAAGTAAAAAGCAAAACTCAGTGTCCACCTCAACTGCTGAAGCTGAGTATGTAGCCGCTGGAAGCTGTTGTTCTCAGGTCTTGTGGATGAGAAATCAACTACTAGACTATGACCTTCAACTCTAAAAAATTCCAATCAATTGCGACAGCACAAGTGCCATCGCTATAGCCAACAATCCAGTGCTACACTCAAAGACCAAACATATCGAAATCATGTATCATTTTATCAGAGATCATGTGATGAATGGTGATATAGAACTTCATTTTATCCCAACTAACTATCAGTTAGCTGATCTGTTCACCAAACCTCTTGATGAGACAAAATTCAACTTTCTCATCAGCGAGCTTGGAATGCTGAACTTTGAAGAGTAAGATCTTCAGTGGTTCACATTTGATCAGCGATAGGATAAAACAATTATATAACCCATTCTATCATTCTTTCTCTGAACAAAATTGATTCGCTGATATCAAGGTATGTTTTCTCTCTTGCTCGCTGACGTTCGCATGTGAATGTAAGATTTCAAAACAAATCACATCGCTGAATATCTCTTCCTTAACAGCGATACTTTGAAATTTCTTAAACTAACACTGATATTTCTATTCAGTGCTTCATGTTTTTCAAAATAGTCCCTGAGCTTTCAAAACCTCAGAGACATCCTAAAATATGAAAGGACGTTTGTGACATCATCACAACGGATAAACCCTGACACGTTCTTTTTCTGACACGCGTTTGCACGTTTCGTTTACCATCCAATCAAATGCAAACACGTGTCCGTGTCATGATGAAAAACTTTCCCGCTCTAGTTTTTCTCTCTCCCAAATCTCTCTATATAAACTATTTCGAATTTATATTTTTCCTTTACGCGAACTTCTTCTCCAAGCAAGAAAAGATTTACTGTTGCTTATTTCCAGAAATCTGTTCATCTTCTTCTTCGATTACCAGGTTAATATTCTTATTATTCATCTGCATAACTTGTTTCTGATCTTCTTGTTGCTTTTAACAGATCAAACAAAAGAAACTTTTATAAAATGAAATCATTTCTTTCATGGTTTTATGAACACAACCTTTGCATGGTTGTTCTTCAAGTTTAAAACTCAAAATCTTAAACTTGTTCTTCATTCGTTTTTCCAGAATCCTTATCTAAAGGAAAATGGAAAACAAGACTTTTACTGGGTTTGCTTTTCTTTTTCAAAACAAGAAAACCCTAATCTTCATTAAGACATTTCTGTCTGAATGAAATGGACAAAATCGAAAACATCTTATTGGAAAATCTTTCACATTAAGACTATTCTTTATCTGTGTTCATGGTTGATATGTTAAACAGAAATGGCATCTTCTACTCCTGCTCCTACCGCTGAGAAATCCACTGCTGCAAAGAAACTGACTCTCGTCAAAGCTCCTCAGGTCAAGTTCAAGCTTGAGGAAATCAATTTTTCAAAATCGAACAACTTCCATGCGCTTTTCGAGTTTCCTCCTCGAAAGCAAGTCACACATCTGGATGATGCTGTGAATTACCTCAAAACATGTTGCTTATCTACAGCCTTGACTATTACACCCCCTGCTCATCAATTCCTACTATCTCAGTTCTGGTATACTACCAGAAGAGCTCAGGTACCCCATGCCAAAGACCCAACGAATATCGTTGACTCCATTCTATGTGACACCAAATTTGGAACCACCAAAATCAACCCTGCCATTATCAGGAAAGCACTGAGTCTTCCTACCTCTACCAAAGAAAACTGCTTTGTCCCTCTCCCAAACCACAAAAACCATGCTGATAGGGAAGCCATCACTGCATTCTTCGATGCAATGGGTTACGCATGGGACACTGGAAGGGACAAGAAGCCTGAGAAGAAACTGACCATGATCAAGAAGTCCAAAATGCCCAGCGAGATGAACTTCATCTTCGCACATCTGATAAGCTGCATGACAGCGAAGAGTGGCTCTTCTGATCAAGCTGCTCAACCTCAGCAAACAATGGGCTATGCATTGCTGAAAGGTCTAAATGTTGACTAGGCCTCAATCATCTACGACGACCTTGCGTTCAGAGTGGATATGGCTGAAAGATCTGCATGGGTTCCTTATCCCAGATTCATCAGCGCCATCTTTCAACTTGGACTTGGGGACAAATACCCACAAGAGGGTGATCTGAGACTCTCTCAGGTTGGCCCTAAGTGCTCGACTTCAAGCCGCTGGAAAACGAGGTACGTCTTTCTACTATCTTATCTCTTCTCAATCCTCCTTCTTCTACTTCTGCAGCTCATTCAGTGGAAATCCCCACCGCTGATACCCACGCTGCACCCTCCACTCCTTCTCGAAAAAGGAAACACTCATCTTCCCAACTTGGTTCCAAAAGAATCAAGAAAACCAAGGAGCAACCCCCCCAACATTCACACGCTGAAGACTCCACAGCTCATCTTGAAGAGCTGATGGAAAGTTCCGTGGTACGCTCTGCCACAACTGATCAAGCCACCCCTTCCATCCCGGCTTCAGCGTCTCTAAACGCTGAAGTTATAAACTTGGAACTGAACCCACCTCCTTCAGCCTCTCTACAGACTGAAGTGATTGTCAGCGAATCCAACGCTGAACCCCGCACCCAACCATCATTCTCAACCATTATTCCTCCTACTCAATCTTTGGACTCTCCACCAATTTTCCCAACTTTCTCAGGGACACCCTTCATCGTACATGACTCAGCTGCAGAAACTCTAAATACGATGATGGATGCAAACTTAGGATCTGCAGGCACCTCCATGCGCCAAGGTACTCTTGAAGGCGATATGGAATTTCATTCAGGACACAAAGGGTTCGACAACTTCGCCAACCCGCCTGCAGGTATACACACAATCCCAAACACTCCTCTCTCTCTACCCCAAACTTCTGAGCTTTCCTCTGTTCATAAGTTAATAACTGTTTCAGGTCCTAATTTAGGGGATATCAACACCTCCCTGAAGGCCCTGGAAACAAAGGTGGAAAATTACAACACCATTCTCTCCATGAACTCTTCAGCGGTTACAGACGCTGGAGAGAAACTCACAAAGTTGACCGAGATCGTTGATATGAAAGCCTCCAAAGCTGATCTGGAGAAGGTGGATGGTAGCATTGCTCAATTTGCTACCACCCTCGCTGACAATTCGACCGCCACCACCTCTCTTTCAACAAACTTCACCACTAATGAAGTCACATCATTGAAGACAGAGGTTGGTTCTATTAAGGGTGAAGTCTCCACGATCAAAACTGAGGTCTCCGCCATCAAAGAAATTGTTCAAAAAGTACTCGATCGCCTGAACGCCCCAACTTCTCATTTTACTCAGGTTGATCGAGAGGATCTTTAAAAGATCAATCATGCTATAACTGGCCTGGAAGTCAGATTAGCAAAGATTGAAAACTGTGTTGGGATCTCTGGCCTGGAAGACAGAGACCAAATACACACTGCTGCTGCTGATCAATCTGTTACCTCCCCCAACCATAATGTGAAAGAAGGGGAGAAGACCAAAGAAGACCTTCCCCATAATGCTGAGGGGGAGGGTATTGAAACTGCTGCTGCTGCTGCTGCTACTTCTACTTCACGACCTCAGGGAGTTGAAAACCCTGAGGAAACCGAGAAACTTCCCTCTGTATCTGAGGGGGAGCAACTCGATGAGCAACTTAAGGAAGCTGCTGCTGACGTGACCGAACCTTATGCTGAAGAGGTCGAGTCTGAAGAAGAAGCTGAAGACGATGAACCTGTCGACATCTCTGATGAAGAACCATCATCATCCCCCAAAGATGATGATGATGACGATGATGATGACGATTTATTCTACGTCCAGCCTGTTGCAAAAGCCCCAGCTCAAAAAGGGATCGAGATCAAAGAACCTTCAGGGGAGCGGACCAAGATAAAGCCTGCAGCGTCTGAAGCTGAGAAAGGCAAAAACAAAGGCCTTGCTGAAGAAGATAATCTGACGATCTTGCTTCAAAAGCCAGTTTGTCAGGTACACTACCTTCTATTCCCTTACACTGCATCCCTCCTCTATCCCTTCTCAATCTCAATCCTTATATCCTTAAAACCTCTATACACTTAACCACACTCTTTTCTCTATCTCTTTCTTCCCAACTTTTCTTACTTAAACGATCGCTGTGTTTCAGCTAGTCCTCTCTCCTGTTTGAGGATCCCGTTGAAGCTCCTACGACTACACCAATAATCCCAGTCTTGGATTTAACCACTGAGACTGATGAACCTGAAGAACAACTGCTCTCTTACAAAAACAGACCTTCCTTGCCTCCTCAAAAGCTAAGTGAAGAGGATCAAGAAAAGAGAGATGCAATGATCAAACAGCTTGAAGATCAGCGAATCATTCTTCCTCGTGACAAAATCCCTGCTCCCACAAAGTTCAGGATATCAAGGAAAGAATACGAGGATCATCTAAGAGCTGAAAGATTACTCGCCGAAAAGAAGGAAGCTGAAGAAAAAGATAAGGCTCTTGCCATCCAGCTTGTCCAACAATCGGTGAAAGACCCCGTGCTGAAAAGAACTCCCATTGATGTCCAACGTCAGCTATGGGATGATGCCCAAAGGATCGTTGAAGAAAAGACTAAGGTATCTGATTCGACTTTGGAATGGTGTAAAGAAATTCTGAACTATCGATCTCGACCATCCAAAATTATCAAGGTAAATATCAGAGGAAAAACGTTTGTAGACGTTCCTGTTGTTGAAGTTGACGTATTCAGAGAAGACAAAACCAAGCAAACCTTCTACGCTACTTCATTATAGAAGTTTGGTTTCTCTGAATGGTTGGAAGTGAAATTAGCCATTCAGCGATCTCGCTCAAAGTTCAAGAGCCATGTCGAGAAAATTTTAAATTCTCAGATCGACTTGGTTTCTTCTGCTGTGGATATTCCTCCTTCCACTATTCTTCCACCTCAACAAGGAAGGGCCTCTGCAAAGAAAAAGAAAACCTCAAACTCAGGTCCTCCTATACGGAATGAAACAGGTATAGGTTTCTCACGCGAAGAAGTACTTGGTCGTGACCCTGACCTATCAGTACTTGACACCTCCCTGCCTCCTGGTGAAACCTTCATTCCTGGAAAAGTCGTAAGTGAACCCTATGGCATCTTCTTTCTAGACTGCTATGGAAATCAACACTTTCAACGCATATTTGAGATTCAAATCACTCCCATCGAACAGCTCAGAGACCTAATACAATGGTGTGAAGTCAGACGCGACATTCAGGCACGTCACCTCAAGCCCTTGATCTTTGAAGAAGCAAAGAACAAAAAGGATCAAGGTGTAACGGTCCCTGACTGGATGATTCCCACATCAAAGACCCTTGATGAACTTCTCATTAAGGAAGAACCTTTTGACGAATAGGATCGCCTTGTAATTCTTTCTATCCTTATCTGTCTACATCTTCTGTACTTGTAATCTTATTTGCTGTACTTGTAGTTTTTCCACTTCCCTCTGTAATCTTTACGAAGTTTAAAGAAAAACTTCAGCGAATGTACTTTACTCCATCAGTACTGAAAAGATCCCAGAAAACAGTAAAAAGGACACATATTTTATGAGTTCTTTTTATCCTTATGTTTTCATTAAATAGCAATTTTCTCTGTTGCTATGTCATAATCAAATAGGGGGAGATTGTTGATCCAAACCCTCAGTGATTTGATAATGACCCTCTCTTAACACTTAGTGAAAATTGTAAGTAAACAATATGTATTAGAGTTTCACTATCGCTGATAAGTACTAAGACTTTACAGTACCGCTGATAGGAACTCTCACTCTTTAGATTAGATATTCAGCGAAGACTGTTCATCATCATATAGCTCTGAGCCTGTTCAGTTCTATTGATGATCGCTGATAGCTTAGTTTGTTTACTTATGATTTCTGAAGACAAGTTTCACGTCAACCAAAGTTCTACGCTGAAGTCGAAGATCAAGCTCAAGAACCAGTGACAAGTCTACTAATGAACTGATGCGGATATCAGCGAAGCCAAGATTTGTCCACTCAACGTGAAGTATCAAGTAGAAGACTTCAGCAATCGCTGAACTTTATCATTCGCTGATAAAGATCTGACTCAATGAATGCTGATCATGAAGTCTCCCTGCATGTTACTATTGTCTTACCTCCCTTGCACGTCTCCGTACGAACTGTCAGAACGGACATCCCTTTTGTCTGTAATCGTACAACAACTCTGATTCTACACTGTGCACCATGCGGCTACTAAGGTTGTCTACAAAGGTCAATGACATGCAACCACTCAGCTGCTGCCACGTGTAAAGCCATACTGCCATGCATTAAATGCATGCAGTATATAAGAAGAACCTTACTTCAGTTTTGAAGTGTGCTCGGACCATCTTCTTATTTCTCTCTTATTGTTAAGTTATTATTCGTAATTTCCTTAACTCTTTCTAGTGCAAGAAACTTAGTGTTTCTCAGGACTTGTTTAGATTAGGTTTATCCTTAATCTTGTTTCGCAACAAGTTGTAAATTGTCTTGATTTATCAATAAACAATTTAGAAAAGTAAAAATCGTGTGTTTGTATTCAACCCCCCTTCTACAAACTTGTACAACCCTTCGTGACCAACAAGAAGTGATAATGGATCTGAATTTGTAAATAACATGTTAGATAAGTTTTTTTTAAAGAAAAGGGAATCATTCACCAAACATTTTGCGTATACACACCCCAACAGAATGGGGTTGTAGAACGCAAACATCGTCATTTACTCAATGTTGCTAGGGCACTCATGTTTCAAGGAGAAGTCCCATTAAATATGTGGAGTGAGTGCATTCTCACTGCTACATATCTCATAAATAGAACTCCATCTTCAGTTCTTAATGGGAAGTCTCCTTATGAGCTTGTATATGGATTTGCACCCGTTTTATCTCATTTAAGGAATTTTGGATGTTTATGTTTTGCTATTAAACAAAATAATACTGATAAATTTGCTTCTAGAAGTGAAAAATGTGTTTTACTTGGCTATTCTAATTCCAAGAAAGGATATAGGTTATATAGTCTTGAATCAAAACAAGTAATAGTTTCTAGAGATGTAAAGTTTTATGAAACTATTTTTCCTTTCAAAATGTGTGCAACCAAACAAGATTCTGATTCTAGTGATTTGAATACTTTAAATTTTTTCGATTCCATTTTTGTTCAAACTAATGATCTCAATCTTGACCCACCCGATGATGATAATAGGGAGAATGCTCAAGAAAGTTCAAACATTAATGCTTCTGAAAATAATAACAACAACCATGATCATTTTGAAAATAATAATAGCAACCATGATCATGTGGCTGGTCATAATAGAGCTACCAGATCTGTTGGTCCTGTCAGTACTACTGTGATTGCCAACGATCATGGGGAGGCTGGTTATGATCATGGGGAGGCTGAGTTTAGTCCCTTACGTATTCAACGTCATGATGTAAACTTGAGTTCCCCTTCTGAGGGTAATTCTTCTCAGCCAAATACAACTCTAATTAGGAAATCTAGTCGACCTTCAAACTTGCCACGACGATTTAGTGATTACATAGTTGAGGGTAAAGTAAAGTATGGACTTGAAAAGGTTGTCAACTATGCAAGACTTAGTTAGGAAAACTTTTGTTTTGTTTCGACCTTAAATAAAGCTGTAGAACCTGTAACGTTTTATGAGGCTAGTAAGGACCAAAATTGGGTCACAGCAATGAACGGCGAGATGGAAGCTATGTATAGGAATAATACATGGATTCTAATAGAACTGCCTCCTGGTCATAAGCCCATTGGGTGTCGATGGATTTACAAAATAAAATACAAGTCTAATGGAGAAATAGAGAGATATAAGGCTAGATTAGTTGCAAAGGGGTATTCCCAAAGGGAAGGTCTGGATTATGAGGAGACTTTTTCTCCAGTAGTTAAAATGGTAACAGTCCGATGTGTCATTGCTTTGGCTATCCAAAATCAGTGGCCATTATGTCAACTAGATGTAAATAACACATTTCTGTATGGTGATCTTACTGAAGAAGTGTATATGTCGTTACCTCCAGGGTATTTTACACCTAATGATCGAAGAGTCTGTAGATTAGTAAAGTCTCTCTATGGTTTAAAACAGGCTCCACAGCAGTGGTATGAAAAGTTGTCTTCCTGTCTAGTTGAAAATGGTTTTGTGCAATGTTCGAGTGATTATTCGTTATTTACTAAAAGTGTTAATTCTGTGTTTTTAATTCTTTTAGTTTATGTTGATGATATTGTTCTTACTGGAAATGATGTATCTGAAATAAAGAAAGTCAAAGATCATTTACAATCTAGTTTTAAAATAAAAGATTTGGGTGAGTTAAAGTTCTTTTTAGGAATATAAATTTTAAGGACTGAAAAAGGAATCTTTATGTCTAAAAGAAAATACTGTTTGGAATTGTTAAATGATTTTGGTTACCTAGGTGTTAAACCTATAGGTACACCAATGGATATGAATTTGGTAGTTACAGATTCTTTAGGTTCAGATTCCAAAGATCCTCCCTTAAAGGATTTTACTGCTTTTCAAAGGCTAGTAGGAAGATTAATATATTTGCTGGCTACTAGACCATATATTGCATTTGCTGTACACTGTTTAAGTCAGTTTATGTAGACCTGACAAATGTGTCGTGTCGGGTTCAAAGTTAAACGGGTTGAGAATGCTTGACCCTGACCCGACCCGTTTAATAAACGGGTCAGAAAATCTCAACCCTAACCCGACCCGTCTAACCCGCCTAACCCGTTTAACATTTATAAAACTAAAAAATAAATATCGAAAATTCACAAAAAAACTACAAATCCAAAATTAAATGAAAGCATTAAAAGCCTAAATTTTAGTTCAAACTTATAAGTTCTAACCAAATAGAAAACATTAAAAATCCAAAGCATTAAAAATAAAACTTATAATATATATATATATATATATATATATATATATATATATATATATATATATATATATAAACGGGTTATTCGGGTCCTTTTCGAGTTGAAATTTTTGACCCTGACCTTACCCATTTAATTTTCGTGCCGTGTCGTGTCGTGTCAACCCGTTTACTTAAACGGGTTGAAATTTATTACCCAAACCCGTTTATTTCGTGTCGGGTTAGCGTGTCGTGTCAGTTTTTGTCAGGTCGAAGTTTATGCATTCACCCCGTTTGTCTCATCTGAAGTTAGCTCTAAGAGTATTAAGGTATTTGAAATTATCACCAGGTAAAGGAGTTAACTTTTCTGCTTCTACTGATTTTAAATTGAATGTGTATGTTGACGCTGACTGGAGAAAGTGTCTCACGACACGGCGCTCAGTCACCGGCTATTGTCTTTTTTTGGGCAATAGCATGATTTCGTGGAAGAGTAAGAAACAAACTACTGTTTCACGCTCTTCTGCAGAATCAGATTACATGGCAATGGCCTCTGCACTCTGTGAGATTATTTGGGTTTTAGAAATTTTGGCAGATTTGAAAGTTAAAGATTTACTTCCTGTAAATTTTTATTGTGACAACAAGTCTGCTATTCAAATTGCAAATAACCCAGTTTTCCATGAAATAACAAAACATATTGAAATTGATGTACATCAAGTGAGAAACAAAGTAACTTCTGGAATGTTGAAAACTATTAAGGTTGCTTCAACAGAAAATCCAGCAGATTTTTTTACCAAATCACTTGGTATAAGTCAACATAATTATCTTTGTGGAAAATTAATTTTATTAGATTTGTTCAGATGTCAAGATTGAGGGAGGGTGTTAAAAGGTATGACATCTTTGTTCCAATCTTGACTTTTCTAACTTAAGGTGTTGTTTTGTTGGTTATTGATTAGTTCAGGGACTAATGTTAGGAAACTTATGGACGGCGCCTCACATCTCGTGAAAGTCTGGGGTTAGCGGAGAACATATGGTAAAGCTTGAGGGGCTGAAGTTGACAATATGAAGTTGGAGTATATAAAGATGAAGATACTGAAAGTGTAGAATTAGAATTCATTTTTGTTCTCATTTCATTCTCTCGTTTTTCATTCTCTCTCTAGTTAAAGTTCTCTGTAGCTGGTTAGGGTTTCATATTCTTATATCCTTCATATCTCTTAAGGTTTTGTATGTTGTTCATAATAGTTTAGTAATAAGATAGCGTTAAGCATTTTAATAATGTACCAAACACAACCTCGTATATATTCGATTTTTACTTCATTGCACATGATCTAAATTCTAACATTTAGATAAGGGTATCGATTGCCAAGTCAACGGTCCTCTTGCTCAAAGTCTTGATGTATAAAAGTCTTTCTCAAACTCACACTCAGTCGTAACAATCTGCTTGTGTAGTGATCATGTCCATTCCAGTTTCTGTGATAGGGCGTGAGTTTTGCATACCAGATCGAATTAATATCATAGTTGAGACATATTCAAGTGGAACCCTTTTAATCACAGATCTAAACTGTAGGCTCTTGCTCAAAGTAATACCGCAGAACACAAACATCCACCATCAGCGTGTGCTACTTGATGCAGACAATACACACATCGTTACGCTCCGTGGATGTGTGTATTTACAACAAAAAGATCGCATATGATCCAGCGGAAAACCGCTGTGGATGTCCTCTTGGCAAGCACAATGCGTAGTAACACGGATGATTGTGATTTCAAGATCAAAGGAAGCTGGTCACAAAGAAGTTTGTGCTATATCTGTTGGAGATTCTTCAACGACAATAGCCCAAGTAATTTTAATACCTTTTACTTTTTACTTTTTGAAAGGGTGTCCTAGGCTATTATAGCTAAACTAATCCCTGACCGTAAGACATCAGTCCTGATTAAACCTCAGTGGCCACAGTTGTTGTGTGCGTCGAACCTTGGGCAGATGGAATATTCCACCACATCCTCCAGGGTCTTGACCAGTACGCCACAACCTTGTGGTTACCTTTTACTTTTTTCGAGCAATTTTAGTTTTCAGTTGTGTATAAATTTGCTGATAGAAGAAGATTTTGTTGGTTCATGAAGGTTAGCTAGCTCACTTTGAAACTAATTAATTAATCAATGAACTTATTCTTGTAGATGCAACCAGCTGCTGGTAGTGTGGATAGATTCGAGGTGGCAATTAATCATGCGTATGTGGATTATGCATTTGTGGTTGCGCTTATTGCAATCGTGGATGCCATGAAAAGCTCTGATCGAAGAGACAAAATAGTTGCCGGAGCAAAGACTGCGGCCAGTCAAGTTATTTTTGGTAAGAAGTGTAAGAAGTGTTTTTAAACTGTTAGATCACTTTTAATCAAATCTGGTGCATCTCATCCTAATATTCATCATTTTCTCATCAACGGTTCATAACCACTTCTCACGCTTCTCATGAAGTTTGGTACTTCTCACCGTAACCCAACCCGTTCCAGCAGTATTTCATATCTCGATCAAACTATACATATATATATATATATATATATATATATATATATATATATTTCTTCTTTTAATTTATGGTGGTGTTGCATTTCAGTTTTTTTGGTCTAATGAGTACGTAAGGTATGATGAGACTTAGGTTAAAATATATCATGACTTAGTTTCTTAATTTGAGGTTAATAAGGATAGCTAGTGATTTTAGATAAAAGAAAAAAACAAACTGTAAATACAACGAATATGAAGTAAGACGAAGGATCATGTGAGAAGTTTTAGGTAAACGTGAGAAGCGTGAGAAGTGGATCTGAATCGCTGATCACTTTTAATCAAATGCCCTCCCATGAGTTGCGCCTTAAAAGGGAATTGATCTGGTGCATCTTATCTCGGTGCATCTCATCCTAATGTACGTTCATTTCTCATCCAACGCGGTTGATAGCCACTTCTCCAACTTGTTTGTCGAAGCACATAAAATCTTGTCGATCAGATTTATTATTTTACGTCGTTTATTTCAATTGGTTCCCACCAACGAAGAACCGGTTTATATTTATGAAAACTACGTGTCATAAAATTGATTGGTACAAATTACAATGAAACGTTAAGAGCCAACTTATTTCGTTTACTAGGAAATATGTATATTAATAACTGATTTATTTTCAAAATATTAAAATACGTGTCTTAATATTGATTTTATTTGTTAGAGGTCAGTTGTATATAGTGAACATGTTTTTAGAGTGAATGATGTCTGTGTGGAGTATTTTGTGAAATATAGTTAATGTGCACGTTGAACATGACAGATGTGGCATTGCATATATAGTGGTAATGTTTTGATATCGAAGAGACATAGGTGGCGTTTGTTTTTTTAAGTGGTGCTGAAGTCTGAACACTGATTTCACTGCTGATTTTTAAGTGGTGGTGCTGAAATCTGAAATCTGAATCAGAAAGACTGTTTGTTTTTTAAAACTGAAATCTGAATCAGAAAGACTGTTTGTTTTTTAAAACTGAAATCTGAAAACATCTGAATACGTACTACTGATTATTTTATCTCTGAAATGTGATAATCATGTTCAAATACCAAAACATAATCGAATAACTTGTCCAAAAAACAAAACATAATCGTGTAGCAAGTGTGTGAAGTGCACCCTTCATTTCCAAAGCCAATTCATCCATGTCAACCTTGATTTTACTTTTCTTATTCGGTCTAGACGAATGTGGACTTGGTGTAACATTTTGTTCTTCCTCCACATCAACTTCCTCCTCAATTTGAGTAGTGTGGATATGAGTAGTCCTCTCACGAGTTGAACTAGGGGCATAAACACGAGATCCAGTAGCCGAAGTCCCCTCGAATAAAACGATACACAATTCAAGAAATGCCAAAGGTGATGTTTTTAAAGTTTTGCTTTTGGATGTCCCTGCATTCAAATTAAATAAAAATATTTATTTAATACTCGTGTTGTGTTCATTACTATCTAAAAATGTAAAAAAAAATGAAAACTAACCTTGAAAAAATCTTCCCATTCTTGATTTGATAAGTTGAACGTGTTCATAACAGGGTCATAAATATTCCCTGTTTTATTCCTTAAGTACACCCATCCCGAGTACTTTCCTTTTAGATAATCGTATTCATTTTTCAACTGCTTTTGTGTGAGCTTCACGTGACACACTTCCTCAAGCTTTGTTGCCAACTTTGTCCAAGTTTCTTTCCTAAGACTACTCCCGTTTCGACCCACCTTATTGACCTCTTCTATACAAGTCTCTAGAAAGCATTTGATTATTTCATTGGTCCACCTTATACGTACATTTTCGTCCATCACTAAGCACACAACAAAGTTTCAAGAATCAAGATTTTTAACTGCTCTAGTACCAATAACAAGAAAGTGTTCACAGAATCACTACAACAGAAGAATTTCAATATCATATGGTTAAGCTAAAAGATACCTGTTCAATGATTGCAAAGTAATGTGAATTGGTCTGCAATACACATTAAAAATGAAGTTCAGTAAGGGGCTGTTTGTTTTATCCATTTCAGCAGGAAATATAGCAGACTGGTTCATGTTGAATTGAAGTTCAGTAAGGGCCTGTTTAATTGACCTGCAATACCCCACCTAAGAAATAGAAGATGGCAACATATTTTAATTGACCTGTTTAATTGACCTGCGATGGTACAACTACACTGGGTTCATATTTTATCTCTCGTAAGCTAATTTGGCTTATTTTTCTTGGGGTTTTAGATTCATCTGCCCTACCTTTACTATCTGGTTCTAGTTATAACTAGGTTACTAATAAGATGATATTGGCGTTCCACTTGAGCTCAAAGTTTACATTTAAGTGAGATGCGGGTAGTAGTGTCAATAACCGCAGACAATCCATGCTTTTGATGCCCAAGCCATATATCTTAGAAAAGAATTCCGTGCAGGCATTTAAAAATCAGACCTCAAACTATCTTACAAATAAATAGATTTGGAATATAGATGTTACATTGTTTTTTCAGGTTTTGCTTTTCTTAACCATTCAAGATCATCAAGGAGCCCAGAGTTGTGATTATATATGCTACTGAGGAATGCCTGCACAAGTTAAAAATTCATTTCTTGATTATCCATTTGAGTATTTTAGAAACTTTTATGATTAAATAGCATTGTTAATTAATTACTTGGATGCGTGCAACGATTCTATTGTTCATGCCTCTTTCTTGAATGACATGAGAGATCTCATAAGGTTGCGCACAACGAACAACATTCCAGTCCAGAGCATGTTTATTAATGCTTTTTGTGGGATCTCCAATCAGGTATTTGGCAGCCAGACACATGAAGGCAGAACTAAGGGCTTTTGTTTGTTAGCAGCTTAATAAGCTTAATGAGACTCTTTCATTCCAATTTGTTGCTCGACTAATGCTTATTCATTTATTGCAAATTTTCATCTCTTTCATTCCAATTTGTGAATTTGTAATTCATAAATTTTCAACCCTTGTTTTTTTTTTTACAAATGGACCTGAACTTCACATCCCACATCCTCCGTACCTATATCATGCTTGATTGTGAGATGTTCTAAACAAGGTCAAGAATTGCAAGTGCTACTTATGTGCTTTATCATCCATTTTGATTAGAATTCCTACCAATTTTACTAGAATTCTTACGCATTCTATAACTTCCATCATCCATCACAGTTGGAACCCTAAAATTAAAGAAACGAGAAGACGAAAGGTGTACTTGATTGACGATTGAAGACTGCTGGTGATGGAGTTGATGGAATCGATGGAGAGGAAAGAATCGGTTATTTGTAGAGAAGGATCAGTAGCGTACCTCTAATTCGCTTAGACCGTATCTTGCCTCTAATTCGCTTAGATGATAATTAGAGAAAGGATCTTCTGAATTTCAAAATTAAACAAACACTCTTAATTTGGGCTTGTCTTAATCGGTAAGATAAAAGGCCCAATTAAGGGCTGAATTGGGTAAAACAAACAGGCCCATATTCTTAAATATCGATAAATGATGCACTCATATTCTATTTCGTTTAACATTATAAATTATATTTATACGTAACATTGTTTAAGCAACACAAAATTATATATATTTTAACATACATACATATAATAAAAGGGTTGGTTTCTGGTGAGAAGTTGAGGATTAACTTGAGAAGCATGAGAAAGTCGTTATCAACCGTTGGATGAGAAATGGACGAACATTACGATGACATGCACCGAGATGCACTAGATCAATTTCCTTCTAAGCCGCAATTCATGGGAGGGTATTTGATTAAAACCGATCAACAGTTCAAATCCACTTCTCACACTTCTCACGTTAACCTCAACTTCTCACACGATTTTTCGCCTATAATAAAATAAGGAAAAATGTGATAGATAAATATAGAACAATTTAAATGATATTTTTGTTGTTGTTAATATATCAGATGTAATGAGTTTAAACATAACAACAATACAAATATATATGTAACAACCGTTATCCCTAAAATGCTACACATTCTAGAAATCATGGTCAAAGAATAAAAAGGAGGAAAGTTATGGGCCTGGTTGCAAATTTGGGTCAAGTATATAAAAGAGAAAGGAATATCTAATTTCTCATTGTGGAGAAATTGGAGCTGGTGTCGGCTGAAATCGAGAAAGGGAGAAAGGAAGAAGTTGGAGAAATCGATCGAGGGTTCTTCATCTATGGTAAATACTGATTTCTTCCCTATTGACTCTTGCTATTCAGATTTCCATTGCTTTAGGTATGTAAGAATGGAAGAAAACCCTATTTTCTCACAGTGTTTACTTTTCAAGAATGATAATGGAGTTTTGATTAGATTTGGATCGATTAATGGATGAATAGGTTGATTAATTGATTTTAGGGTTGGAACGTTAACCCAAACAAGTGTTTTTTGGAGTTAAGACAAAAATCGTTGCTCATAATCGATTAAAGGAAATTTTGGGTTTTGTTGTGCGTATATCCGGATATCGCCGGATTCCGAATTAAGAAACACCCGGATGATAGGTAAAGTCCGGACGTGAGTGGCTATCCAAATACGATGGTTAATTTCCGGACGTTGTACCCGGATAGGACCATCCAGATTTCACTGGTTTTTCGGATAAGCAAGTTGTCCGGATTGTTTAATTTGTCCGAATGGGATTCCCGGATTGTTTTGTTATCCGGATGGGATTCCCGGATTGTTTGGTATCCGGATAAGGTATGTGTCTGGATTGTTTGTTATCCGGATAAGGAGTATTTTTGGATTTTAGTGTTGTCCGGATAGATGATATGATGATGAGCTGCTTGGTAAATCTTAGGTGTTCGGTACGATTGGAAGTGAAGTGTGTGCGTATCTAATCTCGACAATCAGGTGAGTTCCCTTGTAAATTTTATATGAAAGATCAAATTGAACTTGCTTTCAATATCTGATGACGGTAACATGAATTTTGATACGTACCATGAAATGCGTTGTGACTGTTTCTATAATAACGAGCATGTTTTACCGTATATTCATGATGTATGTGTTTTCATGATTATATGCTATTATGTGGAGTCGGGTTGCACAGTGGGGCTAGTGGTACCTTGGATCGTTGAGGATCCTTGGTGTGTGGTTGAACCGTGTGCCTTGAATCCGTTTCTCGTGCAATTTGGAAAATCGTGAGTTGTGTTTCACCTAGATTCAGGGACAAGTAAAGTTGTTAGATAGGCTTGGTAATTTATGGATATAGGTGAAAATGAAAGCAAGATTGTTTATGTGTGCAAATGACCGTGAGAACCTGGTTTGCGGCGTAATGCTGAGATTGTGTGGATAAAAAATCAGTGGCATCTTTTGCCAAAGTAGTCGTGCCAGTCAGCGATATGGTAATGTTTTGAGAAGGAGGATAAGCGGATGGAAGCCTTTTCGAAATTTGCAGAGGAATATACAAAGTGTTAAGCATGTTGTTGGAATGCATGGATTGTGAGTTGGCGTTATGATATGACTATCTTCTGAATTAAAGAGTGAACCGGTGGATAGTTGTTACCCAAATGAGGAACCATGTATTTTTAGTTGCATGAGTCATTGAGGGAGTTATTTTGGGATCATTAAAAGATCGATGAAGTTTTTGGTTTGGTTAGTTTTCGAGGTGGTGTAGTAGATACAGGATCCTTGAGGAATGAGAATTGTTCCTGGTGCACAAAGAAACTCTGGTGATTGGGTTGACTATGTTTGGGGAACGAGAAACGTGTGGTGCTTTCGAGCATTGAATGTTATTCGGGAAGACTTGGTTGTTTATCTCATGTGAGAATTGTGGTGAAACCATTTGGTTGGGAATAGTAACACAAATATTATGTGACGTGTTGAAATGATCGGAAATGGAGTGAATGTTGGTAGGCTGGCAATGTCCCATGCCAGCGTAAAGAGGTGAAGACGGTATGTTCGAATAAAAAAAACTAAAAGTAAGAAGGTTGGTAAGTGACACCAAATAGGTGGAGCAATGTTTAAAGCGGTGTTATTGGCAGGTACATGGACTCCTCGTGGGGGGGGGGGGGGGGGGGGGGTATGAGGAAGTGGATTATTGTGAATGTCATGGTTAAAGAGTGGAAAGACTTGCATGAGTTAATAAGTCTTTCCTTGAAAGTGTGTGATCTATGCCTTCGAGAATGCATGGTGTAAGGGATGGTACGGGATGCTCACAGGGTAATGATAACGCCACTTTTTGGCGTTATTTTCAGTTCTCAAACCAATGAGATTGGCTTGTATTCTAGCAAAAAGGCGTGGATTTTAAGGTTTATCGAGTGATTTACGCAGGTTATATAAAAGACAGCGTTCCTTGAGAAAAGAAGCTAAAAAGAGCCCAAAAGAGAGCCAAAACGAAGCCCAACGGAAGCCCAAGACCCGCGCCCGAACCAGGACCCGATACTGACCTAGATGCCATTCAGAAAAGCGGGCGACTTGCCACGCGACTTGCAAGTCGCATGACAGGTCGCCTAACCCTATGTTTGCACGAATTTCAGCTATTTTATTCCGGATATTAGGTCATTCTCGATACACATCGCACACGACGAACGGCAGACGACTTGGGGCGATTTCTGGAGACTTGACGACGAACGGCAGACGACTTGAGGAATTCACGACGTGACGCGGATTAGAGCCGGGAAAAGGGAGTTTATCACTACATCTTTCACGTTCACATTAATCATGTTTACATACAGTTTTTCATCCACTTTTCTTGCGTTTTTGTCCCCCAACATCATGAACTAATATTTAGATGTTGGGGGTTGGAATGAGTTCGATTTAAGTGTACAAACATGTGATTAGTGACTTTTATCAGTTTTTCCTATTTTAATGAAGCATGTGATTTCGTTTTTAATGCTTTTGTGAATTTGGCCAATTTACATTTGATCTGTTATGAACAATTAAGTTCGAGAGAATTAATTGTTAATCTAGACTTAAGAAATTGCACGCCTAAGGTGAGAAAGGAGATAGAGATATTCCGAGTAAGCCTTAGTCCCATTAAAATCTTGAGCTTAATGTGTTTTGAATTCCATAGGTGAGATCGAGAGATAAACTTGTGCTTTTCAGGATAAAACCCGTTGTTGCTTGAAAGAGAACAACAGTGATTTTTACAAGATTGGGTATTCATTATACGGAATAACGGGTAATTGTTGCGAGTGAAGTGTTTGTATACGAAGGTCTTAGGATTTCCAACTCTCAACTGTTTCCTCTATCAAAGTTTCTTAAGCTGTCTACTGTCTTGTGTTGATTTATTTTATTTGCATTAATTAGATAATACCAACCAATCCAATTTCGATAGTTCAGTTAATAGAGTTTATAGTAATTGTGATACTTAGGTCCTAGTTCCTGTGGATTCGATACTCGTACTTCCGTACGTATTACTTGATTTCGACACCGTACACTTGCGGTTAGATTTAGGGGGGTGATACCCGCCTATTAAGTTTTTGGCGCCGTTGCCGGGGAACTAGTTGCAACTGATAGCACTACCAACTATAAGCGCTATTACATTGAACAATTTTTTTATTTATTGCTTTGTCCCATCACTTTCAGTTTCTGGATCATTAATCATGCTTACTTTCTTTTCAGGTACTCATTGGTTTATGCCAATGACGACCCGAGGGAAGGAAATCGAACAATTTGATCCGGAGATCGAGAGAACCGTCCGCCGAATACGCTAAGAGACCAGAGCCAAGAGACATCTAAAGATGGGTGACGAAATACCCGTTAATAGGCCACTTATCAGGTAACACCGTCAGGTTTGCTTGAGCATCAACATTAGGAATATTCTGAAGTGAACATGGTGCCCAACGATGTGTTATTGAGAATAGTGTGGGATCTTGGTCACTCCCTCTGGTGGAGCGAGTGAAACTCGAACGTATGTCATATGTGGTTGAACGCTTGTTGGATGCAGAGAGAATTTAAAGGTATGCTTCAGGTCTCGTTCGGCTTTGGATGCGTGGACACTCTGATGATGGATTGTGGAGGCCTTCTGCTGTTAGCTATGTATAAGCGTGAGAGTGACGACGTGGTGGGAGTGCATGTTATGGTTCACATTGTTGAGTTGTAGTCAACGTGATGTGGGGAAAGAAGGTACTTTTGTTTTAGATGTATGTCATGTGGGGAAGTGATCTTGGAATTTCATAATACCCAATGAGGAAACTCATAAATGTGAGTTTATTAGGATATTCGAGGTTGACTTTGTGCTAAGATTGGTGAAGTAGGTGGTTATATCCATTTGTAAATGATTCGTGTTGTGACGTTGAATTCGGTAAGATTCCTTCTTTAAGGAAGTGAAGGTTTATGTGAAAATCTTGTTTAGATGCGTTTTAAAACCGTGAGCCCAGGTGTGTGGATAAAGCGGACAATATCTGGTACGGTTGCATGGGAAGTTTCAGATGTTACAATATCTGGTATAATTGGTTGGAGAATTAAATGGAACCGAAATTGAGTAAATCGGTAAGCGTGAATCCTTGATACTTAAAGTTAGGGGTCGGCTTGATGCTAAAGACACCCCATGGTTTGGAGTGGTGCATTTCGAGAGGAAAGAGAGTCGAACCATGTTTTAGTGGGCTGTTGTAGTTAGTGAAAGGGATTGGAGATGTCACAAAGGTCATGAAGCGACGTTGGAAGTAGAATCCGAGGTAAGGGACAAGTACCCGCATCTGTTTGACAAAGGAATTATGGGGACGAAATTCTTTTAAGGGGTGGAAGTGTTGTAACAACCGTTATCCCCAAAATGCTACACATTCTAGAAATCATGGTCAAAGAATAAAAAGGAGGAAAGTTATGGGTCTGGTTGCAAATTTGGGTCAAGTATATAAAGTAGAAAGGAATCCCTAATTTCTCATTGTGGAGAAATTAGAGCTGGTGTCGGCTGAAATCGAGAAAGGGAGAAAGGAATAAGTTGGAGAAATCGATCGAGGGTTCTTCATCTATGGGTATGTAAGAATGGAGAAAAACCCTATTTCCTCGTTGTGTTTACTTTTCAAGAATGATAATGGAGTTTTGATTAGATTTGGATCGATTAATGGATGAATAGGTTGATTAATTGATTTTAGGGTTGGAACATTAACCCAAACAAGTGTTTTTTTGAGCTTAAGACAAAAATCGCTGCACCTAATCGATTAAAGGGAATTTTGGTTTTGTTGTGCGTATATACGGATATCACCGGTTTCCGAATAAGAAAAACCCGGATTATGGGTAATGTCCGGATGTGAGTGGCTATCCAAATACGATGGTTTTCGGACATGGTACCCGGATAGGACCATCCGGATTTCACTGGTTTTCCGGATAAACAAGTTGTCCGGATTGTTTTGTTATCCGGATGGGATTCCTGGATTGTTTGGTATCCGGATAAGGTATGTGTTCGGATTGTTTTATATCCATATTAGGTATGTGTCTGGATTGTTTGTTATCCAGATAAGGGGTGTTTACGGATTTTAGTGTTGTCCGGATAGATAATATGATGATGAGCTGTTTGGTAACTCTTAGGTCTTCGGTACGGTCGGAAGTGAAGTGTGTGCGTATCTAATCTCGACAATCAGGTGAGTTCCCTAGTAAACTTTTTATGGAATATCAAACTGAACTTGCTATCAGTATCTGATGATGGTAACATGAATTTTGATACGTACTATGAAATGCGTTGTGACTGTTTCTATGATTACGAGCATGTTTTACCGTATATTCATGATGTATATGTTTTCATGATTATATGCTATTATGTGGAGTCGGGTTGCACAGTGGGGCTAGTGGTACCTTGGATCGTTGAGGATCCTTGGTGTGTGTTTTCATGGTGTATGTGTTTTCATCCTTATCATTCAGTACGAAACACTTGCACCCGAATGGGTGAAAATAGCTGATGTTGGGGGTGCCCTTGTTGATGACCTCGTATGGCGTCTTGCTGAAACGCTTGTGGATGATAGACCGATTCTGAGTGTAGCACGCAGTCGCGATAGCCTCGGCCCATAAAAACATAGGAAGTCCGTACTGAGTCAGCATAGTGCGGCCGCTTCCACCAAAGTGCGGTTGCGACGTTCCACCACGCCGTTCTGTTGTGGAGTTCTGGCTGCCGAGAAGTTGTGCGAAATCCCCGCCGAGGTGAGAAAATCGCCGATGATGCGATTCTTGAACTCCGTTCCATTATCCGTGCGAATCGCGATTACGGTCAGCTGTAGGTTGTTTTGAACCCCCTTCAGGTGGTTGACAATCACACCCGGAGTCTCGTCCTTTGAACGAAGGAACTTGACCCATGTGTACCTTGAGTAGTCGTCCACCATCACTAGCACGTACTTCTTGTGGCTGATACTTTGAACGCGCATAGGGCCGCAGAGATCCATATGGATCAGCTCTAAAGGGCGTGACGTGCTTGGAACCGGCTTTGGTTTGTGGGGCACCTTTTTCATCTTTCCCATCTCGCAGGCGGAGCAGAGATGTTCTTTAACAAACTTCAGTTCTGGCATACCTTTGACGAGTCCACCCAGTACCAGCTTATTGATGTTCTTGAAGTTCAAATGCGATAGCCGTCAATGCCACAACCAGTTCTGTTGAGTCGTGGCTTTGGCCATAAGACAGACGGCTTTGTCGGTCTTCACGGCGGCAAGATTAATTGTGTAGAGGTTCATGCGTCGAGTACCAGCGAGAATCTCCGTTCCATCGGCATCACGTATACTGCAGCGCTTCGCCTTGAACCGGACTTCAAGATTCTTGTCACAAAACTGGCAGATACTGAAGAGGTTGTGACCAAGACCTTCAACGTAGGAAATACGCTTGATCGTTAAGTTGTCCTGAACTAGGTCGCCGTAGCCCATGATCGGGGCCACGTTGTCGTTGCCAAATCTTACATCACCACAGTACTTCTCCTTGAAGTTGGTGAGTAGATCCCATTTACCAGTCATGTGCTTGGAGCATCCAGAGTCGAGAAACCACACATGACCGGGCTACAAAACAAAGATTAAGGATGTTTAGGTACCCATCTGTAAATGGGTCATTGGGTGTTAGGTGCAACACCTTTGTTTGAGACTCTTTTAGATCTGGGTCTTTTTCGTTTAGATGGACGAGAAGCATTTGAATTAAAAACATGATACGTTCCAAACCAATCAGATTCATGTTTAGAATCAATCAAGTCATTCAATCCATAAACGGAACAACAAACATAATCATGCGAAAAATCAATCAATTGATGAACATTGTCAAGTTTAACAGGAATCTCAAAACCATGTTCAACAGAGTTATTCAAACAAAAACCATGTTTGTTGTTATTATTCCTATTCGACGAAAAAGAATTAAATGACTGGTTCTTCTCAGGGCGCGACTTAGCCTTCTTCTTCTACCCACTCTCTCCGAACCGCTTTCCCCCAACCCGTACTATCTGAAATTACATTAGAATTATCGTCAGAGGAGTTTGAGTAAACTGGTTATTTGGAAGAGCTCTTACCGGTGTTAGCACGTTTCTTAATGTTGGTCCCGAAGGGCTATACAAGTTTGTAAAAAAAAAGGGGGGGGGGGTTGAATACAAACACACGTTTTTATTTTCTAAATTGTTTATTGATAAATCAAGACAATTTACAACTTGTTGCGGAACAAGGTAAGGATAAATCCTAATCTAAACAAGTTAAGAACACTAAGTTTCTTGCACTAGAAATAAGATAGAGAGGAGATAAGGAAATTACGACTTTTGTAGCCGCATGGTGCACAGTGTAGAATCAGAGTTGGTGTACGATTTCAGACAATAAGGATGTATGTTCTGACATTTCGTACGGAGTCGTGCAAGGGTGGTTAAGATAAAAGTACTTTGTACGGAAGACTTCATGATCAGCTTACGTTGATTCAGCGCTTTATCATTGTTTATCAGCGAATGATAAAGTTCAGCGATAGCTGAAGTCTTGTACTTGATACTTCACGTTGAGTGGATAAATCTGAGTCTTCGCTGATCCACATCAGTTCATTAGGAGACTTGTCGCTGGTTCTTGAGTTTGATCTTCGACTTCAGCATAGAACCTATGTTAACGTGAAACTTTTCTTCAGGGATCATAAGTAAACAACTAACTTATCAGCGATCACCATAAGGACTGAACAGGCTCAGAGCATTATGGTGAATAGTGTTCGCTGAATGTTTAATCTAAAGAACGAGAGTTCCTATCAGCGGTACTGAATTAGTCTTAGTACATCAGCTATAGTGAAACTCTAATACATATTGTTTACTTACAATTTTCACTAAGTGTTTAAGAGAGGGTCATTATCAAATCACTGAGGGTTTGGATCAACAATCTCCCCCTATTTTATTATGACATAGCAACATAGAAAATTGCTATTTAATGAAAACATAAGGATAAAAAGAACTCATAAAATATTTGTCCCTTTTACTGTTTTCTGGGATCTTTTCAGTACTTATGGAGTAAAGTACAATCGCTGAATTTTTTCTTTAAACTTCGTAAAGATTACATAGGGAAGTGGAAAAATTACAAGTACAAAAGATGTAGACATATAAGGATAGAAAGAATTACAAGGCGATCCTATCCGTCAAAAGGTTCTTCCTTGATGAGAAGTTCATCGAGGGTCTTTGATGTGGGAATCATCCAGTCAGGGACATCTACTCCTTGATTCTTTTTGTTCAGAGCTTCTTTAAAAATCAAGGGCTTCAGGTGTCTAGCTTTAATGTCGTGTCTGACTTCACACCAGTATATGAGATCTCTGAGTTGTTCGATGAGAGTGATTGGAAGCTCAAAGATGCGTTGAAAGTGATGATTTCCTTGGTAGTCTAGAAAGAATATACCATAAGGATCACTTACAACTTTTCCAGGAATGAAAGTTTCTCCAGGTGGTAGGGAGGTGTCAAGCGCTGAGAGATCAGCATCAGGGCCAAGAACTTCAGCACGAGAGAAACCAATACCTGTTTCATTCCGTATAGGAGGACCTGAGTCTGAGACTTTCTTTTCCTTTGCAGAGACTCTTCTTTGTTGAGGAGGAAGAAGAGTGGAAGGAGGAATATCCACAGCAGAAGAAACCAAGTCGATCTGAGTATTTAAAATTTTCTCGACATGGCTCTTGAACTTTGAGCGCGATCTCTGAATGGCTAATTTCACTTCCAACCATTCAGAGAAACCAAACTTCTCTAAAGAAGCAGCGTAGAAGGTTTGATTGGTTTTGTCTTCTCTGAAGACATCAACTTCAACAACAGGAACGTCTGCGAACAATCTTCCTCTAATGTTTGCTTTGATGATTTTGGATGGTCGAGATCGATAGTTCAACATTTCTTTACACCATTCCAAAGTCGTGTCAGCGACCTTAATCTTTTCTTCAACGATCCTTTGGGCATCATCCCATAGCTGACGTTGGACATCAATGGGAGCTCTTTTCAGCTTGGGGTCTTTCACTGATTGTTGGACAAGCTGGATGGCGAGTTCTCTGTCTTTTTCTTCAGCTTCCCTTCTTTCAGCGATTAACCTTTCAGCTCTGAGGTGATCCTTGTATTCCTTTTGTGAAAGTCTAAACTTTGGAGGAATAGAAGGAAGTTGATCACGCTTCAGGATGATTCGCTGATCTTCGAATCTCTTGATTACTTCCTCTCTCTTTTTCTGATCCTCTTCACTTAGCTTTTGAGGAGCCAAGGAAGGTCTGTTTTTGTGAGAGAGCTGTTGTTCTTCAGGTTCATCGGTCTCAGTGATTAAATCCAAGACCGGGATTATTTTTTCAGCGTTGGGAGCTGGGATTATTGTTGGTGAAGTCGCAGCTGTAGGAACTTCAGCGATATCCTCAAACAAGGGAGAGGACTAGCTGAAACACAACGATCGTTTAAGTAAGCAGAGTTGGGGAAGAAATAGATAGAGAAAAGAATATGGTTAAGTGTATAGAGGTTTTATGGATAGAAGGATTGAGATTGAGAAGGGATAGAGGAGGGATGCAGTGTAAGGGAATAGGAGGTAGTGTGCCTGACAAACTGGCTTTGGAAGCAAGATCGTCAGATTGTCTTCTTCAGCGAGGCCTTTGTTTTTGCCTTTGTCAGCTTCAGACGCTGTAGGCTTTGTCTTGGTCCGCTCCCCTGATGGTTCATTTATCGAAATCCCTTTGAGAGCTGTAGTCTTCTGAACAGGCTTGACGATAAAGGAGTCATCATCATCATCATCATCATCATCATCATCATTCTTTGGAGAAGAAGATGGTTCATCATTAGAGATGTCGACAGCTTCATCGTCTTCAGCTTCGTCTTCATCAGATTCAACCTCGTCAGCGTAGGGTGAGGTTACATCAGCAGCAGCTTCAATGTTCTGCTCTTCGAGTTGCTCCCCCTCAGATACATAGGAAGGTTTATCGGTTCCCTCAGGGTTTTCAACTCCCTGAGGTTTTGAAGAAGTAGCATCAGCTTTAGTCTCAATACCCTCCCATTCAGCATGGGGAAGGTCTTCTTTATTTTTCTTCTCCCCCTCATCATTATGGGGAAGGTCTTCTTTAGGCATCTCCCCCTCTTCCACATCATGGTTGGGAGAGGAAACGGACTTTTCAGCAGCAGCAGCAATAGGATTACTGTCTTCTTGGCCAGTAATTCTTATGCAGTTTTCAATCGCTGCTACTCTGTCTTCTAGGCACTGGCAGGACTGATCCTTTTGTGATCATCGCGATCGGCCTGAGTGAAATGAGAAGTTGGGGTGTTCAGGCGATCGAGCACTTTCTGAACAATCTCTTTGACCACAGAGACTTCAGTCTTGATCGTGGAAACTTCACTCTTAATAGAACCAACCTCTGTCTTCAATGATGTGACTTCATTGGACAGAGAGGTGAAGTTTGTTGAGAGAGTGGTTATGGCGGTTGAGTTTTCAGCGAGGGTGGTAGCAAATTTAGCAATGTTACCATCCACCTTCTCCAGATCAGCTTTGGAGGCTTTCTTTTCGACCTTAGTGGTCAAAATCTTCAGATTTTCTCCAGCGTTTGTAACCGCTGAAGAATTTACAGAGAGAGTTGTGGTGAGAGCTTCCACTTTTGTTTCCAGGGCCGTCAGGGAGGTGTTGATATCCCCCAAATTAGGACCTGAAAAAGTTATTAACTTATGAACAGAGGAAAGCTCAGAAGTTTGGGGTTGAGAGAGAGAAGTGTGTAGGATTTTGTGTATACCTGCAGGCGGGTTGGCGAAGTTGTCCAAACCTCGATGTCCTGAAAAAGTTTCGTAGTCATCTTCAATATTTCCTGGACGACTGGAAGTACCTGCAGGTCCTGTGGTGTGTCCTATCATCCTCTGAAAATGTTCAGCAGTAGTGTCGCTGAGGATGACGGTTGTTGAGGAGAATAAGGGAATAGATTGAGTGACCAAAGAAGAGGTGAGAGGAATGGAGGATGAGAATGATGGTTGGGTGAGGGGTTCATCGTTGGATCCGCTGAGAATCACTTCAGTCTGTAGAGAGGCTGAAGGAGGTGGGTTCATTTCCAAGTTTATAACTTCAGCGTTTAGAGACGCTGAAGCTGGGATGGAAGGGGTGGTTTGTTCAGCTGTGGCAGAGCGTACCACTGAACTTTCCATCAGCTCTTCAAGATGAGTTGAGGAGTCTTCAGCATGTAAATTCTGGGGGGGGGGGGTTGCTCTTTGGTTTTCTTGATTCTTTTGGAACCAAGTTGGGTAGTAGATTGTTTCCTTTTTCTAGAAGGAGTGGAGGTTGCAGCTGGGGTATCAGCGGTGGGGATTTCCACTGAATGAGCCGCAGAAGTAGAAGAAGGAGGATTGAGAATAGATAAGAGAGTAGAGAGACGTACCTCGTTTGGCAGGGGCTTGAAGTCGAGCACCTTAGGGCCAACCTGAGAGAGTTTCAGGTCTCCTACTTTTGGGTAGTTATTCTTCAGGCCGGTTTGGAAGACGGCGCTGAGGAATCTAGGATATGGAACCCATGATGGTCGGTCAGCAGCAGAGTCTACTCTGAGCACAAGATCATCGTAGATTATCGAGGCCCAGTCAACATGAAGACCTTTCAGTAATGCATAGCCCATTGCTTGCTGAGGTTGAGGGGCTTGTCAGAGGAGCCGGACTTTGCAGTCATGCAGCTTATCAAGTGTGCGAAGATGAAGTTCATCTCGCTGGGAATTTTGGATTTCTTGATGAGGGTCAGCTTCTTCTCAGACTTCTTGTCCCTCCCTGTTTCCCATACATAACCCATTGCATCAAAGAATGCAGTGATGGCTTCCCTATCAGCATGTTTCTTGTGGTCAGGGAGAGAAACAAAGGGTTTTTCTTTTGTGGCGATGGGAAGGGTCAGTGCTTTTCGGATAATGGCAGGGGTGATTTTTATGGTGCCAAAATCAGTGTCACAGAGGATGCAATCGATTTTCTTCGTGGGGTCTTTGGTCGATGTGAGCTGAGTGTGTCTGGCAGAATACCAGAACTGAGATAGTAGTAGTTGATTAGCAGGGGGTGTTATGGTCAGGGTTGTAGAGAGGCAACAGGTTTTAAGGAAATTCACAGCATCATTCAGATGTGTGACTTGCTTTCGAGGAGGAAACTCTAAAAGCGCATAAAGATTGTTTATTTTTGTCCAATCGAGTTCCTCAAGCATGAACTTGACCTGAGGAGCCTTGGTGATTTCCAGTTCCTCAGCAGCAGCAGTGTTCTCAGCAGTAGGAATATCAGTAGATGCCATTGCTGTATTATCAGTTCAACCAAAGATATAACAAATAAGAATAATCTTAATGTGGAAAGGGTTTCCAATAAGATGGTTCGAATTTTGTCCATTTCATTCAGACAAAAATGTCTTAATGAAGATTAGGGTTTTCTTGTTTTTGAAAAAGAAATGAAAACCCAATAAAAAGTCTTGTTTTCTAGTTTCCTTTGAGGATTAGGATTCTGGAAAAACGTATGAAGAACAAGTTTAAGATATTTGCGATTAAACTTGAAGAACAACCATGAAAGGTTGTGTTCATTAAACCATGAAAGAAATGATTTCATTTTTGAAAAAGTTCTTTTGTTTGATCTTGTAAAAACAATGAGAAGATCATTAACAAGTTTTAAGAAACAGGTAAATAAAAGAAATATTAACCTGGTTCGTTGAAGAAGAAGAAGTTGAACAGTTCATGAAAACTTGAGAGCAAAAATGCAACAGTAGTTTTCTTGAGGAAGAAGTTGTTCGCGTAAAGGAAAAATATAAACCCAAAATGTGTTTATATAGTGAGATTAGAGAGAGAGAGAAAAACTAGAGCAGGAAAGTTTTTCATCATGACACGGACACGTGTTTGCATTTGATTGGAAGGTAAACGAAACGTGCAATCGTGTGTCAGAAAGAAGACGTGCCAGGGCTTATCCGTTTCATGACGTCACAGATGTCCTTTCATATTTTAGGATGTCTCTGAGGTTTTGAAAGCTCAGGGACACTTTTGAAAACATGAAGCACTGAATAGAAATATCAGTGTTGGTTTTAGAAATTTCAAAGTATCGTTGATTAAGGAAGAGATATTCAGCGATGCAATTTGTTTTGAAATCTTACATTCACATGCGAACGTCAGCGAGTAAGAGAGAAAACATACCTTGACATCAGCGAATCAATTATGTTCAGAGAGAGAATGATAGAATGGGTTATACAAGTTGATTTTATCCTATCGCTGATTAAATGTGAACCGCTGAAGATTTTACTCTTCAAAGTTCAGCATTCCAAGCTCGCTGATGAGAAAGTTGAATCTTGTCTCATCAAGAGGCTTAGTGAACAGATCAGCTAACTGATAATCAGTTGGGATAAACTGAAGTTCTATATCACCATTCATCACATGATCTCTGATAAAATGATACCTGATTTCGATATGTTTGGTCTTTGAGTGTAGCACTGGATTGTTGGCTATAGCGATGGCACTTGTGCTGTCGCAATAGATTGGAATTTTCGAGAGTTGTAGGTCATAGTCTAGTAGTTGATTTCTCATCCACAAGACCTGAGAACAACAGCTTCCAGCGGCTACATACTCAGCTTCAGCTGTGGAGGTGGACACTGAGTTTTGCTTTTTACTTGTCCAACTCACCAGCTTTCCACCCAGGAGCTGACAGCCTCCTGTGGTGCTTCTCCTATCCAATTTGCAACCTGCAAAATCACTATCTGAATAGGCGATTAGATCAAACCTTGAGTCTTTGGGATACCAAAGACCTAGGTTCGCAGTACCCTTAACGTAACAAAAGATTCGCTTTACAACGATCATATGAGATTCCTTAGGTTCAGCTTGATATCGTGCACACAAACAGGTTGCGTACATAATATCGGGTCGGCTAGCTGTAAGATACAAGAGAGAGCCGATCATCCCATGGTACAACGTGACATTAACAGGTATTCCATTTGAATCCTTGTCTAGTGTCAGCGGTGGTGCCATAGGGGTTTTCATAGCTGAACTCTGAGTTAAATCGAATTTCTTCAGCATAACTTTAACATACTTTCCCTGATTAATGAAAGTTCATATTTCATTTCCATTGAAAGTTACCGAGGGACCCTTCTCTTCTTTGTACTCAGTGAGCAGGTTCTTCATACCAGTCATGTGTCTAGAGCATCCACTATCGAGATACCAGATACCCTTCTTAACCTGCATTACAAAGGAAGATTAGTTTTTCTTGGGTACCCACTTAACCATGTGTATACACTTGTCAGTGGGGGTAGAAGAAGAGGTGGAAGGTTCAGCAGTCTTGCAGCATTTGAAGATTCAGCTTTGTCAGTCTTCACTTTGGTTAATTTCTTAACCTCAATGGTCTTCTTTGCCTTGGGGGCAATGATCTTCACCTTAGCTATCTTTTCAGCTTGGGTGGTTGTGGGGCACTTACTAGCAATATGATTTGTAAGTCCACAATGATAACATTTCCTATAACCAAAAGTAGTTCTAGGACCATTTGCATGCTGAGCTTTAGATTTTGAATTAGAAGGACCAGCACCAAGTAAGCTATTGGCTTTTGAAATGGGAGGAACATTTAGTTCTTCGGATTTCTTACCAATGATTTCCACTTTGATTCTAGGAGTAGATCGCTGAATAAATCCAGAGATCTTATTCTTTGAATCAGAGGGATAAGTCACTGAAGCTTTAGAAGCGTTCAGCTTTGGTACAGAGGTACCCTTCTGAGGATTTTGGTTAAAAGCAATTCCTTTACCTTTGTTTTTAATGACTGAGGTAGATTTTGGATAAATAACTTTTTCTTTACCTTTAGAAGTTAAGGTAGAGATTTTCTCAGGGATGGGCGGTTTAGAAGAGGAACACTGAGAGGATGAAGTATCAGTGGCTGAGGATACGAAAGTTCCAAATAAGAGCATGGAACGATCAGTGGTTGGTTCTAGAGTATCAGCTTTGTAACCAGGACCACGTTTATCACTCAGGGGAATCTGAGACTTAATTATCTCAGTGATCTTTGTTGAGGAATTATACCATCCATCAACAGTAGCTTTTTCAGCTTTTAATACAGCGATAGCTTCTTCACGCTCGATTTTGACTAGCTGATTTAGGTGAACTTGATCTTTAAAATCTTCTTCAATTTTAGAAATATTTTCTATTTGAAGGTGACAGTTTTAAGCTATTCAGCGAGATCAAGGTTTTGATTTTCAACTACAGTTTTGCCATTCATGGCTTCATATAAACTTCTAGTCAAGAGATCGATCTTTCGAAGACTATCAGCTTCATCAATATTTGCAATATTGGTAAAGAAGGAAGGTGATACCTGAGTTGCAGAGGTTGAAGTAGAGGGAATGTCTGAACTTTTTTCCTCATCTTCAAGTTTGGCCATAAGACATAGATTGGCTTCATCATCTTCAGAGTCAGATGTTTCTTCCTCATCAGAGTCAGCCCAATCAAAGTCAGCCATCAGGCCTTTGCCTTTCTTCTTAAAGGTTTTCAGCTTTGCATACCTTTCTTTCAGCTTTTTATATTTTTCATCTCTATTTCTGGGAATAAAGTTTTTCTTGGGAAAAGCTGAGGGTCTAGAGACTTTCCTTGACCTGCACTCGCTAGCAAAATGTCCTGTCTTTTCACGGTTATAGCAAGTAGCAGTAGCCTTATCAACAGGGGTTGATGATCTTGGCTTGTCAATAATAGCAAGAGGTTTATTCTTCTTGAAATTACTCTTTCTAGCAAATCTCCTGAACTTATTAGCCATGAATGCCAGAGTTTCATCATTATCTGAATCGTCAGTGTCTGATGATCTTTCAGAGTTAGTTTCCAACTCAGTGACAGTGATAGTCGATCGCTGAGTGGAAGGTGACTCTGAGATTAAAGCAACGGGGTGCTTTTGGAATCTTTTACAAGATTCTTCTTAAGATGACTCGATTGCTCATGATTCAGCATCGTGCCATATAAGGTAGAAAGGGTCATTGATTTTAGATCCTTTGACAGCTTGAGACACATAAAATAACTATCCCAACTTTCAGGTAAACATTCTAAGAACTTTGTCAGTACTTCAAAGTTAGAATATTCTTTACCAACAATTTTTAGATCTATTATTAAACAGTTAAAACGTTGGTGTACTTCAGATAGAGTTTCATTCTTACCACAAATGAAGTTTTCATACTGTCTTACCAGGTTTATCTTTCGAGAGTCCTGGACTTCAGAAGTACCTTCATACTGAACACAGATTGTGTCCCACATAGCTTTTGAGGTTTTCAGGTTCATGACAGAATGGTAAACTTCGTCAGTAAGAGCCATGGAGAGTATGGATCTGGCTTTGGTGTCGATAGCCACTTTCTTCTTATCTTCATCAGTCCACATATGAATTTCCTTAGGAATCAGCCTTTCTGGAATAGCAGGTCTATTCTCAGCGGCTGGAACTGCAGCATCAATTCTTACTGGAATATATGGGCCGTTTTCAAGATAATAAGGCATAGTAGGGTCTACACCTTCTAAGAAGAGAATCATCCTATTTTTCCATAGATTAAAATTATCTCTAGAGAATCTAGGGGGTTTTGCAAGAGAACCGTTGTCAATATAGTTTGTGTTTGTGTTGGTAGCCATTTTAAGAAATAGCTAGGAAGAGAAATCTTAGTATAGATCAGATCTTGTTTATGAGATTAAACAAATCCGCTCTGATACCACTTGTTGGTCCCGAAGGGCTATACAAGTTTGTATAAGGGGGGGGGTTGAATACAAACACACGTTTTTACTTTTCTAAATTGTTTATTGATAAATCAAGACAATTTACAACTTGTTGCGGAACAAGATAAGGATAAATCCTAATCTAAACAAGTTGGAACACTAAGTTTCTTGCACTAAGAAAGAGAAAGAAATTACTAATAATAACCTATCTCAAAGATATAAGAAGGATGACTCGACCAGAGTTTACGAGTACTTCAAAATGAAGTGAGGTCTTCTTCTTATATATTGCATGCATTTAATGCATGGCAGTTTATACTTTACACATGGCAGCAGCTGATTGGTTGTTTGATTCTGACTTTAGTAGACAACCTTTGTAGCCGCATGGTGCACAATGTAGAATCAGAGTTGGTGTACGATTTCAGACAATAAGGATGTATGTTCTGACATTTCGTACGGAGTCGTGCAAGGGTGGTTAAGACAAAAGTACTTTGTACGGAAGACTTCATGATCAGCTTACGTTGATTCAACGCTTTATCATTGTTTATCAGCGAATGATAAAGTTCAGCGATAGCTGAAGTCTTGTACTTGATACTTCACGTTGAGTGGATAAATCTGAGTCTTCGCTGATCCGCATCAGTTCATTAGGAGACTTGTCGCTGGTTCTTGAGCTTGATCTTCGACTTCAATATAGAACCTATGTTAACGTGAAACTTGTCTTCAGGGATCATAAGTAAACAACTAACTTATCAGTGATCACCATAAGGACTGAACAGGCTCGGAGCATTATGGTGAACAGTGTTCGCTGAATGTTTAATCTAAAGAACGAGAGTTCCTATCAGCGGTACTGAATTAGTCTTAGTACATCAGCGATAGTGAAACTCTAATACATATTGTTTACTTACAATTTTCACTAAGTGTTTAAGAGAGGGTCATTATCAAACCACTGAGGGTTTGGATCAACACTTAGACCGATGTTTAGATTTAGTTTTAGAACTGGTCTTAGAAACGGTTTTAGAATTTGAACATTCGCCCTTTTCAAAATTAACCGGTGTGGGAATTTTTAAAAAAAATTGAGTATGACTAGAAAGCTTTGGAGAAAAATCAATTTTAGAAAATTCATCATCTTGACAAGCTGTGGAATTCATAAACTCAGAAAATCTCCGAGCAGAATCAAGTGGGGCTTCACCATCAGAGTCGGACGAGGAGTTGTCCGCAAATTATCAAACATCGGAGTATCCACTGGATTTCCCCTAGCCATTCTCAGCATTAACGCTTCTGTCGCCAAAGCGGACATTTGAGACGTCAACTTAGCAATCTCGGTTCGATAGTTCGCTCTTTCAGATTCGGGTAATGTCTCGGGTTTGATCTGTTTGAGCTTTTCGATAGAATCTAACAGTACAATCCTTTCGGTTTCATATTTGACCTTATCTCTCGCAATCGATTCTTCAAGTTTGAAAATTATGTTTTCCAAAATCAGAGGTGGAACATAACGTTTGAACTCTGATTTCTCTTTAGAATCTTTATCTGATGTTGCCGGAACGGGAACCAAAGTTTCAACCGTTTTGGCAAGCGAGCAGATGTCAAAATAATCGTTGGAGAGATAAGGGGTTTTGATTTTTAAATAGGATGCATTAAGCTTTTCGTACACGAAAGGGATCTGTACATTGATGTTTTTCCTAGGCGGCTCATCATCCGATTTTGTGTTCTTTTCTGAATTCGAATTATCAGAATTAGGTTTAGCCTCAATTGGTGGTAGAGGTATACCTGTTTTTCTTTTAAAATCATCTTTCTCATCATCTTCCGGAGATGGTTTAGTCCACTTAATCTTGTACTCGGGATATTTCTTATCTAGGCCCAGGAAGTTGAATTCATAAAGAGTGGGAACCTTAGATAAGATTTTCTTGAGGTAGCACAGATTATCATATCCGAGACCCCATTGTGAGTTGTAATATTTAAACTCCTTAGGCTTGTTCAAGTGGATGGTTTGTTCAGATTGACCAAGTTTGTAAATTTTGGATTCAAGATCCCTAAGCTTAGTGGTCAAAGTCTCATTTTCTTTTAAAACTTTTTCTTGAACTAAAACACTCTTGGAATACTCCTCCTGAGACTTCGCTAACTTTTGAGTATATTCAGATATTTGTGTCTCGAGGATTTCAGCTCGTTTTGAAATGGCCGAGCACCCAGTTTGATAGTTTTCTATCACACATCTGTTCTCAGCCTTTTCAATAGCTAGCTTTCCTATTGTATCATATTTGATCTTGGCTTCGGCTTCTAGCTTAGAGATGTGGGCGTCTTTGGTCTTAACCTTATGTTTGAATGAATCTAAGGTACGCACCATTTCATGCATTTGATTAAGTAAGTTTGCATTGGAGGAACCACATACCTGACATTCGTGCTTGTCTTTCTTCTTCTCGGAAGAGTCATCTTCGGAGTCAGATTCTTCCGAATTCAGGCCAGTATAACACATATGAGCTTCCTCATCTTCAGTCTCGTCATCAGTCTTTAGGAGCCAATGATCATCTTCCACCAGTAATGCTTTGCCTGCTTCCTTCTGCCTGGATATAAGCATCTTGGTCTTGTAGTACTCAGCATTCCGTACTACAGGCTTCCGGCAGTCTTTTGCGAAATGGCCGCGCTTCCCGCAGTTATAGCATTTAACAGGTTCATCATCAGCTCTATCATCGGATTTACCTTCAGATCGGTTCCCTTCATCATTCCTCTTTCTTCCATCCTCAGTCTTTCGCTTACCTTCGTACTTGTCCTTGTAGTCCCAACGCTTGGTGTTTGTGGAGTAACGCTGGTTGTTGTTAGTTGGCTTCTTGAAGAATTTCTTCCTAGCGTACTCCCGGGATAGCAAGGTGACTGCTTTCTTGATACTGTCTAGCTCAGGATCAGAATCACTTTCTTGTTCGTCATCTTTGTGTTCAGATTCACTCGGCGCTTCTTCTCGATACGAACTGCGATGAGCTTGCTTTTCCTTCTTGTGGGTCATGAGGGCAAGGGGATCTTCTTTCGTCTTCTCACTGGACTTCTTATCTCCCATCAACTCACTTACATCATCTTCATCTTGGAACAACATCTCGTAGATCTCATGCAGCGGAACATTCTCTAACGAACGGTTGTGGCGGACATGCAGGTTGAAGGTTGTTGAGAAACTTGATGTTGCATTCGTGGTTTCACTTGAAGATGATGTTCTTGTGCAGGTCATTCAGTAGAGTACAGAAACGCTCGTATGTCTCCGTGAGTGATTCTCCTCTCTTGGCTTTGAAGGATTCGTAGCGGGTGATGCAGTTGGTGATTTTCATATGATTACCTTCACGACTACCTTGCATTATCTTAGCGAGTTGATCCCACATTCCTTTAGCCTTACCCTTGTAGCTGTCGATGCTACTGTATATGTTGTTGGGAAGACTGTATACTAGATAAGTTTTCGCCAGCGTATCTCCATCGGCTTTACGCTTCTCTTCGACTGTCAGCAAGTCGTATATTTTAGGCACTTTGTAGGCTGGAGGTCCACGTTCTTGAGCAGGTACGTCCATCAAAGGTGGGATCATCGGACCTTCCTTCAGCGAGCGTAGGATTTCCGCATAAAGTGGCTTAGTCTGAATAAAGCACATGAATCTATCTCTCCAAACATTGTACTCTCCGTGGTATAAAATCGGTGGCTTGAACTCCGATCCGATAGCAAGAGCGTCTTGTGCATTCATTGTGAGAACTTGGTGATCGTAGGACGTGTAGAGTGATTCAAAGGTAATGGAATGGTCTAACGCACAATCTAACGCAAATCTAACGCAAAATACCTATGGAAGTGATAACCTAAAGCAATTCCTAAAAGTGATCAGGATTAACCAGAAGAAATTCTGGAATTGAAAGCAAACAAATACTGGAAGAAAAGAAATTAAGTGAGCAGATTACCAGTTCCGGAGTTGGGGATCCGGAGTCCAAAAACAAGGATCCGGAATTGAAGAACCGGAATGCAGGTTCCGGAATCAGAGGATCCGGAGACAAGATCCGGAATTTAGATAAATACCGGAAGTAAACAGATCCGGAATCAAAATCAATACCGGAAGTGAAAGTAAATACCTACCGGATCCGGAATCTAACAGAATTCCGGAAGATAAATAATCCGGACCTTGTGATCCGGAAAAAGAGTTTCGGAAATATAGAACCGGATTAATGAACAGTACCGGAATTTAGAGTGAACCGGAACTAGATGCAGTACCGGAATTTAGGATCCGGAAAAAGGGATCCGGAATCTATGAAATCCGGAATTTACTAGTTCCGGAACACAAGTGCAGTATCGAAATTCAACACACTGGAACTTCGAAATACTAACCTGGAAATCGATTTTTTTGCACTTTTGACTCGGGAAAAATCGGCAAACACTTTAGTACCAAAACAAACAACTAGGGAACGCAAAAACAACTAACCAAATCGATTAATCAAACACTTTGAAGCAAAAAGATGAGTTTTTCTCAAGAACATGGAGTTTGAAACCCAAAAATCAAAAACTCTAAAATTGATGAATGATACTCAATCAAAGCAACCCAAAAATCGATATGATTTTAGAAACACAATAAGAATGATTCTTCAAGCCTCAATTTCAGATTTTAACACCAAAATCGAAACAAAGAAAAATCCTATGAATGAAACAGTCGACAAACTCTTGAATGATCAGGAAAGAGAATTACCTTT
The DNA here is from genome assembly GCA_033807775.1 of Saussurea involucrata. Classification (NCBI taxonomy): domain Eukaryota; kingdom Viridiplantae; phylum Streptophyta; class Magnoliopsida; order Asterales; family Asteraceae; genus Saussurea; species Saussurea involucrata. The sequence goes on along the minus strand of CM066314.1, from coordinate 63,667,750 downwards.
GAATCAGACGTCATTCTGCTCTGATACCAATTGTGGATCCCAGATTCAATTAAGCAATCACAATGTAATCAACACAATTAGCAATACGTCGTAAATCTCACTTGAATAAATTGAACAGAAAGAGTTCTTAGGCAATAGCCGTACACTGTAATATGAAATCTAATTATGATCATTAAACCCTAACAATAGGTTTAGAAAACTATTTATACCAACATGGTATTTACACAAATGTCATAAAAGGTCCCTATACTTCACATTCCACTAACGTGACCTAACAGATGGTGAAACTGTTTCCACTAGAGGGAGCTCACTAGACCTCATGGTCTAACCCTCGCATTTCCAAAACTAAACCTATTCAGGGAAGCAGTTGGTAGGAAGTTCTGGTAAGGGCAAAGAGAAGATATAGAGTGAGGATGCTTTTAGACGATAGTTGTTTCCTCTTGTTATTTAGACTTTTAGTTAAAATTCTCAGTTGTGCATAGGTTGTTCCGCAAACCTAATTTTGAAATGGTTGTATTTGGTTAACTTTTGGGCCGTTTTGGCTGGTTGCTTTAATATTAAATGTTATGCTCTATTTTAGTTTGGGTTGTTACAGTTGGTATCAGAGCCATAGTTTAAAAGATTTAGGTGACCGGATGGGCCTAGACTTAAACTGTGGGCATAGAAATCACGACTGAGAATCAGGAAAGCGTTAGGAGAACACTATAACAGGAATGGGATTAATAGGGTAGCGAGGACAGTCATGTAAAGTAGGTTCGAGATTACATCTGGCCAGTGTAATTGCGAATTTAGAGGTACATGTATGTGCTTAATTTGCCTTATTATTCTGGAACTGTTGCCTTAAGTTGTTTTATACAGTATACTTTCAGTAAGCGACAATGTTAGGAAGAAACTTGAGAACCCGATCAGTGCCAATCGAGGGAGCGGTACCAGCTGAGGGGGCGGTACTAAAGGTGGAAGTGCTGCATGTGGAGGAGGTTGTGGAGGATGGACCGATGAATCCTCCGAGACAGTTGTCCACTCGTGGGAGAGGTGGCGGTCGCAGTAGGGGAAGAGGGAAGGCGAAGGCACCCCAAAAGGCGGTCACCCAGGCAAAAGGAGCTGTAGCGGCGGCTAAGGGGAAAAAGAAAGCACCAGTTACTCGTCGAGCAAAGAGTGCTGAGGCTCCTGAGGACTGTGAACTATCGTAGCACGAGAGTACAACATCTGTTAGGGGGAGGAGCCAGTCTAGGGGTCGTGTCCGAGGCCGCACCTAAGCTTTCGTGACTGAAGAGAAATTCACTAATGAGATGGGAAAGCTGCAAGAAACTCTGCAAGCCTTAGTAGATCGCCAAACGAGATCTGCTTCTAAGGCCGTACCAAGAGTGGTAATGAGACGGGGGTCGAAGCCTACCCGTGACCGAGGTGGTGTGTCATTCCCAACAAACCCCAATTGAACCGAGTGGTGCTAAATCAACTCAAGGATGCACGTTCAATACCTTTGCATCGTGCAAACCTCCTTCTTTTAGCGGAGAGCGTAAACCGGTGATGGCTCTAAGGTGGATTCAAGAAATGGAGTTTGCTTTTGCTACCAGCAAGTGTGCCGGAGGCGATAAAGTGTTGTACACGATGTCGATGCTGAAATCGAATGCTATATGTTGGTGAGACATAGAAACTGGGGGGAAAGGGTTAGAAGTGGCCAAGGCCACTAAGTGAGAGTCATTCACCAAGAGATTTAAGGCGCAGTTTTGCCCAGTGGCAGCGGTTAAAAAACTAGAGGCAAAATTTCTGAGGGTTGGACAGGGGACGATGTCAGTGCAAGAGTATACGTCAAATTTCATTGAGAAAACTCGATTTGCAGAACTGTATGTGCCCATTGAAGAGAGGCGCATAGAAAGATACGTATGGGGTTTAAAGAGCAGCGTTAGAGAATTGGTTTAGATAAAGGATCCCACTACTTTTCAAGCTGCGGTGGATACAACGGAACTCACTGAGAAAGAGAAGAACAGATAGATGACAGAGAGAGTTGGTGATAAACGGAAATGGGAAGGGCCAAATCGTGATGTTAAGAGGCCGAATGCTCCTAGACCCGAGCTGCGGGTGGGACCAATAGCAGGAGAGAAACCTTGTGGGAAGTGTAACAGAATACATAGAGGGGAGTGTTTATCTTATAGAGAAGGGTGTTATAAGTGTGGGAAGACGGGGCACCTGGCAATGCCATAGTCCGAGATTATGCTATCAATGTGGTTCTCCAGACCATATCAAGACGGACTGCCCACAAATGAAGAATAGAGTTACTGGTGGTTATGGAGGTGGCAACGGAGGAAGGGGCGGAGATAGGAGGGTGGAGCCGGCTCGCGCAAAGGCGAGGGCATTCCACATGTCTGCAGAGGAGGCGGTGAATACGCCTGATGTGGTGACATGTACATTCCTTATTGACTCAACTTTTGCTAAGGTGTTGTTTGATTCGGGAGCAAACCGTTCTTTTCTGTCGCCGAATTTTATTCGAACTTGCAAGTGAAACCCAAGAGGTCGAGCTTTGGGTTTGAGGTAGAAGTAGCGAATGATAGTCGAGTCTGGGTGAAGGAAGTCTATGAGGTATGTAGCATTGACGTAGATGGTCATTTGTTTCCATTGCGTTTATACCCAATGGGTATGGGAGAGTTTGATGTGATAATAGGAATGGATTGGTTAGCAGATAACGATGCAAATATTGTCTGTAATAAGAAGTTGATTCGTGTCACTTTGCGTGATAAGAAAGAAGCAGTAATTTATGGGGATTGTCGGGATAGGAAGTAGTGTTTGATATCTATGATGAAAGCTAGACGATGTTTGGGGAAGGGATGTCTTGGGTATTTAGCGTATGTCCTTGATGCTAAGAGAGAGAAAAAGGGAGTGGAGGATGTGTCTTAGTATTTATCCAACCCTAAGCACTTCTATTTATAGTGCTTAATGGAAGAGATGGGCTTAAACCATTGGGGGCACATGGAGGTGATAACAAAATGGCCCAAGAGTGTGTAGCTATTACAACTTGGAACCGGCCCAAGTCATGGTCGGCCCATTCGGCTAAAAACCGAGCCCAAAAGTTAATTGTTTTAAAGTCCGAAATATGCACACGACCCAAAATAGGATTTCCATCCGTAAACCCGAAACTGCAACCCGATCTATCTTTAACTGCATCTCGTCAAAAATTGGATTCCACACAGCCTAATCATCAAACCTGAAATGTGCAAATAAATAAGTTAACTTTTTGTTGCATTTTTCTCAATGTTATATAAAAACCGTAAATTTTATTTTATGCTTATAATTATAGGAAATATTACGTAAATGACTCAATGGGGAACAAAAACTAGCTCAAAATTAGGAATAAACGCTTAAAATAGGGTTAATAAAATAACCCTATCACAACCGCAAATTCGAACTGTTGCTTGTCCTCAAGCAACTTTATTAAAAACATAATTTTGAGCTACAAATTTAGACTATCAAGAAGACATCATTCTTCCATAACCATTATACCAACAAACACACTTTTCTCATTTTGTTCATTTTATGCAATTCGATAGCCATCTATAAAATAATACCTCAACATCTCACATCAAAAATTATCAACCATAAGCTAGCCAACTAATTCCTTGATTAATTAGAATCCATGAATGCAACAATAAACTGATCATGCATAAGGCTTTTTCTTTTTGAGATTTTTATGCATGCCTTTTTCCAAGATTTCAAGTCTTTATGGCACAATTTTTTTGCCATCTTCTCATTGTTAGGAATGAAATAGACACATTGGTATCCTTTGTGTCTTTGACGCTTTGTATGGCATGCACTGAAAATTTTACTGAAGCTTTACTTCCTTGTGAAAATTTTCAAATTTGGTGCATTTTTTTTGAAATAACTGCACTAACATAACCAGGACGAGAATGGAGTCATTGGCGGTGGGTAATATGTCTGTTGACACATCGGTGATCAACAGGTGGACATCGATACTAAACTTTGAGGAGCGACTGAGAAGCAGGAACCCACCAAGACGCTACGTTTTCAGAATAGATATAATGGTCACTAGATTATTTCGTTTTAAAATGCATTAATGTATAACATATGGTGTTAATAAGTTTGTGTGACAGATGGATCATATGATGTGGCACGATGCTACAACATTGACCCATCTTGTCATGGGAGCATGCACATGTGGAGGAACTTGTGCATCTTGATTTACATTAGGTATTTCTGCATTTGAGCTCCCAATTGGTGATCATGTGCCAACATGCTCCCCCTAAGATTTATGTCTATTTGTTTCATTTGGTGTTAGACCTAATCACACCGAAATAGAGGGTGAAGTAGTAGAAGGACCAGATAGAGATGTACCCGTAGGTTGGGGTCCCTCTGAAGCACGTACAGAGGTACCTATGAATATGAAGTCAGATGTATGTTCATCACCAAAAGGTTTTCAAATAACAATGTGAATTCTGATTCTCTTAAGTTGGTAGAATCAGAAGTCTCCAGGTTTTGTTTGTGTTCTGAGTTTGAGCACTCATAAGTCATTGGATCTTTGTCATCAAAAGAGACATTGATGCTTTTAATTATTAGTTTGGTTCAAAGGTTGTATACTCTGTAGGCTTTTGAACTCAAGCAATATCCAAAAAACTTCCCTTCATCTGCCTTTTTATCAAATTTTCCAAGCTAATCCCTGTCATTCAAAATGAACCATCTACAACCAAAGACATGAAAGTATTTTACATTAGGATTTCTTGTTTATGAGTTCATGAGTAGTTTTCTTATGTCTTTTCACAACAATAGCCTTGTTTTGAGTAAAACAGGTTGTAGAAACTGCTTCTGCCTAGAATATTGTAGGAAAACCAAATGCTGCTAGCACGGCTCTTGCAGCTTTAACTAGAGTTATGTTTCTTCTTTCCACTACTCCATTTTGGTGTGGAGTTCTTGCTGCTGAGTAGTTCTGAGAAATGCCTTCACTTGTGAGATATGCATCAAGTCTTCCATTCTTGAATTATGTACCATTATCACTTCTTAATTTCTGAACCTTGCAATCTTGCAAAACCTGAATCTTTTTCAACAAGTTTATCAGTATTTCTGGGACATCATATTTGACTCTAATGAACTCAATCCAAGTATATCTTGAAAATTCATCAATTAGTACAAGTATATACTTTTTTCCATACAGGCTTTGCACAGATATGGGACCATAGAGGTCTACATGAAGCATGTGCAAAGGCCTTAGGCAAGAATGATCACTCTTTGTCTTGTGAGAAGCTCTTTTGAACTTACCCATCTCACATGCTGGACAGAGATGATCTTTGTCAAATTTTAGATAAGGAAATCCTTTTACCAGATTGTATTTTAGTAACTTGTCCAAAGTTGAAAAGTTCAGATGTGAAAACCTTTTGTGCCAGAGCCATGCTTCTTCATTTTTCAGATAGACTAAGCAAACGAAAAAGGACCAATTTTGTTAGAAAACTAACGGAGTACTAACGACCTCCGTTAGTACCATTCATCATCTTCACTTTTGTGATTTGTTGGTTTCAGCTTACGATATCTTGTTCAATTCTCAACCAAAATCGATGAAATTTCTTGATATGCGATCCTTAATCGAAACCAAAACGGAGTCAATGAAAATTTGTTGATCATGCAACCAAAATCGACGATGGCTTGAACTTGTACAACTTCGGCGAGATTTACGTTTTTCCGGCGAGAGCTCCGGTGAGGTCGAAGCTTTTCGTAACAGCTGATGCGAACTCCTTTTTTCTTCACGATGCGAACAATTTCTTGATGCCGGATGCGAGCACTTGATGCGAACAGTTCACTTAATGGTATTGTAGCTTGCGAATTCTTTTAGTTAGTAGGATACGAGAACTTTCAGTTGTGATTGAAGACTGATGCGAAACGTAGCTTGAAGTAGCATGCGAATAGTAGCTTCACAATATGATGCGAACAGTTTCAGATGATGTAGCATGATGCTAATACTTTCTGAATGGATGCGAAAAGTTTTGATATGGTTGATACGAACACTTGATGCGAACACTTTATGCTGTGTTTCATGTGGCATGCAAACTCTTTCACTGAAGAAGTCTTAATTTCGTCAGAATGCGAAAAGTAGCTGAATGGATGATGCGAAAAGTTCTTTACTCAATGTAGCATGCGAATAGTTTGTGATTTTAGATGAAATCCTCGTAAATCAGTCCTTAACTTGAATCAACAGTCAACCAAGTTGTTGACTTTTTCATTTACTTTTGCTTCACGTTTACAACCTGTCAAAACAAAAAACTTACAAACAAATGATTAAGTCTTGAATTATGGATCAAAACAATCACAAACAACTTTTTAATAACAGCTCCATAAGAAATTAGGATCAATCATCAAGATCTAAACAAATTTTTCAAGAACACCTCAAGAACACCAAAATTTCAAAAATTTTAAAAATGAAATTTAGACTTTAAAACTTGAAATTAATGGTTGATTCATGTCTAAAAACACTTTTTAGAAAGAATTTTGCATAAAAATGGATCAAAACATCACAGTTTTGCAAAATCAATCTTTAAAAATTTTCACAACTCACTTTTCTCAAGAACACAAAAAAATTTCAAAATCTTCAAATTCCTCAATTCTTGATGTATTTTTGATCTTCTGATGCAAAACTTGATTAGAATGATAGAGAAACACTTTGCAATCAAAATCAAATAAAAAAACAAACTAGAAATGCATAACCCATTTGTGTTCTTCAAATCTTCAAAAATGGAGATTTTCTTCAAAAATCTTCAATTTTCTTCAAATCTTCATGAAATTGGACGAATTGTTGATGATTCTGTGCACAATTTGATCTCCCAAAGCTCTATACCAATTGTAAACACCAGATCTATTAGGTAATCAATACGTCATCCATTGATCTTGAGAATTCTAGATATTACATGTGAATTATGAACTTTCTCTCTCTAGAATCTCTCTAACTTTCTCTCACTAGATATTACAAATAAGCTTCCTTACCTTGCTTAACAACTAAGCAAACCTATTTATACCTATGAATTACAACACATTAAAACTAATTACATGGACTTTTACTTAAACTACTTTGATCGTTTTAGTGACTTCTCTAATGTTAGGGCAACCTGAATCTGCCTAAAGTGTAACACCCTAAAATCAGGGCTAATTTAAACCTTAGATTTATAACAAGATTTAAACATAACCTTTTTAAACTTTATACGTAAATGGAAAATTAACTATGAGGTTCATATTTACAAACATAGAATTCTTCAAATAACCTATTAATCTAATCAAGTCACTAGAATCAGATTAACTAGATTATCTAAGCAATCTATCAAAACCTCAATATTCATTAACTTCTCCGCTAATCCAAAATCTCTCGTCCCACATCCCTTTACTTTCCCGAGCTAGTACCTGGTAAGAAAACATCATTTGAAACAATTAGGCTAATTGCCTAGTGAGAACATTCGGTTTCAAAATAATATATATTAAAACAACGTAACCAAGGCATAACAAACCTGGTTTACCCTTGTTCTTACCACACGCGTAACTATCTTTCGATGACTGGGTTAAACCCGATTCCATGACTATAACTGACCCTAAGTCATTCATTATATCATGTCCCAGAGCCCACACTACGAATCTGCACGGACTCTAGATTAAGGCTCTTATCCAATAAATCGCAATAACACATGCCCATTTATTGGAAAGGAAGTAGAGATTACAATCACTCATGTCAATCCTTTTCTTCCTTAGAAATAGGGAATAACGATTAGTACCACACGCCTATTCCACGATTTTCCACACACACTGGAATAACGATTAATACCACACGCCTATTCCATGTGATTACCGAACACTAGGGTCCAGTTCACGATTTTCCACACACACTGGAATAACGATTAATACCACACGCCTATTCCATGTGATTACCGAACACTAGGGTCCAGTTCACCATCTCAAGGGCACACGGGAATTACATTTGTTTATTCCTCCCTTTCAACAAACACATGAATAACATTTGTCTATTCCTTACGTTCCACTATAAACAAGAATAACAATTATACTTCACCTATCCTACACTATCTAATAAATCTAGTGCATATGAATTCATTACCCTTAACCGTATTCGTACAGGTTATTATTTATTTATTGATTCCTCATATCATTTAGTATAAGCAAATAACATTTAATATGTCAATTTCTTATAACATAAGTATAACCATCAATATCTTCACTCACGGTCTTTGATATAAATATTATTGTAACCCACTTGCCCATTAATCCAATAGTTAAAACTCGTAAAATCGCTCATCCGAAATCATTCAAAACAATTCATTATAAAAATGCACCTTACCATAATTTAAAACATTATAAAAAGTTAAGGTAAGAATGAACTCACCTGATAGTAGTCGCGCTACTCTTACTAGTCGCGCTACTCTTACTTTCTCAAAATTGTAAGGAAATTCCGTCACCAACTTCACAGAGATCTGAAATACTCAAATACATAATGTACCGGTATTAATCTACTGTACAGGACCCTTTAAAGACTAAGAATCCTAAATATCCAAATTTCTCGACTCTTATCGTAACCAACTAGCTGCGATAACCCTTGTCGCAACCAACAGTACTTATCGCAACCAACATTTGCGATATTCCACCTTAGCGCAACCAACTGTTGCGATACAACCTATTTGTCGCAACTCAAGGTTGCGACATTCATAACTATCGCAACACTCATATCTGTCGCAACTAACTGCTGCGATATTCATAACTATCTCAACCAACTAAGTTCATACTTAACCCATAAATTTATAGATTTAAGCAATGAATGATGCTGTAATTATGCAGATATACTTAAGACTATTATTAGAACATAATTGTAAGCCCAGATTTCTCATAATCATAAAAAATATCCAAAACCCATTTCTAAACCATTTAGAAAACTTAATAAGCATAAGGAGAGCAATTTATGGAGAATCATACCTTGAAATGTCACAGGTTTGCACCTAAATTTCCAGCTTGAACAACTCAGCTTTCTTCTTCTCTTTTTCTTTCTTTCGATTCTTTCTCTCTCTCTTGTTTCTCTCTTTTGCCGTACACCATTCACACACACACAATTTTGATATCACAAAATGTGTTAATGAGTGACACCTCACTCAATTTAGAGGAAATGGGGCGGTGGTGATTATTTGTTTAATCACACTCACCAAACAAACCCCAAACTTCTATCAAATGGCAAAACATACCCTCAAACTTATAAATTAAAATTAAAGTTTACCCCATAACTTATAACTCCACAAAACAACTAACGTAACTTAATCGGGGATAAACTCTAATATTAATTTATCCCATAATAAATCATAGATTTATCAATTAAAACCCATCTTAATATTTATACAAAAATCGAGGTGTTACAATACTCCCCAACTTAAAAATGATTTCGTCCTCGAAATCAGAGCTAGATAAACAAATGAGGATATTTAATCTTCATATCCTCTTCCAACTCCAAAGTCACAATAACACCTCAATGATATAATACCACATCCTTATGTCGCAACTTCTTAACTGATCTTTCTATAATCCCTTACAGTTCCTCCAAGCAACTACTCTTACCATCCACTTTCACTTCAGTAAGTGAAATCACATCATACCATATGAAAATATCATGTATCCTTTCAATCTTCTAGTTTAACATACTTAATCACAATTAAAAGGTCCAGGAAAACAATAACTCATCTTTTCACATTTTCTGAACCTTATATCTTTCATCATCTATCCATTCCCCAACTTAGATTTGCATGTCTCCTTAGAGTAACTGTTATCATTAAATCTTTATCCGACTTTTTCTTGATCTTCTTTAATTATTTCAATCCTTAAAGCATCTTTCAATAATAACAACCGATATAGTTAACTTTTGATATAACCAAAATACAAAAGGTAAGTTAACACTACTTACATTCACACATCATACCTTCTTCTTGAAATGGATTTAGAAATAGCACTTATATATTGTCTATTTTAATCCGCCGAAAACACAGGAAAACAATACTTACTCTTTGTCTAATTCATATTTTCGCATATCCAACTCGAATAGCAACTATACGTAACCAAACAATTGCAATAAAATTCTAACTTAAGGCATTCAACCAAATCATCTTGAAACGACACCACCGTTCGAAGTTACTACACATTCTTTAAGGATTTTGCATATACTACACTACATTTTGACTAACACACCCATCATCTCTTTTAAACTTCCAATGATTCCAAAATATACTTACTTAGCGACTCACACAACCAAAACACTTTGGATAAACACTCACTACCACTCCGACATTCTATTCCGATATTAGCCATATCACCACGCCATCTTACAAACCACATGCTCTAACAACTTCATTGACAAATAGTACACTTCATCCGAAATCCCCGAAAATACTTCCATCTAATGCTTCCTCTTTCTAACATCACATTACATACTGGTTGACACATTTACCTTGGCAATTGATGCCACTACTCGTCCGTACATTCTTCACCCATAACATCTCACAGCAGACCAGGTCTCTCATGGTCATTCGTACACAATTCAAACTTACCTTCATGTTCTCCCGCATAATTAACCGAGTCTATTTCGCTACTTTATCCCTCCCTAACTTTAGTTAAACCACAACTCACGAGTTTCTACTTAACTCAAACTTACTCATTTCTTGCCAGCTCTTTGTGATTCCAAACCATTACATAGACATGGCACATTCCCTCACAGATCGACATAGTCTATACACTCACTTTGTTCGTTCCTAATACTTCATCCCCTATAAACCAACCACCTCGTAAGTAGAACGCTTATTTAAAACAACAGTCTTTCACTATCCTAACACCCCTACAAGGTGGTCCTTCAACTTTCAACCTTCTGATTCAAGACTTCGACTTCATACACCTCACACAGCTGCCGACTTCAACGTCAATAGTCGACCTATCGATACTTCCTTAACCTATTCGTCAACAAGAGTCCCTAACTGAACCTAATCCTTCCAACATATCATAATCCAATTCACATCTCATCGTCTTCATCTCAAACTTACTCGTGCAACGTTATTATCACAGGATCACCTTAAAACCCTTATTTGACATCAAGGATATTTCATTCCTACTTCACCACACTACTCATAACGAGTTGCTAATACCAACGCGTTGATGACTTCTAGTCTTTCCTCTGGATACAACCATTCTTTGACAACCGTATTTCCGTCATCGAATGAAGGTACCGACCCTCGTACAACCGGCACTAAAATCCACTTCTGATTCTTCCATTACCCACCTCTCTTATTGAGCACGAATACCCAAAAATTACTTCTTGTAACAAATCCATAGACTAGAATTGAAATTTGGAAATTACCTGATGGATTTAATGTAGAATCAGATTATAATCCCACTTCCCCTTCCAAATAATGATCAATGATGATTTTCCTTCTTCAATTGCTATGGAACTCAATCTTCCCTTTTTCTCTTCTTGAACTTTCTTGTATACTTTCCAATCACCTACTGTCTTTTGGCTCTTAGGTTCAAGAAATAATTAATGTCAAAATATTCTTACCAATTTGTACACGTTCAACTAACTAAACAGAATAAGTAGATAATGTTTAATTTATCCTACTTTCACTCAGAAATCTTCAAAGGTTGTAAACCTTCATTTGTTAGATCGATTTACAAAGTATCTTCCAAAAATAGTAACTGGTATAGCTAACTTTTAACAAAAGATTGTAGTACAAAAGATAAGTTAGCACCACTATCACATAATATATATATATATATATATATATATATATATATATATATATCCATATGTAGAATTAATAAAGACTATATCATGACTACATCCGTCCTTTCCTTAACGTCTTCCACCATTATGTGAAATATTCAACCCGTTGATGTTGGAGTGTTGGGTTTCTTATCTTTCAACCTTGGGCAATCCCTCCGATAATGACCAAGCTTCTTACATTCATAGCAAGTAGATTCTTGGATATGGCAGTTTTTAATCGTGTGACCAGCTTCTCCGCACTTGAAACATTTAATATACGATTTGGTTTCTCGACGGGATTCAATACAATGATTCTTAGCAAAAGTTTCCGGCTTCTGGCAAGGTTTTGATCTATCCACCCATTTTCTTTTCTCTCCCGCTCGAGTTATTTCAACTCTATTTCCAGCATAAACGTCTCCTATTCTATCATCAGTTTTAAGTACTGGATTAACAGATGAAGTTACAACACCGGTACTCACCTCTGGACTATGCTACTTAACGATATGATCATTCAACACTTTCATGAACATCTCTGTTTGTTGAGTCAGTGCATCATTCATAACTCGCATCACGTTCTCCATTATACGTGACTCCATAGTAGATTCTGTCATTACCGAATCAGAAGTACCAGTACTCGTTCTATGCGTTTGCCTTTCCAATCCACCTATTAAAGGTTGCCTCGGCGGACTTTCATGGGTCCCGCCAGTTCCAGGTTGTCCTTCCAACCCCCAATCATTTACTGATCTGTCCTCCAAAGAATTAGAGGACCTTGGTGGCGTATTCACCATCGTTCTGCTATAACACATAGGGATAACCATAAGAAATGGTTACACATATCTAAACATACGAAACACACTTTACCGATCATTAGTCATTGTAACAATTTATAAACAAGTATACTCGTGTAGTACTATATTCATAATAACAGTATCTAATTGAGATTGTGAATATATCATACATGAGAATTCTTGTTACCATCGCTACAGTACTAATTTCACGTATTTCCGTCGACTCTAAGACTATCCCGTCTTAGTACTTCTACCCAGATCTCACGAATCATAACTTAATTTATCTCAGCTTAAGTCTAGGTATCTTACTAGTATACCTAGTTCACTTAAACTAATGCTCTGATACCATATTGTAACACCCTAAAATCAAGGGCTAATTTAAACCTTAGAATTATAACAAGATTTAAACATAACCTTTTTAAACTTTATACGTAAGTGGAGAATTAACTATGAGGTTCATATTTACAAACATAGAATTCTTCAAATAACCTATTAATCTAATCAAGTCACTAGAATCAGATTAACTAGATTATCTAAGCAATCTATCAAAACCTCAATATTCATTAACTTCTCCGCTAATCCAAAAGCTCTCGTCCCACATCTCTTTACTTTCCCGAGCTAGTACCTGGTAAGAAAACATCATTTTGAAACAATTAGGCTAATGCCTAGTGAGAACATTAGGTTTCAAAATAATATATATAAAAACAACGTAACCAAGGCATGACAAACCTGGTTTACCCTTTTTCTTACCACACGCGTAACTATCTTTCGATGACTGGGTTAAACCCGATTCCATGACTATAACTGACCCTAAGGCATTCATTATATCATGTCCCAGAGCCCACACTACGAATCTTCACGGACTCTAGATTAAGGCTCTTATCCAATAAATCGCAATAACACGTGCCCATTTATTGGAAAGGAAGTAGAGATTACAATCACTCATGTCAATCCCTTTTCTTCCTTAGAAATCGGGAATAACGATTAGTACCACACGCCTATTCCAAGATTTTCCACACACACTGGAATAACGATTAATACCACACGCCTATTCCATGTGATTACCGAACACTAGGGTCCAGTTCACGATTTTCCACACACACTGGAATAACGATTAATACCACACGCCTATTCCATGTGATTACCGAACACTAGGGTCCAGTTCACCATCTCAAGGGCACACGGGAATTACATTTGTTTATTCCTCCCTTTCAACAAACACAGGAATAACATTTGTCTATTCCTTACGTTCCACTATAAACAAGAATAGCAATTATACTTCACCTATCCTACACTATCTAATAAATCTAGTGTATATGAATTCATTACCCTTAACCGTATTCGTATAGGTTATTATTTATTTATTGATTCCTCATATCATTTAGTATAAGCAAATCACATTTAATATGTCAATTTCTTATAACATAAGTATAACCATCAATATCTTCACTCACGGTCTTTAATATAAATATTATTGTAACCCACTTGCCCATTAATCCAATAGTTAAAACTCGTAAAATCGCTCATCCAAAATTCATTCAAAACAATTCATTATAAAAATGCACCTTACCATAATTTAAAACATTATAAAAAGTTAAGGTAAGAATGAACTCACCTGATAGTAGTCGCGCTACTCTTACTTTCTCAAAATTGTAAGGAAATTTCGTCACCAACTTCACAGAGATCTGAAATACTCAAATACATAATGTACCGGTATTAATCTACTGTACAGGACCCTTTAAAGACTAAGAATCCTAAATATCCAAATTTCCCGGCTCTTATCGCAACCAACTAGCTGCGATAACCCTTGTCGCAACCAACAGTACTTATCGCAACCAACAGTTGCGATATTCCACCTTAGCGCAACCAACTGTTGCGATACAACCTATTTGTCGCAACTCAAGGTTGCGACATTCATAACTATCGCAACACTCATATCTGTCGCAACTAACTGCTGCGATATTCATAACTATCTCAACCAACTAAGTTAATACTTAACCCATAAATTTATAGATTTAAGCAATGAATGATGCTGTAATTATGCAGATATACTTAAGACTATTATCAGAACATAACCGTAAGCCCAAATTTCTCATAATCATCAAAAATATCCAAAACCCATTTCTAAACCATTTAGAAAACTTAATAAGCATAAGGAGAGCAATTTATGGGGAATCATACCTTGAAATCTCACAGGTTTGCATCTAAATTTCCAGCTTGAACAACTCAGCTTTCTTCTTCTCTTTTTCTTTCTTTCGATTCTTTCTCTCTCTCTCTCTTGTCTCTCTCTCTTTTGCCATACACCATACACACACACACACACACAATTTTGATATCACAAAATGTGTTAATGAGTGACACCTCACTCAATTTGCAGGAAATGGGGCGGTGGTGATTATTTGTTTAATCGCACTCACCAAACAAACCCCAAACGTCTATCAAATGGCAAAACATACCCTCAAACTTATAAATTAAAATTAAAGTTTACCCCATAACTTATAACTCCACAAAACAACTAACGTAACTTAATTGGGGATAAACTCTAATATTAATTTATCCCATAATAAATCATAGATTTATCAATTAAAACCCATCTTAATATTTATACAAAAATTGAGGTGTTACAAAAAGTAACCCGACGAGCCCGATAACCCGATAAACATTTTAGTGGCTTCTCTAAAATTATTTGTTTTTCTCTTTATGTTTAAGTTAACAAAAACAACTCGACAATAACGAGCAATGAAACTAATAAGAGAGCATTATTGGAAAGTATTGATGAACTTGTATATTTTCTTGAATGATTGATCATATTCTAGAGGAAGATTTCCTTATTTTTATGTTTTTAATATTGTTTTTACTTTGTTTAAACACAACCCTACCGAACCGACAATTCTGAAGGGGTTGGGTCTGGGGTTGGGTCTGGTTAACGACGACCCTATCCTAAAGGAGAAGAAGGAGTATGAGCAGAGCGGAGAATCATTTTTTATTCCAGCCGAGAAGACGTTGAAAATTTTCAAATCGCCAACATTGGGTTGGGTTGTTAAAGTCCTTTCAACCCGATCAACCCAACCCGTGAGCAACCCCTACTACTCACTGAGATATGATATTATTAAGATTTTGATTAAGAATGGGAGGTTTTTATAAGTAAAAAGTGTAGTTTTTATTGTAAGAATCATCATTTCAAAAGTTTTTATAAAATAATACATCATTTGAGTTTTTGTAATTGGTTCTTTTCTTAAACTTGGTGTGAATTAACATTTTGTTAGTTTACAATATATGTTTTTTGACTTTATAATTACTAATACTATAAAGACAAAGGATCGTGTGAGAAGAAGAGTTAAGGTGAGAACGTAAGAAGAGATTTATACCTTTGATCACTTTTAATCTCAAATATATCCATGAATCTTGCTTGATACAAGGATTGATCATGTGCAACTCAGTGCATCGAATCTCGGTGCTTCGAAGTATTTTGAACAAGTAGATGTGGTCTGAGTAGTTGTCGTCATTCGAGTCACTCATACTAATGAATTTTGTGTTGTATATTTTTTAACCGTGAAGGTTTCTAAAAACACGAAGAAATTTAACATTAGGTTTCCGGTTGCTAACGATTTCATAAGCAGTTTTATTTAATCGCTTATTAATGATAGTCTTGTTTTGCGTAAAATAAGTCGTAGAAACCGCTTCAGCCCATAGACTTGGTGGAAGTCCAGAATACGCCAACATCGTACAAGCCGCCTCCACAAGCGTTTTGTTTTTGCGTTCAACAACTCCGTTTTGTGGTGGAGTCATTGGTGCCAAAAAATTATAGGATATGCCGACGAAATCAAGAAAGGATTGTAGAGTCGCATTTTTGAATTCCGTGTTGTTATCACTCCTTATCTTTTGCACAGGACGTTGTAGAAGTACTTGTATCTTCTTGATGAACTTTATTATTAACTCTGGCGCTTCTGACTTTAAGCGAAGAAATTCCTACCAAGTGTATCTTGAGTACTCATCAACTATAACGAGAATATACTTCTTTCCTCCCATTGACTGAGTTCTCATCGGGCCGCAAAGATCCATGTGAATTAGTTCTAAATAATTGTTGCAGTTAGATTGAGTCTTTGACTTATGAGAAGTATGTTTCACCTTGCCCATTTCACAAGCCGGGAAAACAGAAACCTTGTCGATCTTTACGTCAGGCAGACCTAGAACCAATTCATTACATCTCAGCTTATTAATGTCTCGGAAATTCTGATAGGATAGCCTCTGATGCCACAACCAACATTCTTATATCGAAGGCTTTGAAACTAAGCAAACCTGCTTAGACGCTACAAGAGTCAGAAAGTTAGTTATGTAGAGGTCTCCACATCTATTTGCCTTGAAAATTTCTGACCCAGATGGATCCAAAATACGACAAAACCGCTTGTTAAAATTAGTGATCCCTAATATGTATGATGCATATCTTAGATATCATTTTTTGAAATATCCAAGATATCTGAATTAAATTCAAAGCTTGATCAGTGTGAGGATGAGAAAGCAGAGATTATCTATCAATGCTGCTCTCTTCAAATTCAACACAAAGAATTTGTTGCTAAAATAACTAATCTTGAAACCAAACTCCATAAACGAGGTCAAGCTGATCAAACGATTCATATGAACAAACCTAAGGAAATCACTTATTTCAATAAAGAATGGAGAATTGGGTATGACAACCCACAATATTTGAAAAAGGTTTTAACTATGAGGCCTACTTTATACGAGTTTAATTTTTTTGGCCTTGATAGAAAATACCCCGAATATAAAATCAGATGGACCGGACCTCTCGAGGAAAAGGAAGAGGATACTGAGGAATACAAACGCGCACACACCACTAAAATGCAATTACCTTTTGCGTATGAACCTCTCAACTATTCCTACAAGAAAAATAAATCCAAGTACCTTTTGAATGACTACTTTGACGGCTACAAGGTTGCAACGCCCAAGGATTCCTCTAAAAAGGATGAGGCCCTAGCACTGAACCCAAAACTGAGACGGACGAGTTTAAAAACAACAGTTTTCCGCATACAAAAATCATCAGAGCATTCGAGCAATATCATTTACGAAAGCTACTCAAGACAGCAGTTTTTTACGCAGGATATGACACTGTTATTCACGACGCACGACATTAATTTACGATTAAGTTTACTTTTACTTATATTGTAATCATCTATACTCACGACACTTGTTACTAAAGGACGTCGTCCCTATTTGGCGACCATAGTGCACCATCGACTTATATAGTCGATCGTGGTTTTTACCCTCGATGGGGTTTTTTGCGTCACCAAATTTCTTTGTCTTATCTACTTTTATTCGACGATCGTACTATTTGTCTTGAGATTCTTTTCTTTAGTTGTTAAATCTCCACATCAACCTTAATTTATCCTTTAGGTGATTTTTGGCATTAACAGTTTGGCGCCCACCGTGGGGCCCCATCTAGAGAAATTATCAAACCAAACATACATCGTTCTAACAATCTTGTGAAGTGTGTTGTTTCCAGGAAAATGGCAGCTCAGCAAGATCCAATCGCCCAGTTACACATGGAATTGAATGCTGCACGAAACCAGATCAATGCCTTAGGTGAGCAGAACCGAAAGGCATCCGAAGAAATTGCTTCCGGGAGGAATCCAACGATAGGCAACCCATTCGGACCTCGGAACGGTCCACGACCTCCTTTTGGTGCGCCTTTCGTAAGACCACCACTCCCTATACGTCCAGGGCCATTTGTCAGCGTTCCCTTCTCGAAACAGTTTCCCCTACAACATTTTAGGCCACCCCCGTTGTACAATGGAGCCATGCCTTACCACATCCCGACGATCCCTCAATCGACGATGACAGTTCCCATGAACTTCCCCCTCAATGGACAAACTGATGGTTCGTCATACAGGAATGGTTTCCATACGACGGTCGGCATGACGTCTAAGGATTCAAGAGTTATCCCTCCAACTGCTGCATTACTTAATTTAGACGACCCAGTCGCTCGACGATTGAGGCTTCTGGAAGAGCAAAATGAAAAGATGTTATCTATGCTCTCAAAATTGCCTGGTGCTGCTGTCCCTGTTGATGTCGAGCCCCGCTCAGGATCCTAAGCATCACCTTTCATCGACGAGATTACAACTGTCGACGTCCCAAAGAAATACAATATTCCTACTTTTACTCCTAAATATTCAGGAATAACTGATCCGACAGAGAACATCGCCCAGTATAAGCAATTGATGTGGACCGCGTCTATCCCACATCAACATCTAGAAGTATGCATGTGAAAAAGTTTTTTGTGCAATCCTTATAGGTGCTGCTCTCCAATGGATGATCAATTTTCACAACAAATCGCCAGCAGTTGCAAGATGGAGAAGCAAACCAACGACCTATACTACGTCACCCAAAAAACTGGAGAATCCATCCGCAGTTACTTCAATCATTTCAATGCAGAAATAATCAGTATCCGAAACTGCGATGGCAAAACCACGATCGAGGCCTACAAGCGAGGTCTCGACGATGACAACTCTTGATTGTACATCGATCTTACAAAGTATCCGCCAGAGACCTTTGAAGACGTCAGAGCTAGGATGCTGGCGTACATGAGAGTAGAAGATGATGTATCTTTCTGTTGTAAGCCTTCAAGCGACAAAAAATCATTAGGGATAAAGAAACCTTAATTCAAAACCAAGGCAAACGTCAAAACAGAGCCCGCGCACCAGATATCAAACATTTGGTTGGAAAAGAAAAAGAGAAATCCAACGACAAAATTTCCTCAGTATCCTAAGATTTCTTCTTATAGATTCAAGGGAACTTCAAAAGACTTGGTCGAGGCTCTCAAGAATGTACAGCCGACCATCTGATGGCCCAAAAAGAGCGACAAAGATGATGCCAAGAAAGACAAGTCTAAATGGTGCGACCATGGTCATATGACAGATGACTGCATAGCATTGCAGAAAGAGATGGCTTGGCTCGTTCCAAAGGGTCACCTCTAAGGATTGATCGACAAAGATCCGACGCCTGTCGATAACACGCGACCAGCATCCCCTGTCCATTCGAAAGTTGTTAACTGCGTGACAGGAGGATCAGACGTCTGTGGCTTAACCTATTCAGCAGCCAAAAGGCACGTCAGTCATGTATCAGACGAGCGTCCCATTCCTCGATCGTCCCGACCGAAGCAAGAATTGGAACTAGAGGCAATGCCCTTCACGTTCGACCAAGTCGACCTCCAAGACAGCTGGCAGAAACATCACGACGGATTGATTATCCATCTTACTGTCGGGAATTGCTCGACCAAAAGAGTCTTGGTCGACGGAGGAAGTTCAACTAATATCATTTTTCTGAACACTATCAAAACAATGGGTATCGATAAATCCGAGATAGTTCGTCATTCGACAACTCTGGTAGGATTCAACAGAGATTCGACCAACACTTTGGGAGAAATAATCCTCCTAGTGTATGCTAAAAGGATCAATAAGCAGACAAAGTTTAATGTCTGTTAATGCCAAAAATCACCCAAAGGATAACTTAAGGTCGATGTGGAGCTTTAACAACTAAAGAAAAGGATCTCAAGACAAACAATGCAATTGTCGACATAAAGTAAATAAGACAAAGGAATTTGTTGACGCGGAAAACCCCGCCGACGGTAAAAACCATGACCGACTAGTAGAAGTCGACAGTGCACTATGATCGCCAAACAGGGGTGATATCCTTTTGTAACAAGTGTCGTGAGTACAATAGGTTACAATAAGAATAAAAGTAAACTTAATCGTAAGCTAATATCGTGCGTCGTGCGTAATATCGTTAGATCGTGTGGACTGAATTGTTGTCGTGTGTAGCTTGTGTGAGTAGTGTTTGCTCAAATGCCTTGATGATCCCTGTTGTATTGCGAAAAAGTGTTGAGTGTGAAGTAGATGTCCCTTTGTTGTGTTGCACAGGCCTTTATATAGCTTTTGGGTAGCATTGAATGTGTCTTGATGATTGCCGTAACCGATGCTTGGTCCTTAATTGTCATTAATGGCTCGTCCGTTATGACCGTTGGGCAATGATTTCTCTTATACTTGCATTAATGAAACAAAGAAAACGGTTGTTTAACTGTTAACAGTTAGTATGGTCGTACGACCATCTTAAGTCACAGTTGTCGATCATAAGAGTCTTACGACCATCATAAAAATGTACGACGGAGAAGGCGGTCGTAAGTAACCTGCAGGACCATATGTTAATACAAGAAAGGTCTTATGTAAATGTCATGTTTGTTTTTCTTCGTCCGTCGTGAGGTGTGGATTTTTACCCAAACAGTTTGCCCCAAAAATTTGAATTTTGGTGTGAGGTTCAAATTTTAAATTTTGAGTGACTAGAGTGAACATGTGTCGTGCAAGGTGAAATCATTCCGTGATGATGCGATAGCTAGACTTGACAGAATAAATTCCGTCATGCGACCAATGCCAAATGAGAGTGTCATGTCGATTGGTGGAAGGAGGAGGAAATTTGGAGATTGTTAGCTCCAACTATAGAAGTAATGAAAATTAGACTAAGTATAGACATCGACAGAGGTTCTACCAAGACACCGATAGAAGACCAAGTGAAGACTCAACTGAAGACATTCACAGAAGACAAGGCCACAGAGCCTCTGCCAAACTTGACAGAGCCTCTGTGGAACGAAGACTGAAGACTTAGAAGTTTATATGAAGATCAAAACGAAGACCATCGTGCCTCTCACGTTCCTTGCTGTACGAAGATCCTAAAGATCATTCGTACAAGGTGTGCCCTGACAACTCCACGTGTCAAACTCTGATGGGTTTCAGCTTTAGCAGAAAATGGCGCACTACATTAACGTTGTACCAGTAGCAGTTCCACGATCATGTCTTGTACCTTTAAGTCCTTTATGTCTAGAACTTGTCCTCTGATGAATAGTATAAATAGAAGACTCATGTTGAGCTCTTCTATTAAGCTTTGCACGACACACACACTCTTAGAACAGATTTCTCGTATAACTTTCGGTGTTCTTGGTGTTCTATTTATATCAATATACAGTGGGTTATTGAGTTAATTATCTGAGTTATTTCCACTTTGTGTATTTGATATTGTGTGTCTTTCTACCAAACATTATCTTATTATTTCATTTAAAACGCTTCCGCAACTCTTATCTGTTTGAACTAATAGGTATTTAAATCATTGTTAAGTAAAATAGGAACCAACAATTGGTATCAGAGCCATCCTTGATTTTCTATATCAAGAGATCCTCTCTTACAATGATTTTTGGTAGAAACTTGGCTAGCTTTTGACTTGTTCTTCATATATTCTAAACAGACTCTGTTTTTCTGCCATTCTCGACCTGTTCGACTTTGGTAAACCTGCAGAATCTGTTTTCCTGGTTAAAACTCTCCATTTTAGTGCATTGCTCAAGATTTTTAAGCTTATAAACACGTTTCGAACCATTCACTCCATCATCTGAAAGTTCACAGTTCATACTCTGTTTTTCTAATATCTGTCAAACCTCTTTCAAAATGGCGAACACGAACAACTTCTTCACCACTGGTTCTCTAACCAAGCCACCCACACTGCTCAGAGATGAGTACCCTCAGTGGAAGATACGAATGATTCACTTCTTCGGGGGTACTGACAAAGAACTCGTTCACTATATTCACAACCCCCCTTTCGTTCCAATGATCACAGTACCTCGTGTACCTGCCACAGACGACACACCAGAGATTCCTGAGCATGAGAAACCAAAGACCAAGGACAACTGGTCCGATCCAGATTGGGCAAAATATGAAGTCGCTCAGAAGACCAAAAGACTTCTGATAATGGCCATCCCCAATGACCTCTTCCAATCTCTAGATGCGTGTGAATCTACATACGATCTATGGAGAGAACTGGAGAAACAACTGGAAGGAGGGGCCAAAACTCAGAAGAACCGCAGAGCCCAATGCATCAATAAATACTATGCATTTAAAGCTCTACCGACAGAATCTCTGCAGTCAACTTATGATCGGTTAAACTCTCGGATCAATAAGTGCAAGAAGTTCGGGATCCACAGAACTTCTGAGGAGAACAATGTCATGTTCCTGAAGATCCTAAATGAAGAATGGCTCCAGTTGTCTATGTCTCTACAAACTAATCAGGACTTAGACTGCTGGACTCTGTCATATCTTTATGGAACTTTGGCAACCCAAGAACCTCAGATTGCATAAACAAAAGCTCAAGTCAGTGCACCCCTTGCACTTGTTGGTAAGGCTACAGAAGCTAAAGAGAAGCCGAAGAAGGAGAAAGCTGTGGAGGAAAAGAAGGAGAAAAAGAAGAAGGTAATGATCGTTGATAGTGAAGAGGAGGAGGTGGTGGAAGAAGAAGAGGCAACTATGGCCTCAATAGCTAAATCGTTAGCTCTTTTGACAAGGGAATTCAGCAGAGGATACCAGAAGAAGTCTGGAAATGATCGCTATGGAAGAGATGATCGTGGAAGAGAAGGGTCAAATGACAAGAATGACAGAGGTGGTGACCGACAGAAGTCAGATGACAAAGCTGTCAATGCTCAACAGAACCAAGGATGTTACAATTGTGGCAAGCCAGGCCATTATGCCAATGACTGCAGAAGCAAACCAAACCGCCCTCAAAGGGATTCTGCTTTCTACAAAAAGAAAGTGGAGTATTATGCTCAGAAGTCACTAATGGTGAACCAAGAGAACTGGCTGTCCGACGAATCATCCGATGAAGGCGACAAGAACGCCTTGTTCTGTGGAATGGCAGAGGTTAGCTCATCCGACTCTGATAGTGAGGTATCCACTTCTGACTCTTCCTCTAATGCTACAGAAGATGACTTGCTCAAACTAATTGTTGAACACACTGAACTTAAAAAGACTTGTGAAAATATTCAAAAGAAACTTGCATTTTTTGAAAGAGAAACCAGACTTCTCACTCAAGAAAAGGCAAAGATTTTTCAAGAAAAGGAAGAAATTGAGATAAATTGGAACAAACATCTAAATCCTTTGAAAGAAAAGATCTCAGAACTTAACTCAGCCTTAAAAGCTAAATCAAAAGAACTTACAGATACTGAGAGCGACAGAATGAATATTCTTGCTCTTAAAAACTATTTTCAAAAGGAAAAAGAAGTCCTTCATCAAGACCTACTCAGAAGAGACATTTTAATGAAAAAAATATCAAGATGCACATATGGTATATGAAAAGATAAATACACAAATAGGGAGAAGGGGAATTGGCTTCTGTGATATAGATCCATACACTGGAACCAAAAGAAACAAGTCTTTGTCATCTCTGTTCTGTATAGGTGATACAAGAAAACCTGGATTTCCAAACTTACTCTATGTTAGCAAAAGGCGAAAAGTCTCTGGGGAACCTCACATAAGGAAACCTCTGAAGATGATAAATGTGTGGTTTGAAAACACAGATCTACCATCATCAGCCTCTGTCAAAAGAGCTTTCAAACCTAAGAAATATCTAAAACACAAGATCAAATAGGAATCTTTAAGTTTGGTGACCCCGAGACTCAATCCCAGGTTGCCTTTGTCTGCACTATAGATTCTGAAAAGAAACTATCTATAGAGGCACCTGAGTTCTTGCCTGCTTCCACAGAAGAAAAACTTAAAAATATTTCTGAAAAAGAGTTAATGGAAATCGGGAAAAACAACTTTTATGAAAACCACTGCACATCCTCTGACGACCAAAACCTCTCTGAGGAATCCTTGATGAACTCTTCTATTGACCTTGAAAATATCCCCGAAAGAGAGGAAGAAAGCGAGTATAGCACTTGCTCAGAAAATCCAGCCTCTGTCGACAGAGACCTAAGTGACTCAACCTCTGTATATGAGGACGACTCATCCTCTGACGATTCTGAGACTGATTCAGTTGAATCAGGAATAGATCCTTGTGAAGCAGAGGGACTCAAAATTCCCTCTGAAATTCTTATTAGAACAATTACTCCTAAGGAGAAAATCACAAGTGCTCCTATTTGCCCGGATTTTGTAGACAAATGTATACAAGCCAAAACCTCTACCAAATCTGAAAAGAAAAAATCCTCTCTTTATTTAAAAGAAGCTAAACCTTTTGAGCCTTTTAAAGAAAAACTAACTTGGCAACAAAAAGGTAAGTGGGTTGAAAATAACAAGTCTTTTGCTTCTGTGACAGTGAAACCTGCAGAAGTTCACAACAGAAGAAAGGGTCCATAGAAGGCTACTCCAACCAGAGAATTTTCAAAACAACAGTCTAGTCTGCATAGGTCTCCTTGTAATAGGAAGTCTAGTGCTAGGGTAGATTGTAAAAATAAAGCCTCTGTACCCAGTTTTAATGATTTTAATGAAAAGTTCAAGCAAATCTCTTCGCAAATTCATTATTGTCATTGCTTTAATCTCATATATCAATTGAACCAACATTTCTCAAGTCCTCACTGTTTCCTCTCTTTGCCCAAAAAGAATGCTAAATTCAAGGGAAAGAAGAAACAAAATGGTTCTTCAAAGGAAGCTAAAACCAAACCCAAGGATGCTAAGGAAACCTTGAAGACCTCTAACAAAAAGGGACCCATTTGGATATGGGTACCTAAAAATCTCTGATTGTCTTGCAGAAGCAGTATGTGCCGATCTGGTATCTTGACTCCGGGTGCTCGTGGCACATGACTGGCGACAGAGATTTACAATCCTCCTACAAAGACAAACTCAATGAAGGATCAGTAACCTTTGGCGACAACAAGAAGGGATATATTAAAGGCTACGGAGTCATCAAGAAGGAAAACATAACCGTATGCAAAGTTGCATATGTGGATGGCCTTAAGCACAATCTTTTAAGTGTTAGCCAACTCCGCGATACGGGTTTCAACGTGATGTTCAAAAGAACCTTCTGCTCTCTACAAGGTGAGGACACAGGAGTCGAACTTCTGCGAGGTGAACGAAGAGGCGATATATACCTCATGAACTTCTGCACCAAGAACAAGAAGGACAAGCTCTGCCTTGTTGCCTGTAAAAACGAAGAAGCCTGGTTATGGCACAACAGATTCTACCACTTAAACTTTCATACTCTAGACAAGCTTGTCAAACTTGATTTAGTCAAAGGTCTGCCAAATGTCAAGTTTAATAAGGATCATTTGTGTTCTGCTTGCGAAATGGGAAAACTCAAAAGAGCTTCCCATAAAGGCAAGACTGATGTGTCTTGCCCTAGGCCGCTGTACATGCTTCATGTTGACCTCTACGGTCCAATCTCTACATAGAGTCTAGGTGGCAAGAAATATATACTTGTTTTGATCGATGAATACTCAAGATTTACATGGGTTGAATTTGTCAGAAAGAAATCAGATGTTCCAAACATTCTGATAAATTTAATGAAAAGAATCCAAGTTCTATATGAGTGCAGGATTCAGAAATTAAGAAGCGACAATGGCACATAATTCCAAAACTCTGTCATTGAAGCCTATCTTACAGAAGAAGGGATTTCTCAGAACTTCTCTGCTGCACGCACCCCACAACAGAATGGCGTGGTTGAACGAAAGAATCGTACGCTTGTGGAGGCTGCAAGAACTATGCTAACAACATCAGGATTACCAATCTCTTTCTGGGCAGAAGCAGTATCAACCGCTTGCTACACCCAAAATCGATCAACCATAGTAAAGAGGCACATCAAGACACCATATCATATGATCAACAAAAGGCGACCAAACATCAAGTTCTTCCATATTTTTGGATGCAAGTGCTTTGTCTTAAATGATAGAGAAGCAAGAGGAAAGTTTGAGGTAAAAGCAGATGAAGGCAAGTTCATTGGGTACTCTGCCACCTCTAAGGCTTACAGAGTTTACCTTCTGTGGTCACGAACCATTGTGGAAAGCATAAATGTATCTTTTGACGATTCCTTTCAAAAGACTTCTGAACAAATCAGTTCAGAACTCGGTCTAAAGAAGGAATCCTCTGACATCTCAAAAACAAGAGAAGCAGACCTAAATCTGCTATTTGAAGAGATGTTCCACGACGATATTGATCCCTCTGCTGGAGCTGTCAGAGCCTCTGGAGAAACATCTTCTGTAAACCAGACTGAGTCAGGTATATCTCTAACTGGTCCATTGAATACTTCATCCTCTTCTATGAATCATGCAGATGCACGTGTTGAGGGGGAGCCAACAGAAGATGATACAAGCAAAGATTCTACCACAGAGGCACTAGAAACACCAGCTACAACAGAGGAGCCGATACCAGAGGAAAATGAGGACTCAGTCTCAACTTCCTCAGAAGAGATTCCAACTCTCATTCCAATAATCCCACAAGCTGAAGAACCAAGCTCTAGCGCAGAAGTACCTTCTACTACAGAGGTTGCGCAAGAACCAACGAGTGCAGCCTCAGAAGTTCAACTTGATGATGTGAATGACCATATCCCCAGGACTACCAAGTGGACTATGAGTCATCCTCAAAGCCAAATCATTGGCGATCCTTCTGATAAAGTAAAGACAAGATCAACTACTGCCAATTTTTGTTTCTTTACAAATTTTATCAGTGTGATCGAGCCAAAACGCATTTCTGAAGCCCTAGATGATCCAAACTGGGTAGATGCTATGCAAGAAGAGCTTCTGCAGTTTGAGAGAAACAAGGTATGGACCCTAGTTCCTCTGCCAAAGGGGAAACAAGCAATAGGGACTAAATGGGTCTTCAGAAACAAGAAGGATGAGGACGAGGTGGTCATCAGAAATAAAGCAAGATTGGTGGCCAAGTGATATCGCCAAGAAGAAGGCATTGATTACGATGAAACTTTTGCCCCTGTCGCACGGCTCGAAGCTATAAGAATCTTCTTAGCCTTCGCAGCCCACAGAGGTTTTAAAGTCTTTCAGATGGATGTAAAATCTGCTTTTCTAAATGGTGAAATCCAAGAAGAAGTATACGTCCAGCAGCCACCAGGGTTTGAAAGTTCTAAGTACCCAAAATATGTCTATTATTTCGACAAAGCTCTGTATGGTCTGAAACAGGCTCCAAGAGCATGGTACGAAAGACTCTCAACCTTTCTTCTCGATAATGATTTCGACAGAGGTACGACGGATACTACTTTGTTTTACAAAAGAAAAGGTGATGAGATTCTGCTTGTACAGATCTATGTGGATGACATTATCTTCGGGTCTACCAATGCACAACAGTGCAAAGATTTTGAAAAACTCATGCAGAGTGAGTTTGAAATGAGCATGATGGGAGAATTAACCTTCTTACTCGGACTCCAAGTAAAACAAACATCAAAGGGAATTTTTATAAATCAAGCTAAATATGTCTCTGACATTCTTTCAAAATTTAGTCTCTCTGATGCCTCTGTAATGAAGACCCCAATGGCCACTGGAAATAAGTTATACTCAGATCCAAATGGCAAATCTGTAGAGTGCAAGCTCTACAGAGGTATGATTGGGTCACTTTTATACTTAACTGCAAGTAGACCTGATATAATGTATGCCACATGCCTCTATGCACGATACCAAGCTAACCCAAAGGAATCCCACCTTATTACTGTAAAGAGGATCTTCAGATACCTTAAAGGGACCAAAAATCTTGGGCTCTGGTATCCGAAGAACTCTGGCTTTGATCTTAAGGCATACACAGATTCAGATTATGGAGGATGCAAGCTAGACCGAAAGAGCACCTCTAGGAGTTGTTAATTCCTAGGTGGTAAACTAGTAAACTGGACTTCAAAGAAGCAGAACTGTGTGTCGACATCTACGGCAGAAGCTGAGTATGTTGCTGCTGCTAGCTGTTGCTCCCAAGTTCTGTGGATGAAAACTCAGCTAAAGGACTACGGTCACATTATCTACAAGATACCCATCCTCTGTGACTCAAAAAGTGCCATAGCTATCTCTGCCAATCCAGTACAGCACTAAAAAACAAAGCATATCGATATCCGTTATCACTTTCTGAAACATCATGTTGAACGTGGAACAATTAAGATGTACTTCGAGAGCACAGAATACCAGTTTGCAGACTAATTTACCAAGGCACTCGATGAGAAAAGATTCCTCTTCTTGGTAAGTAAGTTGGGTATGATAAACATGAGTTGAAAACCTCTGTAAGTAAGACTTGATCCTCTGTAAATATGTACATATATTTGAATACTTTTGCATGTAAATTCATGAATCACCAAAAGTTCTATACCCGACAGAGCTTCTGTGGGATCACTCAGAACTTCTGACGATGTCCACAGAACCTCTGGTGAGTTTGACCTATGCTCTATGCATTGCTTATCTATTTTGATCCAAGCATAGGTCAAGGGGGAGCAAAAGGAGACCTTGAATTAGACTACAGAAGTTGTTAATTCAAGGGGGAGCCAAAGAAGAGTAGTGGTCAGCCAAATCCACAGAAGTCAGGTAGTTTGCCGAGAAAAGGTAAGTCAAAAGGAGAATGTCTCGCACAAAACCATTTTCTCAAATAGTTTTCTAGGACACCAATCTCAAAATATGTCCTAAAAACAATGTTTAAGACAATGAAAAACTTGGATGATAAAAAACTTTTATGAATCTTTAGTTATTAGAAATTTTCACTCATAGAGCCTCTGCTGGCTTTGACAGAGCCCCAAAACCTCTGTGGATGATTTTTGTTTGCTAAAGACTCTATCGATCCTCTCCAATGAATTTTCAAACATTTTTGGTAAAGGTGCAAGCTAAGAGGAGACATTAAAGGTAGGTTTCAGAATCACAGAGCTCACTCCACTACAGAGCCTCTGTTGATTCTGACACTTTACTCTTTATGGAAACTCTGTAAAAGGGAGTTACTTACCGCGAGTGACAGATCCCACACAGAAGAAATACCCACGCGCCAAGCATTAATGGGCCATGCACGACGTCTAATCGTGCTCTGACACATTTGACGTGGCAGATTTTCATTAGACGTGTGTGCCACACGATTCTTCTGAAACGTTTTCCCAGTTGTAAAACTCGAGTGCGGACCCCAAATGTTTATTGAATTCAGTTTTACCGTGGAATTCTATCCGTTTCTACTCTCACTATATAACCCCGTTCCCATCACCTCTTAATCCTTTCACGAATTTACTCTCACATTCTTCTCCGGCGAACCCTGCAAAAACCTGCAACTTCTCCATTTCTACTCATTTCTTCAACAAAACCCAAAATGGCTTCCACCTCAAATGCTCCGGCGAACTCCCCAACTCATTCAGAGCAATCACAGAATCCAGAAATAGCCGGAACATTAGAACAAGATAACTCCGGCAACTCAGCAGATTTTGCTCCGACCACCCACCTGCAAAACTTCTTAGAACATGATCACTTTGGCCGAAACCTTCCCCTAAAACCCAATAACCATTACCTTGTTCCCTCCAGAACCGCATTTGGGGAAAAGCATGCCATTCTTCTGAACATTCTGGAGAACCACTACCTTTTCCCTCTATTATCCAAGAACGTGAAGAAGATCCCTGCTAGATACCTTTACCAATTCTGGCAGAGTTGCCATTTTGATCCACAAGATAGACAAATCAAGGGTTACATTTCCAAACCTGACCAGTCTGAGTACCTCGAACTCAAGTTCAACAGAACAATGTTCTCCCTTGAGTTTGCTCTAACAACCCGAGGTCTTCTGGGTATAAAGAAGTATGCCGAGGAACCATCAGATGAAGACCTCTGCCGATTTGCAGAGATGTTGGGGTACAACACACATCTGAAGAAGAGAAATGACTTCAGAAGAAATAGATTCCCACCTCTGTGGAATACTCTCTTCTCCATTCTCAACAGATGTCTTACTGGGAAGGTGGGCAGTCCAGACCAAACTTCTCACCAAGTAATGGCCATTATGTATGGGGTATACTACGATCTACCTCTGGACTACGCCACTCTAATGATGCAGGAAATGATCAACACCATTGACCGAAGAATCTCCTCCCAAAGAGCCAAAGGACCCACAACCGACGATCTCCCCCCACTACAATTTCAGAGGATTCTAGGTGTCCTACTAAAACCTCTGCTACTCTTGGAAAAATGGCCAATGGAGGGACCAACTGTAAAAACCTACCCTTTGGCAAGAAACGCCCCAACATAGCACGTAGATGGTTATAACTTCTGCAGACCTTTGCCAACCAAATTTCTGGGATATGCCACCGATGAGACCCTTAAGTTAGAATACATACACGATCATATGACTCTAGAACCGAGTCCTGTGACACCCCCGCGTTTTGGAGCCCCCTTAGAAGCTGAGATAGTTGAGAAGATGAGTGAGGAAGAGTGGGCAGAGGCCTTTGTAAAACACCAGCAAATACAAGACAAGTTTCTTATTAAAAGACGCCAACTAGAAACCTCTGTCTCTAAGAGAAAATCCTCTGCTACACCCCCAAGAAGAAGAAGGCCTCCAAAACAAGGGAATCTACAGAAGGCACCTCTACTAGTGCTGCTCCCATCCAACAGTCTCCTCCAGCAGAAAAAGAAGAGAAAACACAAGTCTCCGGAGGAGGGTGCCCCTAAACCCAAGAGGAAAAAGAGCAAGAAAAAATAAAAAAAGTCACACACTCCTCTGCAGACTATCGCAGAGGAAACTGATATGCTCGAAGAAACCCGTGAACAGCCTCTGCAGTCCCCAAATCCTATCAACTATGCAGAATAGAGTAGCTTCAACGACTTCCTTCAACGTCCTGATGTTGCAAACACTCTCGACCCTTCTGACTGGACAGCAGAAGCCCTCTCCAATCATACAACAGAAGCACCAGACTTCCGAATCTTCTCTGACTTAGATGAGGATGACCAAACCCCCCCACAATATTCAGTCTGCGACTCCAGAAGTACTTCATAACCCCTTCACTCAACCCGGATATGATGTGCTAAGAGCAAGCCCAAAGGATCTGGTTGAAGCTACCACCAAAATTCCATCCGTCTTAATCTCAGAGGTGGATTCTGATGAAGAAGCAGATGACCAGGTAAACTACGGAAATCTACACCCAGATCTCAGGCATTTGCCTACCTTCCATCCCATGTACGCCACACTCGTTCAAGAAGCCGAAGGCACTATAGTACAAGCCCCAACAGAGGTAGGTGCTGTGAGCTATAGAAAAGAGAAAGAGGCTGATACAATAGACGGTGAAGTAGTGGTAGGATGCTCAACAGAGGAAGAATCTAGAAAAGATGCCGTAGTTAGAAGAGGCACACATCCCCAACCAACTCCCAGTGCAACCCACACTTCTAACATCGCCAGTCTAGTGGCAGAAGATGTTATTGAAAAAGAGCAGCACGGCTCGACCCCAACCCAAACTGACCGGGCAGAGGTAACTCTTTCTACCTCTGTACCAATCTTAGCCGGGGAAACCATTCCAGGGGAGTCCTCTTAAAAGGACTTACCCTTAGTTCGTGATCCTTCGCCCCTGATCACAACAGACATCCCTGCAGAGGAATTTGTTTCCTCTGCCACACGCACACACATAAGTCCAACCGGCTCTTCAGAGGAGCCTAGAGTGCACGTAGACGAAGGAACTCTAGACAAGTCCCCTAGTCAACCTAAGGATATTCCTGTACCCATCTCTGGAGTGGATTAGGACAATGTTCTTACCGGAACTTCTGTATAGCACGAGGCCTCAAAAACCTCTGCTCAAGGATCAGAAGGAAATCCTTCCATCCTCAACGCACAAACAGGGGTGAAAGAAGGTATCCCAGGAACAGGGATTCACTCTGTGGACGAATGTGTTCCCCCAGAGGTTACACCAGGCTCACATGTCGCAAGGGATGAGTTCCAAACCTTTGTCACCTTTGTGACCACTTCATTGGGAGAGTTGAAAAGCTCTCTTGATGCTCTTGCAGAATCAACAAGGAAGGCCATTTCTGAATTGACCACCAAAGTGGATAACCTATCCACAGAGGTGAAATAGGCCTGTGCTCACATGAAAGAAACTGCATCAACCTCTACTGCCGCCACAGCTTCTGAATATAAAAAAGCCACAACCTCTGCCTTCCAAAGCTCTGTCAAAGACTTACTGGAAAAGCTGAAAGAACAATCCTCAACCTCTACTGCGTTACACCAGATGACTTGAAGGAGGCCTTAAAGCAAGTTCAAGAACAAACAACCAGGGAGACTCTGGCCATGAAGCCATCCGACTACATGACCAGAGGTCAGCTAACAGAACTTGGACAAGGGGTAATCGACCAAGTAACAGAGCTCATCAAAGCCTTCACTGCTGCCAACGCCAATTATGTCAAGGACTTCCGAAAAAAGCGTCGGCAAAATGCGCTACAACACAGAGGCAGAGGTTACCAGTCTCCTTGGTCTCTGTGATGACGTATGCACAAAACTAATAGCTGCAGGTGCGACTCCTCCAAAGAAACCAGAAGCATCGTGCAGGGCAGAGGGTACAAAGGAACAGGGTCAGGATGACTCTGATGATTCATCAGATCATCCTGAGGGGGAGAAGACTAGGGAGAAAGCTGCATCCAAAGGTCTACCTGCACCAACACCAATATCAGCAGAACCCATATCCCAAGCTCCTCCAACTCAAACCCAAGAAGGAACCCCCCAGCAGCAGACCACAGAGGCAACAACCACCTCTGTGGAAACAACCCCCAAAGAAATTCCAATTCAAACCCAAGTACCTGAATCCACAGAGGCAACACTCATCTCTGTGGAAACAACCTCCAGCTTCGGAGAAGATGTGCCAATCCGCGAACAACTTCAAATCTTGACATCCTCCGAGGAAGACCAACCCCCTTCACCAACACCAAAAACACCTAAAGAACTAAACTTACCATCCCCTACACTAGAAGCTGAGAAAACAAAATCCTTATCCTCCAAACCAAGAACCAAAACCATTGCTCACAAAAGAAAATATCTGAGCAAATCTGCAGAAACCTCACCAACCAAACCTCAAACCAAACCCACATCACTAATCAAGACCTCAGAAGCTCAAGTGCCAAATCTAACAGAGGCACCCCCCACAGAATCAGCAGAAGTACCACCACCCAAGCCCTCAGAAACCTTGAAGACTAAATCCACAGAGGCAACCCAACCCAAAAAGACTGAAGCACAAAAGCCTATGGCCAAGGACAAAGGGAAGTCTATAATGATAGAGGAACCAAAGCAGAAAAAGACAAAGCATCAACCAACAGAAAAGCTGATGAAGAGTGCCTTTGATGCTTTTGTTGTACCCAAATCTGAAGAAGAAGAAGACTGGGCCTTCAACATTCAACCTCTGTCAACTAATCTCAAGTTGGACCCTAAGGCAATACCAACAGAGGACAGGGTTAAGGAGGTAAAGAAACAAATGGACGCTCTGCGAAGGCCCATGCCTCCACCTGGTGCACCTCCTCGACAGATGGAAGAAGTTGTGTACAGGTATCTCTACAACAGAACAATCAGAGATCCTCTACCACCAACCTTTCAAGATCTAAATCTTTGCTCTGAGCTCGAAAGTATTTTCTCCAGAACAACACCCAAGCCTGTCAAAGAAGTCTACTCAATCTCCAAAATCGACAAGGTCATATACTGTAAGTTCTCTCACACCAGAACCACACCTAAGGTTTCCTACAATATATACAAGGTCAAAAGAGTGGACAGATCCGAGAACCAATTCTCAGATGCTGATCTTAGGAACTTAAGCCCCTATGACCTACCCGACCTTCTAAACTGGACAAAACAGAACTTCACAACAAATGCAGTTCGAAGGGCATATAGGGTAATCAGGAAAGCTATGCGTGAGAAACTTCTGCTATACAACCTAGTCGATTTCCAATTAGGACAAGATCTTGGAGTAAGAAACCTAAGCCTTAAACCACCAGAAGATGACTGCCCATCCTCTGCCATACCAAACTCGATCATAACTTCCCCAAAGTTTGGGCATGTCTTCCAAGATCCTGCGGGAAAATCAAGATTGTTTCTGGAGATGGACTGCCAAAAGTACGCAACAATCACTCTCACAGAGTTTAGAGCAAACCTCATGGAGCACAGAGGATCAGAATTGATGGACACAGCCTCCGTCGATAGACTGATAGAGGTCATCGACTCGGTAATCAACTTCAGAGCCCTCTGCATTAGAATCTATCATGAGCTTAAAGAAGTGGGACTTGACAACAGAAGCTACAATGACTTCAAAGACGTCAACGTCTAAAGTCGGCTACCAATCTCTACTACTTTTACTTTCACAATGTAATCAAATGTAAGTGCCTCTGGCACAATCTTAAACGAAAAGTAAAGTTTCAACAGAGGTCAATCACCGTCTGTCGTATTCTTAGTCTAGAAAACCATGCATGTTTCAAAATTTTATTTTCAATACTTAGGGGTAGATTGTTAGCTCCAACTATAGAAGTATTGAAAATTAGACTAAGTATAGACATCGACAGAGGTTCTGCCAAGACACCGATAGAAGACCAAGTGAAGACTCGACTGAAGACATTCACAGAATACAAGGCCACAGAGCCTCTGCCAAACTTGACAGAGCCTCTGTGGAACGAAGACTGAAGACTTAGAAGTTTATATGAAGATCAAGACGAAGACCATTGTGCCTCTCACGTTCTCTGCTGTACGAAGATCCTAAAGATCATTCGTACAAGGCGTGCCCTGACAACTCCACGTGACAAACTCTGATGGGTTTCAGCTTTAGCAGAAAATGGCGCACTACATTAACGTTGTACCAGTAGCAGTTCCACGATCGTGTCTTGTACCTTTAAGTCCTTTATGTCTAGAACTTGTCCCCTGATGAATAGTATAAATAGAAGGCTCATGTTGAGCTCTTCTATTAAGCTTTGCACGACACACACACTCTTAGAACAGATTTCTCGTATAAATTTCGGTGTTCTTGGTGTTCTATTTATATCAATATACAGTGGGTTATTGAGTTAATTATCTGAGTTATTTCCACTTTGTGTATTTGATATTGTGTGTCTTTCTACTAAACATTATCTTATTAGTTCGTTTAAAACGCTTCCGCAACTCTTATCTGTTTGAACTAATAGGTATTTAAATCATTGTTAAGTAAAATAGTAACCAACAGAGATTTTTAAACGATCCTCATGAAAAAATAATTCATTGATAAGCGTGATGTTCCAACCATGAGAAAGCGGGTCAATGAGTTATCTAGCGCAAAGTTCCTAGGGGGAGAGAGTGATCTAATGTACTCGAGAAGATCAGACTGGGTAGCTTTAGGGAACTTAATAGTTTAGGTGAATAAAACACTAAAAGTAAGGAAAGAGAGCATAATTGAACTAATAAAAAAAATTGACACAAAAGCAAAGATTCGGAAAAGGAGGATGTCGGAACCGGAAAGAGTGCAAGACCGGTGAGTCCGGAACCGATAAACTTCCGGAACCGGTGTGAAACCGGAACCCGGTAGAAGCCAGAACTGGTCTTAATTCGAAACCGGAACCGATAATCTTCCAGAACCGGTCTTAGTCCGGAACCGGATGGGGAAACCAGAGTGAATTCGGGTATGGACCAAATCCCGATACTCTAACCGAGAGATCGATACAGACCTGGGAAATTTCGGGATCCGATATGAAACCCCGGGAAACTCAGGAACCCGAGACCCAGACAATTTCAAGTCCCGTATTCAACAAAAAATCGAGGAAACAAACATACCTCGGTGTGCAAAACCACGATTTGGACGAGATTTCTTCGAGAGACCTTCTATAAACACTTTTAACACCACAAAAACAAGCAAAGGAACACAAACAACGAACCAAATCGAATCTAACCCCATTTTTGAGCAAAAATCAAGAAAAACTGTAAAACAGAGACTTTTTTTTTGGAAGGGTATCCGTGGACATTGCCCCAACTAATCCCGGCAAAGAGAGGCAATTGTCCCAGCTGCTAAAGCGTGCAACCCTGAGTTTATCCCCAGTGGCCACAAGTTGGAAGCGCCTGGATTCGAACTTGGGGTAGATGGGTTACCAGCCACATCCCCCACAAGCCTTAACCAGTACGCCACAAGCCTTGTGGTTTGTAGAACAGAGACTTAATAACCCAAAACTTCAAATTCTCAAAATTGATGATCGAAAGACTTACTGAAGTGATCCAAGAATTAACTAAAACTTTTGAAACACAATACAAACAATTTATTTAACACCAATTTTGATATTAACACAGAAATAAAAAACTTTAAAGATCAAGTTTTTCAAGAAACAGTCGACAACTGGAATGACTCAAAATTGAAGATTTTTCCTATGGTTCTTTCATCTTTCTGCTCTGATACTAATTGTGGATCCCAGAAGCTGTAAAGTGGTTCCTGAAATACAAGGTAACAATGTCTTACATTACAGATTTTCAGATGGGAGTCGAGCACCGGACGAAGAAAATAAATCTGCTAAAACCTGACCAGAAAGCCCCAGAATTGAAGATTTATTCAGTCAACACTCTGCTGCTAGAACTAGAATTCAGAATCGTCTATCTCAATGAACACAACGAAAAGAAGTTTCTCCGCTTCAGTCAAGTTGAAAGATACTACGATGGAACTTTGTTAAAGGTCAGAGACGTGTTAAGAGAAATAATCACCAAGGAAAAGCGACTCGGAAAATCATTTGCCGCAAGTCTTAACGAAGCAAACGCCCGAGAAGCATTGGAAACCGTCGAAGACCGTATTGAGTTCCGCAAAGCCATCCGAAGCTTCGAGATTTTTTTTGTACTCCGAAAGAGATACGTTCCGAACTGGCGCGAGATTGAACTTTGATTCAAAGGGGGAGATTGTTGGGATTAAAATCTAATTGAATAGACGTTCAAGGGTATATTTTGTAACAGTGTATTTGGGCTTTAAACTTGTAATGGGTCATGGGCCTTAATATCTTAGCCTAGGTATATAATATTTTGTTTAGCCTATTGTTTAGGTTACAGAGATCAGAATCATCCTAATTGTAAAATAACCATTGTAACCGTATGATAAAACTCTCTGAATGGTTATGAATATGAGATGGATGACAAGTTGAAATCATTGTGATTGTTGATTATTTTCTTATTGATCTCTACTACATTGCACTAATATGGGATCCACATGTAGTTTCGTAAAAATACGCGGGACGAGTTCATATATGAATCTGTGTAATTCACATATGAACTATACGTTCATATATGAACCTTTGTAATTCACATATCAACTCATTTTAACTAATTCATATATGAACATTTGTGATTCATATATGAACCTTTGTGATTCATATATGAATCTTTGTGATTCATATATGAATCAATTAATTAGTTCATATGAGAATTAGTTAAAAACATTCATATATGAATCACAAAGGTTCAGATATGAATCATATATGAATCAGTTAATTGGTTCAACTGATTCATATATGAACCTACAGTTAATTAGTTTCATATATGATCAGTTAATTGGTTCACTGAATCATATATGAACCTAGAGTTAATTAGTTTCATATATGAAACACAAAGGTTCATATGTGAATCACAAAGGTTCATATACGAATCACAAAGGTTCATATATGAATAAGTTAAAAAGAGTTCATATGTGAATCACACAGGTTCATATATGAACTCGTCCCCTGTTTTTGTAAAAGTTACGAAACTGTTGTTCTATTTTTGGAATCGCCGCAACTTTTGACCAATTAAAATCGATCTTGACCTAATAAATGGAAAAAACACTTCTCAAATGAACCTAAGGCTATATATAGCCTTAGGTTCAAATGAGAAGTGCTAAATATTTGAGAAGTATTCTTGGCCATTTATTCGGTCAAGATCGGTTATAATTGGCCAAAAGTTGCGGATTTGACTGGTCAAAAGTTGTGGCTTTGACTAGTCAAAAGTTGCAGCTATTCCAAAAATAGAAGGGCAATTTCGTAACTTTTACAAAAACACGGGACGAGTTCATATATGAATCTGTGTGATTCACATATGAACTATACGTTCATATATGAACCTTTGTAATTCACATATGAACTCTTTATAACTAATTCATATATGAATCTTGTGATTCATATATGAACCTTTGTGTTTCATATATGAAACTAAGTAACTGTAGGTAATATATGAATCAGTTGAACCAATTAACTGATTCATAACAAATAAATGAAATTTAAAGTATCTAAGTTATGGACAAAAAGAAGTACTTGCATTAATTTTGAAGCATTACATGGGTAGAAAAGTTACAAGTAGAAGAGAAAAGATGAAAACACATCACTTGATTCCTTTTCTTTGTTTGATTTCGGTGACGATGTTTTGGAAGAAGGGAACAACTTCGGGGATATTAGGCATAAGGTTGAGAAGGCCTTCAAGAAAGATGATATCGGCCAAGTGGATCTGATCAAATCGAAAGAACCTTCGCCGACCTAAACCATCATTGAAGAACAACCCAGTAATCGGTGAGAGAGCCAAAGTAGTAGAGGGTATTCCGCCATAGGTGGTATTGATAAGTCAATGTTTTCAACATATGGAATTCTCCCTTTTGAAGCCATTTCCTTGAACACAGTGTCCTTCACCGATTTTGATCTGGAGGAGGGAGGCCTTACTTCTTCTTTGAGGTTTCTGACATGAGCAACTTCTTCGGTAGAGAGATCTAATTGATATTTCTTTTTTATCTCTTTCATTCGTGCCATCAGCCTACTCAAGTAGCCAATGAAGATGTCTTTCTTTGGATTGGAGCAGTTGATGAGAAGTTTGGACAATTCAAGCCATTCGGACAACCCAAATTGTTTCAAGTGAGCGTTGCGATTTTTTTGGTCTTTTGGGTTCGTTCTTCATACTACATAATTGCATGGCAAAACTGGCAAGTATGAGTTGGTTGTCCGATGGTACATGGTACTGTTCTTGTTATTCTTGTTGCTAGTATACAGAAAACACATATAATTTATAAGTAGCTCTTAATCCGTATATATTTAGTGTTTTTAGAGTTAGCTTGGTTTTATTATTTATGAGATTAACGTTTAGGATTTAAAGCTCGTGTACCAGTCACTAAAAGAAAAAACAAAATCCAATCCAACCAACCCACTTTCTTCTTTTTCCTCAAACAAGGAGTCCACTAACACATTCTTTTCATGTGGTTTATCTAGCGAGAGCTTCACTTTGGAAATAAGACCTCAATGGATACGAGCTTTAAACCCTATATGTGAATCTCATAAACAATAAAACCAAGCTAACTTAGAAAAAACACTAAATCTAAACAATAAAACAGAAATCCTGAATCAATTTCAAACAAACAAAAACTCTTTGTAACAACCCACAACGATAACATAACATAGATATTGATAATCCAAACAAGGGTCCCATTACATCTCAATTTAAAACAGAGTCTTCGAAACCTAGCAGCGGAAACACATTTCCACAGCCGAGAATATACTAAGCATAACTGCTAAAAAAGAAAAACTATAGTCCTCTAATCTCGCAGCCTCCGCCTTTAGACAAAGTCCTTCCCTCCAGAAGAAGCTCCACTAGCTTCTTACCTGAAAATGGTTTTAGTTTTTGAAAAGCGGGGGTTAGACCATGAGGTCTAGTGAATTCCCTCTCGAAAATAGTTCAAACAATTTCTCAACTTTAAAACATACAAACTGTCAGACTAGTGAGTAAATAATAGTTTAAGTAATCAACATCACATAAGGGTATCTGCACAGTGGTCTTCACGCCCATCATCTCCACGTGATGTCCACATTCGGGGCCCCCAGTAGATCCCGATGGCCCCCTAGTAGATTCCATATCCGTGTGCACGAGAAACAGATTTAAGGCACACGGTTCAACCACACTCCCAAGGATTCTCAACAATCCAAGGTACCGCCAACCTACTGTGCAACCCGACTCCTCATACAATCATACTAGGCAAGGCTAAAAGTAAATTAGCAATGCATGTATCTTTGTAAAACAACTCATAACATGCGAAATAAGCATTTCCAAAACATATCATTCATGCGAGGAATCTATAAGGGTTTATAAATAAAACATGCTCGCATCTCATACCATATTCAGTAATAAAGAAAAACGTTTAGCATATCGTTCCAAAAAGAAAGGGTATAAGGAACTCACCTGAAATGTGAAAATTTCAGCTCACACCAACTTCTCTTACGAACGAATCGTCAACCTACAAGTGCCCCAAATAGCATATGAGATAATATTGGACACAACGTACCCGAAAGGTCCCCCCTCCAAGCCAGACCCTTCTAAATCGGAGTCTCTCTAAAAACCAGACACAATAGACATCAGCTTAAAGTTTCCGGGTAATACTATCCGGACACTTTTACTTTCCGGATACAAGTGTCCGAACATTCCACAATCTGGAAACCCACACACGGAAACTTACCCCATCCGGAAACTAGATTCATCCGGAAACCAAACCCATCCGGAAACCAAACTGTCCGGACCAGGTGACATCCGGACACTACGAACTGTAAAACCTCGAAACCCTCTTAAATCGATCAGAAGCAATAGTTTTCGATATAACTTGTTTAAATATGCGATTGGATTAACATTTCATCCTTACACCATCCAATAATCCGTCTATTTAACCATTAGACACCCAAATCACACCAAACCCCTTTAATACCATTTTTAGAGAAGAACACAGTAAAGAAATGGGGATTTCCTCCATTCCAAACATGTCCAAACAATAGAAATCAATAGAGATTAAGAGATTGGAAGTTTACTTGTGTGATATCCTCAAGAACTTCCTCTAACCAAACTTCTTGCCAAAATCTTGTCTCAACTCCCCCTCTTCCCTTTCAGGTTGCAACCGACACCAAAAATGAAGAATTAGGGGTTTTGGTCCCCATTTATACCTTGTTTAAATTTCTACTTGAGACCCTCAAGTTTTCTTTTCTTAACTTTTAACCACAACACACCAAAGGCTTAACATTTTAGGACACGGGTGTTACAACATCTCCCCCTTAAAAAAATTATGTCCCCAGAGTTTCTTGGTCAATCAGACACGGGTTCCTGACCCTCGTCTCGAGTTCTGCTTCCCAAGTCGCTTCTTGTCCACTTGTACAACTTATAATGACAAACCCCACCGGCTTTCAACCAATGCTCTCAACATTAGAGGCGCGAAACACATTACAAATCCCACAAGGTTACCCGGTCCCTTTTCCAATCCTTCAATCCATTAAACAAAATACAACTGACTTACTAAAACATGGCTCATCCCCTTTTTCCTTCGACATTTTGGTGTATGTCTTGGTTTAAGTGTGGAGAGACTCGTATGAGTCAATCAATCTTTTCTTGAAGGAATGTGATCTATACCTTCAGAAAGGCATGGCATAAGTGGTTGTACGTGACACTCAAAGTGTAAGACCGTCATATTTGAACTTTACGTCTTGATCTTCTTTCCCTCTTGAATCTTTAAAACAATTTGGTGTTTCTTGTCTTCAAGTCTTTCCAGGCTTCCCCTTGAATAAAGCTCTATGGTTCCATTAAGAGGCAACATCTGAATCGCTAAGAGGTGAATCTTGTTTGGCAAAAAAAAATAGTCTGCCTCTTAATGGTTCTAAAACCCTATGAATGATTTTATATCCTGGACCTCCCTTAATCATTAAGCCCTGATTTCATTCTAAACAATTACAAAACAACCATATTTCACTTTGAACTATATCATAATAGCCTCTTAATCATTCTGACCACTTAATCATTCTGCACCAAACCATTGCAGAAATGGTTGTTGACTGTTAACGGTTAGTACGGTCGTACGACCGTCTTGAGTATCGGGCGTCGGTCGTATAAAACTTACGACTACCATAGAAATGTACGACGATATAAATGATTGTAAATAATCTACAAAACCTTGTCTTAATACAAGAATGGTCTTACATAAATGTCATATGTATTTTTTATCGTCGGTCGTGAGGTGTGGATTTTTACCCAAACAGGGGTACAGGAAATCAAAAGTGAACAAAAGACCGCTCGTGATTGCTACAAGGCGACGTTGAAGCCTTAGAAGAAATACATCTAGCAATTACAGATCCAGGACGTCCCTGAGTCTACCGATGACTGTCGACTAGAAAAAATGATCTTAGACCAGGACAAGCCTGATCGAGTCGTCCTTGTGAGGGCATCACTAGACCCCGTCATAAGGGAAAAACTAATCTTCTTCAGGAACATGCCGACTGTTTCGCGCAGATGCACGAAGACATGGTCGGCATAGGCCCTGATGTCATTTCTCACAAGCTGAACGTCAATCCATCGTTCAAGCCTGTAAAACAGAAACGTCGTAAGTTCGCCCCTGAGCGAAAAAGGTAATTAACGAAGAGGTCGACACTTACTCAAGACCGAGAAAATCAGAGAAGTAAAATACCCCAACTGGTTAGCCAACGTCGTGGTTGTACAAAAGAAGAACAAGAAGTGGCGAGTGTGCATTGATTTCACAGACCTTAACCAGGCTTGTTCAAAAGATCCATTCCCACTACCCCATATCGACGCTATGGTCAACGCAACCGCAAGACATGATCTTCTGACATTCATGGATGCTTACTCAGGATATAACCAAATCCTAATGCATGCCGACGACCAGAAAAAAACTACTTTTATGACAGATAAAGGCATCTACTCTTATAAGGTCATGCCTTTTGGTCTAAAAAACGCAGGATCGACGTATCAAAGATTGGTCAATAGGATGTTCAAGAAACACATTGGGGACACGATGGAAGTCTACATCAATGACATGCTCGTCAAGTCAAAACAAGCGACTGATCCTATTGACCATCTGAGGAAATATTTCGACGTCCTCCGGGAATATCAAATGAAGCTAAATCCTACGAAATGTTCCTTCGGAGTCAGTGCCAGGAAATTTCTGAGATATATGGTCACGCGACGAGGGATAGAGGCTAGTCCTGACCAAATCAAAGCTCTGGTCGATATCAAGTCACCTAGGAACTTCAAAGGGGTGCAATGACTCACAGGTCGTATGGCAGCACTGAACCGGTTTATATCCCGATCGTTCGACAAATGCCATCTGTTCTACAACGTCTTGAGAAAAAACAGGGGTTTCGATTGGACGGACGATCACGAACGGGCGTTACAAAAATTGAAAGAGTATATGGCAGTTCTACCACTGCTTTAGAAACCAAAAGACAAGAGGTCTTACAGTTGTATCTTGCCGTAAGTCCTCACTCCGTTAGTGTCGTCTTAACCCGTGAAGACGACAAGCAACAACTCCCGAAAACTTCATCTGTGGTAAGAATGAATCTCTCTCTGAAGTACGCCAACGTTTTAACTACTTAATCATTGATTTGAAAACTGTTGGTAAGACCTACTCTAACTCCAAGATCCTGACTAAATTCTTGGAATGTCTTCCTGAAAGTTGGGACAATTATACTATGTGTCTTAAGCTGTCAAAGGATCTAAAATTCATGACCCTTGCCACCTTATTTGGCACTATGCTCAATCATGAGCAGTCGTGTCAACTTAAGAAGAATCTTGTAAAAGATTCCAAAAGCACACCTGTTGCTTTACTCTCTTCAGAGTCAGTAGTGGCTTAGCGATCAAATGTCACGATCACTGAAATGGAATCTAACTCTGATGATTCATCAGACGCTGATCCTTCAGAGCTTGATGAGTCTCTAGCACTCCTGAAAGCCACATCGATTAAGAACATAATATTCAAGAACTCATCTCATATTGTAGTATCCTTAGCAATGCTAATTATATGTATATCTCTATAATCTGCAAGCCATGCCGAGTTTTACATAAACGGGACTTGCCTTCCATTTGGGCAGCGCCTTCCACACATACCAACAGCCTACACGGAAACCTAATGACTCTGAAACTGTCATAACCCAGCAGCAAACTCGATTAAAATGGAGTCGTTCCGGCACGGCCTTCCGGCGATTCTCACATCTCTTGTTTGCGAAAAACCACAACAATTTTAATTACTAATGTTAGGCATATGTTAAGGACTATAAACGAGGGAAACGAGCAGAATTTCGGGGTTGTAAAGATAATTTTAATCATCCCCCTGCTGATGCCATTATTTATTTTACCGAATCGGTGGCTTTTGAGCCATGGAACAACTTCAAATCAATCCCAAATAATCTCATAAACCCACATCTTGATTACTATTTGTCAAATCCTTTTGAAAAATTGTTTTTAAAAATTGAACTTGAAGCCGTTTTAAACGAACATTCAGAATCATTTTGAATCTATAAACGGAGTCTGAATAATCGAGTCAGGACTGACCTGTTTTGAAACATCAACTTCAAAAATGATGTCTTCAAGTTCTTTAATTTTGTTGAT
Source organism: Saussurea involucrata (assembly GCA_033807775.1). NCBI lineage: Eukaryota > Viridiplantae > Streptophyta > Magnoliopsida > Asterales > Asteraceae > Saussurea > Saussurea involucrata. Next base: position 63,623,108 of record CM066314.1, on the reverse strand, counting down.
TAAAACATTTTTCTCCTTAAAAATTAGATCATATTTCTTTTGGATATCAGATTTTATCTTTTGATCATTCATAATATTTGTTGATAAACCAGATAACTTTCTTGTAAGCTTATGAATCTCATCTTCAAAATATTTTCGTTCGGTCTCAAAGTCTTTTTTTAAAAATATTCTTTTATCGGTTATCTCTTTGAAAATTTCCATATTTTTCTTTTTAAGATCTTTTTCAAAAAGATATTTCTTTTCCGCAAAATCTTTTCTTTCTTTTTTTTTCCAAATTTTTTCCAAGTCAGTGATTTTCACGGAAAACTCAGCACTTTTAGTTTCAAAAGATTTTCTTTCCATGTCAAACTCACCTCTTTATTTTTCGAGCTTCTCTTTCTCAAGAAATAAAGGTTTTTCAAAGTCGGAGACTTGTTTCGAAAGTTTTATATATTTAAGCTCAATTTCTTTCTTTTCTTCAAGAGCTTTTCTAGAAATTTTTTTAACTTTTGAGCACAAATATTTTCAAGCTCTTCCTTTTCTTTTGAAACTTTAGTCTCGAAAACAGAGATTTTTCTTTTCAAGTCTGCATTTTCAGTTTCCAAAACATAAATCTTTCTTGAAAACTGAAATGACTTTTCTTTAAAAGAGTTTCTTTTATCTTCAAAAGTGTTTTCCAAACACATCTTTTTGTTTTGAAAATCAGTGTTGTCAAAAACCAGTTTCTTGTCAACTTTATCCTTTTCAGCTCGAACTCCTTTCAAATCTTGTATTTCCCCTTCGAGACTAGAAATCTTCTCTTTCAATGAAGGATTCTCAACTTTCAGATTTTCTCGTTCTGCTTCAAGAATCGGAACTTTAGGCATGTACATAATTGCCGCATCTGTCTTTGTGTAAGTAATATTCCCTCTTTCATCAGTCGTATGCATCTTGATAAGACTTTACTCACTAGACTATGATCGTCAGAAAGTCAGACAAGACAGTGTAAAAAATTACACTTTTGAAAACTTTGTAGAGAAAGTTTTCGCAGGCCACTATAAGAAAACTTTTTGCAACTCACTATACTTCTCAGAAACTTTTCGCAACCAATAAGCTTTCAAAACAACTTTTCGAAACCCACCACTTGCGAAAATATACTTCTCGCAGTGCACTCTTTGCGAAAACTGGACTTCTCGCAACCCAAAGAATGAGTAAAGTGAACTTTTCGCAATGAACTAATGCGAAAACTCAAAACTTTTCGCAGACCGCTGAATACGAGAACCGAACTTTTCGCAACCTTCTAATGCGAAAACCACACTTTTCATATACAACACAATACGAAAACCTAACTTTTCGTATCTTCCTTCTGCGAAAAACAACACTTCTCGTGAATCACATAATGCGAAAACCACACTTTTCGTATGTGCCTGATGCGAAAACCTCCAACTTCCCTTAACTAACTGTTGCGAAAACAAGGTTGAAACTTGCGAAAACTTATTTAGAATCTTCAATTTCGTCCATATCTTCTTCAAATCTCAATGAATTTGAATGAAACTTATACAGACTTGTTCGAAAATGAATTCCACACACTTTTGTAGTTTATACAAAAGCGTAATTCTTCCAAATTGATACTCTTTCGATCAAATTACAGAAACTTGAAGTTTTCGAACAAAATCTCACAAATCTTCAAAATTCTCCTAATCTGGATCGAAGTAGGTAAAACTTCCTGAATAAAATGTGTTCAGGAATGCAAATCGCATGTAGTCCAACAAAAATTCAATCAAAAAAACCAAGAAATGTAGAATTCGTACTCTAGATGAACAGTGATTGCGAAAATTGTGTAAAAAATCCAAGAAAATCTTCAATTAAACCTCTGAATTCTGTCTGAACAATCTGTCTAAGCTCTGATACCAAATGTTAATCCCAAATTTAGTGAGAGATTGAATATGTAAATCAAGATTCTAGAGAGAGAGAGCAATCTAGTAATCCATATATCATCAAAGAGTTACAAGATTGTCTTACAATGGAAAGTACCGGAGTGGGTAGAAACTATAACACCACACAGAGTTGCAATGGTATTCGTAAGTATTTACTAGAAAATACTTAGTAAACAATAAATGTTCAGTCAGTACTTACCTAGACCACCCTATTATCAATCGAATAAGCGTCTAAAAAAGAATGAGGTCTAGCGCCCCATCGAGAAAGAGCAATAGGTGTAGATTTGATAGTGAGAAAAGCAAGGGCAGCGAGAATGACCGCAGAGAACAAGGCGGGGAAGCTCGCCAACTATTCCAACCCCCAAGAACCTCCGAGTTAGGTTTGATAACATCCCTAAGACGCTTCGCTTACCAAATGTTCAGTCGCTCAAACATGTTAATCTTGAATTTATATATTAGTCTATTTGCAATTCAAAATTTAAGAAAAACATAAAAGTAAAATCGAGGAGGATAAAGAATAGAACAAACATAATTAAAGGTTCGAGTTCTCGGTTTTCAACATCAAGATAATCCGCTGCAACGCACGGATACATCACTAGTATATATATATATATAGAGTATTCATAGCTTCTGAAAAGCTGTGATATCCTTTATAAAGTGGACCATCACATTTTATATGTTGTGTAACAGTTTCCCATTTATTGAAAATTCCAGTTTTTGTTCCCCTAAAAATTATGTAATGAGAAAAACGTTTGTGTTGTTTTTCGGGAATTTTCTGGCTTTGTTCTGAGAAATAAATGCTCAAGGCATTTAAAATTTGTACTTTGAAAGAGGTTGCTTGTGGCATGGTTTGAATATGCCAGACGTTATCAAGCAAACATTGTTGTTTTTCTGTTAACATTGTCCCAATTAAGGGCCTGAATTTTTTCTTTGTATCAAAACATTTTTGTAACACATGGTTACCAAATGCTATCATAGCATCAGTCTGTATATCCTTTGTTTTGCTAGACTGTGTATAACCCCTGGTTGGGGTTTTTGTAGGTGTGTAAGGTGCAATACCAATATTTGGTATGCTCTTTGACGATCTTGGAATCTGTGGAGAACTGTAAAACTCTTCTGTTTGTAACATTTGTGAGCTTATCGCATCTTGCAACATTTTCTGTGTATCAATTTTCTGTGTATTGCTTTTCTCCTCATCGGATGAGATACTCATAGCAGATGAATATCGGAGAGGCTGTATAACTTTTCGTTTTCCCTTATCCTTTCTCTCCATCTGTAATGAATAACCTGTTAAGATTCCTGGATAACATATCTGCTATCCCATTATCTTTTCCTTTAATATGTTCAAAATTTATTTTATAGCCACATCCTTGGATGATATTTTGCAAATTTATCCATCGTGTCTTGTTTATCTTTTTGCTCTGATCGTTTTTTATAAAGCGAACAATGGCTTCACAATCTGTCCTGACTGTGAATTCCTTTTGTAAAAATATTTTGAATTTTTCTAGAGTATTTATTAATGCTTGTATTTCAAAGTCTAAGCTTGTCCAATTCATACCAATTTTGTTGAAATTTCCACTAGCATATGAACAAATCCTTTCGGTTTCTTTCGGATTATATTTATTAGTTTTAGAAAGAAGGACAGCTCCCCATCCTTCTTTACAACCGTCAACTTCTATAACTATGTAATCTGTTACTAATGGTAGCTCCAGAGGCTTAATATTTTTGACTTGTTCTTTAATTGCTTTAACAAGTTTCATGTCTTCTATGTTAAAATGTCTTTGACCATTTTTTGTTGTTTTGCTGTATAGAGGTCCTACTAATTTTGAAAGATTTGGGATAAATTTTCGAGCATAATTTATCAGTCCTAAAAAGGCTTGTATTTGTTTAAGGCCTTCGATTTTTTCTGGAAAAACTAATATTTTTGTAGAAATATGTGATTGTAGCTCTATCTTTCCATTGCCAATTTCGAGGCCCAGAAAGGATATCTTTCTTTTGAACAAATCCATTTTTCTTTTTGATATTACTATACCATTCTTTTTTATTTCTTCGAATATTTGCTGTAGATGTTTCTCATGTTCCTGTATTGTTTCACTTGCTACTAATATATCGTCAATGTAAACTAAACAGAAATCATATTTAAGAAATATACTGTCCATGAATCTTTGGAATATAGATGGTGCGTTCTTGAGTCCGAAACTAAGAACATTCCATTCATATTGTCCTTCTGAACATGTGAAGGCTGTCCATGGTTTGAAGTTTTCTTCGAGCTGTAATTGATTATATCCTGATTTTAAGTCGAATTTGGAGAATATCCTTTTCTTTTGTATAAGATTTAATAAACTATCTTTGTTAGGAATATTGTATCCATCGTCTTCTGTATTATCATTTAGTCTTTTATAATTATAGACTATTCACTCACAAATTTCTTAACACACGATTTAGAAAAAGGAATAGAAATTACAAAAAGCGTAAACCATCCTATGATTTTACATCTAGAAAAAATAGGACTCATAGGAGAGGATATAAAGAACTCAAGGGTTAAATATACATGCAAATTTAAGATAAAAAATCCGGATATAACAATTCGAACCTTTTGTATAAAGTAAGTTGTCGTTATTCCCTTTAAAAATTCGTTAGTGGCCGACTTTACTTTATCTTTTGCTTAGGCTTTATACGTGTCCTAGTCTAGTCTAGATTCGTTTCTTTAATCTGTCTATATAATGTTATTTCTAATTCATTGTAACACACACCGAAAAAACCTTTGAGAAATACTAGAAGCATTCTCTCATATGGCCTTCTAAACTCTCTCTCTATCTCCTTAATGTTAATCTAGTTTTTTTTCTTACACTCCTTTTAGATCTTCATAGTATATCCCATACCAAAAAAAAAAAAAAAAAAAAAAGGACCACCGCTGTCCATATACCATCCCGGTATATATATATATATATATATGGTTGAAATAGGAGTTCGCTTGTTAAAACGTTTTTATAAATCCAACAAAACGTAATTTGGAGTTTGGTCTTATTTATAAAATTGAAACTAAAATCGTTTTAGTAATATAAATATGTGTTTTATAAAAACTCAACTACTTTTGAAAACGTCATAAAGATGGGTCCTAACAAATTAAATTGTGTTTTAAAATTACCAAACTCTGATTGGAAACTTTAATAAAAGGGTTTTATTTTGAAAGCTGAAAATGGTCGTAAATGAATTTTATAAAATTGGATTTTAATAAATTCACACTTCGACATGTAAAATGCAATTTCACGATAAAAAAACGTACAATGCTTTTTGAATGCAAACATTTATCATTGAACATCATTTTATTAAAAGAAACTGATTAGTACAAAATGAACAAATCTCTTATAAAGTGAAAGTCAATGTCATCCTTTTAAAAGAGACTTGCGGGTTACTAGAAAGTTTAGTGGATAGTGCCTACCCAACCACTTAACTATGTTGTAACATGCAAGGCGGTGTTCGTGATTCCCACGACAGTCATGGGCCGAATATCACAGTCTTTAAGTAGGACGACTTTAAACTCGATCTTACAAACAGTTCTATAGCGCCCTCAAATTTGAAAAGAGTAACTAATTTTAAATTTTCAATAATACAACAAATAAAGGATAAAATCAATTTCTACCAATAAATACTTGAATTTCATCGAATATAATTCTAGATTTAACCTCACAATTAATAAACCAAGTCTTACACTAAGACTAAATATAGGTTGGATGCCACCAAACCCGTAAACAACCGCTATCTCTAAATGTGCGGAAGGCTTCACCCAAAAGTTACACTCTTCTCGTGCTTCTAACTAGCACTCAAATCTTCACGGAACTGCTATTACCATCCCCCAACAAGAACCTGATGCACATGCCGCAATAAAAAAGTCAGGCTAACGTCTGGTGAGTTCAAGAGTTTTTATCTTAATTATATGAATCGTTAATCCGAAAGAATGCAATTTAAATCACGATTTCTAAAATAATATGCATTAAATATGAAAGCAACCCATTTCCCAAAACACACATTTTTTGTGATGAAAACCCCAGTATAAAACATTCCTTCCAAATATAAACTCAACCCAAAAATCACCCAAAACGTGAATAATGATTAAATTCCCAAAATAATGAAAACATGGATAAACCTTTATTATCCAAAATATCCAAAAACACGAATAAGATATAATACTCAAACCGTAAATCATGGATAGAAATCCGTACACAAAACGTCACCTAAAACATGGAAAATTCCCGATACCCCAAAACTACCAATATAAACAATAAACAATAAACAACATCGGAAGTGTCAAATCGTGTATAATCTTCGTTTCCAAAGAATATACCTAGAATCCACCATTTGGTGACGGGGGAGACCCGATTCCATTGATCGTGAAGGAACACAAAAGTAGGTTCGAATCTATGTTATATGAGCGTCACTTAAGGATTACACATTCGTTTACATCAACCCCTCTTGGTCTATAGTTAACGAATGAACAAACTCAACACCTCTATGTGTATTGCTTGGATAGTCATCAAGTTCAATCCCTCTAGGTCTGTACCTTGGAACTTTCAAAACATCATAGTTAAGCTCTTTCACTAGAAATTATAGTTATTGGTCAATGGACGATGCCGGACTCAAAGAGCCCACATCTTACTCCCATAAGACCCCATGCCATTTCAAGTTACACTACCGGGATATTCATCCCACTCAAACTAACTCCTATGACTATGGATTCATTGCATTACAGTCTAAAACATTACATGACTCCAAATGAGTGAACTAACGCATTCAAAACATGTAATGCTTAAATAAGATGCAATAAAAAACAAATTATAACGGAAGCTGTACATTGAGCTATCAAAATCGGACAAATGTCCCAAAGACCCAACAAAGTCAAAAACCAAGCCATAGGCTCAACTAATCAATTGATCATTTGTTAAAAGTCATAAAATGCAATAAAATGTAAATAACCTACGTTTATAAAAAACACATGCTCCAAACCATTAATAACCTAAACACATTTTTTGATTGAGACAAATTATTTTCTAAAGGGATTTACACCATTTACATTTTCCAAACGTCCCATAACACAAGAACAAGCTTTTCCTCAAAACATACATTAAAAGTGCATTAATACCAAAAGATCTACATTCATAAGATAAAGCATTAAAATACCTATACTTATGATTTATTTATCAAAATGTCCAAAAATCCCAAATGTGGGTCTTTCACAAGATTTATAAAATTAAATATCCCAAATAAGTAAACCCATCAGATATTCCAATATTTGATAACTATCATGTAAAACACATAAACATTTTAAAATAAACATTTTTGGCAACATTAAATTTGAGTAATCTTCAAATCTTGAAATGTAGTTTCATCATCCCAAATTGGTGAGAAGATCAAAGTTTTGAAGTAGAAAATGACTATATATATTAAAAAATTAAAAGAATGTTTTTGTGTTAACTAATAAAGTTGTCTCATTTATTTAATGCAACTCATACGCTTGACTAATTTTAGTCGAACCATTTTTTGGAAGAAAAATAAAATTTTCAAACCCTTCGTAATAACAATAATGATAGGGTTGTGTGACATGTCCCTTAAGTTGAAAATAGCATAACAAAGTTGTTACTGATACATATGAAACTCTTCCTAACAACATATTTTATCAATATATAAAAATGAAAGCACTTATGGAAATACATTATTTATTTTAAAGTTTATCTTATTAATAAACAAATAAAGAATTACGCTTTATGCTAACTACGGCAATTATTTATTCAAAATACTTATCATTATCGTGCAACGCACAAGACCCATACCAGTTTAAATTAAAACCATTTAACATTAAATTTAACTCTAGGGAAACCATTTGCCAAACTTATTTTATTTTAAGATCTAAAAATAAAAAAAGATAGGTAAAAAATGTAAATCACAATTTATACCACCCCTTTCAATGGTTTTATTTTATATATATTATTAAAACACTTTATAGTAAGTTTTATTTTAGCCAATATAGACCAAGTTTACATGATTTAATGTAAATAATTCAATTATAGTGTCCACCTCCTTCATTTAAAGTTTCTATATTTTAAACAATTTAAAAACTTTTGCATGCTTTTTTTCCATAAATATAAATGTCTATGCTTATGGAACAAGTAATAATTTATAACAAAAACAATAACATATGTTTTAACTTTCATTTATATGCTTTCGAAATTACGGTTTCGTCCAAATAGTTTGCAGTTCATTGTTGTTTTGTCTTTAAAGTTATCTTCGTCAATGATTGTTAAGTATAAATAATGAAAACAACGATAAATTGTAAATCTTAAGAACGAAAATAATCAATAAACTATAAACCATACAAATGAAAAACCATAATTTCAAAAAGGAGGGACGTCAGTAGAAATTAGAGCATATTCAATAACTATGCTATAATTTCTTTTTTATTTCCTAAAATAGAATATTATGAACCAAAATATTTAAAAAGTATTACATCAAACTCCAACAACTACTATATTTTAACAAATTAAAACATTTATTATATTATTAAAATATTTTATAAATTCATTGTCCGGATACACTTTTAAAAAGCTTTATAAAAAGATTATAACACATTTAATCTTATTGATGAAAACAATCGGTATAAAATGAAAAAAAAATTCCCAAACAATGGTACCTTTGGTCGCCTATTCAGAGTCTTCCAACCTCTGATTTTTCGGACGAGATTCATGTTTTCGACTTTCTTCCATGTCGATTAACACTGGAGTCTCTGGTGTGTTCTTGAAGTTCGAGAAAAATGTCTTTAACCAGATTCTCTCACTGGGTCGCCTCACTGCGTACAACAAAACCCTAGAAATAATGAATATCAAATATATCTATTTTGCAGAAAAATGTCGACGAATCTTACCCCTATTTGGATGCATGTATCTAGCCATGGAAAACTCTTATCTCCGGTATATTCTTATCGATTTGTCTTTCCGAAAACTGTATCAGAGGAGTATCGACGACGAAATCGGAAGGTGAATCCCGGGAATTATGCTTCTGATTATTGAGGATAGAGATTTGATTTGGTTTGACGTATTTACCCTTACGCGCCTAAATATCTTATTAAAATAATTCATGATTCGCCCTTAATTACATAAAATGCCACCGCTCATATGATAGCCGTAGATGATGCTTTTGGACAGTGATTATGTGGTTTATATAGTTTCTAAGAATTGGGTGGTTTGTAAAAGAAACCAACCATATATATATATATAATCACTGTCCAAAATCTTTTGTGCATTTCAACCATGGGGATCAAGCACAACATCTATCCATCTCTAACTCGGAGAGTTTGGGTATTGAAATAGAGAGACGTCTGCCTCGGTCCTCGACCTTCATTCCTGCACAGTCATTGAGTCTAGATCCAATTGCTTCATTATTGCAATCTTTGACTAGGACACTACCAATTTTTGCTACTACTGATGGAAGTCTTAGTGCCCCATCTGGAACACTCGAAATAATTCCTACTTTAGGATTACGAGGACTGAGTGGAAGTCCTACCAGTGCTAACATCTCGCCAACACTGAACGTAGGCCACACGGTTGATTTAACCGCTGTGTCAACGGGTAACCTAAGTGGTCCCGGAAGTGAATTGCCAGACTTTGTGTCGAGGAACTTTGTCAACGGTGCCTTAAAGCCTGTTGAGGATCGTTTGCTACAGGAGATACAAGGGGTAAAGTATTTGTTGAAAGGAAAGGGCCCGATGCCTGAAAATGAGCCCGAAGTGCCTCCACCTCCACCTCTAGTTGTGCAAACACCACAAACTCAGCCTGATCCTTCTATTGATGAAATCAAGGATATGTTGTATGCCAAATTGCTATCTATTAGCCCAGATGATCTAAACAACAAAACCTTACTAAGCTTACTTGAAAACTTTCAACCTAGACCTCAACCACCTCAACCTACACCCAATGCTGTTACTTCTACCGAATTCAACCAATTCAAGACTGAAGTTCTATCTAGTCTTGATGAAATGAATAAAGCTATGGATTCATTATCTCAACAGGTTAGGGGGAGATTGTTTGCTCCAATAGTACAAATCTTAGAAGTATTGAAAAATAGGCTATGGAAAAATCTGGTAGAAGCCTCTACCGGATACACCAAGACTACAGAAGACCTTGTCGATCAACATCCTGGAAGAATGAAGACCAAGACCACAGATGTAACAACCCAATTCTAATATACAAGATAGAAGCTACCTATTTAATTTATAATGCCAAAAACAGCCCAACATGGTCACACTATCCAGAATTACATCACAGGGTTCGCGGAAATAACCCTAAATACAACTGAGAAATTCTAACTAGATATGAAAGGAAATTCTTCTACCCCTTCTAAACGCGAGCTCCGACCCACGTCTTGCCAAATCTCTAAACGTGCTCTCGACTAGTGCTTACCTGAAAAGGTTTTAGTTTTGAAAAGCGAGGGTTAGACCATGAGGTCTAGTGAGTTCCCTCCACACCAAGTCACACCAAAAATATCACAGTTTATAAAATCAGTTGTGAAAGCATTTATACCAATCATAACAAGAACACTAAGATGATAGGCACACATTGACACATGCTACTGTCATACGCTATAGTCACACACACCGTGACAGCGCAATAAGGTACAAGCACGCTATAGTCACACACACCGTGACAACGCGATAAGGCACACAAATGTAACGTCCCAAAACATAATCATGCACTAACATAGAATAAGCATTCGAATTACATAATTAACTTGTCTTTAAAACATCAATAACCTATACTAAACAAAACTTGACAGCATAAGTCTCTAAATCCACAGCCGAGAGCTCTATCTATAGTCATCATTGTCAAAACTTGGAGTCGCTCTAAGCTCCAAATCATCCATGCCATCTCTTAGTTCTTATTAGAAGAACCCGTAACACGCTTACCTGAAAATGGTTTAGTTTTTGAAAAGCGAGGGTTAGACCAAAACGTCTAGCGAATTCCCTCCACAAAACATTTATCACAGTATAAAATCATTTCATTGAAAACAATTCATATCCTTCACATAAGCATCAATCAAGGTTCAACACAGGGTTTAGGGATCGCATAAGCTACCACGATCGGGGCCTAACAGACACCCTCTCGGTTACACCGGAGTCCAAGTGGACCCCCTGTTCCTTCATGTAGGAGGAAACGGATTCCAACCTACAAGCTGACCTCATATGCCCAAGGAATTATCAAATCCCCTGGTACCTGACCCCACTGTGTAAACCGACTCCACATAGCATACACATAACATTTCGAAATCATGTTTATGAAAACGTTAAGCATTATTTCATTTGCTGAGAAAACATGCATTTCATGCAAAACATACATAACATTTATAAAACAGTTCATGCTCGTAAAAGAAACCATGATCAGTAAAACATAGTACGTCATAAAAAGGGTTGAGAGAACTCACCTTAGGTTAATGTTGAACGCACTCCTTAAATCTCTCCCAGCTAATCAGATCGAACACCTATGGGCATTAGATTCGTATCAGATCAAACGGTTCGACCCTACTGTCCGGTTACACTTTCCGGACAACAACACTTTCCGGACACCGGAACTTTCCGGACACTCATGCCCGGACGCTAGTCCTTTCCGGACAGAACTACCCGGACACTAGGCCTATCCGGACACTCCTTACATCCGGACACTTATGCAAAACACCCGGACACTTACTAACCCTACCCGGAAACCTCCACTGTCCGGACACTACTGTCCGGACGGGGCGATTGTCCGGAAACCACGGGTTGTGCGAAAACATAAACTCAAAGTGATTAATAAACTCATTTTTCAACCATTAATTCGGTTAGACAACCATAAGGGTTTATACACTAACCATAAACATTCACTTAATCCCATTCTTTACTTATAAATCGACACTTACTAAACAAAACCCCACATAAACACTATTAAGAGCATTAGGTGAAGAATACAATGAAATCAAGGGTTTCTCAACAACATACTTAGACCACAAGGAGAGGAAACATTAATCAAACAACAGCAGAAAGATTTGAGGTGGTTACCTTTTTGATTTTCCTTTTCCTTTGCTTTAACCCTTCCATTCTTCTCTTCCTTCTAGCCGCCAAACCTCAGCACCAAAATAACACTGATTTCTAATTAAAATGGTGCCCTAGGGCTTTTGGCCCATTTTATACTTCCCAACAATTTTCATTTTGCCCCTCCAACTATACTTTCATTCCTTATACAAAAGACACTAAACTCCCGTATTTACCAACGAAAACCCGGTTGTTACAACACTCCCCCCTTAAAAGAATTCTGTCGCCGGAATTCCTTATTGGAAAATACGCGGGTATCATGCCTACACCGCAACTAACGCTTCCCCAAGGAAATGCCACTTCTGACTCAGTCAACCACCTCATTAAATTCGAAACATGGAACATTGGATGCATTCCCTTCAGTTCTTACGGTACCCTAACTCGAAGGCTATTGTTCCTATTCGATCGGTCTTAACAATAGTAGATTAAATAAGGCTTCTCATGCATCTTCACTTCCTTTAAGGAGGAGCTTGGCAGAATCCCCCGCTACAACACGAGATTCATTTACTAAGAAACAATCACTCACCTGACAGCTTGGCACCAGGCCAACCCTGTACATCCCGACAACTCACAACCCCGAGTTCCTTCATCGTATCACAACTCACAACTTTGCACCACCCCACAATCGTCTATGCAGATAACATTTCCCTTTTCTCGGACCACCTAGACCACAGTTCGTCAATCATCTCTCACATTCTCACTACTTCACCACCCCATACTTATACGCAACTAAGAGTAGGAACCTCCAAACCCATCGTTGAAGTGTTCACCTACTCAAATTAAACTTATCCTGAAACACATCAAATCCTCGCTGATTGTCACGTTCGCTCACTCATATAAAACATAACTCCGGTTATCCTCACTCCACTGGGAGGAGTAACCATGGTCACACCACACCATTCTCACTAGCTTAATCACTGCACGAGCAATTCGTTTAAACATTTCTCACAAAGTCACTAACTTAACTCATTCAGTTGTCTTATCCACTTCTTTCCCGCACAAAATCATACACAATTCCCTTCCTCAATACTCTTTCCAAAAGTTCGCACACTTATCAATGACAATCTACACAACACTGCACCTTTCGACATTACTGTCAAGCTTACTACTTCCAATTTACTCACTTATTCCGACATACTATCTTCACCTCCCCACGTTAGCGTGGAGCACTGCCCACTAACATTACTCGCCCCTCTCTTCCGATAATTCCTAAGCTGAAAATACTTTCTCATCACGATATATAACCAAACAGTTGTACAAAAATTCTAACTTAAGGCTTTCGACCAAATCACCTCGAACTGACACCAGTGTTTGCTGTTACTACACATTCTTTGGTCTTCAATTATTACCTTCTCGGATAATCCTTTCACCCACAGGAACAATTCTCAATCAATAAAGATTTTGCATCTACTACCCCACATTTTGACTATCCCATCCATCATCTTCTTTAACTTACAGCGATTCCAAGAATATACTTACTTAGCGACTCACATAGCCAGAAAAACGCTTGGTCTCTCATTTCGGCAAGCACCCATTACTGCTCTGACATTCTACTCCGATAATAGACGTATCACACTGCCTCTTACAACTACGTGTTCCAACCACTTGCTTAACAATTCGCACACCTCATCCGAAATCCCAAAAGATGCTTCCCTCCAACGCTTCGTCTTTCTAACATCAAGTTACTACAACACTAACTGGCACATTTATCTTGGCAATTATTGTCACTACATGACCGTACATTCCTCACCCATAACATCACACTGCAGACCAAATCTCTCATGGCCATCCATACGCAATTTAAACTCGCCTTCAAATTTCCCCACATAAAATCGAGCCTATCTCGCTACTTTGTCCTTTCTCACTCTAGTCGAACTATGACTCCCTAGTTCCCACTTAGCTCAAATGTAATCGTTCTTGCTGACTCTCTACGATCCGAGCCCTTACATAAACAGGGTACAATCCCTCACTGGACGATATAATCTACACACTCGCTCCATTCGTGCTACATGCCTTATCCTTCTATGAACCCTCCATACCTCGCAAGTAGAACGCTTATCCAAAACAGCAGTCTCTCACTAACTTAACACCTCTACAAGGCGTTCTATCAACTTACACTCTCCTGGTTCGAGTCTTCGGCCTCAGCCAACTTACACCGTTGCCGACTTCAGCAACAGAAGTCAACTCGTAACTACTTTCTTAACCTATTCTTTAACATGGGTTCCTTACGGAACCTATTCCTCCCAACATATCATAATTAACTTCATAATCCGTCGCCCTTATTTCAAAACTTACTCATGTAACATCAATATTACAATCTCACCTCAAAACCCATATCCCACGTCGTGGACTTTTCATTTATGCCTCACAACACTACTCATAACGAGTTGCTTAAATCAACACCTTGATGACTTCTCGTCCTTCCCCCGGACACCATCGTCCCTCGGCAACTGTATTCCTAGTCACCAAGCAAGGGTACAGACCCTCATACACCCGACACTATAATCCATTCCCGACTTTTCCATTGTCCAACTCTCCTCTTGAACACATATACCAAAACTACATACGTTCTCCCCTGACTTGTCCAACACCTCTCCACTCTCGGAGCTCTTCCTTAGCTTAAAATGTAATGCTCTATGACCTAGTGGGTTCATAGCCTTCATGCATGACAATACCGTAAATAAATCTTTTCGCACATTTCATCGTTTTAAATAAACAACGTTCGGAAAACACTTGGGTACACATGACCCGATCACTCTTACAACTTCAACGCCCTACACAACGATTCGAGAATCGTTTGCATGCATCTTTCCGTGAACCTTAATCTTACTCAATTCCGAACGATGTTAATACGACAGTAATACGTTGAATGAAAATCCTTCATACGACACAATTTCGAAAGAAATTACCGACACCAAGTAAACCAGTCGGTTCTCACACCCTTTTATATGATATCAACAGGTTAAAACTCATTTTGATTGTAAAAGTTTAGCTGGCAAACGTTTCCTCGACCTTTTTGTAACAATTTAACTTATCATGAAGAAGCGTGAAATACTTTGCAAATCGTTAAGCTCAAAATTTCATTGTGCAATGTGAATGAAATCACCTTTTCTTTAAACATACGCTTGCACGTTCTGACTCTTTTTCGATCAAAATTGATATTTACACATTTTACTTAAATCGTGAAAATTTTCGTGTCACATTTAGGAAAGCTACGCAGGAAACTCTACTTCCAATTGAAGGCCACTCACCCTAACAAGGTCGACCACTTTACTTACGCAACTTATCCTTGACACTCTTCCTTCGACCAATGGTCGCCCTCTCGGTCATGCAATAACTTGCTGTACATGCGTTCCACATCTCACTTACTCAACCATTTCACACTATTTTCGTTTTGATCAACTATCTCACTTTCTACTTCTACATGCTTTCAATTCACTATAGGTATCTTATTTCATTTATCCTGCCATTGAAAAGCTCGACTAAGAAGTCAGGGCTCCATTGACACTTTCAAGATTTCGACACTGTCCTACCTTATCCCCAAACTGATCTACTTCGCAATCTCTTGAACCGGGACTCTCCTGAAACAGGATTCTTACTCAAACTCAACATCCATCCTTTTCGAATCCACGAAGAGCTACCTCTAGACGACTCATAACATTCTATACAACATTTCCTCTCTTCGGTGAATACATACATCACATCATATATGATCTTACACGACACTCCCCAAACAATTGAGCTCGGTCTATCCCTCAGGGATCCTGCTGACCTATTCCTCAACGCTCTCCCAGCCATAGCGCTACACTGAAAGAAATCGATAATTAATCCTTGCTAGAAATGACACAACAAATTTGCTATAAGTAAGGTATTGTAAGTACGCACATGTACATGTAAGTTCGTAATTACACTGGCCAGGTGTAATCCCAAACTTACCTTACACGTTTGTCCTTGGCACCTTATTCCTAAGCGCATTTAAAGTGATCGTTCCTAGAGGCAATCCTATGTCTCGGCTGTGTTCCTCATCTTACAGTTTAAGTTTAGGCCCGACTGGTCACCTAAATCCCTTAAACTAAGGCTCTGATACCATTTGTAACGTCCCAAAACATAATCATGCACTAACATAGAATAAGCATTCGAATTACATAATTAACTTGGCTTTAAAACATCAATAACCTATACTAAACAAAACTTGACAGCGGAAGTCTCTAAATCCACAGTCGAGAGCTCTATCTATAGTCATCATAGTCAAAACTTGGAGTCGCTCTAAGCTCCAAATCCTCCATGCCATCTCTTAGTTCTTATTAGAAGAACCCGTAACACGCTTACCTGAAAATGGTTTAGTTTTTGAAAAGCGAGGGTTAGACCAAAGGGTCTAGTGAATTCCCTCTATAAAACATTTACCACAGTATAAAATCATTTCATTGAAAACAATTCATATCCTTCACATAAGCATCAATCAAGGTTCAACACAGGGTTCAGGGATCGCATAAGCTAACACGATCGGGGCCTAACGGACACCCTCTCGGCTACACCGGAGTCCAAGTGGACCCCCTATTCCTTCATGTAGGAGGAAACGGATTCCAACCTACAAGCTGACCTCATATGCCCAAGGAATTATCAAATCCCCTGGTACCTGACCCCACTGTGTAAACCGACTCCACATAGCATACACATAACATTTCGAAATCATGTTTATGAAAACGTTAAGCATTATTTCATTTGCTGAGTAAACATGCATTTCATGCTAAACATGCATAACATTTATAAAACAGTTCATGCTCGTAAAAGAAACCATGATCAGTAAAACATAGTACGTCATAAAAAAGGTTGAGAGAACTCACCTTAGGTTAATGCTGAACGCACTCCTTAAATCTCTCCCAGCTAATCAGATCGAACACCTATGGGCATTAGATTCGTATCAGATCAAACGGTTCGACCCTACTGTCCGGTTACACTTTCCGGACAACAACACTTTCCAGACACCGGAACTTTCCGGACACTCATGCCCGGACGCTAGTCCTTTCCGGACAGAACTACCTGGACACTAGGCCTATCCGGACACTCCTTACATCCGGACACTTATGCAAAACACCCGGACACTTACTAACCCTACCCGAAAACCTCCACTGTCCGGACACTACTGTCCGGACGGGGCGATTGTCCGGAAACCACGGGTTGTGCGAAAACATAAACTCAAAGTGATTAATAAACTCATTTTTCAGCCATTAATTCGGTTAGACAACCATAAGGGTTTATACACTAACCATAAACATTCACTTAATCCCATTCTTTACTTATAAATCGACACTTACTAAACAAAACCCCACATAAACACTATTAAGAGCATTAGGTGAAGAATACAATGAAATCAAGGGTTTCTCAACAACATACTTAGACCACAAGGAGAGGAAACATTAATCAAACAACAGCAGAAAGATTTGAGGTGGTTACCTTTTTGATTTTCCTTTTCCTTTGCTTTAACCCTTCCATTCTTCTCTTCCTTCTAGCCGCCAAACCTCAGCACCAAAATAACACTGATTTCTAATTAAAATGGTGCCCTAGGGATTTTGGCCCATTTTATACTTCCCAACAATTTTCATTTTGCCCCTCCAACTATACTTTCATTCCTTATACAAAAGACACTAAACTCCCGTATTTACCAACGAAAACCCGGTTGTTACAACACTCCCCCCTTAAAAGAATTATGTCGCCGAAATTCCTTATTGGAAAATACGCGGGTATCATGCCTACACCGCAACTAACGCTTCCCCAAGGAAATGCCACTTCTGACTCAGTCAACCACCTCATTAAATTCGAAACATGGAACATTGGATGCATTCCCTTCAGTTCTTACGGTACCCTAACTCGAAGGCTATTGTTCCTATTCGATCGGTCTTAACAATAGTAGATTAAATAAGGCTTCTCATGCATCTTCACTTCCTTTAAGGAGGAGCTTGGCAGAATCCCCCGCTACAACACGAGATTCATTTACTAAGAAACAATCACTCACCTGACAGCTTGGCACCAGGCCAACCCTGTACATCCCGACAACTCACAACCCCGAGTTCCTTCATCGTATCACAACTCACAACTTTGCACCACCCCACAATCGTCTATGCAGATAACATTTCCCTTTTCTCGGACCACCTAGACCACAGTTCGTCAATCATCTCTCACATTCTCACTACTTCACCACCCCATACTTATACGCAACTAAGAGTAGGAACCTCCAAACCCATCGTTGAAGTGTTCACCTACTCAAATTAAACTTATCCTGAAACACATCAAATCCTCGCTGATTGTCACGTTCGCTCACTCATATAAAACATAACTCCGGTTATCCTCACTCCACTGGGAGGAGTAACCATGGTCACACCACACCATTCTCACTAGCTTAATCACTGCACGAGCAATTCGTTTAAACATTTCTCACAAAGTCACTAACTTAACTCATTCAGTTGTCTTATCCACTTCTTTCCCGCACAAAATCATACACAATTCCCTTCCTCAATACTCTTTCCAAAAGTTCGCACACTTATCAATGACAATCTACACAACACTGCACCTTTCGACATTACTGTCAAGCTTACTACTTCCAATTTACTCACTTATTCCGACATACTATCTTCACCTCCCCACGTTAGCGTGGAGCACTGCCCACTAACATTACTCGCCCCTCTCTTCCGATAATTCCTAAGCTGAAAATACTTTCTCATCACGATATATAACCAAACAGTTGTACAAAAATTCTAACTTAAGGCTTTCGACCAAATCACCTCGAACTGACACCAGTGTTTGCTGTTACTACACATTCTTTGGTCTTCAATTATTACCTTCTCGGATAATCCTTTCACCCACAGGAACAATTCTCAATCAATAAAGATTTTGCATCTACTACCCCACATTTTGACTATCCCATCCATCATCTTCTTTAACTTACAGCGATTCCAAGAATATACTTACTTAGCGACTCACATAGCCAGAAAAACGCTTGGTCTCTCATTTCGGCAAGCACCCATTACTGCTCTGACATTCTACTCCGATAATAGACGTATCACACTGCCTCTTACAACTACGTGTTCCAACCACTTGCTTAACAATTCGCACACCTCATCCGAAATCCCAAAAGATGCTTCCCTCCAACGCTTCGTCTTTCTAACATCAAGTTACTACAACACTAACTGGCACATTTATCTTGGCAATTATTGTCACTACATGACCGTACATTCCTCACCCATAACATCACACTGCAGACCAAATCTCTCATGGCCATCCATACGCAATTTAAACTCGCCTTCAAATTTTCCCACATAAAATCGAGCCTATCTCGCTACTTTGTCCTTTCTCACTCTAGTCGAACTATGACTCCCTAGTTCCCACTTAGCTCAAATGTAATCGTTCTTGCTGACTCTCTACGATCCGAGCCCTTACATAAACAGGGTACAATCCCTCACTGGACGATATAATCTACACACTCGCTCCATTCGTGCTACATGCCTTATCCTTCTACGAACCCTCCATACCTCCCAAGTAGAACGCTTATCCAAAACAGCAGTCTCTCACTAACTTAACACCTCTACAAGGCGTTCTATCAACTTACACTCTCCTGGTTCGAGTCTTCGGCCTCAGCCAACTTACACCGTTGCCGACTTCAGCAACAGAAGTCAACTCGTAACTACTTTCTTAACCTATTCTTTAACATGGGTTCCTTACGGAACCTATTCCTCCCAACACATCATAATTAACTTCATAATCCGTCGCCCTTATTTCAAAACTTACTCATGTAACATCAATATTACAATCTCACCTCAAAACCCATATCCCACGTCGTGGACTTTTCATTTATGCCTCACAACACTACTCATAACGAGTTGCTAAAATCAACACCTTGATGACTTCTCGTCCTTCCCCCGGACACCATCGTCCCTCGGCAACTGTATTCCTAGTCACCAAGCAAGGGTACAGACCCTCATACACCCGACACTATAATCCATTCCCGACTTTTCCATTGTCCAACTCTCCTCTTGAACACATATACCAAAACTACATACGTTCTCCCCTGACTTGTCCAACACCTCTCCACTCTCGGAGCTCTTCCTTAGCTTAAAATGTAATGCTCTATGACCTAGTGGGTTCATAGCCATCATGCATGACAATACCGTAAATAAATCTTTTCGCACATTTCATCGTTTTAAATAAACAACGTTCGGAAAACACTTGGGTACACATGACCCCATCACTCTTACAACTTCAACGCCCTACACAACGATTCGAGAATCGTTTGCATGCATCTTTCCGTGAACCTTAATCTTACTCAATTCCGAACGATGTTAATACGACAGTAATACGTTGAATGAAAATCCTTCATACGACACAATTTCGAAAGAAATTACCGACACCAAGTAAACCAGTCGGTTCTCACACCCTTTTATATGATATCAACAGGTTAAAACTCATTTTGATTGTAAAAGTTTAGCTGGCAAACGTTTCCTCGACCTTTTTGTAACAATTTAACTTATCATGAAGAAGCGTGAAATACTTTGCAAATCGTTAAGCTCAAAATTTCATTGTGCAATGTGAATGAAATCACCTTTTCTTTAAACATACGCTTGCACGTTCTGACTCTTTTTCGATCAAAATTGATATTTACACATTTTACTTAAATCGTGAAAATTTTCGTGTCACATTTAGGAAAGCTACGCAGGAAACTCTACTTCCAATTGAAGGCCACTCACCCTAACAAGGTCGACCACTTTACTTACGCAACTTATCCTTGACACTCTTCCTTCGACCAATGGTCGCCCTCTCGGTCATGCAATAACTTGCTGTACATGCGTTCCACATCTCACTTACTCAACCATTTCACACTATTTTCGTTTTGATCAACTATCTCACTTTCTACTTCTACATGCTTTCAATTCACTATAGGTATCTTATTTCATTTATCCTGCCATTGAAAAGCTCGACTAAGAAGTCAGGGCTCCATTGACACTTTCAAGATTTCGACACTGTCCTACCTTATCCCCAAACTGATCTACTTCGCAATCTCTTGAACCGGGACTCTCCTGAAACAGGAGTCTTACTCAAACTCAACATCCATCCTTTTCGAATCCACGAAGAGCTACCTCTAGACGACTCATAACATTCTATACAACATTTCCTCTCTTCGGTGAATACATACATCACATCACATATGATCTTACACGACACTCCCCAAACAATTGAGCTCGGTCTATCCCTCAGGGATCCTGCTGACCTATTCCTCAACGCTCTCCCAGCCATAGCGCTACACTGAAAGAAATCGATAATTAATCCTTGCTAGAAATGACACAACAAATTTGCTATAAGTAAGGTATTGTAAGTACGCACATGTACATGTAAGTTCGTAATTACACTGGCCAGGTGTAATCCCAAACTTACCTTACACGTTTGTCCTTGGCACCTTATTCCTAAGCGCATTTAAAGTGATCGTTCCTAGAGGCAATCCTATGTCTCGGCTGTGTTCCTCATCTTACAGTTTAAGTTTAGGCCCGACTGGTCACCTAAATCCCTTAAACTAAGGCTCTGATACCATTTGTAACGTCCCAAAACATAATCATGCACTAACATAGAATAAGCATTCGAATTACATAATTAACTTGGCTTTAAAACATCAATAACCTATACTAAACAAAACTTGACAGCGGAAGTCTCTAAATCCACAGTCGAGAGCTCTATCTATAGTCATCATAGTCAAAACTTGGAGTCGCTCTAAGCTCCAAATCCTCCATGCCATCTCTTAGTTCTTATTAGAAGAACCCGTAACACGCTTACCTGAAAATGGTTTAGTTTTTGAAAAGCGAGGGTTAGACCAAAGGGTCTAGTGAATTCCCTCTATAAAACATTTACCACAGTATAAAATCATTTCATTGAAAACAATTCATATCCTTCACATAAGCATCAATCAAGGTTCAACACAGGGTTCAGGGATCGCATAAGCTACCACGATCGGGGCCTAACGGACACCCTCTCGGCTACACCGGAGTCCAAGTGGACCCCCTATTCCTTCATGTAGGAGGAAACGGATTCCAACCTACAAGCTGACCTCATATGCCCAAGGAATTATCAAATCCCCTGGTACCTGACCCCACTGTGTAAACCGACTCCACATAGCATACACATAACATTTCGAAATCATGTTTATGAAAACGTTAAGCATTATTTCATTTGCTGAGTAAACATGCATTTCATGCTAAACATGCATAACATTTATAAAACAGTTCATGCTCGTAAAAGAAACCATGATCAGTAAAACATAGTACGTCATAAAAAAGGTTGAGAGAACTCACCTTAGGTTAATGCTGAACGCACTCCTTAAATCTCTCCCAGCTAATCAGATCGAACACCTATGGGCATTAGATTCGTATCAGATCAAACGGTTCGACCCTACTGTCCGGTTACACTTTCCGGACAACAACACTTTCCAGACACCGGAACTTTCCGGACACTCATGCCCGGACGCTAGTCCTTTCCGGACAGAACTACCCGGACACTAGGCCTATCCGGACACTCCTTACATCCGGACACTTATGCAAAACACCTGGACACTTACTAACCCTACCCGTAAACCTCCACTGTCTGGATACTAGTGTCCGGACGGGGCGATTGTCCGGAAACCACGGGCTGTGCGAAAACATAAACTCAAAGTGATTAATAAACGCATAAGGGTTTATACACCAACCATAAACATTCACTTAATCCCATTCTTTACTTATAAATTGACACTTACTAAACAAAACCCCACAAAAACACTATTAAGAGCATTAGGTGAAGAATACAAAATAATCAAGGGTTTCTCAACAACATACTTAGACCACAAGGAGAGGAAACATTAATCAAACAACAGCAAAAAGATTTGAGGTGGTTACCTTATTTGATTTTCCTTTTCCTTTGATTTAACCCTTCCTTTCTTCTCTTCCTTCTAGCCGCCAAACCTCAAGACCAAAATAACACTGATTTCTAATTAAAATGGTGCCCTAGGGATTTGGGCCCATTTTATACTTCCCAACAATTTTCATTTTGCCCCTCCAACTATACTTTCATTCCTTATACAAAAGACACTAAACTCCCGTATTTACTAACGAAAACCCGGTTGTTACAACAAACGTTATGATCACACACACCGTGACAGCGCGATAGGGCACACACCGCCCATATATGAAACAAATTCATATATATGATTACTATGGGACACACCCCCATTTCACATCAAAGCCAGAGCATGGTCACACACGTATAAGTCACACATATTGTCACACAATTTATCTTCTCGTTGAAATAGAAACAGTTGAAAAGCACACAATTACATAATAATCTTCAAACACACTTATTCTCCATTTTGAAATAAATAAAGTCGGAATGCGAACAGTTAGAAAATAACCATTAAACACACTTGTTTAAAAATTTAGGTTCAGAAAGACTCACCTGGCGTCATGATAGAAATACTTACTCGTACCGATCATCTGTACACGAACCTACAATTTAAACTCATCACACAAACCGAGCTTAATTAATAAACCACTTCTAGACTTAATTAATTAAACCACTACTAGTCTTAATTAATTAAACTACTACTGACAGTCACGGTCCAAAAGAAACGGAACTATGATCCATTTAGAATATAATACTAAATTTGTGAAATCTAGCTCACGTGACCATGCCCTTGAATTAAATTTCAGCTCACGCCCCATTTACAAACTCTTCGCCCACTTGATCATAAATGCCACCGACCCACTTACAAATTAATTCAGTTCATGACCACGTCCACACTCTTAGCCTAATCCGGATCCTAACATTCTTTTAAAACTCACGGCCCAATGACAAGAAATGCAATGCCACATGACAGCTCAAGCCCAACTATTAACGAATTGGGTCACGTGGTACGCTAAGCCCAAGGTATTTAATTTTGTCCGGTCCACACAATTATTCCGTAACACGTGGGTTAAAAATCCATTCTGGATCTTGGGATAAAACCCATTCCGGATCTTGCTTATTTTCGGGCCTTCATGGACACTCCGGATCCTTTGTTGGCACAGATCCGGATCACTTTCCCAACACCCAGTTCCGTCTCCTATGAGATTATTAGTTCTGAACTATAAGCGATTACGACGGAAACTTAATTTTCTTTTCTTTTAACTTAACACAAATAGATTAGCCATCAATTCTCATCCATAATTGACGTGTGCTACTTTCCAATCTCATTTATCTAACCCATTTAGATTTAACCCCTTTACTGTGTTCTTACCAGATTACTCAGCTCCAAATTACAGAAAACTCAATATTGAAGAAAACTAACACTTGATTAACCCAACATTCTTAGACAGGAAAGAAGTTTAAACAGGGATCGATTTGTTACCAGATTTTGGAGTTCTCCCACTGAATTTAATGTCGATCATCTTCTTCTCCTTTCTCCTCTTCACCTCAGCCGCCACACAAGAATAATACTGACATTCAATGATACCCTAGGAATCCACACCCATTTTATACATTCCACAAATTGAACAAAGACCCCTTAACTAAACTTTCATCTCTTACACTTTAGACACCAAACTCATATTTAATTAAAATAAAAACACGGTTATTACATCATCCTCCCCTCAAAAGAATTCCGTCCCCGGAATTCCATCTTTGAACAATCTATGAACACGGCTCCTCAACTTTCTAACCTTGCGATCCATAATCGCCAACGGTTCCCCCACATAATCAAACTTCCCATCACACGAGTGCCTTATAACAATACGACTATGCTTCCCTCGCCCAGGCATCTCCTAAGATTTGACGCGTGGGATGTCGAATGCGCTTCACTACGCATAACTCTTCAACAAACGACGTATACCAACAAATTATCACTCTTACGGTTAACTATAACTCTTACCCCAAGAATCGCGTGACACCAAGAAATGCTTCAAATTAAGGATTTCGCACAAAAATCACTTTCTTAAAGGAACGGATTTTACCAAAGTTAACGTCACAATAACATGAATCCGTTACTAAAACAACTACGCTCAATTTTCCAACCGCACACTTGATCGAACTTGAATAACACCTTAACTTGCAGTTAAGAATTTTCTTCAACGGGTTACACACAATTTTAAAATCACTTTCCTCACACAAAAACGTCTAATTATTTTCTCACATGAATTATACTGGCCACAATCCAAGGATAACAATCAAATCATCCGCTTTAATCACAACATCACTCCCCTACTACTACCAAGTCCAATCCAACGGTCCTTCACCCCGAGCACTACATTCGTCTACTTTCTTCTACTTCCCTCTCAAATAATATAACACGTCTCCAAAGAACGGCTCACTAGAAGATATACACTCGTGACCAATCACACAGCTAGCCCTCTTCAACGCTTAAACCAGTTATGTACACACAATTTCAACGGTTACTATACCTAACCCACCGTTTCACCACATCTCATACGAGAATTTCTACCAAGTCAATCCGAAATAACACTCAATGCTCGAAGCGACCACACACTCCTCATTTCTCAGACGATAATAATTCACTCGCTTGCATTTCCCTTACAGACAAGGATTTGCTCATCATTCCCAAAGTTTTCGTATCTACTACGAAACGTCGTAAACTAACAAATCCAAGAGCACAAAATTCCCTTCTTACCTAGCCACCAACTACCACTCCATCCTTTTATCCTCGCATAACCATACCACACGTCACTTAGACATTCATGCCTCTCCACATATAATTTTGCCACCTTTGGACAACTTATAAGCAAGTCTTGAGCAAGGTTCTCTACTTACGCTCACCCCATATCCACACTAGTCCATCACGTAACCTAACAGCAACTCTTGTTAGGGTCAATTAATGTGTTGAATAGAAGTTCAAGGGCTTGTTTGTTATTGTTTAATTTGAGCCTTATTAGTGAACGGGCCGTGGGCTTGTTGCCACGGGCCCAGCGTATATAAAGTTGTAATTAGCTTAGAATTAAGCTAGTTGTCTATTTTGCTTTCCGAAACTTATTGTAAACACTCTCTCAATATTGAAAGCTAATTGTATGACCAGTTGAAATCATATCGTTTGTTATTCATCTATTGATTTCTTATTATTGTTAGGGTCAATTAATGTGTTGAATAGAAGTTCAAGGGCTTGTTTGTTATTGTTTAATTTGAGCCTTATTAGTGAACGGGCCGTGGGCTTGTTGTCACGGTCCTAGCGTATATAAAGTTGTAATTAGCTTAGAATTAAGCTAGTTGTCTATTTTGCTTTCCGAAACTTATTGTAAACACTCTCTCAATATTGAAAGCTAATTGGATGACTAGTTGAAATCATATCGTTTGTTATTCATCTATTGATTTCTTATTGTTTGTTGCACGGATCTGGAACTCACAATTGGTATCAGAGCAGACGGACAAATTGATTCAAAGTGTTCTTTTTGAATTCTGGTAAGTTTTCTGATCATACGGCTGTGTTCTTGACTTGAAATCTCATATTTTGATTCAGATTAAATTGCTTCGTTTCGTTTATACCATTCTGTTAGCATTATCTTTCTTAGCGATTCTGCAATTTTTCTCGTTCTAATTCGATCATTTGAGTGGTCTTTAAGCAAAATCAAAGGTTTGGTTTTTGAGTTCTGTTCATATCAAGAATCGAAATTTATATTCAAAATCGTGCTATTTTGCTTGACTATCGATTTGGGTACTGTTATTTTGTTCTTTTTGGAAAGTTTCTAACATTTCAGGAAGTTATCTATCAACCCAAGTCGCATTCCATCGATTTATTGAAACCACAACCGCTCTTTCCGGATAACAGCCGTAGTTTCCGGACACTCAGTCAATCTTTCCGGATACCACACAACTTTTCGGGCAAGTTCCCTATTTTCAAATCTTTCCGGATACAATTGTTCCGGAAACCCAAAGTTTCCGGTAAAATATTTTATCCGAACAACTCGAAGTTTCCGGTAACCTATTTTATCCGGACAACTCAAAGTTTCCGGTCAAGTTGAATCTTTCCGGATACCCAATTCATCCGGTAAGCAATTCATCCGGAAAGGCATATCATTCGGAAACTATATTCATCCGGTAAGTTCAGTTTTAATATTTTATCCGGTAAGTAACATCTTTCCGGTAAACTAAGACTTTCCGGTAACCTATTGTTATCCGGAAACCTCAGTTCATCCGGAAACTCTTGCTTATCCGGACACTTATGTGATTTGATCTGTTTTTCACTCAATCTAATCCGGACACTTCCAGATCAGACATCACATCCGGATTCCTATCCGGTAAGTTCTGTTCTGTTGAATTCTTACCTGTTTCTAGTATAATCCACTCTTAGAACCTGCGTTTGGATATCACTCTTAGTGCCTTGCGTTAGGTTATCATTTTGAATCAAACAAATCGTCTGACGATCATTCTAGTGCAACTTAAGATGTCTTCTCGCGACGCTCTTGCTATCGACACCGATTCCAAACCACCTTGCCTCTACCAAGGTGAGTACAGCCAGTGGCGGGACAGATTCATAATCTTCATTGAGTCAAAGGACAACTTCGAGTATATCTGGCGAGCTCTACGAGACAGACCAATTCCTACACCCATGAAGACAGTACCAGCCACCACAAATAGTGAAGCTCGCACCGAGGAAAAGACGCTCACCGATATAACTGCCAACAAAAGAGGCATGCTTGAGGGAGAAAAACATGCTAAGAGATATCTTGTTCAAGCTCTACCCAACACGATCTACACTGCCATCGACAGCTACAAAAAGACAGCAAAGGGCATGTGGGATCAGGTGGAGAAAATGATGCGAGGGAGTGATGTCGGGAATCAACTGAAGATCAACAGTGCCATAACCAAGTTCGATGGGTTCAAGCAGCGCACCGGCGAATCTCTCACCCAGACCTATGAACGTTTTTGTCTCCTTCTTAACGAGCTTAACAAGAATCAAATCATTCGCTCCAACATGGAAAACGCGCTCAAGTTTCTCAACAACCTGTTGCCTGAATGGAAGGTATTTGCATCTCATGTCAAGCACAACCACTTGATAGAGAAAGTTGGCATCCATGAACTCTATGGGACGCTTCTTCAAGACGAAGATGAAGTGAATGAAATTCTGAGTGAGAAGAAGACTACATCAAAGCCACCTGTTGATCCACTGGCTCTTATGTCTTCCAAACGAGGGAAATCTTCTGGCCAACACTCCAAACGTACTCAAAAGCAAAGCGAATCTGAGTCAGAACCTGAGGTAAAAGAAGACAGTGATTCTGATTCTGAGATAGCTGCCATTAAGAAAGCAATGGTCCTTTTCTCCAAATCCTTCCAGCAGAAGTTCTCGAGCAACCGACGTCTAATAATCAGCGCTACTCCACCTCCTCCAACTAGCGCCATGATTATAAGGACAGATATGAAGGAAAGAAGAAAGCTGATGAGCCCGACCAGTTTGACAAGAAAGAGAAGACATAAAAAGATGACCGCAAGTCTGACTCAAGGAAGAAAGACGAACACGTGACATGCTATAACTGCGGGAAGCTTGGTCATTTTGCCAAAGACTGTAGAAGGCCTGTTGTGAAGAACTCTCATTATTACAAGGCTAAGCTCGCTCTAGCTGAACAGAAAGAAGCAGAAGAAGTTATGTTTGTTGAAAACGAATACTGGTTGGGTCGATCTGATGATGAAAGAAAATCTGATGGTGCTGATGCTTTCATGGGATACCACTCTCCTGCTGATGAAGAAAAGGCAACGTCAAGTCAGGTAAGTGAATCTACTTCTCAAGATTTCTTTGATCAAATACAATCTCTTGCTGAACGATTAGATTCCCATAAGGCCACTTCTAATGAACAACTGCTTGAGATTCGATCACTATCTGAAAAGCTAGATGTTCAAACACGTATAACTGAGAAATATAAGTCCGAAAATGCTATCTTAAAAGAAAAATTCAAAAATCTTTCAATAGCACCTAAGGATTTAAGGGCCAAATTATCTGAACTTCAGTCACAGTTTGATCAGTGTGTGAATGAGAAAGCATAAATTGTTTACCAATGTTCTGCTCTTCAAATTCTGCACAAGGAGTTTGTCGCTAAAATTCTTGATCTTAAAACCAAACTCCATAAAAGAGGTCAAACTGATCAGACCATACATATGAATAAACCCAAGGAGTTCACTTATTTTAACAAAGAGTGGGGAATCGGATACGACAACCCACACTATTTGAAAAAGGGTTTTTTCAACACACCTACACTGTATGACTTTGGCTGTTTAGGACTAGACAAAAAGTATCCGGAATATGCGATTAGATGGACTGGTCCTCTTGAACCTGAAAAGGAAGAGGAAACTGAGGAATACAAGCGTACAGACACGTCTAAAATGCAACTTCCTTTTTGTTATGAGCCTTTGAATTATTACTATGAGAAAAATCAAAAAAAGTACCTCTCGAATGACTACTTCGATTGCTATATAAGGTTGTCACGCCCAAGGATTCCTCCAAGAAGGATGAGGTTCGAGCAACCGAAACCAAGACAGAGACGGATGAGTTCAAGCTCTATGTTCCCCCTCTCATCTTGGAAGCAAAGATAATTGAATTGGAGGACTCACTCGAGAAAGAAAGGTCGAATTTTCAAAAGGAAAAGCAAGCGCTAATCAAGGAACTTGAGAATCTAAAATCGGTCAAAACCGAAACTGTGTCTGATGAAGGACAGGAAATCTTTCGGTGTGAAATCAATATGCTCACATCAAAACTGGTTGCCTTGGCAACATATGCGATGAAGGAGCATATGAGAAATGGTCAACTCCAAGAGTGGATTGACCAACTCCAAACTGAAAAGCAGATTTCACCCGAACTTTCCTCAAGCTCATATGACACGTCTTCGTGTAAAGCTTTCATTAGCAAAATCTTTTCAACACAAGACGGTCTAGAATCTCAAGATAAGAGTGTTTCAAGGAATTTAAACTCTGATTTTTTCCTAGCTTTCGCACCAAATTCCCCGAAACACACGAGCACAAAGTGTTACTCGCCTTCCTCGACCGATCCAAGTCCTGTAATTCCGGATGTCGATTTTTCTGAATACATGAACTCCAAAGGAAATTCTGATGAAGAGTTTGAGTCGTTCCCCTTCGACAAACCTCTTCCGAGTCATACTGATTTTTTGTCACCAGTAGTCAATCGACCGGTCAATTTTCTAAAGGGTGATTGTTCTAAAACAAAGACCCCAGCTGTGATTAATATTTCTAAATCTAAACCTGTTTCTCAAACACAATCCCAGTCGAGGCAAAAGACCGAGCGATTGCCTACCAAGAATACTGCTTCCTCAAAAGTCACTGACCATGCTGTCCCTGTTGTTTCAGATAAAACCGGTCGCGCTAAACAAGACAAACCTAAGTGGCTAGCTAGGGAATCTATCGAGAATGCAGCATCAAATTCTTTTAATACTGTTTTTATCCTAGAATGAATAAAAACGATTGTGCTTGGAATCATAGGAATAATTTTGTTAAACGAGATGTTAATTTTCCAATTAAACTTTATTCCGTTCAGCAATTGATTCAATTATCGCATGATTGCCTGTGTTGTTCTAGTTGTGGTTGGAATGACTTTGATGATATTAATAATAATGATTGGTTTGGGTCATATCATATGTACAACTCTACACCCACACGCAGACCCCGTAAGAACAAAAAGAAGTCTAAATCTAAACGGGGTCCCCAATCAGAGGTTAAACCAAAGCATGAGAGGAAACCTAATTCAAAATAGGTTCCTCCTACTGAGGTTAAACCCACACCCAAGAGGCAACCTGATTCAAAACAGGTTCCTCCGAAAGGTGTAAAACCTAACCCTCCAGGACCCATGCGTATATGGGTACCTAAAGTCCGCTAATCTCGTTTTGCAGGGCGGTCATGTGTGGTACCTAGACTCTGGATGCTCCAAGCACATGACCGGAAGGAGGGAGCTTCTCGCGAACTACATAGAACAATATGGCGGAGACGTGAGATTCAGAAACGACAACAAGGCGCCGATTTTGGGCTACGGCGACATTGTCCAAGACAAGATCACTATCAAGAAGGTATCACATGTCGCGGGATTGGGACACAATCTATTCAGTATCGGCCAATTCTGTGACAAAGATCTCGAGGTCCGGTTCAAAGCCAAAAGGTGTAGAATACTCAATGACGAAGGAGTGAAACTACTGGTTGGAAAACGCAAGCCCAACCTCTACACCATCGACCTCGCAGCCCAGAAGACCGATAATCCAGTCTGCCTAATGTCAAAGGCTAATTCCGAACAAGCTTGGATTTGGCATCGACGACTATCGCACCTGAACTTCAAGAGTATCAACAAATTGGTGCTGGGCGGACACGTGAAAGGCATGCCCGATCTTCAATTCGTGAAGGATCGACTCTGCGGGGCATGCGAGATGGGAAAGATGAAGAGAGCAACGCACAAACCGAAGGCCGCTCCGAGCACGTCCCGGTCCCTCGAACTTATCCATATGGATTTGTGTGGACCGATGCGTGTTCAGAGCATCAACAAGCGCAAATACGTCCTGGTGATGGTGGATGACTTCGCACGCTACACATGGGTCAAGTTCCTTCGCACGAAAGACAAAACTCCGGAACTGATCATCAACCATTTGAAGACCATCCAGCTGAATCTTCAAAGTCAAGCTCAGACTATCAGGACCAACAACGGGACAGAATTCAAGAATCAAACGGTGAACGACTATATAACTTCTGTCAGTATTTCGCAAACCTTCTCGGCAGCTCGCACTCCTCAACAAAACGGAGTGGTGGAAAGGCGTAACTGTACCCTGGTCGAAGCGGCTCGCACGATGCTTTCTCAATCCAAACTGCCGCTATTTCTCTGGGCAGAAGCGGTGTCTACTGCTTGTTACACGCAAAAACGCTCCATCATCAACAAGCGGTTCAACAAGACGCCATACGAGATCATGAACAAACGCGTTCTGAACATCAAGTATTTACATGTGTTCGGATGCACGTGCTACGTCCTGAATGACAAAGATGATATCGGTAAATTCATCCCAAAGCGGACGAGGGAGTGTTCATAGGATACTCCATGCAGGCTAAGGCGTATCGCGTTTACAACAAATGGACTAAAACCATTACCGAGAGTGTAAACGTGACATTCGACGAAGTCGCAGATTTGGCTTCTGAACACATCAGTTCAGAACCCGGTTTAACTGGCGTGCTAGCTTCCAAACTTTCACGTTCGGGATCTGCACAAGCGACATTAAATCCGAATCATGCATCTACGTCGAATGCTGATCTTTCAGATTTAGATTTACTGTTCCAATATTTTTATGATGATATGCTTAACATTTCTACTCCTCGTGTCTCAGCACAACTATGAATCGAAGCTGCTCAAATCGAGGTCTCAGAAAATCTCTCCGGTCCGCCGCCTTCGACAAGCAGGCCGACACTCACTGTGGAGACACCTCAACCATCATCATCCTCAACATCTACCGATACTACCATCCCCCCGGAGGAACCAGTACACAACACGGAGATCGCTCCTGAAGTTTCGTCATCTTCTATACTCAATGTTCAACCTCTGAATTCCTCGGAACCAGAAGTTGCTTAACCTCCGACGAACCCTCCCCCATCTCCTCCGAGAAACCAACCGGCTACACTTGAAGCGGTACAAGATCTTCCATCTGGTGATTACGTGGATCCGGACGCCTCTCACTCAACTCAGCAGCCGCTTCCACACACCACAAAATGGACAAGAGCTCATCCCTTACACCAGATCATCGGTGATCCTTCCACTCCGGTCCAAATGCGAGGCGCATCGGCCAATTTCTGCCTCTTCTCCATATTCTTAAGCAAGATCGAACCTACCAACGTCCACGAAGCACTCGAAGATCCAAACTCGATCATAGCCATGCAAGAGGAGCTCAACCAATTCGAGGCTCTCAAGGTTTGGCGACTTGTTCCACGTCCAACTCATAAGACGGTGATCGGGACTAAATGGACCTTCAAGAACAAGAAGGACGAAGACGGCATCGTCGTACGCAACAAGGCGCGCCTTGTGGCTAAGGGATACCGTCAACAAGAAGGGATCAACTATGATGAGACCTACGCTCCTGTGGCAAGGATAGAAGCTATACGTATGTTCCTTTCATACGTCGCGTACAAGAACTTTACGGTCTTCCAAATGGATGTGAAGACCGCATTCCTCTACGGCGATATCAAGGAAGAAGTATACGTGTCGCAACCGGAAGGATTCGTGGATGATTCGAAGCCTAATCATGTCTACATTCTAGACAAGGCGCTTTATGGTCTAAAGCAAGCTCCATGAGCCTGGTACAACACTCTGTCCGAGTTCTTGCTAAAATCAGAACGAAAAAGGTCACATTGTCTTAGTTCAAGTGTATGTCTATGACATAATTTTCGGTTCTACTAATCCTCAGTATGCAAAGAACTTTGCCAAACTTACGGGTCAATTTTTTAAAATGAGTATGCTTTGTGAGATGAATTTCTTCCTTGGTTTTGAAGTTAAACAACTGTCGACCGGGATATTCATAAACCAGGCTAAGTACATCCGGGATATTCTTAAGAAATTCCAGATGGAACAGTCCTCACTAATGAAAACTCCCATGGCACCCGGTACAAAGCTTCACGCCGATCCTAATGGAAAGGATGTGAATACTAAACTGTATTGGGGAATGATCGGTTCTTTGATGTATCTAACCACAAGTAGACCGGATATCATGTTTTCAACTTTTCTATGTACCCGATTTCAATCAAAACCAAAAGAGTATAATTTAATAGCCGTTAAACGAATTTTTCGTTATTTACGTGGTACTGCTGATCTTAGCTTGTGGTACCCGAAAGAGACAGGTTTTGAACTATCCGCTTATTCTGATGCGGACCACGCGGGCAGCATGATGGATCGGAAGAGCACGTCGGGTCACGTGCAGTTCCTGGGTGATAGCCTGGTGAGTTGGGCATCCAAGAAGCAGCAGTGCGTCTCTACATCGACTGCCAAGGCGGAATACGTGGCTGCCGCCAGCTGCTGTTCTCAAGTGATTTGGATGCGGACCCAACTCAAGGACTATCGATTTACATACGTAAAGGTGCCCATCTACTGCGACTCGAAGAGCGCCATTGCCATATCAAGCAATCTGGTCCAGCATACGAAGACAAAGCACATAGACGTTCGGTACCATTTCATTAAGGATCACGTTGAAAGAGGTACAGTCAAACTCTATTTCGTAAGTACAGAACATCAGTTAGCAGACCTGTTTACAAAACCCTTATACGAAAAAACGTTTTAACACTCTAGTGTCCAAGTTAGGTATGCTAAATCTAAAGACTTGATCTGTTTGTGTGCCCGATACACGTTCCATACATCTACGAGAAACTGTCTTCTTATCATCCGTTATTCAAACTCCTGATGATTAAGCATACATTTTCTCGCACTTGTATTCTACTTGTATCAGTTAAACAGTTAGATTGAGTATCTGTATTTATTAAGTAGATTTCGTTTCTTTCCTTTCTTTCTACGTGTGTTTCTTTTATTTAATACTGTCGTTTAGTTTAATTGGTTTTATATCTATGCTTTCACGAGTATTCATGTGTTCAGGGGGAGCACGAACCGGTATCAGGTAAGTTTACTCTATTGTTGAGGGGGAGTGTCACACACAATTTTTTTCTAACCTGCCATAAAGTTTTTTTTGTGTGTGTGGATACTCCCGTGTGCATTTCACACTACGCGCACTTTCTGAGGGGGAGCATATACCTGTATGTTCATCATTTGAGGGGGAGCGACACAATTTTCTTTAATAGCGTCAAAGTTTTTATGTGTTCGCCTCTCCATTGCACACACTGGCCCAATCCGAGGGGGAGCAGAGAAATCCCCATGCTCAGGTTGAGGGGGAGCAGAGAAATCCCCATGCTCAGGTTGAGGGGGAGCGAGAGAAGACTCTTTCAGAATCCAAATAGTCCAATCTTATTGAACATTTGTAGGAACATGGAATTTTTATCAGAAATAACAAAGTGTCCGGACAGGTTTCCGGAAACCCTTCTATCCGGATAGGTTTTCGGACCAGATGGGTTTCCGGGTAGACCCACCCGGATCATGGGGTCAATGTCAGGATCGATTCTTAACAAGAATTAAACTTCTTAGAAACAGAATTTAGAGAATCTTGCGGAATAGAACTCTAAATCAATTAAAGAACAATCAATAGAAATTCAATAAACTGTATATAGATCAAACAGTTATTACTCACAAGTTTTACACCAAACCTCAATCTTGTTGAACAGGCTCAACAAGACGATTTCTACTTCTCTAGAAATAGGATCTATGACCTTGAGGTTAATTCACTCTTGAATATCGAATTCTGTATGCTAACTATCTTCTGTTTTTCTCATCTTTCTAATAGCTATCTATCAATACTATTTATACAAAAGTAATTACAAGATAACCATAAAAAGTAAATTGATCTTCTGAATCTTCGTTAAGCATATCTTGATCAATTCCTTCTTTGTCTCCAAAAGTATCGCATATCAAATTTATCAACTCAGCAGTATTAATGATGATTTGGCTCAGCAGCATTAACAACCTTCAGCAGTATTAATCTTCACAGTCTTCAAGCAGTAGTAACTCAGCTCAGCAGTACTAACCATGTCTAGCAGTAGTAATTTGGACTAGCAGCACTAACTTCAACTAGCAGCATTAACTTCATCTAGCAGCAGTAACTTTGCCCAGCAGTAGTAACGAAGAACTGGCAGTAGTAATGAAGACTTAGCAGTACTAACCATACTTAGCATATCTTCAGTTCCCAACAATCTCCCCCTAACTTGACTTTTAGGAAAAGAAGTCAAGTTCTTCAGATGATGCTTCCAAAACTTAGTCATCATGTACACACAGATTAGGACTTAGGCCTAGACTCTGATTGAGAATCCTCTTTACCAAAAATCTACCCATTGCTGAATCCTTGTTGCAGGTCAGCTTAGTGTGTAGCATTCCTTGCAGCCTCTTCATGCTGTGATTGTATATTTCATCTACAAGATAGTATTCATGAGTTGCAGAGTCAAGGGAGATGACATATACTCCACAGTTTTCATAGAGCATCCAGTTGGTAATGACTTGAAACTGTGTGTTTAACCTATGCTGAACTGCTTCGGGTTTGAACATTTGGCACAAGAATTCAAGTACCATTTTAGAAATTGACATCCCTGGCTCAGTCAGCATGTTTCCATATATCTTCATCCCAACTTTGAACATCTCTTCTAAGTCTGATCTTGAGCAAGTTCTGACAATTTTTCCCCAAGTAGAAAATACTTCAAATTTTCCATCAGCTCTTTTTATCCTAATGAACTCCTTTCTACCATCTTTCAAAGTGTCCCAAAAGATGATTTCAGGAGCCTTAGATGATATTGGTTCAGCCTGAAGTGGAATTGGGTTAGATTCAACACTAGTAATGTACAAGTCACATTGGGCATCCGTTTGTGATTGCACATTGCCTGATTTCCCTGATGGAGTTGCCACTTCTTCTTCAGCAACTTTTCCATCAGATTTCACTGTTTCCTCCTGGGCCTTTTCTGCAGATGACTCCACCCTTGGTTTCTTTTCATTTTTCTTCTTTGTAGTTATGGGCTGGGTTCTTGGTCTTTTCTTGGACATCATCTTGGTTCTTTTAAGAGTTTTGACAGCCTCAGGAGTTGGTTCAGCTGCTTTAAGTTTTTCAGCAGCAATAACCATTTCTGCTGCTATGGCTGTTACTGCTTCTCTTAGTACATGTAGTGATGCTGCTTCAATACTGTTCTTTATAATCCAGTAAATTTCTTCATCTATTTCAGCTTGAGTTGTAGTTACTGCTTCCTTCTCAGTTTCTGCTGCTTTGACTGTTTGGCCTTCAGCAGCATTAACTGTTTCTGCTGCTTGTTCAAGCTCAGCAGCATTAACAGTTTCTGCTGCTGTGGTTTCTGCTGCTGTGGTTTCTGCTGCTTTGGTTTCTGCTGCTGTGGTTTCTGCTGCTTTGGTTTCTGCTGCTTTGGTTTCTTTGACACACTCTTCCCCCTTTTCTGTCTCACTGGACTCCCCCTTAAACTGTGCATAGTCCATTTCCATCTCAGTCTCTATGTGAGCAGTCTCCCCCTCAATTTGTGGACCCTTCAGTTTCAGTTCTGCTTCTGACTCTGACTCCCCCTTTTTGGGAGCATCATCAGTTGAGGTTCTCCTTCTAAGCACAAACCTTGCCTTTTTCTTTTTGTTCAGCAACTTGGTGACCATCTTTTTGAGCTTCTCAATTTGAGACTGTTGGTAGGTAACCACAGTCTTAAGTTGCTCAATCTCTTTCTTTTGTGCCATGACATCCAAGTTGATATTCCCTAAGGTTTCCATCAATTCCTCATAGTTATATCTATCCTCACCTTGTTTAGAAGTATTAACCTTCTTTAAAGGATCCTTGGAAGTTTCAGCAGAAGCCTTCTGCCTAGCAGAAGCACTACCTGCCCCCTTGGTTTCTTGGCACCTGGGTCCTCCTAATGATTTCTCATTTAGAGTTGCCATGGGGAAGGTCTTATTTATGTTACCACTGTCCTTCTCTGTGCTAGCAGAAGTAGTGGCAGCCTTAGCACCCATATGGTCATCCTTCTCCTTAGAGACCACCTTCTTGAGGTTGGGAGACACCCCTGTGGTTTCCCTGTTGATATTCTCAATTGGAGAATGCTCCAATTGAGGGCTTAAAGGCGTAGGGCTTTGAGTAGGTACAACAAGGGAAGGAGCCTTGTGCACCTTTCTTCTTTGAAATCTTTTGGTGATTGTGGGAGTGGGCTGTTCAAGAATGGACTGTGGGATGTCTTTTGAGATGGAAGGTTGGGATTGGGCATCAGTGGGTTGATCTAATGAAGGCCTTGATCCTGATGCCATACCTTCAGAGGGTTGGGACACAACCATCATTGTGGAGAACAATGGTGTGTCAACTCCTTCCGAGTCCCTAGGAAGTCTTTTCATATTTGAAAAAACCTTCCCTTTAGGGGATTTGGGTACATATACCTCAGTGAACTGAGGTAAGTCCATCAACTCCTTGTTAAGAACTTCTTGCACAAACCTTGGATACATGAAAAAGGTCTTTTTGGATTCCAAGTTTGATACAAGATCAGTAAAGATCATTGCTGAGAAATTGTACTTTCTGGCAGTGGATAAGCAGACCAAGGCATATGCAATGGGACTGCTGAACTCACTCCATCCAGTAGTTTTCTTGGAAATACAGTGCATCAGGGTATGAACAAGAAATCTCTATTGGTTGAAAAATTTTGACTTGTAGAATTTAAAAACACCAATGGGACCTTCATACCCCATTCTTTGTAAAGTAGAAAAGAGTTCTTCATTAGGAATAGAAGTTATACCTGAAGCATCATTCAACTGAAGGGAGATGCGAATAACCTCTTCAGTGACTTTCAAGGGTTTATCACAAACCCTTGTTCGTATGGTCTTCTGCCCTTCTTCAACACTAACAGTGGCATTCTCCCAAAATTGTTTCTGATGTTCGATATAGATTGTTGGGCTCACTGTGAGTGCATAGGAGATGTGCGAGGATTTGAGAAAATCGACTATATCGTGGAATCCCGAAGCTTGTTTCGGCTTCTGAAGCATGGCTATTTCATTGTGCTCATCCACAAACTCCATGATGCCTAAGGATTCTTGAAAGAAAAGCACAGAGATTCTGGAGAGTCTAGGTTAGAACGAGAGAGAAGAAGTAAATGCGAAGAGTCGTTATGAACATGGGCGGGCAAACAGGGGTATTTATATGCCCTAGATTATCAGAAGCAGTATTAACTACCTCGCAGTATTAACTACCGAGCAGTATTAACTGCCAAGCAG
Source organism: Saussurea involucrata (assembly GCA_033807775.1). NCBI lineage: Eukaryota > Viridiplantae > Streptophyta > Magnoliopsida > Asterales > Asteraceae > Saussurea > Saussurea involucrata. The sequence goes on along the minus strand of CM066314.1, from coordinate 63,584,260 downwards.
TATTAACTACCTAGCAGTATTAACGACCAAGCAGTAGTAACTACACTAGCAGTATTAACTGCACTAGCAGTATTAACTACCGAGCAGTATTAACTACTGAGCAGTATTAACTACCAAGCAGTATTAACTACTGAGCAGTATTAACTACAGAGCAGTATTAACTGCCAAGCAGTATTAACTACCTTGCAGTATTAACTGTACTAGCAGTATTAACTACTGAGCAGTATTAACTACCAAGCAGTATTAACTACTGAGCAGTATTAACTACAGAGCAGTATTAACTACCAAGCAGTATTAACTACTGAGCAGTATTAACTACAGAGCAGTATTAACTGCCAAGCAGTATTAACTACCTTGCAGTATTAACTGTACTAGCAGTATTAACTACTGAGCAGTATTAACTACTGAGCAGTATTAACTACCAAGCAGTATTAACTACTGAGCAGTATTAACTACAGAGCAGTATTAACTACTTAGCAGTATTAACTACTGAGCAGTATTAACTAGCAGTATTAACTGCACTAGCAGTATTAACTACTAGAACACAGGCAGTAGAAACTCTGCACTGTGCATCACTTGTCAAAACCTCAAATGTCATCTTACACATCACTTTTACCACTTCTTTTACCTTCTGCAGGATTATTTTCAAGAGTAACATGTCCTCCATCAATTCATTTGGAATATTGAAGGCAGACCATGTTACCTGTCATGTGCCTAGAGCAACCACTGTCAACATGCCAAATGCTTCTTCCCTTAAGCTGTTGGCTGCCCTGCACATCTGAGAAATCAATTAGTTTTTGTTGGGGACCCAAGCCATAGTGGTCTTGGGTCTCCCTTGATCATCAAAATACTTACATTCTGTTTTGATGAGCTTGTCAAAGTGAGGAACATCAGTGCTTGAGTACTTTGTTTTGATGATAGGTCTAGAAGCAGTACTAACTGATGTAGAAGTGCTAACTTTGGCAGCACTAACATTGCTTCCAGAAGTACTAGCCTTCTCAGCAGTATTAACTAACTTAGCAGTACTAACACTAGAAGCAGTATTAATTGTAGAAGAAGTACTAACTGTGTTAGCAGTACTAACACTGCTAGTGACATTATTGCTTCCTGCAGTACTAACATTGTTAGCAGTACTAACTGAGTTGGCAGTATTATCATTGGTACCTTTAGGCATCCATACTCTAACACTTTCTATTTCTGCCTTTTTCATATGGTTTATGGTTTTAACTTGTTTCTTTTCCACAACTTTCCTCACAGACTTTTTATATCCCCCACTCTTTCTGTAACCAGCAGGTTTTTGAAAATATCTTTGAGCATTAAACCTTTGGTTAACTGGATTGAAATAACAGTGTTTGGCTAAGTGATTTAGCTTACCACAGATGAAGCAAGGTTTTGGCCTGTTGATTCTGTTCAGGTCAACTCCTTGTCTCATAGCCCACTGGTTATTCCAGTTCCTTTGATTTCCCCTCTGATTATCATGTTTTTGGGGCTTGAGCTCTTGAGATTTCTTACAGGAACAATGTTTACAGGTATTGGGAGCCACAACTGTGGTCTGTTTGTAATGGACTCCCTTTTTCTCTTCATTCCTTTTGATCTCAGTGTTCTTGACACATGGACTCTCACATTCCTCATCAGAGTCTACTTTGTCAGTCTCATCCTCAACAACTATTTCTTTTTCACAAGGATCTAGATTAATCTTTAATTCAGGTTCCTTTCTATCCTTGGTCTCTAACAAATCAGACTTAGGAGGTATGTAGTTGTTATTGTAGGGTGGAGGTGTGGCATTGTACCCTATCCCTACTTTCATCTTGTCATGGATTTGTGCTTTAATGATGGTGTCCATGGTTTTAGAAGCACAGGTAAACTTTTCTACATCAAGTTTAACCTTTTTAAGCTCTTCTTTTAACTTTTCATTCTCCTCCCCAGATACTTTCAGCTTAATCTCATACTCATTCTTCTCCCACTTCCAATAGTTAGTATCATAGTGGTGTTGAAGTTCATTAGCTTGAAAAGCTCTAATCTGTTCCTCAAACCTTTCTACAATCCTAACATAATCTTTCACATCTTTCTCTAGCCTCTTAAGGTCATCACACATACCCTGATTGTGATCCCTATATCTTTTAACAGCATCAATGCAAGCTTGAGAACAGAGTTTAGATTGTACCTCAGTGGGGATATCAGACACTTCTGCCATAAGAGCTTGATTCTGACAGGCTTCTTCAGCTTGATCACTCCAATCAAATCCCATTCCTTGTTGAGAAACAAGGGCTTGAGAGGAGCTTCTGTTTTGGTTTCCATTTGGAGTCTGTGATCCTCCACTTCTGCATTCTCTGGCAAAGTGTCCCATCTTGTGACACTTATAGCATTCAACCTTTGACTTGTCAAAGCCTGCACCATCTTCTCTTCTTTGGGAAAAGTTGTTTCTCCCAGTCCTTTTGATGAATTTCTTCACCCTCATTGATAGCATAGCCATCTGCCACTTGATGTCCATCTCTTCCAGATCATCAGCATTGATCTGCTCTAAATCATCATTGATTAGAGAAGAGTGGACATGACTAGAAAAGAATGCTTCTAGTACAGAATCTGTGGTCTTCTCTTGATTGGTTCCACTAGCAGAATTAACAGAACCTGCAGTATTAACAGAATCAGGATTAGCAGCAGTATCAGAGGATGAAGATAATAAAGCAGCATTATAAACAAATCCTGATGGCCTTTTCTTGGCTTCAACTTCAGCCTCAAATACTCTGAGATCATTGTAGAGGTCATCTAGCTCTTTGTCCTCCAATTGGTCATTCTGTCTGAATGAGACAGTGTACATGGTCCATTCTTCTCCCAATGATCTAAGGAACTTTCTGTTGACATCATCAGCATCCATGTGTACACCCACAGTTGCTAATTCTCCAATTAACTTGTTAAATCTGTCAAAAGTTTGAGTCATAGACTCATTCTTTGCAGACATAAAGTTTTCATATTGTTGCCTGAGAATAGCCTTTTGATTTCTCTTTGTGCTCTTTGTTCCAGTAAATCTTTTCTCCAGAGCATTCCACAACATCTGTGCATCTGTGCAGTGTTGGAATTGATGTTGGTACTCATTAGGAATAGCCAAAAGCAGAGTGCTTAAGGCCTTCATCTCTGTTTGTCTTACTTTCTTTTCAGCATCTGTCTTGGGAGGAGGTCTCTTTCCATCTGCTCCAATCTTTCCTTCATTACATGGGCCATTTTCTATAATGTCCCATATTGCATAATCAGTAAGAAGAATGTACTGCTTGATTCTTAGTTTCCACATGTCAAATTCATTGGGTTTGAGCATGGGAACCTTTGAAACAAGAGTACTGTGAGAATCCATTGAGTTGTCCATAATTTCTAAGATACCAATGCTCTGATACCACTTGTCAGGATCGATTCTTAACAAGAATTAAACTTCTTAGAAACAGAATTTAGAGAATCTTGCGGAATAGAACTCTAAATCAATTAAAGAACAATCAATAGAAATTCAATAAACTGTATATAGATCAAACAGTTATTACTCACAAGTTTTACACCAAACCTCAATCTTGTTGAACAGGCTCAACAAGACGATTTCTACTTCTCTAGAAATAGGATCTATGACCTTGAGGTTAATTCACTCTTGAATATCGAATTCTGTATGCTAACTATCTTCTGTTTTTCTCATCTTTCTAATAGCTATCTATCAATACTATTTATACAAAAGTAATTACAAGATAACCATAAAAAGTAAATTGATCTTCTGAATCTTCGTTAAGCATATCTTGATCAATTCCTTCTTTGTCTCCAAAAGTATCGCATATCAAATTTATCAACTCAGCAGTATTAATGATGATTTGGCTCAGCAGCATTAACAACCTTCAGCAGTATTAATCTTCACAGTCTTCAAGCAGTAGTAACTCAGCTCAGCAGTACTAACCATGTCTAGCAGTAGTAATTTGGACTAGCAGCACTAACTTCAACTAGCAGCATTAACTTCATCTAGCAGCAGTAACTTTGCCCAGCAGTAGTAACGAAGAACTGGCAGTAGTAATGAAGACTTAGCAGTACTAACCATACTTAGCATATCTTCAGTTCCCAACAGTCAATATATAAGGGACCCGGACACTACTTGGCTTCTATTATCCGGATAATTTAAACCCACACAAAACCCCTTTTTCTCTCTTCCACACAGACTCTCTCGCAATCATCGCTACTCACTCGTGTATTACTCATTAATCAAGTATGCTTTTCGTTTATTCATCTCGACATCGTTTAACACGTCTCGTGCTCTACATCACAAAAACCGACCACAGAATTGGTCGATAGACAGTATCCGAAAACCCTTTTTGAGTCTCTACGACTTCGGGTCCACTCGGTGTAGTACAGGTCGCCTTAGATGAATTTGTGTGTACCCATGCTTCAATCGACACTCCTTGAATGTTTTAACACATGTTTGGGACTGTGACTTGTTCGATTGATCCTTTTGGTTGTCATCCGGACACATTCTAAATGTCCGGTAACTAATATGCTTATGATGATTTGTCCGGAAACAATCAACATCCGGAAAACCTAGTTGTCTGGAAACCTAAGGGTTTCCAGTAAGTTCAACTATCCGGATAGTTGAGGTGTCCGGTACCCTAGTTGTCCGGTAACTCACATCTCATCCGGAAACACATCCATTGTTGTTGATCCAAACCCTCAGTGATTTGATAATGACCCTCTCTTAAACACTTAGTGAAAATTGTAAGTAAACAATATGTATTAGAGTTTCACTATCGCTGATAAGTACTAAGACTTTACAGTACCGCTGATAGGAACTCTCATTCTTTAAGTTAGACATTCAGCGAACACTATTCATCCAGTAGCTCTGAGCCTGTTCAGTCTCTGTGATGATCGCTGATAAATTAGTTGTTTACTTATGATCCCTGAAGAAAAGTTTCACGTCAACATATGTTCTACGCTGAAGTGGAAGATCAAGCTCAAGAACCAGCGACAAGTCTACTAATGAACTGATGCGGATATCAGCGAAGCCAAGATTTGTCCATTCAACTTGAAGTATCAAGTAGAAGACTTCAGCAATCGCTGTGCTTTATCATTCGCTGATAAAGTACTGATTCAACGAAAGCTGATCTTGAAGTCTCCTTACAAAGTACTATTGTCTTACCTCCCTTGCACGTCTCCGTACGAAATGTCAGAATGAACATCCTTTCTGTTCAGAATCGTACAACCAACTCTGATTCTACACTGTGCACCTTGCGGCTAAAAAGGTTGTCTACAAAGGTCAATGACATGCAACTACTCAGCTGCTGCCACGTGTAAAGCAATACTGCCATGCATTAAATGCATGCAGTATATAAGAAGAACCCTACTTCAGAAATGAAGTGCTCGGGCCATCTTCTTCTTTCTATCTGTGTGTTAGGTTATTATTCGTAATTTTCTTATCTCCTCTCTATCTTATTTCTAGTGCAAGAAACTTAGTGTTCTTAACTTGTTTAGATTAGGTTTATCCTTAATCTTGTTCCGCAACAAGTTGTAAATTGTTTTAAGATTTATCAATAAACAATTTAGAAAAGTAAAAATCGTGTGTTTGTATTCAACCCCCCCCCCTTCTACAAACTTGTATAACCCTTCGGGACCAACAAGTGCTATAAGAGCGGATTTGTTTAATCTCATAAACAAGATCTTATCTATACTAATCTTCTCTTCCTTGCTATTTCTTAAAATGGCTACCAACACAAACACTAACTATATTGACAATGGTTCTCTTGCAAAACCCCCTAGATTTTCCAGAGATAACTTTAATCTATGGAAAAATAGGATGATACTCTTCTTAGAAGGTGTAGACCCAACTATACCTTATTATATCGAAAATGGTCCATACATTCCTATCAGAATTGATCCTGAAGTTCCAGCCGCTGAGAATAGAGCTGCTATTCCAGAAAGGTTGGTTCCCAAGGAAATTCATATGTGGACTGATGAAGATAAGAAGAAAGTGGCTCTCGACACTAAAGCCAGATCCATTCTTTCCATGGCTCTTCCTGACGAAGTCTACCATTCCGTCATGAACCTGAAAACCTCCAAAGCCATGTGGGACACAATATGTGTTCAGTATGAAGGTACGTCTGAAGTCCAGGACTCACGTAAGATCAACCTGGTAAGACAGTACGAAAGCTTCATTTGTGGTAAGAATGAATCTCTCTCTGAAGTACACCAACGTTTTAACTGCTTAATAATAGATCTGAAAACTGTTGGTAAGGAATATTCTAACTTTGAAGTACTGACAAAGTTCTTAGAATGTTTACCTGAAAGTTGGGACAATTATTCAATGTGTCTCAAGCTATCAAAGGATCTAAAATCCATGACTCTTTCTACCTTATATGGCACGATGCTTAATCATGAGCAATCGAGTCATCTTAAGAAGAATCTTGTAAAAGATTCCAAAAGCACACCTGTTGCTTTAATCTCAGAGTCACCTACCACTCAGCGATCTACTATCACTATCACTGAGTTGGAGACTAACTCTGAATGTTCATCAGATCCTGACTCTTCAGATCTTGATGAATCTATGGCTCTCCTTTCTAATAAATTAAGGAGATTCGTCAATAAGAAAAATTTCAGAAAGAACAAACCTCTTGCTATTACTGACAAGCAAAGATCATCAACCCCTGTTGATAAGGCTACTGCTACTTGCTTTAACTGTGAAAAGATAGGACATTTTGCTAGCGAGTGCATGTCAAAGAAAGTCTCTAGATCCTCAGCTTTTCCCAAGAAAAACTTTACTCCCAGGACTAGAGATGAAAAATACAAAAAGCTGAAAGAAAGGTATTCAAAGCTGAAAACCTTTAAGAAGAAAGGCAAAGGCCTGATGGCTGACTATGATTGGGCTGCCTCTGACGAAAAAGAATCATCTGACTCTAAAGATGATGATGAAGCAAATCTATGTCTCATGGACAAACTTGAAGATGAGGATGAAAATTCTGACATTCACTCTACTTCAACCTCTACTACTAAGGTATCACCTTCCTTCTTTACCAATATTTTGAATATTGATGAAGCTGATAGTCTTCGAAAGATCGATCTCTTGACTAGAAGTTTATATGAAGCCATGAATGGAAAAACTGTAATTGAAAATCAAAACCTTGATCTCGCTGAACAGCTTAAAAACTGTCACCTTCAAATAGAAAAGCTTTCTAAAATTGAAGAAAATTTAAAGATCAAGTTCATTTAAATCAGCTAGTCAAAATCGAACGCGAAGAAGCTATCGCTGCATTAAAAGCTGAAAAAAGCTACTGTTTATGGATGGTATAACTCCTCAACAAAGATCACTGAGATAATTAAGTCTCAGATTCCTCTGAGTGATAAACGTGGTCTTGGTTACAAAGCTGATACTCTAGAACCAACCACTGACCGTTCCATGCTTAAGTTTGGAATGTTCGTATCCTCTATCCCTGACACTTTCTCATCTCAGTGTTCCTCTTCAAAATCTCCTAACCCTGAGGAAATATCTACCTTAACTTCTAAAGGTAAAGAGAAAGTTGTTTATCCAAATACCTCAGTCTCTAAAGACAAAGGTAAAGGAATTGCTATTAACCAAAATCCTCAGAAGTGTACATTTGTACCTAAGCTGAATGCTTCTAAAGCGTCAGTGACTTATCCCTCTGGTTCAAAGAATAAGATCCCTGGATTTATTCAGCGTGGATCTATTCAGCGATCTACTCCTAGAATCAAAGTGGATATTAGTGGTAAGAAATCCGAAGAACTGAATGTTCCTCCTATTTCAAATACCAAAAGTTTACTTGGTGCTGGTCCTTCTAATTCAAAAACAAAAGCCCAACATGCAAATGGTCCTAGAACTACTTTTAGTTATAGGAAATGTTATCATTGTGGACTTACCAATCATATTGCTAGTAAGTGCCCCACAGCCACCAAAGCTGAAAAGATAGCTAAGGTGAAGATCATTGCCCCCGAGGCAAAGAAGACCACTGAGGTTAAGAAATTAACCAAAGTGAAGAACGACAAAGCTGAATCTTCAAATGCTGCGAAGATTGCTGAACCTTCCATTCCACCTACCTCCACTGACAAGTGTGTACACATGGTTAAGTGGGTACCCAAGACAAACTAATCTTCCTTTGTTTGCAGGTTAAGAAGGGTATCTGGTATCTCGATAGCGGATGCTCTAGACACATGACTGGTAAGAAGAACCTGCTCACTGAGTATAAGGAAGAGAAGGGTCCCTCTGTAACTTTCGGTGGAAACGGAAAAGGACATACCCGAGGGTTTGGTGTACTCTCTAATGGTACAACAACCTTCAGAAGAGTCGCATATGTTGAAGGGCTGAAGCATAATCTTCTAAGCATCAGTCAGCTTTGTGACATGGATAACAAAGTAATCTTTACTAAGGAATCATGCTTTGTCGCTGACAAAAAGGAGAAGATAGCTCTCAGCGGTTAGCGTTTGGAAAATGTTTATGTAATAAACATGGAGTCAACAACCACTGAGAACTCCTGTTTCTTCTCAAAAGACTCATCTGATGTCAACTGGCTATGGCATAAGAGGCTCTCCCATCTCAACTTCAAGACACTGAATACTCTTTCTTCTAAAGAGTTAGTCACTGGTCTACCTCAACACCCATACGCCAAAGAGTCCTTATGTTCAGCGTGTAAGAAAGGGAAGCAAACCAAAGCAAGCTTTAAGTCTAAGCAAGTTTCCTCAGTGTCATCTCCTCTACAACTTCTCCATATGGATTTGTTTGGCCCTATTAACAAACAATCCATCGCTGGAAAGAAATATACACTGGTCATAGTTGATGAATTCTCTCGCTATACATGGGTAATGTTTCTCCGTTCTAAGAGTGACACCCCTGAAGAACTCATCACCTTTGTCAGGAAAATGGAAGTCCTGAACAACTTGACCGTTCACTCAATAAGGAGTGATCATGGGACTGAATTTAAAAACAGTTCTCTTGATTCCTTCTTTGAGAGTAAGGGTATTTCTCACAACTTTTCATCAGTGAGAACACCGCAACAAAATGGAGTCGCTGAAAGAAGAAATCGAACTATCATCGAAGCTGCACGTTCAATGCTCAGCGATTCTCACCTGCCTACTCAGTTTTGGGCAGAAGCTGACAACACTGCTTGTTTTACGTAAAATAGGTCGCTGATAGTCAAAAGATTCAACAAGACAGCCTACGAACTCTTCCATGGGAGAAAGCCTTCAATTAGCTTTCTTCACATCTTTGGATGTCAGTGTTTCATACTGAACAACAGAGATGCCCTTGGAAAGTTTGATCCTAAGGCTGATGATGGAATCTTTCTTGGATATTCTTCAATCTCCAAAACCTTCAGAGTCTTCAATCGAAGAAGACAAACTGTTGAAGAAACTATTCACGTCACCTTTGACGAATCCCGTTCAGCGAATTCTCGACCTTCTGCTGGTACTGAAGAACTGAATCAATGGATGTTTTCACATCTTGGTGATTCAGAAGATATTCCCACTCCTCATACTCATACCGTTGAAGATGATGGTCCTACTATCATCCCAAACATGCAGACTAGTGAAGCTGAAACATCATGGGTCTCAGCTATTCCTTTAAACACTATGCCTGCTTCTGAACCTTCTACCTCAGACATTCCATCTACTTCTCAGCAATCAGTAAATGAAATGACATCTACACCCACTCCTCTCTTGGCTGATATTCTAGAAGTTGCTGAAGCCTCATCTTCAGCCCCTGAAGTTCAGGTTGAGTCAGCGATTCATGCTCCGGCTCAGCGATGGACTGTCAATCACCCTATTGATCAAATTCTTGGTGATCCAAACGCTGGTGTTCAGACTCGATGAAGTGCAGGTAATATTTGTTTATTTGTTAACTTTATTTCTCTGATTGAACCAACGAAAATAGATGATGCCCTCAGAGATCCAAACTGGATCAGCGCTATGCAAGAAGAGCTGACAGAATTTGAAAGAAACAAAGTTTGGAATCTTGTTCGAAGTCTTACTGACAAGACAGTGATAGGCACGAAATGGGTCTATCGAAACAAGTTGGACGAACATGGAACTATAATCCGCAACAAGGCTCGACTTGTTGCTCAGAGATACAGACAAGAGGAAGGTATAGACTACGACGAAACATTTGCTCCAATAGCAAGACTAGAATCTATTCGTCTATTCTTAGCCTACGATGTACACAAAGACTTCAAAGTGTATCAAATGGACGTCAAGTCAGCGTTCCTAAACGGAAAGTTGAATGAAGAAGTCTACGTGGAACAACCTTCAGGATTCTCAGATCCTAAGCATCCAGGTTATGTTTATAAACTGGATAAGGCACTTTATGGCTTAAAGCAAGCTCCTCATGCATGGTATGACACTCTATCCTCTTATCTCCTGATTGAAAAATTCGAGTGTGGTAAAATCAACAAAACTCTATTTTTCAGGAAAGTAAAAGGTCATATTATTCTTGTACAAATATATGTTGATGACATTATATTTGGTTCTACTAACCCTGACCTTTGTACTCGCTTCTCTGAAAGGATGAAAGCTGAGTATAAAATGAGTATGATGGGTGAACTAACATATTTCATTGGTCTTCAGATAAAGCAAAATGAAAAAGGAACTTTCATTAATCAGGGAAAGTATGTTAAGGATATGCTGAAGAAATTTGATTTAACTCAGAGTTCAGCTATGAAAACCCCTATGGCACCACCGCTGACACTAAACAAGGATTCTTCAGGAATACCTATTAACTTCACGCTGTACCGTGGGATGATCGGCTCTCTCCTGTATCTTACAGCTAGCCGACCTGATATTATGTATGCAACTTGTTTGTGTGCACGATATCAAGCTGAACCTAAGGAATCTCATATGATCGCTGTAAAGCGAATCTTTCGTTACCTTAAGGGTACTCCTAACCTAGGTCTTTGGTATCCCAAAGACTCGGGGTTTGATTTAATCGCCTATTCAGATAGTGATTTTGCAGGTTGCAAATTGGATAGGAAAAGCACCACAGGAGGCTGTCAGCTCCTGGGTGGAAAGCTGGTGAGTTGGACAAGTAAAAAGAAAAACTCAGTGTCCACCTCAACCGCTGAAGCTGAGTACGTAGCCACCGGAAGGTGTTGTTCTCAGGTCTTGTGGATGAGAAATCAACTACTGGACTATGATCTTCAGCTCTCAAAAATTCCAATCTATTGTGACAGCACTTGTGCCATCGCTATAGCCAACAACCCAGTGCTACACTCAAAGACCAAACATATTGAAATCAGGTATCATTTTATCAGAGATCATGTGATAAATGGTGATATAGAACTTCACTTTATCCCAACTGACTTTCAGTTAGCTGATCTTTTTACCAAACCTCTTGATGAGACAAGATTCAACTTTCTCATCAGCGAGCTTGGAATGCTGAACTTTGAAGAATAAGATCTTCTATGGTTCACATTTGATCAGCGATAGGATAAAACAAAATTGTATAACCCATTCTATCATCTTCTCTCTGAACAAAATTGATTCGCTGATATCAAGGTATGTTTCTCTCTTGCTCGCTGACGTTCGCCTAGAACTAAAAGTTCTCAAAAACAAATTACATCGCTGAATATCTCTTCCTTAACAGCGATACTTTGAAATTTCTAAAACTAACACTGATATTTCTATTCAGTGTTTCATGTTTTCAAAATGTCCCTGAGTTTTTCAAAACCTCAGAGGCATCCTAAAATATGAAAGGACGTTTGTGACATCATCACAACGAATAAGCCCTGGCACGTTCTTTTTCTGACACACGTTTGCACGTTTCGTTTACCATCCAATCAAATGCAAACACGTGTCTGTGTCATCATGAAACTATTTTCCCGCTCAAGATTTTCTCTTTCTACTCTCTATATAAACTATTTCGAGTTTATATTTTTCCTTTACGCGAACTTATTCTCCATGCAAGAAATTACTGTTGCATTTTGAACTCAAGTTTTCAAGAAAACTGTTCATCTTTTTCATCGATAACAAGGTTAATATTCTTATTATTTACCTGTTTTTAACTTGTTTCTGATCTTATCTTTGTTTTCAAAAGATCAAACAAAAGAACTTTTTAAAATGAAATCACTTTCTTTTCATGATTTTATCAACACAACCTTCATGGTTGTTCTTCCAGTTTAAAACACAAATCTTAAACTTGTTCTTCATATGTTTTTCCAGAATCTCTTCTTCAAATAGAAACTGGAAAACACATACTCTCTATGTTTTGTAATTCTTTCTCAAAACAAGAAAAACCCTAATCCTTCTCAAAGATATTTTTGTCTGAATGAAATGGACAAAATTCGAAAACATCTTATTGGAAAATCTTTCCACATTAAGCATGTATTCTTTATCTTTGTTCATGGTTGATATGTTAAACAGAAATGGCATCCTCTACTGCTGCTCCTACCGCTGAGAAATCTCCTGCTACGGAGAAACTGAATCTCATCAAGGCTCCTCAGGTTAAGTTCACGCTTGAGGAAGTAAATTTCTCAAAATCAAACAATCTCTATGCGCTTTTCGATTTTCCTCCACGAAAGCAAGTCAGGCATTTGGATGATGCTGTGAATTTTCTCCAAACCTGCTGCTTATTCAAAGCCTTAACCTTTGTACCCCCTGCCCATAAATTCCTTCTATCTCAGTTCTTGTATACTTCCAGACGAGCTCAGGTTCCTTCACCCAAGGACCCTAAGAAACTCCTTGATGTCATTCTCTGTGACACCAAATTTGGCACCACCAAAATCAACCCTGCCATTATAAGGCGTGCACTTAGCCTACCCACAGCTACCAAAGAAAACCGTTTTGTCCCTCTCCCAAACCACAAAAACCATGCTGATAGGGAAGCCATCACTGCATTCTTTGATGCAATGGGTTACGCATGGGACACAGGGAGGGATAAGCAGATTGAGAAGAAACTGACCCTGATCAAGAAGTCCAAAATGGCCAGCGAGATGAACTTCATCTTCGCCCACTTGATAAGCTACATGACAGCAGAGACCGGCTCCTCTGATCAAGCTGCTCAACCTCAGCAAGCAATAGGCTATGCATTGCTGAAAGGTCTCCATGTTGACTGGGCCCCAGTCATCTATGACGACCTTGCGTTCAGAGTTGATATGGCTGATAGACCGTCATGGGTTCCATACCCCCGATTCATCAGCGCCGTCTTTCTAGAAGGACTTGGGGACCAATACCCAAAAGAGGGTGATCTTAGACTCTCTCAGGTTGGCCCTAAGGTGCTCGATTTCAAGCCTCTGCCAAACGAGGTAAGTCTTACTACTCTTTTATCTATTCTTAAACCTCCTTCTTCTACTTCTGCGGCTGCTTCAGCGGAAATCCCCACCGCTGATACCCACGCTGCACCCTCCACTCCTTCTCGAAAAAGGAAACAATCATCTTCCCAACTTGGTTCCAAAAGGATCAAGAAAACCAAGGAGCAACCCTCCAAGCCATCAACGGCTGAAGACTCCACGACTCATCTTGTACAAGAGTCGCTGGATGGTTTCGTGGTACGCTCTGCCACAGCTGAACAAGCCACCCCTTCAATCCCGACCTCAGCGTCTCTAAACACTGAGGTTATAAACTTGGAACTGAACCCACCTCCTTCAGCCTCTCTACAGACTGAAGTGATTGCCAGCGGATCCAACGCTGAACCCCGCACCTAACCAATCTTCTCATCCATCACTCCTCCCACTCTTTCTTTGGACACTCCACCAATTTTCCCACCATTCTCAGGGATACCCGTCATTGTTCATGATTCAGCTGCTGATACTCTACATGCGATGATGGAAACAAACTTAGGATCTGCAGGCACCTCCATGCGCTAAGACACTCTCGACGATGACATGGAACACTTCTCAGGTTTACGAGGTTTTGACAACTTCGCAAACCCGCCTGCAGGTATACACATAACTCAACCTACTCCTCTCTCAAAACCCCAAACTTCTGAGCTTTCCTCTATTCATAAGTTAATAACTGTTTCAGGTCCTAATTTGGGGGATATCAACACCTCCCTGAAGGCCCTGGAAGCAAAGGTGGAATCTTACAACACCACTCTCTCTACGAACTCTTCAGCGGTTACAGACGCTGGAGAGAACCTTAAAAAGTTGACTGAGGTCATTGATGAGAAAGCCTCCAAAGCTGATATGGAGAAGGTGGATGGCAGCATAGAAACTTTTGCTACCACTCTCGCTGAGACTTCCACAAACATCAACAATCTCAACCTCACCAACACCACCCTCGCAACAAACTTCACCACTCTGTCCAATGAAGTCACATCATTGAAGACAGAGGTTGGTACTCTTAAGGGTGAGGTCACAACGGTCAAAGATCTTCTTCAGCAGATACTCAATCGCCTGGATACTCCAAAATCTTACTTTACTCAGGTCGATCGAGAGGATCTCCAAAAGATCAGTCCTACTATTTCTGGCCTGGAAGCAAGAATAGTTGTGATTGAAACCTTCATGGGACTTACTGGTCTGGAAGACAGTAATCCTATGACTGCTGTTGCTGATCAATCTGTTTCCTCCCCCACTCATAATGTGGAAGAGGGGGAGAAGAAAGTTGAAGATCTTCCCCATAATTCGGAGGGGGAGAAAACTGAAAATGCTGCTGCTACTTCTTCTGCACAACCCCATGGAGTTGAAAACCCTGAGGGAACCGAGAAACCTCCCTCTGTATCTGAGGGGGAGCAACTCGAAGAGCAACCCAAGGAAGTTGTTGCTGATGTGACCGAACCCTATGCTGAAGAGGGTGAATCTGAAGAAGAAGTTGAAGACGAAGAACCTGTCGACATCGATGATGAAGAACCATCATTATCCCCTAAAGATGATGATGATGACGATGATGATGATGACTTCTTCTTCGTTGAGCCAAAGAAGGTCCCTTGAAAGGGATTTCGATAAACGAACCATCAGGGGAGAAGACAAAGCCTGCAGCGTCTGAAACTGACAAAGGCAAAAACAAAGGCCTCGCTGCAGAAGGCAATCTGGCTATCCTTTAGATTAAGCCAGCTTGTCAGCTAGTCCTCTCCCCTGTTTGAGGATCCTGCTGAAGCTCCTACAACTACACCAATAATAATCCCAGCTACAAGAGCTGAAGAAATAATCCCGGTCTTGAATTTAATCACTGAGACCGATGAACCTGAAGAACAACTTCTCTCTCACAAAAACAGACCTTCCTTAGCTCCTCAAAAGCTAAGTGAAGAGGATCAGAAAAGGAGAGAAGAGTTAATCAAGAAGTTCGAAGATCAGCGAATCGTCCTCCCTCGCTCCAAAGTCACTCCTGTTCCTATAAAGTTCAGGTTATCAAAGAAAGAGTTCGCTGATCACCTCAAAGCTAAAAGATTACTCGCCGAAAAGAAGGAATCTGAAGAAAAAGATAAGGCTCTCGCCATCCAACTTGCCCAACAAACGGTGAAAGACCCCTCGCTGAAAAGAACTCCCATCGAAGTCCAACGTCAGCTATGGGAAGAAGCCCAGAAGATCGTTGAAGAAAAGACCAAGGTATCTCAATCTACCTTGAAATGGTGCAAAGAGAAGGTACACTTTCGATATCGCCCAGCCAGAATCAACAAGGTATACATCACTGGGAGATCGACCCTCAAAGTTTCAATTGATGAAATCGAGTTGTTCAGAGAGAACGGTACAACAGAAAAATTCTATGCTGAAACTATCACGAAGTATGGTCTCTCTGAATGGTTGGAGATCAGAATAGCCATCCAGAAGTCACAATCTAAGTACAAGGATCATGTTGAAAAACTTATAAATCAACAGATCGACTTGGTATCTTCTGTCATGGATATTCCTCCTCCACCTCCTCTTACAAATCAACGAAGAAACGCCTCTGCAAAGAAAAAGTCTAAACCTGCAGATTCAGGTCCTCCTATCAGGAACGAAACAGGTATTAGTTTTTCATGAAGTACTTGGTCCTGATCCTGATCTCTCAGCATTGGATACCTCTCTGCCACGTGGTGAACGTTTCATCCCTGGTAAAGTCATAAGCGAACCTTATGGTATCTTCTTTCTCGACTATGATGAAGGACAACGTTTTCAACGTATCTCTGAGCTTCCAATCACTCCCATCGAACAGCTCAGGGACCTCATCTACTGGTGTGAATTCAGACGCGACCTTCAGGCACGTTATCTTGTAGAATCCAGATCTATGCAACAATACAGAAATCGAATATGATATGCAATAAGTAATATGATTTCAACTGGTCATCCCTTTCATTAATCTTTCAGAGAGAATTTGCAATACAGTGTTGAAAGTAAAAGAGATGATTAGCTTGTTTTTCCAAGCTAATCAACATTAAATACAATGGGCCCGTGGCTAGCAAGCGCACGACCCGTTCACTAATAAGGCTCAAAATGAATTAATACAAAACAACCCTTGAACTTTAAATCAACATTAAAACCTGCTCTAACAATCTCCCCTTTGATTTGAAGTTCGAGTTGGCGCTCTAGATCTCTCCAGTTGAAGACATATCTTTTGCGGAGCGCGAAGTGTACCTCGAACAATCTGATGGCACGGCGATAGTCGATGCGATCTTCAATCATTTACAAGGCATTCCTAGCAGTTACTTCATTCGGATTCGGAACATAAGAATACCTGGGATTTTTAGACTCGTGCTGAATAATCTTTCGAAGAGCATCTCTGACCTTTAGGAGCGTGCCGTCGCAGAATCTTTCCACCTGACTGAAGCGCATGAATTTCTTCTCTTTTTGCTCGTTGAGGTAAACAATCCCGAATTCTGGTTCCAGAAGCATAGCGTTCTCGGGATACATGTTTAACTCAGGTGCTTTCAGATTCGGCTTGATCAGATTTACCTATTTCGCCTTGTTCTCGATAGCCATTTGGAAGTCCGTTAGATAAGACACCATGATGGTGCGGACCAGGTATCGACGAACAGCTTCGAGTGCCTTTGTAATTTCTAGCGGTCGGATGGTTCTTGTACGTAAGTCTTTCAGAATAACCAGAAAGTCGAGTGGGCGGAGGTTCTTGAAATCAGCTTCTGAAAATATCCATTCGTTCCCATCTTCACGTCGAACAATGAAAACTGGGTAGACGATTCTCATAATGCGTCTTGAATAGATACTGATTACCTCTGTGATTCGAAGTTTGGTTCTGACCTGGTTGACTGGAAGACACCGCTGCATTGTGCTGATATATCGGCGTTGAAATTCTGGGTCAAGGTTGTAGATACCTAGACAGAAGGTCGGCTCGATCTGGCAAAGCTTGTGGACGAACAGCTTTTTCACAGATTCCTCCAGATGAGGGATTAGTACCATGATCTTCTCCCAACGGATTTGTTGATGTTGAGGAGTAGGATGAAGATCAGAAGCTGTCGTGGGAGGAGTAGTTTTCGGAAGATCGGAAGTAGTAGACTCGGGTCTTGTTGATGGTGTTCCGGCAGGTTGAGCATAGTGAACGGGGGATGCTCCATATAAATTTTGGAGCAGGAACTGATCGTAGTCAATATTGTCTTCCTCATCAGTAGGGAAGACCAAATTTACCTGGAGATTTACGGCACTGGCGGCTTTTTCGTACCATGCATCTTCGGTCTCTGGGTTGGTCTCACACTCTGGATCTATCATGTCCAGTATCGGTCTGTCTGACGAGTCAAAATCGACCAGTTCCTGTGTTGAACCCTCGGGCTTTTCAACCGTCGGGTCTTCTTCATCTGAAATATCCATATCTATGACCATATCTGCTAGTGGCAACTCGGCTTCGGGTGCTTCTGATGTAGTTGCCGCAGTTGGGGGTTCTTGTTGAACCACTGTTGAAGTTTCGGCAGTCATGATCTGGACGATCTCGGTTTGGCGTAGACACTTCTCCCCCTCACGGTGATCAGGATCATCCTGGTCATCGTGCTTGCGTTTGAAACCGCCGGCTTGACTCTTACAAGTGTCTTCAAGTGAGCGGACCCTCTCAGAGAGCGTGGTTAGCGCTTTGTTGTAGTCGTTGAGGGTCGAGTCGATGGAGTCGAGGCGAGAGGTAATGGATGAAGACGGAGCAGTGACCTGTGATCGGAGAACTGAGATCAGGTCTGCTTCGGTAGATGCGGTGGTGTCGGATTCCTGGAGCAGCTGGGCCAACAGCATCGTCTTCAGGGTCTCCACCGAATAGATTGGTTGTTGTTGAATCGGTGGAGGTGCAGAGGCGGTTTCGGGTTCGACGACGTGGCCCTTTCCTTTGATAGCACGCATTGCTTTGGCAAGCTCAGCGGCTACATGTTGCTGCATCTGTCGCTCCATATCCTGGCAGACAGCCTTAAGGGTGCTGTCCAGAGACCCTGGTGACACGAAGTCGGGTAAATTAACGCCGAGATCACTTAGATTGCCCGTTGAGGCATCTACCACAGGGGTAGAGCCACCTACGTTCACAGTTGGCGTGATGTTAGCTGTGGTAGGATTTCCCGCCGATCCTTGTGTTTCACCAAGAGGTGAAGACACTACGGTGGTTCCGGTCGATTCACAAAGATTCTCGACTTGGTGTTGTACCTCTTCAAGTGTCCTAGCCAAAGATTGATCTATTACAAGTGGCTCTAGACTCGATGGTGCACGAAATGAAGTCTAGACCGGGGGCTGCTGGTCTCTTATTTCAACACCAACACTCTCCGAATGAGAGGCCGGTGGAAGTTGTTCTTGTTCCCCGTGTAATATTGAAACATCCGTCTGTCGTTAGACGGATGAGTGGATGAGGAGGTCGTGCAATTGCTCCGCTGGGTCCACGGAGGCTTTTTCAATACCCCGTCCCAACAAATGAGACGGGATAGCAGATGTGGCAACCCGGATATCACGTGGCTGGGTTCGCTCATGAGCCTCTTTATCTTTACGGCTCAATCTTTCTTGGTTTGCTTTTGACCTTAACTCCCTCCTTCTCACATGTTCTATGTCCCGGGAAAGGTCCCTCCGGCGCTGGCTAGACCATGGGATTCCCTAACTCTCGTCTATACGCTATCACAGGTAGGGCTTCAACTGAAATGAAAGCATGGATATTATCATGCTCCCCCTCAAAACATATATGGGGATTGACTTGCTCCCCCTCGGAGTGAGAGTGATATCAACACAAGAATAAAATATTTAGACTTTGTAAGAAAAACAGTGTGACTCTTCCCCTCGGATTGAGGTTGTTGATCCGCCATGGAATATCTGTAAAAAGACCCAAAGTTAGAAACTGAGGCGGATAAACAAGTTCTGGTGCGTACCTTTGCATTAAGTGGCTCAATCTGGGACAGATTGAGGATTGGCAGTGACATAACAAGTACCGGATAGATCAAAACAGGGGTGTCCGGACAAGGATTTGAACAAAAAAGACTTTTCGGACAAACACAAGTAGCCGGACAAAGGGTGTCCGGATAAAAGGTGTCCCAGACAAGCATGGTTTCCGGATACAGTTGAGCATTCCGGACAAACATTGTTTCCGGATACAGTTGAGCATTCCGGACAAAAATAAGACTGTCCGGATACTCTGGGATTTTCACAAAAATGCTCTGTCCTTGTAGATTTTGCCAAAATAGGACTGTTTGGATTTAAAAATGAACCTTCTCTCGCTCCCCCTCAAACTGAGCATGGGGATGGTTTTGCTCCCCCTCGGAATGTGTGCATAGTGTGAAATACACACGGGAGTATCCACACACATAAAAAAACTTTTCAGCATTTAAAAAATTGTGTGTGAAGCTCCCCCTCAACAGTAGAGTATACTTACCTGATGGCTGATCATGCTCCCCCTAAACACATGAGCAACTCGTGAAAGCACAGGTATAAACAAACCTCACGTCTTCGTAATATTGTTCCTTGTAGATCGTGAGCAGCTCCCTTCTTCCGGTCATGTATGTGGAGCATTCAGTGTCTAAGAGTCACACATGACCGTCCTGCAAAACAAGTTTAGCGGACCTTGGGTACCCAGATTTGCCTGGGTCCCGGAGGGTTAGGTTTGGCACCGTTTGGAGAAGCTTGCTTTGTCCCAGCTTTCCATTTAGGTGTAGGATTTACACCGGTGGAGGGAACTGGCTTTGGCACTTGTTTCCTCTTCGGTGCAGAATTTACACCTTTAGGAGGAACATATTTTGTAGCAGCTTTCCACCTGGGTGCCGGTCTAACCTCAGTGGGAGAAGCCCGTTTTGGAATGGGGTTGGTCTCCCGCTGTGGTTTAACCGCTGATTGGTAACCCCGTTTTTTTATAGTGTCTTTGCTGGTTATTACGGGGTTTGCGTTTGGGTGTCGAATTATACATGTGATATGACCCAAACCAATCATTATTAGCAATGTCATCAAAATCATTCCAACCACAACTAGAACAACACAAACGATCGTGTGATAATTGAATCAATTGCTGAATGGAATAAATTTTCATCGGAAAATTAACATCTCTATTAACAAAATTATTCCTATGATTCCAGGCACAATCGTTTTTGTTCATCCTAGGATGAAAGACAGTATTGAACGATTTTGATGTATCATCCTTGACAGATTCCTTGGCTGGCCACTTTGGTTTTGTTTGTTTAGCTCGACCGGTTTTATCCGAAACAACAGGGACAGTGCGGTCAGTGACCTTTGAGGAAACAGGAATCTTAGTGGTCGGTTGTTCGGTCTTTTGCTTCGGCTGTGATTGTTTTTGAACATTGGAAGCATTTTTAAGAATCTTGATCACAGCCGGAGTCTTGGATTGTGAACAGTCGCCCTTTAGAAAATTGACCGGACGATTAACCACTGGAGACAAAAAATCAGGTTGACTTGGTGAAATAGTAGGGTTGGCAGTCAATGGTCCAGTCGCTTGCCTTGGCTGTGATTGCCTTTTGGAAACGGGTTTCAAAGTTGGTTTTGACTGAGAAATCTTGATCACAGCTGGGGACTTTGTTTGAGAACCGCTATCTTTTACAGAATTATCCGGATGATTAACCACGGGGGATAGAAAATCAGTGTGACTTGGAAGAGGTTTGTCGAAGGGGAACGAATCAAACTCTTCCTCACTGTTACCTTCGGAGTTCATGTACTCTGAAAAATCTATCATGGGAATATCAGGAATGGAATCAGGTGGGGAAGGCGAGGAACACTTTGTGCTCGTGTGCTTTGGGGAACTTGGTGCGGAGGCTAAGAAAAAATCAGAGTTTAAGTTCCTTAAAACACTCTCGTCTTGAGAATCTTGACCGTCTTGTGAACTAGAAATCTTGCCTAAGAAAGCTTTGCATGAAGACGTGTCGGATGAATTTGAGGAAGGTTCGGGTGAAATCTTCTTTTCAGATTGGAGTAGGTCAATTTGCTCTTGAAGCTGACCATTTCTCGCATACTCTTCCATCTTTTCTGTTGCCAAAGCAGACAGTTGTGATGTGAGTCGATTGATTTCACACCGAAGGATTTCCGGTCTTTCATCAGACACTACTTCGGTTTTTACCGGTTGTAGATTCTCAAGTTTTTCAATTAACGCTTGCTTTTCCATTTGAAATATTGACCTTTCTTTCTCAAGTGACTCCTCCAACTCGACTATCTTTGCTTCCAAGATGAGAGGGGGAACATAGAGTTTAAACTTATCCGTCTCAGGCTTGGTTGCAGTTGCTTGGTCCCCATCCTTCTTGGAGGAATCCTTGGGCGTAGCAACCTTGTAAGGGTCGAAGTAGTCATTGGAGAGGTACTTTTTGTCCTTTTTATAAGAATAATTTAATGGCTCATAACAAAATGGAAGTTGAATTCCTCGTTTGTGTGTGCGCTTATATTCCTCGGTTTCCTCTTTCTTTTCAGGTTCAAGAGGACCAGTCCATTGGATTGCATATTCCGGATACTTTTTATCTAACCCAAAACAAGCAAAATCATACAAAGTTGGTGTAAACCATCTTCCCTTTTTCAAATAATGTGGGTTATCATATCCGATACCCCATTCTTTGTTAAAGTACGTGAACTCTTTGGGTTTATTCAGAAAGATGGTTTGATCAGTTTGACCCCTTTTGTGGAGTTTGGTTTCAAGATCAAGAATTTTCGCAACAAACTCCTTGTGGTGAATCTGAAGAGAGGAACATTGATAAACAATATCCTCTTTCTCATTCATGCACTAATCAAACTGTGACTGAAGTTCAGATAACTTGGCCCTTAAGTCCTTAGGTGCTAATGAAAGATTTTTGCATTTGTCTTTTAGATTAGCATTTTCAGACTTATATTTTTCAGTTATTCTCTTTTGAACATCTAACTTTTCAGTTAGAGATCTGATTTCAATCAGTTGTTCATTAGAAGTGGCCTTAAAGGAATTTTCCTGATCAGTAAGTGATTGCTTTTGATTCATGAAATCTTGTTGGATAGAATTACATACCTGGCTTGTCTTTGTCTTGTCTTCTTCAGCAGGAGACATCTTTGGTTGCAACGGAGTGATCGTGAGACGTGTAGATTGATTCAAAGTGTAAACCTAACGCAAGGCACTAAGAGTGGAATCCTAACGCAGGTTCTACGACTGGTATGAACTAAGTGGATGGCACAGTTTCACGAATACTTAAATGTCCCCCTCCTGCGAAAGAGTCGGGATAACTTGAGTTGTCCGGATAACAAAAGCTTACTGGATGCAGTAGATTCCGGATAGTATGAAATTTCCGGGTACAATGAAGTTTCCGGATACTGTGAGGTTTCCGGATACTACGAAGTTTCCGGGTAAAATAGATTTCCGGATACTTTAAGTTATCCGGAACAATGATACCCGGATAGGTTTGAGATTAAGAGACTTACCCGGATGGATGACTTACCCGGAAGATTCGAGAGTCCGGTTGGCTGAAAGATCCCGGATGAAATTAACACAATTATCCGGGAACCTTGATTCTATCCGGAAAACGCGGCTGAGTTGTCCGGACAAATCGGTTGTTTGCTCAATTCGATTGGATTTTCGATTAGGGTTGCCCAAAATCAATCCTGGAAGATTAGTAACAATGCCAAACACAAAATAACACTACTCCAATCGATTTCAATGCAAAAAGAACACGTTTTGATGATAAAGATTCGATTTTTGATTAAGAACACTACTAAAAACTTTGAACTTATTTTGCAAAATTGACCAACCAAACGAACGAATTAGGGTGTGAAAATTTGCAGAATTACTTATAATTATGATGCTAACACAACCCAACAAGCAAAATTGAACAATTTAAGCAGAATCACAGATTTGAAAAATCAAGAAAAAGTCAGACGTGGAAAAGTCAAACTAACCAGAAATCAATGAATGAGACTTTGAATCGAATCCGTCTGTCTCTGCTCTGATACCAATTGTAGAATCCCAGATTTGAAAAATCAAGAAAAGTCAGACGTGGAAAAGTCGAACTAAACAGAAATCAATGAATGAGACTTTGAATCGAATCCGTCTGTCTGCTCTGATACCAATTGTAGAATCCAGATCCGTTCAACAATACAGAAATTGAATATGATATGCAATAAGTAATATGATTTCAACTGGTCATCCCTTTCATTAATCTTTCAGAGAGAATTTGCAATACAGTGTTGAAAGTAAAAGAGATGATTAGCTTGTTTTTCCAAGCTAATCAACATTAAATACAATGGGCCCGTGGCTAGCAAGGCCACGGCCTGTTCACTAATAAGGCTCAAAATTAATTAATACAAAACAACCCTTGAACTTTAAATCAACATTAAGACCTGCTCTAACATATCTCAAGCCCCTGATCTTCGCTGAAGCACAAGAAAGAAGAAATCAAGGAATAACTGTCCCTGACTGGATGATCCCTACAACAAATACCCTTGACGAACTTCTCGTTAAGGAAGAACCTTATGAAGGCTGATAGGATTTCCTTGTATTTGTTCCATCCTTATCAGCTTGTATCTTCTGTACTTGTAATTTTATTTGTTGTACTTGTAATTTTTCCACTTCCCTTTGTAACCTTTACGAAGTTTAAAGAAAATTTCAGCGAATGTACTTTACTCCATCAGTACTGAAAAGATCCCAGAAAACAGTAAAAGGGACAAATATTTTATGAGTTCTTTTTATCCTTATGTTTTCATACTTAGCAATTTTCTTTGTTGCTATGTCATAATCAAATAGGGGGAGATTGTTGATCCAAACCCTCAGTGATTTGATAATGACCTTTTTAAACACTCAGTGAAAATTTTAAGTAAACAATATGTATTAGAGTTTCACTATCGCTGATAAGTACTAAGACTTTACAGTACCGCTGATAGGAACTCTCGTTCTTTAAGTTAGACATTCAGCGAACACTATTCATCCAGTAGCTCTGAGCCTGTTCAGTCTCTGTGATGATCGCTGATAAATTAGTTGTTTGCTTATGATCCCTGAAGACAAGTTTCACGTCAACATATGTTCTACGCTGAAGTCGAAGATCAAGCTCAAAAACCAGCGACAAGTCTACTAATGAACTGATGTGGATATCAGCGAAGCCAAGATTTGTCCATTCAACGTGAAGTATCAAGTAGAAGACTTCAGCAATCGCTGAGCTTTATCGTTCGCTGATAAAGTACTGATTCAACGAAAGCTGATCTTGAAGTCTCCTTACAAAGTACTATTGTCTTACCTCCCTTGCACGTCTCCGTACGAAATGTCAGAACGGACATCCTTTCTGTTCAGAATCGTACAACCAACCCTGATTCTACACTGTGCACCTTGCGGCTACTAAGGTTGTCTACAAAGGTCAATGACATGCAACCACTCAACTACTGCCACGTGTAAAGCAATACTGCCATGCATTAAATGCATGCAGTATATAAGAAGAACCCTACTTCAGAAATGAAGTGCTCGGGCCATCTTCTTCTTTCTATCTGTGTGTTAGGTTATTATTCGTAATTTTCTTATCTCCTCTCTATCTTATTTCTAGTGCAAGAAACTTAGTGTTCTTAACTTGTTTAGATTAGGTTTATCCTTAATCTTGTTCCGCAACAAGTTGTAAATTGTTTTAAGATTTATCAATAAACAATTTAGAAAAGTAAAAATCGGTGTTTGTATTCAACCCCGCCTTCTACAAACTTGTATAACCCTTCGGGACCAACAATTGTCCGGAAACATTCATCCCCCGGAAACCTTTGGTGTCCGGATACTTTTGTCCGAATACTATGGTTTGTCCGGGAACTTTTGAGTTTTTGAGTCTAGTACCTTGTTTTCTCACTGCCAGTCCTCAATCTGTCTCCGATTGAGCCCATTATTGCAAAGGTACGCGCCTGCACTTCTTCATCCACCGTGGTTACTAACTTTGGTCCTTTGTCAGATATTCAATGGCGGATCAAGAACAGCAACAACCATCCGAAGAGCAAATTCCTCTTTAAGAGGAATTTATCGACGAAGCAGTCGATAATGCTTTGGTCGCCCCTAACCATGGCATTGAGATAGTCGCCAACAATCATCAGTTGGACGCCGCCGAGTTCAGACCACAAGAGCAACACCGTGTGGTCGTGGACATCTTAAAAGGTCATCCTCTCTGTGAGGCCCTCACTGCCACAACCGACGTCCCGGTACTCTATGTATATCAAGTGTGGCTCTCTACACATTCATCACGGCTGCCAACACTCAAACGATCACAGCGCGGATCGACAACCATCCCTTCACACTCACACCCGACGCGTTCCGCCGCCTGCTATCCCTACCAGAAGCTAACGCCGGCGGACACCAAGGCTACGACCCCGCGGTCAACGACACGACCTTGTGTGCTCAAGTCCGCGTACTCGGATACAACCACGCCATCGACCGACCATCAGCCTTTAACCGAAAATATATGGCGCCCATCTGGTATACGTTGTTCACCATTCTGAACAGGTGTCTCTCATCCAGATGTAGGGGCATCGACCTGTGCACAGCCGATTTCTTGCGCCTGTTCTATGTTGTATGCTACAACAGACACGTCGATTATATGGCGCGAGATGGTTCAATCCATTCGGCAAATCGGCGGTACGAAACAAAAGAAGTTCCTACGTTATCCTCGATTCCTCTCACTGGCGATCCGACAACACATGGACGCGAATCCAGGGATACCGCGACGCATTAATCATCCGGTATGTCCTCCTTTCCATTTGCAATATATGGTGATTCGGAACCCGTCCAACGCCATAGCCATGCCTATACCAGAAGCCGTCCTGGCACACGCGGACCCCAATGCACCGGGTGTGGTAGAATATAGGAGAGAGTTAGCTGCTCCCATGGTCCAGCCAGCACCGGAGGGACCTCCCCAGGGAGATAGACCCGAGAGACATGAGGGTCCTAGGACAAGAGGAGGAAGGGCCCAGGCAGCAAGGGCTCCCGGGCGGGGTGTGTTGAGAGTGCGCATGAGGGGAACAAGCGCGGGTGGTGCATTGGATACGCGGCCCAATACTACCCAAGCCGGACCAAGCCTTCAAACCATTCCCACCACCGGACCGCGATCGAAGCAGGACCGTTGACTAGACTACACGAGGTCCAAGTCGTCACTGAAACCGAACGCCCCATGCTTCACCGTGACACTGACACATACATCTCTGACCCTCCTTCGCCCACCAGGTAAGTAGAAGATGTGGAATCTGATTCCACTGAATCCGATACGGATCGTACCATAAGGGCAACACTTATCCCTACCCGTATCGGACCAAACCCAGACTTTACCGAAGGCATCTCTTCCGACTCACTGACACCACCTCTGATCCCTACTACCCAGCCTGATACGGGAGATACAAGGAGACCTGAGGGAGAATTAGTTGAACAATTAGAACATGTGAGACGGAGGGAATTACGGTCGAAAGCGAACCATGAAAGATTAAGCCGTAAAGATAAAGAGGCTTCTGAGCGAATCCAGCCAAGTGTCATCCGGGTAGCCACATCTGCTATCCTGTCTCATCCGTTGGGACGGGGTATTGAAGAAGCCACCGTGGACCCAGCGGTGCAATTGCACAACCTCTAAAGCCACTCATCCGTCTCTCAAAAGAAAGAATGTTTCATTTCTGCACGGGGATATATCACAACTTCTACCCGCCTCTCACTCGGAGAGTTCTGGTATTGAAATAAGAGACCAGCAGCCCCCGGTCTCGACTTCTTTGGATGCACTCTTGAGTCTAGAGCCATTTGTTAATATTACTTCTTCAGCTAGGACACAAGATGAGGAAACGAACATCGGTGCTCTTGGTGGCCTGATCGGAACCTCCGTAGTGTCTCCGCATTTAAGCGGAACGCGAGGATCGGAGGGAAATCCTACCATGGCTACCCTTGTGCCAATCGTAAACGTATGTGGCTCTACCTCTAAGGTAGATGCCTCAAAGGGTGCTCTAAGTGACCCCAGAGTTATTTTGCCCGACTTTGTGTCATAGGGATATTTGGACAGCGCCCTAAAGGCTGTCTGCGAGGCCATGGAACAACGCTTTACCAACGAGCTCAATAACCTGAAAAGCCTGATCAAAGGTAAAGAGAAGATGGTCTAACCTGAAACCGCACCAACACCTCCACCGGCTCCCGTTCAGCCTATCTATTCGGTGGACACCTTGAAGACCATGCTTCTGGCTCAGCTGCTCCAGCAATCCGAAACCGATGCCTCTACCGAAGCAGACCTGATCTCCGTTCTACAATCATAGGTCAACGTTCCTTCGTCGTCCATTACTACAAGATTGGACCAGCTTGACACGACTCTTAAGGACGTTAATCAAGCGCTCACAACGTTGTCCGAGAGAATCGCCACACTCGAAACTACTTGCAAGAGTCAAGCTGGCGGACTCAAGCGACGGCACGATGACCAGGACGATCCTGATCACCGTAAGGGGGAGAACAAGAGACTACGCTTGTCCGAGTCCGTCCCAATCATCCCAGAAACAATTGTGGTTCAACCGGAACCGTCAACTGCGACAACTACAACTGAAGAACAACGTGAAGCCGAGTTGAGCTTAGTCGAGATGGTACAGGATATGGACATCTCTGACGACGAAGACCCGACGGTTGAAAAGCCCGAGGGAGCAACACAGGAATTGGTCACGTATGAAGCATCAGATAGGACTGAACTACAACTGATAGATCCAGACTCACATATCGACCGGGAGACCGAAAATGCATGGTACGAAAAAGCCGCCAATGTTGTAAATCTCTAGGTAAACCTGATCTTCCCTACTGATGAAGACGATAATGTTGACTACGACCAGTTTCTGCTGCAAAACCTTTATGGTACACCCGTTCACTCTGCTCAAGCCACATAAATTTCTACAATACCCGAAACTTCAACCGCTACAAATCTGACATCTCCTCAAGTACCGACAGCTTCTGATCTTCCTCCTCCTCAACAACAACAAATCCAATTGGAGAAGATCACAATATTTATTCCTCACCTGGAGGAATCTTTGAAAAGGCTGTTCGTTCACATGTTACGAAATATCGAGCCTTCCTTTTGCCTAGGTATTTACAGTTCCGACCCAGAATACCAAGGTCAGTACATAAACGCAATGAAGCGGTGTCTTCCAGTTAGCCAAGTCCGAACAAAGCACAGGATCATCGAAGTGCTCAACGTCCAAACAGGTAGAATCCTTAAAGTCATGTTTCCCGTTTTCACCGTCCGACGAGAAGACGGAAATGAATGGCGATTTTCCGAAGCTGATTTCAAGAACCTCCGACCGTTCGACTTCTATGCTATACTGAAAGACCTCCGAACCAGAACCATCCGACCGCTTCAAGTAACCAAAGCGCTCGAAGCTGTTCGTCGATTCCTAGTACATACAATTATGATGTCCTATCTTACAGACTTCCAAATGGCAATCGAGAACAGAGCAAAGAAGGTAAGCATGATAAAGCCGAATCTGAAAGCGCCCGAACTGAAGATGTATCCCGAGAACGCACTGCTTCTGGAACCAGAATTTGGGATAATCTACATCAACGATCAGAATGAAAAGAGATTTCTTCGCTTCAGCCAGGTCGACAGATTCTGCGATGGCACGCTCTTCAAAGTTCAAGATGCTCTTTGCAACATCATCACTTATGATTCCAAAAATCAGAAGGTTTTGTATGTTCCTAACTCGAATGAGATAACTGCACGAAATGCTTTAGAAGTGATTGAAGAACGCATCGACTTTCGTCGCGCCATCCGAATATTTGAGGTACACTTTGCGCTCCGAAAGAGATATGTTGATAACTGGTGCGAACTCGAACTTCGATTCAAAGGGGGAGATTATTAGTGTCAATTAATGTGTTGAATAGAAGTTCAAGGGCTTGATTGTTATTGTTTAATTTAAGCCTTATTAGTGAACGAGCCATGGGCTTGTTGCCACGGGCCCAACGTAAATAAAGTTGTAATTAGCTTAGAATTAAGCTAGGTGTCTATTTTGCTTTCCGAAACTTATTGTAAACACTCTCTCAATATTGAAAGCTAATTAGATGACCAGTTGAAATCATATCGTTTGTTATTCATCTATTGATTTCTTATTGTTTGTTGCACGGATCTGGAACTCACAACTCTCTACCACCATGTCTCGTATGCTCACTAATTATAAGCTACCGCCATCTTATCCACACAACCCCACACACTTGGATGCTCTAACCTCACAGTTACCACTTGACTACTAATTTGTGAAATACCCGGCTTCACCTCTATCCCAAATAGGTTAGCCAACACTAGTATTACCACTCCATACGTCTGTCATTTCCCAACCACACTTGTCACTCTCCCACTAACTAGGGAGTAAGAAAGCACATCTCTACCATCCTATCCTTGAGCTGAAACCCTCATGATCTCCATTCCCGACATCGGGAACTCCTAGAATAAAGAATCGTCGGGGATTAGGAGCCCACCTCCAACCAATTATTTTCCATAAGAACCCTAAAGATTTTATTTCCCACAGACACTCATCCCACACATTCAAACAACACCCTTCTAGATAGTGCCATCAATCACACAAGAACAATCTTGCACAACACACTAACCCGTTGTCATCATGACAAAGTTAAGACTTCACACACTACTGTTATTCTCCACACAATAATCACCACACTCCATAGACTACTATTATTCTTCACACTCAATCCACCACACTCCACACACTACTAAAATCGGAACAACGGTAATCAAGCACACCCATGCACCTGTAAATTCATAATGACATTGGCCAGATGTGATTTGAATTTACCTTACATGAGAGTCCTCACTACCATCGTCCCTAATTCTCAGTGATCACGGTCTTCCCTAAAGGCTTCCTATATCTCAGTTGGGTCCTCCTACTCCACAGTTTAAGTTTAAGCCCACCCGGTCACCTAAATCCCTTAAACTAGGGCTCTGATACCATTTGTAACAACCCAATTCTAATATACAAGATAGAAGCTACCTCTTTAATTTATAATGCCAAAAACAGCCCGATATGGTCACACTATCCAGAATTACATCACAGGGTTCGCGGAAATAACCCTAAATACAACTGAGAAATTCTAACTAGATATGAAAGGAAATTCTTCTACCCCTTCTAAACGCGAGCTCCGGCCCACGTCTTCCCAAATCTCTAAACATGCTCTCGACTAGTGCTTACCTGAAAAGGTTTTAGTTTTGAAAAACGAGGGTTAGACCATGAGGTCTAGTGAGTTCCCTCCACACCAAGTCACACCAAAAATATCACAGTTTATAAAATCAGCTGTGAAAGCATTTATACCAATCATAACAAGCACACTAAGATGATAGGCACACATTGACACATGCTACTGGCATACGCTATAGTCACACACACCGAGACAACGCAATAAGGTACACGCACGCTATAGTCACACACACCGTGACAGCGCGATAAGGCACACAAACGCTATGATCACACACACCGTGACAGCGCGATAGGGCACACACCGCCCATATATGAAACAAATTCATATATATGATTACTATGGGACACACCCCCATTTCACATCAAAGCCAGAGCATGGTCACACACGTATAAGTCACACACTTTATCTTCTCGTTGAAATAGAAACAGTTGAAAAGCACACAATTACATAATAATCTTCAAACACACTTATTCTCCATTTTGAAATAAATAAAGTCGGAATGCGAACAGTTAGAAAATAACCATTAAACACACTTGTTTAAAAATTTAGGTTCTGAAAGACTCACCTGGCGTCCTGATAGAAATACTTACTCGTATCAATCATCTCTACACGAACCTACAATTTAAACCCATCACACAAACCGGGCTTAATTAATAAACCACTTCTAGACTTGATTAATTAAACCACTACTAGTCTTAATTAATTAAACTACTACTGAAAGTCACGGTCCAAAAGAAACGGAACTATGATCCATTTAGAATATAATACTAAATTTGTGAAATCTAGCTCACGTGACCATGCCCTTGAATTAAATTTCAGCTCACGCCCCATTTCCAAACTCTCAGCCCACTTGATCATAAATACCACCGACCCACTTACAAATTAATTCAGTCCATGACCACGTCCACACTCTTAGCCCAATCTGGATCCTAACATTCTTTTAAAACTCACGGCCCAATGACAAGAAATGCAATGCCACGTGACAGCTAAAGCCCAACAATTAACGAATTGGGTCACGTGGTACGCTAAGCCCAAGGTATTTAATTTTGTTCGGTCCACACAACTATTCCGTAACATGTGGGTTAAAAATCCATTCCGGATCTTGGGATAAAACCCATTCCGGATCTTGCTTATTTCCAAGTCTTCATGGACACTCCGGATCCGTTGTTGGCACAGATCCAGATCACTTTCCCAACACCCATTTCCGGCTCCTATGAGTTTATTAGTTCCGGACTACAAGCGATTACGACGGAAACTTAATTTTCTTTGCTTTTAACTTAACACAAATAGATTAGCCATCAAATCTCATCCATAATTGACGTGTGCTACTTTCCAATCTCATTTATCAAACCCGTTTATATTTAACCCCTTTACTGTGTTCTTACCAGATTACTCAGCTCCAAATTACAGAAAACTCAATATTGAAGAAAACTAACACTTGATTAACCCAACATTCTTAGACAGGAAAGAAGTTTAAACAGGGTTCGATTTCTTACCAGATTTTGGAGTTCTCCCACTGAATTTAATGTCGATCATCTTCTTCTAATTTCTCCTTTATCCTCTTCACCTCAGCCGCCACACAAGAATAATACTGATATTCAATGATACCCTAGGGATCCACACCCATTTTATACCTTCCATAAATTGCACAAAGGCCCCTTAACTAAACTTTCATCTCTTACACTTTAGACACCAAACTCATATTTAATAAAAATAAAAACACGGTTATTACAACAGAGCCTCTGTTAATCTTGATAGAGCCTCTGTGGAACTAAAGTCTTAAGATGAAGACCAAGGATCTTGAAGACCAAGACAAGTGTGAATCTCACGTGCCTCTGATGTATGAAGATTCTGAATATCAAATAGTACAAGACATGCTCCTCTACTTTCCACGTGTCATCTTCTGAGAGGAAGAAGCTTTTGCAGAGTATTTTCATCGGCGCACAAACTTATTGTTGTACTATAATGTGTCCCACGATATGGTCGCTTTTACTACTTTGTCCCCTTGTCTTGAATAAATAGAGAGTCTTACCAGACATTTTCTGGTAACGAAGCACAACACACACACCCACCACTGAGTGAGAGATTTGTTAGAAAAAAACACACTTCGTGGTGTTCTTGGTGTAAAACCCTTGGTGATTAATGAAGATGGATTGTTAAGCATTTCTCAGTTTTTACTTATTTATTCTTCAGTTAAGTTCTATGTATGAATCTACCTACTATTTAAACCAAAACAGTTTAGCAATCGCTTCCGCACTCAATTTATATCAAACTCTGTTTTTCCTAGATTGTGGTTTAAAATCATTGTTGAGTTCAAATCAGGGATCAACAAGTTGTGTTGTTGAACATTCACATTGCATGGGATCGATTTTTTGTTGAAATACGTCGTTTGATGCTCTAAGACAGTAAAGGAACGAAAAGAATTAATTTGGACGTCTAAAGTCGAAGTTAATCAAGATTGAAAACTCTCATATCGTAAACTCGATGATGATGAATAGCGATTTAACATCACTCCGTTAAGTGGCCGTTAAGTGTGCTAAAATTTTTGTCCTTTTTCATTAAATCCGTTAGGTTCGTTAGTACTGAGAGTCCATCAAATATAAAAGTGTGGTGTTCTTTCCAATTTTCCATCCATATTGAATCAATCAAAGCATATGAGATGAGTTCTTGAATATTATGTTCTTAATCTTCATCTTATCTCTATTTTCAATGGATTCTTCTATTGTTTGCTTGAAATGGGATCAACAATTGGTATCAGAGATGATTGAAGAAACTTTTCTTCAAAATCGGTCATCTATGGCAACAATAGAAATTATTAGATGATTTATTTGTTGTTTTGGTGCTTAGATTGATTCAATCACATGAGCCTAAACACAAATATCATTCTAAGAGCATCCACAACAAGGATTTCATTTGGATTGCAAAAGATCCAACTAGGATTTCTATTTTAGAAATTGTATTGGTCGTGAGTATGATTGCTAAATTAGAAATTGGTTTTGGTAATTTGCAAATGTCAAATCAGTACTTTTTGCTGATGTGGTTGTGAATAGTATAAGAAATTGTAGGGAATAATTTCTAAATTAGAAATTGCTTTATGTCAAATCATATTTTGTGATGTTTTGTAGAGTATGTTTATGAAAAAATGTATGAATAAGTTTATTTGTTAATAAAAATATTTTTTTTTGAAAGGCATAAATATTAAAAAATGCAAAATATAATTTATATTAAAGTACAATAAAAAAACTACATATTAAAAAAAATACAAACTTAGCACATAAAAATACATCATTGTTCGTTTACAAGTTCTTCAAGTTGATGTTCATACAATCTCCGTTGTGGTTCGCTTATTGTTGTGGGATCGATTTCCATCAACTTCATGATCATTTTCCGATTTTCCCGTTTGTTCTTAAGTTTTTCTGTTTCCACAAATGATGTGTGGAATTCTCTCATTACCTGGTTTTTTTCTTTTTCAATATTCAGGTATGTGGTGCAAAGAGATAATTGGAGAAATAATAAGAGCATGTAAAATCATGCACAACATGATCGTCGAAGATGAACGTCATATTTATATTCGTCAATTTGATGATATAAACGATGATGTTAGTTTTACTATAACTACGCCTCAAATCTCTCGTAGCATACTTCCGGAATACGAAAACTATCTCCAAAATCACATATAAGTACGTAATCGGTCAACGAATCATTGTTTACAATCATATTTGATTGAAGATATTTGGCAAAGATTTAGAGAAGAAGAAAATGACGATTAATGTAATATTTTTACTTTGTATTTTAATTTAATGTTTTATAAATTAAATATTTTATTTAATTTATTTAATTTATTTTATTATAATTATTTAATTAATAAAATATTTTGTATTAAATTATAGTAAAGAATATTTAATTGTAGTTTTGTTGTTATTTGATTAAAATATAATTTTTTATGATGAGGTGTCACTTTAGAAAGTGGTTGAAATTTCATTGTTGTGGAGGACAATTTCAAAATAATTGCAAAGCTGATGTGGCGCTGATGTGGCACATTTGCAATTGTAATGAAATTCCATTGTTGTGGATGCTCTAATGTTTATTTTTTCTCTGTTGTGCTTATTGAAAATCCAATCTTTGATTTAAATAAGATTTGATAGAAAATTATTGATTCTCTTCACAAAATCTGATTCTGCACACCACATGTTTGATGAAATGTCAGGGTGAAGATTTGATTCTATTTGGGTTAAATCTGATCTAATTTATTACATGTGTGTGTTTTGATTCTTTCTTATTCACTGGTCTTATTTCATAAGCACAAAGTAGATGGTTGATCTGTGATCCCATCCTTGTGTGTGCTTTAGTCCTTTGCCTTTTTGCATCTTGGTAGTAAGGTTGTAGATCTTGATCTGACCTTTATTTAAATCCAAGATTGGACTCTCTTTGACCCAGATTTTTTGTTTTATTTTCCGTTGCTCATAATTTTTTAAACGCCGATCCGAAAAGAAGACCGAAAGAATTCCAAGTTGGGGAGCGGGTGATGCTAAAGTTATCCCCGTGGAAAGGCATTATAAGGTTTGGAAAACGTGGAAAGTTAAGTTCTCGTTTTCTTGGACCTTTCACTATAACCAAGAGAGTGGGAATTCAAGTTTATCAGTTGGATCTTCCACCTGAATTAGAAGGAATCCATAATACTTTTCATGTTTGTTATCTATGGAAATGTCTAGCCGAAGAAGAGAATATTATACCACTTTCGGAAATAAAAGTGGATGAGAAGAGTCATTGCGTAGAGGAACCAGAAGCAATTTTATAGAGGACGACTAAGAAGCTACCACATAAGGAAGTGGATATGGTTAAAGTATAATGGAAGCATCATAGATGTGCTAATGTAAATGGGAAGCTGAAGAGGATATGAAGAATAGATATCCTCATTTGTTTGTATAGTTTCGATTTCGAGGACGAAATCATTTTCAAGTTGGGGAGATTTGTAACACCTCGAAATTTCCATATTTTGTACAAAGGAATGTTATTATGTTAGAGGGTGTTATTTGAAAACACTATGTTATAGTTAAGTTTGAAGGGTTGAAATTGTAATTAACCCAAAGTTTAAGTTAATTGTGGAATCATGAACCTCTGGGGTTAGTTTGTCATATGTTGAAAGTTGATTATGTATAAATAGAAGGGTCAGTCGAAGATGTTGATATTTTCACTTTCAATTTCTTTGAGTCGGTTCCAAGAAGTGCAGGAAGAAAAGAGATGAGTTTTTTACTATTGATTCGGTAAGCATATTCAACTACAACCCAATTCTTTTAGGAAGTGAAATCACAAATTAATCCAGGCTTGTTTAGGTCTCTGATTTTGCTGGTGATTGAGAGTTGGATTTTTGCTACTGACTTTGATCCTGTCAACTGTGAAATTCTAAGGTGAGTTCATTTACCCTATTTTGCTTTAATAAAATATATCAGTGTATTGAAATGGTTTTGTAAGCTTACTGATATTTTAAGAATTGGATATTAAAGGGTTGTATGAATTTTTGAGCTGAAATCAATCGGAATCCGAAAGTTGTAACTCCGTGTGGGGATACCGGAATCCGGAAGTTATATCTCCGGAGGGGGATACCGAAATCCAGAAGTTATATCTTCGGAGAGGGATACCGGAATCCGAAAGTTATATCTCTCCGGAGGGGGATATCCGGAATCCGGAAGTTATATCTCCGGAGGGGGATATCCGAAATCCGGAAGTTATATCTCCGTAAGGAGATATACGGAATTTATATCTCTATAGGGAGATATTCAAATGTTATATCTCCGGAGGGGGATATCCGGATGAATTTACTGGATGCGGATCTCGGATGGTTCCGGACTTGGAGTCCGGATACTCTTTTCGGATGTTACCGGATTCCTTTGATTTCTGGGTGTTTCGGGATAGATGTTCCGGATTTGGTTTTCGGATAGGATTCTGGACTGTTTGCAGGACTTCGTTCCGGAATAGTTTACTGAACAAGTTTTTTTGTATATTTTCTATGAAATGTTGTACTGTTCAAATGCTTTATGAAAACAAAACATATTGTAATTTTAACGGTACGAACCAATGATTATATAGGGAACATTCAGTGATCACTGAACAAACTCAACTTATGATCGTTGATGGTGAAACACTAATACATACAGATGTTAAATATAATTTTTACAAAGTATTCTAAGAGTCATCATCAAATTAATGAGAGAGTTTGGATCAACAATACTTTGGGCTAACAGGACACATACGACATATGGAAGTATTTCTTAGAATTGAAGTGAAATGTTTTGAAGACGTTTTCGCATGCGAAAAGAGTTATTTCTTCGTAATTTAAGCATGTTAGAGAATCATTATCCATATTTTCAACAACGAGTAGATATGGCTGGTAAGGAAGGATTATCACTAGTACAAAAGTGTGTCATGGCTATCCGCCAACTAGCAAATGGATCTCCCGTCGATCATTACGATGAGTATCTACATGTTGCTGAAACAACTGAATTTGAGTGTATTAAGTTTATTTGTCAAGGCATTATACAAAAATTTGGTGGACAATATCTAAGATGACCAAATGCTACAGACATCGAGCGCTTGCTTCAAATGCATGAACAAAGACACGGATTTCTTGGTATGTTGGGTAGCCTTGATTGTATGCTTTAGGAATGGAAGAATTGTCCCGTTTCTTGGAAAGGCCAATTTACTCGTGGCGATCATGGGTCTCTGACAATTATGATTGTCAATCATGCATAGTTTTACATAACATGATTGTTGAAGATGAATGTGACATATTGATCAATTGGATTGATGGCGAGGTAGATAATTCGACACAAATATTTCAAGGTTCCACCCATGAATTCTAATAATATCTTCAAAGAAATTCAGAGATGCGCTCAAATGAAGTTCATCATCAACTCTTACTTGGTTGAACGTATTTGGTCGAATCGAGATTGTGAGTGATCTATATTACTATATATTATTTACCCGTACTGTTTTTAAATAATAATATTTGTCTACTATTGCACTTTTTTTAATTCTAATATAAAATTATATTTATGTTTTAATTTTTTTAAATATGTTAACAAAATATATAAACTTACAAATTAAAATTAATATAAAGTGAAAATTAGTAAATTATATTTGAATTCTTATTTATAACTTTATAATACATATATTAAATTTCTATAATAATAATCTCTAAATAAAAAAAGGAAACTTAGGATTTTGTGAACCTTCATTGTAGAGTTTTATGGAGGTTTTTACTTTGTTGAGGTGGTAGTGATGTGGCAGAAAAAAATATGGCAAATGAGGTTCTTAAAGATTCCATCACTATGAATGCTCCAAGCATTCTTAGCTTATCAAGTTTCTTTTACGATATTCTGGACACGGCGACAATCATTTGCCACTGCCCAATCATAGTCGAGATTCTGAAAGGTCACTCCCTCAACTACGCACTAACGGCAATTGCCGAAGTTCCACGGGTATACGTGCAACAACTCTGGAGGTCCCTAACCTCAGTTGCATGTGGTTCTGATTTTGACCTTGAAGGCTGGATTATAGACACATCGGAAGTCATCACCAAAGATCTCCTTTGCCAGCTCCTCAACCTACCGGATGCTACTTCCATCCCTGGCCGGATCCAATTCGACAACTCAGTCTCTGATGCCATACTCTGCCAGGAGATGCACACTTTAGGATATGCTAAGGAGCCCGCCAACCATCACACTTCTCTAGAGCTCATATGGCGCCGATCTGGTACACACTGTTCACCATCCTCAACCGATGTCTTTTGTCGATCACCAAGGGCATCGACCAAACCATCGTCAATCTTCTACGACTCATTCATGGCGTGGCCTACAACCGCCACACCGACTATGCATCCATCTTATGGACTGAGCTGATTGCAAAGGTACAAGCGAAAGAAGGCAACAAAAAGATGATGTGCCTTCCGTTTCCCAGGTTTCTTCAACTGATTGTCGCATATTTCCTTGACGTCTACCCAACGATTCCAAGGCTCTCTACACACGAGGTACTTCTCTCTACACGCATGACTAGAATCCAAAACAAACAGCCAATTCAAGGACTAGTCCCAATGCTACTACCTGCAGACTTGCTAGCTCTCGCTGACCCTTTGGTACCGAGTGTGGTAGAATATAGTCGAGAGAACAATGTAGTCGCTCCGATGGTCCAGCCAGATCCGACAGGACCTACCTAAGGAGCGCGTCCCGAGAGGCGCGAGGGTCCACACACTAGAGGAGGTAGGGTCCGGCGAGCAGGGGCTTTCGGATAGGGCGTGATGAGAGAAAATATAGTGAGGGGAGAAAAAGCGGGCGGTGCCGAACGATCATCCCGCAGAGCTAGCTCGTCCCGACGCCCAACCACCCCACCACACGCATCCATACAACCTCCAATCGACGATCCAACTTTACATGAAGTGGAGGTGGTGGATATAATGCGTGAATCGGCACAAGAAGAGGCAGTTTCCTCTTCCAGCATAGAATCTGGCACAACCTCTAGATCTGCCTCTAAATCAGGCTTTGGCTCAGAGTCGGGTTCCAAATCTAGTTCTGAATCATGTTCGGAGTTCGGTGCCGAACCAGGGTCCTCGGGCTCAAACGAAGAATCCACTGACTCTGATGATCACAACGACGACCAGTTTCGTCTAGAGCCAATCCCTCGAACCGAAGCCCAGACTGGAGTGATAAGGAGAGCAGAGGGAGAATTAGTTGAAAATGAAAATCAAAGTGAGTGAGTGAGGGAAAGGCGAAGTAAACAAAACAATGAGCGATATAGAGAGAAGAGGCCACCTACTAAAGTTGTCTCCACCCAGCCTCAAATAAGCGAGGCAGCCACATCCACTACCCCTTCTTATTTGTTGGGACGGGGTATTGAAAAAGACGTCGTGGATCTAGCGACGCATTCGCACACCCTCCTCAGCCACTCAGTATCCTCTCAACAGGATATTGTTTCATTTCCACAAGGGGACGTAGCACAACTGCCACCGGTCTCTCACTTGGAGAGTTCCAGTGTTGAAACAAGAGAACTCTTGCCCCGGTTATCGTCTTCTTTGGATGCACTATCGAGTCTAGATCCACTTGCAGATTTAATTCTTTTGTCTAGGACACAAGAAATCAATATGGCTAATGTCGACACTCTTCATGACTCGACCGGAACACCGAGAGTGAGTCTACCTCTTGGTGGCTTGAAAGGACAGTGGAAGTCCTGCAACGGCTATCATTAAGCCAACCGTGAGCACAAGCGGTACTGCGGTGCAATCCACCGTAGTTTCTTATATACTGCATGCATTTAATGCATGGCAGTATGGATTTACACGTGGTAGCAGCTAAGTGGTTGCATGTCATTGACCTTTGTAGACAACCTTAGTAGCCGCATGGTGCACAGTGTAGAATCAGAGTTGTTGTACGATTACAGACAAAAGGGGTGTCCGTTCTGACAGTTCGTACGTAGACGTGCAAAGGAGGTAAGACAATAGTAACATGCAGGGAGACTTCATGACCAGCTTTCGTTGAG
Organism: Saussurea involucrata; assembly: GCA_033807775.1. Lineage (NCBI taxonomy): Eukaryota > Viridiplantae > Streptophyta > Magnoliopsida > Asterales > Asteraceae > Saussurea > Saussurea involucrata. The sequence continues at coordinate 63,544,300 of CM066314.1, read as the reverse complement.
TCAGATCTTTATCAGCGAATGATAAAGTTCAGCGATTGCTGAAGTCTTCTACTTGATAGTTCACGTTGAATGGACAGGTCTTGCTTCGCTGATATCCGCATCAGTTCATAAGTAGACTTGTCGCTGGTTCTTGAGCTTGATCTTCGACTTCAGCGTAAAACTTTGATTGACGTGAAACTTGTCTTCAGGGATCATAAGTAAACAACTAACTTATCAGCGATCATCTCATAGACTGAACAGGCTCAGAGCTATATGATGATGAACAGTGTTCGCTGAATATCTAATCTAAAGAGTGAGAGTTACTATCAGCGGTACTGTAAAGTCTTAGTACTTATCAGCGACAGTGAAACTCTGATACATATTGTTTACTTACATTTTTCACTAAGTGTTTAAGAGAGGGTCATTATCAAATCACTGAGGGTTTGGATCAACAGGGACCGGGTTATATATTGTGTTTTCTATGTGTGTAAAGTGCATGTACTATTCGTTTCTGTTCAAGTGGGAGTTTGGAACGCTTTTTAAGGAGCACTGCTTTAATACTCAGCTTTGGGTGCTGCTTTTGATCAGGCTTGGTTTGTTTATCACAATTCAGAGAGATTTTGGTCTGTCTTGGATCCCTTTTTGGCTTTAGTACATGGATTCAGATGTTAATCAGTTTCAAATGCAGAATGGTCATGTGATTAGCTGTTGGATTCAGTTCATGACTTTCTTATGGTTGTTGTAATATGTCTGTTACTGGTTTTGTGATCTCTGTGGTGAATTTTGGCTTTCCGGAATGGATACTAAGTCAATTTGTGTATTTAGGCCTTTGGCCAATACACTTTCTGATCTTTTAGGCTATTTAAGGAATTTAGGATCTGAGGTTTTCTACATTGGGATCTGCTGCTTCTTTTATTTATTTAGGACTCATCAGTTTCAGCGGCCGTTATTCCATGTGCTTAATGTTTTTTTTGGTTGTTGTGGTCATTTTAGACCAATGGCAAATTGGTCCTTGTTTGATGCTTAATTGGTTTCAGCCCCATCAACTCAGCCATTTGAATTCTGTTAGTGGTAAAAATCGTAGAGGATTGGAGTTGCTCAATGGGAATTTTAGTGTTCAACATCATTTGCTTTTTCAGTTCAGACTTCTGATCAGTTTTCACGGGCTTATTGGTTTTAAATTGATGCTGTTTGGACTTGGAATTTGCTTATTCTTTGCTAATTTTCAGCTTGGTAATATTCAGAGAAGATTTTTAAAGTTAATTAAGGATTCAAGTGGCTGCCAGGTTCGAATTCTTGAGTTGATTTCCAGGGTCAGATTACGAATTGGGTTTGATGATGCTAAATTTCCTTCTGATTGATGTGGCATTCCTCAAATGCGTCCTCTCCTTTTCTTTTGGTGCTCGATCATATATGATGATGATGATCTTTTCATCTCGGTTTGGGTTTCGAATTCAATTGATTCTGACAGTGATCGATTGAGGGGTTTTGATCTGTTCGATGGCTTCAATATGGTTCTATGCTGGCTTGAGTACGGATTGGGGGATCGATCTCTAATTTTGCTGGTTCGATGGCTCCTCTCCTTTGTTTTCATCCGATTTGCAGGTTTGAAAGTTCCTCTTCTTCTTTTTTCGATCGACCGTCCTTCTTTATCCTCGATTTCTTTCTGTTCGTTCAATGTTCTCTGGACGATTTGGGTTGTTCGTGGTCGATTTTGGTTCTGTGAATTTTTGGGGAATGGTGAGTATAATGGTAATATGATATGGGCTTCAATTGATTTAATTTGGAAAAGGATTTGGGCTTCATATGGTTTAATTTGGGCTGGAAAGAATATGTGGGCTTCTATTATTAATCTATGGTTTTTTTCTGGGCCTACGAATTTAAAGGGAAGAAGGATTGGTGGAAGTATTTGGATTTTTATGGAGATAGGTGAAAGGGATCTGATTGTTTTTTAGGAAAATAATATTAAAGGGGCTTTTAATTTGGGAGGAATGGGCTTCATTTTAATTAAAAAGAACGTTGGGCCTTGCAAGGATTATTTAGGCTTTTGTGGAAGCTGTTGGAGTATGGTTCTGGGTCCTTTTAAAATTCATTTGATTTATTTTGCTGGATTGGGCCCCTGTTGCAGCTGTTTGGGCCTGGTTTATTGTCATAAGAGTTGTTCCATTGGGCCTAAGAGGTGGTTTTGGCTTTTGTTTTTAGTTAACTGTTTAGACCATGTTGGGTTTTCTTTTTTGAATAGGCCTCTTTTGAAGTTTTTTCCTAAGCACTTTCTTGGACAGTGTTTTGTAAAAATGGGTATGCCCATTTCTCTTTTGTAATTTCTTTCTTTTTTGAATAAAGTTTTTCCAAGGGGTTCCGCCCCCTTTTTCCAAAAAAAAACATAGATTTGGACAAGCAGAATTTCATCACCTTTTCTCTTGTAAAACAAAGTGGTTTCAGTGGTACCTCTTTCGAACTTTTTGACAAGAAGGAAGGTTGAGAGTCGTTTATACCATGCTCTTGGGGCCTGTTTGAGTCCATACAAAGCCTTATCCAAATAGTAGACATGATTTGGGTATTTTGCACTCTCAAATCCTGATGGTTGTTGGACATAAACTTCTTCTTGAATCTGTCCATTGAGGAAGGCGTATTTGACGTCCATTTGGTATACCTTAATACCTCTATGGGCTGCGAAGGCTAGGAAGATCCTTATAGCTTCGAGCCGTGCGATAGGGGCAAAGGTTTCCTCATATTCAATGCCTTCTTCTTGACAGTATCCTTTGGCCACCAGCCTTGCCTTGTTCCTAATAACCACCCCATCTTCATCCTTTTTATTTCAAAACCCATTTGGTCCCTATAGCAGTTTTGCCTTTTGGCTGAGGTACTAGGGACCATACTTTGTTGCGCTCAATTTGAAGAAGCTCTTCTTGCATGGCTTATACCCAATTTGGATCGTCTAGGGCTTCAGAAACTCTCTTTGGTTCGATTACACTAAAAACATTTGTAAAGAAAAAAAAGTTAGCAGTGGTTGATCGAGTTTTCACTTTGCCTGAAGGATGACCAATGATTTGGCTCTGTGGATGACTTTTTATCCATTTCTTCATCCTTGGAAGGTGGTCATTAGTTGCATCAAGTTGAACTTCTGTTGTTGAAGGTACTTCATCTGTGCTTGTGGTTGGAGTTGATGTTTCACCATGAGTTGGGATTTCAATGAGGGTTGGTATAGAATCTTCTGTAGATGTAGATGTAGAATCCTCGTTCTACCCAGGTGTTGATTCCTCTGTTGTCACAGGAGTAGGATTTTTCTGTTGCTCTGTCGTGGAGTCCTTGTTTGTTGTGTTCCTTGGTTTCTCCCCTTCAATACTTGTACCTACACAATTAGTTGAAGACGGTGAAGTATTCGAAGGACCAGTTAAAGATATACCTTGAGTTGCCTGGTCTGCAGAGTGTGGATCTCCAGAAGCTCTTTGACCTTCTGCACAGGGATCATTTTCGTCATTGAACATATCTTCGAACAACAGATTTAACTCTGTTTCTCGAGATGTTGAGACACCAGAGGCTTTATTGTTTAGCCCAAGTTTTGAACTGATTTGTTCATAACTCATTTGAAATAAATCATCAAAGGAAACATTTATGCTTTCCACGATGGTTCTTTTTCGCAGAACATAGACATGATATGCTGTGGATGTGGCAAAGTATCCAATGAACTTCCCTTCATCTGTCTATGATCAAATTTTCCAAGATGCTCTCTGTCGTTTAAGACAAAGCATCTGCATCCAAACACATGGAAGAACTTGATGTTTGGCTTCCTTTGGTTGATCAAGTGATAAGGTGTTTTCGTGCGTCTCTTCACTATTAAGGAGCGATTATGAGTATAGCATGCAATATAGATTGCTTCTACCCAGAAAGAAGTGGGTAGTCCAGATGCGAATTTCTCTATAATCTGTGACTGGATTGAAGCCATGCAAGAGGAGCTTCTGGAATTCGAGAGAAAAAAAGTTTGGTGCTTGGTTACACTTCCAAAAGACAAAGCATCTATTGGAACCAAGTGGGTTTTCAGGAATAAAAATGATGAGGATGGGATAATCATCAGAAACAAAGCAAGGTTGGTTGCAAAAGGATACTGCCAAGAAGAGGGCATTGATTATGAAAAAACCTTTGCACCAGTGGCTAGGCTAGAGGCAATCAGAATCTTCTTAGCCTATGTTGCTCACAAAGGATTCAAGGGCTATCAAATGGATGTAAAATATGCTATTATGAATGGAAAACTACATGAAGAAGTATATGTCCAGCAACCTCCATGTTTTGAAAGCTCAGAGTTTCCAGATCATGTGTACAAGCTAGACAAAGCTCTGTATGGCCTTAAACAAGCTCCCAGAGCCTGGTATGAAACTCTGTCCACTTTTCCGTTGATCAACCACTTTGAAAAAGGTACTGTGGATACTACCTTATTCTTTAGGAGATATAAAAATGATATACTTCTGGTACAGATATATGTTGATGACATTATCTTTGGGTCTACTAACCAAAAGTACTGTCATAGGTTTTCTGAGTTGATGAAAAGTGAATTTAAAATGGGCATGATGGGATAACGTTCTTTCTTCCTTGGTTTACAAGTAAAACAATCCATCAGAGGCACCTTTATAAGCCAATCAAAATATGTCTCAGATATTTTGAGAAAATATAAGCTCAACAACTCAAATCCTATGAAAACTCCTATTGCCACCGGAGTAAAGCTTGACCATGATCCAGAGGGTCAATCTGTTGATGTCAAGACCTACATAGGCATGATATGGCCCCTTCTGTACTTAACTGCTAGCAGACCTGACATAATGTTTGCAACTTGTCTTTGTGCTAGATTTCAAGCAAATCCTAAGGAATCCCATTTGTCTGATGTCAAAAGAATTTTCAAATACCTCAAAGGGACTCAATTCTTGGGTCTCTGGTATCCTCTTAACTCTGGCTTTGAGCTTGTAGCATATACAAATTCAGATTATGGAGGATGCAGGAATGACAGAAAGAGTACTTCTAGTAGTTGTCAATTGCTAGGAGATAAGCTTGTGAGTTGGACATCCAAGAAGTAGAACTGTGTGTCAACTTCTACAGCAGAAGCATAATATGTTGCTGCTGCTAGTTGTTGTTCACAAGTCATATGGATGAAAACACAACTCAGAGACTATGGAATGGAGTACAATAAAGTTCCAATTCTCTGTGATTCCAAGAGTGCAATAGCAATTACAGCAAATCCAGTTCAGCACTCCAAGACAAAGCACATTGATATAAGGTACCACTTTATCAAAGATCATGTTGAAAAAGGGATTATTGAAATGTACTTTGTTTCAACTGACTTCTAGCTTGTTGATCTATTTACAAAAGCCCTTGATGAAAGGAGGTTCAACTTTTTTAATCAGCAAGATGGGTATGCTAAACTTGTCTTCCTAATTTCTGTTCAAAACTTCATAGCCTCTGACATCCATCTCAGAGCTCTGATAAGAGAAACTAGGTAGTACATATCAACAGAGCCTCTGTTGCTTGTCTCAGAGCTCTGGCAGTGTTTGTTAATAAATTCCTATACAGTTGTTTCATTTCTGTCCACTTTTCTTAAAAGATGTTTTTTCAAAAGTTGCACATATCAAGGGGGAGTTCAAAAGTTAAATTTGTGAATAAGCTCCTCTGTTTAGGGGGAGCTTAAAAGAATATAAGCATTGTTTAAGGGGGAACAAGTCAAAATTTTCAAATCTTCATGACTTCTTTTGGTAATCAAAATAAAATCTTTTTTGAGAAAGGGAACACCTATTCTGATGAAAACATCTTTTGATTATATCTCTGAACTTATACTCAGAATCAGGTCTCTGAGACTTCACCAAAGCCTCTGACATAATCATCAACGCTCTGTGACTCCTCTGAAAAACCTCTGACGTATTAGTTCTCTAATTATTTTCCTCATCAGATATAGGATTTGCAAATGATTTTAGGGTAAAGGTGAAACATCTTGAGAAACTGGGTTACTTGAACGATTGTCAGAAGTCACTCAACAGAGGCCAGCATAAGCAAAGAGTTCCAACAGAGCTCTGCCATTTCTTGGTGCCTTGTACTTTATCTGCTAATACTCATCAGAAGTGCGGGTTATTTATGAGCCTCAACCACATGTCACCCACCAATCTCTAAACGTGATGGTTCCATCTCAGAAAAGATGTCAGTTCCAATAACACGTGGCATTTTTTGATTGGATACTTGAGCACTAGCTGTAACCGCGACTCAAATCAGACGCCGTTCCACTACCTGGCACTCGAGTACCCTTCGACGTTATCTCTGAAATCCTTCGAGTATAAATACCCATTTAAAAATCCCTTTTACTCTTTACGCTCTCTCAACCTTTGAAATACCTGCAAATTCCCTCTCATATTGCAAATCCAAAACCGTTGTTCTTCAAGCTTCTTGAAGCTGCAACCATGGCACAAAAAGACTCTGCAGAATCAAGCAGAATCGTCCCTGTCGACCAAATCATCATCCAACCCTACGTATTCCACGATAACAACTATAGGCTTTCCATCAACACAGGACTGTATGAGCCTCTGTACCACATTATTTTGGAGTTCTTTCGTCGCTCTGAACTATTTCTTGCCCTCACAAAAGCCGACGAGAATATGCCACAGGTCTACGTGCAGCAATGGTGGACTACGTGCAGCAATGGTGGACTACCTGCCACTTTATCGAAGAAAGAGGCGGAATTATTGGTAAATTCGATGTTGGACCCAACGCAGGAGCAGGGTCAGTTCGCATTCGTCCCAAAACCATCAGAAGGATCTTCGAGCTTAAAACCCTTGCAGAACTTGGAATTCCTGCATATGAAATACCACCTAAACAACCGATCCTCTTAGAATTCATTAGGTTTCTAGGCTACAATGAAAACCTTGAAAAACTTAGTGCTTTCAAGAGAAGCCGATTCCCACCCCTATGGAACTTTATTTTCTCAGCCAACCTTAAACAGGACCCTCACCTGCAAATATGGTTGCCAAGACCAAACCAGCCTTGAAATCATGATTATCATGTATGGTCTCTACTTCCAGAGGAACTTCGACTACGCCACAATCCTCTACGAGGAACTTCTGGCCGTTGTAAATACCAAGAACAACGCTCTTGCAAGAGGCTAGCGTATGGGAGAAGACAAGAATCTGAAGACAATCCGGTTTCCCAGATTAATCAACTTGACCATCAGAGAGGCCTTCGAAACTCTTCAACTCACTCAACAAGGAGCTCCAACTCCAGTTTGGACGATGTCATCCTTCAGACCAACAATCTTCGGTATGTATCCCTCTACTCGCAGAGTCCCAAGGACTATGCTTAACTTGATCCATCCAGATCATCTTGCCATCTGGAACTATAGACACGCTGCCCAACCTCAAGAACCTGAGGTGGGATCCCCAGCATACTTAGGTCCTAAGCCTAAATTAGATGTATCCTCTGAGAGTGAAGCAGAACAAGAAGGACCAGAGGTAAGAGTACCCACAGAGGGGTCTTCCTCAGAGGAAGAGATGGAGACTAAAAACATAGTTGACAGAGCACCCACAGAGGGGGCTGTCACAAAGGGAGCAGAAGATGCTGTAGAGGGAGGGGCAGAGAATTCTGGTCCTTTTAGTTCTCGCTCACTCCCAGTACAAGCACACAATCTGTCCATGGTGATCTAGACCATATGGACATTGAACAAGAAGTGTACACCTCGAACCCTAACTAGCTTAACCAATCAGAGGCAACTCTCCATGCCACTGAGATGCACAGAACGGGGAAGCCAATTTTGATAGTAATGTCTATTCGCCTCAGGACATTGATAGGATCCTTACACACGATGATGCCTCTGTGGCTCATATCTCAAAAGAGTAACAACTTAGGTCTCTTGGTAACTTTCGATTTACCCGTAGCGATTGTCTTTCTCAGAGACAATATGAAAGCCTACTTTCACAGGGATTGGATTGCCTAGATCGCAATATCAATTCCCACGTTTAGTTAAATCTCTCAGATTCTGAGGATGAGAGATCTGAAGAAACCAGAACACCCAGAGATGTTTCTCCTCAGAGGGAACATCAAGGACCGGGTGGAAGTCCTTCCAGAGTCAACGCTAAAATAGCTCTGAAAGAAGGCGCCTCTGAACTCGAGGCTCAATTGGAAACATGTGTTGGTTCCAATGTTCCGACCTATGATCTTGCCACAAAAACAGAGTTCAAAGGTTTTTGTGATGAGATTAGAACCTCCTTGAATGAGTATAAACTTATCAATACAGGTTTGGAAGAGCAGAGGAAAAATGAGAATACCTCTCTGCAAGAAGAGCTCACAACCATCAAAACTCAACTGACAGAACTTCTCAGAAGTTAGCGGATCTGGAGAAGGCGAGCTCTGAGGAATCGAAAAAGCATCAATCAGCGATCGAAGCTCTGAAGACAACACTCACCGATTACCAGAAGAAAACTTCCAACAGAGATCCACCATCTGTCACTCTGTCAGAAGCTAACATCAGAGCTCTGATAGAGGTGATAAATAACTCTGTCGCAGCTGCAATAAAAAATCTACCAACCTCCTCTGCTACGCCAACTGATGCTACACCAACTAATGCCACACCAACAGCTGCTACGCCAACTCCTATCTCCACTATCCCACGACCTAACGATCGACCAATCACAATAAGATACATGGGAGAATTCAGAAGCGAGGTCTTGAGTAGCATGATGACCATTTCCTCAAAATTTGTGGGTAAAACCCAGGCTGCAGAGAAACATGTTCAACAAACTTTGGACGCCCACAAATTTAACTTTGGCGATCAAGTAGACGAAGTGAGGTCTGCTGCTAATGAACTGGAAGATGTACTGAAGAAGACTGCTCGTGAATTCCTTGATCTCATCATAGAGACCACTTCAAGAAAGAGATATGCTGGTGAATCATCTGCTGCTAGGGATTCTAAGAAGGCAAGGGTTGTTGATCCAGACATTCACCAGATTTGTACCTCTGACGATGCTGATATGGAAGAGGGGTCTGATCAACAAAAGAGGGAGAACTACGAAGACAAACTTAACTATACCTTCAAAGATAGACAAATCAAAACCCTAGCAGAAACCTCAACTTCAACAGAACCTCCAGTAGAAATGTGTGATTTTAACAGAACAAAAATCAAAGTTGAGTGGTATGCGATAAACAAAGCAAAATCAAAGAAACCCTAAATCCTCTACCCGATTTGTGTCTTCGTCGAGAGTAGCGAGAGTGAAGGGATGCGATAACCAGAGAACTAAAAAGGTGCATATTTGAGACTGCCTGAATCGTCGTCTTGGAAATAGAGGAATAGTCTGAAGAGTCATCTCGGATAAAGAGTGCTTAGTTGTTGGATTTTGTACGTGTTATGTATTACCGGATTTGTAGTTTAGGCTATTAAAGTTGTATTTAAGATTTTTTAAGAGATTGTGTAACATCCTAAAAACAGGGCTAACTTAAACCTCAAATTATAACAAGATTTAAACATAAACTTTCTAAACTTTATACATAAGCAAAGATTCAACCTTGAGGATCACATTTACATATATAGAGTTCTTCAAATAACCTATTAATCTAATCATGTCACTATAATCAGATTAACTAGGTTATCTAAGTGATCTATTCAAAACCTCAGTATTCGAAACTTCTTTGCTAATTCAAAAGCTCTCGTCCCACATCCCTTTATCTTTCCGAACTAGTACCTGGTAAGAAAACATCATTTGAAACGATTAGGCTAATGCCTAGTGAGAACATTAAGTTTCAAAATAATATTTGATCAAAACATTGTCAACAAGGCATAACAAACCTGGTTTACTCTTTTTCTTACCACATACCGAACCATTCTTCAATATCAGTTTAAACCTGATTACATGACTACGAATCTGACATCAAGTCAATCGTTGCTCATATTCCAATTTCATGACTACGAATCTGACATTAAGTCAATCGTTTCTCATATTCCAATTTCCATGACTACGAATCTGACATTAAGTCAATCGTTGCTCATATTCCAATTTTCATGACTACGAATCTGACATTAAGTCAATCGTTGCTCATAGTAAATTTCCACATACATCAAAATAATGAAAGTCCATCATCTATTCTACGTGTACATAACCTCTAGTGCCTATGGATCCATATCACCTATTTGTACTTATACAGGTATTTACTCAATATCAATTCCTCATAACAATCGTATAAGCGAATTATATTAATATCTCATAAATTCTTTATATCATTTATTATAAGCAAATCACATTTATCATGTCAATTTCTTATAAGATACGACTAACCGTTAATATTATCATTTACGGTTCTATAATATAATTTTACTTCATAAATTATTCTCCCAAATCCTTCATATCAAATAATAGATTTTACTTATAAAATCCTTTTCCAACAATTTAAACAAACAACTCATTTATAAAATATACCTTACCATGATTTAAAACATTATAAAAAGGATAAGGTAAGAATGAACTCACCTGTTATTAGACGCGACACTCTTTCTTTGATTCCGTCACTAACTCCACAAAGATCTGAAATACCATATATATAATATACTAGTATTAATCCACTGCACAGGATTCTCTAACGACTAGAAATCCTTAATATCTAAAAATTCTCGTCTCTTATCGCAATACATAACACATGTCGCAATCAACTACTGCGACACAGTGTCATATCGCAATCTACTATTGCGATATCTCCTCATGTCGCAACCAACTGTTGAGACATGGCACGAAGTCGCAACCAACTGTTGAGACATGGCACGAAGTCGCAACCAACTGTTGAGACATGGCACGAAGTCGCAACCAACTGTTGAGACATGGCACGAAGTCGCAACCAACTGTGTTCATACATGTCTCAACCCACTAAATTCATACATGTCTCAACCCACTAAATTCATACATGTCTCAACTAACTGAAAAACGTAAAACCCAGAAATTATCAGTTTTAGACCATGTTTGTTTCTATAAACATGCAAGTATGTTTAACACTACTTATAGAACATATCTATCCACCCAGATTTATCATAACATCCATAAATCATCAAAACCCATTTTTAACCTCATAAAAGCTTATGAACACAAAATTCATAATTTCATACTTTCAAACTATACATGTTTCTACAAGTTGTAGATATGTTAAAGACTATAACATAACAAGATTTTCAACTCAGATTAACATAATCTTCAAACATCATCAAGACCCACTTTCTAAAACTCCATAGCAAAACTTTAACTATAACCCAAGGATGAAGAATTTAAATAAGAAGATTACCTTTATAATTCTCACAGTCCACACTTAAATCCACCTGTAAAATTTTCCATTTCTTCTTTCTTCTTCTTTTCGTCTCCTTTCTATCTCTCTTTCTCTCTTGATCTTTTTCGTAAAACCACATACACACACATTCATATGATTAAATGAGGACACCTCTCTCTCCCTTTACCAACTTTAAATATGGTGTTGACACCTCATCCACCTATTACCAAACAACCCTCAAACTTTCATCCTTTGGCAAGTTCCATCCTTCCATTTTACAAATTAATTTAGAGTTTATCCCTTAACTTAAATTCCTTAAAATACATAACATTACTTACCCGATATTAAACTCTAAAATTAATCCATCCCAATATAAATATCAAAACATATCAAATAATTATACCCAATTATTTAATAAACCCAAACATTATCTTTTACAAAAATTGGGATGTTACAATACTCCCCAACTTAAAAATGATTTCGTCCTCGAAATCGAAGCTAGGTAAACCAATGAAGATATTAAATCTTCATATCCCCTTCCAGCTCTAAAATCACATTAATATCTCAATGATATAATACCACATCCTTAGGTCACAAATTTTTAACTTATCTTTCTATAATTCCTTACAGTTCCTCCAAATAACTACTCTTACTATCCACTCTTACTTTAGTAAGTGAAATTACATCATACCAACATGAAATATTTTGTACATCTCTTCACTTTAAGTCTTACATACTTAATCACAAATAAAAGTCCAGAAAGAACAAGGATTCATCTTTTCATATTTCTGAACCTTACCTCTTTCATCATTACTCGCTCCCCAACTTGGATTTGCAAGCCTCCTTAGAGTAACTGTTTATTATTAAATCTTCATCCGACTATTTCTTGGTCTACCATACCGTCATCAACCGCAACTCAATCTCCAGGTCTCAAAATAATAATAACGTATACTGCCAAAATTCACACACACTTTAAATCGGACATACTCACCACTTTTGAATACTTCAATAATTACGGCAAACCATCATTACTTCCATGACTTACACGTTTCTTTGGTACAAAGTGCTACCACTTCCTCACACCACTATCGCACCACGCAATCACCTTGCTACCCAGCACTAAAGTGTTGTACATCAAGGGTGATAATTCTATTGAACCTGTATTATGACTAGATTCTTAGGTCCGATCTTTTTATCGTTACTTTCCCACGTTAGCATGGGGCACCACCCTTCAAACATTACTTGCCTCTCTCTCCCAACCTTTCCACTTGCCGATAACATTTTCTCATTACTATACATAACCAAATATTTGCACCAAAATTCTAACTTAAAGTATTCAACTAAATCATTTTGAATAATCACCCACTACCGTTCCGACATTCTATTCTGATATTAGCTATATCACCATGCCATCTTACAAACCACCTGCTCTAACAACTTTATTGACAAATAGTACACTTCATCCCAAATCTCCGAAAATACTTCCATCTAATGCTCCCTCTTTCTAACTTCTCATTACATACCGGTGACACATTTTTCTTAGCCATTGATGCCACTATTCGTTCGTACATCCTCCACCCATAACATCTCACAACAGACCAGGTCTTTCATGGTCATTCGTACACAATTCAAATTTACTTTTACGTTCTTCCGCATAATTAACTGAGTCTATTTCACTACTTTATTCCTTCCCAACTTTAGTTGAACTACAACTCACGAGCTTCTAATTTACTTAAACTTACTCGTTTCTTGCTAGCTCTTTGTGATTTCAAACCATTATATAGACAGGGCATAATCCCTCACAGATCTACATAGTCTATACACTCACTTTGATCGTGTTTAATACTTCATCCTTTATAAACCATCCACGTCGTAAGTAGAACACTTACCTAAAACAATAGTCTTTTACTATCTTAACACCCCTATAAGGTGATCTTTCAACTTTTAATCTTCTGATTCAAGACATAACATTCATACATGACCTCAAAAGGATAACCAATGCATTCATATCGTGTAAACTTCAATTATAATACAATCCATGCAATTCCAACCCCAAACCCAAGTCGAGCTTATTAAACCGGTCGAATACCCTCAAGACTCGACCGAATCCAAAACCGAACCATCGGTTCAAAGGATTTGATGATCATTTATCAACATCAACTCATGCAATTAAAATGCATCTAACTCATATTATGCAACACACGATCCGAGGTATGATAATTTCATAACCCCTTCATTGCTATCTTCCTAATGAAGTCAATTCATATATGTATCTATATGTACACGTATATGCAACTCTTTTATACCCAACAATGCATATAATTCACCAAGGTTCATTAGTCCCAAAGGTATTAAGAATACAATATCATCAAACGGTCCTCACACATAAGACCAATACTTAAACAGGCACTTATTTAAATAAAATGCAATTAAGCACATAACACATCATAATTATTGCACAACCACAATAATCTCTAAAAGCGTATTCTGGCCACATAGCTTTCACTTATACAATAAATTAACCAAAGCCTCTTTCACTCGCGATTTATTTGTCAATCACTCAAATTCCCCAAGTGTGGGTGTTTCACAAGATAAGAATTGTCTGCTTTGCGGACACCCTCTGCATAACAGCATGCCGGCACCGCTCACGGTTTTGTTCTTGCCCGCACAGGCATACGCGGGACGCACCCAGACCGCACCCAGTGACAGGCAAAAAGGCCTCACACATCTTATGCAACTGTCGACTTCAATGTCAATAGTCAATATGTCAATATTCCTTACCCTATTCTTTAACAAGGGTCCCTAACCGAAGCTAATCCTTCCAACATATCATAATCCAATTCACATCCCATCGTCTTTATCTCAATTTATTCGTGCAACGTTAATATCTCAAGATTACCATAAATTCTTATTTGACGTCGAGGATATTTCCTTTCGGTCTCATCACACTACTCATATCGATTTGCTAATTCCATTACCTTGATGACCACTAGTCCTTCCTCCGGACGCAATCGTCCCTCGGCAACTTTATTTCTAGTCATCGAACAAGGGTACAAACCCTCATACATCCGACACTAAAGTCCACTTTCGACTCTCCCACTGTTCACCTCTCATCCTGAACACAAATTCCAAAACTTCAAACATTCTCCCATGATTTGTCTACCATCTCTCCACTCTCTGAGTTTTTTCTTAGCTTATAGTGTAATACTCTACGACCTAGTGAGTTCATAGCCTTCATGCATGACAACGTGATAAATAAATCATTTCACACATTTTCTCATTTTAAAGAACAACGCTTGAAACAACTTGGGCACACATGACCCCAACATTCTCATAACTCCAATGTACTGCACAACGATCTCGAGAACCGTTTGCATACAACTTTCCGTAAAACTTAATCTTTCTTAACCAAAATGATGTTGTTACGACAGTAATGTATTAAATGAAAATCTTTTCATACTACAAAAGTTTTAAAAGAATTTTCCAACACGAAGCAAATTAGTCGGTCCTCACATGATATCATCAAGTCAATACTCTTGTTGGTTATAAAAGTTTTGCTGGCCAATGTTTTCTTGACCTTTTCTACCATTAACCTTCCGTATAAAAATACGAAATATTTTGCAAATTGGTAAACCCAAAATTTCATTGTGCATCATAAATGAAATTGTCTCTTTCTTTAATTACACATTTGAACATGCAACTCAGCCTCAACTAAAATTGTTATTTATGCATTTGTTTTGAAATCATGCAAACTCATGTAGCACACTTACTAGGACACCATGCATAAAACTTTACTCGCAACTGAAGGCTACTCACTCAAACAAGGTCAATCATTTTACTCACGCAACTTATCATTAACACACTACTTCCGACCAGTGGTTGCCCTTTCGGCCTTGTAACACTTGCTATAAATGCATTCCACGGCCCACTTACTCAACCATTTCATACTATTTCCGTCTTGATCAATCATCTTACATTCTATCTCCACACATTTGAATTCACCTATTAAAGGTTGTCTCGGCGGACTTTCATGAGTCCCACCAGTTCCAGGTTGTCCTTCCAACCCCCAATCATTACTGATCTATTCTCCAAAGAATTGAAGGACCTTGGTGGCGTATCCACCATCGTTCTGCTATAACACACAGGAATAACCATAAAATGGTTATACGAGTATAGACATATGAAACGTACTTTACTGATCATTAGTCACTGTAACAATTTAGAAACAAGTATACTCGTGTATTAATATATTCATAATAACAGTAGCTAATTGAGATTGTGAATATATCATACCTGAGAATTCTCGTTACCATCGCTATGGTACTAATTTCACGTATTTCCGTCGACTCAAGACTATCCTGTCTTAATGCTTCTACCCAATCTCACGAATCATATCTTAATTCATCCCAGCTTAAGTCTAAGTACCTCCTCAGCATACTTAGTTCACTTAAACTAATGCTCTGATACCAATTTGTAACATCCTAAAAACAGTGCTAATTTAAACCTCAAATTATAACAAGATTTAAACATAAACTTTCTAAACTTTATACATAAGCAAAGATTCAACCTTGAGGATCACATTTACATATATAGAGTTCTTCAAATAACCTATTAATCAAATCATGTCACTATAATCAGATTAACTAGGTTATCTAAGTGATCTATTCAAAACCCCAGTATTCGAAACTTCTTTGCTAATTCAAAAGCTCTCGTCCCACATCCCTTTATCTTCCTGAACTAGTACCTGGTAAGAAAACATCATTTGAAACGATTAGGCTAATGCCTAGTGAGAACATTAAGTTTCAAAATAATATTTGATCAAAACATTGTCAACAAGGCATAACAAACCTGGTTTACTCTTTTTCTTACCGCATACCGAACCATTCTTCAATATCAGTTTAAACCTGATTACATGACTACGAATCTGACATCAAGTCAATCGTTGCTCATATTCCAATTTCATGACTACGAATCTGACATTAAGTCAATCGTTGCTCATATTCCAATTTCCATGACTACGAATCTGACATTAAGTCAATCGTTGCTCATATTCCAATTTTCATGACTACGAATCTGACATTAAGTCAATCGTTGCTCATAGTAAATTTCCACATACACCAGAATAATGAAAGTCCATCATCTATTCTATGTGTACATAACCTCTAGTGCCTATGGATCCATATCACCTATTTGTACTTATACAGGTATTTACTCAATATCAATTCCTCATAACAATCGTATAAGCGAATTATATTTATACCTCATAAATTCTTTATATCATTTATTATAAGCAAATCACATTTATCATGTCAATTTCTTATAAGATACGACTAACCGTTAATATTATCATTTACGGTTCTATAATATAATTTTACTTCATAAATTATTCTCCCAAATCCTTCATATCAAATAATAGATTTTACTTATAAAATCCTTTTCCAACAATTTAAACAAACAACTCATTTATAAAATATACCTTACCATGATTTAAAACATTATAAAAAGGATAAGGTAAGAATGAACTCACCTGTTATTAGACGCGACACTCTTTCTTTGATTCCGTCACTAACTCCACAAAGATCTGAAATACCATATATATAATATACTAGTATTAATCCACTGCACAGGATTCTCTAACGACTAGAAATCCTTAATATCTAAAAATTCTCGTCTCTTATCGCAATACATAACACATGTCGCAATCAACTACTGCGACACAGTGTCATATCGCAATCTACTATTGCGATATCTCCTCATGTCGCAACCAACTGTTGAGACATGGCACGAAGTCGCAACCAACTGTTGAGACATGGCACGAAGTCGCAACCAACTGTTGAGACATGGCACGAAGTCGCAACCAACTGTGTTCATACATGTCTCAACCCACTAAATTCATACATGTCTCAACTAACTGAAAAACGTAAAACCCAGAAATTATCAGTTTTAGACCATGTTTGTTTCTATAAACATGCAGATATGTTTAACACTACTTATAGAACATATCTATCCACCCAGATTTATCATAACATCCATAAATCATCAAAACCCATTTTTAACCTCATAAAAGCTTATGAACACAAAATTCATAATTTCATACTTTCAAACTATACATGTTTCTACAAGTTGTAGATATGTTAAAGACTATAACATAACAAGATTTTCAACTCAGATTAACATAATCTTCAAACATCATCAAGACCCACTTTCTAAAACTCCATAGCAAAACTTTAACTATAACCCAAGGATGAAGAATTTAAATAAGAAGATTACCTTCTTAATTCTCACAGTCCACACTTAAATCCAGCTGCAGATTTCTTCCATTTCTTCTTTCTTCTTCTTTTCGTCTCCTTTCTATCTCTCTTTCTCTCTTGATCTTTTTCGTAAAACCACAGACACACACACATTCATATGATTAAATGAGGACACCTCTCTCTCCCTTTACTAACTTTAAATATGGTGTTGACACCTCATCCACCTATTACCAAACAACCCTCAAACTTTCATCCTTTGGCAAGTTCCATCCTTTCATTTTACAAATTAATTTAGAGTTTATCCCTTAACTTAAATTCCTTAAAATACATAACATTACTTACCCGATATTAAACTCTAAAATTAATCCATCCCAATATAAATATCAAAACATATCAAATAATTATACCCAATTATTTAATAAACCCAAACATTATCTTTTACAAAAATTGGGATGTTACAGATTGTGCTTAAAAAAGTGGTACCACATGCTTTAGTAGTTGTGTTTAAGACATTTTGAAATCTTGTTTATAAGATAGTATAGATATAGACACATTTTCCCCTTAGAAAATATAAACCATGTGTTTCATTCATCACGAAGCACTTAAGAATTTTATTAAAAATGTTGACTGTACTGAAATTTTCTTAATGTTATCGACAAGTGCTAAAATTCGTTGAACTATTTTTCGTTCAACATTCAAGATTTTGTATCTATTTTCTAAACATGTTATATTTGTGACATGTTTCACATTGTCGGTTTTTCCTTTTACGATGAATTATTGATCATGAGATAAAAGCGTTCTCTTAACTGTGATTGACATATTGTTTCCCTAGTTTTTATTGTATGTATGAGTAATTGGTCTTTTCACCATGTGATCATCAATTTCTATAATAGATCAACATAAATCTTCATGACAATTGAAAACTAATATAACCAATATGAAAATAAATGTAAATACCTAATAGATTAATATATAACAGCATTAGAAATATTTATGCAAATTAATTTAACTTTTTAAATTCCACTTGCATTGTGTCACCAACAATGACCTTAAAATTGAACTTCATTGTGTCCCCAATTGTGTACGACTGATAAAATCACTACTTTTTTTGAACATATATGTTTCTCTGTATGATGTAAATACACCTTTGCCAAAGTCTCCACCATCAGTGTTGACAAAACGAACTTTCATTTTTTTCTGCTAAGAACTGCATCTCGTAGACCCTCAACCATATTATTATTATAAAGATGGTATTCCGTATCTCGCAATGGTAAAATAATCTTTTCGTTGCTGCTTGTGTCGCTATGTGTGAGCATCTTGACTATTCCGTTTTGGGACATTTTCTCCAAGTTATGTAAATGAATTATGAATATAAGATATCTGAGTGGGCTCTATTTATACAAAAAAACATGACATGCAACGAGATCTTCAAAATTCAATGGTAATTTAATGATATCAATTAAAAAATCAACTGAGTATTATTTTTCATTTAATCCCCTAGAATATTACTTAAATATGGATCATGGTCATTTATTTATGCTAGAAGTGTGTCTATTGAATGAGAATGTATAATTTAACTTTAAACCGAATATTTAAATTGCTTTAAATTTTATTTTTTAGGAAATTTATCAATCATAAGATAAAGAATTTAAAAATCACAAATACTATAATTGTTTATTTGATTGTTTAACCTTATAATTTGCTATTTGGCAAAGATATAATGAAGCACAATATATGATACTTCATCTTTTATGTATGTGAGAATCTCAGTTTGATCAGGTAACAATAAATCAATAAGAAATAATAAGAACAATTGATGATTTCAACTGGTCATCCCTCTCATATTCATGATTCAAGATAGTTACAAAGGTTTGAATGAAAATCTCAACTATCTCTCTAAAACAATTAAGCTCACTAATGAATCTCTATCAATTGCTAATGAATCGCTAGGAATGACTAATCAATTGCTCTGAATCGCTATCCTAATTCTAAGGCCTAAGCCCATTAAGCAATTATGCCCAATTTAACATAATTAAAGGCTTTTACAATAACAATTAATCTAATTAAGATCTATATAATTATTTATATATCTTTCTAATATGTAGGACATTTATGGTCCTAACAATCTCCCCCTAAAGATATATAAATAAAAATCGGTCTTGAAACCTTCAGGTCTTGATCTTCTCTTCCTTTAGAATCCTTGAAACACTATGGTGTAGCATGTCTTCATGTCTTTCAACGCTCCCCCTTGAATAAAGCTCTTGATTTTGATTTCAGCTTTAAAAGAACCTGTAGAACCAATATGCTCGATGGAGGAAATAATTTGAAGCGAACACCACTTGATAAACGATGAGAAGAGTTGATCACTTGAAAGCACTTTGATCACTTGATTGCACTTTGAAACTCTTTGGATCTCGGAACAAATCAAATAACTGATAAGATCAATCAATAGTTACTCCCCCTCGGCTTTTGCATGGGGACTTCTTTACTCCCCCTCGGCTTTTGCTAACTCCCCCTCAACTTGATATTCGGTGTCTTTGAATCTGTACCCTTTCTCCCCCTCATGATGAGTAGGAGCATCCGGAGCATCGTGTATGATCAAAGACAATAGTGACGAGTAGCAAAACAAATTTTAGATCAAAATATGAAGTAACCAACATGGGGTAAAATACTAACACAGAAACACATAGTAACTGTTATCACAACAATTTAAAAAAATTGTATGGCCTATGTTCAGAGTTGGCAATGGGGTATCTCTGATAGGACTTCCAGTTATCACTGAAGAAAATTTAGAAATTAACTTCTCAAACTGTTCCGGCATTATCACGAAGATATGCGAGTGGAATCACAAACACTCGTGCATGTGTGAAAGAAATAAATTCTATATGTTTGGCTCAAAATATTGATTTAACTTGGGACTTAAGTTAAAAATCAATAGACACAATGATTAGAATGTGAAGTTCGGAGACCGTAGCTGATGTCTTACTTTTTCAATATCTAAGACCTCCGAGTGAGGAATAGATAGACAATGCGCTAATTCTCCATGAATATATGAAACAAGCATCTGTTGGGAGATACTTGAGTGGATGGGTGGGGTGACACGAGTTATCGACATTGGGTCCATGTCTGTTTCAATACTCATTTCCAAAGAACGAGAATGAATAGATTGTGTGGTTACCCGGATAACTGACTCGATTTGGTAAGGACCAATAATTCTTTTAAGTCCTGTCACATCCTCACCATAATCTTTTCTCTCCAAACTCATCTATCAATCTAGACCCCTCACTGATATCTATAAGGGATGTGTTTCTTAGGTAGGTCCTTCCGGTTCTGGATTGACCATAGAAACGATGTAATTCCTAACACACATTCATGCATCGAGTAAATCAGTTAAGTAAACAGTGAAGTACGAGTTCTAAACTGAGGTGTTTAGAAGTCAAAGTCTTTTAGAACGAGTCCTGATCTGAGATGATTAGAAGTCATAAAAAATAAGTTCGAGTTCTGATATGAAGTAATCAGAAGTCATAAAAATGAAGTCCGAGTTCTGAACTGAGGTAATCAGAAGTCATAAAAATGAAGTCCGAGTTCTGATCTGAGGTAATCAGAAGTCATTGTTGAAATACCAGAATATCAAGAAACAAAATCAAGCGCAAAACAGAATGACTCAGTAAGCACAGTATGAGACAATGATTAGAACGTTTAATTGTGAGGAACAAGTCACAATTATTATATCAGATAAGAATTGAATCATTAATGTGAAATGATGAACTATGAACACAAAGTGGAATTTCAAAACGAGTGTATTTCCATCGAAAAATCAAAAAATATGCGAGACATGGAAATAACTAAGTCAAGGAAAAATGACACGTGGCAATCATGGATTTTTTTTAAAATTGGAGAGTAACAAACACAAGTAAGTTATCCAGAATGAATTACCACGGTCTTTGGATTCAGTTGAAGTTCACTTACCTTTCATGAGATAGTACTCCCCCTCAAAATGGGCATAACCTTTGAATGCTCGTCATGTGATGTGAATAATAGGAATTAAAAACGCACATGACATTCCTGCAAATCAGATTAAAAGGATTTTGGTATCCACCTTTTGATGGATCCTTGTTGGTTAGATGCCCTATGAGGACCAGGAATACTATAAGTACCATACCAATACTTAGCATGGTCTTTATCCACAAACTCACTTGTTCCACAATAAAAACAACACAACTTTTGTGTAGATAAACTGATCAGCTTATTAACAGAATAAACACGATCAGTTTTCATAAAAGGTTTAACGTGAAAAGCTTTGTTGTTCTTATCACTCTTAACATAGACAGATGACTTTGGAGCAGGAGCGGATCCTTTAACTCTCCAAACCATGTTTACTTTCTTGAAAGATTGATTATCTTTATTATCTACACGAGAATTATAGAAAATATTGGAAGGTCGAATCTGATCTTTTAAAAAATCATTTGATTTGACAAAATTCTTTGAAGAACGATTTGTAGAAAATGAACTTGAAGCATAAGACGGTTGAACACATTTGAACTTGCTTTCTTCAAGTTTCTTGATCTTAACGGATAAAGCATTTCGTTCTTCGAGAATTAAATCAAATTTCTTTTGTAAATCAGATTTAACCATTTGTTCCTTCAAAATCTCGGTTGCTAATCCAGATAATCTCTTTGTAAGTTTAGATATCTCAGTCTGAAAAATCTTTCCTTCGATTGCAAAATCATCTTTCAAACTTTTTGCTCTAAAACCTTCAACCTTCTTCATCTCAGTCTCTTTGCTTAGAATGTCTAATTCTTTCTCCAAATCGGATATTTTCAAAGAAAAGTTCTCCATTCTTTTTAGTAAAAGATTTGCGTTCAGTTTCAAACTTCTCTCTTTCTAAAATCAAAACTTTTTCAAAATCGGAGATTTGTTTTGAAAGTTTTAAACACATAATCTCAAGACTCTTCTTCTCTTCAAGAGATTTGGTTGAAAAACCAGACTGCTTTTGATGAAGCAATTGTCTTTCTTTTTCAAAACTTTCCTTTTCCTTTTCAAGAATCTTTTCAAGAGTAGTTAGTTTACATTTAAGCTCAAGGTTTTCACTGTTCAGGAGTTTACCATTCTCTTCTTCTTTAGCAAGCTTCTCAGAACTATTCCAGATTTGAGATTTTAGTTTCTTCAGTTCTTTGATGTACTTGTTGCACAAATCATCCGATCGCTTGATAGTCTTTTCATGTAGTCTTGCTTGCTCTTTCTCAGTCTTCTTGATATCATCTCGTGATGATAAATCAGATAGCTTCTTTTTCAGCTTAGTGTTTTCAGATTCTAAGATCTTTGCCTTTTCTTCAAGGGATCGAAGTTTCTCTTCTTTGGCTTCGAAATCTGCAACTCTTCGTTTAAGTGCAGAAGCTTCAGCACTTGTTGATTCACTTTTCTTCAAATCGGCTTCCCTTTCAAGATCGGAGATTTGTTGCTGGAGATCCAAATTGCTTTTCTCTAGATCAGAAATTTTTGCCTCCGAAGCTTTTGTGTTCTTCTGATAAGTTTCACAACTTTCCCGAAGAGCATTTCTTTCTTTTATCAAGGTCTTAGTCTGATCAATGTAGTAGTCGATTTGCATCTTATAGCCACGAATGTGTGTTTCTAACTTTTCTATTTTTTCTATTGGATTTTCAGGCCTAGTAGTATACAAATCTTGAATTCTTGACATTGTTACCTGAAAAATTGATCGTTGATCGGTGTTACTTTGAAGAATAAAACTTGCGGAAGAAAAATCAAAAATTAAATCTGAAAAACAAATTTAAAAAATTAAATTCGTTTTCAAAAATTAAATCTGATTATTATCGGAACGAACGAAATCAAACTTCGAGAATGCGACCTGCAAGAAAAACAAACCACGTTAGATTAAAGACGTCAACTAAAATCACATAAAATGATAATTGTCGCTAATAATTGCAAATCGTCGCAAACAATCTCAAATGTCACAAAAAATTCGCAAACCTTCGGTAACTCGGGTATCGATCAAATCCGTGAGATGAATGACTAACCCGATGATTAAGCACGATATATATATATATATATATATATATATATATATATATATATATATATATATATATATATATATATTGCTAAAAAAAATTCACAGTCAAACGGGTTTACCGGTAAAATAAATTTACTAATCAACACTTCCCAAACACAACTTACCGGATGGAGTTGTGTGTGACTTACCGGGTGAAAATGGTTTACCGGACACAACCTTACCGGATGAAAATTGGAGTGAACTTACCGGGTGATGATGTTCTCGCAAAAAAAATAGCACTTACCGGATGAAATGAGATTACCGCAAAAGAGAATACTTACCGGATGAGATTACCGGGAAGAAAGCAACGTCCGGAAAACATACTTTCCGGGAAAAAGTACTGTCCGAAGAAAAAATGAGATATGCGTGAGAATCCGGGTGATGTCCGGATATGGCACGTGACAATCCAGATGAAATGGATGTATGCGTTTATATGAGAAACATGCACATGATATTAAAATATGAGTATGTATGTATGGATCATGCATGTGGTGAAGGTGTGCTTTGTGAGGGGAGCATGCATCAACTTATATATCAACGAGTGAACATATGCAGTGACATTTAGGACAAACTTCCATGCACACACAACTCAATTAAACTCCATATGTCAACCCACGACTCAATGAGAACATTTAAAACTCAGCAGCAATTTAATAATAATCAGCAGAAAAGTTTGACCAAGACCTGCAAGTTGACTATCGAAAATGCTTTGTTTGATAAATAGGACTATCCGGGTAATTAGAGTGTCATCCGGAAAGAAACTATTTATCCGGAAACATGTGTTTTCATCCTGAAACAAGAAAATTATCCGGATACAATTGGGTGTCCGGGAGAAATTTTATCTGGAACCAAAAACAATCCGGATGGATTTGTCCGGATAGTGGTGAGAAATAGGAAACTTACCCGGAAAAATTAGGAGTGTCCGGACACTGCGGCTGGTTGAAAAATTCGGATCAGAGTTCGATAGGATTGCTTGATTTCACTCCTGTAGGGTTAGATTTTGACCAAAAACACAAAAACAAACACACCCAAATCGATTTCTAAGCAAAATATATCCTAGTTTTCAATAACCACCACAAAAATTTAAGAATACCAAAAAAAACTCAAGAATTGGTTTTTAAGTTGAAATATTAATACCTTTGAGACTTGATGTAAACGCAGATAAACAGCAGATAAAAAACGAGTAAACAATCGATATCTAACAAAATAATTATTAAATCAACGAAAGAACTTTGCAAACCCGATTGATGAACGATTTTATTCAAGAAAAAATTTTGCAGTATGTCGAAAATAATCTGGGTGCCTTCTGGACCTCAACTGATTAATCCAACCGTTCAGAATGTAAAACAGAATGTCTTGAAGCTACTGTCCAAACATCGCTACGATCCGACGGTTCAAACGCCAGGAATAGGCAAAACGGCTCACTGCGTTTTTCCAGAAAATTCAATACGAATTTCTTGCCTTTTCTTGCTTTCGTTCGATTTCTTCTATTCTTCAAATCACCGATTCTGCTCTGATACCAATTGCGAATCCCAGTTTGATCAGGTAACAATAAATCAATAAGAAATAATAAGAACAATTGATGATTTCAACTGAACATCCCTCTCATATTCATGATTCAAGATAGTTACAAAGGTTTGAATGAAAACCTCAACTATCTCTCTAAAACAATTAAGCTCACTAATGAATCTCTATCAATTGCTAATGAATCACTAGGAATGACTAATCAATTGCTCTGAATCGCTAACCTAATTCTAAGTTTTAACTAAACCTTATATACTTAGGCCATCAACAAACAAGGCCTAAGCCCATTAAGCAATTAAGCCCAATTTAACATAATTAAAGGCTTTTACAATAATAATTAAACTAACTAAGATCTATATAATTATTTATATATCTTTCTAATATGTAGGACATTTATTATTCTAACAGTATGCAATAATAATTGATACTCCATCTTTTATGAACAGTAGTTTTTAAAAATTAAGAGACTTAAAATATATAAACCTAAATACCTATATGATATAGTGTAGAGCATAATCATTTGAGAACTCTGTGAAATACATGACAACTTTTACCTTAAGGTATTTGTTCACAATGTTTTTATCATATGTGACGAGCATTTAATTAATGTATTGATGAACATATATTTTTTAACAATGTGTTTGTTTCATATGTATTCGGTTAACAATGTGAAACCTTTTTACATGTAACTTTTGTTTCACAAACAGTCTAAAAATTAATGTCCACATTGTGAAACACATATATGTTAATCAATATTCTAGGTCTTAGTCTTAAATTGTAAAGAAATTATATATATAATCACATAATACCCTAGTTCTGAATGTTGTTACAATTTCATGGGTTGTCAAAAGAATGCCCCCATCTATATTATATCTATTTTATATTTTAGAGTCATGTTAATATGAGAACAATAACCAACAAGGACAACCCCATAGTTTTTTTCAAGCGATGACACTATTTGTAGATCAAAACCCTCTCAGTGATTTGATGAGGACCCTAAGAATTACTTAGTGGAAATTATAAGTAGACATTGTATGTATTAGTGTTTCACCATCAGTGATGACATACTGTGTATGTCCAGTATCACTAATGAGTAACCACTATTCTTCATTATTTCTCAGTGATACATGTACATCAGTGATAACTGAGCTTGTTCAGTTATACTGATGATCACTGATTGTTTATTTGTAAATATTTGCTTGTAATCCCAGAAGACAAGGATCGCGACAAAGAGTTCATCACTGAAATCGAAGACAAAGATGATGAACAAGTGACAAGTCTACTAATGATCTGATGCGGATATCAGTGAAAGCAAGACAAGTCCACACACACGATGTTTCAAGTAGAAGACTTCAACGATAGTTGACTTACATCAGGTCTCACAGATGGAAGATCAACTCACCGATCGCGGATCATGAAGCCTGCTCTACAAGGAATGTTTGTCTTATCCTCTTGCACACTTTTGTACGATTTGTCAGAAGGACATACCTTTGTCCAGGACCGTACAAACCACGCTACCATTACACTGTTCACCATGCAGCCCAAAGCATGTTTGCAAAAGTCAGAAGCATGCGCCCAACCAAATGCTGACACGCCTAAAGTGCTCCTGACATGCATTAAATGCGTGTAGTATAAATAGGAGGAATGCTCCTTCAGTTTGAAGGTGGTCATCCCTGAACCTACTTTGTGCCTTAGAAAATTATCCGTAATTTTCTATTCTTCTTTCTTTCTCATTCTTAGTCCAAAAATACTTTGTGATTCTCATAGTTTATTTAGATTAGGTCTTGTACTTAATCTTATTTCGCAACAAGATGTAAATTGTTTGCTTTATCAATAAACAATTTAGAAAACTATAATTCTTGTGTCTTTGTATTCACCCCCCATTCCTTCTACAAACTAATGGTTGTATAACCCTACGGGACCAACAAGTGGTATCAGAGCAGATTGTTTAATCTCTATAAACAAGATCTTTCTTATACTAATCTCTGCCTTGATATTCTTCAAATGGCAAATAACACAAACACAAATTACATTGATAATGGTTCTCTTGCTAAACCTCCTCGATTTAGTAGAGATAACGTCAATCTTTGGCAAAATCGAATAATGCTTTTCCTAGAAAGTGTAGATCCCACTATACCTTACTATGTGGAAAATGGACCATATATTCCATGCATTATCAATGTTGTTGTTCCAGCCACTGCTACCACCCCTGCCATTCCGGAAAGGCAACTCATCAAGGAAATTTCTCAGTGGACTGAAGATGAGAAGAAGAAGGTAGCCATTGATACCAAAGAAAGATCAATCATATTTACGACTCTACCTGATGAGGTTTTGTAATGAACCTCAAAAGCCCCAAATCCATGTAGGACACATTCTGTGTTCAATATGAAGGTACTACTGATGTACAAGTGTCCAGAAGAATAAAGCTGGTAAGACAGTACGAAAGCTTCATTTGTGGCAAGAATGAAACTTTATCTGAAGTACACCAACGCTTTGATTGTTTGATAATAGATTTAAAGATTGTTGGTAAGACCTACTATAACTCTGAGATCCTGACAAAGTTCTTGGAATGTATTCCTGAAAGTTGGGACAATTATACCATGTGTCTTAAACTATCTAAGGATCTTCAATTCATGACCTTAAGTACTCTTTTTGGCACTATGCTCAATCACGAGCAATCGTGTCAACTTAAGAAGAATCTTGTAAAAGACTCAAAAAACACATATGTTGCTTTACAGTCTTCAGAGTTAATGCCCACTCAGCGATCTTCTGTCACTATCACTGAGATGGAATCTAACTCTGATGATTCATCAGAAACTGATCCTTAAGAACTTGATGAATCTTTGGCACTCCTGACAAACTCTTTCAGGAGATTTGCTAGAAAGACTAGCTTCAGAAGAAATAAACCTCTCACTATCACTGACAAGCCCAAATCATCTCTCAATGATAAGGCTACTGCCACTTGCTATAACTGTGAAATGATAGGTCATTTTGCTAGTGAGTGCAGGTCAAAGAAAGTATTCAAACCTTCTTCATCCTTCAAAAAATCCTCTACTTCTAAGACTAGAGATGACAAATACCTTAAACTCAAAGAAAAATATGATAAGTTGAAAACCAACAAGAGAAAAGGTAAAGGTCTAATCGTTGAGGAACACGATTGGGCTGAATCTGAAGAAGAATCAGATTCTGTTAGGGTCAATTTAATGTTGATTTAAAGTTCAAGGGTGTAATTTGTATTTCCTTATTTTGAGCCTATTAGTGAGCGGGTCGTGGGCTTGTTAACCACGGGCCCGCATATATAATGTTCTTCTAGCTTGGAAAAACAAGTTAGTTATTCATTTGCTTTCGTTTCTATATTGTAAATTCTCTCTGAAAGCTAATAGATGGATGACCAGTTGAAACCACATTCTCATTGTTCATATTACTGATTTCACAATTGTTGCACGGATCTGGAACTAACAATTGGTATCAGAGCAGACAGACGGATTCGATTCAAAGCATTCAAGTTGACTTTTGGTAATTACTTGACTTTTCTCGTCTGCCATATTCTTGATTTCTTAAATCTTTGATTCTGAGAAAATTGTTCAATTCTGTTTATTGGGTTGTGTTAGCATTATACTTAATAGTGTTTCTGCAAATTTTCTCATCCCAATTCGTCCATTTGAGTATTCAATTAAGCAAATCAAAGTTCAAAGTTTTTGGTAGTGTTCTTAATCAAAAATCGAATTTTTATCACCAAAACTTGTTGTTTTGCTTCAAAATCGATTGGGTTAGTGTTAGTTTTGTGTTTGGTAGGGTTTCTAATCTTTCAGGAACCTTCTTGAGCAATCCTAATCGAAAATCGATCGAATTGGAAAAGGCAGCCATGGTTTCCGGACGTTTGTGTTTTTCCATCCGGACTCGTCATCTTTCCGGGTACATCATCCTGTCCGGGTAAGTTCAGCATTCCGGGTAAGTATACTAAACTCCAATCTATCCGGGTAAAATTTGTTTCCAGAAACCCAAAGTTCCCGGTCATAATCTTTCCCGGATATCCTTGCATCCGGTAAGTACTTCTTTCGGAAACTCTTGTTATCCGAAAATCTTAAGCTATCCGGTAATTATTGCATTGTTATTAATCTATTCGGACACTCATACTTTCCGGTAACCTTTGTTATCCGGAAAGCTGATTCTATCCTGATTCTATTAGCTATCCGGATTCTTTTGCATTTCTGAACTGTTTTTCACGAATTATGATCCGGTCACTTCCAGATCAGACACTTATTCGGATTCATATCCAGTAAGATCACTCTTAGTTCATATCAGCCGTAGAACCTGCGTTAGTATCCCACTTTTAGTGCCTTGCGTTAGGTTTACTCTTTGAATCAATCTACACGTCTGACGATCACTCCGTTGCAACCTACGATGACTTCACGTGACGCACTTTCTATTGGAACCGACTCCAAACCACCTTGTCTCTATCAAGGTGAGTATAGCCAATGGCGAGACAGATTCATGATTTTCATTGAATATAAGGACAACTATGTGTACATCAAGAAAGCTCTTGAAGAGGGTCCGATTCAATGGCCAAGGAAGACCATTGCACCAACTGCAGCAAATCCTGCGACTAGTTCTGAGGAGAAGACTGAAGTCGAACTAACCGTAGAGGAAAGTGGCAGAATAGAAGGCGAAAAGCATGCCAAGAGATACATTATCCAAACACTTCCCAACTCAATCTACCAAGCTATCGACAGCTACAAAGGTACGGCAAAAGGCATGTGGGATCAAGTGGCTAGAATGATGCATGGGAGTGTTGTTGGTAATCAACTAAAGATCAACAGCGCAATAACCAAGTTTGATGGTTTCAAGCAACGCAATGGCGAGACTCTCACTCAAGCATATGAACGCTTCTGCTTACTTCTCAATGAACTGAAAAAGAACCATATTGTTCGTTCCAACACGGAGAACGCACTCAAGTTCCTCAACAATCTGCTACCCGAATGGAAGGTGTTTGCTTCTCATGTTAAGCACAACAACTTGATAGAGAACCTTAGCATCAACGAACTGTATGAGACGCTTCTTCAAGACGAAGATGAAGTAAATGAACTTCTGGGAGAGAAGAAGACTGAAGCAAAGACAACTGCTGATCCTATAGCACTCATATCCTCAAAGAAAGGGAAATCTTTAGGCCATCTTTCTAAACGTGCTCAAAGGCAAAGCTCTTCCGAATCTGAAAAGGAAGACAGTGACTCGAATGATGAAGTAGCTGAATTCAAGAAAGCTGTTGCTCTACTCACTAAATCTCTTCAACAACAGCAATTTTATAAGAAGACAACATCTAATAATCATCGCTACTCCACCGCCTCCAACAAGCGCCATGATTATCAAGACAAGCACGAGGGAAAGAAGAAAATTGATGAGCAGGACACGTCATAGAAGAAGGAGAAGAAGGAGAAAGATGATAGAAAGAAGAGAGATGAACCAGTGACCTGCTACAACTGTGGAAAGCTTGGTCATTTTTCTAAAGACTGCAAAAAGCCTGTAGTAAAGAATTCTCACTACTACAAGGCCAAACTGGCACTGGCTGAGCAGAAGGAAGCTGGAGAAGCTATGTTTGTGGAAAACGACTACTGGTTGGGTCGTTCTGATGATGAAAGCGATTCGGACTGTGCAAATGCTTTCATGGGCTATCACTCTCCAGCTGATGAAGAGAAGACAAGTCAGGTATGTGAACTTTCTCACCAAGAGTTAATGAATAAGATGCAATCCTTTAATGATCAGGCGAATTCTTTTAAGGCCACCACTAAAGAACAAAAGCTTGAGATTAGTTCACTAACCGAAAAGCTAGAAGTTCAAATGCGATTAACTGATAAACATAAGTCTGAAAATGCTATGTTAAAGGAAAAATGCAAAATCCTTTCACTAGCACCCAAAGACTTAAGGGCCAAATTATCTGATCTTCAGTCACAGTTTGATCAGTGCAAGAATGAGAAAGAAGAACTTGTTTATCAATGTTCCTCTCTTCAAATTCAGCACAAGGAGTTTGTTACTAAAATTCTTGATCTTGAAACCAAACTCCACAAAAGGGGTCAAACCGATCAAACCATCTTTCTGAATAAACCCAAAGAGTTCATGTACTTTAACAAAGAATGGGGTATCAGATATGATAACCCACATTATTTGAAAAAGGGAAGATGGCATGTACCCACTCTGTATGATTTTGCTTGTTTTGGACTAGATAAAAAGTATCCGGAATATGCCATTCAATGGACTGGTCCTCTTGAACCTGTAAAGGAAGAGGACACCGAGGAATATAAGCGCACACACAAACGAGGAATTAAGCTTCCGTTTTGTTATGAACCTTTGAATAATTCATATACAAAGAACAAAAATTATCTCTCAAATGACTACTTCGACCCTTACAAGGTTACTAAGCCCAATGATTCCTCCAAAAAGGATGAGGACCATGCACCAGCAACCAAGACTGAGACGAACGAGTTTAAACTCTATGTTCCCCCTCTCATCTTGGAAGCAAAGATTGTCGAGTTGGAGGAGTCGTTTGAAAAAGAAAGGTCTTTTTTTCAAAACGAGAAGGAAGCGCTAATTCAGGAACTTGAGAAACTCAAATCTGAGAAAACCGAAGGTGTGTCAAAAGAAGGATAGGAAATCCTTCGAGGTGAAATTAATATGCTCACATCGAAATTGGCTACTTTAGCAACAGAAAAGATGGAGGAGTATGCAATAAATGGTCAGCTCCAAGAGCAAATTGACCAACTCAAATCTGAAAAACAGATTTCACCTGATCTTTCCTCTAACTCATCTGACACATGCTCGTGTAAAGCCTTCATCGGAAATATCTCTTCGCAAGAAAATAAAGTTTCTCAAGATGAGTGTGTTAAAAGGAATTTAAATTCT
The DNA here is from genome assembly GCA_033807775.1 of Saussurea involucrata. Lineage (NCBI taxonomy): Eukaryota > Viridiplantae > Streptophyta > Magnoliopsida > Asterales > Asteraceae > Saussurea > Saussurea involucrata. The sequence continues at coordinate 63,512,317 of CM066314.1, read as the reverse complement.
GATTTTTCAAACGCTTCCGCACCAAGTTCCCCAAAGCACACAAGCACAAAGTGTTCCTCGCCTTCCTCGACCGGTCCAAGTCCAGTAATTCTGGATGTCGATTTTTCAGCATTCATGAACTCTGAAGGCAATTCTGATGGAGAGTTTGAGTCATTCCCTTTCGACAAACCTCTCCCGTGTCACACTGATTTTTTGTCTCCAGTAGTCAATCATCCGGTCAATTTTCTAAAGGGTAGCAGTTCTCAAACAAAGGCCCCAGCTGTGATCAAGATTTCGCAATCAAAACCAACTTCCAAACCTGTTTCTAAAAAGCAATCACAGCCGAGGCAGGAGACCGGACCATTGCCTACCAAAAATATTGTTCCTTCTAAAGTCACTGATCATTTTGTCCCTGTTGTTTCAGATAATAATGGTTGAGCAAAACCAGAAAAACCAAAGTGGCTAAACAAGGAATCTGCCAAGGATGCATCGTCAAAGTCGTTCCCTTCTGCTTTCAAATCTAGAATAAACAAAGACAATTGTGTTTGGAATAATTGGAATCGTTTTGAAGTTTCTTTCCCGATTAAACTTAATTCAGTTCATCAATTGATTCAATTATCGCGTGATTGTTTAGTTTGTTTTAGATGTGGTTGGAATGATTTTGATCAAATTAACTTAAATGATTGGTATGGGTCACATCACATGTTTAATCATACACCCAAATGAAACCCTCGTAAAAACAACAAGAAACACCATACTCAACGAGGGTACCAATCAGAGGTTAAACCACAGCGGGAGACCAAACCCAATGCAAAGCAGGCTGCTCCTACTGAGGTTAAACCGGCACCAAACAGGCAACCTGCTAAAACTAATTTTCCTCCAAACGGTGTAAATTCTACACCAAGGAGGCAACCTGTGCCAAAACCAGTTCCCGCCAAAGGTGTACAACCTACACCCAAGGGGAAATCTGTATCAAAGCAAGTTCCTCCACAAGGTGCCAAATCTAACCCTCCAGGACCCAAGCAAATTTGGGTACCTAAAATCCGTTAACCTATTTTTGCAGCACGGTCATGTGTGGTACTTAGACTCTGGATGCTCCAAGCACATGACCGGAAGGAAGGAGCTTCTCACGAACTACAAGGAAGAATACGGTGGACACGTGATATTTGGAAACGATAACAAGGCGCCGATCGTGGGCTACGGCGACATTGTTCAAGATAAGCTCAAAATCAAGAAGGTATCACACGTCGCGGGATTGGGACACAATCTGTTCAGCATCGGGCAATTCTGCGACAAAGACCTCGAGGTCAGCTTCAAAAAGACACGATGTAGAATCCTCAACGATGACGGAGAGGAGCTATTGGTTGGAAAACGCGGGACCAATCTCTACACAATCGACCGAGCAACTCTGAAACCCGATAATCCCGTCTGCCTCATGTCAAAGGCCAATTCCCAACAAGCTTGGATTTGGCATCGGAGACTATCGCACCTAAATTTCAAGAGTATCAACAAGTTGGTGCTGGGCGGACACGTAAAAGGCATGCCCGACCTTCAGTTCGTGAAGGATCGTCTCTGCGGGGCATGTGAGATGGGAAAGATGAAGCGAGTGCCGCACCCGCCGAAGGTAACTCCGAGCACGACCCGGACCCTAGAACTTATTCATATGGATCTGTGTGGGCCGATGCGTGTTCCAAGCATTAACAAGCGCAAGTATGTTCTCGTGATGGTGGACGACTTCTCGCGCTACACCTGGGTGCTGTTTCTACGTTTGAAAGACGAAACTGCGGAGCTAATCATCGACCACCTGAAGACTGTCCAACTGAACAAAATGCAACAAGTTCAGTCTATTAGAACCGACAATGGGACTGAATTCAAGAATCAGACGGTTGATAATTATCTGTCTTCAGTCGGCATTGCTCACACCTTCTCGGCTGCACGTACTCCTCAGCAAAACGGAGTGGTGGAACGACGCAAGCGCACTCTTGTCGAGGCTGCTCGCACTATGCTTTCCCAAGCCAACCTGCCGCTTTTTCTGTGGGCCAAAGCGGTGTCTACGGCTTGTTACACTCAAAACCGCTCCATCCTCAACAAGCGGTTCAACAAGACACCGTACGAGATCATGAACAACCACGTTCCGAACATCAAGTACTTTCATGCGTTCGGATGCACGTGCTACGTTATGAATGACAAAGATGATATTGGCAAATTCAGCCCCAAGGCGGACAAAGGAGTCTTCATTGGATACTCCATGCAGGCTAAGGCGTATCGCGTTTACAACAAACGAACCAAATCCGTTGTTGAAAGCATAAACGTGACATTCAACGAAGCCGCAGACTTGGCTTCTGAACAACTCAGTTCAGAACACGATTTAACTGGCGTGTTAGCTTCCGGACCTCCAAGTTCGGGATCTACACAAGCGACAGTAAATCCGAATCATGCATCTTCATCGAATGATAACTCTTCTGATTTAGATTTATTGTTTAAGCATTTTTATGATGCCATCTTTAATGTTTCCCCTACTGTCTCAGCACAACATCGACTTGAAGCTGCTCGTATTGAGGACTCGTCGCACCTATCCGGTCCGCCGCCTTCTACAAGCACGCCATCCATCACTGTGGAGACAGCACAACCGTCGTCATCAACATCTACTGATACTGCTATCCCCCCGGAGGAACCCGTTACAAATCCGGAGATCACTCCTGATGATTCATCTTCTGCTACAACCGAAGATCAACTTCTGAACTCCTCGGAACCGGGAGTTGACCAACCATCGACGAATCCTCCCCCACCTCCTCCGAGAAATCAACCTGCAACACTCGAGGCGGTACAAGACTTACCTTCTGGTGGTTATGTGGATTCAGACGCATCTCACTCTACTCAACAACCGCTTCCGCATACCACCAAATGGATGCGAGCTCATCCCTTACACCAAATCATCGGTGATCCCTCCACGCCTGTTCGAACACGAGGTGCATCCGCCAACTTCTGTCTATTTTCCGGCTTCTTAAGCAACATCGAGCCGACGAACGTACGCGAAGCGCTTGAAGATCCGGACTGGATCATTGCTATGCAAGAAGAGCTCAACCAATTCGAGGCTCTGAAGGTATGGCGACTGGTTCCACGTCCAAAGAACAAGACGGTGATAGGAACCAAATGGATCTTCAAGAATAAGAAGGATGAAGACGGAATTGTCGTACGCAACAAGGCGCGTCTCGTGGCCAAGGGGTACCGTCAACAAGAAGGGATCGATTATGATGAAACCTATGCTCCGGTAGCAAGAATCGAGGCCATCCGAATGTTCCTTGCTTATGCCGCACACAAGAACTTCACAGTCTTCCAAATGGATGTGAAGACCGCGTTTCTCTACGGCAATATCGAGGAAAACGTTTATGTGTCGCAACCTGACGGATTCGTGGACGAATCGAAGCCTGATCACGTCTACATCTTAGACAAGGCGCTTTACGGTCTAAAGCAAGCTCCGCGAGCATGGTATAAAACACTGTCCGAGTTTTTGATAAAGTACAAATTCACACGAGGTAAAATCGATTCGACTTTATTCATCAAAAACGAAAATGGTCACATACTCCTCGTTCAAGTGTATGTAGATGATATAATATTCGGCTCTACCAGTCCCCTATATGCTAAGAACTTTGCCAATCTTATGGGAAATTTTTTCAAAATGAGTATGCTTTGCGAGATGAATTTCTTCCTTGGTCTTCAAGTTGAACAACTGTCGACCGAGATATTCATAAACCATGCTAAGTACATCCGGGATATTCTTCGGAAATTCCAGCTGGACCAGTCCTCGCCAATGAAATCTCCCATGGCGCCCAATACAAAGATTCACGCCGATCCTCACGGAATGGATGTGAATCCTAAATTGTATGGTGGGATGACAGGTTCTCTAATGTACTTAACTGCAAGTAGGCCGGATATTATGTTCTCAACTTTCTTATGTGCCCGATATCAATCAAAACCTAAAGAGTCCCATATGACTGCTGTAAAACGAATCTTTCGTTATCTACGAGGTACTGCTGATCTTGGTCTGTGGTACCCGAGGGAGACAGGTTTTCCACTATCCGCCTATTCCGACGCGGACCACGCGGGCTGCATGCTGGACCGGAAGAGCACGTCGGGTCACATTCAATTTTTGGGAGATCGCCTGGTAAGTTGGGCATCAAAGAAGCAGCAATGAGTTTCAACATCAACTGCCGAGGAAGAGTACGTGGCTGCCGCGAGCTGCTGTTCCCAAGTCATCTGAATGAGGACGCAACTCAAAGACTATGGTTTCAAGTATGTCAAGGACCCGATTTACTGTGACTCGAAGAGCGCCATCACTATATCAAGTAACCCGGTCCAACACACCAAGACGAAGCACATCGACGTTCGGTATCGCTTCATTAAGGATCACGTCGAAAGAGGTACCATCGAACTCTACTTCGTAAATACTGAACATCAGCTAGCAGACCTGTTTGCCAAAGCACTGGACGAAAAACGTTTTAACACTCTTGTGCAAAAGTTAGGTATGCTAAAACTGACGACTTAATCCGATTGTATGCCCGTTACAAGTTCCATACATATATGAGTAACTGTCTACTCATCATCCGGTGTTTACCCTCCTGATGAATGAGCACACACTTCCTCGCACTTGTATTCTACTTGTTCCAGTTACACCGTTAGATTTAGTCTTTGTATTTATTTCGTAGATTTCGTTTGTTGTCCTTTCTTTCTTCGTGTGTTTCTTTTATTTCATACTGTCGTCTATATCTGTTTATCTATCTATCTATCTCTGTGCTTTCAAAGTGTGTTCATGTGTTCAGGGGGAGCACAAAGAAGTATCAGGTAAGTTTACTCATCCTTTGAGGGGGAGAGTCACACACATTTTTTCTTTAAATGCTAAAAAGTTTTTTTTTTGTGTGTGGGCACTCCTGTATACATTCTATCTCATGGTCATCATCTGAGGGGGAGCGGCACAAGTTTTTCTTTAAAAGGCTAAAAGTTTTGTGTGTGTTGAGGGGGAGCAATGTCATCCCCATGCCCAGCTTGAGGGGGAGCGAGAACACGTCTTCTTACAGTTCCAATTACTGCAAAATTCCAAGGAACAGGACGACTGTGGAAGTATCCGGACAGTATCCGGACAACCCACGGAGTCCGGACAGTATCCGAACCGGGTCTCTACCCGGGTTGGGTAAGAACCCGGATACCTCTTCCGGGTATATATATTCCATCCGGACTCACCCTCTTCACTACCCGGAAAACTCGTTCTAAAACCCTAAACCCCTCAACGCTCTCGCTCTCTCGCTCGGCTCCTCTCGAATCACACGATTTGATCTCGTTATCAGTCCCAAACTCAAGTATGTGTCTCGAATCTCAATGCCATTCATATTTAATCGAATGTCACACACATCCAACCACAAATCGATTCCTTAGTTGTTCGATTAAACAGTTTCCGAACACCCCCTATGGGTTTCTTCGGTTCAGTGCTCAATAAGACATCAAATCGCATGTTTAGACGCCCTAGTGTGATTAGATACTCACTTTGATGCTATGTATATCTTCTTGCACCTGATAGAGACTCTAGATCAGTCTCTAAGTGATTTGTGAAATTCGTCCGGACACATTCGTAGTGTCCGGGAACATTCATCCCGTTGAGTGTTTATCCGGATACTTTCATCAACCTTGCTGTTTTGTCCGGATTCCATTAACACCCGGAAACCCTAGTTGTCCGGAAACCTCAGGGTTTCCGGTAAGTTCAACAACCGGATAGTTAATGTGTCCGGACTCCATTTTGTCCGGAATCATCCATCACCCGGGAACATCCTTGTCCGGATAGCCAGTTTTATCCGGACACTATCATTTCATCCGAAATCCTTCGTTGTCCGAATAGTTGGGTTTGTCCGGTAAGCTTTGCACTTCCAGTGTGTTATCCGGACACCCCTGTTCCGTCTATCCAGTACCTGTTCTCCTACTGTCAGTCCTCAATCTGTCTCAGATTGATCCATTTACAGCAAAGGTACGCGCCGGAACTTGTTTATCCGTCTTGTTTACTAACTTTAGATCTTTTACAGATATTCCATGGCGGATCAACAACCTCAATAAAATCCGAGGGGAAGCAAGTCAATCCCCATGTATGTTTTGAGGGGGAGCATGATAATATCAATGCTTTGCATATGCCTAAAGCCCTACCAGTGATAGCATATAGACGAGAGTTAGAGAATCCCATGGTCCAGCCAGCGCCGGAGGGACCTTCCCCGGGTCATAGAACTTGTGAGAAGGAGGGAGTTAAGGTCGAAAGCGAACCAAGAAAGATTGAGCCGTAAAGATAACGAGGCTCCTGAGCGAACCCAACCACGTGATATCCGGGTAGCCACATCTGATATCCCGCCTCATACGTTGGGACGGGATATTAAAGAAGCCTCCGTGGACCCAGCGGAGCAATTGCACAACCTCCTCATCCACTCATCCGTCTCTCAAAAGACGGATGTTTCAGTCTCACACGGGGATATAGCACAACTTCCACCGGTCTCTCACTCGGAGAGTACTGTTGTTGAAACAAGAGACCAGCAACCCCCGGTCTCGACTTCTTTCAGTGCACCATCGAGTCTAGATCCACTTGTTATTGAAGATTCCTTGACTAGGACACTTGATGTGGAACAACAACAAGTCGCGGCTCTTAGTGACCCGACCGGAACGTCTGTAGTGTCTCCGTCTGCCGAAACACGAGGATCGGACGGAAATCTTACCACAGCTATTATCACGCCAATTGTGAACGTAGGTGGCTCTACCCCCACGGTAGATGCCTCAACGGGTAACCTAAGTGGTCCCGGAGTTATCTTCCCCGACTTTGTGTCACCAGGGTCCCTGGACAGCACCCTTAAGGCTGTCCGCGAGGCAATGGAGCAAAATATGCAGCAACATGTAGCCGCTGAACTTGCCAAAGTTATGCGCGCATTCAAGGGCAAAGACAAGGTCGTCGAAGCTGAATCCGCACCTGTACCTCCACCGATCACAACTCAACCTATCTATTCGGTGGACACTCTAAAGACGATGCTACTGGCCCAACTGCTCCAAGAATCAGAAGCAAACGCCTCAACCGAAGCAGACCTGATCTCCGTTCTGAAATCCCAGGTCCCTACTCCTTCATCATCTATTACATCTTGCCTGGACTCTATCGACTCAACTCTCAAGGAATTCAACCGAGCTCTTACCTTGATGTCCGAGAGAGTCAGTTCCCTAGAAGAAACCTGCAAGAGTCAAGCAGGCGGTCTGAAGCGGAAACACGATGACCAGGATGATCCTGATCACCGTGAGGGGGAGAAAAGACCCAGATTATCCGAGACCGAGACCTCCGCCCTGATCCAGACTGAAGCTACAACAGTGGTTCAACAGGAACCCCCAACTGCAGCAGCTACTACAGAAGCACCTGAAGCCGAGTTGCCATTAGCCGAGATGGTAATTGACATGGAGATTTCAGATGATGAAGACCCGACGGTTGAAAAGCCCGAGGGTTCAACACAGGAACTGATTGACCTTGATTCATCAGAAAGACCTCTACTGGATATGATCGATCCAGACTGTGAAGCCAACCCGGAGACCGAAGATGCATGGTATGAAAAAGCCGCCAGTGCCGTAAATCTCCAGGTAAATTTGGTTTTCCCAACTGATGAAGACGACACCATCGATTATGATCAGTTCCTACTGCAAAATCTATATGGTACTTCTCCCGTTCACTATGCTCAACCCACTGGAATTTCAACAAGACCTGAGCCTACTTATGCCAATATTCCGACAACTCCCCTACAAACGACAGCTTCTGATCTTCCTCCCCCTCCACAGCAACAAATCCGTTGGGAGAAGATCATGGTACTTATCCCTCATCTGGAGGAATCTTTGAATAAGTTGTTCATCCACAAGCTTCGCCCGATCGAGCCGACCTTTTGCCTTGGTATTTACAACCTCAACCCCGAATACCAACGACGTTATATCAGCGCAATGCAGCGGTCTCTTCTAGTCAGCCAAGTCAGAACCAAGCATCAGATCACAGAGATACTTAACATCTATTCACGCCGCATCATGAGAATCGTCTATCCAGTCTTCACCGTTCACCGCGAAGATGGTAATGAATGGAGATTCTCTGAAGCCGACTTCCAGCACCTCAGACCGTTTGACTTCCTGGCTATTCTGAAAGACCTTCGTAGAAGAACCATCCGACCGCTTGAAGTTACAAAGGCGCTCGAAGCTGTTCGTCGACACCTGGTCCGCACCATTATGATGTCATATCTAATGGATTTTCAAATGGCTGTCGAGAACAGGGCGAAGAAAGTTAATCTGATAAAGCCGAATCTGAAAGCTCCTGAATTGAATATGTATCCCGAGAATGCTATGCTTCTTGAACCAGAATTTGGGATCGTCTTCATTAATGAACAGAAAGAGAAAAGATTTATACGGTTCAGTTAGGTAGAAAGATTCTACGACGGCACACTCCTCAAAGTTCGAGATGCTCTTCGAAAGATCATTACACACGAGTCTGAAAATCCAAGGTACTCATATGTTCCGAATCCGAATGAAACAAATGCTCGGAATGCCTTGGAATTGGTTGAAGATCGCATCGACTACTGCCGTGCTATCAGATGGTTCGAGATTCACTTCGCGCTTCGTAAAAGATATGTCTACAACTGGCGAGAGCTAGAGCGCGAACTCGAACTTCAAATCAAAGGGGGAGATTGTTAGGGTCAATTTAATGTTAATTTAAAGTTCAAGGGTGTAATTTGTATTTCCTTATTTTGAGCCTATTAGTGAACGGGCCGTGGGCTTGTTAACCACGGGCCCGCATATATAATGTTCTTCTAGCTTGGAAAAACAAGTTAGTTATTCATTTGCTTTCGTTTCTATATTGTAAATTCTCTCTGAAAGCTAATAGATGGATGACCAGTTGAAATCACATTCTCATTGTTCATATTACCGATTTCACAATTGTTGCACGGATCTGGAACTAACAGATTCTGATGAAGAAGGTGAGACCAATCTCTGTCTAATGGTCGATATCCATGAAGTAAAAGAAGAACCAGCTGAAATTCCCTCTACTTCTTCAATCTCTCAGGTATCAATTCCCTCTCCTCAAGCTCTCATTGATGATGATAGACTTCGTGCTATCGATTTACTGACTATTGATTTATATGATGCCCTAAATGGCAAAACCCAAGATGAGCAACAAAATCTAGACTTAATTGAACAACTTAAAATTTGTCGTTTAAAGACCCAAGAACTTTCTAAAATCGATGAGAGTTTAAAAGATCAAGTCTATGTAAATCAAGTAATTAGCATTGAACGCAAACAAGCTATCGCTGAACTGAAAGCTGAGCAAGCTATTGTTGAAGGATGGTGTAAAACCTCAACAAATATCACTGAGATAATCGGTGCTCAGATCTCTGTCAATGACAGAGGTGGTCTTGGTTTTAATGCTAACGCTAAAGAACCAACCCATGATCGTTCTATGCTCAAATTTGGAGTGTTCATTTCTTCCATCCCTGACACCTCATCATGTCAGTGCTCCTCTTCTAATAATCAAATCCCTGAGGAAAAATCTTCTTTGAGCCCAGATAAAGGAAAATCCATTTTTCAAAAACCTCAGAAGGGTATCAATGTGTCAAAGCTGAAGAAGCCTAAACCTTTAGCTAATCAACCTTCTACTTCTAAAGACAAGATCCCTGAACATGTTCAGTGATAAACTGCAAGAATAAGGGTTGATGTAAAGGCTAAGAAATCTGAAGAACCTAAGGTTCCTCCGACATCTAATGCTAGAGGCATTCTTGGTACAGGCCCAACTCATTTAAATATATCAAATGCTTATGCCTATGGTCCCAAAGCTACTTTTAGCTATAGGAAATGCTATCACTGCGGACTTACTGATCATATTGCTAGTAAGTGCCCCACAGCCACCAAAGTTGAGAAATCAGCTAAGGTGAAGATGACTGCCTCAAAGGCAAAGAAGATCACCCCGGGTGAAAAAGAAGCCAAGGTGAAAAATGCCACTAAAGTTAAGAAATTAACCAAAATAAAGATTACCACTGACGCTGATTCATCAGATGCTGTGAAGACTGCTGATCCTTCTACTTCTTCCACCACTTACAAGTTTAGACCCATAGTCAACTGGGTACCAATTCAAAACTAATCTTCCTAATGTTGGTAGGTCTCGAAGGGTATTTGGTATCTTTATAGAGAATGCTCTCGACATATGACTGAAGAAAAGAACATGCTCACTGAATACAAGGAAGAGAAAGGTCCCTCAGTGACCTGTGGTGTAAATGGAAAAGGCTATACCCGAGGGTTTGGTGTACTTACTAATGTACAACTACCTTCAGAAGAGTTGCAATTGTTGAAAGACTGAAGCACAATCTTCTTAGCATCAGTCAGCTATGTGATAAATATTTCAAAGTATGTTTTACTAAGGATGCATGTTTTGTCACTGATAATAAAAGAAAATCTCGCACTCAGCGATGATCGTTTGAAAAATGTTTATGTCATAAACATGTACTCAACAACCACTGAGAACATTTGTTTTCTCTCTACAGCTTCATCAGATGTCAACTGGCTATGGCATAAGAGGCTCTCTCATATCAACTTCAAAACGCTGAACACTCTCTCCTTCAAAGAACTAGTCATTGGCTTACCTCAGCACTCATATGCTAAGGAATCTCTCTGCTCAGTGTGTGAAAAGGGAAAACAAACAAAAGCTAGTTTCAAATCAAAATAAGTGTCATCAGTGACAAACCCTCTTTAAATCCTTCATATGGATTTATTTGGCCCTGTCAACATACAATCCATTGCTAAAAGAAATACACTCTTGTCATAGTAGATGAATTCTCTCGCTATACCTGGGTTATGTTCCTTCATGCAAAAAGTAACACCTCAGAAGAACTCACCTCTTTTGTTAGGAAAATGGAAGTCTTGAACAATATGATTGTTCGCTCAATATGGAGTGATCATGGAACTGAATTAAAAAATAGTTCACTTGATAAATTCTTTGAGAGTAATGGAATCTCTCACAACTTCTCAGCTGTGAGAACACCTTAGGAAAATGGAGTCGCTAAAAGAAGAAACTGAACGATCATCGAAGTTGCCCGATCTACGCTCAGCGATTCTCATCTTCCAGCTCAATTCTAGGCAGAAGCCGTCAACATTGCTTGTTTCACGCAAAATAGGTCGTTGATCGTCAAAAGATTCACCAAAACTACTTATGAATTTTTCAATGGGAGAAAGCCATCTTTCAGCTTTCTACACTATTGGAGTATTATTTTCGTTGTAATCAGGCAGTTACTTAGTCATTATGTTCTTAATATGTGTTTACCTTTGTAATGATATTAAAGGCATGGGCTTGTCATGTCTTACTATAAATGGCATGAGTTAGCTTTATTTTCATGTAACTTTCTATTAAGAGAAACTTGTAACCTTTTGAAGTTTAGATGAATGACAAGTTCTCTCTCTCTCTAGATTGTGCATATTGATCTAATTCTCTCACTAGATTATGTGACATAACATTTGGTATCAGAGCTATACAGATTTATCAGACAGATCTTGATCCACAATGAAGAATTTTTGAAGATTTGGAGTTTTTTTTATTGTTTTCGCAGTTACGGTTCACTTTTTCACGAATTCTTCAATTTGTGAGTTTTTGGATCTGAGATTGATTAGACTACATTCGATTTTTGTTTTAGAACACAATTGCTTCAGAGTTCATAGCCTAATTCGGTCTGAAATCAGAGAATTTGAAGAATTTGATAAATTTTAGTTCGAAACTTGAGTTTACTATGTTTGGATCGAAATATTGTGATTTTTGAGTTTTACAGTGTGAATCAAACTACAAAAGTGCACATAATCACATTTCGAACTTGTCTGTGAAAGATTCATTAAAAAACAACCTAAATTGAAAAATATATGGCCTAAATTCAATTTTTGGCTAAGTTTTCGCAAGATCCAAAAGTTTTCCCAAATTCATCAGGTTTTCGCAAGATTCATCTGAGTTTTCGCAAGATTGATCTGAAAGTCTAATAAAAAAGAAATTATATTGCCCTCATATATTAATGTGTCACCATATCACATGATAAACCGTAGCCATAGCCTAAAAACGTGGCCATAAACATATCCAACTTTGATGGTATTGGGACATTTAACTATAACCGTGGCTATAAACTACTTATCATCACACAAACTCACCTTAAATGTGGCTCATTCAATACATATATCTATGTTAGTTTTAAGAAGTGCGGCTATTAGGTACCTTTTGGTCACATAAAATAAAAAAACCAAGAAGATATCATACGTCGCGGGATTAGGACAAAATCTGTTCAGCATCGGACAGTTATGCGACAAAGACCTCGAGGTCAAGTTCAAAGCCAAAAGGTGTAGCGTCCGCACTGAAGACGGAAAGGAGCTACTTGTTGGAACTCGGAAGACCAACCTCTATATCATCGACCTCTCTGCCCTAAAGACCGATGACTCCGTCTACCTTATGTCGAAGGCCAACTCTCAACAAGTGTGGATATGGCATCGACGACTCTCGCACCTCAACTTCAAGAATATCAACAAGCTGGTGCTAGGCGGACACGTAAAAGGCATGCCCGAGCTCAAGTTCGAGAAGGACAGACTCTGCGGGGCATGTGAGATGGGAAAAATGAAGCGAGCGACTCACAAGCCGAAGGCCGCTCCAAGCACGTCCCGGTCCCTCAAACTCATCCATATGGATTTGTGCGGACCGATGCGTGTTCAGAGTATCAACAAGAAGAAGTATGTCCTGGTGATGGTCGACGATTACTCGCGCTACACATGGGTGAAGTTCTTGCACTCGAAAGTCGAAACACCGGAACTCATAATCACCATTTGAAGACCATCCAACTGAATCTACGATAGCTAGTTCAGTCTATCAGGATGGACAACGGGACGGAGTTCAAGAACCAAACGTTGAACAAATACTTGACTTCCGTCGGTATTTCGCAAAACTTTTCTGCCGCAAGGACTCCTCAACAAAATAGAGTGGTAGAACGGCGGAACCGTACCCTTGTCGAAGCTGCTCGCACGATGCTATCACAATCAAAGCTGCCACTTTTTCTTTGGGCTGAAGCGGTTGCAACTGCCTGTTACACACAAAACCGCTCCATCATTAACAAGCGGTTCAATAAAACTCCGTACCAGATCATCAACAACCGTATCCCGAATATCAAGTATTTCTACGCATTCGGGTGCACGTGCTACGTCTTAAACGACAAGGATGACCTCAGAAAGTTAAGTCCAAAGGCAGATGAAAGAGTATTCATTCGATACTCAATGCAGGCTAAGGCTTATCGTGTTTACAACAAACGGACCAAATCCATCATCGAAAGCGTAAACGTGACTTTTGACGAAGCCGCAGATTTGGCTTCTGAACAAATCGGTTCAAAACCCGCTTTAACTGGCGTGTTAGCTTCCGAACTCTCACGTTCGGGATCTGCAAAAACCCCAGTAAATCCAAATCTTCCTGTGACGGTTTAGTCCACTTGATCTTATACTCAGGGTATTTCTTATCTAGTCCCAAAAAGTTGAACTCATAAAGGGTGGGAACCTATGATAAGATTTTCTTAAGGTAACATGGATTATCATATCCGAGTCCCCAAAGAGAGTTGTAATACTTGAATTCCTTCGGTTTATTCAAATGAATGGTTTGTTTCGATTGACCTAGTTTATAAAGTTTGGATTCTAGATCCTTAATCTTTTTAGTCAACACCTCATTTTGTTTTTGAACATTTTCTTGAAGAACAACACTCTTGGAATACTCCTCCTGAGACTTTTCTAACTTTTCGGTGGATTCAGATTGTTGGGTCTCTAGGGATTCTGCTCTTTTTGAAATGGTTGAGCATTCGGATTGATAGTTTTCTATCACGCACTTAGCTTCAGCCTTTTCAATAGCTAGCTTGCATATGGTGTCTTATTTGATTTTAGCATCAACTTCTAGCTTAGTTATTTGGGCGTCTTTGGCTTTAATCTTTTGTTTAAAATAATCTAAGTGTTGGTCCCGAAGGGCTATACAAGTTTGTAGAAGGGGGGGGGGGGGGGGGGTTGAATACAAACACACGTTTTTACTTTTCTAAATTGTTTATTGATAAATCATTAACAATTTACAGCTTGTTGCGGAACAAGATTAAGGATAAACCTAAATCTAAACAAGTTGGAACACTAAGTTTCTTGCACTAAGAAAAAGAAGGAAATTACTAATAATAACCTATCTCAAGATAAGAAAGACGACTCGACCAGAGTTTACGAGTGCTTCAAAAATGAAGCTTGCGTCCTTCTTATATACTGCATGCATTTAATGCATGTCAGTTTATACTTTACACGTGGCAGCAGCTCATTGGTTGCATGTCATTGACCTTTGTAGACAACCTTAGTAGCCGCATGTTTGAACATTGTAGTATCAGAGTAGTTGTACAATTTTAGACAATAAGGAGGTTCTTTTCTGACATATCGTACGGAGTCGTGCAAGGGTGGTTAAGACAAAAGTACTTTGTACGGAGGACTTCATGATCAGCTTACGTTGATTCAGCGTTTTATCATTCTATATCAGTGAATGACAAAGTTCAGCGATAGGTGAAGTCTTGTACTTGATACTTCACGTTGAGTGGACAAATCTGAGTCTTCGCTGATCCGCATCAGTTCATTAGGAGACTTGTCGCTGGTTCTTGAGCTTGATCTTCGACTTCAGCGTAGAACATATGTTGACGTGAAACTTGTCTTCAGGGATCATAAGTAAACAACTAACTTATCAGCGATCACCATAAGGACTGAACAGGCTCAGAGCATTATGGTGAACAGTGTTCGCTGAATGTTTAATCTAAAGAACGAGAGTTCCTATCAGCGGTACTGTAAAGTCTTAGTACTTATCAGCGATAGTGAAACTCTGATACATAATGTTTACTTACAATTTTCACTAAGTAGAATGGAGAGGGTCATTATCAAATCACTAAGGGTTTGGATCAACAATCTCCCCCTATTTGATTATGACATAGAAACAGAGAAAATTGCTATTTAATGAAATCATAAGGATAAAAAGAACTCATAAAATATTTGTCCCTTTTACTGTTTTCTGGGATCTTTTCTGTACTGATGGAGTAAATTACTTTCGCTGAAATCTTTCTTTAAACTTCGTATCAGATTACAAAGGGAAGTGGAAAGATTATAAGTACAAGCGGAATAAATTACAAGTACAAAAGAATAACTAATAAAATAGAATAATGGGGCTATCCTATCAGCTTATAATGGTTCTTCCTTAATGAGAAGTTCATCAAGGGTCTTTGATGTGGGAATCATCCAGTCAGGAATCGTTACTCCTTGATTCTTTTTGTTCAGAGCTTCTTCAAAAATCAAGGGTTTAAGATGCCGTGCCTGAATGTCGCATTTGAATTCACACCAGTAGATGAGATCTTTCAGTTGTTCGATGGGAATGATGGGAAGCTCAGAGATACGTTGAAAACGTTGTCGTCCACCATAGTCAATAAAGAATATCCCATAGGGTTTGCTTATGTCTTTTCCAGGGATGAAAGTCTCACCAGGAGGAAGAGATGTGTCAAGTGCGGAAAGGTCAGGTTCTGGACCAAGAACTTCAGCACGAGAAAAACCAATACCTGTTTCGTTCCGTATAAGAGGACCTGAGTCTGAAGGTTTAGACTTTTTCTTTGCAGAGGCCCTTCTTTTCTGATTTGCGAGAGGAGGAGGAGGAGGAATATCCACACAAGAAGAAACTAAGTCGATCTGTTGATTTATCAGCTTTTCGACATGATCCTTGTACTTAGATTGAGACTTCTGAATGGCTAATCTGATCTCCAACCATTCAGAGAGACCGTACTTCGTGATGGCTTCAGCATAGAATTTTTCGTACTGTCCGTTTTCTCTGAATATCTCGATTCCAGCGATTGAAACTTTGAGGGTTGATTTTCCAGTGATATGTACCTTGTTGATTCTGGCAGGTCGATATCTGAAGTGTACCTTTTCTTTGGACCAGATTAAAGTAGATTGAGACACAGTTCTCTTTTCTTCAACGATCTTCTTGGCGTCTTCCCATAGCTGACGTTGAACTTCGATTGGAGTTCTTTTCAGCGAGGGGTCTTTCATTGATTGTTGAGTAAGCTGGATGGAGAGTTCTCTGTCTTTTTCTTCAGCTTCCCTTCTTTCAGCGATTAACCTTTCAGCTCTGAGGTGATCCTGGTATTCCTTTTGTGAAAGTCTGAACTTTGGAGGAATAGAAGGAAGTTGATCACGCTTCAGGATGATTCGCTGATCTTCGAATCTTTTGATCATTGCATCTCTCTTTTCTTGATCCTCTTCACTCAGTTTTTGAGGAGCCAAGGAAGGTCTGTTTTTGTGAGAGAGCAGCTGTTCTTCAGGTTCATCAGTCTCAATGGTTAAATCCAAGACTGGGATTATTTCTTCAGCGTTGGGAGCTGGGATTATTGTTGGTGAAGTCGCAGCTGTAGAAACTTCAGCGATATCCTCAAACAGGGGAGAGGACTAGCTGAAACACAGCGATCGTTTAAGTAAGAAGAGTTGGGGAAGAAAGAGATAGAAAAAGAATGTGGTTGTGTATAGAGGTTTTATGGAGAGGAGAGTTGGGATTGAGAAAGGATAGAGGAGGGATGCAGTGTAAGGGAATAGAAGGTAGTGTACCTGACAAACCGGCTTTTTAAGCAAGATCGTCAGATTGTCATCTTCAGTGAGGCGTTTGTTTTTGCCTTTGTCAGCTTCAGACGCTGCAGGCTTTGTCTTGGTCCGCTTCCCTGAAGGTTCGTTTATCGAAATCCCTTTAAGAGATGTAGTCTTCTGAGCAGGCTTGACGATAAAGGAGTCATCATCATCATAATTCTATGGAGAAGAAGATGGTTCATCATCAGAGATGTCGACAGCTTCATCGTCTTCAGCTTCAGATTCAGATTCTTCAGCAGCTTCTTCGAGTTGCTCCCCCTCAGATACAAAGGTAAGCTTCTCGGTTCCCTCAGGGTTTTCATCTCCCTGAGGTCCAGCAGTTGTTTCTTCATTTGTCTTCTCCCCCTCTTCAGTAAGGGGAAGGTCTTCAGTCTTCTCCCGCTCGATAGATTCATCTTGGGGAAGGTCTTCAGAGTTCTTCTCCCCCCCCCCTTCCTCATGATGAGTGGGCGAGGAATGCGATGACTCAGCAGATGGTGTTGGTTCCCTATCTTCTTGGCCAGGGATCCCAATATAGTTTTCAATCGCTGCTACTCTGTCTTCTAGGCCAGTAATAGCAGGACTGATCTTTAAAAGTTCAGCACGATCCGCCGTAGTAAAATGTGAAGGTGCAGGGGCAGGGTCGGTCATGTGATTTAGGATCTGCTGTACCATTGTCTTCACTGAACTTACGTCAATTTTTACTGAACGCACGTCAGTCTTTACAGCGAACACCTCTCCCTGAAGATTTCCAAACGATGTCTTCAGCGTTATGACCTCGCTGGACATGGTTTGAACTGTTGTTTTGAGAGAGGTGTAGTCGGTGTAGACGTCAGCAAGAACTTTGGCAAAATCACCAAGAGTACCATCAACCTTCTCTAAATCAGCTTTGGAGGCTCTCTGTTCAATCATTTTTGTCAGCTTGTTGAGATTCTCTCCAGCGTTTGTTACAGCTGAAGAGTTGTCTGAGAGAGTAGTGGTGAGACCTGTCAGCTTTGTATCAAGGTTCTTCAGAGAGGCGTTGATGTCTCTCAAATTAGGACCTGTAACAGATCAGTACTTATGAACAAAGGAAAGCTCAGAAGTTTGGGGTTTAGTTACAGTGTATATGGGTTGGTGTATACCTGCAGAAGGGTTGGTGAAGTCATCAAAACTTATGTGTCCTGAAAAGAGTTCCATGTCGTCAGCTAGAATGCGTGTACGCATGGACATTCCTGCAGGTCCTGCATCCATCATTCCTTGAAAAGTATCAGCTTTAGCTTCTGGAAAAATGACGGGTGCTCCAGTGATCGTGGTGAAAACTGGATTAGAGTCCAATGGAGTAGAGAGAGAAGCAAAGGTTGAGAAGGTTTGATGTGGAGCTGATTCAGTGTTGGATCCACTAAGAATCACTTCTTCAGTCCTATGAGAGACTGAAGGAGGTTGGGTCGATTCCAAGTTTACAACTTCAGCGTTTAGAGACGCTGAAGCTGGGATGGAAAGGGTGGCTTGTTCAGCTGTGGCAGAGCGTACCACTGAACTTTCCATCAGCTCTTCAAGATGAGCTGAGGAGTCTTCAGCATGAGATTGCTGGGTGGGTTGCTCCTTGGTTTTCTTAGTCCTTTTGGAACCAAGTTGGGTAGATGAGTGTTTCCTTTTTCTAGAAGGAGTGGAGGTTGCAGCTGGGGTATCAGCGGTGGATTTTTCCACTGAATGAGCTGCAGAAGTAGAAGAAGGAGGATTGAGAAGAGTTAAGAGAGTAGAGAGACGTACCTCGTTTGCCATTGGCTTGAAGTCGAGTACCTTAAGGCCAACCTGAGAGAGTTTCAGGTCTCTTACCTTTGGGTAGTTGTCCTTCAGGCCGGTTTGGAAGACGACGCTGAGGAATCTTGGGTATGGAACCCATGATGGTCGGTCAGCAGCAGAGTCTACTCTAAGCACTAGATCATCGTAGATTATCGAGGCCCAGTCAACATGAAGACCCTTCAGCAATGCATAGCCCATTGCTTGATGAGGTTGAGCGGCTTGATCAGAGGAGCCGGTCTTTGCAGTCATGCAGCTTATCAAGTGTGCGAAGATGAAGTTCATCTCGCTGGATATTTTTAACTTCTTGATGAGGGTCAGCTTCTTCTCAGGCTTCTTGTCCCTCCCAGTTTCCCATACATAACCCATTGCATCAAAGAATGCAGTGATGGCTTCCCTATCAGCATGTTTCTTGTGGTCAGGGATAGAAACAAAGGGTTTTTCTTTTGTGGCGATGGGAAGGCTCAGTGCTTTTCGGATAATGGCAGGGTTGATTTTTATGGTGCCAAAATCAGTGTCA
This sequence comes from Saussurea involucrata, assembly GCA_033807775.1. Lineage (NCBI taxonomy): Eukaryota > Viridiplantae > Streptophyta > Magnoliopsida > Asterales > Asteraceae > Saussurea > Saussurea involucrata. The sequence goes on along the minus strand of CM066314.1, from coordinate 63,493,332 downwards.
CAAAGGATGCAATCGATTTGCTTCGTGGGGTCTTTGGTCGATGTGAGCTGAGTGTGTCTGGCAGAATACCAGAACTGAGATAGTAGTAGCTGATGTGCAGGGGGTGTTATGGTCAGGGTTGTAGAGAGGCAACATGTTTTGAGGAAATTCACAGCATCATTCATATGTGTGACTTGCTTTCGAGGAGGAAACTCCAAAAGCGCATAGAGATTGTTTGTTTTTGTCCAATCGAGTTCCTCAAGTGTGAACTTGACCTGAGGAGCCTTGATGATTTCGAGTTCCTCAGCAGCAGCAGTGTTCTCAGCGGTAGGAATATCAGTCGATGCCATTGCTGTATTATCAGTTCAACCAAAGATATAACAAATAAGAATAATCTTAATGTGGAAAGATTTTCCAATAAGATGGTTCGAATTTTGTCCATTTCATTCAGACAAAAATGTCTTAATGAAGATTTGGGTTTTCTTGTTTTTGAAAAAGAAATGCAAACCCAATAAAAAGTCTTGTTTTCCAGTTTCCTTTGAAGATTAGGATTCTGGAAAAACGTATGAAGAACAAGTTTAAGATATTTGCATTTAAACTTGAAGAACAACCATGAAAGGTTGTGTTCATAAAACCATGAAAGAAATGATTTCATTTTTGAAAAAGTTCTTTTGTTTGATCTTGTAAAAACAATGAGAATATCATTAACAAGTTTTAAGAAACAGGTAAATAAAAGAAATATTAACATGGTTCGTTGAAGAAGAAGAAGATGAACAGTTCTTGAAAACTTGAGAGCAAAAATGCAACAGTAGTTTTCTTGAGGAAGAAGTTGTTCGCGTAAAGGAAAAATATAAACCCAAAATGTGTTTATATAGTGAGATTAGAGAGAGAGAAAATCTTGAGCGGGAAAAGATTTTCATCATGACACGGACACGTGTTTCATTTGATTGGAAGGTAAACGAAACGTGCAATCGTGTGTCAGAAAAAGAACGTGCCAGGGCTTATCCGTTGCGATGACGTCACGGATGTCCTTTCATATTTTAGGATGTCTCTGAGGTTTTGAAAGCTCAGGGACACTTTTGAAAACATAAAGCACTGAATAGAAATATCAGTGTTGGTTTTAGAAATTTCAAAGTATCGCTGATTAAGGAAGAGATATTCAGCGATGCAATTTGTCTTGAATCTTGCATTTACATGCGATTGTCAGCGAGTAAGAGAGAAAACATACCTTGATATCAGCGAATCAATTATGTTCAGAGAGAGAATGATAGAATGGGTTATACAAGTTGATTTTATCCTATCGCTGATCAAATGTGAACCGCTGAAGATTTTACTCTTCAAAGTTCAGCATTCGAAGCTCGCTGATGAGAAAGTTGAATCTTGTCTCATCAAGAGGCTTAGTGAACAGATCAGCTAAGTGATAATCAGTTAGGATAAAGTGAAGTTCTATATCACCATTCATCACATGATCTCTGATAAAATGATACCTGATTTCAATTTGTTTGGTCTTTGAGTGTAGCATTGGATTGTTGGCTATAGCGATGGCACTTGTGCTGTCGCAATAGATTGGAATTTTCGAGAGCTGTAGGTCATAGTCCAGTAGTTGATTTCTCATCCACAAGACCTGAGAACAACAGCTTCCAGAGGCTACATACTCAGCTTCAGATGTGGAGGTGGACACTGAGTTTTGCTTTTTACTTGTCCAACTCACCAGCTTTCCACCCAGGAGCTGACAGCCTCCTGTGGTGCTTTTCCTATCCAATTTGCAACCAGCAAAATCACTATCTGAATAGGCGATTAGATCGAACCCTGAGTCTTTGGGATACCAAATACCTAGGTTCGCAGTACCCTTAAGGTATCAAAAAATTCGCTTTACAGCGATCATATGAGATTCATTAGGTTCAGCTTGATATCGTGCACACAAACAGGTTGCGTACATAATATCGGGTCGGCTAGCTGTAAGATACAAGATAGAGCCGATCATCCTACGGTATAGCGTGACATTAACATGTATTCCAGAGGGATCCTTGTTTAGTGTCAGCGGTGGTGCCATAGGGGTTTTCATAGCTGAACTCTAAGTTAAATCGAATTTCTTCAGCATATCTTAAACATACTTTCCCTGATTAATGAAAGTTCCTTTTTCATTTTGTTTTATCTGAAGACCAAGGAAATATGTTAGTTCACCCATCATGCTCATTTTATACTCTTCTTTCATTCTATCAGCTAAACGAGTACAAAGGTCAGGGTTAGTAGAACCAAATATAATGTCATCAACATATATCTGAACAAGAATAATATGACCTTTTACTTTCCTGAAGAATAGAGTCTTATCGATTTTACCACGCTCAAATTTTTCAATATGGAGATAAGTAGAGAGAGTGTCATACCATGCACGAGGAGCTTGCTTTAAGCCATAAAGTGCCTTATCCAGTTTATAAACATAACCTGGACGCTTAGGATCTGAGAATCCTGGAGGTTGTTCCACATAGACTTATTCATTCATCTTTCCATTTAGAAACGCTAACTTAACATCCATCTGATATACTTTGAAGTCTTTGTGTACAGCGTATGCTAAGAATAGACGAATAGATTCTAGTCTTGCTACTGGAGCAAATGCTTCGTCGTAATCTATGCCTTCCTCTTGTCTGTATCCCTGAGCAACAAGTCGAGCCTTATTGCGGGTTACAGTTCCATGTTCGTCCAACTTGTTTCGATAGACCCATTTAGTGCCTATCACTGTCTTGTCAGTTGGTCTTCGAACAAGTTTTCAAACTTTGTTTCTTTCAAATTCAGTCAGCTCTTCTTGCATGGCGCTGACCCAATTTGGATCTTTGAGGGCATCATCTACTTTCTTTGGTTCAATAAGAGAAATAAAGTTAACAAATAAACAAATATTACCTGCACTTCGTCGAGTCTGAACACCAGCGTTTGGATCACCAAGAATTTGATCAATTGGGTGATTTACAGTCCATCGCTGAGCAGGAGCATAAGTCGCTGACTCAAATTGAACTGGAGGAGCTGAAGATGAAGCTTCAGCAACTTCTGGAATATCAGCCAAGAGAGGAGTAGGTGCAGATGTCATCTCATTCACTGATTGCTGAGAAGTAGATGGAATGTCTGAGACATTTGGTTCAGAAGCAGGTATAGTGTTTAAAGGAACTGCTGAGACCCATGATGTTTCAGCTTCACTATTCTGCATATTTGGGATGATAGTAGGACTATCATCTTCAACTGTATGAGTATGAGGAGTGGGAATATCTTCTAAATCACCAAGATGAGAAAACATCCATTGATTCAGTTCTTCAGTATCAGCAGACTTTGAATGCTTTGGAAATTGAAGAATATCCAAGAAAGATTCCATCATCAGCCTTAGGATCAAACTTTCCAAGGGCATCTCTGTTATTCAGTGTGAAACACTGACATCCAAAGATGTGAAGAAAGCTAATTGAAGGCTTTCTCCCATGAAAAAGTTCATAGGCTGTCTTATTGAATTTTTTGACTATCAGCGACCTGTTTTGCGTAAAATAAGCAGTGTTGATAGCTTCTGCCCAAAACTGAGTAGGCAGGTGAGAATCGCTGAGCATTGAACGTGCAGCTTCAATAATTGTTCTATTTCTTCTTTCAGCGACTCCGTTTTGTTGCGGTGTTCTCACTGATGAAAAGTTGTGAGAAATACCCCTACTCTCAAAGAAGGAATCAAGAGAACTGTTTTTGAATTCAGTCCCATGATCACTCCTTATTGAGCGAACGGTCAAGTTGTTCAGGGTTTCAATCTTCCGAACAAAGGTGATGAGGTTTTCAGGGGTGTCACTCTTAGAACGGAGAAACATAACCCATGTATAGCGAGAGAATTCATCAACTATGACCAGTGTATATTTCTTTCCAGCGATGGATTGTTTGTTAACAAGGCCAAACAAATCCATATGGAGGAGTTGTAGAGGAGATGACACTGAGGAGACTTGCTTTGACTTAAAGCTTGCTTTGGTCTGCTTGCCTTTCTCACACGCTGAACATAAGGACTCTTTGGCATATGAGTGCTGAGGTAGACCAGTGACTAACTCTTTTGAAGAAAGAGTATTCAGTGTCTTGAAGTTTAGATGAGAAAGCCTCTTATGCCATAGCCAGTTGCCATCGGATGAGGCTTTTGAGAAGAAACAGGAGTTCTCAGTGGTTGTTGAGTCCATGTTTATTACATAAACATTTTCCAAACGATAACCGCTGAGAGCTATCTTCTCCTTTTTGTCAGCGACAAAGCAGGATTCCTTAGTAAAGATTACTTTGTTATCCTTGTCACAAAGCTGACTGATGCTTAGAAGATTATGCTTCAGCCCTTCAACATATGCGACTCTTCTGAAGGTTGTTGTACCATTAGATAGTACACCAAACCCTCGGGTATGTCCTTTTCCATTTCCACCGAAAGTCACAGAGGGACCCTTCTCTTCCTTGTATTCAGCGAGCAGGCTTTTCTTTCCAGTCATGTGTCTAGAGCATCCCGCTATCGAGATACCAGATACCCTTCTTAACCTGCATTACAAAGGAAGATTAGTTTTTCTTGGGTACCCACTTAACCATGTGTACACACTTGTCAGTGGGGGTAGTTGGAATGGAAGGTTCAGCAGTCTTCGCAGCATTTGAAGATTCAGCTTTGTCAGTCTTCACTTTGGTTAGTTTCTTAAGCTCAGTGGTCTTCTTTGCCTTGGGGGCAATGATCTTCACCTTAGCTATCTTTTCAGCTTTGGTGGCTGTGGGGCACTTACTAGCAATATGATTTGTAAGTCCACAATGATAACATTTCCTATAACCAAAAGTAGTTCTAGGACCATTTGCATGCTGAGCTTTAGATTTTGAATTAGAAGGACCAACATCAAGTACACCTTTGGTATTGGAAATAGGAGGAACTATCAGTTCTTCAGATTTCTTACCAGTAACATCCACTTTGATTCTGGGAGTAGATCGCTGAATATATCCACGCTGAACATATCCAGTGTTCTTGTTCCCTGAACCAGATGGATGAGTCGCTGAAGCTGTAGAAGCATTCAGCTTAGGTATAGAGATACCCTTCTGAGGATTTTGATTAAAAGCAATTCCTTTACCTTTATCTTTAAAGACAGAGGTAGGTTTTGGATAAACCATTTTCTCTTTACCTTTTGAAGAGGTAGTGATTTTCTCAGGAATGGGCGGTTTAGAAGAGGAACACTGATTGGATGAAGTATCAGCGACTGAGGATACGAAAGTTCCAAATAAGAGCATGGAACGATCAGTGGTTGGTTCTAGAGTATCAACTTTGTAACCAAGACCACGTTTATCACTCAGGGGAATCTGAGACTTAATTATCTCAGTGATCATTGTTGAGGAATTATACCATCCATCAACAGTAGCGTTTTCAGCTTTTAATGCAGCGATAGCTTCTTCACGCTCGATTTTGACTAGCTGATTTAGGTGAACTTGATCTTTAAAATCTTCTTCAATTTTAGAAAGATTTTCTATTTGAAGGTGACAGTTTTTAAGATGTTCAGTGAGATCAAGGTTTTGATTTTCAACTACAGTTTTGCCATTCATGGCTTCATATAAACTTCTAGTCAAGAGATCGATCTTTCGAAGACTATCAGCTTCATCAATATTTGCAATATTGGTAAAGAATGAAGGTGATACCTGAGTAGCAGAGGTTGAAGTGGAGGGAATGTCAGAATTGTCTTCCTCATCTTCAAGTTTGGCCATAAGACAGAGATTGGCTTCATCATCTTCAGAGTCAGATGATGATTCTTCTTCATCAGAATCAGCCCAATCATAGTCATCCATCAGACCTTTGCCTTTCTTCTTAAAGCTTTTCAGCTTCGCATACCTTTCTTTCAGCTTGGCGTATTTGTCATCTCTAGACCTGAGGTTAGAGGATTTCTTGGGAAACGCTGAGTTTTTCGAAACTTTCTTTGACCTGCACTCGTTAGCGAAATGTCCTATCTTTTCACAGTTAAAACAAGTAGCAGTAGCCTTATCAACAGGAGCTGATGATCTTGGCTTGTCAATAATGGAAAGAGGTTTATTCTTTCTGAACATTTTCTTTTTGGCGAATCTCCTGAACGTTTTAGTGAGGAGAGCCAAAGATTCATCAAGATCTGAAGAGTCAGAATCTGATGACCTTTCAGAGTTACTTTCCAACTCAGTGATAGTGACCGAGGGTCGCTGAGTGGAAGGTTCCTCTGAGATTAAAGCAACAGGGGTGCTTTTGGAATCTTTTACAAGATTCTTCTTAAGATGACTCGATTGCTCATGATTCAGCATCGTGCCATATAAAGTAGAAAGGGTCATTGATGTTAGATCCTTTGACAGCTTGAGACACATAGAATAACTGTCCCAGCTTTCAGGTAAACATTCTAAAAACTTTGTCAGCACTTCAAAGTTAGAATATTCCTTACCAACAGTTTTCAGATCTATTATTAAACAGTTAAAACGTTGGTGTACTTCAGAGAGAGTTTCATTCTTACCATAAATGAAGCTTTCATACTGTCTTACCAAGTTGATCTTTCGAGAGTCCTGGACTTCAGAAGTACCTTCATACTGAACACGGATTGTGTCCCACATAGCTTTTGAAGTTTTCAGGTTCATGACGGAATGGTAGACTTCGTCAGGAAGAGCCATGGAGAGTATGGATCTGGCTTTGGTGTCGATAGCCACTTTCTTCTTATCTTCATCAGTCCACATATGAATTTCCCTAGGAATCAGCCTTTCTAGAATAGCAGGTCTATTCTCAGCGGCTGGAACTGCAACATCAATTCTTACAGGAATATATGGGCCGTTTTCAAGATAATAAGGCATAGTAGGGTCTACACCTTCTAAGAAGAGAATCATCCTATTTTTCCATAGATTAAAATTATCTCTGGAGAATCTAGGGGGTTTTGCAAGAGAACCGTTGTCAATATAGTTTGTATTTGTGTTGGCAACCATTTTAAGAAATAGCTAGGAAGAGAAATCTTAGTATAGATCAGATCTTGTTTATGAGATTAAACAAATCTGCTCTGATACCACTTGTTGGTCCCGAAGGGCTATACAAGTTTGTAGAAGGGGGAGGGGGGGTTGAATACAAACACACGTTTTTACTTTTCTAAATTGTTTATTGATAAATCATTAACAATTTACAGCTTGTTGCGGAACAAGATTAAGGATAAACCTAAATCTAAACAAGTTGGAACACTAAGTTTCTTGCACTAAGAAATAGAAGGAAATTACTAATAATAACCTATCTCAAGATAAGAAAGATGACTCGACCAGAGTTTACGAGTGCTTCAAAAATGAAGCTAGAGTCCTTCTTATATACTGCATGCATTTAATGCATGTCAGTTTATACTTTACACGTGGCAGCAGCTCATTGGTTGCATGTCATTGACCTTTGTAGACAACCTTAGTAGCCGCATGTTTGAACAGTGTAGTATCAGAGTAGTTGTACGATTTCAGACAATAAGGAGGTTCTTTTCTGACATATCGTACGGAGTCGTGCAAGGGTGGTTAAGACAAAAGTACTTTGTACGGAGGAGTTCATGACCAGCTTACGTTGATTCAGCGCTTTATCATTCTATATATCAGTGAAGGACAAAGTTCAGCAATAGCTGAAGTCTTGTACTTGATACTTCACATTGAGTGGACAAATCTGAGTCTTCGCTGATCCGCATCAGTTCATTAGGAGACTTGTCGCTGGTTCTTGAGCTTGATCTTCGACTTCAGCGTAGAACCTATGTTGACGTGAAACTTGTCTTCAGGGATCATAAGTAAACAACTAACTTATCAGCGATCACCATAAGGACTGAACAGTCTCAGAGCATTATGGTGAACAGTGTTCGCTGAATGTTTAATCTAAAGAACGAGAGTTCCTATCAGCGGTACTGTAAGTCTTAGTACTTATCAGCGATAGTGAAACTCTGATACATATTGTTTACTTACAATTTTCACTAAGTAGAATGGAGAGGGTTATTATCAAATCACTGAGGGTTTGGATCAACACTAAGGTATGCACCATGACTTGCATCTGATCGATAAGTTTATCATTAGAGGAAGCACATACCTGGCATTCGACTTTCTCCTTGTTCTTGCTGGAGAATTCATCTTTATTGTCAGATTCTTCGGGCTGAGTGCCAGTGTAGCACATATGAGCTTCAGCTTCTTCCTCTTCATCTTCAGTCAAGATGAGCCAGTGATCGTCTTCTGCCATCAACACTTTACCTGCTTTTTTTCTGCCTTGCCAACATCATTTTGTTCTTGTAGTACTCAGCATTGCTCACTACAAGTTTCCGGCAGTCTCTGGCAAAGTGTCCTCATTTTCCGCAATTGTAGCACTTCACCGGTTCATCATCATCTCGCTCGTCTGACTTCCCTTCTGATTTCTTGCCTTCATCATTCTTCTTCCTTCCCTCATCTGACTTTCGCTTCCCGTCATACTTGTCTCGGTAGTCTTGGCGCTTCGTGTTGGTAGAGTAACGCTGGTTGTTATTAAATGGCTTCTAGAAGAATTTCTTCCTTGCGTACTCTCTGGAGAGTAAGGCAACAGCTTTCTTGATTCCATCAAGTTCAGGGTCAGAATCACTTTCAGGTGCTTCATCTTCATGCTCAATCTCACTATGGGTTTCTTCTCGATGAGAACTTCTTTGAACATGTTTGTCCTTTTTGTGAGATATGAGAGCAAGAGGGTCTTCTTTGGTCTTCTCGCTAGACTTCTGATCTCCCATGAGTTCACGAACATCATCTTCATCTTGTAACAGCATCTCATAGAGTTCATGCAGCGGAACATTCTCTAAAGAACGGTTGTGACGAACATGGAGGACAAATCCCTTCCATTCAGGTTGAAGGTTGTTCAAGAACATGATGTTGTTCTATGTGTTCGTCTTAAAGATGTTGTTTTTATGAAGATCGTTGATGAGCTTGCATAATCTTTCGTAAGTCTCGGTCAGTGATTCCCCTCGTATGGCTTTGAACGCTTCATATCGAGTGAGGCAGTTGGTTATCTTCATCTGGTTCCCCTTGCGACTACGTCGCATAATTTTCGCCAGTTGATCCCACATTCCTTTGGCTGTGTCTTTCTGACTTTTGATGCTGCAGTAGATATTATTTGGAAGACTATAGATGAGGTACGTCTTAGCCAGTCTATCGCCATCTACTTTCCTCTTTTCTTCAGGAGTCAGCTTATCATATGGTTTAACCACCCGTTGAGCTGGGGGTCCACCTTCCTGTGCTTGGTTATCCAGCATTGGAGGAGGACAGGTCCATGGGATAACGAACGGAGGATCTCATCGTAGAGAGGCTTGGTCTCTATGAAACACATGAAGCGGTCTTTCCATACGTTGTACTCCCCTCGGTACAGGATCGGAGGTTTGAGTTCAGATCCTATCGCTAACGTGTCTTGAATGTTCATATTTTGGGCACGTGAGTGATCGTAAGACGATTTGAGTAATCCAAAGGTAAAAAGAGTGATCTAATGCAAAATCCTAATGGGAGTCAGAGAACTAAGATGTTCCTAAGTTAAAATGGCCAGGTAAGAGTTACATAAAATAAATAACGAAGCAGACACTGAGAAGTAAGAAAAGAAATCAAACTGATAAACAAAAAACAAAAAAATGATTACCAAACAGTGTGCAGAATCAAAGATCCGGAATAGGGGATCCGTTACTGGGAAGATCCGGAACCGGGATGGAGTGGGTCAAGATCCGGAATGGATCGGGACTTGGAATGGTCCAGAACCGGTAAAGTCCGGAACCGGAACAAGTTCCGGTATTGACCGAATCTGACATAGATCCCGGAATTAAAGGACGGATGTTGGGAATAAATTATAATTGAATAGAAGTTCAGGGTATTAAATTGTAAATTGTTTATGGGCTTATTTAATGTAATGGGCCATGGGCTTGAATAGATTAGGCCTAGATATAAATATGTTTATTAGCTTTAGAAAATAGGTTAATCGTTCTAATCATTCCTATCGTTATTATTGTAATCTCTCTGAAGGTTTATCAAAGTTATATGGATGACATATTGAAATCATACTGATTGTTCTATTCTATTGATTTCTTAGTTGTATGCACTAATCTGGGATCCACAATTGGTATCAGAGCATACGGACGATTCGATTCAAAGCAAATTAAAGGTTTCTGGTAAGTTTCTTTTGACTTTTATCGACTATGTTATTGACACTCATAAAATCATATTTTGATTCTAATAAAATTGCTTGATTTCGCGTATTCCACTCGATTAGTATTGATCTCATTAGCGTTTCTGCAATTTTTCTAATCCTAATTCGACTGTTTGAATAGTTTTTGAGCAAAAATTCATCCACAAGTTTTGGTCTCTGTTCATTATAAAATCAAAAAAATTTCATCCAAATCTTGTTATTTTGCTTCAAAATCGTTTAGGGTGTTGTTATTTTTGTGTTTTGGAAGGTTTCTAATCTTTTAGGAACTGCTTTGGGCAACCCTAATCGCATCCCAGTCGAATGGTTTAGCCATAGTCGTCGTTTCCGGACAAAATGTTGATCACAACCGCAGTTATCGGACAATCCTTACGTATCCGGGTAAGTTTTCTTTGTCACGCTGCTATCCGGAAGAATTCATCTGGATTGTCTCTAGTTTCCGGACAACATCAGTTTCCGGACAACTATCCGGATTACACTCGTATCCGGACAATTCTATCTGGTTTGTTAAGTTATCCGGTAATCTTTCCCAGAAACTTCATTCGGACACTCAGCTTCCCGGTAAGTATAATCATTCGGTAACCTTTGCTTTCCGGTAAGAATATTCATTCGGTAACTTTTATTTTATCCGGTAACTACTTCCCATCCGGTAAGTCTGTGTATCCGGTAACTTCATGTTATCCGGTAATTTCAGCTTTGTTCGGATACCTTTTTGCTATCTAAACACTGCACCCACATCTGATCCAGACACTTCCAGATCAGACACTGTTTCATCCGGATTCCTATCCGGTAAGTTCTGTTTAGCTATTTTCTTACCAATTTCACTCTAAGTCACTATGATAGGGTCATATTTGGTTGAATAGAAGTTCAAGGTCTAATATGTTATTTTCTATTCTTGAGCCTTAATTGTGTAACGGGCCATGGGCTTACATGCCATGGGCCCATAGTATATAATGTTCATTAGCTTAGAAAAATAAGCTAGTTATCACTTTACACTTTCTGAACTAATATTGTAATTCTCTCTACATTGAAAGTGAATTGGATGACGAGTTGAAATCATAATAATTGTTTCATATCTATTGATTTCTATTGTTCGTTGCACTGATCTGGAACTCAGAATTGGTATCAGAGCAAACGGACGATCGATTCAATGTGTCTTTTGGATTTCTGGTAAGTTTTCTGTTCATAAAAATCGACTGTGTTCTTGGCTTTGAAAACTCATATTTTGATTTGGTTAAAATTTATTGTTTTCGTTTATCACATTCCGTTAGCATCATCATAATAAACGAATCTACAAGTTTTCATCATCTAATTCGATCTTCTTAGTGGTTGTTTAAGCAAAATCAAAGTTTCAAGTTTTTGGTCTCTGTTCTTAAAAAGAAAATCCAATTTTTTCAATCAAAAACTTGTTATTTGGCTTCAAAATATATTTGGGTATTGTTATTATTGTGTTTGGTCGAGTTCCTAACCTTTCAGGAACGATTTTGAGCAACTCTAATCGATTTCCAATCGAATTGGAAACCACAGCCGCAGCTACCGGATACCACAGCCGTGGTTACCGGGTCCATCAACTAGTTACCGGGTAAGTTTTCTATTCCTTCAATTGTTACCGGGTAACTCCAAGTTACCGGGTAACAAATCTCTTACCGGATAAATTTCACACTTACCGGACAAGTTCCCGGTAAGCTCATTCGGTAACTTACTTTTTCATCCGGTAAGTCTTCTCACCCGGTAAGATTGTTTCTTGTCTTACTCTGTTATCGGTAACTGCATCTACACCCGGTAAGCTCTTTCTCCGGTAAGCTTCCTCATCCGGTAAGCTCTTTCATCCGGTAAGCTTCCTCATCCGGTAAGCTCTTCCACCGGGTAAGTTTCTTTTTTTGGTTAGTTTTAATTCATCCGATAACTTGTCTCACCCGGTAACCCTCTGTTACCCGGTAACTCAAGCTTATCCGGTAACCTTTGCAAATTTACCTATTTTTCACAATCTGATCCGGACACTTCCAGATTAGATATCTTTCATCCGGATTCCTATCCGGTAAGTTCAGTCTAGTCGATTTCTTACCCGATTTAGCATAATCCACTCTTAGAACTTGCATTAAGATATCACTCTTAGTGCCTTGCGTTAGGTTATCACTTTGAATCGAATCAATCGTTTGACGATCACTCTAGTGCAACTTAAGATGTCTTCGCGCGACGCTCTTGCTATCGGCACCGACTCCAAACCACCTTGCCTCTACCAAGGTGAGTACAGCCAATGGCGGGACATATTTCTGATCTTCATTGAGTCAAAGGATAACTTCGAGTATATCTGGCGAGCTCTATCTAACGGGCCGATTCCTGAACCCATGAAGACTATACCAGCGATTGAAGAAGGTGGTCAAGTTCGTTACGAGGCTAAGACACTCTTCGAGATGACTGTCGACGAAAGAGGCATGATTGAGGGAGAAAAGCATGCTAAGAGGTACCTTGTCCAAGCTCTACCCAACACGATCTACACAGCCATCGACAACTACAAAAAGACAGCAAAGGGCATGTGGGATCAGGTGGAGAAAATGATGCGTGGGAGCGAAGTCGGGAATCAACTGAAAATCAACAGCTCCATAACCAAGTTCGATGGGTTTAAGTAGCGCACCGACGAATCCCTCACTCAGACCTATGAACGCTTTTGTCTCCTTCTCAACGAGCTTCACAAGAACCAAATCACTCATTCCAACACAGAGAACGCGCTAAAGTTTCTCAACAACCTCTTGCCTGAATGGAAGGTATACACATCTCACGTCAAGCACAACCACTTGATGGAGAAAGTTGGCATACACGAACTCTATGAGATGCTTCTTCAAGACGAAGATGAGGTGTTGGAGATTCTGAATGAAAAGAAGTCTGCATTCAAGCCACCTGCTGATCCACTTGCTCTCATGTCCTCCAAACGAGGTAAATCTTCCAACCGTCATTCTAAACGTGCCAAAGAGCCAAGTGAATCTGAGCCTGAGTCTGAAGAAAAGGAGGATAGTGATTCTGATCCTGAAGTATCTGCCATCAAGAAAGCAATGGCCCTGCTCTCCAAATCCTTCCAACAACAGAAGTTCTACAAGAAGTCGACGTCCAATAATCAGCGCTACTCCACCTCCTCCAACAAGCGCCATGATTATCAGGACAAATATGAAGGAAAGAAGAAGTCCTATGAGCACAACCATTCTGATAAGAAGGAGAAGACAGAGAAAGATGACCGCAAGTCTGAATCAAAGAAGAAAGACGAACCCGTGACATGTTATAACTGCGGGAAGCTTGGTCATTTTGCCAAAGACTGTAGGAAGCCTGTTGTGAAGAATGCTCATTATTACAAGGCAAAGCTCGCATTGGCAGAACAAAAGGAAGCTGGAGAAGCTTTATTTGTTGAAGACGACTATTGGTTGGGTCGTTCTGATGATGAAAGAAAATCTGATGGTGTTGATGCGTTTATGGGCTACCACTCTCCTGCTGATGAAGAAAAGGAAAAGCCATGTCAGGTATGTGAACCTATCCATCAAGATTTATTTACTCAAATGCAACCTCTTGCTGAACGGATAGATTCCTATAAGGCCACCTCAAAAGAACAACTACTTGAGATTAAATCATTATCTGAAAAGCTAGATGTTCAAAAGCGAATAACTGAGAAACATAAGTCCGAAAATGCTAATTTAAAAGAAAATTGAAAAAATCTTTCAATAGCACCTAAGGACTTAAGGGCCAAAATATCTAAAATACAGTCACAGCATGATCAGTGTGAGATTGAGAAAGCAGAAATTGTTTATCAATGCTCTGCTCTTCAAATTCAACACAAGGATTTTGTCACTAAAATAGTTGACCTTGAAACCAAACTCCACAAAAGAGGCCAGACTGACCAAACCATCCATATGAATAAACCCAAGGAGTTCACTTACTTCAACAAGGAATGGGGAATCGGATACGATAACCCTCATTACTTGAAAAATGGTATATTCAAAAGACCTACGCTGTATGATTTTGGCTGTCTTGGAATAGACAAAAGGTATCCAGAATATGAGATAAAATGGACTGGTCCTCTTGAACCTGAAAAGGAAGAGGAAACTGAGGAATATAAGAGAAAGCACATGAAAAAAATGCAACTTCCTTTTTGTTATGAGCCTTTGAACTATTATTATGAGAAAAATCAAAAGAAGTACCACTCGAATGACTATTTCGATTGTTATAAGGTTGTGACGCCCAAGGATTCCTCCAAAAAGGATGGGGTCCAAGCAACCGAATCTAAGACTGAGACAGATGAGTTCAAACTCTATGTTCCCCTTCTCATCTTGGAAGCAAAGATAGTCGAGTTAGAAGAGTCACTCGAAAAGGAAAGGTCAAGTTTTCAAAAGGAAAAGGCAGCGCTTATTAAAGAAATTGAGAAACTCAAATCCGTAAAAACTGAAGTTGTGTCGGAAGAAGGACAGGAAATCCTTCGGTGTGAATTCAATAAGCTCACATCACAACTGTCTGCCTTTGCAACAGAAGCAATGTACGAGCATACGAGAAATGGTCAACTCCAAGAGAAGATTGACCTCCTCCAAACTGAAAAGCAGATTTCACCCGAACTTTCTTCTAATTCATCGGACACATCCTCGTGTAAAGCTTTCTTCGGAAAAATCTTTTCACAAGACGGGAATGAGACTCAAGATAAAAGTGTGTTAAGGAATTTAAACTCTGATTTTTTCCTAGCTTTCGCACCGAATTCCCCAAAACACTTAGACACAAAGTGTTCCTCACATTCCTCTACCAATCCAAGTCCACCTATTCCGGATATAAAAAATTTTCAGAATTTATGGAATCCGATGGTAATTCTGATGAAGAGTTTGAGTCGTTCCCCTTCGACAAACCTCTTCCAAGTCATACTGACTTTCTGTCGCCTGTAGTTAATCGACCGGTCAATTTTCAAAAGGGCGATTGTTCCAAATCAAAGACTCCGGTTGTGATTAAGATTTCTAAAAATGCATCACATTCTCAAAAATAATCACAACCGAGGCAAAAGACCGATAGATCAACTGCTAGCAAACCTGTTTCCTCAAAATCCACTGACCATGCTGTCAATGTTGTTTCAGATAAAACCGGTCATGCTTAACAGGACAAACAAAAGTGGCTAGCTAAGGAATCTATCGAGAATGTTGCATCAAAGTCATTTAATACTGTCTTTTATCCTAGAATGAACGAAAACGATTGTGCTTGGAATCATAGGAATGATTTTGTTAAATAAGATATTAAATTTCCGATTAAACTTTATTCCATTCAGCAATTGATTCAATTATCGCATGATTGTTTGTGTTGTTGTAACGTCCCAAAAATTACAAGAAAATTTAAAATTTTCAAAACATGTATTCCATTATAAAACAACCACAATTTAATAATCCGTAACTCAATTAAAGTTAACGTCGTCAACTCAAACAGTCAATAGAATTTATGCAGCGAAAATATTATAAATAAAATCTAAGGGTTTGAAAGTGTAAATTTCAACAATTCTCGACGCCCGCGCTTTGTGTGTGTACCGTCAAGCCCGACTGCCGCTCGCACCTGAAATCACAACATATTGGGAAAAGGTAAGCTAAACGCTTAGTGAGTCCTACCACACACGCAGGTAGCAACCCCACGTATATCGCCCCTACTCGCAAGTAGGTAACATCACCATCACCTCGAATATAAACCACATAATGACTAATGTATAAATACGAACCTCGGTCCCACCGAGTACACAAAACCATATTGATACAAGCTCAGTCCCACCGAGCCCTCGGTCCCACCGAGCCCTCGGTCCCACCGAGCCCCCCAGTCCCACTGAGGTGTACATAAGCATAAATAATCCACATATAAATTCAACAAATCACAACTATTTATCACATCCCAACTAGTTCACGTAAACACGGAATAACACGTAACACAAAATAACGATACGCATGAAATTCCTAACTACGCGGTGAGAGAACTCACCTCAAAACAACGCGACGCGCCCACGAGCCGCAACACCGACACGTCAACTTTCCTCACTTTTTCCCACCTAAATACGCACTAAAAACGTCAACGGAAAGTCCCAATTCGCGACGCGTTTACTAGTTTAACAAAACTAAATTTCCAGTTTTTACACTAAAAACGCAGGTCTGTTCGAGACCCATTTTACCCCTGTTAAACAGATCAATCCAGAAATTTAATTCCATATACCGGAAGTTCCATGTCTTACGGTTCCAGGGACGTATAGAACGCGGTCTAACAATGTCCCAATTATTTTATACGAATTTTATAAGACAGGTCCGCAGAACAGCGAAAAACCGGACCTGTTAGTATAAAAAGGAAATTTCACCCTAGTTACTGTCCGAACCAGTTTTTCTTCAAAACAGAGAAAACTTAGAAGACTCGTAAACGGAACTTTTGGCATCAGTTTCATCCCAATCCGACATTCCTAGCAGAAGTTATGCTCGATACAAAAACAGGGACAGAAACTGCAGTTTCACATAAAATCATAACACGGTCCTTCGATATGCGATTAACGGTTTAGGGTCAGGCCACGGCGGTTTTGGGGTTCCCTCAGGTGGTTTTAGGGTTTAGGCCGTGGGCCCCGCCCACTGCCACCTCCGTCAGTGGGGCACGGCGGCGGCGGCGGTGTTTTCCGGCGGTGATCACACACACACGTACACAACCCATGCTACCCTCTCGCACCACCGTCCTCCTCTCTCTCGACCGCTCTAACGCGAACCCACCCGCACACACAACCACAGCCGTCACAACGGCGGCGTGCAGTGGTGGCCACACCGCCGCCGGCCATGGCTGCCTCGGCGGTGGTGGTGGTTTGCGGTACCCTTGCGACGAACAAAACCAAAGAAAAAAACAACGAAACGACAACAACGATTACCTCGATGTAGCCCCTCTTTCTCTCCGGTCGCTTGCTCCTCCTCTCCCCGGCGTCCTTCTCTCTCCGGCGAACACCCTCTCTATCTACTCTCGCCGGCGTCGTTTTCTCTCCCTCTCAGTTTCCTTCTCACGGCTAAACACCAACAAAAAAGGAATGGGAAGGTGGCAAAGTGTTTTTGGGGGAAGGATTGCTAAACAAGAAAAAGAACCGAAGGGGAGGGAAGGGGGTCGGTCATTTGGCCGATCCCTTGCCCAAGTTACACTCTTGCACACTTTTGGCCCCTAGACTCCTAAAGTATGTCCAAAGTTTCCCAATTTAATTTAAGATTTAACATAACGACCATTGACCCACTAGTTAATTCGTTTTAGCTCCTTGACGCCTAACCCCGATAAATAAAAAATATTAACAATAATTAAATAAAAATGTACCGGGACACGGGCTTTACAACTCTCCCCCGCTTGAATTAGACTTCGACCTCGAATTCTTGGTCGGCGAATAGTTCGGGATAATTCTCGCGCATCTCCGCTTCGGGCTCCCACGTCCATTCTGAACCCTTCCGGTGCTGCCACTGGACTTTCACCAGTCCAATAACTTTGTTCCGCGAGGTTCTCGTTCTCCTTTCGAGAATGGCAACCGGCTTTTCCACGTAGTTAATCCGCTCATCGATCTGAACGTCCTCCAGAGGGATCACGGTAGACTCGTCAAATACACACTTCCGTAATTGAGAAACGTGAAAGGTGTTGTGAATCAAGATCAGTTCTTCAGGTAACTCTAACCGGTAAGCCACTTTCCCCACACGGGCGATGATCCGGTAAGGCCCAATATAACGAGGCCCTAGCTTCCCTCGTGTACGAAACCGGATCACCCCTTTCCAGGGTGAAACCTTCAACAACACATAATCACCCACCTGAAATTCCAAGTCGGATCGCCTTTTGTCGGCGTAGCTCTTCTGCCGACTCTGTGCAGTAACCAAACGGTCCCACACCATCTGAATCATCTCGGTCGTCTTCAACACAATGTCAGTACTCCCTAACACCCGATGACCAACCTCGCCCCAACAAACGGGCGTCCTGCACTTCCTACCGTACAACAACTCGTACGGCGGCATGCCAATACCAGAGTGAAAGCTGTTGTTGTAGGAGAATTCTGCTAGAGGAAGGTGCTGATCCCAGCTACCTCCAAAATCGATAACACAAGCTCGAAGCATATCTTCGAGGGTCTGAATGGTTCGCTCGCTCTGTTCGTCCGTCTGCGGATGAAAATCCGTGCTAAAGTGTAACCGTGTACCCATCTCTGACTGGAACTTCTCCCAAAACCGAGAGGTAAAACGAGTGTCCCTGTCGGAGACAATCGAAACTGGCACCCCGTGTCTGGCCACGATCTCACGTACAAACACCTCTGCAAGCTTTTCTGCCGAGGAGCTTTCCCTGATGGCCAAGAAGTGAGCACTCTTGGTCAGACGGTCAACGATCACCCAAATGGCATCGTTCCCACGGGGAGTCCTTGGGAGTTTCGTTATGAAGTCCATAGTAATCTTTTCCCATTTCCAAACCGGGACCTCCAACGGCTGCAATTTCCCATGTGGTCGTTGATGTTCCGCTTTGACCTTTCGACAGGTCATACATACCTCAACACATCTAGCAACATCCCGCTTCATGCCGGGCCACCAATAACCTTCACGCAAGTCTCTGTACATCTTTGTAGCTCCCGGGTGAATCGAGAACTTAGACTTATGTGCCTCATCCATTAGTACCTGCCGGTTCCCACCGAAGAATGGAATCCAAACCCTACCGTGTCGAGTTAACAACCCCCGACTATCACGAACAAAATTCGGGATTTCCCCCGACACTCTTTCCCGCTTTGCATTTTCCCCCAAGGCAGCCACCTCCTGAGCGCTCCTTATCGACTCCAGAATAGGTGTAACCACTGTCAATCGCTGACATAAACCCCTCAATGGCTTACTGACCGGATGTCGACTGAGTGCGTCCGCGACTACGTTCGCTTTACCCGGGTGGTAAAGTATCTCGCAGTCATAATCCTTGACCACATCGAGCCACCTTCGCTGACGCATATTAAGGTTCTGCTGATCCATCAAGTACTTGAGGCTCTTATGGTCGGTGTAGATCGTACACTTGACACCATAGAGATAGTGCCTCCAAATTTTAAGGGCAAACACTACCGCTCCCAACTCCAGGTCATGAGTCGGGTAATTCGCTTCATGAGGCTTCAGCTGCCTCGAAGCGTAGGCTATGACCTTGCCGCGTTGCATAAGCACGGCACCCAAACCTTGGTGTGAAGCGTCACAGTATACTACCAAATCCTCCATGCCCTCGGCCAAGGTTAACGCAGGAGCCTCGCACAAACGCCTGCGTTGCTCCTCGAACGCCTTCTGTTGTTCCTCACCCCAACTGAACTCCGCAGATTTCTTCGTCAATCGCGTCATAGGCATCGTGATCTTGGAGAAATCCTGAATAAACCTTCGGTAATACCCTGCCAATCCTAGAAAGCTTTGCACCGCAGTAGGAGTCTTCGGCACCTCCCACCGCATCACCGCTGAAATCTTAGCTGGGTCGACCATAATACCATCCTGATTCACGACATGTCCTAGGAACTGGACCTCTCGTAACCAGAACTCGCACTTGGAAAACTTAGCGTATAACTTCTCTCGCCTCAATACTTCCAACACTTCTCGAAGATGCATCTCGTGCTCCTCCTTGGACTTTGAATACACCAGAATATCGTCGATGAACACAATCACCGATCGGTCCAACATCGGACTACACACTCGGTTCATGAGGTCCATGAACGCTGCTGGTGCATTGGTGAGCCCAAAAGGCATCACCACGAACTCGTAATGACCGTACCGCGTACGGAAGGCCGTCTTCTCTGTGTCCTCACTCCTGACCCGCATCTGGTGGTACCCCGACCGTAAGTCAATCTTGGAGAACCACGAGGCCCCTGAAGCTGGTCGAACAAATCGTCAATCCTTGGCAAAGGATAACGATTCTTTACCGTAAGCTTATTCAGCTCCCGGTAGTCTATGCACATCCGCTGCGACCCGTCCTTCTTCTTCACGAATAAGATAGGTGCTCCCCACGGCGAACAGCTCGGTCTAATGAACTCCTTTTCGAGAAGTTCCTGCAACTGGGCGTACAGCGCTTTCATTACTGGTGGAGCCAGGCGATAGGGTGCCTTGGCCACCGGAGCAGCACCCGGGATCAGATCGATCCGAAACTCTACCTGTCGTTCGGGAGGTATCCCCGGCAAATCCTCGGGAAAAACGTCGGTGAACTCTCGTACAACTGGCACGTCTTTCGTAGACTCCTTCGCTTCCCCAACACGCGTGTCTATCACGTATGCCAAATATCCCTGCCCACTATGCTGAAGGTACCTCCGAGCTCTCGCAGCCGAACATATGGCCGTAGTCCGTCTAGAAGAATCTCCCTGTACTAACAGTTCTCCCCCGCTTGGGGTTCGAACTCGCACTTGTTTGTGACGACAAACAATCTCCGCATCGAACTTATCCATCCAATCCATGCCCACAATCACACAAAGCTCCCGTATAGCGATCGAGATCAGGTCAATGGGAAACCGCACTCCTGAGATCTCTAAAGTGCACCCGCGAAACACGTCCGTGACCGTCAAGGTCCTATCATCATCCACCTCAACGACAAGAGGATGACTCAAATGTCCTACCACTCGGCCCAAACCCTCGCTAAAAGTACGAGACACAAAAGAGTGAGTAGCCCCGCTATCAAACATCACAACCGCAGGCACCGAGTTAACTACGAACGTACCTAACATATAGTTTAGCCACAAATAAATATATGACATGGAAAGGAAAGACAAGAAGAAAGAAACAAAGGGAATATACCTGTAACCACTTTAGGCGTCGCCTGCGCCTCATCCACCGTCAACTGGTGAACCCTACTTCGAGCCGCTCCCGCCCCCAGCTGGCCTGCTCGACCATCGGTAATACGTAATGGGGCATTCCCAGGCGCCCTCTGTGCTCCACCCCCAATAGCTACCCCTGCTCTAGGACAGTTGGCCTTTACATGGCCCGTCTGATTACAGTTGAAACAGACCACTAGCGGAACCTTACAATCCCGGCTAAGGTGACCGGGTTGGCCACACTTAAAACACCCCTCAACTCTCCTCACTCCGGTATCTCGGGGTTTAAACCCGCCACTCCTAGAACCCGCGCGCGTATCTATGAACCTCGACCTCTTCGGCACTGCCGAGATAGGCGTCACCGGCTGTGCCGCCTTCCGCTTCTTTGCTTGGGTCTCCAGCTCAAGCTCCCTCCTCCGAGCAGTGTCCATCATGGGAGATAACGAAGCATACTGTGCTGTGCTAACAAATTCCCTGATCTCCGTGCGTAACATATCTTTATACCGCGACATCTTCATCTCTTCCGAGGCGGCATACTGTGGACAAAATAATGCCATCTCGGTGAATTTTCTGTTCATCACTTTTACCGTCTCTGTTGTCTGTGTGAGCTCTAGGAATTCCTTAGCGATTCGCTCCATCTCTACCGGCGGTACATACTCCACACAGAAACGAGTGACAAACTCGTCCCAGGTCAAGGTAGTGCGCTCGGCAGGCGTCAATGTCGTGGCGCACCAATCCTTCGCGCCGTCACGAAGTAGGTTCACTGCAAAACGGACCTTCAGATTGTCCGGGCAGCCACTGGTCAGAAAGGCAAATTCCATGTCGGATACCCATCGCATGCTCATAATCGGATTCGGGTCCCCCTTAAATTCTGGTGGGGAACAAGCAGAGAGATCCCGATACTGGAACTCTCGGTTACGAGGATGACCCTCCGTAGGCAGGGGAATAGCTGCAATACGCTCCTCCAGTAGGGTCACCACCTCATCTCGAATGGCGGTGATGATCTCGGGAATCGCCTCCCCGATCGCGTGAGATACCTCAGTAGCAATCAGCTCCCTAATACGCTCCTCAGTAATCCCAGCCTCAGCCTGCGACCCAGCCGCGCGGTTCCTTCTAGTGTTGACCATTCTAATAAAAAGAAAATTCAGAGAGTTATTAGCACAAATAACTCACCCTACTACGCTCACGCTCCACTCCTTGGCTTCCTCGTGACTCTCCCCGACTCGAGCATGGATCATGTGCTTCAGATGGTAGGAGCTCTGCTACTACCCTTCACACCTATCCTTACTCGTTCCGAGTCCTGTCCCGGGACGTCCAAGTAGTTGCTTACCACAACAAACACATATGTCCACTCCAGCATATGTAAACACTTTTCCTAGCCCCCTAGAAAGTCATAACACCCCACTACCCTTGCTAGAACGGAACCCCGACTAACCCTGACGAGTCGCCTCGTAAACGCACAGTCGTATACAGTGAAACCAGATAGACATTCGAATATAAGATTCTATCCTACAACGGTTGGACTCAAACAAGAGCTGCGCAATAGAACTAAATCCAACATTCTAAGGCTATTCAGTTCCTACTGCATACAACCTAGGGTGCATTCACTTAACAACCTATCGAGGCTAGCATGAGTCCATAATAGCATGTAACAAGTATACAGTACCACAAAATCCACGTAAGCAATCTAGCATGCATACACTATGCCTAGAAAGCAATAAATACACTAAGTGTTGTACCTTCCCAATTGGCGTCGGCTGACTGTTCACACTGCGCCCACGATCACCGTTTCCCAAACGGGTTTTCTCCGTTCATTTATTTTTTTAAAGGATCTTAATAAAAGAGAAAAAAATTCCATAGCCGCGACTTGAGACCAAACACATCGAGATGTGCTTGATTCCCTCAAGTTGTGCTCTGATACCAAGTTGTAACGTCCCAAAAATTAAAAGAAAATTTAAAATTTTTAAAACATGTATTCCATTATAAAACAACCACAATTTAATAATCCGTAACTCAATTAAAGTTAACGTCGTCAACTCAAACAGTCAATAGAATTTATGCAGCGAAAATATTATAAATAAAATCTAAGGGTTTGAAAGTGTAAATTTCAACAATTCTCGACGCCCGCGCTTTGTGTGTGTACCGTCAAGCCCGACTGCCGCTCGCACCTGAAATCACAACAATTGGGAAAAGGTAAGCTAAACGCTTAGTGAGTCCTACCACAGACGCAGGTAGCAACCCCACGTATATCGCCCCTACTCGCAAGTAGGTAACATCACCATCACCTCGAATATAAACCACATAATGACTAATGTATAAATACGAACCTCGGTCCCACCGAGTACACAAAAATATATTGATACAAGCTCAGTCCCACCGAGCCCTCGGTCCCACCGAGCCCCCCAGTCCCACTGAAGTGTACATAAGCATAAATAATCCACATATAAATTGAACAAATCACAACTATTTATCACATCCCAACTAGTTCACGTAAACACGTAATAACACGGAATAACACGTAACACAAAATAACGATACGCATGAAATTCCTAACTACGCGGTGAGAGAACTCACCTCAAAACAACGCGACGCGCCCACGAGCCGCAACACCGACACGTCAACTTTCCTCACTTTTTCCCACCTAAATACGCACTAAAAACGTCAACGGAAAGTCCCAATTCGCGACGCGTTTACTAGTTTAACAAAACTAAATTTCCAGTTTTTACACTAAAAACGCAGGTCTGTTCGAGACCCATTTTACCCCTGTTAAACTGATCAATCCCGAAATCTAATTCCATATACAGGAAGTTCCATGTCTTACGGTTCCAGGGACGTATAGAACGCGGTCTAACAATGTCCCAATTATTTTATACGAATTTTATAAGACAGGTCCGCAGAACAGCGAAAAACCGGACCTGTTAGTATAAAAATAAAATTTCACCCTAGTTACTGTCCGAACCAGTTTTTCTTCAAAACAGAGAAAACTTAGAAGACTCGTAAACGGAACTTTTGGCATCAGTTTCATCCCAATCCGACATTCCTAGCAGAAGTTATGCTCGATACAAAAACAGGGACATAAACTGCAGTTTCACATAAAATCATAACACGGTCCTTCGATATGCGATTAACGGTTTAGGGTCAGGCCACGGCGGTTTTGGGGTTCCGTCAGGTGGTTTTAGGGTTTAGACCGTGGGCCCCGCCCACTGCCACCTCCGTCAGTGGGGCATGGCGGCGGCGGCGGTGTTTTCCGGCGGTGATCACACACATACGTACACAACCCATGCTACCCTCTCGCACCACCGTCCTCCTCTCTCTCGACCGCTCTAACGCGAACCCACCCGCACACACAACCACAGCCGTCACAGCGGCGGCGTGCAGTGGTGGCCACACCGCCGGCGGCCATGGCTGCCGCGGCGGCGGTGGTGGTTTGCGGTACCCTTGCGACGAACAAAACCAAAGAAAAAACAACGAAACGACAACAACGATTACCTCGATGCAGCCACTCTTTCTCTCCGGTCGCTTGCTCCTCCTCTCCCCGGCGTCCTTCTCTCTCCGGCGAACACCCTCTCTCTCTACTCTCGCCGGCGTCGTTTTCTCTCCCTCTCGGTTTCCTTCTCACGGCTAAACACCAACAAAAAAGGAATGGGAAGGTGGCAAAGTGTTTTTGGGGGAAGGATTGCTAAACAAGAAAAAGAACCGAAGGGGAGGGAAGGGGGTCGGTCATTTGGCCGATCCCTTGCCTAAGTTACACCCTTGCACACTTTTGGCCCCTAGACTCCTAAAGTATGTCCAAAGTTTCCCAATTTAATTTAAGATTTAACATAACGACCATTGACCCACTAGTTAATTCGTTTTAGCTCCTTGACGCCTAACCCCGATAAATAAAAAAATATTAACGATAATTAAATAAAAATGTACCGGGACACGGGCTTTACAGTTGTTCTAGTTGTGGTTGGAATGACTTTGATGACATTAATAACAATGATTGGTTTGGGTCATATCATATGTATAATTCTACACCCAAACGCAGACCCCGTAAAACAAAAAGAAGTCTAAATCTACATGGGTCCCCAATCAGAGGTTAAACCAATGCAAGAGAGGAAACCCATTTCCAAACGGGTTCCTCCTACTGAGGTTAAACCTACACCCAAGGGGAAACCTATGTCAAAAAAGGTTCCTCCGAAAGGTGTAAAACCTAACCCTCTAGGACCCATGCGAATATGGGTACCTAAAATCCGCTAATCTCGTTTTGCAGGACGGTCATGTGTGGTACTTAGATTCTGGATGCTCCAAGCACATGACCGGAAGGAGGGAGCTTCTCACGAACTACACGGAACAATATTGCGGTGACGTGAGATTTGGGAACGATGACAATGCGCCGATTTTGGGCTATGACAACATTGTCCAAGACAAGATCACCATCAAGAAAGTTTCATACGTCGCGGGATTGGGACACAACCTGTTCAGTATCGGCCAATTCTATGACAAAGATCTCGAGGTCAGATTCAAAGCCAAGAGGTGTAGCATTCTTACTGACGCCGGAAAGGAGCTACTGGTTGGAATGCGAAAGACCAACCTCTACACCATCGACCTCGCAGCCCTGAAGACCGATAATTCTGTCTGCCTGATGTCAAAAGCTAATTCACAGCAAGCGTGGATTTGGCATCGACGTCTCTCATACCTGAACTTCAAAAGTATCAACAAACTGGTGCTAGGCAGACACGGGAAATGCATGCCCGACCTTCAATTTATGAAGGACCGACTCTGCGGGGCATGCGAAATAGGAAAGATGAAGCGAGCTACGCATAAGCCGAAGGCAGCTCCAAGCACGTCTCGGTCCCTCGAAATTATCCATATGAATATGTGCGAACCGATACGTGTTCAAAGCATCAACAAGCGCAAGTATGTCCTGGTGATGGTGGATGATTTCTCACGCTACACATGGGTCAAGTTTCTACGCACGAAGGACGAAACCCCAGAGGTGATCATCAACCATTTGAAGACCATCCAACTGAACCTTCAAAGACAAGTTCAAACTATCAGGACCGACAACGGAACGGAATTTAAGAATCTAACGGTGAACGAATACCTGACTTCAGTCGGTATTTTGCAGAACTTCTCAGCCGCAAGGACTCCTCAACAAAACGGAGTGGTAGAACGGAGGAACCGTACCCAAGTCGAGGCTGCTCGCACGATGCTATCACAATCAAAGCTGCCATTATTTCTCTGGGCTAAAGCGGTTGCAACTGTCTGCTACACGCAAAACTACTCCATCATCAACAAGCGGTTCAACAAGACGTCGTACGAGATCATCAACAACAGCATCCCGAACATCAAGTACTTCCACGCGTTCGGATGCACGTGCTACGTCCTCAACGACAAAGATGATCTCCGCAAATTCAGCCCGAAGGCGGACGAAGGAGTTTTCATAGGATACTCCATGTAGGCTAAGGCGTATCGTGTTTACAACAAACGGACTAAAACCGTTACTGAGAGTGTAAACATGACATTCGACGAAGCCGCAGATTTGGCTTCTGAACAAATCAGTTCAGAACCTGGTTTAACTGGTGTGTTAGCTTCCGAACTTTCTCGTTCGGGATCTGCACGAACAGTAGTAAATCCGAATCAAGCATCTACGTCGAATGCTCAACTTTCTGATTTAGATTTACTGTTTCAATATTTTTAGGATGACCTGTTTAACAATGCTACCCCTTGTGTCTCAGCGCAACCACGTATTGAAGCTGCCCAAATTGAGGATTCGGCGAATCTCTCCGGTCCGCCGCCTTCGACCAGCAGTCCAACACTCACTATGGAGACACCTCAACCGTCATCATCCTCAACATCATTTGATACAACCATACCTCCGGAGGAACCAATACACAACAAGGTGACCGCTGTAGAAGATTCGTCCTCTACTACAATCATTGATCAGCCTCTGCATTCCTCGGAACCAGAAGTTTCTCAACCTTCGACGAATCCACCACCGTCTCCTCCGAGAAACCAACCTGCGACACTTGAAGCTGTACAAGACCTTCCATCTGGTGATTACTTGGATCCGGACACCTCACACTCAACTCTGCAGCCGCTTCCACACACCACCAAATGGACGAGAGCTCATCCCTTGCACCAGATCATCGGTGATCCCTCCACTCCAGTCCAAACGCGAGGCGCATCGGCCAATTTTTGCCTCTTCTCTGGATTCTTGAGTAAGATCGAGCCTACAACCGTCCGCAAAGCACTCGAAGATCCGGACTGGGTCAACCAATTCGAGGCTCTCAAAGTATGGCGACTTGTCCCACGTCCGTCTCACAAAACGGTGATCGACACTAAGTGGATCTTCAAGAACAAAAAGGACGAGGACGACATCATAGTACGCAACAAGGCGCGTCTTGTGGCCAAGGGATACCGTCAACAAGAAGGGATTGATTATGACGAGACATACGCTCCGGTGGTGAGGATCGAAGCAATCCGTATGTTCCTTGCATACGCCGCACAAAAGAACTTCACGGTCTTCCAAATGGATGTGAAGACCGCATTCCTCAACGGCGAACTCAAGGAGGAAGTGTACGTGTCGCAAACGGATGGGTTCATGGATGAAAAGAAGCATGACCATGTTTACATCCTGGACAAGGCGCTCTACGGATTGAAGCAAGCTCCACGGGCTTGGTATGATACGTTAACAATGTTTTTGCTAAAATCGGAATTTACACGAGGTAAAATCGATTCAACTCTTTTTATCAAAAACGAAAAAGGTCATATTGTATTAGTTCAGGTGTATGTCGATGACATCATTTTCAGTTCTACTAATCCTCAGTTTGCTAAGAACTTTGCCAAGTTAATGGGGATTTTTTTAAAATGAGTATGCTATGTGAGATGAATTTCTTGCTCGGTCTTCAAGTTAAACAACTGTCGACCGGGATATTCATAAATCAGGCCAAGTACATCCGGGATATTCTTAAGAAATTCCAGATGGAACAGTCCTCACCAATGAAAACCCCCATGGCACCCGGTACAAAGTTACACGCCGATCCTACCGGAAAGGATGTAGACACTAAAACGTATCGGGGAATGATAGGTTCTTTAATGTACTTAACTGCTAGTATACCGGACATCATGTTCTCAACATTTCTTTGTTCCCGGTTTCAGTCAAAACCGAAAGAGTCTCATTTAATAGCTGTCAAACGAATTTTTCGTTATTTACGTGGTACTGCTGATCTTGGCCTGTGGTACTCGAAAGAGACAGGTTTTGAGCTGTCTGCATACTCTGATGCGGACCACGCGGGCAGCATGATGGATCGGAAGAGCACATTGGGTCATGTGCAGTTCTTGGGCGACATCTTGGTGAGTTGGGCATCCAAGAAGCAGCAGTGCGTCTCTACGTCGACTGCCGAGGCAGAATACGTGGCCGCCGCAAACTGTTGTTCTCATGTAATATGGATGCGCACACAACTCAAGGACTACGGTTTCGGATACGTCAAGGTGCCCATCTACTGCGACTCGAAGAGCGCTATTGGAATATCCAGCAATCCGGTCCAGCATACGAAGACGAAGCACATAGACGTTCGGTACCACTTTATCAAGGATCACGTTGAAAGAGGTACAGTCAAACTCTACTTTGTAAATACCGAACATCAGTTAGCAGACCTGTTTACAAAACCCCTGGACGAAAAACGCTTTAATTATCTAGTGTCCAGATTAGGTATGCTAAATCTGAAGACTTTATCTGATTGTGTGCCCGTTACAAGTTCCATACATCTACGAGAAACTGTCTACTCATCATCTGTTGTTCACACTCCAAATGACTGAGCATACACTTTCTCGCATTTGTATTCTACTTGTATCAGTTACACAGTTAGGTTGAGTCTCTGTATTTATTAGGTAGCTTTCGTTTGTTTACTTTCTTTCCACGTGTGTTTCTTTTGTTTAATACTGTCGTCTAGGTTATTTGGTTATATCTGTGCTTTCACAAGTGTCCATGTGTTCAGGGGGAGCACGACCAACTATCAGGTATGTTACATCTACTGTTAAGGGGGAGTATCGCACATAATTTTTTTAACTGCCATAAAGTTTTTTTTTGTGTGTCGCCATTCCCGAGTGCACTTCACATCACACTCTGTGCACATTCCGAGGGGGAGCAAAACCATTGTGTTCATCATTTGAGGGGGAGCATCACATATGTTTTTAAAACGTGTAAAAGTTTTTTTGTGTGTTGACGTCTCCTAACTCACTCACATTCCTGTTCTGAGGGGGAGCAGGGAAATACCCATGCATGTTTCGAGGCGGAGAAGGGAACATCTTTTTCAAAAGAGAGGAAGGAAGCTAAAGGTTTTTAATTTTTCGGACACTTACCTGGTAAGTTACCGGGTAAACTTACCGGACCTGGTAAGTTACCGGGTAACCTTAGTTACCGGGTACACTTACCGGACCGGGTAAGGTGCCGGGTAAATCATCCGGTAAGTGTCTAACTTATATAAATAAACATCCGGAAACACCTCACTCTTCACTTATACCCGGAAACTTCTTAAACCCTCTCTAAAACCCTCTCGACTCACAACCTGCGTTAGGACTTCCACTCATAGTGCATTGCGTTAGAATTCCACTTTGAATCGAACCAACGTCTGAAGATCACTTTAGTGCAACTACCAAAGATGTCTCGCGACGCTCTTGCAATCGGCACCGATGCCAAGCCACCGACCCTCTATCAGGGCAAATATAGCCAATGGCGGGACAGATTCCTCATATTCATCGAATCTAAGGACTACTACGAGTACATCTGGCGTGCTCTATCAGATGGCCCACAAGATCCTCCCATGACTACCGTTCCAGCACAAGAAGGAGGTGCTCCAGCCCGAACTGAGCCCAATAAATACTTAGATATGAGCGAAGAGGAAAAGGGCATGTTTGATGGCGAAAAGCATGCCAAGAGATATTTGGTCCAGGCTCTACCAAATCAGATCTACACAGCCATAGATAGCTACAAGCACACCTCAAAGGGCATGTGGGATCAAGTAGAGAAGATGATGAGCGAGAGAAAAGTTGGAAACCAACTGAAGATCAACAGCTGCATCACCAAGTTTGATGGCTTTAAGCAGCGCAACGGTGAATCACTCTCACAGGCCTATGAACGATTTTGACTCCTACTGAACGAGCTCCACAAGAACAACATCAATCGATCAAACACGGAGAATGCGCTCAAGTTTCTGAACAACCTCCTGCCAGAGTGGAAAGTGTTCGCTTCTCACATCAAACACAACCACCTGATGGAGAACGTTCCAATCCATGAACTCTACGAGATGCTTCTACAGGACGAGGATGAAGTCATGGAGATACTGAGAAGCCAGAAATCCGCTTCTAAGTCACATGCCGATCCACTCGCTCTTGTTTCTTCAAAAAGAGGCAAATCTTCCAGCCGTGCCTCCAAACGAACTAAAGAGTCGAGTGAATCTGAACCAGAATCTAAAGAAGAGGAGGAAAGCGATTCTGATCCTGAATTGACTGCGGTAAAGAAAGCGATGGCCCTACTCTCCATATCTTTCCAGTAAAAGAAGTTTTTCAAGAAACCTTCGTCCAATAATAAGCGCTACTCCACTTCTTCCAACAAGCGCCATGATTATAAGGACAAATATGAAGGAAAGAAAAAGGCAGATGAGCACAAGCAGCCTGACCACAAGGAAAAAAATGAGAAGGATGATCGCAAGCCCGAGTCAAAGAAGAAGGACGAACCTGTCACGTGCTATAACTGTGGCAAATGGGGTCATTTTGCCAATGATTGTAGAAAGCCCGTCGAGAAAAACGTACACCACTACAAAGCCAAACATCTGCTGGCAGAACAGAAAGTTGCGGGAAAGGCACTGCTAGTTGAAGACGACCACTGGCTCAATCAATCCGACACTGACAGTGATTCTGATGATGCTGATGCTTTCATGGGCAATCATTCTCCTCCATCAGAAAAGGCAAATCTGTGTCAGGCATGTGAACCTATTCATCAAAGCTTAATCGAACAGATGCAACCACTTGTTGAACGAATAGATTCTTATAAGGCCACCACTAATGAACAACTGCTTGAAATCAACTCGTTAAAAGAAAATCTAGATGTTCAAAAGCGTATCACTGAAAAATACAAGTCCGACAATGCTAATCTAAAAGAAAAATGTACAAATCTTTCAATAGCACCTAAGGACTTAAGGGCCAAGATATCTGAATTGAATCTAAAACTTGATCAGTGTGAGAATGAGAAAGCAGAGATTGTCTATCAATGCTCCTCTCTTAAAATCCAACACAAAGAGCTGGTTTCTAAAATAACTGATCTTGAAACCAAACTTCACAAAAGAGGTCAAACTGATCAGACCATTCACATTTATAAACCTAAGTGTTAGCGTCAATATTTGTTGTATTAAAGTTCAAGGGTCTGTTTTGTAATTCTTTAATTTGAGCTTAGTTAGTGAACGGGCCGTGGGTTTGTTAACCACGGGCCCGTTATATATAATGTGCTTTAGCCTTAGAAAATAGGCTAGTTGTTCATTTAGCTTTCCTACTCTTAATTGTAAACTCTCTGATTGAAAGCAATATATGGATGACCAGTTGAAATCATAAACATCTCTGTTATTATTCTATTGATTTCATTGTTCGTTGCACGGATCTGGAACTCACAATTGGTATCAGAGCAGGTTCGGTGATTTGAAGATACGAAAGAAATCGAACGAAAGTGAGAAAAAGCATAAAATTCGTATTGAATTTTCTGGAAAACGCAGCGAGCCGTTTTGCCTATTCCCGGAGTTTGAACCGACGGATCGTCGCGATTTTTGGTCACTAGCTTCACGACATCTTGGTCTACATTCTGAACGGTGGATTGATCGTTTGTGGTCCAGAAGACATCCATATTATTTTCAACAGACTGCAGTTTTTCTGTGAAAAAAAATCGTTCATCAATCGGGTTTGCAGAGTTCTTTCGTTGATTTAATAATTCGTTTGTTAGATCTCGATCGTTTACTCGCTTTTATATGCTGTTTATCTGCGTTTACATCGATTCTCAAAGGTATTAATTTTTCAATATAAAAATCAATTCTTGAGTTTTTGGTGTTCTAAAAATTTGTGGTGATTATTGAAAATTGGGATATGTTTTGCTTAGAAATCGATTTGGGTATGTTTGTTTTTGGGTTTTTGGTCAAAATCTAACCCTTCAGAAGTGAAATCAAGCAACCCTATCGAATCCTATCCGAGTTTCTCAATCAGCCGTGGTTACCGGATCATCATTAAGTTTACCGGGTAAGTCTATTTATCTCTCAACTTTTCGGGTAACTCAAAGTTACCGGATAGATAATTTTTTTAGGTGTCCGGATGAATTTTTTAGTTACCGGATGACACAATTTTTTTGGTTACCGGACAACTTTTGATCACTTACCGGATGACTCTTTTTCCGGGTATTCTCAAGAGAGCACGTCACCATAGTCAAACTTGCAGCCACCTTTATTGACTATAATTTTTTTTTCGTGTGCTGCCTTTCACCCATACACATTAGTGGATACATATTTGACCATCAAAATTTTCCATTGCATATTTATATATATATAATTCGTTGGATTTGTTTTTGTTTTTTATTTATTTATTAATTTAGTCTGAATTGTTAGATATCGGATAAGTATTTGTCTCGATCCATCACTAGATTTTGAAGGTTCATCGCAAGTTTCTTGATCGGTACCCGAGTTACCGCACGTCTCGTTATTGAGAATCTTAACGAAAGCTGCGATTTTTTAACGATAGGATTGCGAGTTCTTGTGACATCTTTAAGGATATTTGCAACAATTTTTTAGCTTATTTTTCGACGGTTATCATTTATGTGATTTATTTCACCATTATTGATCTAACCGTTTGCATTTATCTGGCAGATTTCATTCTCGAAGTTTGATTTCGTTCGTTCCGATAATAATCAGATTATTATTTTTTGAAAACGAATTTAATTTTTTATATTTGTTTTTCATAATTAATTTTTTTTATTTTTCTTCCGCATTTCTTGATTCTTCAAAGCAACACCGATTAACGATCATAATTTTCAGATAACAAATGTCTTATTCATCTCAATCTGCAGCAACTTGTCAGGTATGTCTACCAGCTGATAACGCTTTAGTTGATAAGATTCAACTGCTTGGTCAAAAGGTAGAGTCCTATGTGTTTACCTCTAATGAACAATTGCTTGAAATTAAAACGCTAAAAGAAAAGTTAGAGGTTCAAACTAAGATCACATAAAAACTTAAGTCTGACAACACCTACTTAAAGGAAAAGTGTGCAAATCTCTCGATAGCACCAAAAGATCTTCGAGCTAAGATATCTGAACTGACCTTAAAGCTTGATCAGTGTGAGAATGAGAAAGCACAGATTGTCTATCAATTCTCTGCTCTTCAAATTCAGCACAAAGAGTTTGTTTCCAAAATAACTGATCTTGAAACAAAACTGCACAAAAGAGGGCAAACAGATCAGACCATTCACATGAATAAACCCAAGGAATTCACATACTTTAACAAGGAATGGGGAATCGGATACGATAACCCACAGTACTTGAAAAAGGGTATATTCAAAACACATACTCTTTATGACTTTGGGTGTCTCGGAATACACAAAAAGTATCCCGAGTATAGGATAAGATGGACTGGTCCTCTTGAACCTGAGAAAGAAGAGGAAACTGAGGAATACAAGCGCAAATACACGACCAAAATGCAACTTTCTTTTTGTTATGAGCCTACGAATTGTTATTATACGAAAAATCCAAAGAAATACCTCTCGAATGACTACTTTGACTGCTATAAGGTTGTGACGCCCAAGGATTCCTCCAAAAAGGATGAGGTACAAGCAACCGAACCCAAGACTGAGACGGATGAGTTCAAACTCTATGTTCCCCCTCTCGTCTTGGAAGCTAAAATAGTCGAGTTAGAGGAGTCACTCGAGAAGGAAAGGTCAAGTTTTCAAAAGGAAAAGCAAGCGCTTATCACAGAACTTGAGAATCTCAAATTTGTAAAAACCGAAGTTGTGTCGGATGAAGGACAGGAAATCCTTCGGTGTGAAATCAATAAGCTCACATCAAAACTGTCTGCTTTGGCAACAGAAGCGATGAAGGAGCACACGAGAAATGGTCAACTCCAAGAGAAGGTTGACCTACTCCAATCTGAAAAGCTGATTTCACCCGAACTTTCCTCCAACTCATCTGATACGTCTTCGTGTAAAGCTTTCATTGGAAAAATCTCTTCACAAGACGGTAAAGAATCTCAAGATAAGTGTGTTTTAAGGAATTTGAACTCTGATTTTTTCCTAGCTTCCGCACCAAATTCCCCAAAGCACACAGATACTATGTGTTCCTCGCCTTCCTCGGCCGATCCAAGTCCTGGAATTCCGGATGTCGATTTTTCTGAATACATAAACTCCGAAGGAAATTCGGATGAAGAGTTTGAGTCGTTCCCCTTCGACAAACCTCTTCCAAGTCATACCGACTTCCTATCAAAAGTGGTAAATCGCTCGGTCAATTTTCAAAAAGGCGAATGTTCTACAAAGCCTAAGACCCCGGCTGTGATCAAGGTTCCTAAAACTGATTCTTGTTCTAAAAAACAATCACAGGCCCGGTAAAAGACCGGTCGATCGACTGATAGACGTCCAACCTACTCAAACTCTACTGGTCATACATTTAATGGTAATTCAGATAATAATGGCCGAAGAAAAGGGTTCAAACAAGTTTGGGTAGTGAAAAAGTCTAATGAGAGCAAAACGAATACGAAGTCATTTAAGCCAGCCCGGTATTTTAGGACATACAATAATAATCATGATGCTCTTAATTCTCAAACTTCTGTTGAACAAAGTGTGAAGTTTCCTTTAAGGATCTATTCTATTCAACAGTTGATTCAACTTTCTCATGATTGTATTTGTTGTTCCACATGTGGTTCGAATGATTTTGTTGACCGTAAATACTCATCTCATTGGTACGGTACTTATAGTATCCATGGTCCTCATAGGGCATCTAACCAACAAGGATCCATCAAAAGGTGGATACCAAAATACTTTTAATCTGTTTTGCAGGAATGTCATGTGCGGTTTTAATTCCTATTATTCACATCACATGTCGAGCATTCAAAGGTTATGACAGTTTTGAGGGGGGGGTACTATCTAATGAAAGGTAAGTGAACTTCAACTGAATTCAAAGACCGTGGTAATTCATTCTGAATAACTTACTTGTGTTTGTTATTCTCCAATTTTAAATTCCATGATTGCCACGTGTCACTTTTTCTTGACTTAGTTATTTCCATGTCTCACATAGTTGTTGATTTTTTCGATGGAAATACACTCGTTTGAATTCCTAGTTGTTTTCCAAGTTCGCTATTT
This sequence comes from Saussurea involucrata, assembly GCA_033807775.1. Taxonomy (NCBI): domain Eukaryota; kingdom Viridiplantae; phylum Streptophyta; class Magnoliopsida; order Asterales; family Asteraceae; genus Saussurea; species Saussurea involucrata. Next base: position 63,458,044 of record CM066314.1, on the reverse strand, counting down.
CTTGCAAATGATTTCATTCTTATCTGATATATTAATTGTGACTTGTTCTTCACAATTAAACTTTCTAATCATTGTTTCATATTTGAACATATTGTGCTTACTGAGTCATTCTGTTTTGCGCTTGATTTTGCTCATTGAAATTCTGTTATTTCAAATATTGACTTCTGATTACCTCAGATCAGAACCCAGACCTCATTTTATGACTTCTGATTACCTCAGATCAGAACTCGGACTTAATTTTTATGACTTCTGATCAACTCAGATCACGACTCGTTCTTAAACGCTTTGACTTCTAAACATTTCAGTTTAGAACTCGTACTTCACTGTTTACTTAACTGATTTACTCGATGCATAAAAGGAGTGTTAGGAATTACATCGGTTCTATGGTCTATCCAGAACCGGAAGGACCTACCCAAGAAATACATCCACTTATAGACATCAGTGAGGGGTCTAGATTGATAGATGAGTTCAGAGTGAAAAGAATATGGTGAAGTTGTGACAAGACTTAAAAGAATTATTGATCCTTACCAAACCGAGTCAGTTATCCGGGTAACCACACAATCTATTCATTCTCGGTCTTTGGAGATGAATATTGAAACAGACATGTACCCAGTGTCGATAACTCTTGTCACCCCACCTAGCCACTCAAGTATCTCAACAGATGCTTGTTTCATATATTCACGAAGATTTAGCACAAAATCTATCTATTCCTCACTCGGAGGTCTTAGATATTGAAACAGGAAGACATCAGCTCCGGTCTCCGAACTTCATATTCTAATCACTGAGTCTATTGATTTTCAACTTGCATCCCAAGTTAAATCAATACTTTGAGCCAAACAGATAGAATTTATTTCTTTCACACATGCACGAGTCTTTGTGATTCACATTGCATATCTTCGTGATATTGCCGGAACAGTTTGAGAAGTAATTTTTAATATCTTACTTCAGTGATAGCTGGAAGTCCTATCAGAGATACCCCATTGCCAACTCTGAACATAGGCCACACAATTATTTTAATTGTTGTAATAACAGTTACTAACGTGTTTCTATGTTAGTTGATTACCTTATTCTGGTTACTTACTATATTTATCTGGATTTTTTGCTACTCCTCACTATTGTCTTTGAAAATACATGATGCTCTGGATGCTCCTACTCATTATGAGGGGGAGAAAGGGTATAGATTCAAAGACGCCAAATATCAAGTTGAGGGGGAGTTAGCAAAAGCCGGGGGGGAATAAAGAAGTCTCCATGCAAAAGCCGGGGGGGAGTAACTGTTGACCGATTTTTAATCGAATGATTGATCTGTTCCGAGATCCAAAGAGCTCAAAGTGCTTACAAGTGATCAACTCTTCTCATCATTTATCAAGTGGTGTTCGCTTCAAATTATTTCCTCCTTCAAGCATATTGGTTTTACAAGTTCTTTTAAAGCTAAAATCAAATTCAAGAGCTTTATTCAAAGAGCTTTATTCAAGGGGGAGCGTCGAAAGACATGAAGACATGACTCGAACTTCAATACAAAGGGAGAGATTGTTAGGGTCAATATTTGTTGTATTAAAGTTCAAGGGTCTGTTTTGTAATTCTTTAATTTGAGCTTAGTTAGTGAACGGGTCGTGGGCTTGTTAACCACGAGCCCGTTATATATAATGTGCTTTAGCCTTAGAAAATAGGCTAGTTGTTCATTTAGCTTTCCTACTCTTAATTGTAAACTCTCTGATTGAAAGCAATATATGGATGACTAGTTGAAATCATAAACATCTATGTTATTATTCTATTGATTTCATTGTTCGTTGCACGGATCTGGAACTCACACTAAGGAATTCAAATACTTTAACAAGGAATGGGGAATCGGATACGATAACCCACAGTACTTGAAAAAGGTTTTGTCCAAGAGACCTACTCTTTATCACTTTGGTTTTCTTGGTCTGGACAAAAAGTATCCCGAATATAAAATCGATTGGACTGGTCCTCTTGAAGTAGAAAAGGAAGAGGAAATTGAGGAATACAAACGCGCTCACACCACTAAAATGCAATTACCTTTTGCGTATGAGCGTATGAACTACTCGTACAAGAAAAATCCAAAGAAAAACCTTTTGAATGACTATTTTGACAGCTATAAGGTTGCTTTACCCAAGGATTCCTCCAAAAAGGATGAGGCCCAAGCACCTGAATCCAAAACTGAGACGAACGAGTTTAAACTCTATGTTCCTCCTCTCATTTTGGAATCCAAAATAGTCGATTTAGAAGAGTCACTCGAAAAGGAAAGGTCCAATTTTGAAAAGGAGAAACAAGCATTTCAAAATGAACTTGGGAAACTCAAATCCGTAAAAACCGAATCTGTGTCGGATAAAGGACAGAAAATCCTTTGGAATGAAATCGATCGGCTCACATCAAAACTGTCTGCCTTGGCAACAGAAGTGATGCAAGAGCAAGTGAGCAAGTTTCATCTTCAAGAGAAACATGATCAACTTCAAAAGGAAAAGATGATTTCTCCCGAACCTTCCTCGGACTCGTCCGATACATCTTCGTGTAAAGCGTTTATTGGAAAAACTTTTTCACGAAACGGTAAAGAGTCTCAAGATGATTGTGTTAAAAAGAATCTAAACTCTGATTTTTTTCATAGCTTCCGCACCAGATTCTTCTAAAAACACAGACACAAGGTGTTCCTCTCCTCCCTCAACCAATCCTAGTCTATCGATTCCTGATATTGATTTTTCTACATTCATGAATTCCGATGGTAGTTCAGATGAAGAGTTTGAATCTTTTCCGTTTAACAAACCTCTTCCGAGTCACACCGACTTTCTTTCTAAAGCGGTAAATCGCCCGGTCAATTTTCTTAAAGGCGAAAGTTCTTCAAAACCCAAGACCCCGGCTGTGAACAAATTTTCTAAAACTGATCCGCGTTCACAAAATCATTCACAGCCGCGGCAAAAGACCGGTCGATCAACTGATAAAAAATCTGGTCTACTCAAACTCTGTTGACCATGCCGTTGATGATGTTTCAGATAAAAATGGTCGGGCAAAACAAGGAAAACAAAAGTGGGTAGCAAAGGATCTGTCCAGAACAAGTCGGAGTCGAAGTCATTTAGTTCTGTTTTTAATTCTAGGAAGAACATTAATGATTGTGGTTTGAATAATTCAAATAATTTCGTTGAACAAAGTGTTAATTTTCCAATTAGACTTTATTCAATTCAACATTCGATTCAGTTATCCCATGATTGTTTGTGTTGTTCTAATTGTGGATTGAATAACTTTGACGATAATAGATATGCATCTGATTGGTTTGGTTCTTATCATGTTTATCACTCTAAACCTAATCGCAAATCCCGTAAAACCAAAAGGAAGCCTATTTCAAAACGGGTTCCCCAATCAGAGGTTAAATCTACACCCAAGAGGAAACCCATTTCAAAACAGATTCCTCAGTCTGGTGTTAAACCTAACCCTCCAGGACCCATTTTCAAATGGGTACCTAAGAACCGTTAATCTTGTTTTTGCAGGACGATCATGTGTGGTATTTAGACTCAGGATGCTCCAAGCACATGACCGGAAGGAGGGAGATGCTCACGAACTTCACAGAGAAATACTGCGGAGACATGAGGTTTGGGAATGATGACAAGGCACCGATTATGGGCTACGGCGACATTGTCCAAGACAAGATCACTATCAAGAAAGTATCATACGTCGCGGGATTGGGACACAATCTGTTCAGCATCGGCCAATTCTGCGATAAAGATCTAGAGGTCAGATTCAAAGCTAAACGGTGTAGCGTCCGCACTGAAGACGAAAAGGAGCTGCTTGTTGGAACTCAGAAGACCAACCTCTACACCATCTGCCCTGTAGACTGGTGATTCAATCTGCCTAATGTCAAAGGCCAACTCACAACAAGCGTGGATTTGGCATCGATGTCTCTCGGACCTCAACTTCAAGAACATCAACAAGTTGGTGCTAGGCGGACACGTGAAAGGCATGCCCGAGCTCAAATTCGAGAAGGACAGACTCTACGGGGCATGCGAGATGGGAAAAATGAAGCAAGCGACTCACAAGCCGAAGGCCGCTCCGAGCACCTCCCGGTCCCTCGAACTCCTCCATATGGATTTGTGCGGACCGATGCATGTTCAGAGCATCAACAGAAAGAAGTGCGTTCTGGTAATGGTCGACAATTTCTCTCGTTACACATGGGTGAAGTTCATGCGCTCCAAAGACGAAACCCCGGAACTCATCATCAACCACTTAAAGACCATTCAACTGAACCTCCCACAACAAGTTCAGACAATCAGGACGGACAACGGGATGGAGTTCAAGAATCAAACAGTGAACGAATACCTGACATCCGTCGGTATTTCACAGAACTTCTCAGCCGCAAGGACTCCTCAACAAAACGGAGTGGTAGAACGGCGGAACCGTACCCTAGTCGAGGCTACTCACATGATGCTATCACAATCAAAGCTGCCATTATTTCTATGGGCTGAAGCGGTTGCAACTGTCTGCTACACGCAAAACCGCTCCATCATCAACAAGCGGTTCAACAAGACGCCGTACGAGATCATCAACAACAGCATCCTGAACATCAAGTACTTCCATGCGTTCGGATGCACATGCTATGTCTTGAATGCCAAAGATGACCTCGGGAAGTTCAGTCCGAAGGCAGACGAAGGAGTATTCATCGGATACTCGATGCAGGCTAAGGCTTATCGCGTTTACAACAAACGGACAAAATCCGTCGTCGAAAGCGTAAACGTGATATTTGACGAAGCCGCATATTTGGTTTCTGAACAACTCAGATCAGAACCCGCTTTATCTGGCGTGTTAGCTTCCGAACTTTCACGTTCGGGATCTATACAAACTCCAGTAAATCCAAATCATGCATCTACGTCAAAATCATAACTTTCTGATTTAGATTTACTGTTTAAACACTTTTACGATGAATTCTTGAACTTGCCTAACCCACGTGTATTTGTGCAACCTAGAATTGAAGCTGCTCAAATCGAGAACTCGGTGAATCTTTCCGGTCCGCCGCCTTCGACGAGCACTCCAGCACTTACACTGGAATCCCCTCAGAGCTCAACAGACACAACAACGACTGATACGGCTAATCCCCCTGAGGAACATGTACCTAACCCGGAGATCACTCCTGAAGATTCGTCCTCCACAACTCTCAAGGACCAACCTCTAAATTTTCCAGAACCGGAACTTGCTCAACCTTCGACGAATTATGCTCTGTCTCACCGAGAAACCGACCATCATCACTTGAAGTTGTTCAAGACCTTCCGACCGGTGGTTATGTGGATCCGGACACCTCTTACGCGACTCAACAGCTGCTTCCACACACCACCAAATAGACCAAGGCTCATCATCTACACCAGGTAATCGACGATCCTTCTACTCCAGTTCGAACGCGGGGCGCCTCGGCCAACTTCTGTTTGTTCTCTGGATTTCTCAGCAAGATCGAGCCAACAACCATCTCTGAAGCACTCCAAGTTTCGGACTGGGTCATGGCCATGCAAGAGGAACTCAATCAATTTGAGGCCCTCAAGGTATGGCGGCTCGTCCCACGTCCATCTCACAAGACGGTCATCGGCACGAAGTGGATCTTCAAGAACAAGAAAGACGAAGATGGCATCGTCGTTCGTAACAAGACTAGCCTCGTGGCCAAAGGATACCGCCAGCAAGAGGGTATTGACTACGACGAGACATACGCTCTAATTGCCAAAATCGAGGCGATTCGTATGTTCCTTGCATACGTCGCGCACAAGAACTTCACGGTCTTCCAGATGGATGTCAAGACCGCATTTCTCAACGGTGAAATCAAGGAAGAGGTGTACGTATCGCAACCGGACGGGTTCGTGGATGACAACAAGCCTAATCACGTCTATATTCTAGACAATGCCTTATACGGTTTGAAGCAAGCTCCACGCGCCTGGTATGATGCTTTGTCCAGGTTTTTAATTAAATCAGGTTTTTAAAAAGGTAAAATCGATACAACCTTGTTTATTAAAAATGAAGAAGGTCATATAGTTTTAGTTCAAGTGTATGTTGACGACATAATTTTCGGTTCCACTAACCCACAGTATTGTAAGAACTTTGCCAAAGTAATGGGACAATATTTTCAAATAAGTATGTTGTGTGAGATGAATTTTTTCCTCGGTCTTCAAGTTAAACATCTGTAGACCGGGATATTCATAAATCAGGCTAAGTACATCCGGGACATTCTTCGGAAGTACCAGATAGAACAGTCCTCACCAACGAAAACTCCCATGGCAACCGATAGACGGTTACACGCCGATCCTAACGGAAAGAATGTGGACACCAAAACGTACCGTGGAAGGATCGGTTCTTTAATGTACTTGACGGCGAGCAGACAAGACATTATGTTTTCAACCTTTCTATGCGCCCGTTTTCAGTCAAAACCCAAAGAGTCTCATTTAATTGCGGTTAAACGAATTTTTTGTTACTTAAGAGGTACTGTTGATCATGGCTTGTGGTACCCGAAAGAGACAGGTTTTGAGCTCACAGCGTATTCAGACGCCGATCATGCGAGCAGCATGTTGGATCGGAAGAGCACATCGGGACATGTGCAGTTCCTGGGCGATAGTTTGGTAAGCTTGGCATCCAAGAAGCAGTAGTGTGTCTCTACGCCGACTGCCGAGGCGGAATACGTGGCCTCCGCGAGCTGCTGTTCGCAAGTCATTTGGATGCGCACTCAACTCAAAGACTACGGCTTCACCTACTCTCAAGTGCTCATCTACCGCGACTCGAAGAGCGCCATTGCAATATCAAGCAATCCGGTCCAGCACACAAAGACGAAGCACATAGACGTTCGGTACCACTTTATCAAGGATCACGTCGAAAGAGGTACAATCGAACTCTACTTTGTTAATACAGAACATCAGTTAGTAGACCTATTCAGAAAACCCCTGGACGAAAAACGTTTTAACTATCTTGTGTCCAGGCTTGGTATGCTAAATCTGAAGATTTAATCTAATCGTGCACCCGATACAAGTTCCATACACCTACGAGAAACTGTCTATTCATCATCTGTTGTCTAAACTCTTGATGATCGAGTACACACTTCCTCGCATTTGTATTCTACTTGTATCGTATACATGTTTCTGTTAAATCTCTATATTAATTAGGTAGATTTCATTTATTTGCTTTCTTTTCGCGTTTGTTCCCTTTTTCTGTTTAATTACTGTCGTCTTCTTTCTTCGATATATCTGTGCGTTTCACAATTTTGTCAATGTATTCAGGGGGAGCACATACGCTTATCAGGTAAGTCTGTTCTACTTTTGAGGGGGAGTGTCACACATTTTTTTCTAACTTCCAAAAGTTTTTTTTGTGTGGACATTCCAAAGTTTTCCTAAAACACCATCACTTGCACAATTCGAGGGGGAGCAATTTACTTGTGTGTACAAAGTTCGAGGGGGAGCGTATTTTTCAAACATGTATAAATGCTTTTGGGTCTAAAATGTCAATTTGGGAACGACGAGGGTATTTTTGCAAATTTTCAAAACTATCCGGAAAGCCATCCGGAAAGGGTGTCCGGAAACCATCCTATCTGAATAGGTCTCCGGATGACCCACCCGGATACCTTACCCTATATAATCATTCGGGTTCCCCATCATTTCACTTTTCCGGATTCCTACACCCACAAAACCCTCTCTCAAAAACACACAATCGGAAACTCTCCATTTGGGCTCTTTTCTGATCGATTTCGAGTTCTAAATCACAGGTATGTTTCACCTTTCCATCTCTAATCACACACTCATACAAATCGATGGTCAAACCGAACTCATAATTCATCGATTAGAGTTTCGGACCCTGCTTTTAGCATCGATTCACATTCGGTCTCTTATGCACTGTTTTAGATCGATTTCTGTGGTATTGATTGCTTATATTATTGTTTAGTCGCACCTAGAAAGTTAGGATCTGAGGAATATGTTGGTTTCTGATCAATTTTAAGTCACGAATGTCGTCCGGATAGTCTCGCACTATCCGGACACATTCAATCTTATTCGGAAAAAATCATAGACTTAGACATTTTATCCGGTAAGATAACTCATCCGGATAGCCATCTCATCCGGAAACATTATCTCCCAGTAACCCCAGTTGTCCGGAAACCTTATGGTTTCCGGTAAGTTCAACTATCCGGGTAGTACATGGTTGTCCGTTTAATTCATACATCCGGTAACCCACGTTGTCCGGAAACCCTATGGTTTCCGGTAAGTTCAACTATCCGGCTGGTTTTGAGTGTCTGGTACCTTTAGTGTCCGGTAATTCCATTTAATCCGGAAACCTCATTTTGTCCGGATAACTCATTTTGTCCGGATACTTCAATTTGTCCGGTAACTTTGTGTTTCCCGGATGATTTTTTCCGGACACACTGCCAACAGTCCTGTAACCTGTTTCTCACTGCCAGTCCTCAATCTACTCTAGATGGAGCCATTATTTGCAAAGGTACGCAACGACTTAACTTTGATCCATCCATAATCTAACACCGTGTTTTTCAGGTATTCAAATGGCGGATCAACAACCACAAAACAATCATCCTCAAGAGGAATTCATAGACGAAGAGGCTCACAACGCCTTGGTTCCAGCAGATCAAGACATTGAACTCGAGGCAAATAATCACCATCTAGATGCTGCTGAGTTCTGACCACAACATCATGTGGTCGTGGACATCCTTCTAGGACATCCACTTCGAGAGGCACTCACCGCTACCACCGACGTCCCTGTCCTTTACGTATATCAAGTTTGGCGTAGTGCTCAAGTAGTCACGGAGCTCAACTCTCAGACCATAACGGCGATGATCGATCATCATCCGTTCGCGCTAACACCAGATTCTTTCAGACATCTTTTATCATTGCCTGAAACCACTGCCGGCGACCATGCCGCCTACGACCCCGCGGTCACCGACGACACTCTCTGTGCCGACATCCGCGCTCTCGGCTACAATCACGCACTCAACCGTCCATCCACCTTCAATCGAAAATACTTGGCACCTATCTGGTACATCCTGTTCATGATTCTGAACAGGTGTCTATCCTCCAGATGGAAGGGGATCGGCCAGTGCACAGCCGACTTCCTACACCTCTTCCATGCCGTCTGCTACAACCGCCACATTGACTTCGCACTGATCATCTGGCACGAGCTAGTTCAATCCATCTGGCAGATCGGCGGAACGAAGGAGAAGAAGTTCCTTCCATACCCAAGATTCTTATCGTTGGTCGTCCGTCAGCATATGGACGCGAATCCGAACATACTGCGGCGCATTAACCACCCGGTATGTCCTCCTTTTATCTTGCATTATCTGGTAATTCTTAACCCGTCCAACGCCCAATCCAGGCCTTTACCTGAAGCCCTACTGGCACACGCGGACCCCAATGCACCGAGTGTGATAGATTATAGATGAGCGTTAGGCATAGGTGCTCATGTGGTCCAGCCAGAGCCGGAGGGACCTCCCCAAGGAGTTAGACCCGAGCAACGTGAGGGTCCAAGGACACGTGGAGGTAGAGTCCGGGTAGCTGGGGCTCCCGGATGGGGTGTGTTGAGAGTACATCAAGGGAGGGGAACAGACGCGGGGAGTGCATTGGATACGCGTGCCGGTACCAGGCAACAACCCCGCAAACACATCGTTCGAACATCCACCCCTACACACACCTCCTCTACCACAACTGACGCCAGACCGTCGACATCCCTACACGAGGTCCCGGTCGTCCCTGCCCCATAAAGACCATTGCTTGATCGCGACCCCGGAACGGACACAACTAAGCAGATCTCGCCTTACACCCAAACCGATGCTGTCGACTCAGACACAACTGACTCCGATACGGAACGCGCTTTCCGTTTATCGATAATACCACCCTGTATCGGACGTCAACCGCCCTCGACTGAAGGATCTCCATCCGGCTCACCCACACCCTCCAACATCCCTACATCCCAGCCGATTTCGAGAGACATAAGGAGAGAGGAGGGAGTATTAGGTTAAAACTTAGAACATGCGAGCCGGAGAGAATGGAGATCGAAAAATAATAATGAGCGACCGAGCGTACAAAATAGAGAGGAAAATGAGCGACTCCGAGCCAGTGTCGCCCAGGTAGCCACATCAGCTATCTCGTCTCATCCGTTGGGACGAGGTATTAAAGAAGTCTTCGGTGACCTAGCGACACAATTGTACAGCCCCCCTAGCCACTCAACCAGCTCTCAACAGTTGGTTGTTTCATTTTCACACGGGGATATAGCACAAAGTCTACCGGTCTCTCACTCGGAGAGTCTCGGTATTAAAACAAGAGAACAGCCTCCCCCGTTCTCGACTTCCTTCTGTGCACCATTGAGTCTAGAGCCATTTGCTATTATTAAACCTTGTTTGGCTAGGACACGGGACGTAACTGCTAACATCGGTGCTCTTAGTGACCCGATCGGAACTTCCGTAGTATGTCTGCCCATGAGCGGAATACGAGGATCGGAAGGAAATTCTACCATAGCCAACGTCACGCCAGCTATGAACGTAGGTGGCACTTCTGTTGATTCAACAGTCGTGACCTCAACGGGCAATCTAAGTGATCCCGGCGGTGATGATTTACCCGACACTTTGTCAAGGAAATATCTGGACGGCGCCTTAAAGGTTGTCCGCGAGTCACTGGAAAAGCATTTCACAACAAAGCTAGATAAAGTGAAAAGCCTCATCAAAGGGAAGGATAAAGTGGTCGAAGCCGAAACCAGACCGACACCTCCACCGGCACCTGTTCAGCCTAATTACACGGTGGATGATCTAAAGACCATGCTCCTTGCCCAACTGCTCCAACACGACAACACAGACTCCTCGACTGAATCAGATCTCATCACAGTTCTACGATCGCAAACATCTACTCCAGCTTGACATGACTCAGAAGGACATTCAGAAAGCCATTACTACCTTGTTCGAAAGAGGTGCCTCACTCGAAGACACCTGCAAGAGTCAAGCTGGCGGACTCAAACGCCGACACGATGACCGGGATGATCCTGATCACCGTGAGGGGAAGAACAAAAGACAACGACTATCCGAGTCCGATCCAATCCCCACTTAAACTACTCCAATGGTTCAACCGGAACCATCAACTGTGGTACAATCCAAAGTCCAACCTGAAGCCCAGCTGAGTCTAGCCGAGATGGTCATTGATATGGACATCTCAGACGATGAAGACCCAACGGTTGAAAAGCCCGAGGGAGAATAACAGGCATTAATCATATATTCTGCACCGGAAAGGCCCGCACTTGATCTGATAGATCCTGAATCCGAGATCGACCCGAAGACCGAAAATGCATGGTATCAAAAAGCCGCCAATGCGATAAACTTCGAGGTCAACCTGATCTTTCCTACCGATGCCGATGATGAAATTGACTACGATCAGTTCCTACTTCAAAACCTTCAGAGTAACCCAATTTATGCTAATCATATTCCCGAGACTTCTACAGCAAATCTTCTGACATCTCCTCAGCAACAACCAGTCTCTGATCAACCTCAACCTCAACCGCCACAACAACCTGTCCGATGGGAGAAGATCGTCGTCCTCATCCCCTTCTTAGAGGACTCCCTGAAAAGGTTGTTCGTACACAAGCTGCGTCTGCTAACCCAGCATTCTGCCTCGGATTAGCCAAGTTCGACGAAGCGTACAGAAATCAGTACTTAGAGGCAATGAAAAGGTGTCTACCAGTCAGTCAGGTCGGAACAAAGCACAAGATCACCGAAGTTGTGAACATCCAGTCTGGCCGAATCCTGAAGATCTGGTATCCAGTTTTAACAGTTAAACGTGAAGATGGAAATGAATGGAAGTTCTCCGAAGCCGACTTCAAGAACCTACGACTGAACGACTTCCACGCCTTACTCAAAGACCTTCATACCCGAACGATCCGACCGCTCCACATCACCAAAGCGCTCGAAGCTGTAAAGCAATTTCTGAAACACAATGTGATGATGTCCTACATCACGGATTTCCATATGGGAGTTGAGCACCGAACAAAGAAGATAAACCTTTTGAAACCCGATTAGAAAGCTCCAGAGCTGAAGATGTACCCCGTCAACTCGTTGCTTCTACAACCATAATTTAGAATCGTCTATCTCAACGAACAGAACGAGAAGAAGTTTCTCCGGTTTAGCCAAGTTGAAAGATTCTGCAACGGAACTCTTCTAAAGGTCAGAGATGCGCTCAGATATATCATAACCAAGGAAAAAGAACTCCGGATTTCGTTTGCTGCAAATCGTAACGAAATAAACGCCCGAGAAGCCTTTGAACTTGTTGAAGACCGCATGGAGTTTCGTAAAGCAATCCGAAGCTTCGAGATTCTGTTCGAACTCCGAAAGAGATACGTCAAAAACTGGCGCGAGATTGAACTACGATTCAAAGTGGGAGATTGATGGGAATAAATTCTAATTGAATAAAAGTTCAGGGTATTAAATTGTAAATTGTTTATGGGCTTAATTAATGTAATGGGCCATGGGCTTGAATAGATTAGGCCTATATATAAATATGTTTATTAGCCTTAGAAAATAGGTTAATCGTTCTAATCATTCATATCGTTATTATTGTAATCTCTCTGAAGGTTAATCAAAGTTATAAGGATGACATATTGAAATCATACTGATTGTTCTATTCTATTGATTTCTTAGTTGTATGCACTAATCTAGGATCCACAACGGACCCGGATCCGGTGTTAGTCCGAGATCCGGTGTGAGGAACCGAGAAACACAGAAAATCCGGGACTCAAAAATTTAAGTCCCGTGTTCAAACACAATTCAGGAAAAAATACGTACCTGGAACTGCAAAAACTCACATTTTTTACTGGAAAGCTTCGATGGACTTTTGCAAACACTTCAATAACACAACCAACAACCAAAGAATGCACAAACAACTAACCAATTCGGATTTTAAGCCACTTTTGAGAAAAAAAAATTGAGAATCTTTCAAGAACAAAATGCAATAAACCCAGAATTGAAAAATCTCAAAATCGATGAACAAAGAATTAACCAAACGTGTTCAAAGAATTACTTAGACTCTAGAAACACAAAGAGAACACTTTCTTTAGCATCAATTTCAATTTTAACACATAAATCAAAAACAAATATTAAGCTTTTTCAAAGAAATAGTCGAACAAACTGGAATGACTCTAAATTGAGAGATTCTTACATTGTTATACATAACAACGATGCATAAAGGTGAAATCCTTAAAAGTTTCAACGAAACAATGATCACATTTTTATACCACGTTACGCGAGAACGGTGTAAAAAGTAAAAGTTTTTCTTCCATGTTTCAAAACAACTGTGGAAAGGATCACATTTTTACATTGTTATACGTAAGAACGATGCATAAACGTGAAATCTTTAAATGTTTCAACGAAACGATGATCACATTTTTCTACCACGTTACGCGAGAGCTGTGTAAAAAGTACAAGTTTTTACACCATGTTTCAAAACAACCGTGGAAAAGATCTCATTTTTACATTGTTATATGTAACAACAATGCATAAAGGTGAAATCTTTAAACGTTTCAACGAAACAATGATCACATTTTTATACCACGTTACACGAGAACCGTGTAAAATGTACAAGTTTTTCCGCCACGTTTAAAAACAACTGCGGAAAAGATCACATTTTTACATTGTTATACGTAACAAGGATTCATAAAGGTGAAATCTTTAAACGTTTCAACGAAACCATGGTCACATTTTTCTACCAAGTTACGCGAGAACCGTGTAAAAAGTACAACATTTTACACCATGTTTCAAAAACAACGGTAGAGAAGATCACATTTTTACATTGTTATACGTATTGACAATGCATAAAGGTGAAATCTTTAAACATTTCAACTAAACAATGATCACATTTTTATACCACGTCACGCGAGAACCGTGTAAAAAGTACAAGTTTTTACACCATGTTTCAAAACAACTGTGGAAAAGATGACATTTTTACATTGTTATACGTAACAACGATGCATAAAGGTGAAATCTTTTAACGTTTCAACGAAACCATGATCACATTTTTCTACCAAGTTATTACGTGAGAACCGTGTAAAAAATACAACTTTTTACATCATGTTTCAAAACAACTGTGTAGAAGATCACATTTTTACATTGTTATACATAATGGCAATGCATAAAGGTGAAATATTTAAATGTTTCAACGAAACAATGATCACATTTTTATACCACGTAACGCGAGAACCGTGTAAAAAGTACAACTTTTTCCGCCATGTTTCAAAACAACTGTGGAAAACATCACATTTTTACATTATTATACGTAACAACGATAAATAAAGGTGAAATCTTTAAACGTTTCAACGAAACAATGATCACATTTTTCTACCGCGTTATGCGAGAACCGTATAAAAAGTACAAGTTTTTCCTCCATGTTTCAAAAACAATGGTGGAGAAGATCACATTTTTACGTTGTTAAACGTATTGACAATGCATAAAGGTGAAATCTTTAAACGTTTCAACGAAACAATGATCACATTTTTATACCACGTCATGCGGGAACCGTGTAAAAAGTACAAGTTTTTACACCATGTTTCAAAACAACTGTGGAAAAGATCACATTTTTACATTGTTATACGTAAAAACGATGCATAAAGGTGAAATCTTTTAACGTTTCAACGAAACCATGATCACATTTTCTACCAAGTTATTACGTGAGAACCGTGTAAAAAATACAACTTTTTACACCATGTTTCAAAACAACTGTGTAGAAGATCACATTTTTACATTGTTATACATAATGACAATGCATAAAGGTGAAATCTTTAAACGTTTCAACGAAACAATGATCACATTTTTATACCACGTAACGCGAGAACCGTGTAAAAAGTACAATTTTTTCCGCCATGTTTCAAAACAACTGTGGAAAACATCACATTTTTACATTGTTATACGTAACAACGATCCATAAAGGGGAAATCTTTAAACGTTTCAACGAAACAATGATCACATTTTTCTACCACGTTATGCGAAAACTGTATAAAAAGTACAAGTTTTTCCTCCATGTTTCAAAAACAACGGTGGAGAAGATCACATTTTTACATTGTTATACGTATTGACAATCATAAAGGTGAAATCTTTAAACGTTTCAAAGAAACAATGATCACATTTTTATACCACGTAATGCGAGAACCGTGTAAAAAGTACAATTTTTTACACCATGTTTCAAAACAACTGTGGAAAAGATCACATTTTTACATTGTTATACGTAACAACGATGCATAAAGGTGAAATCTTTTAACGTTTCAACGAAACCATGATCACATTGAATTACCGTTTGTGTATGAAGTTCTTAACTACTCTTATACGAAAAATAAATCCAAGTACCTTTCGAATGACTACTTTAACGGCTACAAAGTTCCATAGCCCAAGGATTCCTCCAAAAAGGATGAGGTACCTGCAACGGAAACCAAAACAAAGACGGACGGACTTAAAATCTATGTCCCTCCTCTTGTTTTGGAGACGAGAATAGTAGAGTTAGAGGAGACACTCGAAAAGGAAAGGACTAAACTTGATAAGTCCACTTTCACAAAAACCGAATCTGTATCTGTTGAGGAAAAGGACGCTCTTCAGGTTGAAATCAACTGTCCCACATCCAAACTCTCTACCTTGGCAACCGAGGTGATGAAAGAGCAAGTGAGTAAAGGACAACTTCAAGAGAAGCTTGACCAACTCCAAAAGGAAAAAGTCAAATCACTCGAAATTTCCTCCAACTCCTCAGATACTTCCTCTTGTAAAGCTTTTATTGGCAACTTTTCTCCAATAAAAGGCAAAGGACGTCAAGTGATAAGTTTGCCAAAGAATTTAGACTCTGATTTTCAAAAAACTTCCGCAACCGATTCTTTGCAAAACACAACATGTTCCTCACATCCTTCAACTTTTGATGTTCCATCTGTAAATGAAAGTGCTTTTTTAGCCTTTATGAATTCCGACATAAGTTCAGATGAGGAGTTTCCTAAGTATGAATTCGACAAACCTCTTCCAAACCACACCGACTTTCTTTCTAAGGCAGTAAATCGACCGGTCAAATTTCTTAAAGGCGAGTGTTCTTCAAAACTCAAAAACGACTTGTGAACAACGTTTTCAAAACCAATTTAAAACCACAAAAATGTTAACATACGCGGGAACAGACTGGCCGACCAAATGATAGACATACTTTCTACTCAAACTCTACTCATCATACCTTTAATGCCGTTTCAGATAATAATGGTCGAGCAAAACATGTCACATAAAAGTGGGTAGCAAAAGGATCAAACGAGAACAAGTCGACGCCAAAGTCTTTTAATTCTATTTTCAATTCTAGGAAAGACACTAATAATTGTGGTTTCCATGATTCGAATAAGGTTGTTGAACAAAGTATTAATTTTCTGATAAGACTTTATTCAATACAGCATTTGATTCAATTATCTCATGATTGTTTGTGTTGTTCTAATTGTGGATTGAATGACTTTGGTGATAATCGTTATGCATATGATTGGTTTGGATCTTACCATGTTTTTAAATCTAGCCCTAAGCGAAAATCTCGTAAATCTAAAAGGAAGCCCAATTCAAAATGGGTTCCCAAGACAGGTGTTAAACCTAACCCTCCAGAACCCATTTTCAAATGGGTACCTAAAAATACCTAAACTCATTTTTACAGGACGGTAACTATTTTATTATTTATATGATGAAAACTGCTTTGACAACATATGGCTTCAACCTTTTGGGAATATGGGTGCATCATATAACACTTGGCCTATAATGGTAAAAGCGTTGAATCTTCCTCCTTGGAAAATGATGCATCAAAACCAGTTATATGTGGTCGATGATTCCAGATCCAAAATCCCCAGTAAGATTTGGATATTTTTATGCAGCCATTAAATGACGAGTTAAAGGCTTTGTGGGTTGGAGTAACCACATATGATGCAACTAGTTGAGCTATGTTCAATCTTAAAGTTGTTGTATCGTGGATGACATCAAACTTTCCTGCATATGCTTACTTGTCAGGTTACTCCACAAAAGAACATCTGGCTTACCTTGAATGTTTAGAGAGCACGCATTTTTGTAGTATCAGAAATAAAACATGTTATATGGGGTTGAGAAAGTGGCTTCCTTCTAGTCGTCGATGGCGAAAAAGTAAAGAGTTTGATGGTTTTGTAGAATTTAATGAACCACGTAGGCCGAAATCTAGTGATGATATTGTTTAGTTACTAGACTATACCTTCAATAACTCATGGGAAAAGCACCAAAGAATTTTAGTAAGAAAAGAAAATTTGATGAGTTGCATCCTTCGTGTAGTTGGTCAACTTGTAGTATTTTCTTCAAATTAGAATATTGGCTGAAGTTAACGGATTAACTTAAATGTCATGCACATTGAGAAAAATGTGTGTGATAATACCATCTATACCTTATTAAGTGTCGAAAAAAATCAAAAAGATATGATCAAGCAAGGATGGATTTGGAGGATTTAGGCATTCAAAAAGAACTATGGTTACAAAAGTCAAGTTCTGGCGTTCTAAAGAAACCTCATGCAAGATATAAGTTCACTAAAGGAGAGAAGATATGTTTTTTTGATTTTTAAAATCAGTTCAACTGCAGATGGATTTGCTTCTAACACTTCACGTTGCGTGACATCAAATTGGAAGTTGACAAACTTAAAAACATATGATTCTCACATCTTGCTTCAGAATCTCTTGCCAATTGGAATTTTAGGTCTAATATGTAAGGATGCTCATGTTGCTATAATTACATAGTCTAACTTTTTAGAAGACTCTGTGCTCGTACTCTTTTAGTGGTAGAGCTTGAAGAGTTAAATAAGGGGATTTTTGTGATTTTTTGCAAGTTAGAGAAGATATTCCCTTCTTCCTTCTTTACAATAATGGTTCATTTTTGTATTCATCTACCATATCAAGAACTTTTTGGTGGACCTGTTGCTAGTCGATGGATGCATAGTGTTGAATGATGTTTGGGCACTTACAAGCATTATATTATAAATGCAACTTTTCCTGATGGTTCAATTGCAGAAGCTTATGTTGTTGATGAAGCATTAACCTTTTTATCCTTGTACATAAAAGGTTTGAAAACAAAATTCACAAGACCTTAGAGAATCATTGATGTTTTATGCAATTAATCATCAAACTTTTCTTTGTCCAACACAAGATTACGTTGTTTTAGAAGTTCATAATTGAAGTTCCTTACAACTATGTCTAACGCTTTGCAATGGTACATTCTCAACAGTTTTCATGAAGACATCCAATCGTATCTTGAATATGTTTTCCTTCTTATGCAAATACGGTCATATTTACAATGTAGCTTACGATAGGACAATTACCAACTATAGTGTATTGTTTACAATGGTAATGAGCATATGGACATACTGAAACAAAACTTTGACAATGATTTCGAGAAACTACCATCAAGGACTTGTTTCACATGGTTCAAGTTGAAGGTAAAGATGGATCATTTGTCAAGAACATGTTACACATTATTCTAATATTATGATTAACTAAAGTGTTTTCTATAGATGGAGGAACTACGTCACGAGGCTCAAATGAGGCAACAAATGATACGTATTCATTGGCTCTTGTCCCATTTGATTGATATACTAGTTGGACAAGTTGTATTGTAAATGGTGTGTGTTTCCATTCTGAGTGTAAAGATGATAAACTTTACACTCAAAATTGTGGATTTTTGTTCCAAGCAACCATGATGGTGAGGAAGTAGATTTCTGTGGAGTTTTGTTTGAGGTTATCGAGTTATCAAATATACTAGATAGAAAAGTAGTTATCTTTCGATAGAAGTGGTATAACACTGACATGAGAATGTGAAACATCCATCGTGAGAGTGATTTGAAATGTATTAACATAAGTTCTAAGTGGTACGCTAATGATCCATACATTTTGGAAACACAAGCACAACAAATTTTATTTGGAAGATACAAAGAGGGACAAAAATTGGAGGTCTGTACAAAAAATTTCACATTGTCGCATATGGGACGTTTTGTTGACGTTATAAACGAAGTTTCAGCAAGCCATACCTTGAATCAAATACATCATCATCAATGTTCATTGCATCAGAAATGACATTGATGATATAAGGTTTGTTAGAAGCAATGTTGGACCAACGAATTATGATGAAGATGAGCTTATGAACAATAATGATAAAGACAACGAGAGTGAAGATGTCGAACCAACATATAGAAATGAAGATAAAGAAGCTTTAGAAGACGATGAAGGCGATGAGGTTGATTGAACAATTATGATCTTTTGGGGTACATTTGGTTGATTAAATTTAGTTTTTTTTTGTTAATTGGCCTATACATCGGAAGGAACACTATAGTAATTGTGTTGGTCTTTTGTCACAATTCTATGAATACATTGAAATTCCATTGCATTTGGCTAATCAAATTCTATTGCATACCGTTGTGTTTTATTGTTCACTGTTTCTTAACCCTTGGCCTTTCTACGTGTTCGTTATTCTTAATGTTGATTACTTGTTTTAGTGTTCTCGAAATGACAAGTTATTGTAATTCCCTAGACTAAATTATAATATCTATACATAATTCGACATTTCGGAGAGTTACACTTACATTCTTAAGGATACACAGAGAATACTCTTCATCTCCCACCAAAGCTCTTTCTATCCAACATGTATACAAATTCTTTGTTGATTCAATATATTTGGTATTTCTTAAGTTTTCATCCTTTTTATTTTAAACTTTTATGCAAAGTTATGATTAGCTATATGAATTGACATTCTATGGCAATGTTAATGGTTTGTTGTAATTGAAGATGACACTTGTGCACGGTCCCAGATAAAGACATCGGTAGAATTGTGTAGCTATTAAAGCACGTCAGTGTCGTATCCTTGACTATTTGATCCCCTCACAATAGGTTTGATATTGAGGAACTTATATCTTTCTTATATGCAAGTTCTGTCTATAAATTTGATGTTACAAGTTGTTGTTTGCATTTAAGCTCTGTTAATGGATTATGCTTTTGTCCATGATATCTAGTTGAACAAGTCTGTTGGTGGTGGTTGGTGATTTTCTGAATATGATCTTGTGATTAAGGTTGATACTATTGGTTTTTAAGCTTACTATTGGTGGGAATTTCAATTACTAGAGATGCTGCTAGTTTTTCACTTTTACTGTTGATATGATCTCTCATTTTCTTGGTGATCATGGATGCAAAAAGGGTCTGGTTTTTGTAGTTGAAAACTGAAAGAATGCTTTCTAATGACTTTAATGAGGACCAATGTTGTTGGTGGATCTAGGAGATATGCTTATTTTGATTATATGGGCAAAACTTGCATATCAATTTTATAAATTGCTAGCGCAAGGCAAGGTAAATCATCTTGTGATGTCATGTACTTTTTGATGGTTGAAATGCATTTCTCAAATTATTGTGCATCATTTATGGGGCTTTCTTCTTTCACCCATCGCTGAGCAGGAGCATGAATTACTGACTCAGAGTGAACTTCTGGAGGTGCTGAAGAGGAAGCTTCAGCGATTTCAGGTATTCCAGGCAAGACAGGCTGAGGTTCAGATGAAACTTCATTCACTGATTGTTGAGAAGTAGATGGTATTTCAGATGTTGAGGGTTCAGAAGGAGGCAAAATGTTAATGGGAACAACTGAAACCCAAGATGAGGATTCATCTTCACTTGTCGGCATGCTAGGAATGATGACAGGATCATCATCAGCGGTTGGATTGTTGACGTGAGGGTCAGGATTGAAGTTAGCTTCTGAATCTCCATAGTGAGAAAACATCCACTGATTCAATTCATCGTTTTCAGCAGTGGGTCTTGAGTTTGCTGAACGGGATTCATCAAAGGTGACATGAATGGTTTCTTCTACAGTTTATCTTCTCTTATTGAAGACTCTGAAGGCTTTGGATATAGAAGAATATCCAAGAAATATTCCATCGTCAGCTTTGGGATCAAACTTTCCAAGAGAATCTTTGTTGTTTAAGATGAAGCACTTACAACCAAAGATATGAAGAAAGATGATATAAGGCTTTCTACCATGAAAGAGTTCGTAGGTTGTTTCGTTGAATCTTTTGACGATCAGCGACCTGTTCTGCGTGAAACAAGCAGTATTGACAACTTCTGCCCAGAATTGAGTTGGAAGATGAGAATCGTTGAGCATAGATTGAGCATCTTCGATAATCGTTCTATTCTTCTTTTAGCGACTCCATTCTGTTGTGGTGTTCTCACTGAAGAGAAGTTGTGAGAGATACCCTTACTTTCAAAGAAGTTATCAAGGGAACTGTTTTTGAATTCAGTCCCATGATCACTCCTTATTGAGCGAACAGTCATGTTGTTCAGGACTTCCATTTTCCAAACATAAGAGATGAGTTCTTCTGAGGTGTCGCTCTTAGCACGGAGAAACATAACCCAGGTATAGCGAGAGAATTCATCTACTATGACCAAAGTGTATTCCTTTCCAGCGATGGATTGTATGTTGACAGGGCCAAATAAATCCATATGGAGGAGTTGAATAGGATTTGTTGACGGGTGCCGAGCTCGGCAAATAATAAAGTCCTATAACCCCAAATTACAACAAAGATTGCAATAGTGGCAAGTAGGGTCGATTCCACAGGGATTGGATGTGAAAGTGTAAAACTTCTACGCTTTATATAAAAAAGGGGTGGTTAATAATTAAACTAAGCATATAAGTTAAAGTGAGAAACGATAATTATAATCAAGCAATGAGTGTAAACCATTGACCGGATCGTATATCATAGACTTGTTCTTAAAAAGATTTTTCTCATTTTATTTTCCAGAATGGCTCGAGTATCGATACGCATCGATACATCATTTGTCAAACATCAATTAGCACGAGAAGCTCAGTAACTAATTTCTAACCGGTTAATTTAATCTAGTTACGAACATAGAGTTCAATTACTGGTTGCTTTAAGATTACACAAACACCATTCCTAGCCAATGATCGACGCCGACCATTTAGACTAGATTAAGCAAACTCACAACACTAAAATTAATCAGACGCCCAATCAATTGAAGTATTATTTGCTACTAAAATAGAATTTAGAACAACTACGGATTCATAACTCTATCTAGCAATTCACAATTAGGTTCAACAATTCGAGGGTACCTACTCAAATTAACCAACCGAACTGTGATAAACGATTAATTCAAAGTTTGCATAAATGGAAATCAAATGATAGTAAAAAGTGCAACAAGTCTCAACACAATCTGAGCCAAAAGGTTACAGACTTATTGCCTGAAAATAAAAATTACCTAAGGAGAATAATTTTAAACCTAATCTAAATTACCTACTTAAAGAAGAGAAGATAATCCTCAATTCTTTTGCTGCTCTACTCCTTCTTCGTTCTTTTTTCCCCTTCTTATTTATAGAAATTAGATGGAGAAGATGGCATTGAAGTGTGTGCCATGCATGTTATCTCCAGCAACATCACAACTTGATCAAGTTGTTATTTGGGTGGTGGATGCATTCCAAGAGTGCCCTCTGTGGGCACTCGCTTTTCCAGTGTGTCCGCAGTGGGCACTGGCTATATACAGAACGTCTTAAAATCAGCTTTTTGCGTTAGATTACATCTTTTTATTTATTTCTGATCTTAATTGGTTCTTCACAAATAAACATCAATTTAAATTAATAGGGGTATTTTAAATATCTAATTAACATTATTTTTAGGTTAAGTTTGATATAAAATGTATATAAAATTTGCACTTATCATTTGTCACTAATGACACTTGTTTTGACTTGAAACTAGCCTTTGTTTGTTTTCCTTTTTCACACGCTGAACAGAGAGATTCTTTAGCGTATGAATGATGAGGTAGACCAGTGACCAGTTCTTTGGTCTTTGGAGGAGAGAGAATTCAGCGTCTTGAAGTTGAGATGAGAGAGCCTCTTATGCCATAGCCAGTTGATATCTAAAAAAGCTTTAGAGAGAAAACAAATATTCTCAGTGGTTGTTGAGTCCATATTTATAACATAAACATTTTCCAAACGATATCTACTAAGAGCAATCTTTTCTTTCTTATCAGAGACAAAGCATGCTTCCTTAGTAAAGCAAACTTTATAGTCCTTGTCACATAGCTGACTGATGCTAAGAAGATTGTGCTTCAGTCCTTCAACATATGCGACTCTTCTGAAGGTAGTTGTATCATTTGAAAGTACACCAAACCCTCGGGTATAGCCTTTTCTATTTCCACTAAAGGTCACTGAGGGACCTTTTTCTTCCTTGTATTCAGTGAGCAGGTTTCTTTTTCCAGTCATATTTAAGATACCAGATACCCTTCGAGACCTGCACACATAAGGAAGATTAATTTTGAATTGGTACCCACTTTACTATGGGTCCACATTTGTTAGTGGTAGAGGAAGTGGAAGGATCAGCGGTCTTCATAGCATCTGATGACTCAGCGTCAGTGATAATCTTCACTTTGGTTAATTTCTTAACCTTAGTGGTGTTTTTTACCTTAGTGGTGTTTTTTACCTTAGCTTGGTTTTCACCAAGGGTGATCTTCTTTGCCTTGAGGGCAGCAGTCTTTACCTTAGCTAATTTCTCAGCTTTAATGGTTGTGGGGCACTTACTAGCAATATGATCAGTAAGGGTGGGTTTGTTTCATAGACTAGATGGGACAGGACGGGACAAAACAAATTAGTCCTATATTTGGCGTGCCATGGAACAAGAACAAGATGGAACAAGGTGGGACAAAATCACAATTTCATGGGACAAAAACTGAGTTTTTTTGTTCCACCCAAAGAGGTGGAACAACCTTGGACAAAAATGGTAAATGACTATTTTATCCTCCTAAAACCTAAAAAGGCTACAAATTAGATACATCCTTCTCCAAATCAAGATTTAAGCCAGCGCATCTCTAAATCAGATTCAATTTTGGAATATCAAGAACACAAACAGAGTCAATCGCATCCTCCAAACAGATTCGATTTTGGAACGTCAACAACACAAACAGAATCGATCGCATCCTCTGTTTAACACTCTGAATCTAGTTTCTTTTTTTCCTGATGAACTCTATGGACCTGTGAAGAAGGTGATGGTGAAGAAGGTGAAGAAGATGATGGTGAAGAAAGTAACAGTGAAGAGAGGTGAAGAAGGTGATGGTGATGAAGATGAAGCGAGTGAAGGAAGGCGATGGTGAAAAGGGTGAAAAGGTAGAAGAGCAGATATTGGTTATTTTCTTTTGGGCGGTTTTCTTTTCTTTTTTATCCATTACACATACAAATAACATTAATACTTATACAAAAATAAAAAGAAACTATTAAATAAAATAATAAAATGACTTAAATTTGTAATTTATTCTAATTTTTAGTTGGTGTAATTTAGAACTATTATATGATAAAAAGGTAACATGTAAGGGGTAATCTGGTCATTTTAACAGTTTTGTCCCGTCTCGTTCTGCATACCAAACGCAAAACAGACAATTAGTCCAATCATGTTCTAGTCGTACCAAATGCAAGATAGACAATTAATCTTGTCTCGTCCCGTCCTGTCCTGTCCAGTCTCGTCCAGTCCTGTCCCGTCCCATCCAGTCTGCATACCAAACGCTACCTAAGTTCGCAGTGATAACATTTCCTATTGCTGAAAGTAGCTTTAGGACCATAGGCATATTTATTTGAAATTTTAAGATGAGGGCCTGTACCAAGAATACCTTTGGCATCAGAGATCGGAGGAACCTTTAGTTCTTCAGATTTCTTGCCAATGACATCCACTTTTATTCTTGGAGTAGATCGTTAAACATGTTCAGATATCTTGTCATTGGAAGTAGAGGGTTGATTAGCTGAAGGCTTAGACTTCTTCAGCTTTGGTACTTTGGTACTTTGGTACCCTTCTGAGGTTTTTGGAAAACAACTTTTTCCTTACCCTTAAGCTTGGAGCTTAAAGTAGACTTTTCCTCAGGGATTGGTTTATTAGAAGAAGAACACTGAGGTGATGAGGTGTCAGGGATAGAAGAGACGAACATTCCAAACTTAAGCATGGAACGATTAGTGGTTGGTTCTTCAACATTAGCATTATAACTAAGACCACTTCTGTCATTGACAGGGATATGAGCACCGATTATCTCAGTGATCTTTGCTGAGGATTTACACCATCCTTCAACAGTAGTTTTTTCAGCTTTCAGTTCAATGATAGCTTGTTCGCGTTCGATGCTGATGACTTGATTTACATAGACCTGATCTTTAAAATTTTCTTTGGTTTTTGAAAGCTCTTGTATTTTTAAATGATAGTTTTTGAAGTTGTTCAGATAAATCTAGATTTTGTTGTTCAGCTAAGGTCTTGTCATTCAAGGCATCATATAAATCAACAGTCAGTACATCGATGGCACGAAGTCTATCAGCGTCAATGATAGCTGAAGGAGAAGGAGAGGAAATTGATACCTGAAAAGTAGAGGTAGAAGTAGAGGGAATTTCAGATTGTTCTTCCTCTTCTTCTAGTTTGGCCATGAGACAGAGATTGGCCTCATCTTCTTCATTAGAATCTGATGACTCATCAGATTCAGCCCAATCATGATCTTCAGCGATCAGACCTTTACCTTTCTTTTTATAGCTTTTCAGCTTCTCATGTTTTTCTTTGACCTACATTCACCAGCAAAGTGTTCTACTTTTTCACAGTTAAAGCAGGTAGCAGTAGCCTTATCAACAGGAGTAGATTTGGGTTTGTCAGTGATAGTGAGAGGTTTATTCCTCCTGAAGTTACTCTTTCTAACAAATCTCCTGAAGGAATTAGCCAAGAGTGCCAGAGATTCATCAAGTTCTGTAGGGCCAGCTTCTGATGAATCGTCAAAGTTAGATTCCAACTCAGTGATAGTGACAGTAGATCGCTGAGTGGTTATTAACTCTGAAGAGAGTAAAGTAATAAAGCAATAGGTGTGCTTTTGGAATCTTTGACAAGATTCTTCTTAAGTTGATACGATTACTCATGATTGAGCATAGTGCCAAATAAGGTACTTAGGGTCATGAATTTTAGATCCTTTGAGAGTTTAAGACACATGGTATAGTTGTCCCAACTTTCAGGAAGACATTCCAAGAACTTTGTCAGGATCTCAAAATTAGCATAAGTCTTACCAACAGTTTTTAAATCAATATAAAAATTATTTTAAAATGGTATAAAACAAAATTTTGCTAAAAGAAAGTTAAAAGGTTTTAACTAGAAAAGCGAAAACCCGTTTTTTTAAAGTAAATCAAACGCTACCCATGACTAAAACACACATTTGAACTAATTGTCCTTTCGGCGTGGGAAGTGCTAAAGCCAACACGTCGGTTAGACATTAGGGATAATGATGTGAAATTCGTGAAACCCGAGAGTCTTGGGCCGAATGTCACGTGTTTTGTCATGGACGGTTTACAATCTAGACTTGTGATCCGCGACATACCCGTCACGAGAAAGGATTAGCGTTGAAGAGATTAAACATGCCAAATGACATAATGGATGTTAACGAATCCATCAAGGATCTAAGAATTTCATAGATAATGAAATTGGTAAAATAGTTACCTACCTAAATAGCTTTTAGTTGCGATCCGCGGCATACCCGTTGTAGCTAAGAAGTGAAATATGAATCTTAGCCTTGTTAAATATAATTTTTTATTTAAACGTTTGGGTAATTATTATAACAAGGATTATTTAATTCAGATCACTAAAATATATTTTTCTACTTTGATAGATGTCAAACAACAACACGAATTCATCGATTTCAAACTTTTGTTTGAAAGGGTTCCTCGAGAAGGATAAGCTCACTGGATTGAACTTCATGGACTGGCTTCGCAATCTGAGAATCGTACTCAAGATGGAAAAGAAGCAAAGAGCCGTTGAGGAACCCCTTGTTGATCCAAACCCTCAGTGATTTGATAATGACCCTCTCTTATATACTTAGTGAAAATTGTAAGTAAACAATATGTATCAGAGTTTCACTATCGCTGATAAGTACTAAGATCTTACAGTACCGCTAATAGGAACTCTCACTCTTTAGATTAAACATTCAGCGAAACTGTTCACCATAATACTCTGAGTCTGTTCAGTACTTATGGTGATCGCTGATAAGTTAGTTGTTTACTTATGATCTCTGAAGACAAGTTTCACGTCAACATAGGTTCTACGCTGAAGTCGAAGATCAAGCTCAAGAACCAGCGACAAGTCTCCTAATGAACTGATGCGGATCAGCAAAGACTTAGATTTGTCCACTCAACGTGAAGTATCAAGTACAGGACTTTAGCTATCGCTGAACTCTATCATTCGCTGACATAGAATGATAGATCGCTGAATCAACGAAAAGCTGATCATGAGGTTCTCCGTACAAAGTACTTTTGTCTTAACCACCCTTGCACGACTCCGTACGATATGTCAGAAAAAGAACCTCCTTATTGTCTGAAATCGTACAACCACTCTGATACTACACTGTTCAACATGTGGCTACTAAGGTTGTCAACAAAGGTCAATGACATGCAACCAATCAACTGCTGCCACGTGTAAAGTATAAACTGTAATGCATTAAATGCATGCAGTATATAAGAAGATGAACTCACTTCATTTTGAAGTAACTTGCTAACTCTGGACAAGTTCATCCTTCTTATCTTGAGATAGGTTATTATTAGTAATTTCCTTCTCTTTCTTAGTGCAAGAAACTTAGTGTTCCAACTTGTTTAGATTTAGGTTTATCCTTAATCTTGCTTCCGCAACAAGCTGTAAATTGTTAATGATTTATCAATAAACAATTTAGAAAAGTAAAATCTGTGTGTTTGTATTCAACCCCCCTTCTACAAACTTGTATAACCCTTTGGGACCAACACCCCTCCCTGAGGCACCACCAACCGGAGCATCTCGGGCGATTCGGGAAAAGTACGAAAAACGTCTGACCGAATCAAAAAGGTATGGAGAGCCTTGGGACGTATGACATGCTTACCCAGCTGAGGAACATGTTCTAATAGCAGGCTAGGCAGGAACGGTTTGACACGGTCAGATCTCAGGTGGGCTGCAAAATGGCCACGGGAAGCAGTGTCAGTGTACACGTTCTTAAAATGAAATTGTACATTGACCAGTTGGAGCATCTTGGTTTTCCATTTAGTAAGGAGCTTGCCATAGATTTCATCCTAAACTCGCTGACTAGTTCATATAAATCGTTCATTGTAAACTACAATATGAACAACATGGAGAAAACCATCATGGAGCTTCATGGCATGCTAAAGACCGCCGAGTCTAACGTGGCCAAAGCTAAACCTGATGCTCCCATGTTGATCATCAGGGAAGGAGGAGTCAAGAAGAAGAAGCCTACCCCTCCCAAAGGCAAGGGCAAGGAGAAATTTGTTGTATCCAACTCCAAGCCCAAAGGCAAGGGTAAGGGTAAGGCTAACTCTGCGATTCCTCAAGCGAAAACTCCTGAGGATGCAACATGTTTCCACTGCGGGGAGAAAGGACACTGGAGGCATAGCTGTTCGAAATACCTGAAGGAGCTAAAAGAGCTCAAGGCTAAAGGTGTGGCCGAACCTTCAGGTATGTATTTGATCGAACTCCATAACACTTCTGCTTCAAATTCCTGGATATTGGACACAGGATGTGGTACTCACATTTGTACTGATATGCAGGGACTAAAACGAAGTAGGAAGCTAAGATGACTTAATCATGGGGAACAAGCATGTTGCTCCAGCTGATAGGATTGGGAATTATGAGCTCACTTTTGAATCTGGTCTGACTGTGGTTTTATTGAATGTTTGCTACTCGTCCGAAATGGCTAGAAACACTATTTCTTTTTAAAGCATTGTATGATGATGGTTTTAATTTTGTAGTTGATGATGGATCAATACTTGTGTTTAAAAATAAGTAACTTTATTTTAAGGCTAGTCCTTCTAATGGCATCTATGAAACCAACATCAGCATAAGAAACAATAATATTTCAATCCTTAATGTTGATTCGACTTCATCCAAAAATGGTTTGGACAAGACGTATCTGTGGCACTGTCGTCTTGGCCACATTAACAAGAGACGTATCGCCAAAGTCCAAGCGGATGGGATTTTGGAATCATTTGATAACGCATCTTATGATGAATGTGAATCTTGTTTACTAGGGAAGATGACTAAAGCACCATTCATAGGAAGCTGTGAACGGGGAAAAGATTTGGTGGACCTTGTACACACTAATGTTTACAAATCACCTACAAGACATGATGAAAGGTACTTCGTTACGTTTACTGATGATTTAAGTAGATATGGATATGTATATTTGATTAAACGTAAGTCTAAAACCTTTAAGTTGTTCAAGGCATTCTAGAACGAAGTGGAGAATCAATATCCTCAGATCTGATAGAGGTCGTGAGTATCTTAGTCAAAAATTCAACGATCATCTAAGAAATTGTGGGAGTATCTCACAGTTAACTCCACCCGGGGCACCAAAACATAATGGTGTGTCTGAGAGGAGAAACCGAACATTGTTAGATATGGTTCGTTGCATGATGAGTTGCACTACGCTTCTGATCAGTTTCTGGGGTTATGCCCTAAGACTGCCGCAAAAATCCTTAACCTCGTTCCAACCAAGAAGGTTTCCAAAAGACCATCTGAAATATGGAGTGGAAAAGGCCCTACACTATCATATTTAAGAATCTGGGGTTGCGAGGTTTACGTTCATCGTGAAACTCAAGACAAGTTAGAACCCAGATCAGAGAAGTGTTATTTTATTGGATATCCTACTAGATCTTTTGGATATTGGTTTTACAAACCTTCTGAGAAAAAAGTATTTGTTTCTAGAAGGGAAGTCTCCCTAGAGAGGGAGCTGATGTCTAAAGAGGCCAGTGGGAGCCAAATTGATCTTGAAGAAGTTCAAGAATCAACCAACATGGATTCCGATATTGGCACTAGTTACCATCAAGAGGTTGTACAACCTAAAGATGATGAAGAACCTGACATTCAGCCACCACCTGTCTGTAGGTCTGATAGGGTATGTCAGGCACCTAAAAGATATGATATTCATTTCTAATGGTGATGAGTCACTGGTAGATCTTGATGAACCTACTAACTATTAGGAAGCCAGGCAGGCCTAGAGTCTGCAAAATGGGGGGAGGAAATGGAAAGCGAGATCCAATCCATGTATGATAATCAAGTCTGGGACTTGGTTGATCAAACGACTGGCCTTAAAACAGGTGGGTGTAAATGGGTCTTCAAGAAGAATATGGACATGGATGGGAAACTACACACGTACAAAGCTAGACTGGTGGCAAAGGGTTACACGCAAACTCATGGTGTAGACTATGATGAAACTTTTTCACCAGTCGCTATGTTAAAATCTATTAGGATACTGATTGCCATAGCAGCATTTCATGATTATGAGATATGGCAAATGGACATAAAAACTGCCATTCTTAATGGAAAGCTTACTAAGGATGTGTTTATGACACAGTCTGAGGGTTTTGTACAGCCTAAGCATCCCAATAGAGTGTGTAAGCTTCAGAAGTCCATTTATGGACTCAAGCAAGCATCTCGTAGCTGGGATCTTTATTTTGATGAGAAAATCAAGAAGTTTGGTTTTGTAAGGAGATGAAGATGAACCATGCATCTATGTCAAAACTAGTGGGAGTATCGTAGTCTTTCTTGTATTGTATGTCGATGACATACTACTCATGGGAAACGATGTCCCAATGCTGCGAAGTGTTATAACTTGGGTAGAGAATTGTTTTTCCATGAAAGACATGGGAGATGCGGCATACATATTAGCCATAAAGATCTATAGAGATAGATCCAGGAGGCTCATTGGGTTAAGCCAAAGTACCTACATACATAACATCTTGAAGAAATTTAAGATGCAAGACTCCAAGAAGGGGTTTTTGCCTATGCAACATGGCATGGCACTAAGCAAGTCTCAGTGTCCTAATTCTGCTGAAGAATTAGACAGGATGAGTCGGGTTCCATATGCTTCGGCTGTGGGATCGATCATGTATGTCATGATTTGTACTAGTTTAGGGTTGGCTTTGGCAGAGGGTCAATGATACCTCTGCTATACAGGTAGTTGTAGACCACTTCTTCCATGTCTCTTTTAGGCACAAGAGGAGGAGGCATAGGTTTCCTTAGAGCATCCATCTCTCTAAGTACTTGGGCTACCCGGACTTATGTTGGTTTTGCAGTTGGGTCTAGAGGTGGGTTGGTAGACAAAGGTGGTCCATATGCCCAGTCCTCTTCTTCAGGTTTGGGAGTAATGAAAGAGTCAAAGGCAATCTTCATTAGCTTTTTTGTGGGTTGGGGTTTTGGATTGGGTTTGGGTTTATGGTCCCATTTGGCTATGCCCTTTCTTTTGTTTTTGGCAGTTAACTTAGGTTTTGCTTGGGTCTCCTCTGTGGTGGTTTCGGTTTGGGTTCTGGGTGGGGGTACCTCTGTTGGTTTATTCTTTTGCTGAGTGCTCTGAGGATTTTGTGTTGTTGTTTTTGGTTGGGGTTGGGTTGGGTTTGGTTCTTGGATTTTTCCTTCGGTTGAGCTTCTGTAGGGATTGGTTGTGGAGTTGGTTGTGGTTGAGTCTGAGACTGAACTTCTGCAGGTTTGTCTTTTGTTGGGTTCTTCTTTAGATAAGATCTGGATTTGTTGGCTAAGGTTTTGACCCTTGGTGTTTTAGGTCGAGGTTGATCTTCTTTTGATGTAGGGGAGGGTAGGTTTGTCTCTGTAGGGGGTGTGGGTGATGGGAGATCTTCTGATGGATTGGTGTTGATTTACATGGAGGTGGTGCTTCCTCTGTGGTCTTCGAGGTTGAGGTCGGGGCTTGTTGGTTTGCTTGGATTTGTTGGAGGGGGACAATGTTTAGGGGTTGGTTGGTTGAAGGAATATGACCCTTTCCTTTTCTTGTTCCTCTGCTCTCCCCCTCATGATGATCTGAGGACCCATCACTGTCGTCCTCAGAGTCATCATGCCTTTTCCTCTTCTGACCTGCTTCTGCTTGGCAAGAGGTAGGTGGCCCTTTAGGTTGACTTGCCCCAGCAGATATAAGTTTGGCACATACGTCATCACATATGCCCAGAAGATATTCAACTTCACCCTCGTATTTGAATCACAGACTACCCACACTTGATTTGAACTCTTTGATGTACGAGGCGTTGGCGGCAGTAAAGGCTCGGATGAACTTTGTGATGTCATTTAGCACGCTTTGGTCGAGCTCTGTCAGTTAGGCTCTGGTGATAAAGTATGTTGGTTTCAAAGCCTGCATCTGATCGGTTGTTGATTCTTGTACCTTCTCCAGAGCCTTACGTAGGTCTTCTGTGGTCTACGATGGAGAAGTGGATGTTGGAGGTTTTGTCAGAGCTTTTGCTATGGCTCTTGCTTCTTTAATTTCTTTGGAGAGTTGATCGATTGAGTCCTGAGTAGTAGAGGGTGCAGAGCTCTGTGCAGATGAATTCTTTAGGTTGTTGAGCGTTGAGGTATTGGCTTTGACTTCTGTGGATAATGAGTCGAGTTTGGAGGACAAATCCTCAAGAGCCTTCTGTGAATTATCTGCAAGAGACATCACCAATCTTTTCAACTCGGTGAGTTGTGTGGTCACAGAGGTGATGAAGGCTTGGAAGCATCCTTTGTGACATGTGAGCCAGTGGTAACCTCTACGGGAACACATCCTTCCGCAGAGTCAGTCTCTGTTCTTGAGGCGCCCGTTTTTGACCATGTTTTGAGGATGAGGTCGACGGGTCGATTTATCTAGAATCCCTTCGTCATTGTGCATTCTATGCTTCTCTGAAGAGCGTTGGTTCCCTAGTAAGTGTGTTTCAGAGGAAACAAATTCCCTTATTGGGATGTCTGATGTGACCTTGGGCAAAGGGTCACTGAAGATGTTTGTGTCCTGTAGAGAGGACGCAAGATGTTGGGCTTCCCAGTTTAAAATAGGCGCATTAGAAGAAAAAGGCTCTTCTGGCCGGTTGGATGGGGTAGGGTTCGAGTTGTGCTGCTCTTTTTCAATTACCTCCTCTGCCACTAGACTGGCGAGGTTAGGAATGAGGGTTGCACAAGGAGGGATTTTGGGATATATGCCTTCTCCAACTACGACATCTTTTGCACTCATTTCTTTCCCTATAGGCCCTAGAACTCTATGGTATCTAGCCTGTACTCTACTTCTTCGTCCCCTATTTCCTCTGTAACCTCTAATTCCTCTGTTCTCTCAAGATTTGGATCAAACTCTGTGAGTTTGGGAGAGTTGATTCTTTCAGTTCTTGCAGAGGTGCCTGAAGACTCTGCGGCCACATTCTCTTTTGTTCCTTTTGCCAGTTCAAGATCTGAGTCTACATCTGCCACGTAGAACTTAGGGGCTTTATTCATATCCCAGCCAGAAGTATCAAGGGAGGTGTCCATTTGTGCTCTTTTCAAGCATGAGCCAAGGTCTTTTGTGGTTTCAGGCATGGTAGAGGCTTGAGGGTGTTCAGTATTTTCAGCAAAGTGTAAGGGGTTTGGGGCACGAAGTTCTTCTTGAACTTGGGTCTCATCCTCTGCGATTGCTTGTAGCGGGGACTTGGATTTTTTTCGTTTTCTTATTCTTTGGTATTGGTGCACCTTCTTCTAAGGATTTGGATTTCCTCTTTTTCTTCTTCTCCTTCAGAGGAGGAGGTGCAGAGGGTTCAGCTTGGGTTTCCTCTGTGACAGGGGGTTCTGGATTTGTCTCTACAGTGGTTTTTGCCTTTCTGACTTCTTCTTTGTGGCCTTTTGTTTGGGTGGGGAAGGGGGTTGCTCTAGTGCTTGTTGTAGGGCGGCAGAGGTTGCTTCAGTGGCTTTTACTCGCTTGGCTTTCTCTAACTTATGCTTAAGCTTCTCTAAAGCTATCCTATGCTTTTCTTCTGTCATCCTCTCAACCACTTATGTGCCTATGGGGACTCCTAGGCGTGGGGGGGGGGAGGTCAGAGGACTCGGTCTTGGAGTTTTATGTACACGTGTGTACTCTTCTACCAATTTTTCCTTACTTGTGAAGGCAAGCATCTTCTCACTCAAAGGCCTACAGTGTTTGTATCCAGAGGCATGATTGGTTGGGGTCCTCCTCTGCAGAGGGTAGGTCTTTACAGTTGGTCCTACAAAGCTCCAACCTTCTTCTTCTAGCAGAGGATCCAAGATGATACTGTTAGCCCCAGGTATGCCAAATGTAAAAGTATTGAAAATATCACAAGTCAGAAGGACGCCAGAGATCAAGCCGAAAACTTAGCAGAAGAACAAATGAAGACCAGCAGAGGTCGTCATAGCTCTGACAGAAGACCTCTGATAGACAATCAGAGAACAGTTTCTCCATAAGACCTTCAGAGCTCTGGCATATGACCTCTGGTGAATGAAGACCTCTGTGAAGCCGAAGTCTAGTAGAAATCTCTAAGTAAAAGACAAGTGTCCGCACCTTCCACGTCAGCCCTAAAAGGACGAAGACATACTTTCCACGTGTCATCATAAGGTTTGATAGTACATTATTTATTACTTTATCATGCTATAAATAGAACGTTAGTGGAACGCACAAAATGTCGAGAATTGTAAGAATCGTTACAAGAATTGTGAGAGCACAAACACTGCACAATTCCATCCCACTTCTAGTGTACGATCTGCAGCCTGAGAGATTTCAGAATACACACACAAGAAAGTGTTCTTGGTGTTATTCATATTTCAATGTATACGAGCAGTTTATTATTCAATATTGTTATCCTTTATTGTTCAATATATTGTTTTTGTTATTCTCTCACTGCTTAATGTTTTATGCTACAAACAATCACTCATACACAAACAGACTTATTATGCTTCCGCTATCTTTGATCTTTCTGTTTGTATGAGACAAGGTGAATCTGGGAACCTACAATTGGTATCAGAGCAGATTGATTTGCTTAAATCAAATCGATCCAATCTTACCAGGTTGATTCACTCTTGTTGATTGTTCTTTGTTCTTCAAGCTTTAAGATATACCCTGTTTTTTGTTCAAAACCTGAAACTCGTCTGTTAAAGCTTTTAATATGTGTTTAAGTGTTCCTGAAAGTTTGGAAATCATTTTTACATCGTTTACTGTTCCATTGAGTTACTGTTCACTTACTTTATGTTCGAAACTCTTTCAAATCCTCGTACTCTGTGATTGGTCCCTCTGATGCCAAAACTCAGAGTGAACTTAATCCTGAAGCCCCAGTCTTCTCTCCATCCTCTGAAGGTGTGAGGACTTCATTTGAAGAAGATCTACTAAGAGTTCTTGAAGAAAACTCCAGTTCTGATGCTTTAAACCTAAGCTGAGAAAATTCAAAACATGTACCATTAAAGACTTGAACTCCACTGACTCCTCCAGAGCAAATGTTTCTTTGTAACCCACAGAGACTCTCACCTCTGCCAGAGCCACCAGAGACTTCTTAGACTCTGACTCTGACTCTGAGGTGGATGAGAAGATTTTTTGTGCACCAAAGACTATCTTGCACAAACCAAAACAAACATTTATTGGTTCTGGAATTTTGAACAATGTTATACCTGTTTCTAAAAACCAATCCAGAATCCCACCATGCCCTGATTTAAAAAATATGGGTGTCAGAATCTTGTCTTCTAAGGAGTTAGAAGAGAAAAGAAAAGAGAAAGCAAAGAATGCTTATGTGAACCAAACCTCTGTACCTTATGTCTACAAACCTGTAAGGTTTATTCCAGAACAGAAAGGAAAATGGAAAGTTAATGACTCACCTATTTCTAATTCTGCAGTGAATCAAAGAGGAAAATCTTTTTGGTCCAAGGAATCACATCAATAGAGAAATGTCAGTTTCAAGAAAACCAATCTAGATAGGAAGTTTGTAAAAACATCTGATTCTATAAATTTTTACTCTCAAAAGGCATGTAATCCACAGATGATGAATAAAAACAGCAATGTGCATCAATCATTTCCCATGTTCTGTCAGTTGCAACTGTATTAAGCTTCTGTTAAAGTTGCAAAACTATCTCAATGGTCCCCACTGTATTCTGAATTGGTCACAAGAAATGACAAATCCTAAGACCAACTCTCAAAACAAGCAGAGAAAACCTCTGGCACACCATCAAAGAATGGAAAGCCAGAAGGTAAATCTGTAAACACCCCCAAACCTAACAAGAAAGGACCCATTATGTAATGGGTACCTAAATAAAACTAATATGTCTTGCAGAAGCCACATGTGCAGATCTGGTACTTAGACTCAGGATGTTCCAGGCACATGACAGGCAATAAAGAGCTACTGACCTTATTTAAAGATAAAATGGGAGGTGCAGTAACTTTTGGAGGAGATGGACAGGGACAGATTAGAGGATATGGTGTTTTGACCAATGGAGGTTTTTTAGTGTGAAAATTTGCTTATGTTGAAGGGTTAAATCATAATTTGCTTAGCATAAGTCAACTCTGTGATCATGGCTTCGATATCAATTTTAAAGAAGAAATAATGTTCTTTGTTAGTTTCAGAATCTAGTCAAGAGCTTCTCAGAGCAGATAGAAAAGGCAATCTTTAGAAAATGAATTTCAATCCAAATCAAAAATCTAATACAGAAAAACTATGTTTAGTTTCTTTGAATAAGGAAGATGCGTGGCTCTGGCACAAAAGATTTGCTCACTTAAATTCTTTGAACCTTGACAAGCTTGTGAAACTTTACTTAGTTAAAGGTCTGCCTGCTCTTAAATTTGACAAAGACCATCTTTGTTCTGCCTGTGAATTGGGTAAGCTGAAAAGAACTTCACACAGAACAAAGAGTGATCACAACTGCCCTATACCTTTACATATGCTTCATGTAGATCCTTGTGGTCCAATCTCTTGAATTCAGGTACTGTTAGGTATGAAAATCCAAACCTGAGAAGTGATGATGGGACTGAGTTCAATAATGCCAAAATTGACTCCTACCTTACAGAGGAAGGAATCACCCAGAACTTCTCTGCTGCTAGAACTCCTCAACAAAATGGTGTTGTTGAGAGAAAGAACAGAACTCTGGTGGAAGCTGCTAGAACTATGTTAGTAGGATCTGATCTTCCCATCAAATTCTGGGCAGAAGCAGTCTCTACAGCATGTTTTACCCAAAACAGGTATGTCATTGTAAAGAGATTTAAAAAGACTGCTTATGAACTAATCAACCAAAGAAGACCAAATGTGAAATTCTTTCATGTTTTTGGTTGCAACTGCTACATCTTGAATGACATAGATCAATTGGGAAAGTTTGACAGAAAGGCTGATGAAGGAAAATTCATTGGATATTCTCTAACTTCAAAAGCCTACAGAGTCTACAACTTAAGAACAAAGGTCATTCAAGAAAGCATAAATGTATCCTTTGATGAAAGTTCATCAAGTGTCTCTGAAAGCCATTCATCAGAGAGGATACATGCTACAGAAGATCCTGGTACCTCCATGACAAGAGAGGAAAACATCAATCTGATATTTATTAACTTTTTTTATGATGAAGATTCCTCTGAAGTTATCAACATAGGCAATCAAGTTCAGAGCTCTGGAGGACAGAATCTATCAGGTACATCTCTGTCAGGTCCTTCAAATACTTCACCATCTGCCTCTCTGTCCACAGATCAAATTCATAGAGAAGATGAGAGACTACAAGCAGGGGAAGGAGAGCGTGAACAAGAACCATCATCACCCCTGCTGACCAATATTGGGAGAAACTCCATTTATGAAAGTTCACCTTCACAGAGCCCTGTTAGTACTTCACAGAGCAATGAAGCCACTCTCCAGAGCAGTGTGCCTCAGAGCCCTGGTGCCAACCCTTAGAGCTCTGAAGATGCCAATCATATCTTTCCTTCGGAAGCACATACACCACCTCTTGTCCATGCTCCCATGACCAGGTGGACAAAGGATCACTCCCATCATCAGATCATTGGTGCTGCTGAAGATGGTGTTAAGACAAGGTCAGCCACAGCAAATGAAGCCTTCTTTGTGAACTTTTTGAGCATCATTGAGCCAAAGAAGATTACTGAAGCCCTAGAAGACCCAAAATGGATTGAAGCCATGCAAGAGGAGCTTCTTGAATTTGAGAGAAATAAAGTTTGGTGCTTGGTTCCACTCCTAAAAGACAAAGCAGCTATTGGAACCAAGTGGGTCTTCAGGAATGTTAGGACCATAAATGTCCTACATATTAGAAAGATATATAAATAATTATTATAGAGCTTTATTTGTTTAATTTATCTTTTTGTAAAAGCCTTTAATCATAAAAGGGCTTAGATTAGGTTAATGGGCCATGGGCCTTTGTGTTTAAAGCCTTAGTATATAAGGTGTTGTTAATCTTAGTTTTAGGCCAGGGCAATTGATTAGCCATCCAAGAGATTCATTAGAGAGAGATAGTTGTGTTCTTCATTCTAACCTTTGTAACTATCTTGATTTATGAATACGAGAGGGATGACAGATTGAAATAATCAATTGTTCGTGTTATTGTTTATTGATTCGTTGTTACCTGATCAAACTGGGATTAACAATTGGTATCAGAGCAGAATCGGTGATTTGAAGATACGAAAGAAATCGAACGAAAGCGAGAAAAGGCAAGAAAGTTCGCAGAAAATTTTCTGGAAAAACGCAGCTAGCCGTTTCGCCTATTCCTGGAGTTTGAACCGTCGGATCGTCGTGATTTTTGGACAGTAGCTTCGGGACATCTTGATTCACATTCTGACCGGTTGGATTGATCGTTTGAGGTCCAGAAGGCACCCAGAATAATTTCGTAACAGTGCAGTTTTTATTGAAGAAAATCGTTCTTCAATCGGGTTTGCAAAGTTCTTTCATTGATTTAATAATTGTGTTGTTAAATCTCGATTGTTTACTCGTTTATATTTGCTGTTATTTGCGTTTACATCAAGTCTCAAAGGAATCAATTTTGTGTTTTTAAAAATCAAATCTTGAGTTTTTTTGGTGTTCTTAATTTTTTTTGTGTTTATTGAAAAATAGGATATATTTTGTTTAGAAATCGAATTGGGTGTGTTTGTTTTTGTGATTTTGGTCAAAATCTAACCCTACAGGAGTGGAATCAAGCAACCCTATCGAACCCTGATCCAATTTTTCTCAACCAGTCGCAGTATCCGGACGTTTCCAATCTTTCCGGGTAAGTTTTTCTAATTTTCATCACTATCCGGATAATAAACTCTTTCCAGATAAAAAGTCACCGGACAAAACTTTGTCTTTCCGGTCAAACTATCTTTCCAGTCAAACACTTTCTCTTTCCGGTTGAAAATATCACCTTTCGGGATGAATTTTGTTTCCGGGTAAAAAGTGGTTCCCGGACACCCATTCTCAGCACGACAACTTTGATTTTTCTTGTTGGCTTTTTGGTTGGAACGTTGACCATCAACTTGCATGCTTCGATCACATACATACTTAACATCATATATATACATCCATAGTTGTTGCATGCAAGCTTTCCTTTCCATAGTATACAACACATACATATCACGTACAACACATAGCATTTTTTGTTTTGACTAATTTGATTGCCTGTTTGTTATCGGAAAACAACGTTCATCCGGAAAGCCTCACATCATCCGGTAAGTTTCGTTTTCGTCTCACCCGGTAAGTTTTTGATTGGTAACCAATTCTGTCCGGAAAGTACTTCTCACCCGGTAAGTTCTCGATTCCCCGGTAAGCTTTTCATCCGGTAAGTATCACCCGGACTCTGTCACTCCCGGTCATCTCAGACTTCATCCGGTAAGGTCACATCATCCGGTAAGTGCTCTCTTTATCCGGTAAGTTGTGTGTTGGTAAGTTTTTGATTGGTAAGTTCTCGTCGGTACCCGAGTTACCGCACGTCTCATGATTAAAAGTTTTTAAACGAAAGTTGCGATTTTTCTTAACGATCGATTTGCAATTTGTTTGTGACGTTTGAGATTATTTGCGACGATTTGCCATAATTAGTGACTATTATCATTTTATGTGATTTTAGTTGTCGTTCTTGATCTAACTTGGTTTGCTTTCTCGCATGTTTCACCATCGAAGTTTGATTTCGTTCGTACCGTCAATAATCAGATTTTAAATTTTTAAAAACGAATTTATTTTATAAATTTGTTTTTTTTTATTTAATTTTAGAATTTTCTTCCGCAAGTTTTATTCTTCAAAATAACACAGATTAACGATCATTTTTTTTTCAGGTAACAATGTCAAAGTATTGCTTCAATCGGGAGTGTAAAGGTCTGATGAGACTGCATGAAGAGAATTGGAAGCAAGCAAATGAAACGTACAAAAAGCACTTCAGAGAACTGAAGGAACAGAAACTGCAAATATCTGAAGGTTCTGAGAAACTTCTTAAATCTGAAGAAAAGGCGAAGATCTTAGAATCTGAAAACACTGAGCTGAAAAGGAAGATTTCTGAATTGCCATCACCAGACGCGATAAAGGCACTTGAAAAGAAAGCACATCAAAGACTACATGAAAAGAATATCCAGCAATCAGATGATTTGTGCAACAAGTACATCAAAGAACTAAAGGAGCTGAAATCTCAAATCTGGAATAGTTCTGAGAAGTTGGCTGAAGAAGAAGAGAAAGGTAAACTCCTTAACTGTGAAAACCTAGAGCTTAAAAGTAAATTAACTACTCTTGAAAAGGTTTTTAAAAAAGGAGAAAGAAAGTTTTGAAAAGGAAAGACAATTGCTTATTCAAAAGCAATCTGGTTTTTCAACCAAGTCTCTTGAAGAGAAGAAGAGTCTTGAACTTAGATGTCTAAAACTTTCAACACAGATCTCCGACTTTGAAAAAGTTTTGTTTCTAGAAAGAGAGAAGTTTGACACTGAACGCAAATCTTTTGCTAAAAAGAATGGAGAACTTTCTTTAAAAATATCCGACTTGGAGAAAGAGTTAGACATTCTAAGCAAAGAGACTGAAAAGGGGAAAGTTGAAGGTTTTAGGGCTAAATGCTTGAAAGATGATTTTGAAAAAGAGAGAAAGA
This sequence comes from Saussurea involucrata, assembly GCA_033807775.1. Classification (NCBI taxonomy): domain Eukaryota; kingdom Viridiplantae; phylum Streptophyta; class Magnoliopsida; order Asterales; family Asteraceae; genus Saussurea; species Saussurea involucrata. Next base: position 63,417,239 of record CM066314.1, on the reverse strand, counting down.
TTTGTCAGACTGAGATTTCTAAACTTACAAAGAGATTATCTGGATTAGCAACCGAGATATTGAAGGAACAAATGGTTAAATCTAATTTACAAAAGAAATTTGATTTAATTCTCGAAGAACGAAATGCCTTATCCGTTAAAGTCAAGAAACTTGAAGAAAGCAAATTCAAAGGTGTTCAACCTAATTATGCTTCAAGTTCTTCAACTACAAATCGTTCTTCAAAGAATTTTGTCAAATCAAATGATTTTCCAAAAGATCAGATTCGACCTTCCAACCACTTCTATAATTCTCATGTTGATAAGAAAGATAATCAAATTTTCAAGAAAGTTAACATGGTTTGGAGAGTTAAAGGATCCTCTCCTACTCCAAAGTCATTTGTCGATGTTAAGAGTGACAAGAACAACAAAGTTTTCCACGCTAACCCTTTTGTGAAAACTGATCGAGTTTACTCTGTTAATAAACTGATCAGTTTATCTACACAGATATTGTGTTGCTCTTATTGTGGGACAAGTGACTTTGTGAAGAAAGACCATGCTAAGTATTGGTATGGTACTTATAGTATCCCAGGTCCTCATAGGGCATCTAACCAACAAGGATCCATCAAAAGATGGATACCAAAATCTGTCTAATGTGTTTTGCAGGAATGTCATGTGCGGTTTTAATTTCTATTATTCTTTTCACATGACTGCATTCGAAGGCTATGCCAATTTTGAGGGGGAGTATTGTCTTATGAAAGGTAAGTGAACTTTCACTGAATTCAAAGATCGTGGTAATTCTTTCTGAATAACAAACTTGTGTTTGTTATTCTCCAATTTAAATTCCATGATTGCCACGTGTCAATTTTCCTTGACTTAGTTATTTCCATGTCTCAAATGTTTGTTAATTTTTCAATGGAAATACACTCGTTTTTGAATTCTACTTTGTGTTCGTAGTTCGTGATTTCTTGCAAATGATTCCATTCTTATCTGATATATTAATTGTAACTTGTTCTTCACAATTAAACTTTCTGATCATTGCAAATACTGTGCTTACTGAGTCATTCTGTTTTGCGCTTGATTTTGTTTCTTGAAATTCTATATTTCAAATGATTTTTAACGACTTCTGATTACTTCAGATCAGAACTCGGACTTCATTTTTATGACTTCTAAACACTTCAGTTTAGAACTCGTACTTCACTGTTTGCTCAACTGTTCTACTCGTTGCATGAAAGGAGTGTTAGGACTTACATCGTTTCTATGGTCTATCCAGAACCGGAAGGACCTACCCAAGAAACACATCCCTTATAGACTATAGTAAGGGGTCTAGATGATAGATGAGTTTGGAGAAAAAAGAATAAATGGTGAGGCTGTGACAGGACTTAAAAGAACTATTGGTCCTTACCAAACCGAGTCAGTTATCCGGGTAACCACACAATCTATTCATTCTCGTTCTTTGGAGATGAATATTGAAACAGACATGGACCCAGTGTCGATAACTCGTGTCACCCCACCCAGCCACTCAAGTATCTCACATCAGATGCTTGTTTCACATATTCACGGAGAATTAGCACATACTCTATCTATTCCTGTAACGTCCCAAAAATTACAAGGAAATTTAAAATTTTTAAAACATCCATTTCATTATAAAACAACCATAATCTAGTAACTCATGTCTTAATTGAAATTAACGTCGTTGACTCAAACCGTCAACAAAGTTTATGCAGCGGAAAAATACATAATTAAATTCAAAGGGTTTGAAAGTGAAAGTTTAACAATCTTTGATGCTCTGCGCTTGATGTGTGTACGGTCACGCCCGACTGCCGCCCGCACCTGAAATAACAACATATTGGGAAGGGGTAAGCTATAACGCTTAGTGAATCCAACCACACACGTAGGTAGCAACCCCACGCATATCACCCCTACTCGCAAGTAGGTAACATCACCATCACCACGAATATCAAACCACATAATGTTTATTATATAAGCACAAACCTCGGTCCCACCGAGTACACAAAATACATTAATGCAAGCTCAGTCCCACCGAGCCCTCGGTCCCACCGAGTAAAGATTGTTGTACTAGCTTAGTCCCACCAAGCCCTCGGTCCCACCGAGCCACTCAGTCCCACCGAGGTGTACACATGCATAAATATTTCACATACGAATTCAACAAATCACAACCAGTTATCACATCCCAACTAGTTCATGTAAGCACATAAATACACGTAATAACACGTAACGCAAAAGAACGACATGCATGAAATTCCTAGCTACGCGGTGAGAGAACTCACCTCAAGGCTAAGCAACGTGCTCACGAATCGCAACACCAACACGGCAATCTTCTTCACTTTCTCCCACCTAAATACGTATAAAAAGTCAAAGGAAAGTCCCGACCCATAACACGTTTACTAGCTTCCAAAAGCCTAAATATTCCAGCTTTTTATTAAAAGTTACGGGTCTGTTCGGGACCTGTTTTACCCCCTTAAAACTAATAAATACAGAAATTAAAATCCATAATTACGGAATTCTAAGTCTTACGATTTCAGGGACGTATCGCACGCGTCCTAACGATTTTTCTATAATTTACTATGGATTTTACAAAAATGATTCGCAGAACAGCGAACACCCGGACCTTTCAGTACAACATGGCAACTTCGCCCTATCTATGGTCCGAACTGGTCTTTCCGCGAAACAGAGGAAACTTAATAGACTCCGAAACGAAACTTTTGGCACCAGTCCTATCCCAAACCGACATTCCAAGCAAAAGTTATGCATAAAACAAAACAGGGACAGAAAGCTGGAAGTTTTTCGGACCAGGCTGTATAAACAGCCCCATACGGCCCAGCTACGGGCTTAAACAGATTTTCGGCAGAACACGAAAAACTTTCCTGACTCGATTAGTGAACTTCGGCCACCGATTTCATTTCAATCCGAGCTACGAGTAAAAGGTTATTGACTACGCAAAACAGTGGCAGATTACAACAATTCACATGAAATGATAAAACGGTTTTTGAGATTAGGATTAACGGTTTATGGTTTAAGGTTCAATGGTTTAGGGTTACGGTCAGGGTGGTTTTAGGGTTACGCCACAGGCACCACCCACTGCCACCTCCGTCAGTGGGGCACGGCGGCGGCGGCGGCGTTCCGGCGACACCCACACCCACACACACCCCTCATCTCTCCATACCACCCTCACCCTCTCGCTCCCCCTCACGGCTGCCACACGCGAACACATACCAGCACACACACGCAACCAAGACCGCCCAGCCCTCGGCCACCCCAGCGGCGGCGTACGGCGGCGGTGGCTTCGCGGTGGTCGTTTTGCCGGAAACAAAAGAAAGGAAAAGGGAGCGAGACGAAGGAACGACTTACCTTGCTAAGACGCCACACAACCGCACCTCCCTGCTTCTCTCTCCCTCGAGACCTCCGACGAACACAAGCGACGGCGGTTTCCGGCGAACTCCCGGCGGCAGCAGTAGCAGCGACGGCAGGGGGGGTTTTCCGGCCAACCTCTTCTCCTTCTCACGGTTTCTCTCTATCTCTCTCTTCTTGCGTTCTCTCTCTCTCACAACCGACACAAACAAAAAGGGAGGGGGAAGAAGGGTCCTTGGGGTTTGCTAAAAGAAACAAAACGAAAATGGGAGGGGAAGTGATCGGCCTTGGCTGGTTCACATGCACAAGAATGGTGTATTGTCACCATTAGTCCCTCTTCATTTCCCTAAGTGCCAAACAACCATGACTACTTAAAGTTGTTCACAATATAATCCAAAGTAACTAACCCCGTTGACGAAAAATGCTAAGGACGTCTTCTCTTATTTATTTATTTTTTAAAAATAAAAAAAATAATAGAGACGGAGGATAAAATAAAATAAAAAAAAACGTACCGGGTTACGGGCTTTACAACTCTCCCCCGCTTGGGCTAGACTTCGTCCTCGAAGTCTCGTCCGATGAACAACTCGGGGTAATTCTCACGCATCTCCGCTTCAGGTTCCCAAGTCCACTCGGAACCCTTTCGGTGTCTCCATTGAACCTTCACCATACCAACAACCTTGTTCAGCGAGGTTCTCGTCCTCCTGTCAAGAATAGCAACTGGCTTTTCCACGTAATTAAGCCGCTCATCGATCTGAATATCTTCGAGCGGTACTACTGCAGACTCATCCATCACACACTTCCGCAATTGCGAAACGTGGAAGGTGTTGTGAATCAAGTTCAGTTCCTCCGGTAGCTCCAACCGGTAAGCCACTTTCCCCACATAGGCGATGATCCGGTAAGGCCCAATATAACGAGGCCCTAGCTTCCCCCGCTTACGAAACCGGATCACCCCCTTCCAGGGTGAAACCTTCAACAAAACATAATCACCCACCCGAAACTCCAAGTCGGATCGCCTTTTGTCGGCGTAGCTCTTCTGCCGACTCTGTGCAGTAACCAAACGGTCCCGCACCATCTGAATTGTCTCGGTCGTCTTCAACACGATGCCAGTACTCCCTAACATCCGGTGCCCAACTCGCCCCAACAAACGGGCGTCCTGCATTTCCTACCGTACAACAACTCGTATGGCGGCATGCCAATACTAGAGTGGTAGCTATTGTTGTAGGAAAATTCCGCCAAAGGTAGGTACTAATCCCAACTACCTCCAAAATCGATGATACAAGCTCGAAGCATATCCTCGAGGGTCTGAATGGTTCGCTCGCTCTGTCCGTCCGTCTGTGGATGAAAGGCCGTGCTAAAGTGTAATCGTGTACCCATCTCCGACTGGAACTTCTCCCAAAAATCGAGAGGTAAAACGAGTATCCCTGTCGGAGACAATCGAAACTGGCACCCCGTTCCTGGCCACGATCTCACGCACAAACACCTCCGCAAGCTTCTCCGCCGAGGAGCTCTCCCTGATGGCCAAGAAGTGTGCACTCTTGGTCAGACGGTCAACGATCACCCAAATGGCATCGTTCCCACGGGGAGTCCTTGGGAGTTTCGTTATGAAGTCCATGGTAATCTCTTCCCATTTCCAAACCGGGACCTCCAACGGTTGCAATTTACCATGGGGTCGTTGATGTTCCGCTTTGACCTTCCGACAGGTCATACATACCTCAACACATCTAGCAACATCCCGCTTCATGCCGGGCCACCAGTAACCTTCGCGCAAGTCCCTGTACATCTTTGTAGCCCCCGGGTGAATCGAGAACTTGGACTTATGCGCCTCATCCATTAGTACCTGCCGGTTCCCACCGATGAATGGAGCCCACACCCGTACATGTCGAGTTAACAACCCCCGACTATCACGAACGAACTTCGAGATTTCCCCCGACACTCTTTCCCGCTTTGCATTTTCCTCCAAGACAGCCACCTCTTGGGCGCTTCCTATCGACTCCAGGATAGGTGTAATCACTGTCAATCGCTGACAATAACCCCTCAGTGGCTCACCGACCGGATGTCGGCTGAGTGCGTCTGCGACCACGTTCGCCTTACCCGGGTGGTAAAGTATCTCGCAGTCATAATCCTTAACCACATCGAGCCATCTTCGCTGACGCATATTAAGGTTCTGCTGATCCATCAAGTACTTGAGGCTCTTATGGTCAGTGTAGATTATACACTTAACACCATAGAGATAGTGCCTCCAAATTTTAAGGGCAAACACTACCGCTCCCAACTCCAGGTCATGAGTCGGGTAATTTGCTTCGTGAGGCTTCAGCTGTCTAGAAGCGTAGGCTATGACTTTGCCGCGCTACATAAACACGGCACCCAAACCCTGATGTGAGGCGTCACAATATACTACCAAATCCTCCATGCCCTCGGGTAAGGTTAACACAGGAGCCTCACACAACCGCCTACGTAGCTCCTCGAACGCCTTCTGTTGTTCCTCCCCCCAACTGAAAGCCGCAGATTTCTTTGTCAATCGCGTCATGGGTAACGCGATCTTAGAGAAATCCTGTATAAACCTTCGATAATACCCCGCTAATCCCAGAAAGCTTCTCACCTCAGTAGGAGTCTTCGGCACCTCCCACCGCATCACAGCTGCAATCTTAGCTGGGTCAACCATAATACCATCCTGATTCACGACATGTCCTAGGAACTGGACCTCTCGTAACCAGAATTCGCACTTGGAAAACATAGCGTATAACTTCTCTCGCCTCAATACTTCCAACACTTCTCGAAGATGCATCTCGTGCTCCTCCTTGGTCTTCGAATACACCAGAATGTCATCGATGAACACAATCACCGAACGGTCCAACATCGGACTACACACTCGGTTCATGAGGTCCATGAACGCTGCAGGTGCATTGGTGAGTCCAAAAGGCATCACCACAAACTCGTAATGACCGTATCGCGTACGGAAAGCCGTCTTTTCCGTGTCCTCACTCCTGACCCGCATCTGGTGGTACCTCGACCGTAGATCAATCTTGGAGAACCATGAGGCCCCCTGAAGCTGGTCGAACAAATCATCAATCCTTGGCAAAGGATAACGATTCTTTACCGTAAGCTTATTCAGCTCTCGGTAATCTATGCACATCCGCTATGATCCATCCTTCTTCTTCACGAATAAGATAGGTGCTCCCCACGGCGAACAGCTCGGTCTAATGAACTCCTTTTCGAGTAGTTCTTGCAGCTGGGCGTACAACTCTTTCATTTCCGGTGGAGCCAGGCGGTAGGGTGCCTTGGCCACCGGAGCCGCACCCGGGATCAGATCGATCCGAAACTCTACCTGTCGTTCGGGAGGTATCCCCGGCAACTCCTCGGGAAACACGTCGGTGAACTCCCGTACCACAGGTACGTCTTCCGCAGACATCTTCGCTTCCCCAACCCTCGTGTCTAACACGTATGCTAAAAATCCTTGCCCACTATGCTGAAGGTACCTCCGAGCTCTCGCAGCCGAACATATGGCCGTAGACCGTCTAGACGAATCTCCCTGTACTAACAGTTCTCCCCCGCTTGGGGTTCGAACTCGCACTTGCTTGTGACGGCAAACGATCTCCGCGTCGAACTTATCCATCCAATCCATGCCCACAATCACACAAAGCTCCCGCATAGCAATCGGGATCAGGTCAATGGGAAACCTCACCCCTGAGATCTCTAAGGTGCATCCACGAAACACGTCTGTGACCGTCAAGGTCCTATCATCGGCCACCTCAACAACCAGAGGATAACTCAAGCGTCCTACAACTCGGCCTAAACCCTCGCTAAAAGTGCGAGGCACAAAAGAGTGAGTAGCCCCACTATCAAACATCACAACTGCAGGCACCGAGTTAACTAGGAATGTACCTAACATATAGTTCGACCACAAATAAATACATGACATGGAAAGGAAAGACAAAGGGAAAGAAGTAAGGGATATACCTGTGACCACTTTAGGCGTCGCCTGTGCCTCATCCACCGTCAACTGGTGAACTCTACCTCGGGCCGCTCCCGCCCATGGCTGACCAGCTCGACCATCAGTAATGCGCAACGGGGCATTCCCAGGCACCCTCTGAGCTCCACCCCCAGCAGCTACCCCTGCTCTAGGACAGTTGGCCCTTACGTGGCCCGTCTGGTTACAATTGAAACAGACCATTAACGGCGTCTTACAATCCCGGCTAAGGTGACCGGGTTGGCCACACTTAAAACACCCCTCTATTCTCCTTGCTCCGGTATCCCGGGGCTTAAACCCGCCACTGCTAGAACCCGTGCGCGTACCTGTGAACCTCGAACGCTTCGGCACTGCCGAGATGGGCGTCACTGGCTGTGCCGCCTTCCGCTTCTTAGCTTGGGTCTCCAGCTCAAGCTCCCTCCTTCGAGCGGCGTCCATCATGGCGGATAATGAAGTGTACTATGCCGTGCTAACAAATTCTCGGATCTCCGTGCGTAGCATATCTTTATACCTTGACATCTTCATCTCTTCCGAGGCGGCATACTGAGGACAGAATAATGTCATCTCGGTAAATTTCCTGTTCATCTCTTTTACCGTCTCTGTTGTCTGGGTGAGCTCCAGGAATTCTTTAGCGATTCGCTCCATTTCTACTGGCGGTACATACTCCGCACGGAAACGAGTGACAAACTCGTCCCAAGTCAAAGTAGTGCGCTCGGCAGGCGTCAATGCCGTGGCGCACCAATCCTTCGCGCCGTCACGAAGTAGATTTACTGCAAAACGGACCTTTAGGTTGTCCGGGCAACCACTGGTCAAAAATGCGAACTCCATGTCAGATACCCATCGCATGCTGGTAATCGGATCCAGGTATCCCTTAAACTCTGGCGGGGAACAGGCGGAGAGATCCCGGTACTGGAACTCTCGGTTACGGGGATGACCCTCCGCAGGCAGTGGAATAGCTGCAATACGCTCCTCCAGTAGGATCACCACCTCCTCTCTAATAGCGGTGATGATCTCGGGGATCGCCTCCCCGATCGCGTGGGAAACCTCAGTAGCAATCAGTTCCCTAATACGCTCCTCAGTAATCCCCGTCTCGGCTCGCGACTCCGCTGCTATGTTCCTCCTAGTATTGACCATTCTAGAAAGAGAAATTTCAGAGATATATAAGCACATATAACTCACCCTACCACGCTTGTACTCCACTCCTTGGCTTCCTCGTGACTCTCCCCGACTCGAGCATGGATCATGTGCTTCAGATAGTAGGAGCTCTACTACTACCCTTCACACCTATCCTTACTCGTTTCGAGTCCTGTCCCGGGACATTCAAATAGTTGATTACCACAAATAAACACATATAGCCAATCCAGCCCATACAAACACCTTTCCTAACTCCCTAGAAAGGTCATATCACCCACTATCCCTTGCTAACACGGAAACCCCACTAACCCTGACGAGTCGCCTCGTGAATGCACGGTCGTATACAGTGTAAAACCAGATAGACGTTCGAATAAGAGATTCTATCCTAGAACGGTTGGACTCAAACAAGAGCTGCGCAATAGAACTAAATCTAATATTCTAAGGCTATTCAGTTCCTACCGCATACAACCTAGAGTGCATTCGCTTAACAACCTATCAAAGCTAGCATGAGTTCCTATAAGCGATAAAACCAGCATACGGTACCATATAGTTCACATAAGCAATCTAGCACGCATACACTATACCTGAAAAGCGATAAATACACTAAGTTCCTTACCTTCCCAGTTGGCGTCGGCTGACTGTACACACTGCGCCCACGATCACCGTTTCCAAACGGGTTTTCTCTTTTCATTTAAAAACAAAAACTTTGATAAAATAATTTAAAGATCTCTTAGCCGCAACTTGAGACCAAACACACCGAGATGTGCTTGATTCACTCAAGCCGTGCTCTGATATCAAGTTGTAACGTCCCAAAAATTACAACGAAATTTAAAATTTTTAAAACATCCATTTCATTATAAAACAACCATAATCTAGTAACTCATGTCTTAATTGAAATTAACGTCGTTGACTCAAACCGTCAACAAAGTTTATGCAGCGGAAAAATACATAATTAAATTCAAAGGGTTTGAAAGTGAAAGTTTAACAATCTTTGATGCTCTGCGCTTGATGTGTGTACGGTCACGCCCGACTGCCGCCCGCACCTGAAATAACAACATATTGGGAAGGGGTAAGCTATAACGCTTAGTGAATCCAACCACACACGTAGGTAGCAACCCCACGCATATCACCCCTACTCGCAAGTAGGTAACATCACCATCACCACGAATATCAAACCACATAATGTTTATTATATAAGCACAAACCTCGGTCCCACCGAGTACACAAAATACATTAATGCAAGCTCAGTCCCACCGAGCCCTCGGTCCCACCGAGTAAAGATTGTTGTACTAGCTTAGTACCACCAAGCCCTCGGTCCCACCGAGCCCCTCAGTCCCACCGAGGTGTACACATGCATAAATATTTCACATACGAATTCAACAAATCACAACCAGTTATCACATCCCAACTAGTTCATGTAAGCACATAAATACACGTAATAACACGTAATAACACGTAACACAAAAGAACGACATGCATGAAATTCCTAGCTACGCGGTGAGAGAACTCACCTCAAGGCTAAGCAACGTGCTCACGAATCGCAACACCAACACGGCAATCTTCTTCACTTTCTCCCACCTAAATACGTATAAAAAGTCAAAGGAAAGTCCCGACCCATAACACGTTTACTAGCTTCCAAAAGCCTAAATATTCCAGCTTCTTATTAAAAGTTACGGGTCTGTTCGGGACCTGTTTTACCCCCTTAAAACTGATAAATACAGAAATTAAAATCCATAATTACGGAGTTCTAAGTCTTAAGATTTCAGGGACGTATCGCACGCGTCCTAACGATTTTTCTATAATTTACTATGGATTTTACAAAAATGATTCGCAGAACAGCGAACACCCGGACCTTTCAGTACAACATGGCAACTTCGCCCTATCTATGGTCCGAACTGGTCTTTCCGCGAAACAGAGGAAACTTAATAGACTCCGAAACGAAACTTTTGGCACCAGTCCTATCCCAAACCGACATTCCAAGCAAAAGTTATGCATAAAACAAAACAGGGACAGAAAGCTGGAAGTTTTTCGGACCAGGATGTATAAACAGCCCCATACGGCCCAGCTACGGGCTTAAACAGATTTTCGGCAGAACACGAAAAACTTTCCTGACTCGATTAGTGAACTTCGGCCACCGATTTCATTTCAATCCGAGCTACGAGTAAAAGGTTATTGACTACGCAAAACAGTGGCAGATTACAACAATTCACATGAAATGATAAAACGGTTTTTGAGATTAGGATTAACGGTTTATGGTTTAAGGTTCAATGGTTTAGGGTTACGGTCAGGGTGGTTTTAGGGTTACGCCACGGGCACCACTCACTGCCACCTCCGGCAGTGGGGCACGGCGGCGGCGGCGGCGTTCCGGCGACACCCACACCCACACACACCCCTCATCTCTCCATACCACCCTCACCCTCTCGCTCCCCCTCACGGCTGCCACACGCGAACACATACCAGCACACACACGCAACCAAGACCGCCCAGCCCTCGGCCACCCCAGCGGCGGCGTACGGCGGCGTACGGCGGCGGTGGCTTCGCGGTGGTCGTTTTGCCGGAAACAAAAGAAAGGAAAAGGGAGCGAGACGAAGGAACGACTTACCTTGCTAAGACGCCACACAACCGCACCTCCCTGCTTCTCTCTCCCTCGAGACCTCCGACGAACACAAGCGACGGCGGTTTCCGGCGAACTCCCGGCGGCAGCAGTAGCAGCGACGGCAGGGGGGGTTTTCCGGCCAACCTCTTCTCCTTCTCACGTTTTCTCTCTATCTCTCTCTTCTTGCGTTCTCTCTCTCTCACAACCGACACAAACAAAAAGGGAGGGGGAAGAAGGGTCCTTGGGGTTTGCTAAAAGAAACAAAACGAAAATGGGAGGGGAAGTGATCGGCCTTGGCTGGTTCACATGCACAAGAATGGTGTATTGTCACCATTAGTCCCTCTTCATTTCACTAAGTGCCAAACAACCATGACTACTTAAAGTTGTTCACAATATAATCCAAAGTAACTAACCCCGTTGACGAAAAATGCTAAGGACGTCTTCTCTTATTTATTTATTTTTTAAAAATAAAAAAATAATAGAGACGGAGGATAAAATAAAATAAAAAAAACGTACCGGGTTACGGGCTTTACAATTCCTCACTCGGAGGTCTTAGATATTGAAAAAGGAAGACATCAGCTCCGGTCTCCGAATTTCATATTCTATTCACTGTGTCAATTGATTTTAACTTGCGTCCCGAGTTAAGTCAATTTTTTTAGCCTAACAGATGAAATTTATTTCTTTCACACATGCACGAGTCTTTGTGATTCCCATTGCATATCTTTGTGGTATTGCCAGAACAGTTTGAGGAGTAATTTTTAATATTTTACTTCTGTGATAACTGGAAGTCCTATCAGAGATACCTGATAACTCTATTTTTAGAGTTATTATTTCCATTTATTTTCCACTTTATTTTGTCAATTTTAGCCATTTCACTTCTAAAAACCCCCATTCTTGGTATGATTTACGAAAACGAGCAAAAGGAGTGAACCATGGTCTTTAATAAATTATTTGGGGAAGTTTTGGGTGTTTTCTCGATTTTTCATCCGCAGTGACGTATACAGTGCCCACTCCGGTTCCCCACTCTTCGAGCTGATCAAAAAGAAATCAAAAAGAAACTTTTAGTTGGGATCTAATTTTCTGGAGGAGGAAGGTTCATATGGCAGAGAAATGGCTGGAGAAGTACAAGGTAGTTCTCATTGAAGATAGCATCAAGTACACCTCTTTGTACTTGGAGATTGACTTGGAGAAGGGACCATTGGATAAAAGAATTGCACAAGGAGCTGAATTCTGCCACAACTCAGCAGTCTTTACCCATTGGAAGACCCACCTCTTTTGTGTAATACCCAACTCCTTCTCCTAGTATATAAAGGAGCACTTGGGTGCCATTAAATGCATGCTTGGTTTTCATCCTTGAATACTTTTAGTCTCAAATTCTCTCAACTACCACATTAGCTTTAGTCTTTTATTTACTGCAGTAACTAGCTTTAATTTTCAGTAATTTACTTTCTTAGTTTAAATTGTAGTTCGTATTACACAGTGCAGGGACGACTTCTCGTTCCCCACTGTGAGCAGTTAATTCAAGTCACTTTCAGTTTTATTATGTGCAAATCTTCATCTTTTGTTTTCTTTACTTCGGAAATGTTAGGCTAAACATCCTTTGGGATGTAGGAAGGAGAAGTACCTGGATTTTATCAAAAATGCTTGAGTAATCTTTATACTTAGAATATTTGTTGTTTTGGTCTTTCATTCTCAATATTTACCCAAGGATGCGAACAAGCTGATCACTTGCAAGGATCTAAAGTCTAGTTCTTAACTTAGAAATAAGTAGAGCGCAGTGACACGAGCTTGAATGATGCTAGGGGATTCGAAAGAATTCTTTTGACACTTACGAAAGTGAGGTCGGCACAGTGAGTTAATCTCTGCCCACTGGAGTAGTAGGCAAGCTAATTTGTGTATTAAAAACACTTAGAGTATTTGTCTCTACACATTCCATCGAGGCCTGAAAAGGTCCATTTAGAGATTACCATTGACAAAACAACAAATACTAAGAGTATGGGATTTTTATCTAACGGTGTGAGTATTTTGTAACCGGGCTTTTCTAGCGAAAATGTCCACCACGAATACGAAGATCACTCTAAGGACCGAGTATTTGAGATAAAATTTAGGGAAAATCCAACCTACATTCCTCCTTTTTAGCATTTAGTAAATCGTTTCAAGTAGCTATTTTACCAAACCAAACCAAAGTATTATTTTCCTCTCTAGTTGAAACTTGTAAAAGGAGCTCATGAGAACCGTATTGTCTTGATTGTCCAGTCTCTGTGGATTCGATTCTGGTATTTTACCAACTATTACTTGCTGTGACGATCATAGTGGACAGTGTACACTTGCACTTCCCACTGTGGACAGTTTGCAACCCACTGCGATTAAAACACACATTTCGCACGTGACAAGTTTTTGGCGCCGTTGCCGGGGACTGGCGTGATTTTAAATCTCAAGACATTAGTTTTTGTTCGAGCCCGAGTAACTAGTTTTTCTAAGCTGTTCGTATTGTATGCCACGGCGACAACTCGAACATTTGGTTCCAATAGATCTCGAAATAGAAAAAACGTTGCGAAAAACACGAAGAAGCAAGAAAACAAATCGACAACCTCCTGTGATCCCCACTGTGAACATGGCTGCAGTACCGCCACCTATAGTGGAGACCACAATCACGATTGCCGATAACAAAGATCGAAAAATACGGGACTATGCTACTTCCGGAGTTGGTGATTTAAGCTCCGGAATTTTGAGACCCAATATTGTTGCAACGCATTTTGAACTCAAACCGGTGATGTTTCAAATGATCCAAGCCATGGGTCAATTTGGAGGATCGCCATCTGAGGATCCGCACTCGCACTTAAAATCTTTTTTAGAAATGACCGATTCCTTTCAATTGCAAGGTGTTAGTGATGAGGCATTAAGACTAAGGCTTTTCCCTTTTTCATTAAGGGACAAAGCAAAATCTTGGCTGAACGCACATGCACCTCACTCGATAACCACTTGGCAAGAACTTGCCGATAGATTTTTGCAAAAATACTTTCCTCCAACAAGGAATGTTAGATTTCGAAATGATATAATTTTATTTAGACAAGAGGAAGATGAGGCTGTTACGGATGCATGGGAACGGTTTAAAGATTTACTTCGAAAGTGCCCACATCATGGCATCCCACATTGCATCCAATTGGAGACCTTTTACAATGGTCTTTCCAATGCAGCCAAAATCATCTTAGATGCAACAGCCGGTGGAACATTTACGAGTATGACTTACAACGAAGGATATCAAATCTTAGAAAAAGTGTCCAACAACAATACCGAATGGTTAAATCCGAGAGCACCCATGTCTAAGACCAACACCATAGATTCCGAAGCACTCAAAACCATGAATGCACAATTAGTGGCCTTGACAAAAATCGTTTTAAATCAAAATCGAGGCCAAGTCAATTCCGCAACCCATCTCGCTGATAACTGCTCCCTTTGTGGAGAGGAGCATGTTTTCGACTATTGTCCAGCAAACCCCGAATCTGTTAATATCATAGGGACCAACCAAAGGAACAACCCTTATTCGCAGACTTATAATCCAGGTTGGAGAAATCATCCGAATTTCTCTTGGTCCGGTAATCAAGGACTCCAACCCCAAGGACCGAGTCACATCCAGCAAAGACCATACAATCCCCCGGGATTTCAGCAACATCACAGTGGGCAATCCCCACATCACAGTGGGCAGTCCCCACAACCATACCAACCACGATCCAACCAACCAGCTGAGGCTCAACAATCGATCGAGTCGATTCTCAAAGGTTTTATGAATCAAACCCAAGCAGCCATTAGGAATATAGAGACCCAAGTAGGACAGCTAGCCGTTGAAGTTAAGAATAGACCACCAGGAACGTTACCGAGTGATACCGAGCAAGCTAGAGTGATAGGAAAAGGACCAGAACATGTCAAGTCCATAACTTTAAGGAGTGGAAAGGATCTGAAAAATATCATTTTTGAATCTGATGATTCGCCTCAAAAACCCACTGTGAGCACCACAGTGGGCACTCCTCAAGTCACTGTGATCCCCACAGTGGGGACCGACATCCCTGACCTTCCCACTTTTGGACCTGTCCCAAAGACTACTGTTCCAAAGCCAATACCACAGCAAACTCAGATTGACCCACGAAACATTCCATTTCCTCAAAGAATGAAGCCTAAAAATGTCGATGTTCAGTTTAAAAAATTCTTAGACATTTTTAAGCAACTTCACATTAACATACCCTTGGTAGAAGCTCTCGAGCAGATGCCAAGCTATGTTAAATTCTTAAAAGATATTTTGAACAAAAAGAGGAAGTTGGGTGAATTTGAAACTGTGGCTTTGACCGAAGAATGTAGTGCCCTCCTAACAAGCAAGATTCCACCTAAGTTGAAAGACCCGGGTAGTTTCACCATTCCATGCATTATAGGAGGACAAGAAGTAGGCCAAGCACTCTGTGATTTAGGAGCTAGTGTCAACTTGATGCCTTTGTCCATTTTTAACAAGTTAGGGATTGGAGAGGCTAGACCCACAACCGTGACATTACAACTAGCCGACCGATCCATTGCCTACCCCAAGGGAAAAATAGAAGACGTTTTGGTCCAAGTGGATAAATTTATCTTCCCCGCCGATTTTCTTGTTTTAGATTATGAGGCCGATAAAGAAATCCCAATCATCTTAGGACGTCCGTTTCTTGCAACCGGACGTACTTTGATCGATGTGCACAAAGGAGAACTCACGATGCGAGTTAATGACCAAGAGGTAACTTTTAATGTTTTCAAATCTCTCAAATATATAGACACCGAAGATTGTTTTGCCTTAAGTTCGATTTATGAAACCCACAATTTTGGCAATTTGCCCACAGTGGGGAGTACAGTTCCCACAGTGGGGATTGACAGTGAGCACTCTGAATCAGAGAGTAATGACACTTTTAAGGATGAGTGTAATAAAATGGTTGCAGCTTTTGAACCTCTGGACTTCAAGGATAGAGATGTTCAATCCCCTTCAATAGAACAACCTCCCGAGTTAGAGCTTAAACCATTGCCTTCCCATTTAAAGTATGCTTATCTCGCTAAGGATAATAAACTTCCCGTCATTATCTCTTCCAAACTTAGTGAGAAACAAGAACAACTTCTGATTGATTTGTTGATAAAGCATAAGGGAGCAATTGGTTGGACCATAGCGGACATTCGAGGGATTAGCCCCTCTTTATGTCAACATAAGATTAACTTGGAGAGTGACCACCCGGGGAAAGTCCAACCCCAAAGAAGGTTGAACCCCATCATGAAGGAGGTAGTTAAGAAAGAAGTCTTGAAATGGTTAGATGCCGGTATTATCTATCCCATTGCCAGTAGTAGTTGGGTGAGCCCCGTTCAATGTGTCCCTAAAAAGGGAGGAACAACAGTGGTCAGAAATGAAAAGAACGAACTCATTCCAACTAGGACTGTTACGGGATGGAGAATATGCATGGATTATAGGCAACTGAATCTAGCAACAAAGAAAGACCATTTCCCGTTACCTTTTATTGATCAAATGCTTGATAGATTAGCGGGAAAGGAATTTTATTGTTTTCTAGATGGATACTCCGGATATAACCAAATCCACACCGCACCCGAAGACCAAGAAAAGACCACCTTTACTTGTCCATATGGTACTTTTGCATTCCGGAGAATGCCTTTTGGTTTATGTAATGCTCCCGCTACTTTTCAACGCTGTATGATGGCCATTTTTACTGATATGATAGAAGATACCATAGAAGTTTTTATGGACGATTTTTCTGTGATCGGCACATCATTTGATAACTGTTTGAGGAATCTAGAAAAAAGTTTGGTGAGATGTGAAACCCACGACCTTATTCTAAATTGGGAAAAATGTCATTTCATGGTCGAAGAGGGCATCGTTTTGGGTCATCTTGTGTCGAAAAAGGGTTTGGAAGTTGATGAAGCAAAACTAGAAGTAATCTCCCAACTTCCCGAGCCCACAACGGTAAAAGGCATTCGCAGTTTTTTAGGTCACGCAGGTTTCTATAGGAGGTTCATAAAAGATTTTTCCAAAATAACTAAACCCCTATGTAACCTGCTGCAACATGAAAGAGAGTTTGTTTTTACCAAAGAATGTAGAAACGCATTTGAAATAATCAAAAATGCCTTAGTTACTGCACCCATAGTGACCACTCCTGACTGGTCACTCCCATTTGAAGTCATGTGTGACGCCAGCGATTGGGCTATAGGTGCAGTACTAGGCCAACGAAAAGATAAGATTTTTCATCCAATATACTATGCAAGCAAGACTTTGATCGAGGCTCAAATCAACTACACTGTAACCGAAAAAGAACTACTTGCAGTAGTTTTTGCTTTTGATCGTTTCAGGTCTTACTTAATTGGAGCAAAGGTCATAGTACACACCGATCACGCAGCCATCAAATATTTGATCAACAAGGCTGACTCTAAACCGAGGTTGATCAGATGGGTGCTGTTGCTGCAGGAATTTGACCTCCAGATCGTCGACAGAAAAGGAACAAGCAATCAGGTTGCTGATCATCTGTCCAGGCTCGAGAAGACAGTGGGCACTGTTGACCCCACTCCTGACCCCACTCCGGTAAAAGAAACTTTTCCCGATGAACAATTATTATCTGCGCAACATCATAATGAAACTCCTTGGTATGCTGATATTGCAAACTTTTTAGCAAGTGGATTTAAGCCCCACGGGATGAGTGGACAACCATTCAAGAAATTTTTACACGACACACGACAATACGTTTGGGACGATCCCTTCTTGTACAAGATAGGGGCGGACCAAATATTAAGGCGTTGTGTCCATGGGAGTGAACAACATCAAATACTCCATGGTTGTCACACATCCCACTACGGTGGCCACTTCGGTGGAAACCGTACCGCAGCAAAAATTTTGCAAAGTGGATTCTTTTGGCCCACTGTTTTTAAAGACTCATTTGAATTCGTGAAAAATTGTGAGCAATGTCAACGTACGGGGAATATATCGCAAAGAAATGAAATGCCTCTTAACAACATTCTAGAGGTCGAACTTTTTGATGTATGGGGGATAGATTTTATGGGACCTTTTCCAAATTCCAACAATAACTTTTACATCTTGGTTGCGGTAGATTATGTTTCAAAATGGGTAGAAGCCATTGCTTGTCACTCCAATGATGCTAACACTGTGGTGAAGTTCTTACACAAAAATATATTCACTCGCTTCGGAACACCACGAGCATTAATTAGTGACGAAGGCACCCATTTTGTAAACAAAGTCATGGCCTCGGTTCTTGCTAAATATGATATTCATCGTAGAGTGGCCACCGCATACCACCCACAAACCAATGGGTTGGCCGAGCTTTCAAATCGTGAGATCAAGGGAATTTTGGAAAAAGTTGTTAAGCCACACCGTAAAGATTGGTCAATCAAACTCGATGATGCTCTTTGGGCCTATCGAACAGCCTATAAAACTCCTCTGGGAATGTCTCCATTCAAATTAGTTTTTGGCAAAGCTTGCCATTTACCGATTGAATTAGAGCACAAGGCGTTCTGGGCCCTTAAAGAGCTTAACATGAGTGAGGATGCCGCGGGAATCAAAAGGAGTCTGCAAATACATGAGCTAGAGGAGTTGCGATATCACTCCTATGAGAATGCAAAGTTGTACAAGGAAAAGACCAAGATGTGGCACGATCGTCGAATCAACCATAGGGAGTTCATGGAAGGACAACAGGTACTATTGTTCAATTCTCGTCTCAAACTCTTTCCAGGTAAACTTAAATCAAGATGGACGGGACCATACACCATTGTCAAGGTGAGTCCTTTCGGAACAGTGGAGTTGAAATCCCCACAATCGGGTCAAACCTTTAAAGTCAATGGGCAAAGGGTAAAGCATTTTTTGCATGAAAGTGCCCACATCCCTGCCCACTCTCCGCCTCGCTATGGTTAGAGAAATTCACAACCGTTTGTAAATATTTTATTTCACTTATTTGTTGTCTTTTTATTATTTTTGGTCTTTTTAATTCTGCATGGTAGTTTGTTTTAATGTGTGTAGAAGAACGTGCCACCTTTTGAAGAAAAATCAAGGAAAGTACTTTGCAGTGGGGAAGGCTCAGGTCACTGCGCTCCCCACTCCCCACCTGACGAATGAAAGGACTATTTTTGGGGCCCAATGCTGACAAGCTTTCACCTTTTGCTGCCATCAAGTCTACTTTTAGGCCATGGTGTCATAGTTCATCATTTCCCAAGCAAAGCTATCATTGTCAATCCTCTCCCTCTCTCCTAAAACCGGCGGTTTCCCCCCAATTTTGAAAAGAAAACATTTCCAAAAACCACCTTAACCTCCTTTGCTTCCAAAATTTACCCAACAAACTTTCTCTTCTTCATTTCTCTCTCTACGAAAAACCCACCAGCAAAACCCTTCCAAAACCCTAAAAATGGCAAGAACCAAGAGAATGAACACCAACCCCGATGCACTCACACGTGCGGCCGTCCGCCGCAAGACCGCCGAGGAACAACCACCGGAAGCCGTCACCAATGACCTGAACGAACCGCCACCGGTCTCCGGCGAAAACCCGATCATCTCCGGTGCAGCCGACGAGGGTTCTTCAAAGCACGAAAGCCCAAAAGCTACTTCATCATCGCAAGTCTCAGACAACAGTATCACCCATTTCGAGACCGAGACACTTCTAGCCGAAGAAGAAGAGAGACGGTTAGCAGAGGAGTTCAAACAGAAAATGGAAGCCATTAGAAAAAGAAAGGAAGAGGTCGAGAGGAGGCGTCGAGAGGAAGAAGAAAGAATCAGAAAGGAAGAAGAAGAAAGAATCAAAAGAGAGGAGGAAGAGAGATTGAGGAGGGAAGAAGCCGCAAGATTGGCTAGAGAGGAGGAGGAGCGATTGAAAGAGGAAGAACGAAAGAAGGATGAAGAAGCAAGGATATTCGAGCAGAAAAAGAAACAAGCAGAGGAGGAGTGTTTGGCTCGTGAGGAAGAAGAAAGACAGAAGAAGATTAAGGAGCAGGCTCAGACATTAGACATTCCCCAGAACAAAAATGCTGATAGTGTGGAGGATGTCCACACCACTGCCCACAGTGAAGAAACCCCAACCAGAGCACTCCAGAGGAACAGGGGAATGGTTACACGATCTGGTGCATCCAAGAAGGCATCGTCTGCAAAACCGAAAAGAAAAGCGTCGAGGAAAGGTAAGGGTATCGAACCCTCTTTAAGTTCTTCTTCTAGTGATACTAATACGGGAAGTGAACAAAACCTTTCTGAAAATCCACATCTGTCCACTGTGGGGACTGCTCATGCCCCCAGTGGGATACCGAGGCAATTCACTTCCCCAGCTGCTAGAACCCACTTTGAGTGTATTTGCACTCGGAAGTTGAATTTAGAGAGGGGTTTCGACCCCGACTTTGTAGAAGCAAATCCCTTTGTCAAAGATAAACTTGTAGCGCAAGATTGGGCAACCATTGCCACTGCCAATCGCCGCGCTAATGCATCATTAGTCCGAGAATTTTATGCTGAGGCCTCCCAAGCCAAAGAATCATTTGTTAAGATCAGAGGAAAGGTTGTGGACTTTACTCCAGGCAATATAAACCGAGTGTTAGGTAGAGGAGCTCCGGAACCTTGTGCTTTCGGACAGTTCCTGGCAAAGATGACTCCAATTGATTTTAAAAGAAATAGCAGTTGAGGGAAGGCCATGGAATCAGGATGGCCAAAGAAGGTGTCTATATGCTGGCAGCCTCACCACTGAGGCTGCTGTGTGGTTCCAATTCCTAAGGGCCTCGGTGGCCCCAACATCGCACGACACGACTCTCTCCATGCATAAGTGTGCCATGCTTTACTGCGTTCTCACTAAAAAGAAGATCAATCTGGGAATCATAATGCATGGTGCCATCCATCAGGCCAGAACACGAACCAAGGTAATCCTACCCATTCCTTGCCTTATTACACTATTGCTAATAGATGCCGGAGTGCCCACAGCTGAAGAAGACCAGTGGATCATTTCCACGAAAAACATCAGTATTCAGACAATTAAGAAGATGAGAAGAGAGATAGGAGGCCCGTCTGTTGAGCCTGCCCAGGTACAGCCCAATGTGCGAATAGCCGACGAGCACATAGTGGGCACTGAAGTGCCCACTGTGGGGAAGAAGGGTACCCCACTCCATTCAACCGAGGCCGGATCATCAAGCAACCAAATGGGAGAGATTTTGGCAGCTTTAAAGAAGCTCACATACAGGATCGAGTTGCTGGAAAGTGAGCAGCGATACCAGAACCGGGCCACGCAGAAATTTTGGATGTATACAAGAGAACGAGATGAGGTGACGGGCCTGATGATGAAAGAGGCCAACCCAATGCTAGCTGCTCAGCTACCAGAATTCCCGAAAGATATCTGCCCGGTTAATGACAGTGAGGATGAGTTCGATGATGATGATGCGGATCTGTCACCGCAAGCCACCCAAACCCCGTGAATGGTTTGTTTTTAAAACAATGGTTTCGCTCTTTTGCTCACCAAAAACAATTTTATTTTGTTTGGTTGATCTTTTTGTGCCTATGGCTAGGCATTGACACTATTTGCTGTTTTAACTTTTTAAATATCGATGCATGAAAATCCTACCGGTAGGTAGGTACTTTTGGGTACTAACATATTGATTGTTTGAATGCTTGTTTGACCTCGTTTCCATTTCAAGGTACAACTTTCGGCTTCCGACTTAAAAGGTCACTTTTGTAAGTACAAATCTCAACTTGTCCCGTGAAATGATATAGGCCATTTTTCGCATCCAAACACGATCCTTTTTGTACCCCCAAACCACCACCTTTGTTCATTAATTCAATGTCACAGTGGGGACACTGTGAGATTTTAAGTTTGAGGTGGGAACTTCCAGAGTGACCTCCAGTTTGCTCACAGTGAGGACACTGTGAAGTCCAAGTTTGAGGTGGGTAAGCCGTACCCCCCTCCAAAAAAAAAGAGAAAACACAAAAATACAAAAACAGAAGAAAATAGGAGTAGCACTAACAAAATTGATGGTGTGCCTTTTCTGGACCATCAAAGTGCTCACTCCCAGAAAACGATGGTGTGCCTATTCTGGACCATCAGAATACCCACCCTCACAAAAAAATAGCCATACTCATTATACCCAAATAAAGCCTGAAAGTGTACGTTCTTATCATAGCAAAATACTAAACACCCACTTCTTGAAATAAAAATCTCAAAGCGAGATCTTCGGTCCATGTTTGGAAATTTTTGCCAAAACCCTTGGGAAAAGATTCAAAGCCATAAACCCTTCAAACCCAAGAAAGCCCTATTGATCAAAAGGTAAACAAGGGAAAGGTTTCGTCAAACACAAAAGTGAAATTTTCAAGTTTGGAACCGAAGGAAGTATCGAAGGAAGGAGATCAACGCCCATTCAAGTCAAGAAATATGTAAGTCCATCAAAGACCTTTTATGCATTGTGTTTCATTTTATTTCTTTCTTTTTATTACTTGGGGACAAGTAATGATTTAAGTTTGAGGTTGTGATAACTCTATTTTTAGAGTTATTATTTCCATTTATTTTCCACTTTATTTTGTCAATTTTAGCCATTTCACTTCTAAAAACCCCCATTCTTGGTATGATTTACGAAAACGAGCAAAAGGAGTGAACCATGGTCTTTAATAAATTATTTGGGGAAGTTTTGGGTGTTTTCTCGATTTTTCATCCGCAGTGACGTATACAGTGCCCACTCCGGTTCCCCACTCTTCGAGCTGATCAAAAAGAAATCAAAAAGAAACTTTTAGTTGGGATCTAATTTTCTGGAGGAGGAAGGTTCATATGGCAGAGAAATGGCTGGAGAAGTACAAGGTAGTTCTCATTGAAGATAGCATCAAGTACACCTCTTTGTACTTGGAGATTGACTTGGAGAAGGGACCATTGGATAAAAGAATTGCACAAGGAGCTGAATTCTGCCACAACTCAGCAGTCTTTACCCATTGGAAGACCCACCTCTTTTGTGTAATACCCAACTCCTTCTCCTAGTATATAAAGGAGCACTTGGGTGCCATTAAATGCATGCTTGGTTTTCATCCTTGAATACTTTTAGTCTCAAATTCTCTCAACTACCACATTAGCTTTAGTCTTTTATTTACTGCAGTAACTAGCTTTAATTTTCAGTAATTTACTTTCTTAGTTTAAATTGTAGTTCGTATTACACAGTGCAGGGACGACTTCTCGTTCCCCACTGTGAGCAGTTAATTCAAGTCACTTTCAGTTTTATTATGTGCAAATCTTCATCTTTTGTTTTCTTTACTTCGGAAATGTTAGGCTAAACATCCTTTGGGATGTAGGAAGGAGAAGTACCTGGATTTTATCAAAAATGCTTGAGTAATCTTTATACTTAGAATATTTGTTGTTTTGGTCTTTCATTCTCAATATTTACCCAAGGATGCGAACAAGCTGATCACTTGCAAGGATCTAAAGTCTAGTTCTTAACTTAGAAATAAGTAGAGCGCAGTGACACGAGCTTGAATGATGCTAGGGGATTCGAAAGAATTCTTTTGACACTTACGAAAGTGAGGTCGGCACAGTGAGTTAATCTCTGCCCACTGGAGTAGTAGGCAAGCTAATTTGTGTATTAAAAACACTTAGAGTATTTGTCTCTACACATTCCATCGAGGCCTGAAAAGGTCCATTTAGAGATTACCATTGACAAAACAACAAATACTAAGAGTATGGGATTTTTATCTAACGGTGTGACTATTTTGTAACCGGGCTTTTCTAGCGAAAATGTCCACCACGAATACGAGGATCACTCTAAGGACCGAGTATTTGAGATAAAATTTAGGGAAAATCCAACCTACATTCCTCCTTTTTAGCATTTAGTAAATCGTTTCAAGTAGCTATTTTACCAAACCAAACCAAAGTATTATTTTCCTCTCTAGTTGAAACTTGTAAAAGGAGCTCATGAGAACCGTATTGTCTTGATTGTCCAGTCTCTGTGGATTCGATTCTGGTATTTTACCAACTATTACTTGCTGTGACGATCATAGTGGACAGTGTACACTTGCACTTCCCACTGTGGACAGTTTGCAACCCACTGCGATTAAAACACACATTTCGCACGTGACAATACCCCATTGCCAACTCTGAACATAGGCCACACAATTTTTTAAATTGTTGTGATAACAGTAACTAATGTGTTTCTGTGATAGTTGATTACCCCATTCTGGTTACTTAAACGTTTTATGTGGATTTTTTGCTACTCGTCACTATTGTCTTTGAATGTGCATGATGCTCCGGATGCTCCTACTCATCATGAGGGGGAGAAAGGGTACAGATTCAAAGATACTGAATATCAAGTTGAGGGGGAGTTAGCTAAAGCCGAAGGGGGAGTAAAGAAGTCCCCATGCAAAAGCCGAGGGGGAGTAACTGTGTTCTGATTGAAGATAAGATTGCAAAGTTTAAATCCGAGGTTGAAAAGCCGTTGGATTTACAGTTTGGAGTATTTGAGTAAAATTCTTCTCATTCCTTGTCAAGTGGTGTTCGCTTCAAATTATGATGAGAAGCAAATTCAAGAGCTTTATTCAAGGGGGAGCTTCCAAAGACATGATGAGAAGCAACATCATTGCATTCCAAAGTTTCAAGAAGGAGAGAAGATCAATATCTGAAGATTTCAAGACCGATTTTTATTTATATATCTTTAGGGGGAGATTGTTAGGACCATAAATGTCCTACATATTAGAAAGATATATAAATAATTATTATAGACCTTTATTTGTTTAATTTATCTTTTTGTAAAAGCCTTTAATCATAAAAGGGCTTAGATTAGGTTAATGGGCCATGGGCCTTTGTGTTTAAAGCCTTAGTATATAAGGTGTTGTTAATCTTAGTTTTAGGCCAGAGCAATTGATTAGCCATCCAAGAGATTCATTAGAGAGAGAGAGATAGTTGTGTTCTTCATTCTAACCTTTGTAACTATCTTGATTTATAAATACGAGAGGGATGACAGATTGAAATAATCAATTGTTAGTGTTATTGTTTATTGATTCGTTGTTACCTGATCAAACTGGGATTAACAATAATGAGCATGAAAGCAAATGAGACAACTAGCCTATTTTCTAAGGCTAAGCTATCTATTTATATGGTGGGCCCGTGGTTAACAAGCCCACGGCCCGTTCACTAATAAGGCTCAAAATAAAGAATTACAGTTTAAACCCTGAACTTTAAATCAACATAAATTGACCCTAACAATCTCCCCCTTTGATTTGAAGTTCGAGTTCGCGCTCTAGCTCTCGCCAGTTGTAGACATATCTTTTGCGAAGCGCGAAGTGAATCTCGAACCATCTGATAGCTCGACGGTAGTCGATGCGATCTTCAACCAATTCCAAGGCATTCCGAGCAGTTATTTCATTCGGATTAGGAACATACGAAACCCTTGGATTTTCAGACTCGTGCTGAATGATCTTTCGAAGAGCATCTCAAACTTTGTAGAGCGTGCCGTCACAGAATCTTTCTACCTGACTGAACCGCATAAATCTTTTCTCTTTCTGTTCATTGATGAAGACGATCCCAAATTCTGGTTCTAGAAGCATAGCGTTCTCGGGATACATATTCAACTCAGGAGCTTGCAGATTCGGCTTTATCAAATTTACCTACTTTGCCCTGTTCTCGATAGGCATTTGAAAATCCGTTAGATATGACATCATAATGGTACGGACCAGGTATCGACGAACAGCTTCGAGCGCCTTTGTAACTTCAAGTGGTCGGATGGTTCTTGTACGAAGGTCTTTCAGAATAGCCAGGAAGTCGAACGGTCGGAGGTGCTGGAAGTCGGCTTCAGAGAATTTCCATTCATTCCCATCTTCACGTCGGACAGTGAATACTGGGTAGACGATTTTCATGATGTGTCTTGAATTGATGTTAAGTACCTCTGTGATCTGATGTTTGGTTCTGACTTGGCTGACTGGAAGACACCGCTGAATTGCGCTGATATAACGCCGTTGGTATTCGGGGTTGAGGTTGTAAATACCAAGGCAAAAGGTCAGCTCGATCGGGCGAAGCTTGTGGACGAACAACTTCTTCAAAGATTCCTCCAGATGTGGGATAAGTACCATGATCTTCTCCCAACGGATTTGTTGCTGGGGAGGGGGAGGAAGATCAGAAGTTGTCGTTTGCAGAGGAGTTGTCGGAATATTGGCAGTAGTAGTTTCAGGTCTTGTTGAAGTTCCAGTGGGTTGAGCATAGTGAACGGGAGAAGTGCCATAAAAATTCAGGAGCAGGAACTGATCATAGTCGATGTTGTCGTCTTCATTAGTAGGGAAAACCAAATTTACCTGGAGATTTACGGCACTAGCGGCTTTTTCATACCATGCATCTTCGGTCTCCGGGTTGGCTTCACAGTCTGGATCTATCATATCCAATAGCGGCCTGTCTGATGAATCAATGTCGACCAGTTCCTGTGTTGAACCCTCAGGCTTTTCAACCGTTGGGTCTTCATCATCTGATATCTCCATATCTATTACCATGTCGGTTAATGGCAACTCGGCTTCAGGTGCTTCTGTTGTAGATGCCGCAGTTGGGGGTTCCTGTTGAACCATAATTGGAGTTTCAGACTGGATCGGGGCGGCGGTCTCGGTTAGACGTTGTCGTTTCTCCCCCTCACGGTGATCAGGATCATCCTGGTCATCGTGCTTGCGTTTCAGACCGCCTGCTTGACTCTTGCAAGTATCTTCGAGTGAGCGGACTCTCTCGGACAGCGTTGTGAGGGCTTGGTTGTAGTCCTTGAGAGTCGAGTCAATGGCGTCTAAACGAGTGGTAATGGATGATGAAGGAGCAGTGACCTGGGATTTCAGAACGGATATCAGGTCTGCTTCGGTAGAGGCGTTGGTTTTGGATTCTTGGAGCAGTTGGGCTAAAAGCATCGTTTTGAGAGTGTCCACCGATTAGGTAGGCTGAGTAGGGGCCGGTGGAGGTATGGGTGCGGTTTCAGTGTCAACGATATGCCCTTTACCTTTGATTAGGCGTTTGACGGTATCGATCTCGGCTGCGACATACTGCTCCATCGCGTCTCGGACAGCCTTAAGGGTGTTGTCCAGGGACCCTGGTGACACAAAGTCGTATAAAATAACTCCGGGATCACTTAGATTACCCGTTGAAGCATCTGCCTGAAAGGCAGAGCCAGCTACGTTCACAGCTGGCATGTCGGTAGCAGTGGTAGGATTTCCCTCCGATCCTCGCATGCCACCTAAGGGTGACGACACTACGGTGGTTCCGGTCGAGTCACAAAGAATCTCGACTTGGTGTTGCTCCTCTTGTGTCCTAGCCAAAGGATTTTCAATAGCAAATGGCTCTAGACTCGATTGTGCACGAAATGATGTCGCGACCGGGGGCTGCTGGTCGCTTGTTTCAACACCAGCACTCTCCGAGTGAGAGGCCGATGGAAGTTGTGCTATTTCCCCGTGTGAAGTTGAAACATCCGTCTTTTGAGAGACGGATGAGTGGATAAGGGGGTCGTGCAATTGCTCTGTTGGGTCCACGGAGGCTACTTCAATATCCCATCCCAACAAATGAGACGGGATAGCAGATGTGGCTACCCGGATTACACTCGGTTGGGTTCGCTCAGGAGCCTCGTTATCTTTACGGCTCAATCTTTCCTAGTTCGCTTTCGACCTTAATTCCCTCCGTCTCACATGTTTTATGTCCCGGGGAAGGTCCCTCCGGCTCTAGCTGGACCATGGGATTCCCTAACTCTCGTTTATATGCATAGCACGGATATTATCCTGCTCCCCCTCGAAACATACATGGGGATTGACTTGCTCCCCCTCGGAGTGAGAGTGTGATGTACTTGGGAGACATCAACACAAGAAAAAAACATTTACACTTTTAAGAAAACAGTGTGACGCTCCCCCTCAAGTGATGAACATAATGATGTTGCTCTTGATCCGCTATGGAATATCTGTAAAATACCCAAAGTTAGTAAACAAGATGGATGAACAAGTTCCGGCGCGTACCTTTGTAATAAGTGGCTCAATCTGAGACGGATTGAGGACTGGCAGTAAGAAAACAGGTACAGGACTTGACAAACAGGGGTATCCGGACACAAAACTAGAAAACACAACTTCCCGGACAAGGCATACTATCCGGATAATAGAGTGCAAATGAGTCCGGATGCTATTTATACAGAGCCAAGAATCCGGGTGAGGTATCCGGGTTCCCATCCAATCCGGATTAGGACCCGGTCCGAAAACCTATCCGGAAAGATAGGGTTTCCGTATACCTGTCCGGACACTCTGGAATTTTCACAAAAAGTGCCCTGTCCTTGTGGACCTAAAAAGATGAAGATGGGATAATCATCAGAAACAAAGCAAGGTTGGTTGCAAATGGATATTGCCAATCATCAGAAACAAAGCAAGGTTGGTTGCAAATGAAACATTTGCACCAGTGGCTAGGCTAGAGGCAATCAGAATCTTCCTAGCCTATGTTGCCCACAAAGGTTTCAACTTCTATCAAATGGATGTAAAATATGTCTTCCTGAATGGCAAACTACATGAAGTAGTGTATGTCCAGCAACCTCCAGGTTTTGAAAGCTCAGAGTTTCCAGATCACGTGTACAAGCAAGACAAAGCTCTGTATGGCCTCAAACAAGCTCCTAGAGCCTGGTATGAAACTCTGCCAAATTTTCTGTTGGTCAACCACTTTGAAAAAGGTACTGTGGATACTACCTTATTCTTTAGGAGATATAAAAATGATATACTTCTAGTACAGATATATGTTGATGACATTATCTTTGGGTCTACTAATGAAAAGTACTGTGATAGGTTTTCTGAGTTGATGAAAAGTGAATTTAAAATGAGCATGATGGGGAACTTTCTTTCTTCCTTGGTTTACAAGTAAAACAATCTATCAGAGGCACCTTTATAAGCCAATCAAAATATGTCTCTGATATTTTGAAAAAGTATAAGCTCAACAACTCACATCCTATGAAAACTCCTATTGCCACTGGAGTAAAACTTGATAGTGATCTAGAGGGTCAATCTGTTGATGTCAAGACCTACATAGGCATGATAGGGTCACTTATGTACTTAACTTCCAGCAGAACTGATATAATGTTTGCAACTTGTCTTTGTGCTAGATTCCAAGCTAATCTTAAGGAATCCCATTTGTCTGCAGTCAAACGAATTTTCAAATATCTCAAAGGGACTCAATTCTTGGGTCTCTGGTATCCTCCTAACTCTGGCTTTGAGCTTGTAGCATATACATATTCATACTATGGAGGATGCAGGAATGACAGAAAGAGTACTTCTGGTAGCTGTCAATTGCTAGGAGATAAGCTGGTGAGTTAGACATCCAAGAAACAGAAATGTGTGTCAACCTCTACAGCAGAAGCAGAATATGTTGATGCTGCTAGTTGTTGTTCACAAGTCATATGGATGAAAACACAGTTCAGAGACTATGGATTGGAGTACAACAAAGTCCCAGATCTCTGTGATTCAAAGAGTGCAATAGCAATTACAGCAAATCCAGTTCACCACTCAAAGACAAAGCACATTGATTTAGGGCACCACTTTATCAAAGATCATGTTGAAAAAGGGACTATTGAAATGTACTTTGTTTCAACTGACTTCTAACTCGCTGATCTGTTTACAAAAGCCCTTGATGAAAGGAGATTCAACTTTTTAATCAGCAAGATGGGTATGTTGAACATGTCCTCCTAAAGCTCTGTAAAAATCATCAGAGCCTCTGACATCCATCTCAGAGCTCTGACAGAGTAATTAGGTGGTTCATGTCAACAGAGCTTCTAATGTTTACCTCAGAGCTCTGTCAGCATGGGTTTTCAATATTGTTTTCTTATGTCTTTCAGAGTTTTAATTTTTTGTTCACTCTGAAACTCTCTTGTTCATATTTTTCTTCATAAAATCTTTTCAAAAGTTGCACAAGTTAGAGGGGGAGCTTAAAAGATTAAATCTGTGAATAAGCTCATAAGTTTAGGGGGAGCTTGAAATATTAAATCTGTGAATAAGCTCATAAGTTTAGGGAGAGCTTAAAAGAATATAAGCATGGTTTAAGGGGGAGCAAGTCAATCTTTTCAAAATCATCATGACTTGGCTTGATAACCAAAATAAAAGGTTTTTGGAGAAGGGAAAACTTGTTCTGATGAAAACATCTTTGATTATATCTCTGAACTTATACTCAGAATCGGGTGTCTGAGATTTCACCAGAGCCTATGACATAATCATCAGAGCTCTATGAATTCTCTGAGAAACCTCTGACGTATTGGTTCTCTGATTATTTTCCTCATCAGAAAGGATTGGCAAATGATTTTAGGGTAAAGGTGAAACATCTTGAGAATCTAGTTACTTGAACAAATGTCAAGAGTCACTCAACAGAGGCAAGTATGTACAAGGAGCTCCAACAGAGCTCTGCCATTTCTTGATGCCTTATACACTTCTCTGTTAATACTCATCAGAAGCGTGGGTTATTTCTGAGCCTCAACCACATGTCACCCACCAATCTCTAACCGTGACGGTTCCATCTAAGAAAAGTTGTCAGTACCAATTACACGTGGCATTTTTTGATTGGTTACTTGACCCCTAGCTGTAACCACGTTCCACTGTAGAAGACGTTCCACTATCTGACACTCAAGTGACTACAGTACCTACGATGGTTATCTGTAACACCCTCAAATTTGGAACGAGCAACTAAATAAAATTTCAATAAAATACCCAACAAGAAAAAATCATTTCTACAATTCATTTCTTAAATTACCTCGGAATTTAAAACGTTATAATTCCCCCAATAAATTAACTTAAACGGGTGTCACTTAACACGACACAAGTTGCTAATTCCAAATACGTGCGGAAGACTTCACTAATTCAAATCACCTCGCGAGCACTCTACTAGCACACGACCTTTCACACGTGTCACTAGAACTACTCCCAACCTGAGACCTGTTGCACATGCCGACAAATAAAAAGGGTTAGGTTAACGCCTAGTGAGTTCAAACATTTTATCATGACTATATAAATTCATAAATCGAGAGGAGTGTAGCTTTTTAGTCATGATTCCAAAAGAGTTTACTTTAAATGTAAAGCACCCATTTTCCAAATCCCACAATTCCCATAAATGAAATCTTTAATGCAATATGATTTCCAAAATAGACTCATTCCCAAAATCCACGTAATAGGGTGAAATACCATTTGATACTCAAAATAATTTAATCCATAATTCAATTTGTCATTATTCCAAAAACATCCCAAACACGGTAAAAACATAATCCATAACTCATATAACATGGAAATGCAATTCTCATAAATATGATACGTTACCGAAAACATGGATAAACACAAATACCCAAAAACATCACACATGGATGAGATATAAACCACAACTTGCATACCATGGAAAACAATCCATATAAATATAACACGTCACCGAAAACATGAGTAGCAATAAATACCCAAAACAACACCTTTCGGTGACGGGGAAGACCCGTATACATCGCACGTGACGGAACACTAAAATGGGTCACTTACTATGCAATAAAACACACACGTGGATTACTCTCGTAAACTGAGCTCAATCACTCCAGATCTATTGCCCGCGAGACTAGGGAGTTCCCAACTTCAACCACTCCAGGTCTATACATTGGGTCACTCCAAATCCACAACAGCACATTAGGGATTACACCTTACTGCCCATGAGACGCCGCCCGAACATATAGGTCCATGCCTTACTTATCATGGAACGCGATGCCTATCCCGTGCAAAACACATATATGGAATTACACCTTACTGCCCATGAGACGACGCCCGACCATCTAGGTCCACACCTTACTTATCATGGAACCCGATGCCTATTCTGTGCTACAAAATAAACTAACGTCTCGTAAAACTGAGCTCAATCAATTCCGACCTCTTGCCCGCGAGACTAAGGGAAACTCAAATGCCTATGGATCCATAGCTATCAAGGTCTAAATATTACACGACCCCAAATAAATAAACACATGCATTCAAAACATGCAATTCCCCAATAACATAATTCATTATCAAAACTCAATCTTGAGTTACCAAAACTGGACGAATGTCCCCAAGACTTAATAAGATTCAATACTGAGCCACAAGCTCAACTAACTCCAAAAAAAAGGTAGTTTATGAAAGTTATAAAATGACATCAAATATAACAACACACACCGTTTGCCGGTAAATACTTCGATTCCATGAAAACCCGAAATAACACTTTGGATCGGGTAAACCCTCATTTCCAAGGACTCGCGCCTTTACGTTTTCAAACATTACATGATGTACTATATGCATATTTCCAAAACATCCACAATGCATATTTATAATAAATAGACTCCATTTATTACATAAATCAACAACTCATTTCATGTATGATTTATTATCACATTTTTCCAAAATATCCAAAAGTAGTGTTTTATAATATTTACAACAATTAATACCTCAAAAGGTAAAATCCACCAAATAACCCAATATTGATAATTTTCAGGTAAAACACACAATTACTTGGAAAAATAACATTTTGGCATGTACAAAGTTTTCGCAAAGTAACTTGAACTCACCTCTGCTAGATTAAGCTAAATCTAGATTTTTCCCAAACGTATGCTCCTTTGATGAAGTTTGCATCCTCAAGCCAAAACTTCCAAAACCTAGATTTATGAATTTCCAACCATCAATATCACAATCCAACCATGTAGAATCATTCCTTAAACATTTAGAATCATTTCTCCCAACATATTACACCCAAAATAACCAATACATCGAAACCCTAATTTCCAAAATAAAGGGGAGAAGATTACCTCAATCATCAAGTGAATCCACCAACCAAACACTTCTAGTGTTACCAAAGTGAGCTTCAATCTTCACTTCACCCAAAGAAATGAAAGGTTTAGGAGAGGGTTGGGTAAAACCCTAGAATAGTGTAGAAATTCCAACCAAAAGGAGATGAGATGAGAAATACCAACCTCAACCTAAGGATCCTTGTAACGAGATGGAGGAGGGGCTTTGATTTACAAGATTTGTGGCTTCAATGGCTTCAAAATCGTTTTGAAGGGTTAGGGTTCGGTTTTGGGAGAGTTTAGAGAGAAAGAGATGGAATAGAAATGAAAGAAAGCTGAAAGGCGTGGGTTTAAAACCCTCAGAGTCCGCTCGC
The DNA here is from genome assembly GCA_033807775.1 of Saussurea involucrata. NCBI lineage: Eukaryota > Viridiplantae > Streptophyta > Magnoliopsida > Asterales > Asteraceae > Saussurea > Saussurea involucrata. Next base: position 63,384,068 of record CM066314.1, on the reverse strand, counting down.
GATTGTGACACGGCAAGAGTGACCATGTCACAATCGTCGGGGCACTCTTGCCCGCTACCTAAAATGCTCACAATACACTTTCGGCGAAAGTGACACTGCAAAAGTGACCATGTCACTCTCGCGAGTGTCATACTCGATGGCCCTCCTAAAACCCTCGGTACATTCTTGGCGAAAGTGACACTGCGAAAGTGACCATGTCACTCTCGCGAGTGTCATACTCGCTGGACTTGTACCGAGTCCAAACTTGGCCAAATTCTCGAGAGATCCAAATAGCATTACGTGTTCCACACTCAAAAGCAAAACCTTGTCCTTTTTAATAAATCTAGACGGAATCATTTACAATTGGAGTTAGGATTTTCGGGGTGTTACAATCCTCCTAACTTTAAAGAGATTTCGTCCTCGAAATCTAGTCCTCACTCACTTAATGGCCACCGCGCCTAACACATTCCAAATTCCCTCGGTTTCAACCCGGTTCCAATTTATTTCCCACATAATTGTCCACATCGGTTTCTTGGTGTTACTCACAACGATTCCCCGATTAGGCGTAAAACACCCACATTCAACTGAAGGACTAAGCTGCTAGAGGGGCCTTTTGGCCACCAGATTAAGTTGTCTCCCAACCTTAAGTGGTCCATACTATCCCAACGACAGGTTCTAATCCCCAATCATACCACCTTCACGTATTCTTAAACTTTCTCTCCAAACCAACCCAACGTTTAATCATTACTAACCTTTAACCAAAACTTCAGTATTCCCAATTAATCCCACTACTGAATTAGCATTCGCTCTCAGCGGATTCCATCGATTCAACACCAACGGTCTTCATCGACTCGTCAATTACCCAATCCGAACAATATGCCTAATTATCAATCATCCGGTCAGCAGATTCCCTTACCACACGAGGTAAGTCATTTCACTAACTCCTCTTATCACAATTGAGCGTCTTAAGAATATTACAGCCATTACCATCATTCCTTTAAAATCGGACTAAAATCCCCCGGTAACACTAACGGTGCTTAGCCTCAAGCCCAAAAAGTCGACACTTAAATATACCACCTACCTTAATATAGGTTACTGCGAATTTATCCTCTTAATTTCAAAAGGACATCATCCCCTCAACCGATACCATTCGGCTTACCGTACTATCACGCGTGGAATACCCAACCTTCCACTGTCGAAGTGCTACACGCACTTATCCTTAACTGATTTACTTACCCTTTCCAAGGTCCTAACGAGTTCAAGGTTTCAAGTGCATTATTCAATAAATATGCAAACAACAAAACCTTTCACAAAGTTTTCAACATAAGGATTTCCATATAGAAATAATCGTACGCATAGAAAACTACCATCATTAATTCGGTAGTTACGCAAAAACGGACACGCTCGTCCTACATATGAAAACCATGTTGAAAAATTATTTCATCGCAGTTCAGATTATCAACAAAACGCTAAAGCGTAATAAACAGCTTCTTAAAATGAACCGCCACGGTTCTAGTATGGATTGACTCATGACATTCACGTAAGGTAACTGTCCGACGTTAAACAAGGTGCAACAAAAGTTGTGCACGTATTTCAAAAAGAAGTCCAAACGACATTTGACTCCAAAATTTCCTTTCTAACCATAAAATGGCATGAAACAAGATTTACCAATCAAATTTGCGCGCGTCGGTTTTTTACACAAAACGATGAAACGATTCATAATTACACTCTAGTCAAAACACAAACCGACTTGTGTAAGTTCCAAGTTTAAAGACAAAGCTAATTCGTTTCCATCATTTGAAAATATCGACTAAAACATCATGAGAAAATTTCAAATTGGGGTAGGCATGCAAGCTTGTAACACTTCTTAGAAATTTCTTGTAATGACACACATGCACCAATTAACTCACACCAAAATTTCAAGGGATGAAATCCTTTAAATCGATTTCCCCAAGATTTCTCATCTGATCCGATAATAACATTTGAATAAGACGTTTTTGGCAACTTGCACACAACAATGCGTTTTTCCAAAATATACGAGGGAATAAGTGTTAATAATTTTATGGACACCAAAAAGGGTTCGAACTTATTCTCAATTTCCAAATTGCACCAACGGTGCGCATCAATGTTCAAAACATAAGAATCCCACACATCATAATTTTATACAAACGAGTTTTCTAAAATCTTTATCACGGAGCACTTTCCTCAAAATTTCGTACTTGGAACATAAAACGTCGAAACGTCATTGCTTAAAATGTATTTGTCAAAATACTCAAAATACACATTTCCTCCAAACCAAAAGGTTTTCAATTTTCCAAAAATATTCGGCAAATCAAAATTGACCAATGTCAATGACTCATACATTCGTGTTTTCAAAATGTAAAATATTGCGAACTATGCATGATTTCCACAACACCAAAACACCCTTTGACCGAATGGTCATCACTTGTACAATGAGTTAATAAGATAATTTCACTCACGATTCTTTCAACAATGTGACGAGAAACAATGGTTACCAAGCTATGCAAACCCCTAAGTCGATATAACGAATCTACATGAAAATGATAATAAAACATTTAACTGACCAAAAGTGCACCTAGTAAATCATTACGAATGTTACCAAAAATGTTCTTTCATGCACTACTTAAGTCACGTATAAGTTAATCCATACACTGAACTATTTGCAACGAAATACTTAATAACACAAACTATTGAAAGAAAAGTTACGCGACACTAGAGTCCCAAACTCATCTCTTCTTAGTCGCCTTATGGCATAAAATTAACTTTTCTCACCAAAACTCGAGTGGGACCAAATGCTCAACATAACTCGTAAACTTTTCACATAAGCAAATAGAGTATGCATGTAGTAAAATTGTACCCACACGACACAAAACGTCGTACAATAAAACTCCATGAACTTCAACGGACTCAAAGACCTCAAGTCAATAAAACGGCACTAAACATCATGCTTCCAAAGCCAAATCGCTATAAGCAAAATCATGAATGCGACGCCAAAATCCCAAAATCCCCTTCTAGGGTAATATCATATAAACAACATTGTTTAACTACTCACATTAAACAAATTCCCAAAATGACTTTACATGGACATAATGGAAAATAATTTTCCGTCCAAACTCTAACATATGTGGAGGAGATCCAATGTTAAAGTCACAAGTCGTAGTTATTGCCCAACATCTTAAACATCATAAAATATGATTATCATTATATCCGAAACAAATGTTGAACAACGATGAAATAAGGCAAAACAAATCCCGGCGGAGTTTGCGACTCTCGCAATAAAATAATTTCATGCACGTTAAAACCATGATTCAAAATCTTGTGTATGTGCCAAACATTTCCCAAAATTCATAACACAATCCATATAAGGATTGGAAACACAAGAAATAGTTGATGAACTTTATTTTCAACATAAACTTTGTGCATGACTTAGTCGGCATTCAACATCTCAACTCATACCCTTCCAAATCCCTCCGGTCCACTATTGTCATCCGGATGCTTTAACCTCTTAAGGCAAGTTGGGAATCACATCAATTAACTTTACGGTCTTTCCTCAAATCAAAATCGGCTCATTGGGCCTATGGTTCTAATCCAACCATCAATCTCGACCCGAAGCGGTCTACTTAACGCAGTTATCATGCTTATCGTCACCCCAAGTGACTAATACTAGAATCGTCCATCTATTCCAACGACTACTCCTTCACTACCCCAACGATTATCACATTAAAGTAATTCAAGTACACACATGTACTAGCAGGTTCACCATGACACTGGCCAGGTGTCACTATGAACGCACCATACATGATTATCCTTGTTACTCTCAACGTGACTCTCGTTTCTAACAACATCCATCAACTTCAAAACATCCTATCTTAAAGTGCCTAAAGGTGAATTTCACTCTCATTTACTTAAACAAACGCTAGTTTGAGTCTAGGTATCCAAAATCAACACCTAAATCTCTCAAACTTATGCTCTGATACCAACTTGTAACACCCTCAAATTTGGAACGAGCAACTAAATAAAATTTCAATAAAATACCCAACAAGAAAAAATCATTTCTACAATTCATTTCTTAAATTACCTCGGAATTTAAAACATTATAATTCCCCCAATAAATTAACTTAAACGGGTGTTACTTAACACGACACAAGTTTCTAATTCCAAATACGTGCGGAAGACTTCACTAATTCAAATCACCTCGCGAGCACTCTACTAGCACACGACCTTTCACACGTGTCACTAGAACTACTCCCAACCTGAGACCTGTTGCACATGCCGACAAATAAAAAGGGTTAGGCTAACGCCTAGTGAGTTCAAACATTTTATCATGACTATATAAATTCATAAATCGAGAGGAGTGTAGCTTTTTAGTCATGATTCCAAAAGAGTTTACTTTAAATGTAAAGCACCCATTTTCCAAATTCCACAATTCCCATAAATGAAATCTTTAATGCAATATGATTTCCAAAATAGACTCATTCCCAAAATCCACGTAATAGGGTGAAATACCATTTGATACTCAAAATAATTAAATCCATAATTCAATTTGTCATTATTCCAAAAACATCCCAAACACGGTAAAAACATAATCCATAACTCATATAACATGGAAATGCAATTCTCATAAATATGATACGTTACCGAAAACATGGATAAACACAAATACCCAAAAACATCACACACAGATGAGATATAAACCACAACTTGCATACCATGGAAAACAATCCATATAAATATAACACGTCACCGAAAACATGAGTAGCAATAAATACCCAAAACAACACCTTTCGGTGACGGGGGAGACCCGTATACATCGCACGTGACGGAACACTAAAGTGGGCCACTTACTATGCAATAAAACACACACGTGGATTACTCTCGTAAACTGAGCTCAATCACTCCAGATCTATTGCCCGCGAGACTAGGGAGTTCCCAACTTCAACCACTCCAGGTCTATACATTGGGTCACTCCAAATCCACAACAGCACATTAGGGATTACACCTTACTGCCCATGAGATGACGCCCAACCATATAGGTCCACGCCTTACTTATCATGGAACCCGATGCCTATCCCGTGCTAAGCACATATATGGAATTACACCTTACTGCCCATGAGACGACGCCCGACCATCTTGGTCCACGCCTTACTTATCATGGAACCCGATGCCTATTACGTGCTACAAAATAAACTAACGTCTCGTAAAACTGAGCTCAATCAATTCTGACCTCTTGCCCGCGAGACTAAGGGAAACTAAAATGCCTATGGATCCATGGCTATCAAGGTCTAAATATTACACGACCCCAAATAAATAAACACATGCATTCAAAACATGCAATTCCCCAATAACATAATTCATTATCAAAACTCAATCTTGAGTTACCAAAACTGGACAAATGTTCCCAAGACTTAATAAGATTCAATACCGAGCCACAAGCTCAACTAACTCCAAAAAAAAGGTAGTTTATGAAAGTTATAAAATGACATCAAATATAACAACACACACCGTTTGCCGGTAAATACTTCGATTCCATGAAAACCCAAAATAACACTTTGGATCGGGTAAACCCTCATTTCCAAGGACTCACGCCTTTACGTTTTCAAAACATTACATGATGTACTATATGCATATTTCCAAAACATCCACAATGCATTTTTATAATAAATAGACTCCATTTATTACATAAATAAACAACTCATTTCATGTATGATTTATTATCACATTTTTCCAAAATATCCAAAAGTAGTGTTTTATAATATTTACAACAATTAATACCTCAAAAGGTAAAATCCACCAAATAACCCAATATTGATAATTTTCAGGTAAAACACACAATTACATGGAAAAATAACATTTTGGCATGTACAAAGTTTTCGCAAAGTAACTTGAACTCACCTCTGCTAGATTAAGCTAAATCTAGATTTTTCCCAAACGTATGCTCCTTTGATGAAGTTTGCATCCTCAAGCCAAAACTTTCAAAACCTAGATTTATGAATTTCCAACCATCAATATCACAATCCAACCATGTAGAATCATTCCCTAAACATTTAGAATCATTTCTCCCAACATATTACACCCAAAATAACCAATACATCGAAACCCTAATTTCCAAAATAAAGGGGAGAAGATTACCTCAATCATCAAGTGAATCCACCAACCAAACACTTCTAGTGTTACCAAAGTGAGCTTCAATCTTCACTTCACCCAAAGAAATGAAAGGTTTAGGAGAGGGTTGGGTAAAACCCTAGAATAGTGTAGAAATTCCAACCAAAAGGAGATGAGATGAGAAATACCAACCTCATCCTAAGGATCCTTGTAACGAGATGGAGGAGGGACTTTGATTTACAAGATTTGTGGCTTCAATGGCTTCAAAATCGTTTTGAAGGGTTAGGGTTCGGTTTTGGAAGAGTTTAGAGAGAAAGCGATGGAATAGAAATGAAAGAAAGCTAAAAGGCGTGGGTTTAAAATCCTCAGAGTCCGCTCGCGATTGTGACACGACGAGAGTGACCATGTCACAATCGTCGGGGCACTCTCGCCCGCTACCTAAAATGCTCACGGTACACTTTCGGCGAAAGTGACACTGCGAAAGTGACCATGTCACTCTCGCGAGTGTCATACTCGCTGGCCCTCCTAAAACCCTCGGTACATTCTTGGCGAAAGTGACACTGCAAAAGTGACCATGTCACTCTCGCGAGTGTCATATTCGCTGGACTTGTACCGAGTCCAAACTTGGCCAAATTCTCGAGAGATCCAAATAGCATTACGTGTTCCACACTCCAAAGCAAAACCTTGTCCTTTTTAATAAATCCAGACGGAATCATTTACAATTGGAGTTAGGATTTTCGGGGTGTTACATTATCCCTGAGAATTCTTCGAGTATAAATACCCATTTGAAAACCCTTTCACTCTTTACGCTTTCTAAACCTTTGAATATCTGAAATTCCCTCTCGTATTCAAACTCCAAAACCCTTGTTCTTCAAGTTCTTAAACCTGCAACAATTGCACAACAAAACTCTGCAGAATCGAGCAGAATCATTCCAGTTGATCAAATCGTCATCCAACCCTATGTTTTCCTCGACAACAATTACAGGCTTTCCATCAACACTGGCCTGTATGAACCCATATACCACATTATCCTGGAGTTCTTTCATCGCTCTGAACTCTTTCTTGCACTTACCAAAGCCGATGAGAACATGCCACAGCTATACGTTCAGCAATAGTGGACCACTTGTCAGTTTGTAGAAGAAAAGGGTGGAATCATTGGCAAAGTTGATGTTGGACCTAACGCCAGAGCTGGAACCATTCGCATTCGCCCAAAAACCATAAGAAGGATTTTCGAGCTCAAACCCCCTGCATAGCTTGGAATCCATGCATACGAAATCGCACCTGAACCCCCAATCCTCATCGGGTTCATCAAATTTCTGGGCTCTTGTACTATTGAACCGACTTCACTGCAAGGAATTGAGATAATCTCAATTCTAGCCGACCTCCCACTTTTATACCCCAATTCCACCAATTTACAAGAACCACCCCAAAGTTTACACTTTCATGAATTTGCAATTAAACTTTAATCCAATACACTTTTAACCCTTCAACTACAAATTATAACATATCACTTAAAATAACACTTTTCAAATCGTCATTTAGGGGTCTGTATCAAACTTTATGTTTATTTAAGGGTCTGATTAACGTGTTCAACAGGTAACTGAAAATATTTGATATGACTTGGCAAATAATCATTTTAAAAAATATTAGATGGATATTATATTGGCAAATAATCAGTTAAAAAAATATTAGATGGATATTATATTGCCAAATCATTATTATTATTATTAAAAACATTAAAATATAAACAAATCAAAATCATAAAACGAATCGCCTCCCTTCCGATTTAGGTTTCCAAACTGTGATCGTCTATTACATCTCCTTCCTTTCGTCGCAGCCCTAGCCCTCCCTCTCGCTCCTGCCTCCATCATCTTTTGAGATAAGCCCGACAAGGATCACTTAATTTCTAAATCAATTTTTAATGCATCAATTAATAATTTCATCACATTAACTTTTTATTACATTAATAAAAAACAAGTTTTAATTTGATATTTGGATTTTTTTAAAAATGAATTTTTATTGCACTTTTTTTATAACTACTTTTTTTAAAAAAGCTAATTTTAGTCAATTTTAATTGTATTATTAATTTTTAAACACGGTCGTATAACATTACAACTAATCAATGTAGGAAAAAAGGCTAAAATCATACTTTAGGGCATTTGCGGATCCGGTGTACAAATAACGGTGGTAAGAGACCTAGGGGTGCTCACGGGTTGGGTTGATCGGGTTGAATGCATTTCGACACATCAACCCAATGTTGGCGGTTTGAAAAAAATTCAACACAACCCAACCCAACCCAAACAAAGATACAACCCAACCCAATCCAACCCGTTCAGGTTGATCAGGTTGGTCGGGTTGTGTTTAAACAAGGTAAAATCAAAACTATAAACATAAAAATAAAGAAAACATGTCTTTAAAATACAACCGATAATTCAGACAATATTTAGATACTACATATAAAAATCTATAAACCAAATATGATCAAATAGCTTGAGGTCTCCAATTTGCGTATTTCTTAAATCTTAACATATTGCCATCAACCGTTTTTCTCAATTTGCATATATATGTTAACATTTACTATATGTGTGTGTGTGTGTGTGAAGGAGTTATATAGAGATGGATAAGAGATTGAATTGAAGCATTAAAAACCCTCAGCCATCAAGTTGACTCGGATATGAAGACTGAGTTCACACAATAGCTTGTACATTTGACCCAGATAAGTAGTGTTGCCGTCAGAATAAACACTGCCAACGACGCCATAGAATTCAACGTTAGTAAATCCCTCTTCGGCACAACCGTCATCCTCGCCTTCTTCCCATCGCTAGATTTGTCCACCACCACCATGTACGACGGCGGACACATCGGAAAAAATGAAAACTTCTCCGCGATCTACGATGTCACCATCCCCACTAACAATCAAATCGAAATGAAACTTCGATTAACACTACTTCCATTATCAGAAATTTTAAAAAAAATTTGGTTTGAAATTGGTAAACAAAATGATGGAAAAGAAACATAAATGGACAATATGAATCAATACCTTTGTTCAGGGGCTGATTCTTGAAAAATCAAAACAAGTGATTATATACTAGGAGGATGTGTCTATAAAGATGAAATCTTTAAACCCAAAGTAGGAGACGATGTGATGCCAAAGGTCTCACCTTGGAAGGGTGTGGTATGTTTTGGAAAGAAGGGAAAGCTAAGTCTTAGGTATGTGGGACCATTTTCTATTATCGAGTGTGTAGGGGAAGTGGCGTATAAATTGGAATTACCCAAGGTGCTTCGGTTCATCCACTCTACGTTTCATGTGTCAAATTTGAGGAAGTGCCTAGCCGACACGAATATGGATGTACCATTAGATGATATTCGTGTGCATGAGAAGTTAAGCTATGTTGAAGGTTGAGAGAGCGACAAACCATGCCCGTGGAGCTTGTTTGAGGCCATAGAGAGCCTTGTCTAAGATGTATACGTATTTTGGCTTGGAGTCATCCACGAACCCTTCCGGTTGCGATACATAGACTTCTTCTTTTAGTACGCCGTTGAGGAACGCAGTCTTCACGTCCATCTGGAAGCCTGTGAAGTTCTTGTGTGCGGCATATGCGAGGAACATGTGGATAGCTTCAATGTGGGCGACTGGGGCGTATGTTTCGTCGTAATTTATCCCTTCTTGTTGTCGATATCCCTTTGCCACCAGACGTACCTTGTTGCGGACTACAACACCGTCTTTATTCTTCTTGTTCTTGAATACCCACTTGGTGTCATTCACCTTCTTGTCCGTTGGTCGTGGGAAAAGTCTCCATACCTTAAGGCGCTCGAATTGGTTGAGCTCCTCTTGCATATCTATCACCCAGTCTAGATCACTGAGTGCTTCGAAAACGATTGTAGGCTCGATGCGGCTAAGGAATCCGTAGAAGAGGTAGAAGTTGGCAGATGCACCACGTGTCTGGACTGGTGTGGAGGGGTCGCCAATGATTTGATGAAGGGGATGTGCACGAGTCCATTTGGTGGTATGTAGAAGCGGTTGAGTGGTTATGTGAGATATGTCCAGATCCACAAAGCCACCGAGGGGAAGGTCTTGGACTACTTCAAGTGACGATAGTTTGCTGATAGGCGGAGCTGGTGTCGGACTCGCAGGTGGCTGGGCAACCTCCGAGATGAGGGTTGGCCCGAAAGGGTAGTAGATGACAAATCTTCAATAGCAGCTTTCGGGATGTTTACAGCGGTTTATGGTGTAGGTTCAGCTTCAGATGTAGTATCACTTGAGATTTGGGGGCTTTGAATAGAAGATGATGGAGATCCAATAGATGTCGACGGACCGTGAGATTTGCAAAATCCTTGAGTTGCACAGCTCCAACCATGTTATTCACATGAACATTTGTATTAATTTGGTGAAAGAATTCATCATAGAAATGCTCAAAAAGTAAATCCAAATCAGAAAAATGTAATTTTGACGTAGAGGCATGATCTGAATTCACCAGAATTTGTGTAGATCCCGAACGAGAATGTTCGGAAGCTAACACACCAGTTAAAGTGGGTTCTGAACTGAGTTGTTTAGAAGCCAAGTCAGCCGCTTCGTCAAACATAACGTTTACACTCTCGATGACGGTCTTGGTGCGCTTGTTGTAGATGTGGAATGCTTGAGCTTGGGTTGAGTATCCGATGAATACTCCTTCGTCCTCTTTGGGGTTGAACTTTCCAAAATTGTCTTTGTCGTTCATGACGTAGCACGTGCATCTGAATGCATGAAAGTACTTGATGTTCGGAATGCGGTTGTTGATAATCTCGTAGGGTATCTTGTTGAACCGCTTGTTGAGAATATACCGGTTTTGCGTGTAGCAGGCGGTTGCAACAGCCTTGGCCCACAAATATAGCGGTAATTTTGACTGGGACGGCATGGTGCGAGCAGCTTCCACTAAGGTACAATTGTGCCATTCCACAACTCCGTTTTGTTGAGGAGTACGTGCAGCAGAGAAGGTGTGGGTGATACCTACAGAGGTGAGATAGTCATCCAACGTGCGATTCTTGAACTCGGTATCGTTGTTCGTCCGAATTATCTGAACTAGTTGTCGAAGATTCAGTTGCACGGTCTTCAGGTGAGTGATGATCAGTTCTGCGGTCTCATCTTTGGAATGAAGAAACTTGACCCATGTATAGCGTGAGTAGTCATCGACCATGACCAGGACGTACTTCTTATGGTTCATGCTCTGAACATGCATCGGTGCATACAAATCCATGTGGATGAGTTCGAGGGATCTAGACGTGCTCGAAGCGACCTTTGGCTTGTGGAATGCTCGCTTCATCTTTCCCATCTCGCATGCAGCACAAAGGTGATCATTTTTAAACTTGAGCTCTGGCATGCCTTTCACGTGTCCACCTAGCACCAACTTGTTGATATTCTTGAAGATCGGGTGCTATGATCTTCGATGCCATATCCAATTTTGATGAGAGTTGGCCTTTGACATCAAGCACACGGACCCGTCTGTCTTTAGAGAGGAGAGGTCAATTGCATAGAGGTTGGTTTTGTTCATCCCAACTAGTAGCTCCTTTCCGTCTTCAGTGTGGACGCTGCACCTCTTGGCTTTGAAGTTGACCTCTAAGTTCTTATCGCAGAACTGACCTATGCTAAACAAATTATGTCCTAAGCCTTCGACATAAGAAACCTTCTTTATGGTGATCTGATCTTGAACGATGTCGCAGTAACCCATGATCGGTGTTGAGTCGTCATTCCCAAATCTCATGTTGCCGCAGTATTTGTTGGTGAAGTTCGTGAGAAGCTCCCTCCTTCCGGTCATGTGCTTGGAGCAGCCTGAATCTAGATACCACACATGACCGGTCTGCAAAAAAAGAGTTAGGCAGATTTAGGTACCCATTTGAAAATGGGTCCTTACGGGTTAGGTGTAGCACCTGTCTTAGGAACCCATTTGGAATTGGGTTTACGTAGCGGTTTGGGCATTTTAAACTTATTACGAGAATTAAACACATGCTAAGAGCCAAACCAATCAGATGCATATTGTTTATCGACAAATTCATTCAATCCACAATTGGAACAACATATACAATCATGAGATAACTGAAGTAATTGTTGAATTGAATAAATCTGTAATGGAAAATTAACACTTTCTTCAACAAAAGTACTTGAATCAATCACATCACGATTATTAATGTTTTTTCTACAATTGAAAACGGAATTAAATGACTCTGACTGCGACTTGTTCTCTTTCGATCCTTTAGCTACCCACTTTTGTTTGACGTTTTTGGCCCGACCATTTTTATCTAAAAAATCATTAAAGTCATGATCAGTAGAGCTTGAGTAGTAAGGATGTCTATTTTGGGGTCGACCGGTCTGTTTCCGTTTCTGTGAACGTCTTTTAGATTTAGATTTGTTTTTAGAAACATCGTTCACAGAACAGGTTTTAGGGTTGGAAGTATAACATTCACCCTTAAGAAATTTTACCGGTCGATCAACCGCTTTTGAAAGGAAATTGGTGTGACTTTGAAGTTTTTGATCGAATTCAAACTTAGGAAACTCCTCATCTGAACACGTGTTTGATTCCATAAACGCGGAAAAATCAAGTTCACTCTCGGATGGAACATCATTAGTCAAAGGATGTGAGGAACATTTGGGAACTATGTTTTGCGAAGAATCTGTTGCGGAAGCTGTTTGTAAATTAGAATTGAGATTCTTTTGCAAACACATCACTTGAGGTTCTTTTCCTTTTCTAGAAGAGATTTTGCCTATAAAAGCCTTGCAAGAAGATGTATCTGATGAGTTTGAGTAAGGTTCAGACAGAATATTTTTCTCGTTTTGTAGGTGGTCAGTTTTCTCTTGAAGTTTACCCTTGCTCACTTGCTCTTGCATCACTTCTGTCACTAAGGCAAACTGTTTGTATGTAAGTCGTTTGATTTATGCATGAAGAGCTTCCTTTTCCTCAGCGGATACAGATTCTGTTTTTTTTTTTGAATTGAAACTCTCAAGTTTGGATAAAAGCTCTTGTTTTTCCTTTTAAAATTTAATCCTTTCCTGTTCAAATGACTCCTCTAACTGAACTATTTTCATTTCTAGAACAAGAGGTGGAACATAGCGTTTAAACTCGTCCTTCTCTGTTTTAGTTTCAGTTGTTGGGACCGAATCCTTTTTAGAGGAATCTTTGGGCTTTACAACTTTGTAGCCGTCAAAGTAATCATTTGAGAGGTATTTGGATTTCTTTCTTTCATAAGACGTGTTAAGAACTTCATACGCAAAAGGCAATTCCATTTTAGTCGTATTCTTGCATTTATATTCCTCACGTTTCTCTTCCTCATTGAGTGGTTCCGTCCATTTGAATTTATATTGGGGAAATCTTTTATCAAGGCCTAGAAAATTAAACTCGTATAAAGTAGGCACCATTGTTAAAATCTTTTTCAAATAGTGTGGTTTGTCGTACCCAATTCCCCATTCTGAGTTAAAGTACCGGAAATCCTTTGGTTTGTTCAGATGGATCGTTTGATCAGTTTGACCTCGTTTATAAAGTTTAAGCTCAAGGTCTTTTATTTTTGAAAGAATCTCTTTGTTGTCTATTTGAAAAGAAGAGCATTGATAGACAATCTCAGCTTTCTCATTCTCACACTTATCAAGTTTTGCGTTTAAATCAGATATTTTGGCCCGAAAATCTTTAGGTGCAAGTGAAAGGTTCGCACACTTTTCTTTTAGATTTGCGTTATCAGACTTAAGCTTTGTTGTGACCTTTATTTGAACATCTAACTTCTCTTTTAGGGTGGTTATTTCAAGCAAATGTTCATTTGTGGTTTTCTTACTAGAATCTACTTTTTGAACAAGCAGATGCATCTGATCCATTAAAGCTTGATGGATAGGAATACATACCTGGCATGAATCTTCGAGATCTGGAGGAGCGGTGTGGTTGCCCATGAAGCACAGATGAGCATCGGCATCTTCACCATCACTATCATCATCAGATCGAGTCAGCCAGTGGTCATCTTCAACCATCAGTGTTTTTCCAACTTCTTTCTGTTGTGCCAAGAGCAGCTTGTTCTTGTAGTATTCAACATTTCAAACGACAGGGTTTCGGCAGTCTTTGGCAAAATGGCCCAGTTTGCCACAGTTGTAGCGCTTGACTGGCTCGTCCTTGTTCTTCACTTCAGGCTTGCGCTCGTACTTCTCCTTGTGAGCAGACTGTTTGGCCTCGTCGGATCTTCTTTTCCTTTCGTACCTTTCTTTGCAATCATGACGCTTGTTAGGAGTGGTTGAGTAGCGTTGATTGTTGGAAGATGGTTTCTTGAAGAAAGTCTTCTTTTGAAAGGACTTGGAGATAAAGGCCATGGCTTTCTTGATTTCAGTCAGTTCGGGGTCTGAATCACTTTCCTCTGGTTCCTCCTCTTCAGGTTCAGATTCACTGGATACTTGAGTCCTTCTGGAGCTTCGGCTAGATGACTTGTCGCATTTGTCATATACGAGGGCGAGGGGATCAGCTTGATGCTTCGTGGTTGACTTCTGAGTGCCCATCATTTCCAGAACTTCGTCCTCATCTTGCATGAGCATTTCGTACAGCTCGTTGATGGAAACGTTCTCTCTGAGGTGGTTGTGTCTGATGTGAGATGTGAAGGTTTTATATTCGGGCAGAAGGTTGTTCAAAAACTTGAGGTCGTTTTCAGTATTGGACCGCAAGATTTTGTTCTTTTGAAGATCGTTCAGTAATAAGCAGAAGCGTTCATATGTCTCGGTCAAAGATTCACCCTTCCGTTGCTTGAAACCATCATAGCGAGTGATGCAGCTATTTACCTTCAACTGATTCCCAACTTTATTGCCGCTCATCATCTTGGCCACTTGATCCCACATGCCTTTAGAAGTGTCTTTGTGGCAATCAATTGATGTGTATATTTCATTCGGCAGACTCTGAACCAGATAACGCTTGGCGTGCTTCTCCCTATTGTATTTGTTCTTTTCATCGTTGGTCATTTGGGCATAAATCTTTGGTGTTCTTTCTTCTTGGGTACCATTAGCTTGGGCTGGAATAACTTGCATTGGAATCTCCTGAGGACCTTCTGTAAGAGCTTGCCAGATCTACTCGTAATTTTCCTTAGACTCGATGAAGATTAGGAATCTGTCTCGCCATTGTGTGTATTCGCCTCGATAGAGGATCGGAGGCTTGGAGTCAGGACCGATTGCAAGAGTGTCGCGAGACATCTTGGTGTGCACTAAAGTGATCTTCAGACAGTATACGGTTCGATTCAAGGTAGTGACTTAACGCACGGAAATATGAGTGAGTATCCTAACGCAAAATCTAAGAGTGAAAGGTGCAAACAGGTAAGTTGAAAAATAAACTCAGTAGAGTACCCGGATAGGAATCCGGATACTGGTGTCCGGATTGGAAGTGTCCGGATCCGGATGTGATTGTGAAGTGTTCGAACAAAAAGGTTTCCGGATAAATAGGTTACTGGAAAGTAAAGTAACCGGGAAGAGGACTTACCGGATAAGAGATCGGTGTCCGGGATGTGAGCAAATCGGATAGGGGATCCGGGAAGTTATATACTTACCGGATGGTCAATGTCCGGAAACTTGTCCGGAAAGCAGAAAGTTATCGGATAAGGTAATCCGGATACTTGTGATTGGGAAGTTCACTTACCCGGGAAGTAGCGATCTGGATAGAAATATATTACGCAGGATGTAACACCCTAAAAATCAGGGCCAATTTGAACCTCAAATTTTAACAAGGTATGACATAATATCATCCAAACTTTATATATATAAGAAGAGAATTAACTATGCGGGTTCATATTTACAAATATTGAATTCTCCAAATAACCTATTAATCTAATCATGTCAACTATAATCAGATTAATTAAGTTATCTAAGCAATCCATCCAAAAGCCTCATCGCGTTAGCTAAATTCTCCGTTTATCTCAAAAGTTGAATACTTCAAAAGCTCTCATCCCACATCCCATTATTTCCCTGAGCTGGTACCTGGTAATAAAATTTTATTTGAACGATTAGGCTTATGCCTAGTGAGAACATCCAAATTCAAATTAAAACATTAACGACTTTGAAAACTCAGATATCCAAAGTATATAAACAAACCTGGTTAACCACCATTCTTACCGTACACGTGCTCATCTCAAGGATGGGAACATACCCGATCCCATGGATATGACTAATATTCAGAAAGTCATATCATCACAATCAAGAGCCTACTATGAATCATTGCAGATTCTAGATCATTGCTCTTATCCAACAAATTACAAGTTACTTTATGCCTATTTCTTGGACTGGAAGTAGAGATTACAATTTACTTTATGCCTATCTCTGACCTTCCCATAGAAATCAGGAATTACAATTTACTTTATGCCTATTCCTTAATTTCTATACTACGAAATGAGAATTACAAATTACTTTATGCCTATTCTCCATTTCCACGTAAACGGGAATTACAAATTACTTTATGTAATTTCCACGTTACTCATCACCTCTCGAAATGGGATTAACAATCCATATTATAGGTCAACGGAAATTACAAATTACTTTATGTATTTTCCACGTTAATAATCACCTCTCGAAATGGGATTAACAATCCACATTATAGGTCAACGGGAATTACAAATTACTTTATGCCTATTCCACTATACAAATATTAACAGTGCCTATGGATCCATTACACTTATTCGTACTTGTGCAGGTTATTACTTAACATAAATCATTTTCAAATAACGTTAATGAAATTAAGCAAAACCATTAATTTAAAGATATGTTGGTGATTTTAGTGAAATCATCATGTTCATTTTATGTAATTGGATTCACAAAGATAATAATGGGGTTGTTAGCTAAGCTATAACATGAGTTAGGAGGTGTGGAGTGCACACTCGTGTAAGCTAACTAGAACCCGGGATTGTTGGACGGTTAAAATCGACAAGTTACAAAGTGGTTTCATGAGCTGGGTGTCGGGGCCAGTACTGGCGCCAGTTGGCTAGCGCCAAGACTGGCGCCAGGCTCTGGAAAGTTGCCTGCGCCCTTTGTGGCGCCAGTTGGCTAGCGCCAAGTCTGGCGCCAAGCTCTGGAATGTTGCCCGCACCCTTTGTGGCGCCAATTGTCTAGCGCGAAAAGTAGCGTCGGAGTCTGGACTGGTTTTTCACGTTTGTAACTGCCGTCATTAATTCCACAATCAATCTCATTAAATGAGAGATTATTATCAGTATTCAAAATAGGTCAGTTACGATTCTCTAAAGGTGTATAAGTATGAATCGATTTCTGCCTTAATCGATACACATTGAAAAATAGAGATTATCCTCGAGAGAATTTCGTGATACCCGGGCAGTATAGGGTTGAAATATCTCTTACGGAAAGCGAGCTCTCACGCGATCTCTGTCTTTTATCCAAGTTCCATACACTCTATCTCTCCCACGAATTACCCCTAATTCCCCCAACAATCGTAAGAGATATTTGTCTTCGTGAAAAGAGATGGCGAGTGAACAGTCCGTAAGAGACATGACGTCCAAGTTCTCAAAATTAGAGAAGTTCGAGGGCGTTGATTTCCGTAGATGGCAGAAGAAGATGCACTTCTTATTGACGACGTTGAAGGTCGTGTACGTACTAAGCACGCCAATGTCGGAGGTAATGGAGAATGAGACCTTGGAGGTGACCGGGCGTCGCGGCAAATGGAAGAACGACGACTACATCTGTCATGGCCACATCTTAAATGGTATGTGTGACTCCCTATTTGATATCTATCAAAATGTAGAATCCGCCAAAGAGCTATGGGACTCTCTCGAGTCCAAATACATGGCGGAGGATGCTTCTAGTAGGAAGTTCCTGGTTTGTAATTTCAATAATTACAAGATGGTGGACTCAAGGCCGGTGATGGAGAAATACAATGAGCTTCTTTGCATTCTTGGCCAATATGCTCAACATGATATGAAGATGGACGAATCCATCTCCGTATCGAGTATTATTGATAAATTGCCCCCCCCCCCTCTTGGAAAGACTTTAAACACATGTTGAAACACAAGAAGGAAGAGTTGTCCCTTGTACAACTCGGTAGTCACTTGCGCATAGAGGAATCTCTTCGGGTGCAAGAGGCTGAGAAACCTAAGATAAAGGAGGTTTATGCACCTTCGGTGAACATGGTTGAAGAGGGAAAGGCTAACAACTTCAAGGGAAAACGGAAGTTCAACGAAGCCAAGAAAGGGCCCAATAAGAAGATTAAATTAACCTGTTGGACCTGTGGGATGACCGGCCATCTCAAGCGGGATTGTCGGGTTGTCAAGAATAAGAATGGAGCAAGCACGAGTGGTAGTGGGCAAGGATCCAAGGATCAAAACCCACGGCAAGGTCAATTTCTTGACTTTGGTTTTAATTCAAATGTGAATTATGTACCACTAATATCCGAATCTGTTTATGTGCAGAATGATGATGTTGCTTGGTGGATCGACTCGGGTGTGACAAGTCATGTGTTCAAAGATCGCCGTTGGTTCACCTCTATGGAACCGGTTGAAGACGGATCAATGCTACACATGGGGAACGAGTCAAGTGCTACCATTCTTGGACGTGGCTTAGTTAAGCTAGAATTTAGTTCTGGCAAAATAGTTGAATTTTTTGATGTTTTGTTTGTACCACAAATTCGAAAGAATTTGGTTTCCGGTAACATCTTGAATAAGTTAGGATATAGGCAATTTTGTGAGTCGGACAAGTTTATCTTGTCAAATGATGGCTCTTTTATAGGATTTGGTTTTATGTTGAATAACATGTTTTAGTTAAATTTGAATGAAAGAATTTTGTTTCAAATTTTGTTTATGATGCAATTGAATTGCTTTATGTTGCTTTATAAATTGCTTTATGTTGCAAATGAATTTTGTTTAAAATTCTGTTTATGTTGCAAATGAATTTTGTTTAAAATTCTGTTTATGTTGCAAATGAATTTTGTTTAAAATTCTGTTTATATTGCAAATGAATTTTGTTTAAATTCTGTTTATGTGGCAAATGAATTTTGTTTAAAATTCTGTTTATGTTACTTTATGAATTGCTTTATGATTGCAAATGAATTGCTTGATGGATTTTGAGGTGAAGCCATGCTAACGGCTTGTTTCTCGTTGAATCGAGTTCCCAATAAGAGGAACTTGATTACCCCGTATGAACTTTGGTTCAAAGGCCTAACTTGAGTTTTATACAAGTTTGGGGCTGTCGAGCGGTTGTTCGATTACCCGAACCCAAAAGGAAGACTTTGGGTGATGCATCTTTGTTGGATATGCCGAGCATTCCAAAGCTTATAGGTTATATGTTATTGAACCTAATGATTCTATAGCGATTCACACCGTTATAGAATCGAGAGATGTAATTTTTGACGAGACTAGAATCTCTTCAATGCCCAGGCCAAAGGACATAGTTCCAAGTACTAGTGAAACTAGTGAGGTTGGAAAGCAAGCAATTGTTCCAACCGAATCTCCGATGCTTCGAAGGAGCAAAAGAGGAAGGATTGAAAAATCCTTTGGTCCCGATTTCCAGGTATACTTGGTAGATGGATCAAGAGATGAGATTGGATCCCAATTCCTTTACTGTTATAGTGTTGAGGAGGATCCAAAATCATTTGATGAGGCTATGAAGTCTCAAGATGTTTCTTTCTGGAAAGAAGCAATACATGATGAGATGGACTCCATCATGGGGAATAATACTTGGGTATTATCGGACTTGCCACTGGGTTGCAAACCTTTGGGGTGCAAGTGGATCTTCAAAAGGAAGATGAAAGCGGATGGGTCAATCGAAAAGTTCAAACCTCGATTAGTGATCTAAGGCTTTAGGCAACGGGAAGGTATCGATTATTTTGATACTTATGCCCCGGTTGCGAGAATCTCCACGATTAGATTGTTGATAGCCTTAGCAGCCATCCACAATTTAGTGATTCACCAAATGGATGTCAAAACGGCATTCTTGAATGGTGACTTGGAGGAGGAAATTTACATGAAACAACCGGAAGGTTGTGTTATGCCTGGAATGGAGCATAAGGTGTGTAAACTTGTAAAATCATTGTATGGGCTGAAACAAGCACCCAAACAATGGCATCAGAAATTTGATGAGGTTATCTTGTCCAACGGTTTTATGATAAACCAAGCGGACAAGTGTGCATATAGCAAAGTTGATTCATCCGGTAACGGTGTAATCATTTGCTTATATGTTGATGACATGTTAATCTTTGGCACCGACCAAAATCAATTTGGGAAAACCAAAGAGTTTTTGTCGTTGAGATTCATATGTCGGGTTTCCTTCAATATTGGAGGAATATTCGGATGCAAGTTGGATTACCAATTTGGAAGATCATTCTTCTACGAGTGGTTGGGTGTACTTGCTTGGGGGAGGTGCCATATCATGGGCTTCCAAGAAGCAAACTTGCATCACGAGTTCGACTATGGAGTCGGAATTTGTGGCATTAGCTGCTGCCGGTAAAGAGGCAGAGTGGCTAAGGAATTTGGTCCATGAAATTTCATTATGGCCGAAACCAATATCACCCATTTCTATCCGTTGTGATAGTGAGGCTACATTGGCTAAAGCTTATAGCCAAGTGTACAATGGCAAGTCTAGACACTTAGGTGTTAGACATAGCATGATTCGTGAGCTAATCACGAATGGGTGATTTCGGTTGAGTTTGTTCGGTCGCAACAAAATCTAGCAGACCACTTGACGAAGGGGTTAGCTAGGGACTTGATTCACAAGTCGGTGATAGGGATGGGATTAAAGTCCATCTAAATCTCTAAAAGTGAGATACCCAATTCCCTTCTAATACAACGTTAGAAGCTGAATTCAATGGGAAAGCTCACTCTAAGGGATTGGAGCACAAGATGATCATCCCACGGTTAGTGCTTGGTACTGCAAGTGAAGGAGGTAATTGTTATTTTGCAAAAATGCATGTGCAGGTGCATGAAGAAAAGAACTACCTATATGAGTGGGAAGTGTGGCCGCTTCAAGAAGCTTGGACTTGGCTTTGATGCACTCACGAATGGATAAGGATACATGGCCTGTATAGTGTCAAGTTTATCTTTAGAGAATCTTTTAAATTCATGTGTATGTTATTTTCTGGTACTCAAATGGGTTGACGGGTTCAATCCATAGGACACCCGGATTCTCGAATATTTGAAATATGTAATGTACTAAGATGGAAATTCAATCTTTTAGATATTTTCATTTATGCATGAGTTTGTTTACCTGTATTGAACTTTTATTTTGTGAATCAAGGATTGCACTAAAATCGGGGAGGAATGTTGGTGATTTTAGTGAAATCATCATGTTCATTTTATGTAATTGGATTTACAAAGATAATAATGGGGTTGTTAGCTAAGCTATAACATGAGTTAGGAGGTGTGGAGTGCACACTCGTGTAAGCTAACTAGAACCCGGGATTGTTGGACGGTTAAAATCGACAAGTTACAAAGTGGTTTCATGAGCTAGGTGTCGGGGCCAGTACTGGCGCCAGTTGGCTAGCGCCAAGACTGGCGCCAGGCTCTGGAAATTTGCCCGCGCCCTTTGTGGCGCCAGTTGGCTAGCGCTAAGTCTGGCGCCAAGCTCTGGAATGTTGCTCGCGCCCTTTGTGGCGCCAGTTGTCTAGCGCGGAAAGTAGCGTCGGCGTCTGGACTGGTTTTTCACGTTTGTAACTGTCGTCATTAATTCCACAATCAATCTCATTAAATGAGAGATTATTATCAGTATTCAAAATAGGTCGGTTACGATTCTCTAAATGTGTATAAGTATGAATCGATTTCTGCCTTAATCGATACACATTGAAAAATAGAGATTATCCTCGAGAGAATTTCGTGATACCCGGGCAGTATAGGGTCGAAATATCTCTTACGGAAAGCGAGCTCTCACGCGATCTCTGTCTTTTATCCAAGTTCCATACACTCTATCTCTCCCACGAATTACCCCTAATTCCCCCAACAAGATAACCAATTTTACTTCGTATAATAATCCAGAAAACATTTCATTATGAAAATGTACCTTACCATAATTTAAATATGTTATAAAAGGGTAAGGTAAGAATGAACTCACCTGATAGCAACAGTGTTACTCTTACTTCACTTCTTGAAATTGAAATGATTTCCACCACCAAACTACACAGAGTCTGAAATAACCCAAATACATTGTACTTGTATTAATCTACTTAATAGAATTCTTAAAAGACTAAGAATCCTAAATAACCCGAAATCTCGTCACTTATCGCAACCCAAAGGAAGTACATCTTCGCTTGTCGCAACCTACTTGTGACAACCTCACTTGTCTCAACTTAATTAAACCTCAAAGCTACTTATCGCAACCCAAAGCTTGCGACAAGCACACTTATCGCAACCAACTACTCAGATCACCTGACTTATCGCAACTAGCTGCTTGCGATAAGTCCACTTATCGCAACCCACATGTTGCGATATACCTGCTTATCGCAACCAACATGTTGCGATATTCATACTTATCGCAACTATCATATTGCGACGTTCATACTTGTCTCAACCCACATAAATCGTAATTAAACTAAAACGATACTTTTAAGCCATATCTAATTCTATAAATTTGCAGATATGCTTAAGATTACTACTAGAAGAGATTTATGAACTTAGCTTTAATGCAAACACTACCGCTGCCAGTTCTAAATCATGGGTAGGGTAATTTTTCTCATGTTCTTTAAGTTGTCTTGATGCGTAAGCAATCACCTTGACTCATTGCATCAACACACACCCTAAACCCATCTTTGACGCGTCACTATACATGACCAAATCTTCCGTTCCTTCCGGTAGTGCAAGAATAAGAGCTTCACATAACTTCTGACGAAAAGTTCTGAAAGTTGACTCTTGTTTTTCAGTCCAAACAAACTTTACATTCTTCCGAGTCAACATGGTCAAAGCAGAAGCAATCTTTGAAAAGTCTTTGATAAACCTTCGGTAGTAACCTGCTAGACCCAAGAAACTCCTTATCTCTGATGCGCTCTTCGGTGTTTCCCAGTTCGTCATTGCTTCTATCTTTGACGGATCTACTTTGACTCCTTCAGAAGTAATCACATGTCCCAGAAATTGTACTTCTTTTAACCAAAAATCACACTTCAAGTTGTCATCCATGCATTTCATTCAAAGGATTCAATATCGTTCAGAGAGTTTACAATGTGAATAATAAGAACGATTAACCTAAAACAAACATTAAGGCTAACTATTTATACCTCTTTAAGGTATTTACAAAAAGCACCCTTGAACTTCCATTCAACTAATATTTTGACCCTAACAAATTTGCAGAAATCAATGCAAATCAGAATATGAAGAACTTACAGGCGCCGTTTTCCAGAAACCAATGAAATCCTTGAATCAAACATTTATCTCTCTGCTCTGATACCACATGTAGATCCTAGATTGTGCAATATCAAACAGTATTCATTGAATAATAACACAAATAAGATCAAACTGTTGTCATCCAATTGTATTGAAGATCAAAGAATATTTACAGTTTAAGCGTGCGGCTATGAAAGCTAATAGGATGATTAACCTAAAACATTAAGGAAAATTAACTTTATATACCCTATAGGGGTATTTACAATTTCACCCATAACTTTAAGACAATTACAAATTCTGTTGGTCCCGAAGGCCTATACAAGTTTGTAGAAGGGGGGGGTTGAATACAAACACACGGATTTTACTTTTCTAAATTGTTTATTGATAAATCATTAACAATTTACAGCTTGTTGCAGAAACAAGATTAAGGATAAACCTAAATCTAAACAAGTTGGAACACTAAGGTTTCTTGCACTAAGAGAGATAAGGAAATTACTAATAATAACCTATCTTGAGATAAGAGATTTGAACTTGTCCAGAGTTAGCAAGTTACTTCAAATGAAGTGAGTTCATCTCTTTATATACTGCATGCATTTAATGCAAGTCAGTATATACTTTACACGTGTCATCAGCTGGTTGGTTGTATGTCATTGACCTTGGTTGACAACCTTAGTAGCCGCATGGATGAACAGTGTAGTATCAGAGTGGTTGTACGATTTCAGATATTCGGAGGTTCTTTTCTGACATTTTGTACGGAGTCGTGCAAGGGGGTTAAGACAAAAGTACTTTGTACGGAGGACTTCATGATCATCTTTCGTTGATTCAGCGATCTATCATTTCATATCAGCGAATGATAGAGTTCAGCGATAGCTGAAGTCTTGTACTTGATACTTCACGTTGAGTGGACAAATCTGAGTCTTCGCTGATCCGCATCAGTTCATTAGGAGACTTGTCGCTGGTTCTTGAGCTTGATCTTCGACTTCAGCGTAGAACCTTTGTTGACGTGAAACTTGTCTTCAGAAATCATAAGTAAACAACTAACTTATTAGCGATCATCATAATGACTGAACAGACTCAGAGCATTTATGGTGAACAGCTTCGCTGAATGTTTAACTTAAAAAGCGAGAGTTCCTATCAGCGGTACTGGAAGATCTTAGTACTTATCAGCGATAGTGAAACTCTGATACATATTGTTTACTTACAATTTTCACTAAGTATAAGAGAGGGTCATTATCAATCACTGAGGGTTTGGATCAACAGTCTCCCCCTATTTGATTATGACATAGCAACAGAGAAAATTGCTATTTAATGAAAACATAAGGATAAAAAGGACTCATAAAATATTTGTCCCTTTTACTGTTCTCTGGGATCTTTTCAGTACTGATGGAGTAAAGTACATTCGCTGAAATCTTTCTTTAAAAACTTTGAATCAGGATACAAAGAGAAATGGAAAGATTACAAGTACAAGCAAAATAAATTACAAGTACAAAAGGATAACTGATAAAATAGATGAAAGAGGCGATCCTATCAGCTTACAGAGGTTCTTCCTTAATGAGAAGTTCATCAAGGGTCTTTTCAGTGGGGATCATCCAGTCAGGAACCGTTACACCTTGTTTTCTTTTGTTCAGCGCTTCTTCAAAAATCAAGGGTTTTAGGTGTCGTGCCTGAATGTCTTTTCTGAAGTCACACCAGTAGATGAGATCTCTGAGTTGTTCGATTGGAGTGATTGGAAGCTCAGCGATCCGTTGAAAACATTTACGTCCGTCGTAGTCGAGAAAGAATATTCCATAAGGATTACTGATGACTTTACCAGGGACGAAAAGTTCACATGGTGGCAATGAAATGTCAAGGGCAGATAGATCAGGGTCAGGACCAAGCACTTCAGCGCGAGAGAAACCAATTCCAGTTTCATTTCGTATGACAGGACCTGAGTTTGAATCTTGACGTTTCTTCTTAGGAGAGGCCCTTTTTCTTTTCAGCTCAAGATCAGGAAGAGGAGGAATGTCCACACAAGAAGATATCAAATTGATCTGTCTGTTTATCAGCTTTTCGAAATGATACTTGTACTTAGATTGTGATTTTTGGATAGCTAACCTCATCTCCAGCCATTCAGAGAGACCATACCTTTTTACAGTGTCAGCGCGAAAGGTTTCAGATTGGCCATCTTCTCTGAAAAGTTTGATGTCAACAATAGGTACTCCGATAGAGGTTCTTCCAGAGATGAATACCTTGTTGATCTTCGCTGGACGATATCTGAAGTGTATTTTCTCTTTACACCATATCAGGGTGGTCTGAGAAACTTCAGTTTTCTTTTCCACGATCTTCTGGGCTTCTTCCCAAAGCTTTCGTTGGACTTGAATGGGAACACGTTTCAGCTTGGGGTCTTTGACAGATTCTTGAGTAAGCTTGATGGCGTATTCTCTGTCTTTTTCTTCAGCTTCCTTTCTTTCAGCGATGAGGCGTTCAGCTCTGAGGTGTTCCTTGTATTCAGCTTTTGAAATTCTGAACTTTGGAGGAACTGAAGGCAGTTGATCACGCCTTAGAATGATTCGCTGATCCTCGAATCATTTTATTATTTCCTCTCTTTTCTTCTGTTCTTCTTCTCTTAGCTTTTGAGGAGCTAAGGAAGGTTTGTGTCTGTGTGAGAGAGTCTATTCTTCAGGTTCATCAGTCTCAGAGATCAAATCCAAGACTGGGATTATTTCTTCAGCGGCAGCTGGTATTATTGGTGAAGTCGCAGTTGTGGAGCCTTCAGCGATATCCTCAAACAGGGGAGAGGACTAGCTGAAACACAGCGATCTTACAAGTAAGAACTTGGGTAGAATCAGATAGAGAGAAAAATGTTCAAGTGTATAGGCTTGGGTAGAGGAACTGATAGTGTATGATAGAGGAGGGATGGAGTAAGAGATGTTTAGTGTACCTGACAAACCGGCTTTTCAAGCAAGATCGTCAGATTGTCATTTTCAGCGACGCTTTTGACTTTGCCTTTCTCAGCTCCAGAGGCTGAGGGCTTTGTCTTTGTCCGCTCCCCTGAAGGTTCATTTATCGAGATTCCCTTAAGAGCTTTGATCTTTAGAGCAGGTTTGACGATAAAGAAGTCATCGTCATCTTCGTCATCATCATCATCATTCTTTGGAGAAGAAGATGGTTCATTATCAGGGATGTCGACGGTTTCATCATCTTCTGCTTCGGATTCTTCAGCGTCTTCTTCGAGTTGCTCCCCCTCAGATACAGAGGCGAGCTTCTCGGTTCCCTCAGGGTGTTCATCTCCCTGAGGTCCAGCGGCTGCTTCAGCTTCAATAGTCTTCTCACCCTCTTCAGTGAAGGTGAGGTCTTCGTTCTTCTCTCCCTTGATAGATTCATCATGGGAAAGGTCTTCAGCGCTCTTGGAAGGGTTTTCAGCACTCTTCTCCCCTCTTTTTCATGATGACTGGGGGAGGAATGGGTAGATTCAGCAGCGTTGGTAGGTTCTCTGTCTTCCTGGCCAGAGAGACCTACAGAAGCTTCAATCTTTGCTAATCTGTCTTCAAGGCCAGAAATAGCAGGATTGATCTTTCCGAGCTCAATGCGATCTGTCGCTGTAAAATGTTCAGGTTCAGGGACAGGGGCGGGAGCAGGAGTATTCTCCTTGTGCAGCAGCTGTTCGATCATAGTCTTCATCGAACCAACGTCAGTCTTTACAGAGCTTAAGTCAGTCGTCAGAGTGTTGACATTTGTCTTTACAGCAGACATATCTCCCTCTAGTGTTCCAACCGATGTCAAGCTGCTTCATGTCATCTGTGGAAGTCTTCTTCTCTACCACCGTTGTCAGCTTTTGAAGATTCTCTCCAGCGTTTGTTACAGCTGAAGAGTTGTTGGAGAGAGTGGTGGTGAGACCTGTCAGCTTTGTTTCCACGGATTTCAGAGAGGCGTTGATGTCTCCCAAGTTAGGACCTGTAACAGATAAGAACTTGTGAACAAAGGAAAGCTCAGAAGTTTGGGGTTTAGTCACAGTGTTTATGGGTTGTTGATTACCTACAGGAGGATTAGTGAACTCATCAAAGTCACGGGTGCCTGAGTAAAGTTCCATGTCGTCTTCGAACGTGCCCGTGGATTGTCCTGCAGGTCCTGTCTTCATCATTTCTGGATTATCAGCTTTAGCTTCCGTAGAAATGATGGCATCTCCAGTGATAACTGGAGGAGAGACCAAATGAGTGGAGGGAGAAGCGAAAGATAAGATTGGAGGTTGGGTTCTAAGTTCAGTGTTGGAATCGCTGAGAATCACTTCATCAGTCTTTTGAGAGACTGAGGGAGGTTGGGAAGTTTCCAAGTCTGTAATCTCAACGTTTGGAGACGCTGAGATTGGGATTGAAGGGATGGCTTGTTCAGGTGTGGCAGAGCGTACCACTGAACGTTCCTTCAGCTCTGCAGAAAGAGCTGAGGAGTCTTCAGCATGAGATTGCTGGGGTTGCTCCTTTGTTTTCTTGATCCTTTTAGAATCAAGTGGGGTGTGAGAGTGTTTCCTTTTAAGAGGAATGGAAGTGGCAGCTGGGGTATCAGCGGTGGGTTTGTCCGCTGAAGGAGCTGCAGAAGTAGAAGAAGTATGAGGGTTAAGAAGAGTTAAGAGTGTGGAAAGACGTACCTCATTTACGGTTGGTTTAAAGTCGAGTATCTTTGGACCGACCTGAGAAAGTTTCAGGTCACCATCAGTTGGGTAGGTTTCCTTCAGGCCACATTGGAAGATGGCGCTGATGAACCGTGGGTAAGGAACCCATGGAGGTCTGTCAGCGACGGTGTCCACTCGTAGAACCAGGTCATCATAGATGATCGATGCCCAGTCTATGTTGAGACCTTTCAGCAGTGCATAACCCATTGCTTGCTGAGGTTTAGCGGCTTGGTCGGAGGAGCCACTCTTTGCAGTCATGCAGCTTATCAGATGAGCGAAGATGAAATTCATCTCGCTGGGCATTTTCGATTTCTTGATGATCGTCAGCTTCTTCTCGGGCTTCATGTCTCTGCCTATCTCCCATACATAGCCCATTGCATCGAAGAATGCAATGATGGCTTCCCTGTCTGAGTTTTTCTTGGGGTCAGGGAGGGGAACAAAAGGTTTTTCCTTGGTGGCGATGGGAAGGCTGAGAGCTTTGCGAATAATGGTTGGGGTGATCTTTATGGTGCCATATTCGATATCGCAGAGGATGCAATCTATTATTTTGGAGGGGTCTTTGGCTGAAGGTAATTGAGTGTGTCTCGCTGAGTACCAGAATTGTAAGAGCAAAAGCTGATGTGCAGGAGGTGTTATGGTCAGGGCTGTGGAGATGCAGCAATTCTTCAGAAATTTCACAGCATCATCTAGATGTGTGACTTGCTTTCGAGGAGGAAACTCGAGAAGCGCAGAGAGGTTGTTCACCTTAGTCCAATCCAGTTTGTCAAGTTCAAACTTGACTTGTGGAGCCTTGAGGATTTCCACTTCCTCAGAGTCAGCGGAGATGTTCTCAGCGTTAGCAGGAATGTCAGACGAGGTCATTTCTCTGTATTAACAGTTCAACCAAAGATGTTAACAAATAAGAATAATCTTATTGTGGAAAGAAATTTCCAATAAGATGTTTCGAGTTTTATCCATTTCATTCAGACACAAATGTCTTAATGAAGATTAGGGTTTTTCATGTTTTTGAAAACGAAAATTTCAAACCCAAAAAAAATCTTGTTTTACAGTTTTCTTTGAAGATTGAGATACTGGAAAAACGAATGTGAAGAACAAGTTTAAGATTTTTGCATTTAAACTTGAAGAACAACCATGAAATGGTTGTGTTCATAAAACCATGAAAGAAAATGATTTTATTTTTAAGAAGTTCTTTTGTTTTGATCTTGTTAAGAACAAAGAGTAGATCACAAACAAGTTATTTTGCATTAGGTAATAAATAAGAACATATTAACCTTGATGTTTGATGAAGAAGATGATGAACAGTTCTTGAAGTTTGAAAGCACAAATGCAACAGTGAATTCTTTCTTGCGGAGGAAGATTGATCGCGTAAAAGAAAAATATAAACAAAGAGTTTGTTTATATAGAGATTTTAGAAAGAGAAAATCTTGAGCGGGAAAAGATTTTCATCATGACACGGACACGTGTTTGCATTTGATTGGAAGTATGAACGAGACGTGCAAACGTGTGTCAGGAAGAGAAAACGTGCCGGGGTTTATCCGTTGCCATGACGTCACAACTGTCCTTTCATATTCTTGGTTGTCTCTGAGGTTTTGAAAAACTCGGAGATACTTTTGAAAACATGAAGTACTGAATGAAAATATTCAGTGAAGGTTTTAAGAAATTTCAAAAATATCGCTGTTAAAGAAGAGATATTCAGCGATGCATTTTGTTTTGAAATCTTGCATTTTCTTGCGATTGTCAGAGAGAGAACATACCTTGATATCAGTGAATCAAGTTTATTCAGAGAGAAGATGATAGAATGGGTTATACAAGTTGATTTTATCCTTTCGCTGATTAATGTGAACCGCTGAAGATTTTATCCTTCAAAGTTCAGCATTCCAAGCTCGCTGATGAGAAAGTTGAATCTTGTCTCATCAAGAGGTTTGGTAAATAAGTCAGCTAACTGATAATCAATTGGGATAAAATGAAGTTCTATATCACCATTCATCACATGATCTCTGATAAAATGATATCTGATTTCTATATGTTTGGTCTTTGAATGTAGTACTGGATTGTTTGCTATAGCGATGGCACTTGTGCTGTCGCAATAGATTGGAATTTTAGAGAGCTGAAGATCATAGTCTAGTAGCTGATTTCTCATCCACAAGACCTGAGAGCAGCAGCTTCCAGCGGCTACATATTCAGCTTCAGCTGTGGAAGTGGACACTGAATTTTGCTTTTTACTTGTCCAACTTACCAGCTTTCCACCCAGGAGCTGACATCCTCCTGTGGTGCTTTTCCTATCCATTTTGCAACCTGCAAAATCACTATCTGAATATGCAGTAAGATCGAATCCTAAGTCTTTGGGATACCAAAGACCTAGATTCGCTGTACCCTTAAGATATCGAAAGATTCGCTTTACGGCTTTCATAAGAGATATCTTAGGTTCAGCTTGATATCGTGCACACAAGCATGTTGCAAACATAATATCGGGTCGGCTAGCTGTAAGATACAATAGTGAGCCGATCATCCCACGGTACAGCGTGACATTGACAGGAACACCTTTTGTGTCCTTATCAAGTGTCAGCGGTGGTGCCATAGGGGTTTTCATAGCTGAACTTTCAGTTAAGTCGAATTTCTTCAGCATATCTTTAACATACTTTCCCTGATTAATGAAAGTTCCTTTCTCAGTTTGCTTAATCTGAAGACCAAGGAAATATGTTAGTTCACCCATCATGCTCATTTTATACTCATCTTTCATTCTATCAGCGAAACGAGTACAAAGCTCAGGGTTAGTAGAACCAAATATAATGTCATCAACATATATTTGAACTAGAATGATATGACCTTTCACTTTTCTAAAAAATAGCGTTTTGTCAATCTTACCTCGCTCAAATTTTTCAATATGTAGATAAGTGGAAAGAGTGTCATACCATGCACGTGGAGCTTGCTTCAAGCCATAAAGTGCCTTATCCAGTTTATAAACATAATCTGGACGCTTAGGATCTGAGAATCCTGGAGGTTGTTCTACATACACTTCTTCATTCAGCTTTCCATTTAGAAACGCTGATTTGACATCCATCTGATGTACTTTGAAGTTTTTGTATACCGCATATGCTAAGAATAGACTAATAGATTCAAGTCTTGCTACTGGAGCAAATGTTTCGTCGTAATCTATACCTTCCTCTTGTCTGTATCCCTGAGCAACAAGTCGAGCTTTGTTGCGGGTTACAGTACCATGTTCGTCCAACTTGTTTCGATAGACCCATTTAGTGCCTCTTACTGTTTTATCAGTTGGTCTCCGAACAAGTTTCCAAACTTTGTTTCTTTCAAATTCAGTCAGCTCTTCTTGCATGGCACTGACCCAGTTTGGATCTTTGAGGGCATCATCTACTTTCTTTGGTTCAGTTAGTGAAATAAAATTTACAAATAAACAAATATTACCTGCACTTCGTCGAGTCTGAATCCCAGCGTTTGGATCACCAAGAATTTGATCAATTGGGTGATTTATAGTCCATCGCTGAGCCGGAGCGTGAGACGCTGACTCAACTTGAACTTGAGGAGCTGAAGATGAAGCTTCAGCGACGTCGGGAGTATCAGCCAAGAGAGGAATTGATGCAGTTGTCATTATATTCACTGATTGCTGAGAAGTAGATGGAATGTCTGAAACATTTGGATCAACTGCAGGTATAGTGTTTATAGGAACAGCTGAGACCCATGATGTTTCAGCTTCACTATTCTGCATGTTTGGAATGATAGTGGGACTATCATCTTCTACTGGATGAGCATGAGGAGTGGGAAAATCTTCTGAATCACCAAGATGAGAAAACATCCATTGATTCAGTTCTTCTGTATCAGCGTTCGGTTTAGAGTTCGCTGAACGGGATTCGTCAAACGTGACGTGAATAGTTTCTTCTACAGTTTGTCTTCTTCGATTGAAGACTCTGAAGGCTTTGGAAACTGAGGAGTATCCAAGAAAGATTCCATCATCAGCCTTAGGATCGAACTTTCCAAGAGCATCTCTATTGTTCAGTATGAAACACTGACACCAAAGATGTGAAGAAAGCTGATTGAGGGCTTTCTCCCATGAAAAAGTTCATAGGCTATTTTATTTAATCTTTTGACTATCAGCGACCTGTTTTGCGTAAAACAAGCAGTGTTGACAGCTTCTGCCCAAAACTGAGTAGGCAGGTGAGAATCGCTGAGCATTGAACGTGCAGCTTCAATAATTGTTCCATTTCTTCTTTCAGCGACTCCATTTTGTTGCGGTGTTCTCACTAAAGAAAAGTTGTGAGAAATACCCTTACTCTCAAAGAAGGAATCAAGAGAACTGTTTTTGAATTCAGTTCCATGATCACTCCTTATTGAGCGAACGGTCAGATTGTTCAGGGTTTCCATCTTCCGAACAAAGGTGATGAGTTCTTCAGGGGTGTCACTCTTAGAACGGAGAAACATTACCCAAGTGAAGCGAGAGAATTCATCAACTATGACCAACGTATATTTCTTTCCAGCGATGGATTGTTTGTTAACAGGGCCAAACAAATTGTTCGTCCTGAAGGCCTATACAAGTTTGTAGAAGGGGGGGTTGAATACAAACACACAGAATTTACTTTTCTAAATTGTTTATTGATAAATCATTAACAATTTACAGCTTGTTGTGGAAACAAGATTAAGGATAAACCTAAATCTAAACAAGTTGGAACACTAAGGTTTCTTGCACTAAGAGAGATAAGGAAATTACTAATAATAACCTATCTGAGATAAGAGATTTGAACTTGTCCAGAGTTAGCAAGTTACTTCAAAAGAAGTGAGTTCATCTCTTTATATACTGCATGCATTTAATGCAAATCAGTATATACTTTACACGTGTCATCAGCTGGTTGGTTGCATGTCATTGACTTTTGATGACAACCTTAGTAGCCGTAAGGATGAACAGTGTCGTATCAGAGTGGTTGTACGATTTCAGATTTTCGGAGGTTCTTTTCTGACATTTCGTACGGAGGCGTGCAAGGGTGGTTAAGACAAAAGTACTTTGTAAGGAGGACTTCATGATCAGCTTTCGTTGATTCAGCGATTATCATTTTCTATTCAACGAATGATAAAGTTCAGCGATAGCTGAAGTCTTGTACTTGATACTTCCCGTTGAGTGGACAAATCTGAGTCTTCGCTGATCCGCATCAGTTTATTAGGAGACTTGTCGCTGGTTCTTGAGCTTGATCTTCGACTTCAGCGTAGAACCTTTGTTGACGTGAAACTTGTCTTCAGAGATCATAAGTAAACAACTAACTTATCATCGATCATCATAATGACTGAACAGACTCAGAGCATTAATGATGAACAGTTTCGCTGAATGTTTAACTTACAGAGCGAGAGTTCCTATCAGCGGTACTGGAAGATCTTAGTACTTATCAGCGATAGTGAAACTCTGATACATATTGTTTACTTACAATTTTCACTAAGTATAAGAAAGGGTCATTATCAAATCACTGAGGGTTTGGATCAACAATCTCCCCCTATTTGATTATGACATAGCAACAAAGAAAATTGCTATTTAATGAAAACATAAGGATAAAAAGAACTCATAAAATATTTGTCCCTTTTACTGTTTTCTGGGATCTTTTCAGTACTGATGGAGTAAAGTACATTCGCTGAAATATTTCTTTAAAACTTTGAATAAGGTTACAAAGAGAAATGGAAAGATTACAAGTACGAGCGAAATAAATTACAAGTACAAAAGGATAACTGATAAAATAGATGAAAGAGGCGATTTTATCAGCTTACAAAGGTTCTTCCTTAATGAGAAGTTCATAAAGGGTCTTTTCAGTGGGGATCATCCAGTCGGGAACCGTTACGCCTTGTTTTCTTTTGTTCAGCGCATCTTCAAAGATCAAGGGTTTTAGGTGTCGTTCCTGAATGTCTTTTCTGAAGTCGCACCAGTAGATGAGATCTCTGAGCTGTTCGATTGGAGTGATTGGAAGCTCAGCGATCCGTTGAAAACATTTACGTCCGTCGTAGTCGAGAAAGAATATTCCATAAGGATTACTGATGACTTTACCAGGGACGAAAAGTTCACATGGTGGCAAAGAAATGTCAAGGGCAGATAGATCAGGGTCAGGACCAAGCACTTCAGCGCGAGAGAAACCAATTCCAGTTTCATTTCGTATGACAGGACCTGAGTTTGAATCTTGACGTTTCTTCTTTGGAGAGGCCCTTTTTCTTTTCAGCTTAAGATCAGGAAGAGGAGGAATGTCCACACAAGAAGATATCAAGTCGATATGTCTGTTTATCAGCTTTTCGAAATGATCCTTGTACTTAGATTGTGACGAATGGATAGCTAACCTCATCTCCAGCCATTCAGCGAGACCATACCTTTTTACACTGTCAGCGCGAAAGGCTTCAGATTGGCCATCTTCTCTGAAAAGTTTGATGTCAACAATAGGTACTCCGATAGAGGTTCTTCCAGAGATGAATACCTTGTTGATCTTCGCTGGACGATATCTGAAGTGAATTTTCTCTTTACACCAGATCAGGGTGGTCTGAGAAACTTCAGTTTTCTTTTCCACGATCTTCTGGGCTTCTTCCCAAAGCTTTCGTTGGATTTGAATGGGAACACGTTTCATCTTGGGGTCTTTGACAGATTCTTGAGTAAGCTTGATGGCATATTCTCTGTCTTTTTCTTCAGCTTCCTTTCTTTCAGCGATTAGGCGTTCAGCTCTGAGGTGTTCCTTGTATTCAGCTTTTGAGATTCTGAACTTTGGAGGAACTGAAGGAAGTTGATCACGCCTCAGAATGATTCGCTGATCCTCGAATCGCTTTATTATTTCCTCTCTTTTCTTTTGTTCCTCTTCACTTAGCTTTTGAGGAGCTAAGGAAGGTATGCGTTTGTGAGAGAGAGTCTGTTCCTCAGGTTCATCAGTCTCAGAGATCAAATCCAAGACTGGGATTATTTCTTCAGCGGCAGCTGGTATTTTTGGTGAAGTCGCAGTTGTGGAGCCTTCAGCGATATCCTCAAACAGGGGAGAGGACTAGCTGAAACACAGCGATCTTACAAGTAAGAACTTGGGTAGAAACAGATAGAGAGAATTGGTTTAAGTGTATAGGCTTGGGTAGAGGAACTGATAGTGTATGATAGAGGAGGGATGGAGTAAGAGATGTTTAGTGTACCTGACAAATCGTCTTTTCAAGCAAGATCGTCAGATTGTCATCTTCAGCGACGCTTTTGCCTTTGCCTTTCTCAGCTCCAGAGGCTGAGGGCTTTGTCTTTGTCCGCTCCCCTGAAGGTTCATTTATCGAGATCCCCTTAAGAGCTTTGATCCTTAGGGCAGGTTTGACGATAAAGAAATCATCGTCATCTTCGTCATCATCATCATCATTCTTCTTTGGAGAAGAAGATGGTTCATCATCAGGGATGTCGACGGCTTCATCATCTTCTGCTTCGGATTCTTCAGCGTCTTCTTCGAGTTGCTCCCCCTCAGATACAGAGGCGAGCTTCTCGGTTCCCTCAGGGTTTTCATCTCCCTGAGGTCCAGCGGCAGCTTCAGTTTCAATAGTCTTCTCACCCTCTTCAGCGAAGGTGAGGTCTTCGTTCTTCTCTCCCCTGATAGATTCATCATGGGAAAGGTCTTCAGCGCTCTTCTCCCTGGGATGTTCAGCGCTCTTCTCCCCCTCTTTTTCATGATGACTGGGGGAGGAATGGGTAGACTCTTCAGCTGTGGGAGGCTCTCTGTCTTCTTGGCCAGAGATACCCACACAGCTTTCAATCTTTGCTAATCTGACTTCTAGGCCAGTTATAGCAGGATTGATCTTTTCCAGCTCTTTGCGATCCGTCGCTGTGAAATTTCCAATACAGGGACAGGGGCAGGTTCAGGAGCAGGAGTTCTCGCCTTGTTGAGCAGCTCTTCAATCATTGTTTTCATCGAACCAACGTCGGTCTTTACAGAGCCTAAGTCAGTCGTCAGAGTTTGAACATTTGTCTTCACAGCAGACATATCACCCTCTAGTGCTCCAACCGATGTCTTCAGCGTTGTTACTTCGCCGGACATGGAGGAAACTGATTGTTTGAGTGAGGTGTAGTCTGTGTAGATATCAGCGAGCACCTTAGCGAAATCGCTGAGAGTCTTATCAACTTGCTTCAAGTCATCTGCGGAAGCCGTCTTCTCCACCACCGTTGTCAGCTTTGTCAAATTTTCTCCAGCGGTGGTTACAGCTGCAGAGTTGTCGGAGAGTGTGGTGGTGAGATCTGTCAGCTTTGTTTCCACGGACTTCAGAGAAGCGTTGATGTCTCCCAAATTAGGACCTGTAACACATAAGTACTTGTGAACAAAGGAAAGCTCAGAAGTTTCAGGTTTAGTTACAGTGTATATGGGTTGATTTGTACCTGCAGGAGGATTGATGAACTCGTCAAAGTTGCGGATCCCTGAAAAATGTTCCATATCTTCCTCAAAAGTTCGGTGAGGAATGGTGATCTCTGCAGGTCCTGTCTTCATCATTCTTTGAGAAGCGTCAGCGGAGGCTTCTGGAATGATGGCATCTCCAGTATTCTTTGGAGGAGAGTCCAAGTGAGTAGAGGGAGAAGCGAAGGATAAGAATTGGGATCGGGTACTGAGTTCAGCGTTGGATTCGCTGAAAATCGCTTCATCAGTCTTTGGAGAGACTGAAGGAGGTTGGGTAGGTTCCAAGTTTCTAACCTCAGCGTTTAGAGACGCTGAAGTCGGGATTGAAGGGATGGTTTGAATGGGTGTGGCAGAGCGTACCACAGAACTTTCCTTCAGCTCTGCAGAATGCGCTGAGGAGACTTCAGCAGGAGATTGTTGGGGCTGCTCCTTGGTTTTCTTGATCCTTTTGGAACCAAGCGGGATTGAAGAGTGTTTCCTTTTCTTAGAAGGAGAGGAATGTGTGGCCGGGGTATCAGCGATGGGTATTGTCGCTGAAGGAGCCACAGAAGTTGAAGAAGTTGGGTTGAGAAGAGTGAGAAGGGTAGAAAGACGTACCTCATTTTCGACAGGTTTGAAGTCGAGCACCTTAGGGCCAACCTGAGAGAGTTTCAGGTCACCCTCTTTCGGGTAGCTGTCCTTCAGGCCATATTGAAAGATGGCGCTGATGAATCGGGGGTAGGGAACCCATGCAGGTCTGTCAGCGGCAGAATCCACGCGTTGCACTAAGTCATCATAGATAATAGATGCCCAGTCGATGTGTAGACCTTTCAGCAGAGCGTATCCCATTGCTTGCTGAGTTTGAGCGGCTTGATCAGAGGAGCCGGTTTTCGCAGTCATGCAGCTGATCAGATGGGCGAAGATGAAATTCATCTCGCTTGGCATTTTTGACTTCTTTATTAGCGTCAGCTTCTTCTCAGGCTTCTTGTCTCTGCCAATTTCCCATACATAGCCCATTGCATCAAAAAATGCAATAAGAGCTTCTTTGTCAGCGTGTTTTTTATGGTCAGGGAATGGAACGAAAGGTTTTTCTTTGGTAGCGTTGGGAAAGTTTAGAGCTTTGCGAATGATTGCGGGGGTTATCTTTATTGTGCCATACTCAGTATCGCTGAGTATGCAGTCAATAGTTTTGGAGGGATCTTTGGCGGATGGTAGCTGAGAGTGTCTGGCAGAGTACCAGAACTGGGATAGCAATAGCTGACTTGCAGGAGGTGTGATTGTCAGGGCTGTTGAAATGCATCTATTCTTAAGGAAATTTACAGCATCATCCAGATGTGTAACTTGCTTTCGAGGAGGAAACTCGAAAAGCGCAGAGAGGTTGTTTATCTTGGTCCAGTCAAGTTGATCCATAGAAAACTTAACCTGTGGAGCCATTACGATATCCACTTCTTTAGAGTCAGTGGAGAAGTTCTCAGCGGTGGCATGAATCTTGGAAGTTGTCATTTCTCTGTATTATTAGTTCAACCAAAGATGTTAACAAATAAGAATTATCTTAATGTGGAAAGAAATTTCCATTAAGATGTTTCAAATTTTATCCATTTCATTCAGACAAAAATGTCTTAATTAAGATTAGGGTTTTTCTTGATTTTTGAAACGAAATGTAAAACCCCTAAAGTCTTGTATTCCAGTTTCTAAAAAAAACTGGATACGAATGAAGAACAAGTTTAGGATTTTTGCATTTAAACTTGAAGAACAACCATGAAATGGTTGTGTTCATAAAACCATGAAAGAAATGATTTCATTTTACAAAGTTCTTTTGTTTGATCTTGTTAAAACAAAGAGAAGATCGGAAACAAGTTATACGCATTTGGTAATAAATAAGAACATATTAACCTTGATGTTTGATAACGAAGATGATGAACAGTTCTTGAGGTTTTTGAGAGCACAAATGCAACAGAGGATTCTTTCTTGCGGAGGAAGATTTGATCGCGTAAAAAACAAATATAAACCAAGAGTTTGTTTATATAGAGATTTTAGAAAGAGAAAATCTTTGAGCGGGAAAAGATTTTCATCATGACACGGACACGTGTTTGCATTTGATTGGCGAAAGAACGAAACGTGCAAACGTGTGTCAGAAAGAAGAACGTGCCGGGGTTTATCCGTTGCAATGACGTCACAACTGTCCTTTCATATTCTTGGTTGTCTCTGAGGTTTTGAAAAACTCAGGGACTCTTTGAAAACATGAAGCACTGAATAGAAATATCAGTGAAGGTTTTAAGAAATTTCAAAAAGTCGCTGTTAAGGAAGAGATATTCAGCGATGCAATTTATTTTGAAATCTTGCATTTACATGCGATATGTAAGAGAGAGTAAACATACCTTGATATCAGCGAATCAAGTTTATTCAGAGAGAGAATGATAGAATGGGTTATACAAGTTGATTTTATCCTATCGCTGATCAATGTGAACCGCTGAAGGTTTTATCCTTCAAAGTTCAGCATTCCAAGCTCGCTGATGAGAAAGTTGAATCTTGTCTCATCAAGAGGTTTTGTAAATAGATCAGCTAACTGATAATCAGTTGGAATAAAATGAAGTTCTATATCACCATTCATCACATGATCTCTGATAAAATGATTTCTGATTTCGATGTGTTTTGTCTTTGAGTGTAGCACTGGGTTGTTGGCTATGGCGATGGCACTTGTGCTGTCGCAATAGATTGGAATTTTTGACAGCTGAAGATCATAGTCTAGTAGCTGATTTCTCATCCACAAGACCTGAGAACAGCAGCTTCCAGCGGCTACATACTCAGCTTCAGCTGTGGAAGTGGATACTGAGTTTTGCTTCTTACTTGTCCAACTTACCAGCTTTCCACCCAGGAGCTGACATCCTCCTGTGGTGCTTTTTCTATCCATTTTACAACCTGTAAAATCACTATCTGAATATGCAGTAAGATCGAATCCTGAGTCTTTGGGATACCAAAGACCTAGATTCGCTGTACCCTTAAGATATCGAAAGATTCGCTTTACAGCTTTCATATGAGATATCTTAGGTTCAGCTTGATATCGTGCACACAAGCATGTTGCAAACATAATATCGGGTCGGCTAGCTGTAAGATACAATAGTGAGCCGATCATCCCACGGTACAACGTAACATTGACAGGAACACCCTTTGTGTCCTTATCAAGTGTCAGCGGTGGTGCCATAGGGGTTTTCATAGCTGAACTTTCAGTTAAGTCGAATTTCTTCAGCATATCTTTAACATATTTTCCCTGATTTATAAAGGTTCCTTTTTCAGTTTGCTTAATCTGAAGACCAAGGAAGTATGTTAGTTCACCCATCATGCTCATTTTATACTCATCTTTCATTCTATCAGCGAAACGAGTACAAAGCTCAGGGTTAGTAGAACCAAATATAATGTCATCAACATATATTTGAACTAGAATGATATGACCTTTCACTTTTCTAAAAAATAGAGTTTTGTCAATCTTACCTCGCTCAAATTTTTCAATATGGAGATAAGTGGAAAGAGTGTCATACCATGCACGTGGAGCTTGCTTTAAGCCATAAAGTGCCTTGTCCAGTTTATAAACATAACCTGGACGCTTAGGATCTGAGAATCCTGGAGGTTGTTCCACATAAACTTCTTCATTCAGCTTTCCATTCAGAAACGCTGACTTAACATCCATCTGATGTACAGTGAAGTTTTTGTGTACAGCATATGCTAAGAAAAGACGAATAGACTCAAGTCTTGCTACTGGAGCAAATGTTTCGTCATAATCTATGCCTTCCTCTTGTCTGTATCCCTGAGCAACAAGACGAGCTTTGTTGCGGGTTACAGTACCATGTTCGTCCAACTTGTTTCGATAGACCCATTTAGTGCATATCACAGTTTTGTCAGTTGGTCTTCGAACAAGTTTCCAAACTTTGTTTCTTTCAAATTCAGTCAGCTCTTCTTGCATGGCGCTGACCCAGTTTGGATCTTTGAGGGCATCATCTACCTTCTTTGGTTCAGTTAGTGAAATAAAATTTACAAATAAACAAATATTACCTGCACTTCGTCGAGTCTGAATCCCAGCGTTTGGATCACCAAGAATTTGATCAATTGGGTGATTTATGGTCCATCGCTGAGCCGGAGCGTGAGATGCTGACTCAACTTGATCTTGTGAAGATGAAGCTTCAGCGACGTCGGGAGTATCAGCCAAGAGAGGAATGGAAGCAGTTGTCATTATATTCACTGATTGCTGAGAGGTAGATGGAATGTCTGAGATATTTGGATCAACTGCAGGTATAGTGTTTATAGGAACAGCTGAGACCCATGATGTTTCAGCTTCACTATTCTGCATGTTTGGAATGATAGTGGGACTATCATCTTCTACTGGATGAGCATGAGGAGTGGGAATATCTTCTGAATCACCAAGATGAGAAAACATCCATTGATTCAGTTCTTCTGTATCAGCGTTCGGTTTAGAGTTCGCTGAACGGGATTCATCAAACGTGACGTGAATAGTTTCTTCTACAGTTTGTCTTCTTCGATTGAAGACTCTGAAGGCTTTGGAAACTGAGGAGTGTCCAAGAAAGATTCCATCATCAGCCTTAGGATCAAACTTTCCAAGAGCATCTCTATTGTTCAGTATAAAACACTGACAACCAAAGATGTGAAGAAAGCTGATCGAGGGCTTTCTACCATGAAAAAGTTCATAGGCTGTTTTATTGAATCTTTTGACTATCAGCGACCTGTTTTGCGTAAAACAAGCAGTGTTGACAGCTTCTGCCCAAAACTGAGTAGGCAGGTGAGAATCGATGAGCATTGAACGTGCAGCTTCAATAATTGTTTTATTTCTTCTTTCAGCGACTCCATTTTGTTGCGGTGTTCTCACTGACGAAAAGTTGTGAGAAATACCCTTACTCTCAAAGAAGGAATCAAGAGAACTATTTTTGAATTCAGTCCCATGATCACTCCTTATTGAGCGAACGGTCGGATTGTTCAGGGTTTCCATCTTCCGAACAAAGGTGATGAGTTCTTCAGGGGTGTCACTCTTAGAACGGAGAAACATTACCCAAGTGAAGCGTGATAATTCATCAACTATGACCAGCGTATATTTCTTTCCAGCGATGGATTGTTTGTTAACAGGGCCAAACAAATCCATATGGAGTAGTTGTAGAGGAGATGACACTGAGGAAACTTGCTTTGATTTAAAGCTTGCTTTGGACTGCTTCCCTTTTTCACACGCTGAACATAATGACTCTTTTGCGTATGAATGCTGAGGTAGACTAGTGACTAACTCTTTTGAAGAAAGAGTGTTCAGTGTCTTGAAATTTAGATGAGATAGCCTCTTATGCCATAGCCAGTTGACATCAGATGAGGCCTTTGAGAAGAAACAGGAGTTCTCAGTGGTTGTTGAGTCCATGTTTATTACATAAACATTTTCCAAACGATAACCGCTGAGAGCTATCTTCTCCTTTTTGTCAGAGACAAAGCAGGATTCCTTAGTAAAAATTACTTTGTTATCCATGTCGCAAAGCTGACTGATGCTTAGAAGATTATGCTTCAGCCCTTCAACATATGCGACTCTTCTGAAGGAGGTTGTACCATTTGAAAGTACACCATACCCTCGGGTATGTCCTTTTCCATTTCCACCGAAAGTCACAGAGGGGCCTTTCTCTTCTTTGTATTCAGCGAGCAGGCTTTTCTTACCAGTCATGTGTCTAGAGCATCCGCTATCGAGATACCAGATACCCTTCTTAACCTGAATAGCAGAGGTTGAAGTGGAGGGAATGTCTGAACTTTCTTCCTCTTCTTCAATCTTGGCCATGAGACATTGATTTGCTTCATCATCTTCAGAATCAGATGATGATGCTTCTTCATCAGAAGCAGCCCAATCATAGTCAGTCATCAGGCCTTTGCCTTTCTTCTTAAAGCTTTTCAGCTTCGCATATTTTTCTTTCAGCTTTGAGTATTTGTCATCTTTATTCCTTGGAACAAAGGATTTCTTTGTAAAAGCTGAGGGTCTAGAAACTTTCTTAGACCTGCACTCGTTAGCAAAATGTCCTATCTTTTCGCAGTTAAAACAAGTAGCAGTAGCCTTATCAACAAAAACTGATGATTTAGGCTTGTCAGCTATGGAAAGAGGTTTGTTCTTTCTAAACATTTTCTTCTTGGCAAATCTCCTGAACTTTTTGGTTAGGAGAGCCAAGGATTCATCATCTGAAAAATCAGAATCTGATGAACTTTCAGAGTTACTCTCTAACTCAGTGATAGTGACCGAGGGTCGCTGAGTAGAAAGTTCCTATGAGATTAAAGCAATAGGGGTGCTTTTGGAATCTTTTACAAGATTCTTCTTAAGATGGCTTGATTGCTCATGATTCAGCAACGTGCCATATAAGGTAGCAAGGGTCATTGATCTTAGATCCTTTGACAGCTTGAGACACAAGGAATAATTGTCCCAGCTTTCAGGTAAACATTCTAGAAACTTTGTCAGCACTTCAAAGTTAGAATATTCCTTACCAACAGTTTTCAGATCTATAATTAAACAATTAAAACATTGGTGAACTTCAGAGAGAGTTTCATTCTTACCAGAAATGAAGCTTTCGTATTGTCTTACCAGGTTAATCTTTCTTGAGTCCTGGACTTCAGACGTTCCTTCATACGGAACACATATTGTGTCCCACATGGCTTTTGATGTTTTCAGATTCATGACGGAATGGTAGACTTCGTCAGGAAGAGCCATGGATAGTATGGATCTGGCTTTTGTATCTATAGCCACTTTCTTCTTATCTTCGTCAGTCCATTGATGGATTTCTTTAGGTACCAGCCTTTCTGGAATAGCAGGTCTATTCTCAGTGCCTGGAACTGCAGCATCAAATCTTAGAGGGATGAATGGACCATCCTCAATATAGTAAGGCATAGTAGGGTCTACACCTTCTAAGAAGAGTGTCATCCTATTTTTCCATAAGTTGAAGTTATCTCTGGAAAATCTAGGGGGTTTTGCAAGAGAACCAGTGTCTATATAATTTGTGTTTGTATTGGTGGCCATTTTCAGATAATAGCAAGGAAGAGAAATATCTTAGATTAGATCTTGTTTATGAGATTAAACAAATCCGCTCTGATACCACTTGTTGGTCCCGAAGGCCTATACAAGTTTGTAGAAGGGGGGTTGAATACAAACACACAGATTTTACTTTTCTAAATTGTTTATTGATAAATCATTAACAATTTACAGCTTGTTGCGGAAACAAGATTAAGGATAAACCTAAATCTAAACAAGTTGGAACACTAAGGTTTCTTGCACTAAGAGAGATAAGGAAATTACTAATAATAACCTATCTGAGATAAGAGATTTGAACTTGTCCAGAGTTAGCAAGTTACTTCAAAAGAAGTGAGTTCATCTCTTTATATACTGCATGCATTTAATGCAAATCAGTATATACTTTACACGTGTCATCAGCTGGTTGGTTGCATGTCATTGACTTTTGATGACAACCTTAGTAGCCGTAAGGATGAACAGTGTAGTATCAGAGTGGTTGTACGATTTCAGATTTTCGGAGGTTCTTTTCTGACATTTCGTACGGGGGCGTGCAAGGGTGGTTAAGACAAAAGTACTTTGTACGGAGGACTTCATGATCAGCTTTCGTTGATTCAGCGATTATCATTTTCTATTCAGCGAATGATAAAGTTCAGCGATAGCTGAAGTCTTGTACTTGATACTTCACGTTGAGTGGACAAATCTGAGTCTTCGATGATCCGCATCAGTTCATTAGGAGACTTGTCGCTGGTTCTTGAGCTTGATCTTCGACTTCAGCGTAGAACCTTTGTTGACGTGAAACTTGTCTTCAGAGATCATAAGTAAACAACTAACTTATCAGCGATCATCATAATGACTGAACAGACTCAGAGCATTAATGATGAATAGTTTCGCTGAATATTTAACTTACAGAGCGAGAGTTCCTATCAGCGGTACTGGAAGATCTTAGTACTTATCAGCGATAGTGAAACTCTGATACATATTGTTTACTTACAATTTTCACTAAGTATAAGAAAGGGTCATTATCAAATCACTGAGGGTTTGGATCAACACAAATCCATATGGAGTAGTTGTAGAGGAGATGACACTGAAGAAACTTGTTTTGACTTAAAGCTTGCTTTGGTCTGCTTCCCTTTT
Source organism: Saussurea involucrata (assembly GCA_033807775.1). NCBI lineage: Eukaryota > Viridiplantae > Streptophyta > Magnoliopsida > Asterales > Asteraceae > Saussurea > Saussurea involucrata. Next base: position 63,339,532 of record CM066314.1, on the reverse strand, counting down.
TCACACGCTGAACATAACGACTCTTTGGCGTATGAATGATGAGGTAGACCAGTGACTAACTCTTTTGAAGAAAGAGTATTCAGTGTCTTGAAATTTAAATGAGATAGCCTCTTATGCCATAGCCAGTTGACATCAGATGAGGCCTTTGAGAAAAAACAGGAGTTCTCAGTGGTTGTTGAGTCCATGTTTATTACATAAACATTTTCCAAACGATAACCGCTGAGAGCTATCTATCTTCTCCTTTTTGTCAGTGACAAAGCAGGATTCCTTAGTAAAGATTACTTTGTTATCCATGTCGCAAAGCTGACTGATGCTTAGAAGATTATGCTTCAGCCCTTCAACATATGCGACTCTTCTGAAGGAGGTTGTACCATTTGAAAGTACACCATACCCTCGTGTATGTCCTTTTCCATTTCCACCGAAAGTCACAGAGGGACCTCTCTCTTCCTTGTATTCAGCGAGCAGGCTTTTCTTACCAGTCATGTGTCTAGAGCATCCGCTATCGAGATACCAGATACCCTTCTTAACCTGCAATACAAAGGAAGATTAGTTTTTCTTGGGTACCCACTTAACCATGTATACACGTTTGTCAGTGGAAGTAGTTGGAATGGAAGGTTCAGCAGTCTTCGCAGCATTTGAAGATTCAGCTTTGTCTTTCTTCACTTTGGTTAATTTCTTAACCTCAGTGGTAGAATTCACCTTGACCTGATTTGCACCAGGGTTGGTCTTCTTTGCCTTGGGGGCAATCTTCACCTTAGCTATCATTTCAGCTTTGGTGGTTGTGGGGCACTTACTAGCAATATGATCAGTGAGTCCACAGTGATAACATTTTGTCAGGATCGATTCCAAACAAGAATAATTATACTTAGAAATCAGAATTAAAGAATCTTGCGGAATAGAACTTTAATTCAAACACACTCAATGAACAACTAATCAGAAAACACAATCTGTTTGTATTCAATACTTCAACTCACAAGTTTACAACCAAACCTCAATCTTGTTGAACAGGCTCCACAAGACGACTTCTACTTCTCTAGAAATAGGGTTCTAAACCTTGAGGTTAATTCTCTCTAAAACAAAAACGAATTCTAATAAAATCTCACCGAATAGCTATCTATCAAAATCTATTTATACTAAATAATTACAAGATAACTATCAAAACAAAATTGATCTTCAGAATATTCTTTCATGCTTATCTTCAATCATTCCATCTTTATCTCCAACATTCTCGCATTCCATAATTATGATCACAAGCAGTATTAACATCGTTATGCACAAGCAGTACTAACATTGTTCCAGCAGCATTAACTTTTACTTGTAGTACTAACTTTGCTCTGGCAGTAGTATTGTTGTTCTGGCAGTACTAATCATACTTGGCAAATCTTCAGTTCCCAACACATTTCCTATAGCTAAAAGTAGTTCTAGGACCATTTGTATGCTGAGCTTTTAATTTAGAATTAGAAGTACCAGCACCAAGTAAGCTATTTGCTTTAGAAATGGGACGAACATTTAGTTCTTCAGATTTCTTAACAAGGACATCCACTCTGAGTCTAGGAGTAGATCGCTGAATAGATTCAGAGATCAGCTTCCTTGATCCAGAGGGATGGGTCACTGAAACTTTAGAAGCATTCAGCTTAGGTACTAAAGTACCCTTCTGAGGATTTTGATAAATAACAATTCCTTTACCTTTGTCTTTAAAGATAGAGGTAGGTTTTGAATAAACCATTTTCTCCTTGCCTTTTGAGGAGGTAGGAGTTTCCTCAGGGATTGGTGTAATGGACGAGGAGCACTGAGAAGATGAAGTATCAGCGACTGAGGATACGAACGTTCCAAATTTAAGCATTGAACGCTCAGTGGTTGGTTTTGAAGTTTCATATTTGTAACCCAAACCACGTTTATCACTCAGTGGAATTTGAGACTTTATTATCTCAGTGATCTTTGTTGAAGAATTACACCATCCTTCAACGGTAGCTTTTTCAGCCTTTAATGCAGCGATAGCTTCTGCTCGTTCGATTTTGACTAGCTGATTTAAATATACTTGATCTTTAAAATCTTCTTCAATTTTAGAAAGCTTTTCTATTTGAAGGTGGCAGTTTTTAAGCTTTTCAGCGAGATCAAGGTTTTGGTTTTCAACCACAGTTTTGCCGTTCATGGCTTCGTATAAACTTCTAGTCAAGAGATCGATCTTACGGAGACTATCAGCTTCATCAATATTTGCAATATTGGTAAAGAAAGAAGGTGATACCTGAATAGCAGATGTTGAAGTGGAGGGAATGTCTGAACTTTCTTCCTCTTCTTCAATCTTGGCCATGAGACATTGATTTGCTTCATCATCTTCAGAATCAGATAATGATGCTTCTTCATCAGAAGCAGCCCAATCATAGTCAGCCATCAGGCCTTTGCCTTTCTTCTTAAAGCTTTTCAGCTTCGCATATTTTTCTTTCAGCTTTGAGTATTTGTCATCTTTATTCCTTGGAACAAAGGATTTCTTTGTAAAAGCTGAGGGTCTAGAAACTTTCTTAGACCTGCACTCGTTAGCAAAATGTCCTATTTTTTCGCAGTTAAAACAAGTAGCAGTAGCCTTATCAACAAAAACTGATGATTTAGGCTTGTCAGTTATGGTAAGAGGTTTGTTCTTTCTTAACATTTTCTTCTTGGCAAATCTCCTGAACTTCTTAGTTATGAGAGCCAAAGATTCATCATCTGAAAAATCAGAATCTGATAAACTTTCAGAGTTACTTTCTAACTCAGTGACAGTGACCGAGGGTCGCTGAGTAGAAGGTTCCTCTGAGATTAAAGCAACATGGGTGCTTTTGGAATCTTTTACAAGATTCTTCTTAAGATGGCTTGATTGCTCATGATTCAGCAACGTGCCATATAAGGTAGCAAGGGTCATTGATTTTAGATCCTTTGACAGCTTGAGACACATAGAATAACTGTCCCAGCTTTCAGGTAAACATTCTAGAAACTTTGTCAGCACCTCAAAGTTAGAATATTCCTTACCAACATTTTTCAGATCTATAATTAAACAATTAAGACGTTGGTGAACTTCAGAGAGAGTTTCATTCTTACCAGAAATGAAGCTTTCGTATTGTCTTACCAGGTTGATCTTTCTTGAGTCCTGGACTTCAGACTTCATACTGAACACATATTGTGTCCCACATGGCTTTAGATGTTTTCAGATTCATGACGGAATGGTAGACTTCGTCAGGAAGGGCCATGGATAGTATGGATCTGGCTTTTGTATCTATAGCCACTTTCTTCTTATCTTCGTCGGTCCACATGTGTATTTCCTTAGGAATCAGCCTTTCTGGAATAGCAGGTCTATTTGCAGTGGCTGGAACTGAAGGATCAATTGTTACAGGGATGTATGGGCCGTTTTCAAGATAGTAAGGCATAGTAGGGTCTACACATTCTAAGAAGAGTGTCATCCTATTTTTCCATAAGTTGAAGTTGTCTCTGGAAAATCTAGGGGGTTTTGCAAGAGAACCATTGTCTATATAATTTGTGTTTGTGTTGGTGGCCATTTTCAGATAATAGCAAGGAAGAGAAATATCTTAGATTAGATCTTGTTTATGAGATTAAACAAATCCGCTCTGATACCACTTGTTGGTCCCGAAGGCCTATACAAGTTTGTAGAAGGGGGGGGGGGTTGAATACAAACACACAGATTTTACTTTTCTAAATTGTTTATTGATAAATCATTAACAATTTACAGCTTGTTGCGGAAACAAGATTAAGGATAAACCTAAATCTAAACAAGTTGGAACACTAAGGTTTCTTGCACTAAGAGAGATAAGGAAATTACTAATAATAACCTATCTTGAGATAAGAGATTTGAACTTGTCCAGAGTTAGCAAGTTACTTCAAATGAAGTGAATTCATCTCTTTATATACTGCATGCATTTAATGCAAGTCAGTATATACTTTACACGTGTCATCAGCTGGTTGGTTGTATGTCATTGACCTTGGTTGACAACCTTAGTAGCCGTATGGATGAACAGTGTAGTATCAGAGTGGTTGTACGATTTCAGATATTCGGAGGTTCCTTTCTGACATTTCGTACGGAGTAATGCAAGGGGGGTTAAGACAAAAGTACTTTGTACGGAGGACTTCATGATCAGCTTTCGTTGATTCAGCGATCTATCATTTCATATCAGCGAATGATAGAGTTCAGCGATAGCTGAAGTCTTGTACTTGATACTTCACGTTGAGTGGACAAATCTGAGTCTTCGCTGATCCGCATCAGTTCATTAGGAGACTTGTCGCTGGTTCTTGAGCTTGATCTTCGACTTCAGCGTAGAACCTTTGTTGACGTGAAACTTGTCTTCAAAAATCATAAGTAAACAACTAACTTATCTGTGATCATCATAATGACTGAACATACTCAGAGCATTTATGGTGAACAGCTTCGCTGAATGTTTAACTTAAAAAGCGAGAGTTCCTATCAGCGGTACTTGAAGATCTTAGTACTTATCAGCGATAGTGAAACTCTGATACATATTGTTTACTTACAATTTTCACTAAGTATAAGAGAGGGTCATTATCAAATCACTGAGGGTTTGGATCAACAAATTCTACCCCAACATAAAGGCTCTCAAAGATGAGCTGGCCACCTACCAGAGGGAGCAAGCCAACAGACAAACTCATACTCCCTCTGTGATACCCTCAGAAGCAAATTTGAAGGCCATCTCTGATGAGATTGCCAGAAGCGTTGCTGACGTATTCTTTGCTCTGTCACAACTTGCCTATGCACCTACACCTCCACCAACATCTACCTCTGCCCCCGTCACTACTAGTTCTGCTAATCCAGATCAACAATTGGTTACAAATGGTGATCTTGGAGAATTTTGAAAATATGTGCTAAGCCAAATGATTACCATCTCTTCTAAACTTGTGGCTAAGGCAACTGCCACAAAGAAACATATAGCTGCATCCTTGGACATCCACAACGTTAATTGGGATGACCAAGTGGATGAGATCAGATCAGCAGCCAATGAATTGGAAGACGTCCTCAGAGAAGCTGCATTGAAAATAAAATAAGAGTCACCAGAGAAAGATGACAGAAGAAGAGAGTCCAAGAGAAAGGCTTCTAGTGAACAAAGCTCTAAGGCCCCTAAGCGCTACAAGTTTGTTGATTCAGATGATGTTGACTCAGAAGAAGGCAGCGATGCAGAGAAGCTATCTAAACAACAAAAGGGGGAGTACAGGTTCAAAGACAAGTCTCTTAAAACCCCGGAAGCTGGCACTTCAATAGATGCAACCGCGTTCCTTGTTGACTCACCTACCAGAACTGAACCAGAGAGGAATCAAAACCTATCCTCTTCTGAAGACCAAACCATCCAACAAACCACCCCTGCCTCTGAACAACAATCAGAATCTGCAATGGTTATCCATGGCCCCTTCCAGAATGAAACATCATAAGCCATGGAAATCATTACAGAAGAGGAAAGAAGAGAAAAAGAAAAGAAAGAAGCAGAAGAGAGAGAAAGACTAGAGAAAGAGAAACAGAAAGGGAAAGGAAAGATATCAGAAGATCAAGACCTTGATCCAGATCAAGTAATTCCATAAATTCTTTCATATCTCAATACAAAGATACCTACAGAAGCTCCTACTCAAACACCAACAAAACACCTCTCTAAAAAAGCTCCAGAAGTACAATAGCAGCAGATGCCAGCCATTCCTTCCAAAAAGACAGAATCAAGCCCATCCCTGGAAGAGGTATTTCAATTCCTCTACAATAACAGAGATCTCATTCCCCAGAACACTACTCCTATAAACCCTAGACTCAATCCAAAGAGAGAAAAGGAGTTATCCCTTGAAAGGAGGAGGTTCATCAGAGATAAGTCAGGCATCAGAGAAAACGTCTACTCAGACCTAGGAATCAACAGAATCGAAAGGCTATACCACAAAAAGTTTGCCTACAACAAGGTTCTCTATCATGAATATGTTGTTGAAAGAAGTGACAACAAGATGTACATATTCAATGATAATGACCTTGTTCTCCTAAATCCCTACGATATGTTGAATCTCCATGCATATTGTGTGAACTTTTATGATAAGTTCAAACCTACCAGAACATCAAGAGTGGAGATTGAGATTGAGATGGCCATGGATAAGCATATCAACCTCAGAACCCAAACTGACTTTCAACATGGCATAACCTTTGAGTTTGAAAAGCTAAGCATCTATGCACCCAACAAAAGTATTAAAGCATTCGAGCATGTCCCTACAGGCTCAATGATAGCAAAACCAGAGGCATTCATCGTAAGACTAAAAGGATTAAAGAAAGCCTTCAGAACAAGTGAAGTGCCCAAATACTCTACAGAATCGCTGAAGGTGCTGAGGTACATTATCCAGGGACATGTTGGAAATTCCAAGTGTCCAAATGAGCTCATCAGAAAGTTCCTCAAAGGGATAGACTGTACTATAGTTTAGAAATCTAATTTTGAGATTTGACAGAATCCTAAGAGGACACTATTATGATTAGGTTCACTTCCTTGAAATGTAATGTACTTAATCTTTTAAGAAGTAAACTTTTTACCAGAGGATGAATTTCTCCTCTTTGTCTTTTTAGCTAATCTCTATAATTTGTAATTTTTGTATTTTCAATACTTAGGGGAGATTGTTAGCCCCAAGTATCTATGATGTAAAAGTATTGAAAATACTCCAAGTCAGAAGACTTCAGAGATAGTGTTGAAGACCAAGAAGAGGAGTGTCAGAGATCAGTATTCAGAGAACAACACTTCAAAAGATCATCAGAGCTCTGGAGAATGCCCTCTGATGACCAAGTCCTCTGTTGAGCTCAAGACTCGTAGAAATCTCTCAAGTGTTGAAGCAGTGTATGCACTTTCCACGATAGCTCTAAAGGGCCACAATACACTTTACACGTGCCATTCCAGGGTTAGATAATACATTGATCTTCAATTTATGCAGCTATAAATAGTGAGTAGTGGAGCACACAATTGTAAGGAATTGTAAGAACGCGTTGCACTGTCATTTGCAATACCACTACTCTTGTACGAATTGTAGCTGAGAGATCCTTGAAGATTACACACACACTTCGGTGTTCTTGGTGTTCTTCAGTAATATATGAGCAAGTTATTTCACATCTTATTTGTTATTTTTCAGTGTATTATTATCTTTCTAGTTGTTCTTATTAATCGATCCCTCATTTACAAATGCTTACTTTATGATCCCGCTTAATCTTTTCTGTTTGTAATATGAGACAAGGTGAATCTGGAACCAACAATTGGTAATAGAGCAGATTGATTTGCTTAAATCAAATCGATCCAATCTATCTAGGTTGATTCACACTTGTTGATCGTTTGTTATTCTTCAGCTTAAGAGCTTACTGTTTCATTACCCTGTTTTATCTCCGTTCAGTTACATTCGTGCAACTCTTGATTTCAAGCTCTAAATCGATTTCCAAATCTCAAATATTAGTTTAGAACTTGTTTACAGTGCAGTTGTGATACTCTTTTTATCTCAGTTTCTCTCATTTCAGCTTAAAACTCCTTTTCTTGTGAAACACTTTCAGTACTCTGTTTTTCTTCAAAAATGGCAAATAACAACATAAATGCCATTTATACTACTGGTTCTTTAACCAAACCTCCTACTCTTCTGAGAGATGAATATCCTCAATGGAAGATTAGGATGGTTAACTTCTTCGAAGGCATGGACAAAGATCTAATGAGATCTGTTACAAATGGACCTTTCCAACCAATGGTTATGGTTCCTCGTGTTCCTGCTACAGATGCTACTGGTGAAATTCCTGCTCATCTTGAACCTAAAACCTCTGGTTTTACTGAAGAAGAGAAATCAAAAATGGAAAATGATTCCAAAGCAGTTAGACTTTTGATAATGGCCATTCCCAAAGACATTTTTCAAGAACTTGATTCATGTGTTACAACCAAAGAAATTTGGGATCAACATCTAAATCAACTTGAAGGGGGAATAAAAACCCAGAAAAATAGAAGAACCCAATGAATTAATGAATACAATGATTTCTCTGCTCTTCCAGATGAAACCCTGCAACAAACCTACAACAGGTTTAATGTTTTAATTAACAAATGAAGAAAGTGTGGGGTTGTCAGATCCAAGGAAGATAACAATGTTCTTTTCTTAAAACGTTTAAATGATGAATGGTTGCATCTATCCATGTCTCTACAAGCAAATATACCTTGATACATGGTCACTCACTTATGTTTATGGTACTCTAGCGGCCCAAGAAAAAGATGTTGTCAAACAGGATGGCAAAACAATAGTGGGAGAACCTCAGGCCCTCATCTCTGATGCAAAAACACCTTCTGAAGGAAAATCCATCAGAGTTGGTGACACCAGAGACAAGAAGGTCAGAGAGAATGCTTTGAAGAAGAAAGGAAAGAAAAGTCTAATAGCAGAAAGTGAGGAAGATGAAAGCATGTCTGATGCTGATGAGGATGAAGAAATCAATGCCTTTGCCCAATCTCTTGCTCTTATCACTCAACAGTTCAATAAGAGGTTTGGCAAAAGGTATTTGATAGAAGAGGAAGGATTGAGAGAGATGACAAAGAAGATAAAAAAGGTTTCCATAAGGAACAGAGACCTGCACCGTTTCAAAATCACAGAGTTGTGCAATTTCAAGATTAGAGACCAGCTCAATTCCAACAGAGATACATCCAATAAGCTCTATAGTAGCCAAATGATAATGCACAACCCATCAATCAGAATGATGGAAGATGTTTTAGATGTGGCAAACTAGGCCATTTCTCTGCCAACTGCAAGGGTTGACTGGTGAAATATCAGGACTACTACAAGAACAAGTACAAATACAACTTCAGAGAAAGAAGCTTGGTTGCAGAGATGGGGAACTGGGTCTCTAACTCATCCTCTAATGAAGAGTCAGAGCAGACCAAGTTCTGTGGAATGGCAATGGAAGTAGATCTGACAGAGACAAGCTCTGCTGATGAAACACTAGAGATCCCTGAACCTAGTGCAAAGGTATGTTCCTCTTCGGCTCTAAATCTAACTCATAACTTGATATTAATGTGTCTAAGCTTGCTGAAGAATTTCAAAACTTAAAACAAAAGCTTTCGGAGGAAAAGGAAATGAGAAAACTAGCTCAGAAGGACTTAACCTTTTACAAGAGAGAGAAAGTGTTGGTGCCGAAAGGCTTAAACAAGTTTGTAGAAAGGGGGGGTTGAATACAAACACACTATTTTACTTTTCTAAATTGTTTATTGATAAATCATTAACAATTTACAGCTTGTTGCGGAAACAAGATTAAGGATAAACCTAAATCTAAACAAGTTGGAACACTAAGGTTTCTTGCACTAAGAAAGATATGGAGATTACTAATAAAATCCTATCTTGAGAGAGATTTGAACTTGTCCAGAGTTAGCAAGTTACTTCAAATGAAGTGAGTTCATCTCTTTATATACTGCATGCATTTAATGCAATTCAGTATACACTTTACACGTGTCATCAGCGGATTGGTTGCATGTCATTGACCTTTGTTGACAACCTTAGTAGCCGCATGAATGAACAGTGTAGTATCAGAGTGGTTGTACGATTTCAGATTTTCGGAGGTTCTTTTCTGACACTTCGTACGGTGGCGTGCAAGGGAGGTTAAGACAAAAGTACTTTGTACGGAGGACTTCATGATCAGCTTTCGTTGATTCAGCGATTATCATTTACTATTCAGCGAATGATAAAGTTCAGCGATAGCTAAAGTCTTGTACTTAATACTTCCCGTTGAGTGGACAAATCTGAGTCTTCGCTGATCCGCATCAGTTCATTAGGAGACTTGTCGCTGGTTCTTGAGCTTGATCTTCAACTTCAGCGTAGAACCTTTGTTGACGTGAATCTTGTCTTCAGGGATCATAAGTAAACAACTAACTTATCAGCGATCACCATAAGGACTGAACAGACTCAGCGATATGGTGAACAGTGTTCGCTGAATGTTTAATCTAAAAGTGCGAGAGTTCCTATCAGCAGTACTGTAAGATCTTAGTACTTATCAGCGATAGTGAAACTCTGATACATATTGTTTACTTACAATTTTCACTAAGTATTTAAGAGAGGGTCATTATCAAATCACTGAGGGTTTGGATCAACAATCTCCCCCTATTTGATTATGACATAGCAACAAAGAAAATTGCTATTTAATGAAAACATAAGGATAAAAAGAACTCATAAAATATTTGTCCCTTTTACTGTTTTCTGGGATCTTTTCAGTACTGATGGAGTAAAGTACATTCGCTGAAATCTTTCTTTAAATCTTTGAATCAGGTTACAATATGAATAAGAAAGATTACAAGTACAAGCGAAATAAATTACAAGTACTGAAGGATGACTGATACAATAGAGAAAATGGTGATTGTTGTCAGCCTTCAAAGGGTTCTTCCTTAATGAGAAGTTCATCAAGGGTTGTCTTTTCAGTTGGAATCATCCAGTCAGGAACCTTTTCTCCTTTATTCTTTAGCTTCAGAGCAGCTTCAAAAATCAAGGGTTTTAGGTGTCGTGCCTGAATGTCTTTTCTGAAGTCGCACCAGTAGATGAGATCTCTGAGCTGTTCGATTGGAGTGATTGGAAGCTCAGCGATCCGTTGAAAGCATTTACGTCCGTCGTAGTCAAGAAAGAATATTCCATAAGGATTACTGATGACTTTACCAGGGACGAAAAGTTCACATGGTGGCAAAGAGATGTCAAGGGCAGATAGATCAGGGTCAGGACCAAGTACTTCAGCGCGAGAGAAACCAATTCCAGTTTCATTTCGTATGACAGGACCTGAGTTTGAATCTTGACGTTTCTTCTTTGGAGAGCCCCTTTTTCTTTTCGGCTTTAGATCAGGAACAGGAGGAATATCCACACAAGAAGATATCAAATCGATCTGTCTGTTTATCAGCTTTTTGAAATGATCCTTGTACTTAGATTTTGATGGTTGGATAGCTAACCTCATCTCCAGCCATTCAGAGAGACCATACCTTTTTACAGTGTCAGCACGAAAGGTTTCAGATGAGCCATCTTCTCTGAACAGTTTGATGTCAACAATAGGTACTCCGATGGAGGTTCTTCCAGAGATTAATACCTTGTTGATCTTCGCTGGACGATATCTGAAGTGGATTTTCTCTTTACACCAGATCAGGGTGGTCTGAGAAACTTCAGCTTTCTTTTCCACGATCTTCTGGGCTTGTTCCCAAAGCTTTCGTTGGATTTGAATGGGAATACGCTTCAGCTTGGGGTCTTTGACAGATTCTTGAGTGAGCTTGATGGTGTATTCTCTGTCTTTATCTTCAGCTTCCTTTCTTTCAGCGATGAGGCGTTCAGCTCTGAGATGATCCTGGAATTCAGCTTTTGAAATTTTGAACTTAGGAGGAACTGAAGGTAGTTGATCGCGCTTTAGAATGATTCGCTGATCTTCGAATCGCTTTATCATTTCTTCTCTTCTCTTTTGATCTTCTTCACTCAGCCTTTGAGCATCTGAGGAAGGTCTGTTTCTGTGCGAGAGAGGTTGTTCTTCTGGTTCATCGGTCTCAGAGATTAAATCTAAGACTGGGATTATGTCTTCAGCGGTAGCTGGAATTATTGGTGAAGTCGCAATAGAAGATCCTTCAGCGATATCCTCAAACAGGGGAGAGGACAAGCTGAAACGCAGCGATCTTACAAATAAGAACTGCGTAGAAGAACTTGGGTAGAAAAGATAGAAAAAAAATGTGGATGTGTATGGTGTTTGTGGAATGGATAACTGATTGTTCAGAGATGATCAGGGAAGGAAAAATAAGTTTAGTGTACCTGACAAATCGGCTTTGCAAGTAGGATCGCCAGATTATCATCTTCAGCGATGCCTTTGTCTTTGCTTTTCTCAGCGCCAGAGGCTGAGTGCTTTGTCTTTGTTTTTGTCTTCTCCCCTGTGGATTCAGTTATCACGATCCCTTTAAGAGCTTTTCGAGGAGCATGTTTGACGACAAAGAATTCGTCATCTTCATCATCATCATCATCATCATCGTTCCTTGGAGAGGAGGATGGTTCAGCTTCAGGGATGTCGATGTCTTCGTCTTCTTCTGCTTCGGATTCCTCAGCATCTTCTTCGAGTTGCTCCCCCTCAGATACAGAGGCGAGGTTCTCGGTTCCCTCAGGGTTTTCATCTCCCTGAGGTCCAATAACTAGATCTTCATTACCCTCTCCCCTGATAGATTCATCATGGGAAAGGTCTTCAGCGCTTTTATTTTGATCTTCAGCGCTCTTCTCCTGTCAGCGCTCTTCTCCCCCTCTTTCTCATGATGGGCGGGGGAGGAATGGGTAGATTCAGCATTGGTGTCATCTCTGTCTTCTGGGCCAGAGACTTTCACACAACCTTCAAGCATAGCTATTCTGTCTTCTAGGCCAGAGATAGCAGGCGTGATTTTCTTCAGCTCTTGGCGATCCTCTGCGGTGAATGAGTCCAAAATAGGTGCAGGGGCCGGAGCAGGAGCTGGATTGTTTGCCTTGTTCACCAGCGTCTCGATCATTGTCTTGACAGAACTAAGGTCGGTCTTCACTGAGCCCAAGTCGGTCTTGACCACTGACATATCACCTTCGAGTGTACCAACCGATTTCTTCAGCGTTGTAACCTCGCTGGAAACGGTGGAAACTGACGATTTGAGGTTGGTGTAGTCAGTGTAGATGTCGGAGAGCACTTTGGCAAAGTCGGCGAGAGTTTTATCAAGGTCTTTGATGTCATCAGAGGAGGCCTTCTTTTCCACCACAGCAGTCAGCTTCGTCAGATTCTCTCCAGCGTTTGTTACAGCTGTAGAGTTATTTGATAGACCGGTGGTGAGATCTGTAAGTTTCATCTCCATGGACTTCAGAGACTGGTTGATGTCTCCCAAATAAGGACCTGTAACATATAAGTACTTGTGAACAAAGGAAAGCTCAGAAGTTTCAGGTTTAGTTACAGTGTTTAAGGTGGGATTTGTACCTGCAGGAGCGTTGACGAACTCATCAAAGTTTCGAGTTCCTCCATAGTGTTCCATATCTCCCTCAAAAGTTCCGTGAGGGATGGAGATCTCTGCAGGTCCTTTCTTCGTCATTCGCTGAGAAGCTTCAACGGCTTCTTGAATGATGGCATCTCCAGCTTTAACTGGAGGAGTGTCCAAAGAAGTAGAGGGAGGAGCGAAAGATAAGAATTGGGGTTGGGTTGCAAGTTCAGCGTTGGATTCGCTGAGAAATACTTCATCAGTCTTTTGAGAGACTGGAGAAGGTTGGGTAGATTCCAAAGTTCTAACCTCAGCGTTTAAGGACGCTGAAGTAGGTTTAGAAGGGATGGCTTGAATTGGTGTGGCAGAGCGTACCACGGAACTTTCCTTCAGCTCTTCAGAATGAGCTGAGGAGTCTTCAGCATGGAGTTGCTGGGGTTGCTCCTTGGTTTTCTTAATCCTTTTGGAATCAAGAGGGGTAAGAGATTGTTTCCTTTTCTTAGAAGGAATGGATTTTGTGGCCTGGGAATCAGCGATGGGTATTGTCGCTGAAGGAGCCACAGAAAGCGGAGAATTAAGTAGAGTGAGAAGGGTAGAGAGACGTACCTCGTTGGCGACAGGCTTGAAGTCGAGAACTTTAGGGCCAATCTGAGAGAGTTTCAGATCACCCTCTTCAGGATAGCTGTCCTTCAGGCCATATTGAAAGATGGCGCTGATGAATCGTGGGTAAGGAACCCATGCTGGTCGGTCAGCGGCAGAATCAACACGTTGAATGAGGTCTTCATAGATGATGGAGGCCCAGTCAATGTTGAGACCTTTCAGCAGTGCGTAACCCATGGCCTGCTGAGGTTGAGCGGCTTGATCAGAAAATCCGGATTTCGCTGTCATGCAGCTGATCAGGTGAGCGAAGATGAAGTTCATCTCGCTGGGCATCTTGGATTTCTTTATCAGTGTCAGCTTCTTCTCAGGTAGCTTGTCTCTTCCAGTCTCCCAGATGTAACCCATCGCATCAAGGAAAGCAATGATTTCTTCCCTGTCAGCGTGCTTCTTGTGGTCAGGAAATGGAATGAAAGGATTTTCTGAGGTAGCGTTAGGGAATTTCAGAGCTTTGCGGATTATTGCGGGGGTTATCTTGATGGTGCCATACTCAGTATCGCTGAGTATGCAGTCGATGGTTTTAGATGGATCTTTGGCTGAGGGTAGGTCGGTGTGTCTGGCAGAGTACCAGAATTGGGATAATAGACGCTGACTGGCAGGAGGTGTGATTGTCAGTGCTGTGTAGATGGGGCTATTCTTCAAAAAATTTACAGCGTCGTCTAGATGGGATACTTGCTTCCGAGGAGGAAACTCGAGAAGCGCTGAGAGGTTGTTTGCCTTTGTCCAGTCTAGTTGATCCAGCTCAAACTTAACCTGAGGAGCTTTGGTGATTTCCAGTTCCTCAGAATCAGCGGATATGGACTCAGCGGTAACATTCAGCTTTGAAGTTGCCATTTCACTGTATTATCAGTTCAACCAAAGATGTTAACAAATAAGAAATATCTTAATGTGGAAAGAAAATTTCCATTAAGATTTTTCGAATTTTGTCCATTTCATTCAGACAAAAAAAGTCTTAATGAAGATTAGGGTTTTTCTTGTTTTTAAAAAAAACGAATATAACACACATAAGCCTTGTATTCCAGTTTCTTAAGAAAATGGATACGAAAGAAGAACAAGTTTAAGATTTTAGATTTAAAACTTGAAGAACAACCATGAAATGGTTGTGTTTATAAAACCATGAAAGAAAATGATTTTATTTTTGAGTTCTTTTGTTTGATCTTGTGTAAAACAATGATAAGATCGAAAACAAGTTATTCGCATTTGATAATAGATAAGAACATATTAACCTTGAGTTTGATGAAGAAGATGATGAACAGTTCTTGAAGATTGAGAGCACAAAATGCAACAGTGTTCTTTTCTTGCGGAGAAAGATTGATTCGCGTAAAAGACAAATATAAACTTTGAGAGTGTTTATATAGGAAGAGAGTAGAGAGAGAAAAACTTGAGCGGGAAAGTTTTTCATCATGACACGGACACGTGTTTGCATTTGATTGGAGAGACAACGAAACGTGCAAACGTGTGTCAGAAAAAGAGCGTGCCTGGCGTTATCCGTTGCAATGACGTCACAACTGTCCTTTCACATTCTTTCGTTGTCTCTGAGGTTTTGAAAGAAAAACTCAGGGACTCTTTGGAAAAATATGAAGCACTGAATAGAAATATCATTGAGGGTTTTAAGAAATTTCAAAATATCGCTGTTAAGATATATTCAGCGATGAAAGAATTTGAAATCTTGCATTTTCATGCGTTTTGTCAGAGAGAGAAAAACATACCTTGATATCAGTTTAACCAAATTTATTCAGAGAGAAGATGATGAAATGGATTGTACAATTTTATTTTATCCGAGAGCCTATACAAGAGTGTATAACCTTATCGCTGATTTAATGTGAACCGCTGAAGATTTATCCTTCAAAGTTCAGCATTCCAAGCTCGCTGATGAGAAAGTTGAATCTTGTCTCATCAAGAGGTTTGGTAAACAAATCAGCTAACTGATAATCAGTTGGGATAAAATGAAGTTCTATATCACCATTCATCACATGATCTCTGATAAAATGATATCTGATTTCTATGTGTTTTGTCTTTGATGTAGCACTGGATTGTTTGCTATAGCGATGGCACTTGTGCTGTCGCAATAGATTGGAATCTTGGAGAGCTGAAGATCATAGTCTAGTAGTTGATTTCTCATCCACAAGACTTGAGAACAACAGCTTCCAGCGGCTACATACTCAGCTTCAGCTGTGGAAGTGGACACTGAGTTTTGCTTCTTACTTGTCCAACTTACCAGCTTTCCACCCAGGAGCTGACATCCTCCTGTGGTGCTTTTCCTATCCATTTTGCAACCTGCAAAATCACTGTCTGAATAGGCGGTTAGATCGAATCCTGAATCTTTGGGATACCAAAGACCTAGATTCGCTGTACCCTTAAGATATCGAAAGATTCTCTTTACAGCTTTCATATGGGATATCTTAGGTTCAGCTTGATATCGTGCGCACAGACATGTTGCAAACATAATATCGGGTCGGCTAGCTGTAAGATACAGTAGTGAGCCGATCATCCCACGGTACAGCGTGACATTGACAGGAACACCCTTTGTGTCCTTATCAAGTATCAGCGGTGGTGCCATAGGGGTTTTCATAGCTGAACTTTCAGTTAAGTCGAATTTCTTCAGCATATCTTTAACATACTTTCCTTGATTTATAAAAGTTCCTTTTTCAGTTTGCTTAATCTGAAGACCAAGGAAATATGTTAGTTCACCCATCATACTCATTTTATACTCATCTTTCATTCTATCAGCGAAACGAGTACAAAGCTCAGGGTTAGTAAAACCAAATATAATGTCATCAACGTATATTTGAACTAAAATGATATGACCTTTTATTTTTCTAAAAAACAAAGTTTTGTCAATCTTACCTCTCTCAAATTTTTCAAGGTGGAGATAAGTAGAAAGAGTGTCATACCATGCACGAGGAGCTTGCTTCAAGCCATAAAGTGCCTTATCCAGCTTATAAACATAACCTGGACGCTTAGGATCTGAGAATCCTGGAGGTTGTTCCACATAAACTTCTTCATTCAGCTTTCCATTTAGAAACGCTGACTTAACATCCATTTGATGTACAGTGAAGTTTTTGTGTACAGCATATGCTAAGAAAAGACGAATAGATTCAAGTCTTGCTACTGGAGCAAAGGTTTCGTCATAATCTATGCCTTCCTCTTGTCTGTATCCCTGAGCAACAAGACGAGCTTTGTTGCGAGTTACAGTACCATGTTCGTCCAACTTGTTTCGATAGACCCACTTAGTGCCTATCACTGTTTTGTCAGTTGGTCTCCGAACAAGTTTCCAAACTTTGTTTCTTTCGAATTCAGTCAGCTCTTCTTGCATAGCGCTGACCCAGTTTGGATCTCTGAGGGCATCATCTATTTTCTTTGGTTCAGTTAGAGAAATAAAGTTAACAAATAAACAAATATTACCTGCACTTCTACGAGTCTGAATACCAGCGTTGGGATCACCAAGAATTTGATCGATTGGGTGATTTACAGTCCATCGCTGAGCCGGAGCATGCGTCGCTGACTCAGTCTGAACTGGAGAAACTGAAGATGAGGCTTCAGCTACTTCTGGATAATCAGCTAAGAGAGGAATGCTTGCATTTGTCACTTCATTCACTGATTGCTGAGAAATAGATGGAATTTCTGAGACATTTGGATCAACTGCGGGTATAGTGTTTATAGGAACAGCTGAGACCCAAGATGTTTCAGCTTCACTATTCTGCATATTGGGAATGATAGTAGGACCATCATTTTCAGTTGTATGAGCACGAGTAGTGGGAACATCTTCTGAATCACCAAGATGAGAAAACATCCATTGATTCAGTTCTTCTGTATCAGCGTTCGGTTTAGAGTTCGCTGAACGGGATTCGTCAAACGTGACGTGAATAGTTTCTTCTACAGTTTGTCTTCTTCGGTTGAAGACTCTGAAGGCTTTGGAAACTGAGGAGTATCCAAGAAAGATTCCATCATCAGCCTTAGGATCAAACTTTCCAAGGGCATCTCTGTTGTTCAGTATGAAACACTGACAACCAAAGATGTGAAGAAAGCTGATTGAAGGCTTTCTCCCATGAAAAAGTTCATAGGTTGTCTTTTTGAATCTTTTGACTATCAGCGACCTGTTTTGCGTAAAACAAGCCGTGTTGACAGCTTCTGCCCAAAACTGAGTAGGCAGGTGAGAATCGCTGAGCATTGAACGTGCAGCTTCAATAATTGTTCTATTTCTTCTTTCCGCGACTCCGTTTTGTTGTGGTGTTCTCACTGACGAAAAGTTGTGAGAAATACCCTTGCTTTCAAGGAAGGAATCAAGAGAACTGTTTTTGAATTCAGTTCCATGATCACTCCTTATTGAGCGAACAGTCATATTGTTCAGAGTTTCCATCTTCCGAACAAAGGTGATGAGTTCTTCAGGGGTGTCACTCTTAGAACGGAGAAACATTACCCATGTGTAACGAGAGAATTCATCAACTATGACCAGCGTATATTTCTTTCCAGCGATGGATTGTTTGTTAACGGGGCCAAACAAATCCATATGGAGTAGTTGAAGAGGAGATGACACTGAAGAAACTTGCTTGGACTTGAAGCTTGCCTTGGTCTGCTTCCCTTTTTCACACGCTGAACATAAGGATTCTTTGGCGTATGAATGTTGAGGTAGACCAGTGACTAACTCTTTGGATGAAAGAGTATTCAGTGTCTTGAAGTTGAGATGTGAGAGCCTCTTGTGCCATAGCCAGTTGACATCAGAAGATGCCTTTGAGAAGAAACAGGAGTTCTCAGTGGTTGTTGAGTCCATGTTTATAACGTAAACATTTTCCAAACGATAACCGCTGAGAGCTATCTTCTCCTTTTTGTCAGAGACAAAGCAGGATTCCTTAGTGAAAATCACTTTGTTATCCATGTCGCAAAGCTGACTGATGCTCAGAAGATTATGCTTCAGCCCTTCAACATATGCGACTCTTCTGAAGGATGTTGTACCATTTGAAAGTACACCATACCCTCGGGTGTGTCCTTTTCCATTTCCACCGAAAGTCACAGAGGGACCCTTCTCTTCCTTGTATTCAGCGAGCAGGCTTTTCTTTCCAGTCATGTGTCTAGAGCATCCGCTATCGAGATACCAGATACCCTTCTTAACCTGCAATACAAAGGAAGATTAGTTTTGCTTGGGTACCCACTTCGTCATGTATACGTGTTTGTCAGTGGAAGAGGTTGGAATGGGTTCAGCAGTCTTCGCAGCATTTGAAGATTCAGCTTTGTCTTTCTTCACTTTGGTCAATTTCTTGACCTCAGAGGTAGGAGTCACCTTGACCTGACTTGCAACTGGTTTGTTCTTCTTGGGTGCTATCTTCACCTTAGCTATCTTATCAGCTTTGGTGGCTGTGGGACACTTACTTGCAATATGATCGGTAAGTCCACAGTGATAACATTTTCTATAACTAAAATTAGTTCTAGGACCACTTGAGTGCTGAGCTTTTAATTTGGAATTAGAAGTGCCAGCACCAAGTACACTATTGGTTTTTGAAATAGGACGAACACTCAGTTCTTCAGATTTCTTACCAAGGACATCTACTCTGAGTCTAGGAGTAGGTCGCTGAACTGATCCAGAGGTCTGATTTCTAGAACCAGATGAATGAATCACTAAGGCTTTGGAAGCATTCAGCTTAGGTACTAAAGTACCCTTCTGAGGATTTTGATAAATTACAATTCCTTTACCTTTGTCTTTAGAGACAGAGGTAGGTTTTGAATAAACCATTTTCTCCTTACCTTTTGAGGTGGGAGTTTCCTCAGGGATTGGTGTAATCGACGAGGAGTACTGAGATGAAGAAGTGTCAGCTATTGAGGATACGAACGTTCCAAATTTAAGCATTGAACGTTCAGTGGTTGGTATTGGAGTATCATATTTATAACCCAGACCACGTTTATCACTCAGAGGAATCTGAGCCTTAATTATCTCAGTGATCTTTGTTGAAGAATTACACCATCCTTCAACAGTAGCTTGTTCAGCTTTTAATGCAGCGATAGCTTCCGCTCGTTCGATTTTGACTAGCTGATTTAAATGGACTTGATCTTTAAAATCTTCTTCAAATTTAGAAAGCTTTTCTATTTGAAGGTGGCAATTTTTAAGCTTTTCAGCGAGATCAAGATTTTGGTTTTCAACCACAGCTTTGCCGTTCATGGCTTCGTATAAACTTCTAGTCAGTAGTTCGATTTTACGGAGACTATCAGCTTCATCAATATTTACAATATTGGTAAAGAAGGAAGGTGATACCTGAATGGCAGATGTTGAAGTGGAGGGAATGTCTGAACTTTCTTCCTCTTCTTCAATCTTGGCCATGAGACATTGATTTGCTTCATCATCTTCAGAATCAGATGATGAGGCTTCTTCATCAGAAGCAGCCCAATCATAGTCAGCCATCAGGCCTTTTCCTTTCTTCTTAAAGCTTTTCAGCTTTGCATACTTCTCCTTCAGCTTTAAGTATTTGTCGTCTTTATTCCTTGGAACAAAGGATTTCTTTGTAAAAGCTGAAGGTCTCATGATTTTCTTTGACCTGCACTCGTTAGCGAAATGACCTGTCTTTTCGCAGTTGAAACAAGTAGCAGTAGCCTTATCAACAAAAGCTGATGACTTAGGCTTGTCAGCTATAGAAAGAGTTTTGTTCTTTCTAAACATTTTCTTCTTGGCGAATCTCCTGAACTTTTTAGTTAGGAGAGCCAAGGATTCATCATCTGAAGAATCAGAATCTGATGATCTTTCAGAGTTACTTTCTAACTCAGTGATAGTGACCACGGGTCGCTGAGTAGAAGGTTCCTCTGAGATTAAAGCAACAAGGGTGCTTTTGGAATCTTTTACAAGATTCTTCTTAAGATGGCTAGATTGCTCATGATTCAGCAATGTGCCATATAAGGTAGCAAGTGTCATTGATCTTAGATCTTTTGACAGCTTGAGACACATGGAATAATTGTCCCAGCTTTCAGGTAAACATTCTAAAAACTTTGTCAGCACTTCAAAGTTAGAATATTCCTTACCAACCGTTTTTAGATCTATAATTAAGCAATTAAAACGTTGGTGAACTTCAGAGAGAGTTTCATTCTTACCAGAGATGAAACTTTCGTATTGTCTTACCAGGTTGATCTTTCTTGAATCCTGGACTTCAGACGTTCCTTCATACTGAACACATATTGTGTCCCACATGGCTTTTGAGGATTTCAGGTTCATGACGGAATGGTAGACTTCGTCAGGAAGGGCCATGGATAGTATGGATCTGGCTTTTGTATCTATAGCCACTTTCTTCTTGTCTTCATCGGTCCAATGATGGATTTCCTTTGGAATCAGCCTTTCTGGAATAGCAGCTCTAGTTGCAGTGGCTGGAACGGCAGGATCAATTGTTACAGGGATGTGTGGACCGTTTTCAAGATAGTAAGGTATAGTAGGGTCTACACCTTCTAAGAAGAGTGTCATCCTATTTTTCCATAAGTTGAAGTTGTCTCTGGAAAATCTAGGGGGTTTTGCAAGAGAACCATTGTCTATATAGTGAGTGTTTGTGTTTGAGTTGGCCATTTTCAGATAATAGCTAGGAAGAGAAATATCTTAGATTAGATCTTGTTTATGAGATTAAACAAATCCGCTCTGATACCACTTGTTGGTCCCGAAAGGCTTAAACAAGTTTGTAGAAGGGGGGGGGTTGAATACAAACACACTATTTTACTTTTCTAAATTGTTTATTGATAAATCATTAACAATTTACAGCTTGTTGCGGAAACAAGATTAAGGATAAACCTAAATCTAAACAAGTTGGAACACTAAGGTTTCTTGCACTAAGAAAGATATGGAGATTACTAATAAAATCCTATCTTGAGAGAGATTTGAACTTGTCCAGAGTTAGCAAGTTACTTCAAATGAAGTGAGTTCATCTCTTTATATACTGCATGCATTTAATGCAATTCAGTATACACTTTACACGTGTCATCAGCGGATTGGTTGCATGTCATTGACCTTTGTTGACAGCCTTAGTAGCCGCATGAATGAACAGTGTAGTATCAGAGTGGTTGTACGATTTCAGATTTTCGGAGGTTCTTTTCTGACACTTCGTACGGTGGCGTGCAAGGGAGGTTAAGACAAAAGTACTTTGTACGGAGGACTTCATGATCAGCTTTCGTTGATTCAGCGATTATCATTTACTATTCAGCGAATGATAAAGTTCAGCGATAGCTAAAGTCTTGTACTTAATACTTCACGTTGAGTGGACAAATCTGAGTCTTCGCTGATCCGCATCAGTTCATTAGGAGACTTGTCGCTGGTTCTTGAGCTTGATCTTCGACTTCAGCGTAGAACCTTTGTTGACGTGAATCTTGTCTTCAGGGATCATAAGTAAACAACTAACTTATCAGTGATCACCATAAGGACTGAACAGACTCAGCGATATGGTGAACAGTGTTCGCTGAATGTTTAATCTAAAAGTGCGAGAGTTCCTATCAGCAGTACTGTAAGATCTTAGTACTTATCAGCGATAGTGAAACTCTGATACATATTGTTTACTTACAATTTTCACTAAGTATTTAAGAGAGGGTCATTATCAAATCACTGAGGGTTTGGATCAACAGAAAGATCTCTTGGAAATGGAAAAGAAGAAAATTTCCAAAGAAAAGTTTGAACTAGAAAATTCTCAGAAACAAAAAGAACTGTCCTTCTCTATTAATTGTAAAGAGTTTGAGGAAGTTTTAGAACAAAAGGATGAAGAGGTAAAGAGATTTGAGTATGAAAGGCTCAACTCTGTGGCTATGAACAACTATTTTCAGAAAGAAAGAGAAGTTTTACACCAATCTCTTTAGAGAAAAGAACTTTTGATTAAAAAGTACCAAGATGCACAAGATGTGCATATCAAAATCAATTCCCAAAAGATTATGTTTTTTTGTAGTATACAAAGTTTATTTCAAATTTTATCTTTTGTCTTGTTAATTTCAATTTTATATCATCATGGTTTTTGTGCAGTTTGATGTGTGTGTGCATATGTTTAGGGGGAGAAAAGAAAAGATTTGATCATTTGTCAAGGGGGAGCATGAAATCATGTTTATACATGTGTTGATCATATCATGTGTGAGTCTAAGTCTTCTAATTCAAATTTTCAAGCAAACTCTACTTGATGGAAAATTATTTTTGAAAATCTTATGCATCATTGTAGGGGGGGCAAAATGTTTTTTGAAAAGTCAATTGGAGAGAACCTGTTAAAAGTTTGACATCTTTTAACTTGGAAAAGTTGATTTTGGAAAAGTTGGAAAAGGTCAGAATTTTTTAATAATGTCTAAGTGTTGGAAGTTATCGCACATAGCTAATGCGATCAAGTTTCTTAATCGCACAAGCTTTGTTCGAGAACCTTCCTCATCGCACAAGCTTCATGTGATAACTCCTGTTCATCGCATAAGATTCATGCGATCAAAAATTTTATCGCACATGTTTCATGCGCTAACTACTGTAAATCAATGTTATTTTCATTCTTATGATTCATAATTTATTGTATGTAAGTGGTTTAGAATTCTTTACTATTTTAGTCTCTTGTATTTTAAAGGTAGAAATTCATTCAAGAATGAAAATAACAATAAATTGGGAACTACAGTGACTAAAATGGCAATATCTAAACCTCAAGGACAAAAAATGAAATCATTAACAAATCACAGGGATGAAAAACTGTAACATGCAAGGAAAAACTGCTTGTTAATGAGAATCAGGGTAGTTATTAGGGTTTTTCGTTCCGCCAGTTGCCACAGAGAAACGATCAATAATGGCCGACGAAGCAGTAGCGACGGTGACCGACGTTGTAGAAACAGTAAAAGATGATTCATCTACAGTCGCACACGAGATGGATCTGGAAACTGTTGAGGCGGCTAACGGTGGTAAACGAGGGAGAGAGGAGGAAGTGACGACGGAATCGTCGTCGGAGAACGGAGACAATGCTAAAAAAGCGAAGGCGGATGAGGAGGAGAGGCTGGAGAAAGAAGCGGCGAAGACTGGTTTGGTGGCGATTGGATATAAGCGCTTCGAGACATCTGTGCAGCTTTTTGATTACTTCTTCAAGTTTCTTCACTTCTGGCCTCCCAATCTTAATGTCAATGAGGTATCTGGTTTCATCTCTGATTTCATATTACCTATAAGTTCATAATTTATCTTTGTCTGTTTGTTTGGATAAATGGTGCGTATTTTGGTTGATTAGATAGCATAAACAGCATCAAGTTTACTGAGGAATCATAGACTGCAAAGTGAGTTTACTGGGAATTTAATAGGGATTTGGCTATTGGATAATGTTTTTGAATTTGAATAGATATCAAAAAGAGGAATAATGGCATTGATATGTATCATGGATCGTTCTGTAAACAATGTTTCCAAAAACAAATCTAAATGTAAAACACGTTCACAGAAACAGAAGAAGACCGGTCGCTCCCAAAATAGACATCCTTACTACTCTCGTTCTTCTGACAGTCAGCTTGATGATTCTTCAGATAATTATGTTTTTAGAAAAGTAAAAATGGTATGGAGGAAGAAATCAACTATAGAAGACAGTGATGGAATCAAATCTCATAACTCTTCTGTAGTTGATACAAAGTCATTCTTTTCAAAGACTGGTTCACCTACTCACGTTTACCCTATAGCTAAGCTGATCAGTCTAAACCGAGAAAAGATCTGTTGCACTCATTGTGAAAAGAGTGACTTTGTTCATCCAAGGTATGTAAATAACTTGTATGGTACTTATAGTATCCCTGATCCTCATTTTAAAGTTAAGGCATCTAACCATCAAGGATCCATCAAAGCATGGATACCAAAATCTTTCTGATCTGTTTTGCAGGGACGTCATGTGTAATAACATTCGTAATTTTCTTTTCTCATGACAGCATTCAAAGGTTATGCAAATTTTGAGGAGTACCAGATTTTGCTCAATAAATGAATTTTTAAGTGAATTAAAATACTGTGGTAGTTCATTCTGAATAACTCACTTGTGTTTGTTATTCTTCGATTTTAACCTCCATGACTTCCACGTCAATATTTTTTTGACTTAGTTATATCCGTGTCACATATATAGTCGTTTTATTTCGATGGAAATACACTCGCTTGAATTCCTAGTTGTTTTCCAAGTTCGCTATTTCTTGTTAATGATTCAATTCTTAACTGACATGTTAATTGTGACTTGTTCTTCACAATTAAAATTTCTATTCATTGTTTGATTTTTAACCACGTTGTGCTTAATGAGTCATTCTGTTTAGCGATTGATCTTGTTTATTGAAATTCTCTATTTCAAATAATTTTTTTGACTTCTAAACATTTCAGTTTATAACTCGTATTTAAATGTGTACTTCACTGTTTACTAAACTGTTTTATTTGGTGAATGAAATGAGTATTAGGACTTATATTGTTTCCATGGTCTATCCAAAACCGAAAGGACCTACCCAAGAAACACATCCAATTGTAGACAACAGTGAGGGGTCTAGCTTGATAGATGAGTTCGGAATGAAAAGAATTTGTTGAGGATGTGACAGGTCTTAAAAGAATATATATTGGTCCTTACCAAACCGAGTCAGTTATCCGGGTAACCACACAATCTATTCATTTTCATTCTTTGGAGATGAATATTGAAACAGGCATGGACCTAGTGTCGATAACTTGTGTCACCCCACCTAGCCACTCAAGTATCTCACAAAAGATGCTTGTCTCATATATTCACGGAGATTTAGCATATAATCTATCTATTCCTCACTCGGAGGTCTTAGATATTGAAAAAGGAAGACATCAGCTTTGGTCTCCGAACTTCATTTCCTAATCACTAAGTCTATTGATTTTCACTTGCGTCCTAGGTTAAATCAGTATTTGAGCCAAACAGATATAATTTAATTCATTCACACATGCACAAGTCTTTGTGATTCCATTCGCGTCGTCTAAAATAAGTCACAAGCTGAAGAACAACTGCTTTCCCATCCCAGAAGACCTTCTCTTCCTCCTCAAAGGTCAGATGAAGATGAACGAAGAAGGAAAGCAGCGATGATTCAAAAGATAGAAAGTCAGTGACTCATTCCTGCCCATCTCAGTTGCCTGACTCCAAGGGAAATCGTTGAAAGTCTTAAGGCTGAGAAGATCCTCGCTGAACAACATAAGAGTGAGCTCGCTAATAAAAAATTTGCTCTTGAACTTGCTCAACATTCAGTAAAGGATCCTCAACTGAAGAAATTTTCTCTCAAAGTCCATCAACAACTGCCTAAAGACGCTGGCAAGAAGAAGACAGAGAAGACGAAGGTTAGCGACACCACCTTGGCCTGGTGCAAAAAAAAACTCCACTTCAGGTTGTTACCAGCAAGAATAAAATACGTAAACCTGAAAGAGAGGACTGTCAGAGGTTCTGCTATTGTCGATGTCCAGATGATCAGAGAATATGGAGTGTCAAGAACTTGTTATCTCTCAGAGCTTGAAAAACTTGGGCTTAACGAATGGTTGGAAATTCGGATCGCAATTCAGCGATCTCGATCAAGCTACAAACCTTGTGTTGAAAACGCTATTAACAAGCTAATCGACCAAGTCTCTTTAGCTGTTGATCTGCCTATTCCAGCCATCCAACAAAAACGAAGCGCTCCAAAGAAAAAGCCTCTGCCATCTTCAGGCCCTGTTATACGGAACGAGACTAGTGTTGACTTCTCTCGTGTAGCTGTACTTGGTCCAGATGCTGATCTTTCAGGACTCGACATCTCACTGCCTCCCGCTGAAGAATTTGAAGCTGGAAAGGTAGTCAGTGAACCTTATGGCATATTCTTTCTTGACTACTATGGTCGCAAGTGCTTTCAACGCCTATCTGAGTTACCCATCGCACCTATCGAACAAAACTTAGCTCCATGAAGCAAAGGGTGAAAATAAGTAAGTAAAAAGGACTCAAATGTTTGGGATAAAATAAAATAATCTAACTCAAAAGATAAGAAAAAGACACATTATGCATTAAATAAATAATGCACATCACACCCTCAAATTTAAAGTGTTGTTTGTCCCCAAACAACTAAAAGACCTAAAAAAGAAAATGACTCAATTTTTGAAATTTCTTGCAAGATCGTGGCATTAGGTGCCCACACAATGTAGAACATACCCCATGGAATTCATAGCCTTTCATAAATCTCTTATCATTTATTTAAAGCCTAAGTGTGTGTGTGTGTGGATCATAAGCTAGCACCAATCTTGCTTTTGTTAGACTCAACACATCCTACATTTAGAATCAATAGGGCTTTTTAGGGTCACTCTTTGACATTTCTTTTCTCACCAAGCATTTTCTCTCAACAAAAAATTTCCAAATTTTGGCACTTTGTGCTCTTTTCTTGTTGACTTTTTGTACCTTGCCCCTATGGGGCATTTTTGGTATCTTTTTCATCATGCATATAAGATTAGAGCTTTGATCTTTTGTGTGATCTTTTCATGCTTAAGGTGTAACCTTTCCACCCTCAAATTTAACATTTACAATGTCCTTATTGTAAGCATTGAAGTACATAGGTGTATAAGGGTTACAAGTGGCTATTGGAAATTGAAAAGAAGGCCTAGATCATTCCCTAAATGTGTATAGGGTGTGTGAGTCAAGTTGTGTCCCAAGAAGAAATTTGTTAGTTCTAACAAGAACACATAACTTAGGTAAATTCGTGATTCCAAAAATTATTAAGGTTGTGAACAAAAAACAAGGTATGATTCTATGTGTAATTTTGCAAAAGAAAAGAAAACTAAAAATTGTAAAAGCATCTCAGATACAAAATAAAATAAAACATGCCCTACTCCATAAGAGTGGGTTGTGAACCAAGTGGTTTGAATGAATGTCACATCGATATTAGGCTTTAACTAATCATTGTTTCGTTGAAACGTTTAAAGATTTCATTTTTATGCATTGTCATTATGTATAACAATGTAAAAATGTAATCTTTTACACTGTTGTTTTGAAACATGGTGTAAAAAATTGTATTTTTTACACGGTTCTTGACTAAACACTACCAACCCATAAAAATCCTCAATCAACAATGGATAGGAAGCGAACAAACTGGATAATAAATTATAATAATACGCTAGAAAACATCACAAAAACAAATAGTTCCCATCATGTAAAACACACACACTTGAAACAAAAACCTACACCGACAAGATTTGGGTCTCATAGTATTCTCTCTCTCTCACTCACTCACTTAAAGCACTTTGCATCCAAAAGAGCTTCACCTTCAAACGGCTCATGGTCTTCGATCATCTGGTTCACACGCTCCTTCTGTGCTTCATCGGAAAGATCGACCTTGGTCCACTCATACAGCTCCATGTCGTAGCACTCGTCCATCACAAACTTGGGGATTTCTGGCCCACGGAATAGCCACAATCCCTTCACCTTGAACGGTGGCTCATTTCCAATGATG
Organism: Saussurea involucrata; assembly: GCA_033807775.1. NCBI lineage: Eukaryota > Viridiplantae > Streptophyta > Magnoliopsida > Asterales > Asteraceae > Saussurea > Saussurea involucrata. The sequence continues at coordinate 63,311,561 of CM066314.1, read as the reverse complement.
AGCATCTTTCCGAAAGCGTATTTCCGTGCAAGATCCATTCTCTGCAAGAAACCACCAACCTTGTTCATGGTAACAAATGATACAGTGTTCTCATCATTGTACTTGTAATTGCAAAACCAAAGAGAGTAGCCCTCGGGATCAAACATATCCCAGAAACCTGCACCACAAGTTAACCAAATACATCAGCTAAATAGCACATGAAAACCTTCACTAGTATTAGCTTGATATTCTATTATGCATAAATGCATCAAAAAGTAAAAAGTTTGGTTTAGTTCCTATTTGGGAAAAGTTCTAAAAAACCCAACAAACTATCCCATTTTGAATGACTTAAGGCCCTAAACTATTTTTTTTGAACGAAAAAATCATTAAACTTTCTAATTTTGAATGATTAAATCTCTAAACTATTTTTTTGAATGAAAAAAACCATTAAAATTTCTTACTTTGAATGGAAAAACCATTAAACTTTCTCATTTTGAATGATCAAGTCCTTAAACATTTTTTTAAATAAATCATCCAAAAAGTAGTTTAGGGACTTGATTATAAAAAATGAGAAATGTTAATGGTTTTTTCGTTCAAAAAAATAGTTTAGCGACTTAATCATGCAAAACGGGATAGTTTGTTGGGTTTTTTCTGAACTTTTCCCTTCCTATTTATCCTAATGAAGAACGGTTTCAAATTTTCCCATTTTCACTTTTGCAACATTTGATGACGTGGATACCAACCTCTTGAAAACGACAAAAGTTTCAGCTTCAAATGGGAGATGAAAAAAAATACAAAAAATACCTTTAATTGCAACCTCACGGAAGTTGGTCTTGGTGTTGGAGTAAAGTCTCTTCCAGTCATCGAGAACCATCTTACTTGGGGGAAGTAGATCAAGGGGGTTCTTTGCCTTGGGCTTTGGTGCCTCTTCCTCGTCTCCATTAGCTTCAGGCTTAGGTTTGGGAGCTTCTTCTTTTTTAGGCTCGGGTTTTGGTTTAGCCTCTTTTGGCTGTTCTGGTTTCTTTTGTGAAGGAAGAGGCAGCACAGCATCTGCCTGCTTCACTTCACCAATGATCTTACTGAAGTTGGGTTGATTAACCATGGTCCAGAAATACCTCTCAACATGAGGATAATCAGAAGTGAAGCTCTTGGTCATGAGCAATTTAAAGCCGTACAAGAGGTTGCATGTCAAGATGATATCAGCCAAGGTCACGGCATGACCAACCAAGAAAGTATGTGAAGCAAGATGTGTGTTTAAAGCATCAAGACCCCTCTTCACACCAGCAACATAAGCCTCCTCAGCCTTCAAACCATACACATTAAATTATCAGTTGAAAGTACAGAAAAATAATATTTAACTCCAAACAATTAAATTTAAAAAGATCAAATTATATTCAACTACATTCAATTGAGATCAAGTGTGTGAGGTTTAACAGCATTACAGTGTCATATCGAGCCACAAAAAAGGAATACTGGAATACTTTCTAATTTTAGGAAGAGGGCATCAGATGGTTTATTAAAGATTGCTAAGAATATAAGTTTATCACAGAAGGGGTTCATATGTTGGGGTTGATCGGGTTGATGGCATTTGCACAACCCAACCCAAACCAAAGTGCAACCCAACACAAACCGTACGGGTTGGTTGGGCTAGTCAGGTTGGTTAGGTTGATAGTTTGTCACATCAAAATATTCTCATAACCTATGTTGTTTTTTCTACTCATAATTCCTTTTCATCATCAATCATTTGATACAACTTAGCCATATTTTTTAAATTTTAAACATATCGCATTCAACTATTTTTCTCCATTTGCATATATATGATCACATTTATTGAATATACATACGAAGAAGTTTTATAGAGATGGATAAGAGATTGAAATAATATGTATATAAAAAAGATAACTAATGGAGCAATTGTCTAATGTACATAATAGTAGAGACTTAACAATCATATTAAATCCAAGAAATAAAAGGATATCGGGTTCATCAGGTTGGGTTGGGTTAACATGATCGTAGCCCAATATCAACCCAATACACTATGGTTTGAAGATTTTATAACTCAACCGGACATCAGGTTGCTTCAGTTGGGTTATTTCGCGTTGGGTTGGATTGTGTTGATCGGGTTAGTCGGGTTTTTGAGCACCTCTAAAAAAGAGCGAAATTCAAAACACGAATGGCTACAGCCTACAGATTAAAAAAAGAGTAACTAACAGGACGAATGTATGTAGCATATCCAAATCTTGGCACGACCCAGCCCCTCAAATTTGTATCAAGCTCAAATGAAGAGAAGTCAATCCACTGCTCAATTTGGCCCTGCATAAAAATTTTAAGAATATAAGCATTCATCATTCCATCGTCACTAAAAACGAACACATGCCAAAAGAAAAAAGAAGTTACATATTCTATCGGTGAAGACCCAAGGAGAGAATTTCCAGGCTTCAAACGGGCAACTGCAGCAACCAAGATGACAAAATAAGCACCATCACCCATAATTGAAAGAAGATCAGAAACAAAAGCTAATTGGTCCCTCACCATAGCGAGAAATTGCATTACTCTCAAAGATAGCACCATCAGGAGTCTCAAGGACAGGAATCTACATCAACCATGAATCAAAACATGTAAAACATTGAATAAAGTTTTGCATTTTTGTAAAAAGTGTAAACAGTTTATACCAAAAAAAAGGCACCTTTCCAATAGGGTTCATCTTAAGAAACTCGGGAGTCTTATTTGACACACCCATCTCAAAATTATCAGCCATCTTAATGTCAACACCAAGATATTCTGCAGCAATTAACGCCTTGTAAACATTCTTGTTTGATCTCCCTGAATGCAAGATCTGCAACCAGATCATATAATACATCAAACATAGATCGCCAAAAACAACTTGCATGTTTAGGAAATTCCAATAACTCAATCGAAACAAGATTGATCAAACGAAACAACAAATCAAAAGTTGGCGATGTATAAGAATAAGTTATAATGATATTTTCAGATCAGGGAATACGAGAAAGTTGAAATCCTTGATCGATACAGTAGATGTGCACATCAGGTCAGTAAATCCGTATGGTTTGATAAATGAAATCCATCACAAACTCTACCCCAAATAAACGGCAACTAAAGAAAATCAACACAATTGAGAACTAAAAACTCACCAACGCCATTGCTTAACGGAACAAACGATCGTCTTGGTATAGCGATCTACTGTAACATAGAAGAGGCAACACTTGAAATCAGCGATTAAAGCAAAACAGAGACAATTTAATGGGTAAAAGAATCGATGATACATAATTGAGCAGAAAAATATACCTGATACTACAATCGTTTACTCCGAAAAGCAGAAACCAAACTAGGGTTTTTGGTAGAGCGGTTTGGGATTTTAATAGGCCGAATGGGTCTGTTCTGCTCCGTTTATGTAAAAATGGCTTTCTTCGAACGTTACGAAACTCCCAGGCCCAGGCCCAGGCCCAATATACGTTACCCATTTGCTACTTTTTTCTATTTTATATCTTTATTATATTAATCTATACTACATTATAAAGCATATTGGATGAAAGTCTTAAAGTCTTAAATACAACTTATCTATACTACATTATAAAGCATATTGGATGAAAGTCTTAAAGTCTTAAATACAACTTAAAATGCACAAGGTACTACTTCTTTATACACAAAGTCTTAAAGTCTAAAAAAAAACAACTTTCTACAGCGTGATGTACAAGTAACTAAAACGTAATTAGTCGGTCCATTCGTTTTCCGCGCCTCTTCCTTTTCCCGATCTGAACTCAAATTTCAAATTCATAGGTGCTCTTTTCACGCCCTAATCATCCACCGTCTACCAAATTCCCCTTTTTTCTTCAACCATCAACCTCCTCCCGTCGACCAAATCATCCTTCCTTTTTCGTCGCCGGAACCAGAATGTCTCTTTCTCTTCCTCCAACTCCAATGGCGGTCTTTGAACAACTTGGAGGAAAAATGGTGGTTGAGCTCGTGGGGACATTCAACGAGCTGGCGGAGAGGATTAATAACAATAATCCACAGTTGTTCTCCACCAGCTCTTCTCGATTGCTCTTCAAGACACTCAAACTTTGCCTCCTAATTTTGCAGACTCTACCTCTCGCTCCTGATGGTCGTTCCCTTCTCTCCCGTGCACTTTCCATCGCTCTCCTCCTTGCCGGTCTCCAGGTAAAGGCAATTCAAACATGGTTTTTTCTTTCTTCACGCAATTTTTTATGATTAAGGTTTCACGTTTTTTATAAAATAAAGCAAGAACCAGTAGATAATCGTGTTTTTCCAGTATAACATTAGCAACAGCACCCACCGACCACTAATGCCTGACTGAAATTCGGTGTGTGGGGTGGGTTCAAATCTGGTGAAGAACCTGTACTCCCTTCGCTGATGTCTTCCGATCGGTTTGTTTTGCAGGTTTTATTCCATTTCCCGACTGGTTTGTGTGGTGGGTTCAAATCTGGTGAAGGAACTGTTTCCCGGTAATGAAGAGTTAATCGTCTTTCAATGTCCCCAAGGTGATTTCAGACTTTCGTTCCCCTGATCTCTCGATTTATTCATGTACGCCCTTCATCTCTCATAAGCTCTTCAAAACCCTAGGTTTTTTTCAAGCCCCCTTTTGTTTCTGTTTCAGTTACTTGTATGCTATTTTTCTGACTTTTGGTTTGTTCATAATTTAGAGATGAACATTGTTTAGGCAACAACCAGTGGAACTCGGGAACATGATGATGCATTTTAGAAGTGAGCATCAAGTATGCCAAAGATCGCCTATTTATCTTCGTTTTGTCCCTTTGCAACAGGTAAATATGTGCCCTCATACCTCATATTTCATACACATGATTCAGCAAAATGTTTGCATTCACCCGGTTGCTATTCTTTTGTTATAAAATATTATTGAACTCCCTCGTGTTGCAACCATATTCCATGGCATCATTAGTGCCATGAATGTGATTTTGAGTAGTATGAGGTTTTGTGTAGAATGATAATCAAGCCAATTGATCTTATATTTAGTTTTTATTAATTTTGGTTGTGCGTTTTATTCTTTCAAGACTAATTTCCAGTTTTCAAATTCGATCTCCATTTTTATTTTTCTCAAGCATCATTCCTAGTTTTCAGATTCAATCTCCATCTTGAGATTTTGTATTTGGGATAATATTCTTACATAATTGCATTGTATATTGAATATATGTTTTTTGAACATAATTGAAGGCAATAGAAGATATGGAGTGGCAAAAGTGGTGGATTCTGATTGCCCAGATTTAAAAAGTGGAAATATAGGGTCGGTGATTACAAATTGGGAAGAATACAACTTAATTCAGAACACTGGTCAACTGAAGAAAATTCAACAAGTTGATGGCATTCCTCTCTCTTACTAAATTACCATCTTTGTCTTCTTGGTGAGTCTCCTTTCTCTCTCCAGACTTCATTTAAATGCATAACATTTTCCTCTCTGGTTAGCTTTTATTTATTCTTCAATTTTCATCTTTACAAAGATCTCTTTAACTATATATTTCATTATTTGGATGTTGCATTTCGTAGAAAAGGGCAAAAGGGGCTTGAAGCCATTACCACCTAGAAGATCTGAACACATCACCTTCAAAATAGTCCCAAATAAGGGATCATTGCTTTGTTGGAAATTAGTTTGTATAACCACATTGAATGTTGTAAAAAACACGTGGATCTTTCCTATCTATTATTATGCAGGCATGCCAGGTTTTACAACTTATTCTGGTTTTTATGAGGCTTGTGCTCCTAAGACTAACCATTCTCTACCTGTGAATATTAAGTCAATTGAGATATAACGGTTGTTCGATGCATGGAATCTATTAAGGTCTAGCAGTATGGTACCATACTGGCCATATGTTTAGTTCAAGAGTTGAAGTTATAGAAAGCTTAATGGTCTCTTTGATTCTATTTTGTTCCTTTGATTCGATAAAATTTTATTTGCTTTGCATGTGAATGATTTTATATATGCTTTAACATTCTAAGCTTGAGGGGCTAAGGGGCCGTTTACTAAATGTTTCCCTGGTAAGCTTTGGTAGAGCCAGTAACTTCGTACTAAAAATTGGAGAAAAAAAGACTTCCTGAGGCATCTTCCGCTTACCATTAAAATTAACAATATCACTTGCTTACCGGGTAAGATTTTAGTCCACCAAAATGCTGTCGTATGCAACAATTTTTCCGGTAAGCGTTAACTGGGTAAGAGTCTTCGCCGTCCTTTACCGGGTAGGAGTCTCGGCCAGTGCCTTGGCTCTTACTGGGTAAGATTCTTGGTCATTGCCATATTCATCCGCAAGGTAATTTGACTTGGTACGCTCTTGCCCGGGTAAACACTTGGTATGCTCTATAATTCGTAACGATATGTTTTTTTATTCAATGTTTGATATGATTATTGTTCTTTTTTTCTGTCTTGCTTCTTTGACAGGCATCATTATTCGGGCTACGGAGTGTCTACCGGTAAGGTAACACCGTCTTCATTCTTATGTCTAAACTAATGTGAGTCATTGTAGATACTAATAAAATTTGAGAACAAATATCAATTTTGCAGTTTGTTCAATAAAAGGTTGGTTTACATACAGTAACAACTTAACATACACAAAAAGTTCCATTGTATTCTACTATAAGTGACCAAACAATATGCTTGCGTCTCTGTTCTCATATCAGAGACCATAACTAACACCACGAAACACCCAAAAACATCCAAAATTGATCTTTAAATTACCTACAAGTGTACTCGAATTTACATTCAATGAACAACAGGATGCTTCACTACCAAATATGAAGTGTAATGCTTTTGGCTCTGCTTGATTATTGGCCACTGAACAAGCAGAAAATGCTATCATCACCTACCGATGAACTGCCTGGCTCAAGTGCTCCGCATCACTCTTAATAATTTTGAATTTTTGATTTAGCTTGAAAATAACATACCACTTGAGTCATTTACAAGACTGAATAAGTTAAACTTCACTTTTTTTACATTGATCACAAAATATTAAATCTTAATTGTCAGTGCTTATATATGGCACTATGTTTGGCTGTGTGCATCTCTTGATGAACATCAGCATAACAAATATAAACAGGTTTTGACAATTCAAAATGTAGTTACATTTGATATCTTTTTTTCTCATTTTTGGTTAGAAAATGATAAAATCTATTTTACGGCATGAATATATCCTCCTCAGCTAAGTTCAACGACAATGAAGTTAAGTCTCACATTAGTGTATATCTTATCCACTAAGATGTTGATTTTAAGTGAGATGTACCAAAATGTTTAACCATGTTTTCTGTATCTTGATAAAGTTTAAGATCCCGCCGCATTGCGCGGGCATTCAACTAGTTAGCTAATAAGGGGAAATTAATAAAAATGCCATAAGTCCAAGTCAAACTTACCAAAATGCCACAAATCTCTCCCAGTTTGCAAAAATGCCATAAATACCCGCGATAGGAGCCCACGATCGCGGCCAATGGCATTTTCGTAATTAATTATCCCGCGATCACGGGGGAAGCCGCCCGCGGTGGACCAATTTGGTTGTATTTATGATTTTTAAATGAAATTTTACACTTTCACCCCCTATACTTATTTATAAACTTTACTTTATACATTTTACTTTCATTATTTTAATTTTACATTTAACACATATAATCGTTTATTAACTAAAACACGTTAAAAAAATACGTTTTAATTTTAACAAGTTACACCATTATAATCGTCTCTTCGATACGTTCGAAATGAGCTCAATCTTGAATTTTTTTGATTTATATATTTTAATATATACCATATATACTACATAAAAATATTTTTAATATTTACAATTCATACATTTATAGTTAATTATTTAATTTATGGTACTCTTATAGTTAATGCGATAGGATTGTAAAACAAAATTGAGAATACGTTAAAAAAATGAATTTCCGCAGATAAAAAATATTTTTTAGGTAGTGTATATGATATATATTAAAATATATAAATAAAAAAATTCAAGATTGGGCTCATTTCGAACGTATCGAAGAGACGATTATAATGGTGTAACTTGTTAAAATTAAAACGTATTTTTTTAACGTATTTTAGTTAATAAACGATTATATGTGTTAAATGTAAAATTTAAATTATGAAAGTAAAAGGTATAAAGTAAAGTAAGTAAATAAGTATAAGGGGTGAAAGTGTAAATATCAAATCAAAATCACAATTTTGTCGAAAAAATTGAAATGTTACACTTTCAACCCCTATACTTATTTACTTACTTTACTTTATACCTTTAATTTCATAATTTAAATTTTAAATTTAACACATATAATCGTTTATTAACTAAAATACGTTAAAAAATACGTTTTAATTTTAACAAGTTACACAATTATAATCGTCTCTTCGATACGTTCGAAATGAGCCTAATCTTGAATTTTTTTGATTTATATATTTTAATATATATCATATACACTACCTAAAAAATATTTTTTATCTGCGGAAATTCATTTTTTAACGTATTCTCAATTTTGTTTTACACTCCTATCGCATTAACTATAAGAGTACCATAAATTAAATAATTAACTATATATGTATGAATTATAAATATTAAAAATATTTTTATTTAGTATATATGATATATATTAAAATATATAAATCAAAAAAATTCAAGATTGAGCTCATTTCGAACGTATCGAAGAGACGATTATAATGGTGTAACTTGTTAAAATTAAAACGTATTTTTTTAACGTGTTTTAGTTAATAAACGATTATATGTGTTAAATGTAAAATTAAAATAATGAAAGTAAAAGGTATAAAGTAAAGTTTATAAATAAGTATAGGGGGTAAAAGTGTAAAATTTCATTTAAAAATCATAATAATTAATTACGAAAATGCCACTGGCCGCGATCGCTGGCTCCTATCGCGGGTATTTGTGGCATTTTTGCAAACTGGGAGAGATTTGTGGCATTTTGGTAAGTTTGACTTGGACTTATGACATTTTAATTAATTTCCCATGATTTTAACTAAAATACATATTTTATTTTCTATATTATACAATTAACAAAATCTTGTTAATATTTTTAAATAATTTAAATATCGATATATTGTTAAATTTATGTATTTTATTAGATACTAGAAGTCTACTCGCGCAATACAGCGCGATATATCTCGATTTTAATGTTCTAATTTATTTTAAGGTGTGGTTTTCAGAAAATGGTCAAAGTTTTTTTTTATAAATTCGTTTAAAGAGTGACGTTTTTTAAGGAGTTCATGATTTGAGAATTTGAAAGTGGTTAGGCCATCAGTACCCCATGGAGGGCATCTTTCAAAGATTCCACTCCACATCAGCGCCACATCAGCTTTTCTTCCATCCCTCACTCGATCCCTCACGATCCCTAAACACCCGTACCCCATTCCCTCAAACCCTTTTGCCACCTCATTTATTTTAATTCTTTTATTTATACATTTAATTATTTAACAAAATAAAAATATTTATATATTTTTTAATAAATAAAAATAAGATAAATAATTAAAATTAAAATTCATATCATTCATTAAAAATAAAAATTACAAAATACAAAACACTACCAATTATGAAATTTTTGGATTTGCTCTTTTCTCGCTAAAGTAGCCCTCAAAGCGTTTCCCGTAAGGTGATCATGCGGGGTTATGAAATACTCGAAGTCTTTCTCAAATCGTTTATCTCGTTCGATTTCTCGTTCGTGTTCTAACCTTTGAAGTTCGAGATCGATTTTTTTCATTTTGTATTTCATTGTATCATCAATCTTGTCGTTGAACGTCGCCAACAACTGAGTAACACTTTCGTCTGTATTCGCCCCGGACGTATTACTCGTTGATGATTTTTTTGCCTTGTTTCTCCCGATGGGTCGTTGAATTTGCTCGTCATCGTCATCATCGGAAGGTTGGGTACGTTTTGAACCTCGCGATGAAGTTGTCGTCATCGTTGGAACGGCTCCCCATTTTGGACATTTTTTTAGGACGTCCCAAACTTGTTTCTGAGTGAAAGCAACTTTATGGCGTGCTAGATACCGTTCGTGTGCCGTTCGGGATATATCGGCCTCACTCATCCCGCTTGATCTATTATTGAGAAAGTTGTTGTAGATGCCGCCAAACGAATTAACTCTTTTATTGAGGTCGTTGAACTTGCTATTGAGTTGATGGGTTGATCTATAACCTGGTTCACGACCCATGCGAGTAAAGAACACATGCCCGATTCGGCCCCAAAAACTTCCTACATTTATGTAAAATTAAGTATAATAATAATAATAATAATAATAATAATAATAATAATAATAATAATAATATCAATAAAAATAATTACCACCGCTTTGTGCGTTACCGACCACGGGGTCCTCCGAAACGTCAACCCACGCCGACACTAACGCGAGTTCCTCGGCTTTACTCCACGTTTGTTTGGCGGCTTTCGTTGGTCTCGGATTTGATGGTTCCGGGTTAGATTGTTGTGCCGGGATAGATTGTGGTGTGTTCGGGGTAGAAGGTTGGGTTTCCGGAACAATGTCGTCGTCGAGATTGAAGTTGGCCGGAGTAAAACCTTGTTCAATCAACCCGGGACGTGTAAATTGGTAAGGAATTTGTTGGTGAAATTGTTGGTGAAATTGTTGGGGAAATTGTTGCGGATATTGTGGCGGATTTTGTTGCGACCATTGTGGCGGAATTTGTTGCGAGAATTGCGGATGATAACCTTGTTGTGTAAACGCTTGGAAACCAAGCTCTTGATCTTCTTGCGATTGTGGTGTATTCGGTCGGTTACGACGGGATGTAGGTGTTCTGTTTGAATTCATGATGAGAGAGGTGTGAAAAATAAGAGGTTGAGAGGTGTGAGAAATAAGAGAATTTGATAGTGTGAAAAATAAGAGGTTGAAAGGTGTGAGAAATAAGAGGTGTGAGAAATAAGAGGTTGAGAGGTGTGAGAAATAAGAGGTTGAGGGTTAAATATATAGTGGGATTAAATTGAGAAAAATAATTTTTTTTAATAATAGAGCCGTTCAACGGTTATATATTTTTAAAAATTTAATTAAATTTTTTTTTTAAAAAGCTTCGGGATGATCCGGGATCCCATCCCCGGATTCATCCCCGCCCCGCTTTCCCCGTTCGCCCCGTAGCCCACCCCGCAGGACCCCGAGCCCATCCCGAGCCCCATCCCGCACCGGCTACGGATGGCCTTAGAGATAAAGATTAATTAATAAGAGTCAACGATTTAAGATTTTGAATGTTAATATTAATCAAGTAATTAGCATTAAAAGCGGTAGTTTCAATAGTTGTTTTTAAGAAATTTTAAGTAATTAATATTAAATAGCGGTACATGAAGTTTTAGGGATTGTTTTTAAGATTTTTTTATAAATGTTTTATAATATAGTATAGATATATTTATAATTCAATTCATGTCTATCGCAAAAAAAATTATATATTAAGTTGAATTTTATAATTTTTATTGTTCTTTTTTTAGTTTATGTAAGATAAAAATCAAAATTTATCTATATTTATTGATGAAAAAAATGTTTCAGTGTTAAATATTTTATTTAATTAAATAATTTTTTTAAAGTATCAAATAAAAATCTTCATAAAATAATTATAAATCTTTTTCAAAATATAAACTTAAATTATCATAATAAAAGGTAAATAATCAATTAACAACCATAAATTTTATTGTTTTATATTTGATCTTTTATGATAGAAACTAGGGAAATTAATTAAAATACCCTAAGTCAAACCAAGTGTTATCAAAATACCCAAAATCTCTCCCACTTTGCAAAAATACCCCTTTTTTTCCGCGATGGGAGCCCGCGATCGCGGGCCAGGGACCATTTCTGACACTTTTTTAAACTTGCAGGGACCATTTTTGAAAAATGGAATCCCGCGATCGCGGGCTCATCCCGCGATGGGGTACTTTTTGTGACTTTTCAATTGCAAGGGACCATTTTTGAAAAATTCCAGGGACCATTTATGAAAAATTCACCCGCGTTTGACACTGTTCACCCGCTTTCGTCCAATTTGATGAATTTGAATTGGAATGTTACACTTTCAACCCCTATACTTATTTACTAAATTTACTTTATACCTTTTACTTTCATTATTTTAATTTTACATTTAACACATATAATCGTTTATTAACTAAAATACGTTAAAAAAATACGTTTTAATTTTAACAAATTACACCATTATAATCGTCTCTTCGATACGTTCGAAATGAGCCCAATCTTGAATTTTTTTGGATTTATATATTTTAATATATATCATATACAGTTATACACTACATAAAAAAATATTTTTTATATTTAAAATTCATACCCTTATAGTTAATTATTTAATTTATGGTACATCTCTAATTTTTTTTTTCAATTTTGTTTTACACTCCTATCGCATTAACATAATAATCATATATTAACTAATTCATTAAATCGTTTTAAATTATTATTATTTGAATGTGTTTATAGATATCATGAATGGCAATAGGAGAAGGTGAAAATGGGTATTTGGCGAATGATGATTCATGGGTGTTTGGAGCTGAAGTATTTGCAGTTACAAAGTATGCACAAAATGATCGATGTATTTCCAACGTAACTTAGATTAAAATTATCTCCTTCAGTTCAGTCCCGTCCAGTTCCGTCCCGTCCCATCTAGTATGCGTACCAAACGCTACCTAAGAGTACCGTAAATTAAATAATTAACTATAAAGGTATAAATTGTAAATATTAAAAATATTTTGATGTAGTGTATATGATATATATTAAAATATATAAATAAAAAAAATTCAAGATTTGGCTCATTTCGAACGTATCGAAGAGACAATTATAATGGTGTAATTTGTTAAAATTAAAACGTATTTTTTATGTGTTAAATGTAAAATTAAAATAATGAAACTAAAAGGTATAAAGTAAATTTAGTAAATAAGTATAGGGGTTGAAAGTGTAACATTTCAATTCGAAATTGTGATTTTGATTTGATATTTACACTTTTAACCCCTATACTTATTTACTAACTTTACTTTATACCTTTTAGTTTCATAATTTAATTTTACATTTAACACATATAATCGTTTATCAACAAAATTACGTTAAAAAAATACGTTTTAATTTTAATAAGTTACACCATTATAATCGTCTCTTCGATACGTTCGAAATGAGCCCAATCTTGAATTTTTTTGATTTATATATATTAATATATATCATATACAGTTATACACTACATCAAAATATTTTTAATATTTATAATTTATACCTTTATAGTTAATTATTTAATTTACGGTACTCTTAGGTAGCGTTTGGTATGCATACTAGATGGGACGGGACGGAACTGGACGAGACTGAACTGAAGGAGATAATTTTAATCTAAGTTACGTTGGAAATACATCGATCATTTTGTGCATACTTTGTAACTGCAAATACTTCAGCTCTAAACACACATGAATCATCATTCGCCAAATACCCATTTTCACCTTCTCCTATTGCCATTCACGATATCTATAAACACATTCAAATAATAATAATTTAAAACGATTTAATGAATTAGTTAATATATGATTATTATGTTAATGCGATAGGAGTGTAAAACAAAATTGAAAAAAAAAATAAGAGATGTACCATAAATTAAATAATTAACTATAAAGTTATGAATTTTAAATATAAAAAATATTTTTTTATGTAGTGTATAACTGTATATGATATATATTAAAATATATAAATCCAAAAAAATTCAAGATTGGGCTCATTTCGAACGTATCGAAGAGACGATTATAATGGTATAATTTGTTAAAATTAAAACGTATTTTTTAACGTATTTTAGTTAATAAACGATTATATGTGTTAAATGTAAAATTAAAATAATGAAAGTAAAAGGTATAAAGTCAATTTAGTAAATAAGTATAGGGGTTGAAAGTGTAACATTCCAATTCAAATTCATCAAATTGGACGAAAGCGGGGTGAACAGTGTCAAACGCGGGTGAATTTTTCATAAATGGTCCCTGAAATTTTTCAAAAATGGTCCCTTGCAATTGAAAAGTCACAAAAAGTACCCAATCGCGGGATGAGCCCGCGATCGCGGGATTCCATTTTTCAAAAATGGTCCCTGCAAGTTTAAAAATGTGTCAGAAATGGTCCCTGGCCCGTGATCGCGGGCTTCCATCGCGGAAAAAAAGGGGTATTTTTGCAAAGTGGGAGAGATTTTGGGTATTTTGGTAACACTTGGTCAAACTTAGGGTATTTTAATTAATTTCCCTAGAAACTATATAGTTATAATAATTTAGTTAATATATAATTTAATAATTGAATATATATATACATGTAGAGTTGTGTTCAAACGGGAACAATATCTATTTAAAAAAACATGAGAACCAACAAAATCATACATGATTTTACATTAACGAGCGTAAAAAGCCACTCAAGTGACTTTGGCCGCGACTTCAGGTATGTGTGGTTTTTTCGCGCGTTAATGTAAAACCGTAAATGATTTGTTGGTTATCGTGTTCTTTTAAATAGATATTGTTCGCGTTTGATCATCCATTTATATATATATATATATATTATATATATATAAGGTTGGGTTCCAGTGAGACCAAGGATTTTTCGTGAGACCCGTAAGACCGACTCATGTCCGTTGATCAAATTTATAAGCCAATGATCTGATGGTTGAAGTCCTACATTAATTTTTAATGTGCAGGGGTATTTTTGGCCATTTGTTTTGCATCAGGTAGAAAACAATCCCTCCCACTACACTACCATCGTGTTCCTCCATGAGCTCCTCCTTCTTTCTTCCTTCTTCCGATGAACTCCACCTTCTTCATTCAATGAACTCCGATTGTCTTTGCCGATTGAACATTTTCATTGTTGTCGTCCGTATTCTTGGATTGAACATCACAGTCTCCTATCGATTTCAATTTAGCAATTGCCATTGATTTCGCGTTCACTGAACTGCTCTGTTTTAATACAAGTAAGAAAATCTTATACATAACCTAATTTGCTTTTCTTTGAGTGATTTCCCTTCTTACTTTGCTTAATTACATGTAAGAAAATATTATACATGATTTGTAATAATGTTTGCTTTAATCTAGGGTTTACGTTTTTTCTATTTCAAGTAAAAAAATGTTTAACGAAATCACGGGAGCATGCTGATATTTTCAACGATGCACAATGTAATCAAGGTCATTGGTGTCTTTTGATTAATTGCTTTCATTGTGAAGGTTGATTAACTGGAAGCAAAAATTGAAAATTTTACAATGAATGTTTTACATATTTTGATTTTGGGGGAAACGTCTAATGAAGATGTTTGGTAGAACATCTTCAATGAGGCTTACGATAGTGAGGAATGTAATATGGGATTTAGTTTATTTTGATTGATTATTTTCATTGTGAAGGTTCATAAATTGCATATGTCTGTATTCTATAAGTAACATCTTAACAATAAAGCTTTGGCACACATTTTAGCCCCCCTCTGTATCATTTAACAAATGCACAAGTAACCACCTTATTGAGGATGAATTGGTTATAACCTGTTTGAATTGAATCTAATTGAAGTTGATGGTGAGAATACGCAGTAGGAGGTGGACCATATGGACTACCAACATAACCACTGTCAGTTGCTTCATGGTACCCATAACTTGCATTTTTTGGTGTGTACCAAGGTACTTACTACTACTAGAACCGGATCGTGATTATGCATATCCAAGTGCTTGTTTCCCTACACCAGTCTAGACAGGGTGACCGCTTTACGGAGGATAACCACCATAGGCTTGACGCATTGGTCCATTTGATGGTAAGGTTGTGTAGTTGGTGCAACATTTCGAGCATATGATAAGGGGTCGTAATAGAGAATATCTCCCAATTGACTTGGCATGGATTGGCCATAAGGTTGAACATATGGACCTTATTGTGGAATGTATGTGGGTGCCTTATTGTATTGATCCTGCTGCCACTAGCTAGGATTAGTACCTCGTTAGCTTCACCATGGTCATGAGCATAACCTAGAGATGCGATCAGCGGATAAGAAGTTTGTTGTTGTAGATAGTTATAATTTGCTTGGGATAGGAGTGAACATGACCCTTGGGTTAAAGTTTGTGGATAGGAGTTAGGTTCAACAATAATTTATCTATCGCTTTCTATTCAGTTAACAATATGTCTAATGATGATGAACATCGTAACAACATGTCAAATGATGTTTGTGATAGTCAAGTTTGAATTAAAATACATAATCCATTTAAAATCTAGCTTTCGCATTAACTCTACTGTGAAGGTTCATATAACTGTTGTGTTACTAGATTACATAATCTATTTAAAACAGAACCTTCACATTAACTCCACTGTGAAGGTTCATTAAATTGTTGTATTACTAACTTAGGGGCCGTTTACCAAACACTTACCCGGGTAAGCGCTTACCAAGTCACATTACCTATCAGATTGATATGGCAAGAACCAAAAATCTTACCTAGTAAGAGCGAATGAAAGGACCGAGAGTCTTACCCTGGTAAGTGATGGCAACGACTCTTACCACGGTTAGCGCTTACCAGGTGAATTGTTGCATACAAAATGGATTTGGCAGACTAAAATCTTACCCGGTATGAGCGAATGAAAGGACTGAGAGTCTTATCTCGGTAAGTGATGGCGACGACTCTTACCATGGTTAGCGCTTACCAGGTGAATAGGTGAATTGTTGCATACGAAATCGATTTGACGAACTAAAATATTACCCAATAAGTAAGTGATAGTGTTAATTTTGATTGGTAAGCGCTTACCCGGGTAAGCATTTGGTAAATGGCCCCTTACATAACCATTTAAAATTAAACCTTCACATTTACTCTGTTGTGAAGGTTCATATGAGTGTTGTATTACTAGCTTACGTAATCCTTTTAAATCTGAACCTTCACATTTTGTTGTGAATATTTTTATAATTGTTGTGTTACTAGTATACATAATCCTTTTTAAACTGAACATTTCCATTAAATCTTCTACGAATGTTCATATAATTGTTGTGTGAACCTTCACATTAACTCTGATGCGAAGGTTCAATTTTTTTTTTGTTATTGGCTTACATAATCCACTTAAAGTTAAACTTTCACGTTAAAATTAAACCTTCATATACTTGTTGTGTGAACCTCCACATTAACTCTGGTACAAAGGTTCCTTTTTTTTAGTTTGTTACTGGCTTACATAACCCATTCAAAATTAAACCTTCACTTTAATTATTTTGTGATGGTTTATACAAGTGTTATGCTACCAGCTTACATAAACTATTTAAAACTGAAAATTCACATTAACTTTGCTGTGAAGATTCATAAATTTGTTGTAACTAGCTTACGTAATTCATTAAAAAGCGAACCTTTACATGAACTTTGTTGTGAAGGTTCATATATTTGTTGTGTTACAAACGTACGTAATTAATCTAAAACTAAACATTCACATTAACTTTACTGTGAAGTCAAAAGCTTGACGGTTTTTTGCATCTGTTGGTTAGATATGTGCAGGGCATGATGAGCGGTTGGTACGAATCTTTGTTGATTCATCATTATTTATTAGGGGAAATGGTTTGTCATCGCTTGCTGAAATCATATGTTGTTGCTGAAATCATATGTTGTTGGTACGAATCTAAAAATGTTTTATTGTTTGATTAGCTTTGCATAAATAGCTAGGATAAGTTTGATTTAATAGATGTGAACCTTCACAACATCTATATGAATTGGTATTTATACATTTGTAATTCGAAATAAAATACTCACACTGATTTTGCTTGATACACATTCACATAAAAATGTTTTATTGTATGATTAGCTTTGCATAAATAGCTAGGATAAGTTTGCTTTGATAGATGTGAACCTTCACAGCATCTATATGAATTGGTATCGTATACAAATCTATAATTTTGTATAAAATAGAGGTACTGCATTGTACCCATTCTCATGGAGTGTATTGCAACAATTTTTTTAATGTTTTCCACATGACATTGAGCTTGTGTTAGTGAATTGTAATGTTAGAGGATGAGATGCAAATAGCCAAACAATACACGTGCCATAAAACGAAAAAAATTAAAATCTTCGTCGTCAGTATAAGGAAACCTTAGGGATAGTGGGTTTAGTTGATTGTTGTTGGGTTAATGTCAGTCAAGTGATGCAACCTATAAAAGAGTTTTTTTTGGCTAATGTTCACCGACCTCTGCCTATTGCCCCCATTTTATGGATTGAAATTGCTTTCATTTCATTTATGATGCTTGGTTGATGGTTGGTCTTCATAGTTTTTTACAAAAGGTAGTGATTGAAGTGAATCAAATCAAACTATCTGCGTATCGTGTTTACAAAAATTGAAAGACCATGGAAACTAAAATTGTCGAATAAAAGAAAAGTTGAATTAATAAAAGTTGAATTAATAGGTGTCTAACCGTGGCTATTGATGCAGGATGTTGGTCGTCTTGATGCTAAACATAGAGGTTTTTTTAAAGGGCAAAAGATAGAGGTTGTTGTTCATTTTTGTAATGGTATGCCAATCGCTTAGCATAACAAAGGGATGGATGAAGGTAATTTGGTGAATAAAGAGATGTCTCATGTGCTGTTATTTGGATGATTGTGATTGATTAAGGGTGACATTTTAAGTTGGCAGATCACTTGTACTCTTTCTCAGCATGTGGTTCTACCTAAAGTGACATTCCAACGACATGCGGTGTCAATGTTTAATTCCATCAGCGTCTACGATGCCTTAAATGGATATGCTCACTAGCGCATCTTCAATGCTTTAGATTCATTATATGGTGCCCAACACCAAAGTGAAAAAAATGAAAGCATTAGCCGATGTTGATGTATATGTGATTACTTTAATCACAAAATCAGTAGGGGATAAAATGGATTGCTATAATGTGTTGGACCATATTGTTTATATTCATAATCTGTAAAGGGGATTTTTATATCACAAATTTGGGGTACAAAGATGTAAAGGCATACAAAAGGGTTACTTTGTTAGAGCTATCCCAAAGCATGTTTTGGAAAGGCACGTAGGGATTTGAGAGGGCATGTCCTCTTTTAGTTTGTGATTAAGTTTTTGATGTTTGAATAAAATTTTACATGGGTTCCATCCCATTTACTCAAAAAAGGTAATGTTTTTGTTGAGGTCTTACCCAAAGAGTCGGATAATGTTCTTTGTAACATATTGTCCTCGGTTGGAATCAAACCATCAAAATAATCATCCTTAGCCTTCACATTACATTTGTTGTGAAGGTTCAACCAGTTAATATGAAGGTAAGAACAAGTGATACAAGAAAATTAGTATCATTGAGTGAGTTAAAAAGTTTCACAAAAGTCAAACCAATCAATTAAATCTTTGTAGAAAGAACATCCTTCACAAAATATTTTCTATGAAGGTTTTAAGGTTGATTAAAAATGAATATCATTGCCTCATAACAATTATTTAACAACCAAGTTGCTCCCAAAATATCATGACAATGTTCACTCATTAAGTTCGGGGCAAACATTAAACCATTTTACTAAATATTTACATAATATATCTAAAAAACAATTTTTTAAACCATTACATAAAACTGAACCTTCACAGTAAGTTTGATATTAAGGCTCCTTCAGTTGACCTTAAGGTAAAAACATTTCATACAAGAAATTTAGTATCATCGAGACAAGTGATACTAAATTTGCAAGTTGTGTTTTACAATCTGTCTAAAAATGAAACTGGAAACAAACTATCATACCAAGTAGCTTAACCTTCACATTAAGTTTGTAGTAAAGTTTCAATCACTTGATGTGAAGGTAATACAATTGACACAAGAAAGTTAGCATCATTGAGTGAGTTGATGTAATTGAGACTAAGAACTTACTTAAAAGTTAAATCAATCTACAAAAGCTTTGTAGAAGGAACTTCAAAAGCAATAACCTATACCTTCACAAAATAGTTTATGTGAAGGTTTTGAGTTTGTTTGAAAATGAATCATCAATGGTTCATAACAATTATTTAACAACCAACTTTCTTCCGGTATATCATCATAATGTTCATCCATTAAGTTCGGGGCAAACATCAAACCGATCTACTAAATATTTAACATAATTCACCTAAAAAATAATGTTCTACCATTACATGCATCAACTAGCTCAAAAGCAATGAGTTAACACCAATCAAAATAGGGAGCTCCTCGTCTATGTCATATCTATCTTAATTAAAACCCTCAATTTCTTCATTTTCTTTTCGTTTTTGGATGAAACTTTTGATTTCCATTTTGCTTCCTTTGAATGTGTTTCTCTTAGGCCTCTGCGGTCACAATATTCTTTGTTGGACAACATGATGGCTGTTTAAGACAAGAGATTGTTAGGTAATGCAATTTCCCATGAAGAGATAATATCATTCCTCCAAATATATAGAATTTACAATAAAGGCTAAGCTAATTACAAGGCTAATAAACAGGCTAAATACAAGGGTTTACATATATACACTAACATCCCCCCTCAGTTTGATCGGGAGGTTCAACTTGGACGTTCAAACTGCGTCGAAAATCGTTGAAGAGAGGTGATGAAAGGCCCTTAGTGAAGATATCTGCATATTGAGCGGTTGAGGGCACATGAAGAACACGAACTCGTCCTAAAGCAACCTGGTCGCGGACAAAGTGGATATCGATCTCAATGTGTTTGGTTCGCTGATGTTGGACCGGATTGTTTGTCATGTAGACTGTACTGACATTATCACAATATACTATTGTAGCCTTGGGAACAGGCGTGTGCAGTTCGCGAAGTAAATTGCGAAGCCAGCAGGATTCAGCAACAGCATTTGCCACTCCTCTATATTCTGCCTCTGCGCTAGAGCGAGAGATGGTTTGCTGTCGTTTAGAGGACCACGATAAAAGATTGTCTCCTAAGAAGACACAGTAGCCGGACGTGGATCTGCGAGTGGTAGGACATCCCCCCCAGTCTGCATCAGAGTAGGCTGTTAGTTGTGAAGACGGGGAGGAGTAAATCTGTAATCCTGCATCTAGGGTGCCCTGAAGATATCGAAGGATACGCTTAAGGGCGGAGAAGTGCTTCTCACGAGGATCATGCATATATAAACAAATTTGTTGAACTGCAAAAGCTAAATCTGGACGAGTGAATGTAAGGTACTGGAGAGCACCGGCTAGGCTACGATAGAGAGTGGGGTCAGCCACTGAAGGACCCGATGCATCCAGTTTAATTTGCGCCTCAGCCGGTGTGCGAGATGGTTTACAATTAGACATCTTTGCCCTTTCCAATATCTCTTGCGCATATTTTTTCTGGGATAAGAATAGACCTGATTTTGTTTGTTGAACGGAGATGCCTAGGAAATAGTGCAACGGTCCAAGATCTGACATAGCAAAACCCCTGAATAATAAATTAATGATTTTCTGCAAAAGCTGATCAGAGGAGGCTGTTAGGATAATGTCGTCAACATATAGCAATAAATAAGCCATGGAAGACCCGTGACGAAAAACGAACAGTGATGTGTCAGATCGGGAGCGGGTAAAGCCTATTGATGCAGCGTATGAGGCAAATCGCTGGAACCACGCTCTCGGTGCCTGTTTTAAACCATAAAGAGACCGTTGCAAATGGCACACATAGCCTGGTTTGGATGGGTTATGAAATCCCGGAGGCTGGTGCATGTAGACTGTTTCTTGAAGGTCACCGTGTAGAAATGCATTCTTTACGTCCAGCTGATGAATGGGCCATTTGCGAGAAACCGCAAGGCTGAGAACAGTACGAATAGTAGCTGGTTTAACGACGGGACTGAAAGTCTCGTGACAGTCAATGCCAGGGCGTTGACTTTTGCCATTAGCGACAAGACGGGCTTTGTAGCGTTCTAGAGTTCCGTCCGAGTTGTATTTTTTTTTGAATAACCACATGGAACGAACGATATTAACCCCTGTCGGACGCGGAACAAGTTCCCACGTACCATTACTAAGAAGAGCCGAGTACTCATCAAGCATAGCCTGTCGCCAGTGCGGATCCTGTAAAGCCTGTAAGTGTGAACGGGGCATAGGAGATTCCGTGGAAGTATGAAGGTTAAGTCGCTGGATGGGTTTGTGGATACCGGCTCGAGAACGGGTGATCATGGGATGAGAAGGCGGTGGGGAAGGGGGGTTAGGTTCGGGTTCAGGTGGAGCAGCGGGTTGTGTATTAGTAGGAGGAGGGACGGTTGGGGAGAGTGAATGAAGATAGTGACGGGCGGTAGGCGAGGGAACATCGTCTGTATCTAGAAAATCATAAGATGGGACATCGTGAGGAGTCATAGATCCAAATGGAAAAATGGACTCATCAAAGATGACATGTCGAGAGATAAATATTTTTCTAGATGAGAGATCTAGGCAGCGAAAACCACGATGGTGGGAGGGATAGCCGAGAAAAATACATGGGGTGGTTCTTGGGGCTAGTTTGTTGGATGGGAAGAGGTAGGGGTAACAAAGACAGCCGAAAACTCGAAGATGGGAGTATGACGGATGCTTGTGGTAAAGACGGAAGTAAGGGGTGTCATTTTTGATGGTGGTAGACGGAAGTAGGTTAAGAAGGTGACATGCCATGTGGAGGGCCTCGACCCAATAAGTGGGCGGCAAATGGGCATGAAAAAGGAGAGTGCGGATGACGTTATTAATGGAGCGGATCATACGTTCCGATTTGCCATTTTGTTGAGATGTTTTTGGGCATGAAAAACGGACGTTGATGCCATGAGTATCGAAGAACGAGTGAAGAGAAGAATTGTCAAACTCGCCACCATGATCACATTGAAAATTCTTAATTTCATAGCCAAATTGAGTTTTGACATTTGAACGAAAATGAATAAATTTAGAAAAAACATCGGATTTATTCCTTAAGGGATAAACCCACAAGTAATGAGAATAATGGTCTAGAAATATAATATAATAACGCAAACCACTAGTACTAGCAATCGGAGATGTCCATAAATCAGAGTGTATTAAATCAAAGGGTGCATGAACAAATGAATCAGAAGTACGAAAAGGTAAACGAATGTTCTTGCCAAGTTGACAAGAGTGGCATAAACCAGAGTTTTTATGCTTATTACAGGAAATAGAATTAGTAGCAACTAATAAACGTAAAACAGCATCACTAGGGTGACCGAGCCGGTTGTGCCAAGACGAGGAGCTGGTGGTGGAGAGAGCAAGTTTTGGGGATGTGACAGGATAAAGATCACTTGTGCTATCACATCTGAGGAGCGTTTGTCGAGTCCGGTAATCCTTCACAGAAAAGCCAAATTCATCGAATTCAATAGAGCATTTATTTTGCTTGGTAAACTGACGCACAGAAATAAGGTTTTTGATGATATTAGGTGTAATAAGAACATTGTGAAGGTGTAAGGGACGATAATGGTTTGGAATCTCAGTGTGCCCCGTAGAGACTACAGGTATAGCAGAACCATCACCAACTAAGACTGAATGAGGTCGACTAGTATTAGTAACAGTTTTTTAGAATACCTGAATCCGCGTGAAGATGAGAAGAAGCTCCTGTATCCATGTACCAATCTGCAGTGCCAGGATCATTTAGAGACATAGTGTTGAAAGTTTCTGGCAAGGAGGTGGCAGCGTCATTGGAGAACCAATCCCAAGGAGGTGGTACCGGTGATTGCTCGGTGACTAAAGCATTTGGAGACCCAAGAATGCTACCCGATGGAGGCTGTCGACGCTGAGATTGCAGCTGCCGGTGCACAGAGGACGGTGCAAGCTGGCGGGTAAAGGCGTGAAACCACGGTGGGGGCTGCGACCACCACTGCGGTGGTGCAGGCTGTTGGCGTTGCGACTGTGGCGGCGCAGACTGTTGCAGGGCAGGCGACTGTCGCTGATCACGGTTTTGCTGGCGGCGGCGATTATTATTATTTGAACCTTGGCGGCGGCGGTCCGTGTATAGGGCTGTTGGGGCAGACGCATGGTCAGTGTGTTCACCGGTGGGAATACGAGTCCGATTTAAGTTCTGCTCCTCGAGAACAAGCATGGACCGAGCCTTCAAGAATGAAGGAAGAGGATCCATATGGCGAATCAAGGTAGCGGCATGGCTGAATTTATCCGACAGCCCATTCACCATGTATGAAACCAGATTCTTTTCGGGAACGGTATTGTCAATATTGTCCAGAAGATCAGCCAATCGTTTAATATGTTTGCAATACTCGGTGATGGAACGATCACCGATCTGGATGTTGCGTAATTCATTGTCGATCTGAATAGCCCTAGCATCCTTATTGTCTCGAAACAAGGATTCGAGATGAAGCCATATTGCACGAGCAGTGACCTTCTTTTTCAGAATCATGGTGAGGAGAGATTTAGTTATCGTACCGTAAATCCAAAGTTTAACGATGGAATCCAACTTGGACCATTCTGTATCATCCGGTTGATCATCGGCTTCACCATTGATGTGATCGATAACGCCAAAACCAACACAGTGGGTTTCGAATAACTCGCGCCAAGCATCGTAATTAAGTTCATCAAGATCAAGGATAATAGGAATATAAGCCTTGATGTTGGTAATACCGTATGGTTTTTCGGTGGAGATGGGGGCGGCAGGAGCCATAAGGACGGGAAAGGAGCAGCAAGAAGAGAAGATGAGGGAGGAGGATCGCCGGAAACCACCACTGAAGGGTGGCAGCAGCGACGGACAGTTGAAACAGCGAGGAGGAAGCAACCGGCCCTAGGAAAAAACGGTGGTGATCAGAGAGCGCTCTGATACCATGTTAGGTAATGCAATTTCCCATGAAGAGATAATATCATTCCTCCAAATATATAGAATTTACAATAAAGGCTAAGCTAATTACAAGGCTAATAAACAGGCTAAATACAAGGGTTTACATATATACACTAACAGAGATAAGGTTATCATCTTTCAAACTCAGTGCATTATACAAAAAAAATCAATTATGGAACAAAAAGTACATAGAAAACAAAATTACATTCACAACAAAAATATGTGAAGTTTTAATTTAAAAGTTACCTTCTTCTTCCAATAATATTTTCTCTACTTTCGTAGAATGACCATTTGATTCTGAACTGGGAACTAATGTTGAAGGTATAGAGAACTTCACAGTAAGTTTGTTGTGAATGTTTGTTCAATGGTTTAATACATTTTTTATTTGATTCATTGAAATCATATTCTTCATCTTGTTTATTTATATTCTTTCTTCTAGTTAAGATAAAAATCAGTTAAGGAATCTAAAACAATAAACAATCTAACCTTCACATTAAGTTTGTTGTGAAGGTTCACTCAATCGAAACATTAAAACCAGAGAAAGAGATTGTTACCTACAAGTAGAACCCATCCAAGAATCACACTCCAATGATATTGCTTCCTGTGGAGTATTTTAAACCTGGTCATGGTTTTTTATTGGGCTTAACCATTGGCTTCTTCTATCCATATTTAATGATTATGTTAAAATATAAACAAAGAACCAAACTTTAAGGGAACAAAGTAGTATTTCACAGTGAGCAACATATAACAACTAAGTTTTAAATTTCATAAAGTTGTTGGATCCTTCCATCTAGAACATCATAACATAAGAATGGATAATAGGCTTGGAAACAGAGAATGCATGGAATGGGTTAAAACCCCCATGAGAAATGTAAAAACTTCATATAGTTTATGACATATAGGTTTTGATTACAATTGTGGTCGTGGGGTGGGGTGGGTTCAAAATTGACGTCTTGCGAAATGGATTTCTCGAGATTGTGTGTAAACAAGCACTTATGAACTTTGAGAGAAATTTGTATTACTTTAAGTGGCTTTAATAAAAACAAGCTTTCATGATAAAGGATAGATCATTGGGGCGGTTGGAAATTTTATGTCATACGTGTAAAAAGGATTTTGAGAAATTGCAAGTTAGAGTAAGGAAGGAGGGCAAATTGGCAGTGGTATAGTTGGTTGCAAAAGAGTATATGTAAATGATGAAATTCTTAGGATGTTCATTTTGGTACTATGTCTAGTTTTGGTGCAATATCATTGTTTATTATTGTCTTACTTGTAGTCGCTCATTAATATTATGAAGGCATTAAAATAAATATTTTCAGCATCATATTAAAATGCTCTTGTAAATAGGAAACTATAGCAAACAGGGCGTAATATATTGAAGTGAAACAGAAATGTGTTAAGCAAATAAGTAGCTAACTTACCGAAAAGGCAAAATCGCTACAAGTAGCAATTATCTAACTACTTAGTGTATATAACACTTATTTCCATGTCCATGCTTAGTCACTTTTTTCAAATGAATTATACTGTATCTTTTTGGTCCCTTGTCCTGAATTAACTCAATAATGCCCAAGATTTTTCTTGGATTATTATAGGTTTCCAATTTCATTGCTCAAAGACACTGATTTATACCATTTTTGAGACGATTGGCACACTCAACCTTACCAATTTGAGTAATACTCAACTACATAATCATACACTTATTTCAGAAATATGAAAATCAGTCTTCTTTCTCAATACTTTCACTGCACTACAATAATGAAAGGAGCATTCATAGAATCTTAAAATTAGTTCATACAATAGTCAAAAATGAAAATTTTGTTGGGTGGTCCAGTCTTTGACTGGCCTGTGGTTGGGCCTTCCGATACCGCCGGGGAGGCGTGCGTGCGTGTGTGCGTTGTGTTCGTGGTAGTTGATCGAAAGGGTCGATGCCGCTATGCCTTCCAAAAAAAATGAAAATTTTGTTGTTCCTTATTGTTGTATATGTTTATTTTCAGAATAAAAAGACATCATGAAGTTGAGGTGTTTAGTTTTAAGTATAAATAAAACCAACAGAGCATACATACCTTCCTCATAACAATGTAAATTTCATTAGTATTGTACATCACCAAAAATCTACGGGTTCTCCCAATGGATACAAAATCATGGAATCCAAACCCTATTTTAGTTTCTTACAGACTTATGATGATATTCTTGATGTTGAAGATGATTCTCGTTGGGTTCAGTGTAGCCGAGAGGATCTCGATTCGCTTAAGATGCTTTTTCCTCAAGAGAATTTCTCTTGTAGATGGAAGAATTAACCTGCTGCGAATTTTGAATGGCATAAAAGATTGGGATAGATTTTAAAAGACCTAACTCAAGATAATCAAGAGTGCCCTTGGTTTTCAAAAATATCACAAAAATACCACCGTGAAATTCATCACCGTAGATAGATTTTAGGATCTAATCTAATGGTTAGGAGTTGGTCTCATGGGTCTCACGAAAAACCTTTGATCTCACATGATCCCAAGTCTATATATATATATATACATGTATATAGGGGATCGATCTATTGCAAACTACCCATTCGTACTAATCATGCAAACCCAATTCAACCAATAAGATTTTTTAATGTTTTTTCTTTTTTTTAATAGGATTAGTTTGTCATTATGCATAATATCTATTTATTAAGAAAATAGTAAACCTCAATTTTTGTCCCTATGCTTTTTCGAAATCTTGGTTTTAGTCACTAAAGTTCACTAGAGTTGGGCCCGTGCGTTGCACGGTGGCGATAATTTATTTTTATAGATAATGAGTTGAATTAAAATGAAACGTAATTCATCAATAAATATATATATATATATATATATATATATATATATCAAAAAATAAACCAAATCGTCATTATTGATTACTATTTTATTTTGCACTATAATATTTACCATTTAGTTGGTTTTGATTCCAACCATGGTTATAGATAACCATTCATTCCTCTTTTTTAGACCCATCATTTTTTCTTCCAAATTGTCATATTACTGCTAATGTGGGATAATTAAACATAACATTATTTGAAGATTGAGGAATACTCAAACCTCATTGTTTGAAGTCATCATATTTTTTTGTTTCTCTTTTAAATTTGTTTGGTTGATTTTGATTCCTACCATGTTTATAAAATTCAAAACTCTTCATTCCTCCTTTTTATATTCATCATCTTCTTCCAAACTATCATATTCCCACCAGTGTGAGATGATGAAAATCAACCTTATTTCTAGATTAGAGGGATACTCAAATCTCATGTTGTGAAATCATCATCATTGGTTTTCCTCTAATCTCGCACTCTAATTTTTACTATTTAGTTGTATTTTATTTCATCCAAGGTTATAAATTTCACAATCTTTCATCCATCTTATTATACCCATAATTTTCTTCCAAACTATCATATTACCACCAATTTGAGATGATAAAACTTAACCTTATTTTAAGATTTGAGGATTACTCAAACCTCATGGTCCCAAGTAATCATCATTGGTTTTTCTTTAATTTTTACTATTATTTTTACTATTTTGTTGGTTTTGATTACAACCATGGTTATCGATTTCAAACCAATCATCCCCCTTTTAATACCTATCATATTTTTTCAAACTAATATATCACCACCAATGTGGGATGACGAAACTCAATCTTATTTTAAAATTTGAGCAATACTCAAACCTAATGGTCCAATGTTATCATCCTTGGTTTCTCTTTTAATTTTGCCTAATAAATTTTACCATTTGGTTAGTTTTGATCCAACCATAGTTTTATATATTGATGTCGATACTGAATGGTATTGATATATTGATTGATTGGATATTGTAAAATGAGTCAACTTTATTTGTTATATAAATAAAGATTTTTTTGGCCAAAAAAAAGTAGGCTAAATTGAGTCAACCGTAGGAGTTGACACAAAAACATTCATCCCTCATTTCTTATACTCACTTCATACTTTAAAACTTGCATCTTCACACCAATGTGGGATGATGCAAAAGTAAGGTAAGCTAAATTGAGCTGACCACATGAATTAACACGAAACATACATCTTCTTTTTCTTATAGTCATTCCTACTGCAAAACTTTTAACTTTTCACCAATGTGAGATGATGGAACTCAACCACACAAAAACATTCATCCCTCATTTTTTTATACTCATCTCATACTTCAAACTTGCATCTTCTCACCAATGTGGGATGATGCAAAAATAAGGTAACCTAAATTAAGTTGACCAAATGAATTAACACGAAAGCATACATCCTCTTTTTCTTATAGTCATTCCTATTTCAAAACTTTTATCTTTTCATCAATGTGGGATGATAAAACTCAATCACATTTCAATGTTTGTGGAATACTCAACTCTCATCATGCCACCTCATTCACCTTGGTTGTTCCTTTAATATATACTAGTGTGTGGCACCGCGCGTTGCGCGGTGATGGAATTTAAAACGTAACTTAGTTAATATGTAACCTAGTTAAATTTAAAACGTAATTTTTTAATTTATTCTTCTAAAGATTTACCATCGGCCAATCAAATAGGATTTGTCTATAAAATAGAAATTACTAAATGTTTCTAATTCATGTAAAGCTAATATATAATACTTAGCCTCGAGAAATGTTCAAAACTTATTTTATTGTCTTTATTGTTCACATTCATTTCCTATTACAAAATATATGCCAAGAAATTGATAATATTTTCAAAGGTGGATCCAATAAATAAATAAAACGTAATTTTTAATTGATTCTCCTAGTAATGTTACCATCGGCCATTTTTTTCAAATAAGATTCATCTATCCAATAAAAATTACTTATTTTTTTAGAAACATCAAATAGATAGATTTTCCATTCATGTAAATTCAATATATAATTCCATTTTTTAAAATGACATTAGAATTTCTTTTTCTGCAATGCACACTTAACCTTGAATATTATTGAAAGTTATTGGTTGAATATTCTATCTTCATTTCAATAAAAAGTATTTAGGAAAACAAAAAATAAGATTGTTTATATCACAACACAATACAATTTGTTGATCTTTTATTACATAAAAGAGGTTATATAATTCTTCATACATCAATTTTTCAACAACCATTACAAAATATATTCTACTTGATTTTCTAGCTTACATAAATTATGAAACATCACATCTTAAAATTACAATTTGGAAACCAAAAGTTTCACACAATAAACATCATATTGAGTATTGACAAAATTCAAGAATCAAAATACTCCAGTCTTCATATTGTCTCCTCCAGAAACTTCAACTTACACTGATTTAAGAAAACCAATCGAAAAAAAGGAATCTAAGGAGCCGCTTGAGTTGACAATAAAATCAACAGGAAACCATTAAGCAACCTAAGATAACCCATAAAATTCCATACATAAACAAACACAAAAATTACCAAAAATATTGAAAAAAAAAACAAACTGATATATATTGTGTTAACACACACGGAGCAAGTAAAGAAAACTCGAAAGATACATGTACTATAACCTTAGAAAGTTGGACAATAACTTGGTGGGATGAGAATTGCAAACATCTTGTATCTCAAGAATTATTAACATGCTTCAATTGACGTCAATAATCATGAATTTGTTTTATATGCAAGATGGAGAGAGGAAACATTCAAGTTATACCTTGAAATTTTACAGAAGACCTTTGAACTTCTTCAATTTTTCTCTTCGTATAATTGCATTATTATCAAAAGAGTAAAAAAGAATGTAAACCCAAAGGAAGTTGACATTTGAAAGGACATGTTGGGTTATAAATAGATATTGGCAAATAGCTAAGGAAATAATAAAAAGAAAATACCATAAACTGAGAAAAATAAAATAAAAGGATTGATTCTCATGTTTAGAGGCTTTCGTTAGACAAATTTGACAAAAAATGATTTATAATCATTATATATATATATATATATATATCTATATATTATTTTCATCAAGGATTCATATGCAACTTTATCTAAAAAAAAGGTTTCTTTTAATTTCAAGGAGAACACGTTGTATAGAAATTAAACAAAAGACGAAATACTTTACTTACATCAACAAAACTCATACCATGATTTGTCTTCTGGATGATGTCCCAAATCAACAAAATTGCGAATCGACTCATAAAGTTATAACCAAATAAAAAAGTAGAATTGAGAGATTAAGAGAGTGATTATTATAGAGGTGTAGAATGAGGAGAAGATGAAAAAGTTACAACTAAATAGAGAAGAATAATTGAGAGATTAAAAGAGCAATTATTAGAGAGTAGATGAATAGGTTGGAGTATCATAAAATTACCAAAAAAATACTACTCATAATAAAACTTACAAATATAAAGACTAAAAAGCATTTATCAAATTAAACAATTAAAAAAACTTATAAACAATTCTACTATAACAATATCACTTGTGTTTGAGTTTTACTTATATATATATATAATGATTTATAATCTTATAAATTTAATTAAGAAGTTGTTGGATTTATTAAATTAAAAAATGTAAGAGAAATATAAATTATATTTGATAATGTATTTATGTTGTGTAAATAAAATTACTATATAATAATAAAAAGATTAGAGGTTAGATGAAAAGTTAAAATCATTTATTGAGAAGATTTTTATTTAAAAAAATTCAAAATTATGAGAAATTAAAAAAAGGTGAATGGAGTTTTCTCATTATGCTACCATTATAAACAATTCTACTATAACAATGTCACGTGTGTTTGAGTTTTACTTATATATATATATATAATGATTTATAATCTTATAAATTTAATTAAAAGTTGTTGGATTTATTAAATTAAAAAATGTAAGAAAAATATAAATTATATTTGATAATGTATTTATGTTGTGTAAATAAAAATACTATATAATATAATAAAAAATTAGAGGTTAGATGAAAAGTTAAAGGGAAATTAATTAAAATGCCCTAAGTCAAACATTGAGTTACCAAAATGCCCTAAGTTTTTTTCATTTTGCAAAAATACCCTAAATACCCGCGATGGATCTCGCGATCGCGGGCTAGGGCTAACGTGGCACGTATTTTGGCCACAAATGCCCCGCGGAGCCCCTCAACTTTGGCCGCAGTGCACTTTTGGTCCCTGCCCGCGATCGCAGCCCGCGATGGACCAAAAATTTACACTTTTGGTCCCTGAAAATTTACACTTTCAGCCCCTGTACTTAGACGAATCTTTCATGCTTTTACTGTTTTTTCCACAATTATTGTACTTTGAAGACCAATTTGTGGTTCAAATTCACTGGCATGTTTGAGATTTCATCCATAAATATCAGTGAAATGCAATTCATAATTCACACCATTCCATCCTTCTTTCTTGCTTTCTTTCACTTGCTTTCTTTCATCAGTAACCAAATGGCATCGTCATCTAACCCATCGTCTACACCTGAAGGAATGTCACCTAGACTCCAGAAGGCGATAGCAGCAAAGGAAAAGGAGATAGACCAACTGACAGAAGAGTGGAAACAGATTATCGCCAGGAAGAAAGTCCACTTGACAAGGATCGAAGTGGAAGAAAAGGAGATCAAAATGATGAAAGGGGATATAAAAGATAGGGAGGCTCGTATTCGTCGAGAAAAAGAAGAAATTCACCATTGTACGCAAGACTTCGCAATTCTTCAAGCGAAGATAAGCGACAAGCAAAGTTGGATTGATCAAACTAAAACAATTTTTCAGTAGGTGGTGGTACGGGTGTTGCTTTAGTACTTTGTTGTTTTGTATTTTTTTTACTGTGTTGTTGTTTGTATTTTTTTTGTTTTTTGTATTTTTTTTACTGTGTTGTTGTTTTGTATTGTTTTACTGTGTTGTTTGTATTTTTTTTGTTTTGTATTTTTTTTTACTGTGTTGTTGTTTGTATTTTTTTGTTGTTGTTAATTTCTCTGAAAAGTAGTTTTTAAGCCGCTGAACCACGGTTAGATTGGATACATCATGCAAGGTCAAGTCAGAGGTTACCTCATTCGGATAAACAAACATGGGGTTTTGTTTGTTAATGATGCTAGATTTTGGTAGCCGTACTCTATCCACGTGGGCCTACTCCTCTTGTAGAATATATGACAACCCTCAACTCAATTGCTAAAGTGTGTGCGGGTTGTGGTACACAATGGCCATACGTGGTTGCAAAAGCAGAAAGATTGAAGATGAAGAACATGTTGGATGGAATACAAACTAGCTGTGTTATCAATGTTCATTTAAAAGCATATGTATATGTGTATATATCTAATATGAATATATTTATCATTTACAAACTAGCTGTGTTATCAATGTTCATTTAGAAGCATATGTATGTGTGTATATATATCATTTACAAATCAGTGTTTAGATCAACGGTATCATATGTGTTTGTTCCATATGGTTCAAGCTGTGACGGGCCCGGGGTGTGACTGACAGAATGTCTCCTTGGCACGGTTGAAGGGGCGGGATTTGGACACTCTCCACGAGTGTGTCCTACGCATTGGCACCAAGTACATCTTCGTTGTATCGAACTTTCACCACGTGATGGACGTCGGTCGTTCTTTCTCGGTCTCCCGACCCTGTTCTTATCCATTAAAGGTGGATAGCATGGTGGAAGCGGGTCGGGTGGATACACCCATGCTGCAGGGGGTCCAGCTGGGTTTATTACCTCCACGTATGTTTTCCGGTAATATTCGGACGTGAAGAAAGGTACAGCCAAGTCGCTGCAATATGTACGACTCATATATCTTGCTGCAGCGATGGCATGGCCGCACGGTAACCCAGATTTATCCCATTCGCAATACGAACAAAGGTGGTCTTCCATATTCACAATCGCGTGAATATAGTCATCATGCACCTCGTACTTCCCATACCCGATTGCTCTTACCGGCCATGTCGCCGCACGACGCGCCCTGTACTGAACGATATTCTCCGCCGTTGGTGTAAGTGCATTTTGCATCTCAGCTCCTTTTAGGCGTCGAATTTGGTACCACTCTTGTTGAAAGGCCCGAAAGTAGTCCATAAGATTAACAATCGGACATATACGCGCAAAACGGGAGAGTGCATTCACAGACTCTGCACTATTCGAGGTCAGAATGTCATACCGTTGTCCAGGAAAATGGGCCGCGGACCACCTCTCCGGTCCAGCTTCGTCAAAGACTTTGGCTGCTTCCTTGGCACTGTATCGTAGCATATTCATGTACTTGTTAAACTCCCGATCCGTATATGCTCTGCATGCCGCCCAATAGACATCCTTGTAGGTGGTAATACGTTTGTCCTTGGATTTGGCGTTCATCTCCAAATGTCGACAGCATATGGCGTGAGGGGCGTTTGGGTATATGGCAGAGATTGCGACGCTTATGGAAGGAGCCCTGTCAGACATAAACACCAACCCTTGTGGGTCTCCGATAGCTTGTCTCAACATGGACATAAACCAAGTCCACTCGTCCCCGGTTTCAGACTTGCCTACGCCGAAAGCTACTGGAACGATGGAGTTATCCCCGTCCATGGCAACCGCCAGGAACATCATACCCAAGTAACGACCCTTTAAATGGGCTGCGTCTATTATCAGGACACGACGTAGATTTGCCAGAAATGTGCGGATCTGCAAAAACATAGGTGGTTTTCATTTGTAAATGTTATAGTTTATAATGTGTAAACATATGACGTGTTAAAATACGTACCGCGGGTCCAAGGGCCACGAAGCACATCTCAAACCGTCCACGTGAATCGGTCCGTAGCTGCGTGATAGTACCAGGGTTCTGCAGCTGCAATATATATAAATATGTCGGGAGTCGTTCATACGACTCCTCGAACGTGCCTCTCACCATAAACAGTGCATGGCATCGCGCACGCCACGCTTGGTGGTAATCAATCGTGATGCCGAACTGTCGGTGAACGTCGTGGACGATGTCCTTTGGACGCAATAACCTGCTAACATCAAGAAATTTATTTTTCAGGATCGCACCCAAAGTCTTTTTGCCGGCTTGTTTGTGGTGGGGATTAAGTTGCGTCCTCGTACAAGTGTGTACGTCGTGCAACTTTTTAATCATTATCGCCCCTCCTTTGGGACCCGTGTGAATCGCGTACAACCTCCACTCACACTTTTCTCTGGCACATTCAACTACGTATCTGCTTTTGTCAGATGACCGCACGTGACTTTGGAAACCCTCTTCCAAGAACTTGAGTCCGATCTGACTTGCCAAGAGATCCTTCGAATCGAATATCTGACCTGCTTTTAACCTTTCACTGCGAATATAAGGTGTAGGTTCGTAGGTTTGTGTCTGGGTATGGGAGTCTGGAAGAATAGGGGGCATATCAAAAAAGTCATTTATCTGACTACATGATTTTCTACTAGGGGTATATTCTTCGTGATCATCATTATCGGTGTCTGATCTGTCTATTTCAGAATTACCCGTTCTAAAAACGTGGGTTTCGTCATCAGCAACTCCAGCAGTACGCCCTTCGTGTGGTTGTGGTGGTTGTGGTGGTTGTTGTTGTTGAGAATTAGGCTGCTCTATTTGGAGGTCTTCGTCGTCGTCACCGTCGTCATCACCGTCGTCGTCACCGTCGTCGTCACCGTCGTCGTCACCGTCGGATACGCCGGGATACACAAAAAGTAATGGGGGCCTTTCTGAATCGACTGCAAGGTGCAGAAAAGTAGAGATATCCCCATCGTTGGATAAATCCACAAATGACCCATCGCCTTTTTTAAACACTAACTTGCAAACATCAGAAGAGTTGATTCCACATTTTTGCATAGCGTATGCAAGAAATTTCTGATAAGTATAGTTTACTGACACTTTTACACCATGCTTAGATTTATAAGCAAAATTCCACTCATTGTTATCTTGCTCCCATTCACCATCAAAACAGAAATATAGCTTAGCTTTTGCAACAGATGAACTCATTTTTTCAGTAGTATCTCAAACACAAAATATTGCAGAAAGAAATCAAGAAAGAAGTATGAAATCGGTGTGTGGATTATGGATTGCATTTTACATCTATTTATCAATGAAACAACCAACATTGATGACAACCAATCTCTCATTTCATCCACAAACTGGTATTCCAAAAACACTGATTTAACATTGATGAAAACATGCCAATGAATTTCAACCACAAATCGGTCTTCAAAGTACAATAATTGTGGAAAAAAACAGTAAAAGCATGCAAGATTCGTCTAAGTACAGGGGCTGAAAGTGTAAATTTCAGGGACCAAAAGTGTAAATTTTCAGGGACTAAAACTGTAAAATTGGCCCATCGCGGGCCATCGCGGGCAGGGACCAAAAGTGCACCGCGGCCAAAGTTGAGGGGCTCCGCGGGGCATTTGTGGCCAAAATACGTGCCACGTCAGCTGGATCCCGCGATCGCGGGATCCATCGCGGGTATTTAGGGTATTTTTGCAAAATGGAAAAAATTTATGGCATTTTGGTAAATGTTAGTCAAACTTAGGGTATTTCAATTAATTTCCCAAAGTTAAAATCATTTATTGAAGGTTAGATGAAAAGTTAAAATCATTTATTGAGAAGATTTTTATTTAAAAAAAATTCAAAATTATGAGAAATTAGGAAAAGGTGAATGGAGTTTTCTTATTATGCCACCTAAGCAACCATGGATTTTGCTTTTAGATATATATATATATATATATATATATATATATATATATATATATATATATATAAAATGGATAGTGAAAAGCAACCAACCCAAAACTTGGGATGGTTAGCCAAAATTAGCCAAACACATGAGTACATATAGAGGGTCAACTAAAATAAGCTAACCCATGAGTTTTCACAAAGACTTTCTCTCCTCCTTATAAATAACAACATCATTTTTTCATTCTATCATCTCCTAAGTAATGTGGGATAACCAAAATGCACCAAATTGCAAGATTTGATGAATATTCAAATGTTATTGTGCCACCTCATTCTTGGTGGTTTTTGTTTTAATATATATATATTGATGATTGATTGATAGCCAAAATTAGCCAACCCCATGAGTACATATAGAAGGTCAACTAAAATAAGCTAACTCATGAGTTTTCACAAAGACTTTCTCTCCTCCTAATAAATAACCACATCATTCTTCCATTCTATCATCTCCTAACCAATGTGGGATAACCAAAATGCACCAAATTGCAAGATTTGATGACTACTCAAATGTCATTGTGCCACCTCATTCTTGGTGGTTTTTGTTTTAAAGATATGAAATGTTTAACTATTACATGAAATGTTTAACAATTACATGAAATGTTTTGTCATGTAAATAAAGAATAACTATATAACCCAAAAATGGATCAAACTTTATATTAACCTTCAAGCTATATCATATCCTTTATATAGCTACTCACACTTCCAACTTTTCACTTTTGTCACCAATGTGGGACAATGAAGAATCAATCACAATTCACCGTTTGATGAATACTTGTGTCACCACCTCCCACCTATCCTACACATTCGATCAAGGTTGATATAAAGATATAAAGATTTAAGGATATGAAATGTTTAACTATTACATGAAATGTTTGTCATGTAAATAAAGAATAACTATTTAACCCAAAAATGGATCAAATTTTGTATTAACCTTTAAGCCATATCCTATCCTTTATATAGTCACTCACACTTCCAACTTTTCACTTTTGTCACCAATGTGGGACAATGAAGAATCAACCACAATTCACCATTTGATGAATACTTGATCCTTATTGTGCCACCTCATCAACCATGGATTCTCCTTTTATATATATATAAAGATTATATAAATAAAAGGGATAGTGAAAAGCAACAAACCAAAACTTGAGATGGTCAGCCAAAATTAGCCAACCACATGAGTACATATAGAGGGCCAACTAAAATAAGCTAACCCATGAGTTTTCACAAAGACTTTCTCTCCTCCTAATAAATAACCATATCATTTTTTCATCTCCTAACCAATGTGGGATAACCAAAATGCACCAAATTGCAAGATTTGATGAATACTCAAATGTCATTGTGCCACTTCATTCTTGGTGGTTTTTGTTTTAATATATATATTGATGATATATTGATTGATATAATATTCGAGTGTCATGTGAATGAAAAAAATAATGATTTTAATAAGAGTTAAAATGATTGGTAAAACTTAAAACTTAAGAAAATATAAAAGACGAAAATAAGAAAAGAACTTTAAGCTCCTAACAAATGTCAAAAGAAACGTATAACCTGAATGTAATACGAATTAGTCTTCTCGAAATAACCTGAAAAATAAGAATTACCATTGAAAAAGAACATGTTGAAGTTTGTTGAGATATATCATAGAATGTAATACGTATTTGCAGGACTCGATTATTGAATCATTGTTTTTATCAAGAATATAAAATCGTTGTCCGCTGCTAAGAACAAACCCCCGGTTCTATTAGAAAAACATAATAAAGATATTTATGACAAAAGTAAAAAAAAAACTCTAAAATCCCAACAAAAGTCAATAACGAATAATACCTGGATTATTATACTCAAAGTAAACCTGCAAAACCACATTGTTAAAGAATAAAAGTTTGTGAAATGAAAGAACAAATCAAGCGATGGAAAGAGAGAAAAGATGTTTACCTACAAACGATTTTGTTGAAGGATAATAATTTGTGAAATGAAAGAACAAATCAAGTGAAAGAGAAGAAGAAAAAGAGTTTACCTTGAAAACAATTTGTTGAAGAATAATGATTTTAGAAATGAATAATACACCAAGTGGTTGAGAGGAGGAAGAAGACATTTCGTGATGGACAATATATAATGGATGAACACATGAAAGGTTTTAGAGGTTTTACCTTAAAGAATGAAATGGAAAGATGTAGTGGTTTCATCTTCAAGAATGAAGATGAAAGGTTTAAGAGGTTATATTTTCTTAAATTACCAAAATAACCCTATGTCAATGAGTTTTATGTTTTTAACATACATGGGTAGAAACGTCTTTTACATATTCAACAATTAAAAAAACCAAAAAATTGAAAAAATTTAGAAGGCTCAATCTAGGCCTTAGGAGATGACACATCAATACATGTGGTTTTTGCTTTTATATATATATATATTAATAATTAATTTAATACAAACTTGTCACGGTAGTTTTTTTTCTTTTGGCCCGATTTTGGTCCCTTACACTAACGGAGGTGAACTATTATCCATTAAACGATGGGTATTTTAGTCTTTTTAAATATATTTTATCATTTTAATATTATGTTGGTTGACTTTGACTTTTTGTTTTGTCTTTTCTAATTTGTTAAATATTGTTCTTTCATGTTGATCGATGCCCACACCCCCCAACTAACCCTCCTCTTTTTCTCCTTTCTTCCTTCCCAAAACCCAAACCTGTATAAAAAATCTACCACCACCACTGTAAACACACACATCTGCAACCACATATAGGCCCATTCAACCCTTTCTTCATTTCCCAACTCTTCTTTCCGTTTTTTTTGGAAGAGTGTCATAGGTTATGCCTAGACTAATCAATCATTTGGCAAATTATGACTAGAAGACATTAGCCCTGATTAAACTCAGTGGCCACAATTGTTGTGTACGCCTGGATTCGAACCTTGGGCAGATGATATAGTCTACCACATCCCCAAGACCTTAACCACTACGCCAAAACCCTTGTGGTTCCCACCTTTTTCCTTTTTACCACACCACATAACCCCCATCTTTCTATGATTGATGCTGGTATATCCGACCGGTAAAGGTAAAACAATATCTGACACACGTAATACACATCATTGTGAGCTCTCCCTCATCTGCGTAACTCCTCTGCCGGCTCTTCATCTTTAACAAAAACCCAAGCTAACTCAAATCCAGTCAAATCATAAAAAACCCAAAACCCAAACCAAATCGATTGATGGTGTGGTTTTTTTATAAGAAGATGAAAATGGTGTGGGTTTGTTCCAGTCGAAAAGCACCACCACCTCTGATCCTTGTGACTTTCGTGAACCACCATCAACGAACCTCCTCCGGTGAGTGTCCGTTTCAAGCACAAATCTCGGTCTGATTCGAGCATGTGAGACCATTTGAGGATCAATCCATGGACCTCCGATGATTATGCGGCTAAATCGACGGTTAAGAAGTCGAAATTTGTCAATGGTAATGTAATCGAAGGTTGGGGTGAAGAGATGTGGGGAGAACATGCGATTGTTGGGAAATCAGGCTCCAAAAAGTTTTCAGATTTGAATTAATTAAGGGTTGATGGGATATGAGATTAGGTTTGAGTGAAGTGGAATCCAATGGGGTGATACCAAGGGATTTGAGGTATCGAAGGTTTTTCCCGTGGCGTGTTCGGAACTGAAGGTGACGGTGGGGAAGATGAGACGTGGGGGTTCCAAATAAAAATGAGAACCTTAATTTTGTCCATGTGGTATTCCAAATAAAAATTAGAGCAATATAAAAATGGAAAAAGACCTAATTGCCCTTAAATTAACAATTTTGTTTTACGTCCGTTAGTGGGAGGGACCAAAATCAAGCAAAAATGCAAACAGTGTTTGAAAATTGTATTAAA
Organism: Saussurea involucrata; assembly: GCA_033807775.1. Lineage (NCBI taxonomy): Eukaryota > Viridiplantae > Streptophyta > Magnoliopsida > Asterales > Asteraceae > Saussurea > Saussurea involucrata. The sequence goes on along the minus strand of CM066314.1, from coordinate 63,271,442 downwards.
TGAACTTTAGGGACCAAAACCGAGATTTGTGACAAACCATAGCGACCAAAATTGAGGTTTACTCTTAAGAAAATTATAAAACTTCTATTATTTTGAGAACTAAATCTTGTTTAATCGTTTGTTAACAAAAAACTTATTATTGTTTTATCTAATATGGATATCGATGTCATAACACTAGGAAAAAGAATCATGAAACAATTATATCAAAATGATAAATACATTGAACAATTTTACTTTTACATTTATATAGAAATACATGAAACATTTTAATAATAAAAAAAGAGTTACATGAAACAATTTATCAGATTAAACAGTCTCATGAAACAAGTACATGAAACAATTCATCAAATTACACAATTTTATTAACAATTTCATCAAAATGAGAAATACATGAAAAAATGCACTTTTCACACGAAATAAAATAAAAAAAGTAGGAAAAAACAGAATTAAACGGTTTCCATAACTGTGACAATTAAACCATTTGTGTAACACCCCAGCTTTTTCATTATATTATATTTAATATGATTGGGGTCGAATTGTAAATTAGTCTAAGATTTGGACTATTTGTAAATGTAAGACGCAAGGGTTAAATTTTGTAATTAACCAAAGTTTAAGCTACTTTTGGGAATTACAAATCTTGGGGGTTGAATTGGTCTTTTGGGATAAGTTGGTATTGTTTAAAAGAGTAGGTTGGCTAAATTTAGAAAGTATCTCAATTCTAAAAAAAATGAAGTCGGTGTTGAGCAGGAGAACAAGAGAAGAAGAACTGAGCAATTCGATTTGTTGCGGTAAGGGTTTGGAATCATCTTCCTTATTTTCTAAATCAGATTGGTAATTGCAAGTTGGAATCACTTTCCAATAGGTATTGAATCAAGGGAAAGAAGGAATCCGATTTCTGGATTTTGATTTTGGGTCAAACTTCATCAGGTGAGTTCATCTTTTTCTAAATGGGTTTATTTGAAATTGAATGAGATATTCGGTAGTAAACTGTCTAAATGACTTGATAAACATGTATTGAAATGAAATCGACCAAGAAATTGAACTTAGATGAGTTTGTAGAGTAAAATCGACGTGCCAATCGAAGTTCCGTTAGCGAAGTTCCGGTATTGGATCCGGAAGTTGATGAGATCCGGTATTGGATCCGGAAGTTGATGAGATCCGGTATTGGATCCGGAGTTGGTGAGATTCGGTATTGGATCCGGGTCTTATTTGGGATCCGGTCTCATTTCCGGGTAGTTCCGAATTGTACCGGATTCGGGAATGTTCCGGATAATGGATTTTCCGGATAAGTTTTTTTCTAAAAAAATTCTAGGGGCGCTGCCCCCAGACCCCGCAAGGGCGTTGCCCCTTGACCCTATCCGCTAACCGGGTAGCGGAACCCCCATGCTAAGTTGCCGAAGGGGGGACATTTGAGGATAAGGATACGATAGGTTATCTAGCATTCTTAGCGTTGAGAATATGATACGAGATGTTGCGTGTTTATATTGTTATGCATATACGCTAGTAAGTGTAATGGATCCATAGGCACTAGTATTATGTAATCACGTGGAGTAGGCGTGGCGCTAATCGTAATTCCCGTGAATTGGATAAATGCGGAATAGGCCGGGCTCTAATGGTAATTCCCATTTAGTGTTGTTATATGATGAACGTGTAATAGGCGTGGCGCTAATCGTAATTCCCGTTGAGTGAAATGAGGAATAGGTCGGGCTCTTAATGGTAATTCCCATTTCGTGTTATGATGTGATGAACGTGGAATAGACCGGGCTCTTAATGGTAATTCCCGTTGATTGAAATAAGGAATAGGCCGCACGCTTAATGGTAATTCCCATTTCGTATTGAGATGTGAAATCGTGGAATAGGTGGGGCGCTAATCGTAATTCCCGATTTCTATTGGAAGGTAAGGGATAGGTCGGGCGCTTAATGGTAATCCCTACTTCCACTTCAAGAAATAGGCATGACGCTAATTGTAATTTCTTGACATGAGCACTAATCTAGAATCTATGGGATTCGTAGTGGCGCTCTGGGATATGAGACTATGACCTACTTTGTGTTTGTCATTCTCATGGAAACGGGTAAGATTCCCGGAGGTTATGTGTACGATAAGAATGGTGACAAGTCAGGTTTGTTTATATGCTTTGTTTACATTGGTTTCAAAGCTTATAAAGTGTCAATTTGGAAAACTGGATGTTCTCACTAGGCGTGAGCCTAATCGTTTCCAATTAAATTTTCTTACAAGTTTTAGTATGGGAAGGGATAAGCAGGGATGAGTGTCATGGAGTACTAGAGCTATGGTTTTGGAAATATTGTGATTAACCTTATGAACTAATTTTGTGTTCATAGACCAGAATGGTTGGTCGTATATAGTGTATCATTTGTAAGTATGAAAATTGTCACTATATTTTCGGTTGTAAATGAAAGTTTGGAAGTTGTTCTGGAAAACTCTGATAAATTTTAAGGTTTAAAATTATCGTGAATTTCAGGGTGTTTCAATTTGACGCTTTTCCTTTTCCGACCTCTTGTAGCTAATGAACCATATTAATTGTTTTTCTTTTTGTTGATATAAATAGTCTACTTTAACATTGACCATTGATCAATGACGTCTAAGTAGACTCAATAGAGTTAGAGGTGGTGACATGTTTGGAACAACAAAATATCTTTCGGTTTTGTTGGAAATACATTTCGGATTTCTTCGAGTTGTAAATCATGGTGTCAACGTTGACCCAGAAGCATGCTAAGAACAAACAAGTCTTTCAGTAATTGAAAGTAGGAAATAAGCAGTAAGCATGCTTAATTGTTGCAAGTAGTAGTATAAGACTTTGTTGAGCGCACTAATATTTTACAACTTAGATAGGTTGCGTGTTGATGCTCGAGGTAAGCATAATACCTACGTATGAACAAGATTGTGAGAATAGGAGGAGTAACTCACTCGTGACTTAGAGTTAGTCATTGTAACACCCTCTAAATTGAAAAGAGCAACTAAACAAAAACTTCAATAAAATAATCAAATAGGATAAAAGTCCTTTTACAAACCATCCTTGGAAATACCTCAAAAGTAAAACATAATAATTTCGACAATTCAATCTCCTAAGTTCTACATGTTTGGGTAAAAACTCACAAGGTCACGACCACGATCGAAAAAGGAAAAGACACTTCTTACATGTCATATCTCATGTCAAGATAAAATCATACACACTCGACCTCGACCAACTAACATACGACACAACAGTTATTTTTTTATCTGTTTAATGCAGGATCAACGCCATTAATGACCAACGACTATAACTGACGAAGATCATTATGGGCATTAAATCTCAGAAACCGTTACGACCGTTACTCCAACTTTTATGGGATCATTTAAAGTTGCGAAGGCTATATAAACGAGGACCCCAACCTCATTTGCGGGGGATCGGAGTTCAAGAACACTCACTGCATAACGAAAAGCATTCAGGCAAAAAGAACTCTTTCTCGAAAGACAACACACGACGCGAATATATGACACATTATTTTTACACACGATGCACTAATTTATTTTACAATTAAACAATTTCTGATCTTTGTATTTTAATCGTTTGTACTCTCGACGTTTGAAACACAAGGACCTCGCCCCTAATTGGCGACCATAGTACAACGACGACCATCACTGTCGTCCGCGGGTTTTTTCCTCGTTGAGGTTTTTCCCGCGTCACCAAATTCTCTCGTCTCCTTTATTTTTTGTCCTTGTCGCATAGTTTGTCGAACGATTTCTATTCTTTGGTTGTTAAGCTCCACATCAACCTTAAATTGTATTTTTGGACGATTTTCGGCATTAACAGTTTGGCGCCCACCGTGGGGCCCCATCTAGAGAAAATCTTCTTCAAACGTGCGTCCGACTAACAGTTTCTTTGAGTTTTCTATTTTTTCTTGTTTTTCAGGAAAATGGCAGGTCATGGAAATCAAGAGCAGATCATCGCTCAGATGCATTGGGAGCTGGAAGCCGCGCGCAATCGCATCGACGCTCTTGCTGAGCAAAGTCGAAGGACAACTGAACAAATCGCGCGATTGCGGCATCAAAATCCGAATGGATCATTCGGACAGCAGAATGGTCCAGGACCATTTGCCAGCAATCCAGGTTCAGGACCATTCGTTCAGAATCCGTAGCAAGGACCGTTCGTCCAGAATCCGCAACAGGGATCGTTCGTCCATAATCCTCAGTACGGGCCAATTCCTCCTCAGCATATGAGGCCACCGCCCCTGCATAACGGGTTTCAGTCGTACTTCGTCCCTCTCAATGGGGACGCCAATGGTTCATCGTATGGAAACGACACAAATTCAGGGATCAACCCTCCATCAGGTGTGAATCCCGTCGCTCAACGACTGAAGATGCTGGAAGACCAGAACGAACGTGTCTTGTCCTTGCTCGCGAAATTGCCGGGGGCAGCCGTGCCTGTCGACGTCGAGCCTCGCACAGGATTTCAAGCTTCCCCTTTTGTCGACGAGATCGCTCTGGTCGATGTCCCCAAGAAGTACAGCAACCCAACTTTTACGCCCAAATATTCTGGTATCTCGGATCCCACAGAGCACGTCGCTCAGTACAAACAACTGATGTGGACTGTGTCGATCCCTTACCAGTATCAGGAGGTTTGTATGTGCAAGAGTTTTGGGGTGAACCTCACGGATGCCGCCCTCCAATGGTTGATTAACCTCAAGCCCAAATCCATTGGGTCCTTCACTGAGTTAGTCAACCAATTTTCCCAACAGTTCGCTAGCAGTCGCAAGATGGAAAAGCAAACCAGTGACTTATATTACGTCGTGCAGAAAGCTAGTGAATCTATCCGGAGCTATTTCAATAGATTCAATGCGGAAATGATCAGTGTTCGTAACTGCGACGTCAAGACCGTGATCGAAGCCTACAAACGCGGTCTAGACGACAATTCGAGTCTATACACTGATTTGACAAAGTATCCTCCAAAAAATTTCGAAGACGTCCGAGCAAGAGCCCTAGCTTATATGAGGGTAGAGGACGATGCTGCCTTCCGTCGAAAGCACTCTGACGACAAAAGGTCACTGGGTGTAAAGAAGGCAGAGTTCAAGACGAAGGCGGTACCCAAATCAGAGCCTGCACGAAAGATCTCGAAAGTCCGATTCGAGAAAAAGAAGACCGCGACCCCGACCAAATTTCCTCAGTATCCTAAGATATCCTCCTACGGATTCAAAGGAACTTCCAAGGATTTGGTCAAGGCTTTGAAGACCGTCCAGGCGACCATCCGGTCACCAAAGAAGACCGACAAAGACAATGACAAGAAAGACAAATCGAAGTGGTGCGACTTCCAAGTCGATCATGGTCATATGACGGACGATTGCATAGACCTTAAAAAAGAGCTGGCATACCACGTCCCGAAGGGCAATCTCAAGGATGTCATCGACAACGTCGTTACCCCAGTTAACGACGTTCGACTGCCAACTCCCGACCATGCAAAGGTCGTCAATTGCATGACTGGTGGGTCAAACGTCTGTGGTCTGACGTATTCCGCAGCTAAACGTCATGCCAGCCAAGCACCTGACGATCGACCTACCCCTCGCTCATCAAGACCCAAAGGAGAACTGGAGTTAGAAGCCATGAGGATTTCGTTCGACAAAGATGACCTCGACGACTCGCATCAAAAACATCATGACAGGTGGATCATTCAACTCACGATTGGTAATTGCCTGACCCGACGAGTCTTGGTCGACGGGGGCAGCTCAGCGAACGTCATCTTCCTTGACACCAAAGCCATGGGAATCGATCGATCGGAAATTACCCGACGCTCGACAACCTTGGTGGGTTTCAATGGAGACGCGACGAGTACCTTTGGAGAGATTACCCTGCCCGTCTACGCCCGAGGGATCAACAAGCCGACAAAGTTCAACGTCATCGACTGCTCGTCGGCCTATAACGTCATCTTAGGTCGACCGTGGATCAATGACATGAAAGCCGTTCCTTCGACATATCATCAGACCATGAAATTCTCTACGCCATGGGGAATCCAGGAGATCAAAAGTGAGCCGAATGTCGCCCGCGACTGCTACAAGACGACCCTGAAACCGCCAAAGCAGACCATCTAGCAATTACAGGTCCAGGATGCTCTTGGGACAGCCGACGACTATCGCCTGGAGGAAGTCGTCCTAGACCAGAGCAAGCCTTACCAAATCGTCTTTATAGGTTCATCCATCGACCCTTGCCTTAAAGAAAAGCTAATATCTTTTTTGCAGGAACGTGCCGACTGCTTTGCCTGGTCGCACGAAGATATGGTTGGCATAGACCCCGACGTTATTTCTCATAAGCTCAACGTCGACCCGTCATTCAAACCTGTCAAGCAAAAGCGTCAAAAATTTGCTCCTTAACGGAATAAGGTAATCAATGACGAGGTCGACAATCTCCTCAAGACAGGAAAGATTCGAGAAGTGAAGTACCCCGACTGACTTGCAAACGTCGTGGTCGTACAAAAGAAAAATGGCAAATGGAGAGTCTGTATCGACTTCACAGATCTCAACAAAGCTTGTCCAAAAGATCCTTTTCCCTTGCCACATATCGACGCCATGGTCGACGCGACAACAGGACATGAACTATTGACGTTCATGGATGCTTACTCCGGATATAACCAAATCCTGATGCATGTCGAGGACCAGGAAAAAAACCGCCTTCATGACAAATCGAGGTATTTATTGCTATAAAGTTATGTGCTTTGGTTTAAAAAATGCAGGTTCTACCTACCAACGTCTGGTGAACAAGATGTTTAAAGATCATCTTGGCGACACGATGGAGGTGTATATTGACGACATGCTCGTCAAGTCGAAGCAAGCAATCGACCACATCAAGCATTTGAGGTAGTCGTTCGACATCCTTCGAAAGTATAGTATGAAGCTGAACCCGACGAAGTGCTCCTTTGGCGTTAGTGCCGGGAAGTTCTTGGGCTATATGGTCACACGACGGGGGATCGAGGCCAACCCAGATCATATCAAGGCCATTGTCGAGATCAAATCCCCAGGGAATTTTAAAGAAGTCCAAAGGCTCACTGGTCAAGTGGCAGCCCTGAACAGATTTATCCCTCGATCATCAGATAGATGCCATCTATTCTACAACGTCCTCCGGAAAAATAAAGGTTTCGATTGGACCGACGATCATGAACAAGCACTGCAAAAACTGAAGGAGTACATGACGTTGCCGCGTCTGCTATCAAAGCCTCACGATAATGAGGTCTCACAACTATATTTGGCTGTCAGTCCTAATGCAGTAAGTGCCGTCCTGACGCAGGAAGATGAAAAGCAGCAACTGCCGATCTACTATGTAAGTAAATCCCTTTTGGAAACAGGTATTCCTCTATGGAAAAATTGCTTTTGTCGCTAGTTACAACTGCAAAGAAATTACGACATTATTTCGAATCACACCCTATTACGGTCGTGACTAACTTCCCTCTTAAGTCTGTCTTGAGGAACCTGAGTTGACAGGTCGATTGGCGAAATGGAGCATATATCTCAGTAGTTATGACATCGATTTCAAGACTAGGACAGCGATCAAATCGCAAGCTTTGGCAGATTTCATCGTTGATTTCAGTCCTGAACTGGAAAAAGAAGCAGAGCTCGAAGTGCTCACTATGGCAACTCACGACGACGTACCTTGGACCCTACATGTCGATGGGTCATCTAACATTAGGGGTTCAGGATTAGGCGTCGTCTTAAAGTCGCCACAGGGGGCAAGATGGTATACTCCGTACGGTGTGACTTTAAAACTACCAACAACGAAGCCGGGTACGAAGCCATGATCGTGGGAATGAGCATGACCCATGACTTAGGGGCAACCGCATTATATTTCAAAAGCGATTCTCTCCTGGTCGTAAACCAGATGAATGGAGAATTCGCGGCCAAAGATTCAAAGATGACAGCATACCTAAAGGTAGCAAAAGCAAAATCAGAAGTTTTTAAATCATTCTCTATCGAACAGATTCTAAGGGACCAAAATACTCAAGCCGATGCTTTAGCAAACCTTGGATCTGCACTCAGCGAACCATTATTCGACAACATTCCTATGATCCAGCTGGCGACACCCTCCATCGAGAATGACGACGTCGTCCAAATCGAAGACCAAGAGGATGATTGGTCATGCGACATCAGAAATTTCCTTATGCACGACCAACTCCCAGAAGATAAGATGGAAGCTCGAAAGATCAGGTTCAAGGCATCTAAATATGTCGTGATCGGAGATAGACTCTATCGACGATCATCGACAGGCTTGAACCTGAGATGTGTCACCAGCAAAAGTCAAGTTCAAAGAATCCTTCAAGAAATGCATGATGGGGAGTGTGGCAACCACTCAGGAGGTTGCAGTCTGGCCAATCGTATCTCTCGACAAGACTACTTTTGGCCAACACTGCGACAAGACGCCGTCAGGTATGTCCAGAATTGTGATCCTTATCAACGACATTCAGGTACGTCCCACAAACCTTCTGAACCTTTACATTCGACATTAATCCCATGGCCCTTCATGAGATGGGGGATGGATATTACCACCTGCCCCCGGGCAAAAGGTATTTCTTCTCGTACTTACAGATTATTTTTCTAAGTGGATAGAAGCAGCTGCCTTTTCCCAAGTCTGGGACAAGGAGGTCATCTCTTTTATCCAAACTAACATCATATGCAGGTTCGGGATTCCATCCGAAATTGTCTGCGACAATGGATCCCAGTTCATAAGCAACGAGACTCGACAGTTCTGTGAACACCGCAATATCAAGCTGACGACCTCGACACCAAGGTATCCTCAGGCGAATGGACTTGCAGAGTCGAGTAATAAAACCATTATTGCTTCGATCAAGAAAAGGTTAAAGGCTGCAAAAGGAAAGTGGGTCGAAGAGCTCCCTTCAGTCATATGGGCGAATCGCACGACGCCACGCACGTCCACAGGACAAACCCCTTTCTCTTTGGTCTATGGTTATGAAGCGGTTTTTCCGGTCGAGGTCCGGCTCCCGACCTCGAGGCATACTTCGGTCGACCATAACTTGGTTGATCTAAGTTATGACCTCGACGCCCTTGAAGAACTTAGAGAATCAGCACTGATCAGAATGGCGTCACAACGGCAAGCGGTCGAGAGGCATTTCAACAAGAACGTCAAAGCTAAAGTCTTCCAAGAAGGCGACTACGTCCTCCGACGAGTGTTCCAGAGCACTCAAAATCTCAATGCAGGTAAACTTTCCACCAAATGGGAAGGTCCTTATCGAATCTCAGAAGTCGTGGGCAAGGGTGCTTATAAACTCCAAACCCTCGACAATCGAGATATCCCACGCAGCTGGAATGCAACACATCTGAAAATGTATTTCTTCTAAGCCCTTTTTATACGATTTTTTATAACCACGACGATTACTGACTTAAGCATCGGAGGGTCGTTGGTTAGCCAACGACCAACCTCTGACCTTGTTTTATCACAGGATCGCACGACATAGGTTATTAAGTCTATTACACGACTTAAGTACATTTTTGCAATATCGCACAACATAAGCAACCAGGTCTACTATACGACTTGGTTGCACGATTGCAGGAACGCACGACCTAAGTCTGTCGTACGACTTAAGTATACGATCATAAGGTCCAAAGATCTCACGATCTGAGTTTTTTAACTTAAAAAAGTTATCATGTTTTGGGTGAGTACCTTAGTCGCACGTACCCGTGTTTGCTTTACACGACGTAAAATTCTAAAGATCTCGCGATCTGTGTTTTAACTTGAAATAATCAGTGTATTATAATATAAGGCCTACGTCGCAAGTCTTTATGGTCATTTTGTGCGATGTATGAATCTCGTGATTGATATTGTATTTATTATCTATTTGCAAATATGAATGAGAATCAATTCAAGGGAAATTTTCATTTCATGTTCGAATGACGATTACATCGAAAGACTCGACCCTCAACGGTCGATCGATAAAAAAACAAAATGAAAACTTTTTAAGGCTGGGGTGGGTCATCGGCTGTCTTAGGACCAGAAGATTCGTCCTTGAAGACCTCGTCCATCTCCTCCTCCTCAACCTCCTTTTTGTCATCAGAATCGAGGTCCCTCTCAGATCCGACGCTTGACAAGTAGAAGGCCAGCTCATCCGACGTAGAGGCAAGGGGATTCTTCCGCGACAAGTGTTGTCGCATGATCGTTGCTCGAGCAGTCAGTCGAGCAAGAGCAAAGACGGACTTTAGTTCGTCCCTCAGCTCCTTCACCTCCCCCTCTAACTCCGATACCTTAGACTTAGAATCTTTGGCTTCATTTTCACTCGCAACCAAAGACTCTTTGGTCTTGTCCAGCTCGACCCTCGAATCGGCTATCAGAGCCAGGGCCTGCTTAAGGCGTCCGCTCACCTCATCCCTCTCACGTTCGACGACCTCTAGGTCATTCTGGACGTCGTCGAGCCACACAGACAAGGCCTTGATGCGTGCCAGGGCAACTTTCTCCCTCTCCAGTGCCGCCTTCTCTCTTTCGAGAGCTGCGGGCACCAAACGCCTTGTCTTCTCCATCTCGGAGTACAAGGAAAGGGAAGACTGAAATGCCTGAAAACACAAAAAACATAAGGTTAGCAAACACCCGACGAAATAACAGAGATTCAAAAGACAAGTCTTGGATACTTACCATGAACGTGAGTCCAGCGACGTGGGATCCCGTCTCTTCGACCGACACCCCCTGGAAACGCTTCCTGAAAGAGAGGAGCTGATACTTCCCCAGATGAGGAAATATTTTTGTCCCGTCCAGGACGTTATCCGCCATAAAGTTCGACGTCAACGTGAAGTTAACCGTCGTAACTTCGGCTTCTTCCGTCGAGTGGCCCTTGCCCTTGTCAGCCGACAAAGGGGTCGATGTAACGACCCGTCTCTCAAATATGCGTCAAATAACATACATTGCATAACATCGTTACATAAACAAAGATGCATCATAAAACAGGTACGGTCCCTTAATCTTTACAACCATAATACATATTTGATTACAAACTTTTTGCGAATTAATTTACATTATGACTAACAACAAGGTCATTTGTACAAAACACTTCTTAATCTTCATAACATAAGTCTTCCCAAAAGCTATTCACCGAGTATCCTTCTTACTTGCTTTTACTTGATCCACGACCTGGAATACATATTTTTAAAACAAAATGAGGGTTAGACCTAGTGGTCTAAGTGAGAAATCCCTGTTAGTTCAAAATCATTTGCACAAACACCACATACATCATTCAAATATAAATACCAATTACAACTCATGCATCGTGTACTTCCCTATCTCATTCCATGGCCATATTAGATGGTTGCGAGCCAACTAATAAATTTACTCCGCTGTACTAAAATACAGCCAACACCGTTGTCCCTCCGTACAGCCAACTCCACCGGTCCTAAGCCCGGCCAACGTGCACTCGTGTAGTGAAATGCTCATATAAATATAATATACATCTCAACATATTATATTTCAAGCATAAGCACATAATCACACAAATTATCACATTCTCAATCCATATATATATGTATTCCAGTTTGAAAACATTTTAAAGTAAAACTCACCTGTTTGCTTATCAACACGCTTCCAAGCCTTCCCAAACAGATTCAGTCTTTTACCCAAAATTCATAGAATCTGAAACAGTTTAAATACAATTACTTCTATACCAACCAAACACATATGACTTACTAGTAGGCTAAGAACTCTAGATAACTCAAATCCTCAAATGTTTCCCCCAAACCCGAACTTAAGTCGAGTCCACAATATTTCCTATCCAAGAGTTGATAAAACACATAGTTACGGAATACTCAAAAGTATCTAAAATCTCAAAATTGACCAAACAGCTAAAGTTTCTGGATACTACAAAACAATCCGGACAACACCACTTTCCGGACAACCTATACAATCCGGACAACACAACTTTCCGGACAGTATAAACAATCCGGACACTCGCACTATCCGGACACTTACCGGAAACATACTCAATCCGGATAACACCCGGACACCAAAGCAATCCGGACACCATCCGGTATCTAATTTTAACCGGAAACTTATGGAAAAGAGGAACTTACCGGATACATGACTCGTCCGGATACTAGCGAGGAGAAACTACTGGACACATTCATACTGTGTCCGGAAACCTCTGTCGGTTTACCCAAAATTTACCCAGAATCGACAGAAAATTATACCAGACATGAAATCGCTGATTCTATTCCGATAGAAACCTTCTACTAACACTTACAAACATAAAACATAAAGGAACATACCTTAATATAACTTTCAAGTATACCAAATTGAAGCCCTAGCCACAAGACCCTTCTTTCTTCTTCTTCTCTTCTCAAAACACACACACACACACACTCACTATACTGATATTTTATGTTTGAAAATATCCTTTTTATTCCAGATATTTTCAAACAGAAAATATCTGGAATAAAAAGGATATTTATATCCTAGACCCACTTTGCATTTAAGGCTTAAACTATGCAAGAATGACCAAAACACCCCTAAGCTTATAAATTACCCAAACTTACCCTAAACATCCAATTATAAAGTTAACTAATTTTAACGGAAATAGAATTTAACTAATGAACTTACCCGGGGTATTACATCATCTCCCCCTTAAAAGAATTTCGTCCCGGAATTCGGTTAGGCAAAGAGGTACGGGTACTTAGTTCTCATATCTGATTCCGATTCCCAAGTAGCATCCTGCCCTTTATGATGTCGCCACTGAACTTTTACTTGCTTGATCTCCTTACCATTCCGCAAGACTTTGACTTTACTGTCTACAATGGCTTCTGGTTCCTCCACGTAATTCAGTTTTTCATCAACTTGTATATCTGGTAGAGAAACTGCCTGATCTGACGTAACCAAACACTTTCGAAAATTTGACACGTGAAAGGCGTTGTGGATCCTGCTTATTTCTGGCGGAAGATCCAACCTGTAAGCTACTTCCCCGATTCTTTCTGTGATTGCAAACGGTCCGATGTACCTTGGACTGAGCTTACCTTGTTTCCCAAACCGAATGACTCCTTTCCAAGGTGAGACTTTCAGCATTACAAAATCTCCAACTTGGAATTCTAACGGTTTTCAGTTGAGCCACTTTCAATCGTTCCCGAATCTGAGTAATCTTATCCGCGGTTAACTGAACTACATTTGGCCCTGCTAATTGTTTCTCTCCCACTTCGTTCCAACACAGAGGAATTCTAGATTTTCTACCATATAGAACTTCAAACGGTGCCGCTTGTATGCTGGAATGATAACTGTTATTGTAGGCAAATTCAATCAACGACAAATGCTTATCCCATGATCCCCCAAAATCAACAATGCAGGCCCGTAACATATCTTCCAAAGTCTGAATTATTCGTTCACTCTGACCGTCAGTTTGAGGATGATATGTTGTACTTAGCTTTATTTGCGTTCCCATTTCTTTTTGAAAGCTTCTCCAAAATCTTGAAGTAAAACGACTATCACGATCAGAAATAATCGAGATTGGAACTCCATGTCGAGTTACTATTTCGTCGATGTACAATTTGGCTAGTCTTTCTAACGAACAGGTTTCTTTTATCGATAGAAAGTGAGCAGACTTTGTCAACCTGTCAACGATCACCCAAATGGCATCAAATCCTTTCGGAGTCTTTGGTAACTTCGTGATGAAATCTGTAGTAATCTGATCTCATTTCCACATAGGTATTTCTAAACGTTGTAACTAACCAAAAGGCTTCTGATGTTCAATCTTTACTTTCTTACAAGTGGAGCAACCTTCCACATGTTGAGCAATATTTCTTTTCATTCCCGGCCACCAGTAAAATTGTCGTAGATCTTTATACGTCTTATTCGTACCTGGATGAATAGTGAAACGAGATTGATGAGCTTCTTGTAGTACACGATCACGTAAATTACCCAGACGAGGCACTCGGATTCTGTTTCCCAGACACAGTAAACCACGATCATCTTTTACGAGTGATGCTAATATACCCACCAACCGTTCTGGTTTCAAGTGTTCTTCTTGAAAGGCTTCTACTTGACACTTCTTCAATTCGTCAAAGATGGTAGGTAGGAGTTCGAATCGTAGAGCAATGGCTTTTATTGTTCCACTTCTTTCTTGACGACTCAGTGCATCAGCTACCACATTTGCCTTTCCCGGATGATAGAGAATTTCACAGTCGTAGTCATTCACCAGTTCTAACCATATTCTTTGCCTCATATTCAATTCTCGCTGATCGAAAAGATGTTGGAGACTCTTATGATCGGTAAAAATTTGACATTTAGAACCGTACAGATAATGTCTCCAAATCTTCAGCGCGAAAACAACTGCTGCAAGTTCCATGTCGTGTGTAGGATACCGTCGTTCATGATCTTTCAGTTGACGAGAAGCATAATCAATAACTTTCCCACGCAGCATTAGTACACATCCCAATCCTAGTTTGGAAGCATCACTGTAAACAACAAAGTCGTTGGAACCTTCAGGTAGTGACAGTATCGGCGCGCTACAGAGTCTCTCTTTCAATATTCGGAATGCTTCATCATGTTCTGCTTTCCATTCAAACTTTATATTCTTTCGAGTCAGCTTGGTCAGAGGCGTAGCAATACGAGAGAAATCTTGTATAAACTTTCGATAGTAGCCGGCTAAACCCAAAAAACTTCGTACTTCGGTTGGCGTTCTCGGCGGTTCCCACCTTTCAATTGCCTCTACTTTCATCGGATCAACTTGAATGCCTTTTTCCGAAACTACATGTCCGAGAAATTGGACTTCCCGTAGCCAGAATTCACATTTAGAAAATTTAGCATACAACTGTTCCTTCTTCAACAACTCCAGAATCAAACAAAGATGTTCTGTGTGCTCTTCTTTGGATCGGGAGTAGATAAGGATATCATCGATAAACACAATAACAAATTTATCGAGATATGGCTTACATACCCGATTCATTAAATCCATAAAGGCAGCTGGGGCATTCGTCAGGCCTAAGGGCATCACTAATAATTCGTAATGACCATACCTTATGCGGAAAGCAGTTTTCAAAACATCTTATTCTTTAACCTTCAGTTGGCGAAAACCAGATCTTAGATCAATCTTGGAGAAATAGAAAGCTCCAACTAATTGGTCGAATAGGTCATCAATTCTGGGAAGCGGATACTTGTTCTTGATTGTGCGCTTATTCAGTTCCCGATAATCAATACACATTCTCATCGACCCGTCTTTCTTTTTCACAAACAGCACTGGTGCTCCCCACGGTGAAGTACTGGGTCTGATGAAGCCCTTATCTGAAAGATCTTGCAGTTGCGTCATCATCTCTTTCATCTCTGGAGGTGCCAAACGATACGGTGCACGGGCAACAGGAGCAGCTCCAGGAATCAGATCTATGCCAAACTCTACTTGTCTAACGGGCGGAAGACTATTCAAGTCTTCTGGGAAAACTTCCAGAAATTCACAAACCACAGAAATATCTTCCAACTTATTCTTTTCTAGCTTAGTATCTGTTTGGGAAAAAAATCATGTCGTACGACCACGACCAGAGCAGGTAAGACACACGTTATAATCCAAATCTTGTATTAAGATAAGGTCTCAACAAGAACCCATAAAACAACCGTCGTCTCCCGTAAAAGGTAAGTCGTACGTCCCCCATGACGCTCGACCATAATGTCGACCGTCCCGTACGACCATCGCGTAAGATCACTGCACCTTCGACCAAAGCTAACGTTAACCTTGACTGTTACGTTTGTTAAGTATTTAATGCAGGAGTCAAAGCCATTAACAGAAAGCAGCCATAACGGACGAAGAGCATTATGGATAATCACTCCGGCGACCGTTTCCAGCCGTTGTAGCCGTTGATCAAATGATTAATGGAGCTAATTAATAGTACGAAGACTATAAAAGTCAAGCTAAAGCCTCATTTCAAGGGACATCAGTTAACATCTATGATACATCAGCGAACATCACCAAACAGCAGAGAAAATCTTCCAAACTCATAGCAAAGAACATTCAAACTCTGGAGATCAAGTATTGTAAGCCAGAACCTTACAGCGAACTCAAGAACACTCGAAGGAAAGCTCAAGTATCGCTCTCAACGCACGACAACAGCCCTCGACCAGAAGTTCACACTTTGTATTCACACACGACAAACACCTGTTTTTACATTTAAACACTTGTACTTTACATTTCGAAGTATTTCCTTCATTTGTATTGTAATCATCGCACGACCGACGCCAGTACCAAGGACGTCGGCCCTGATTGGCGACCATAGTGCAACGATGACAACCCTTGTCGTCCGCAGGTTTTTTCCTCGATTGAGGTTTTTCCTGCGTCATCAAATCCCCTGTCTCGTTTATTTTTTCCCTCGTCGCACGTCTCGTCGAAAGATCCTTTCTTTAGTTGATTAAGTCCACATCGACCTTAAGTTGTCCCTTCGGTGCGATTTTTGGCATTAACAGTTTGGCGCCATCCGTGGGACTACATCTAGAGAAAATCCTCGACGAACGTGCACCCTACTAACAGTTTCTTGGAGTTTTTTCTGCTCTCTATTGCAGGAACAATGGCAGCCCCTGGAAATCCATAGCAAGCTGTTGCTCAGATGTATCAGGAGCTCGAAGTCGCCAGGAATCAGTTCAATGCAATGGCAGAGCAGAATCGCAGAGCAGCTGAGGAGATCGCGCGGTTAAGAAATCCTCTTGGACCTCAAAATGGTCCTAGGCCATTCGTGCCGAACCCAATTCCAAGATCGTTCGACCAGAATGGCCCTAGACCATTTGTCCCGAATCCAGGTTCATCCGCGCAGAATCAACAGCCAGGGCCGTTCAATCCAAATCCTCAGTTTGGGACAGTTCCTCCTCAGCACATAAGGCCACCACCCATGAATAATGGGTCTCAGCCATTACAAGGGTCGCAGCCTTTCCAGCAGGGGTCGCAACCATTTCTGCAGCCATTTTAGAATGGACCTCAAGGTGGATCTCAGCCACTCCACGGTGGATCACAGCCTTTTCAGCAAGGATCGCAGCCGTTTCAGAATGGACCGCAGCAATTCCCCTATGGGTCGCAGCCATATTTTGTCCCATCCAACGGGGACACCAATGGTTCGTCGAATGGTAATGGCACTAGTCCAGGGACTAATCCCTCGACAGGGGCAAATCCTGATCTTAACGATCCCGTCGCCCAGCGTTTGAAGATGTTAGAAGACCAAAATGAGCGCGTCCTGTCCTTGCTCGCCAAGTTGCCTGGGACAGCCGTGCCTGTCGACGTCGAGCCTCGCTCGGGGTATTAGGCGTCGCCCTTCATCGACGAGATCGCTACCGTTGAGGTCCCAAAGAAGTATAACATTCCTGCCTTCACTCCCAAGTATTCGGGTGTGACCGATCCAACCGAGCATGTCGCGCAGTATAAGCAGCTCATGTGGACGATCTCGATTCCACACATGTACCAGGAAGTATGCATGTGCAAGAGTTTCGGGGCAACTCTCACTGGTCCAGCTCTCCAGTGGTTGATCAATCTCAAACCCAAATCAATCGGGTCGTTCGCCGAATTGGTCAACCAATTCTCCCGGCAATTCGCCAGTAGTCGCAAGATGGAAAAGCAGACTAGTGATCTGTATTATGTCGTGCAGAAGACCAATGAGTCTATTCGAAGTTATTTCAATAGATTCAATGCCGAAATGATCATTATCCGCAATTGTGACATCAAAACTGCAATCGAAGCTTATAAGCGTGGTCTAGAAGATAGTTCAGGTCTGTATGTCGATCTGACCAAGTATCCCCCAGAGACTTTCGAAGACGTCCAAGCTCGAACCTTGGCATATATGAGGGTCGAGGATGATGCCGCCTTTCATCGCAAGCACACTGACGACAAGAAGTCGTTAGGCTTCAGAAAGCCAGAGTTCAAGACAAAGGATGTTTATAGAGTAGAGCCAGCGCGCCAAATTTCAAATGTTCGTTTCAAGACGAAAGCAAAGGCCAAGACCGCGACTAAGTTCACTCAGTACCCCAAGATATCCTCTTACGGATTCAAAGGATCTATAAAGGACCTAGTCGAAGCTCTAAAAAGTTCCCAAGCTACCATTCGATGGCCAAAGAAGTCCGACCTGGACGATGCTAAGAAAGACAAATCAAAGTGGTGCGACTTCCATGCCGATCATGGTCATGCGACAGACGACTGTATCGCATTGAAGAAGAAACTAGCATATCATTTCCCGAAAGGAAATCTCAAGAACATCATCGACGATGTCGCTGTTCCAGCTAATGGCCATCGACCGTCGACTCCCGAGCATGCAAAAGTTGTCAATTGAAATTCCCTACGCCATGGGGAATCCAGGAGTCGCTCGTGAGTGCTACAAGTCTACCTTGAAGCCGCGAAAATAAACTAAAGTCACAAGATCAAGCTCTCGACAGGTTCGTTTCTTCTATCCCTAAATTAATATCTTTTTCACAGAGATAAGTCTACTATGATGCCCGGTCGCACGCCAACATAGTCAGCGCAGGACAATATTCCTCCGTGTCATTCTGTCATTTAAAACCTATATTTTCCTCCCAAAAGAATTAGGTAATAAATGACAGGGGGCAAATATAGAGAGAAGTCGAAATGAATTGCACGACAGATTATCGCAGAATCGCACGACAGGTTATCGCAGAATCGTACGACAGTAATCATTAAGTCTAATATATGACTTTAATATCGCAAGGTCGAACGACATAAACGATCAGGTCTCTAACCGTCTCTAACTTGATCATTTCTCCACAGGGGCATACGATACAAACTCATTGTACGATCTGGTCGTACGATCGCAGAGTCTAAACGACTTTACCCCTAAGTTTCTTAACTTTCATACCCTGAATGGATGCTTTAATCGCGTGTTTTTATATTTGTTTTACGTTCTTGTCATCGTATTACAATGAGTGCCTTAGTCGCATGATTTCATATGTATCTTATGTTCGACTTTATAATCAAACGTGATTCGAATAAAGCATAAGCACAAGATATATATTCAATAAGTAAACCATTATATACATACTCGACCCCTGATTGGTCGAATGGCAAAACAACAAGGAAAGAAAAAATTCTAGACGACAAGGGGAACATCGGTCGTATCCCTGCTCGAAGTCCCGACCTGAGGGCCTTCATCTGCCACTCCTCCCGCACGAATCTCCTGCAGTTCATATTGAGCATCGAAAAGTTGGATGGCCAGCTCATCGGCACGCGCCATGGCCAACTTCTCCCTATCTACAGCCGCTCTCTCCCTCTCCAACGCTGCAGCCTCCCTCTCAAGAGCAGACGCCACCAGATCTTCAACTCTTGACGTCTCAGCATGTAACACTAAGGAAGACTGAAATGTCTGTGAAAAATAAAAGGTGCATTCAAAAACATTCGACAAAGATTACACAAGTCATGAAAGATTGACACTCACCGTGAACGCCAGACTGGCAACTCGAGATCTTATCTCTCCGGCCGGAACTCCGTGAAAACGCTCCCCGAAAGACGGGAGCAAATACTTCCCCAGATGAGGGAACGACGCCGTCCCGTCTAGGACACCATCCGCCATAAAGTCAGACGGCAATGTAAAATTGACCGTCAAAACTTCGGCCGACGATCCCTCGCCCCTGTCGGCAGATATTGGGATAGACACTTGAGACACCGGTTTCGTCACCGTCGCCGGAAGCGCAGAACTTGCTGGTGTCGCGTCCATCACGCCAGGACGGCTAGATGACGCCCTCGCCTTCTTAGACAGAACAACTCCCGGTGAGTTATCAACCCTCGACGACGGTTCCCTCAGGACTGTCCTCTTGGTTCTCTTCTCGCTCGACCCAGCTGTCGAAACATTTTCACCCCGAAGGGCACGCATAACCTGCTTCCCTCTCGCCCTAGAAACCGATTTCCTCTCGGTCGGCACTGATCAAGAAATGAAATACATGAAGCGTCAGACAGATAGAGTAAACAAAATAAAATAAAAACTATGGTACACTTACCAGTCGCCTCTTCCTGTACGTCTTCATCTCCTTCTTCTATCACGTCCTCATCCTCGTCCTCGACCGCCGATTGCCACGAAACGAAAGATCGGTCATCAACGCTAAGACTCAAGAACTTGTTGATCTTAGCCTGGGAATCCGCAGTCGGTCTCACTTCGTCAAACCGAATCTCTGAAGGCGACAAGAGGAGAATGATATATAGAAGTCATAAAAATAAATAAAACTCAGAAACAAACGAAGCATACCTGTCTCATTCCAGTCTGACCGCATCCAATCGCTGCTGGAATCCAATGACTCGGTAAGAACGAATACATACCTCGACTTCCACCCACGATCATTGACGCCAGTTCCCAAAACCGGGGCACGATCACCCCTGAACTTAGAATAAGGACTATAACGCCAATTCTTATCCCTCTTAACTTGGTACACCACCAAGAAATCATTCATGATCATAGGAGACTCCCATTTCGCGGACGCTCGCTCAATGACCAGCAAAACTCGCCAAAGTTGGGGCATCAATTGTCCCGGCGACACATCGAAATCCTGCATGAATGACTTGGCTAAACCAGAAAATGGCCATTGAAACCCTATCTTAAAAGGATACTCGTACAAAACGAGGTATCCCTCAGGGCAATCCTTAGAACGAACAATCCCCAGACACCGCAACTCTACATTTGCAGGAATTTTTGCTAAACTCCTAAAAGCATCTAAGTCTACGTGATTCATGATAAGACTAGCAGGCCCCGTCGACATTGTGAATCAGAGGACAGAACAAGGTCTTATATAAACGCTCTCAACTACGATTTGAAGATTTGCAACGATTCGAGTAAGTTCGGACGAAGAATGGAAAGGAATCAAGGCGAAATCTCTTCCCAAATGAACATTTCGAAGAATAGCAAGAAAATATCTGTCGTGATCTTTACTGATACCAACAATCGAATCAAATCGAATCCCTGGATGATCGTCGCGCATCCCCGTCCTTTCGCATGCCCGCCCGGATCTTCGACATCTGTCCTCGGCAGCTGGAAAGCATCATCGTACGTCAGCATGACATCACGACCTCGTTCCTCTTTTGACTTCTCGTTCAATTAGAAGCGGACTAGTCTAGTTCCACGACAACCAGGTAAGTCCCTCAACCCAGGTCACAAGTCTAAGCGTTCGACAAGCAAAATTTAAAACTCAAATTTGACATTCAATTTTCAAATTTTGGGGGCAAACTGTTTGGGCAAAAAATCACGTCGTACGACCACGACCAGAGCAGGTAAGACGCACGTTATAATCCAAATCTTGTATTAAGATAAGGTCTCAACAAGAACCCAGAAAACATCCGTCGTCTCCCGTAAAAGGTAAGTCGTACGTCCCCCATGACGCCCGACCATAATGTCGACCGTCCCGTACGACCATCGCGTAAGATCACTGCACCTTCGACCAAAGCTAACGTTAACCTTGACTGTTACGTTTGTTAAGTATTTAATGCAGGAGTCAACGCCATTAACAGCAAGCAGCCGTAACGGACGAAGAGCATTATGGATAATCACTCCGGCGACCGTTTCCAACCGTTGTAGCCGTTGATCAAATCATTAATGGAGCTAATTAATGGTACGAAGACTATAAAAGTCAAGCTAAAGCCTCATTTCAAGGGACATCAGTTAACATCTAAGATACATCAACGAACATCACCAAACAGCAGAGAAAATCATCCAAACTCATAGCAAAGAACATTCAAACTCTGGAGATCAAGTATTGAAAGCCAGAACCTTACAGCAAACTCAAGAACACTCGAAGGAAAGCTCAAGTATCGCTCTCGACGCACGACAACAGCCCTCGACCAGAAGTTCACACTTTGTATTCACACACGACAAACACCTGTTTTTACATTTAAACACTTGTACTTTACATTTCAAAGTATTTCCTTCATTTGTATTGTAATCATCGCACGACCGACGCCAGTACCAAGGACGTCGCCCCTGATTGGCGACCATAGTGCAGCGACGACACCCCTTGTCGTCCGCAAGTTTTTTCCTCGATTGAGGTTTTTCCTGCGTCATCAAATCCCTTGTCTCGTTTATTTTTTCCCTCGTCACACGTCTCATCGAAAGATCCTTTCTTT
The DNA here is from genome assembly GCA_033807775.1 of Saussurea involucrata. Taxonomy (NCBI): domain Eukaryota; kingdom Viridiplantae; phylum Streptophyta; class Magnoliopsida; order Asterales; family Asteraceae; genus Saussurea; species Saussurea involucrata. Next base: position 63,249,411 of record CM066314.1, on the reverse strand, counting down.
AGTTGATTAAGTCCACATCGACCTTAAGTTGTCCCTTTGGTGTAATTTTTGGCATTAACAGTATCTATCACATAAGCTAAGTAACTCGGGCAACCTTTATTAACACACTTACAAGCTTTCATCATAGAGATAAGGCAAGACTGATGATTTCTACGATCACCATAAATCACTACTGGTCCCTTATCAGGTAAAACAACATTAATCAACTTTTTATCACAAACTATACTAGCCTGATTTTCGGCTAACCAATCCATTCCCACTACCACATCAAACTCGATCAAAGCTTTAGGAAATAACTGAATCGGTACTCCACACCCATCTATATTTATAACACAACTATCAAATACCTCTTTAACTGGTACTTGATTATCATTTGCAGTATCTACCATTAAAGCACGATCTAACACTTTAGGCTTTAAATGCATATAAGCAACAAAAGAAGGAGACACAAACGATCAGTTTGCACCGGAGTCAAATAACACGTTAGCACATGTAGAGTTTATTAAGAATGTACCTGTAACCACATCAGGAGTTTCCTCCGCTTCTTATGCTGTCATCTGAAAGGCACGGCCCCTAGTTCTTGGTAACTCTGGTCTTGGTACTACCGGCCTAACACCCGATGGTTTCACTGACGTACCACCCTGCTGTACTCTCCCCCGTGGACAATCAGACTGGATGTGATCAGGAGAATTGCATGCGAAACAAAATCGAGTTACCCGACAGTCTTTAGCAATATAGCCGGTCTTTCCACACCTGTAACAAACTCGAGGATCAACTTGACAATTTCCTTGATGAATACGATTGCACTTTGGACAAGGTCTTTCAGCTGGTCTGAAAGGTGTACGACTATCAAATCTCTGAAATCTAGACTTCTTTGGATCATACTGTGGTCCTTCCTATTTTCTTTTCCCAGTACTCTTATCACCAACATCTCTTCCTCTATCCCGTTCCACATTTTCCGTGGCATCTACTGCGGCTGAGAAGGTTTCTAGTCCCTTTGCAATCACTAGACTTCTGATTTCTGACTTTAACCCGAAGATAAACCTTTCCATCTTAAGTACCTCCGTGGCAACATAGTACTCTGCGAAACGAGACTTCTCCAGGAAACGAGCAGTATAATCCCTAACTGATAAACTCCCTTGTTGCAGGTTCATGAATTCTTCTTCCAATTGTCTAACTGCTGCTTGCGGACAAAACTGTCTCTTGAAAGCTGTAGTGAATTCGTCCCAAGAGAAAGTAGAATACACATCAGATCCTCTAGAGGTAATGAGAGCTTCCCACCAATATAACGCATCCGCCTTCAGCATTGCAGTTCCATATAGCACTCTGTCTTCATCGGCACATTTACTGGTTTTGAAGATAGCTTCTATTTCTTTTAGCCACCCCATAGCCTTCACTGGATCTCTTTCTCCTGAGTAGGTTGGAGGTTTGCAACTTAGAAACATCTTATAATCACACTTCCTTGGCACCGGTATGACAGTAGGTGTAATGGGCATCTCGTCTTCCAGACCAGGATCTGGTATTTCAGTTTCAGTATTACGAGTTCGGTCGAACATAGCCTGTATACTTGCTTGCAGTCTTCCCATTTCAGCCGTCAAGTCGTTTCTTGTAACAAATTCATTACCTCGCGACTGAACTCTGCCTCTAGTTCTGAAAAGGCAAGGATATCCCAGTTTTTCCTAGGTTTTCTAGCTATCGATTTGCGACGCATAAAAGGAAGAAGGAGTCGTACCTTAAATAGGCGCTCTAATCCTCGAAAAACACTAAAACCGGTTTAAGATTTTTTGCAGATTTGGAATGGATTTGCAGAAGATAAATTGAAGGAAGAAAACTCGCTCTAAAGGCTCTCTGAAAACGTAATCTGGAAAAAATCCACCAAGGGTCTCTATTTATGTAATCGATCGTGTCAGATCGAGTCGCTCGATGATCGACACGTGGCCATGCCTTTTTGAAAACTCGACGGATCGTCGACACCTGGCATCCACAGCTGTCAAGCATGATCGTACGTCAGCGTTACGTCACGATCTTATCCTCTTTTCGACTTCCCACTCAGTTGGAATTGAACCAATTCGGTTCCTAGGCAACTGAATTGACTTTCAACACGTGTCACAACCCCAGACGTCGTTCCGACAAAAATTTCAAATTTCAAAATTTGAAATTGCCTCTTCATTTTTAAATTTTGGGGGCAACCTGTTTGGGTAAAAACTCACAAGGTCACGACCACGACCGAAAAAGGAAAAGACACTTCTTACACGTCATATCTCATGTTAAGATAAAATCATACACATTCGACCTCGACCAACTAACATACGACACAACAGTTATTTTTTTCTCTGTTTAATGCAGGATCAACGCCATTAATGACCAACGGCTATAACTGACGAAGATCATTATGGGCATTAAATCTCAGAAACCGTTACGACCGTTACTCCAACTTTTATGGGATCATTTAAAGCTGCGAAGGCTATATAAACGAGGACCCAACCTCATTTGCGGGGGATCGGAGTTCAAGAACACTCACTGCATAACGAAAAGCATTCAGGCAAAAGGAACTCTTTCTCGAAAGACAACACACGACGCGAATACACGACACGTTATTTTTACACACGACGCACTAATTTATTTTACAATTGAACTATTTCTGATATTTGTACTGTAATCGTTTGTACTCTCGATGTTTGAAACACAAGGACCTCGCCCCTAATTGGCGACCATAGTACAACGACGACCATCACTGTCGTCCGCGGGTTTTTTCCTCGTTGAGGTTTTTCTCGCGTCACCAAATTCTCTCGTCTCCTTTATTTTTTGTCCTTGTCGCATAGTTTGTCGAACAATTTCTATTCTTTAGTTGTTAAGCTCCACATCAACCTTAAATTGTATTTTTGGACGATTTTCGGCATTAACACTACACCAAGACTACTAAAGTCAGGTGTTACTTAACTCAAACCAAAGTTGTTAATCCCAAAATGCGGAAGACTTCACCAAGTCACTTACTTCTTGAGCACACAACTAGCTCTCCACTCTTCACAGTGTCACTAGAACTATTCCCAACCAGAACCTGTTGCACATGCCGAAAAATAAAAAGGGTTAGGCTAACGCCTATTGAGTTCAAGAGTTTTCATCATGATTAAAATAGTTCGTTAAACCAAAAGAGTACAACTCAAAATCACGATTTTCAAAAAAGGATTATATTTAAGTATGTGAACAACCCATTTTTCAACGCACGCAAAACCCGTGCCAAAAGCTCCACAATGAAACATTTCTCAACAATGGATTTAGATCCAAAAACTCACTTAAAACATGAATGATTATTAAATTCTCATATAAAGTAAATTTGAGTATAACACTATTATTCGAAACATCCCAACAAGGAGGGGAAATAATTCAACACCCATAAGATCATGGAAAAACAATCCAATATACATATAATACGTTCCCGAAAGTATGTGACCGACTCGACAACCCACGCAAAGCGTAAATATAAATAAAGTCCAAATACCCAAATATGGGAGTAGTCATTCAAGCAAACCTTAATATACGTAGAGGGGTTCCAATACTAAAGTCAATACTCGTAATTACTCGCACAAGGCTTACGGTAATTAAAACATGCATATCACAAGACTCAATGTAATATTGACAACAATGGGGGAGACCCGTATCCATTGAGGGTGAAGGAAACATGTAAGTATACCACCCGTATAACGTTAATCGTATAACACCTCGCGACTAGACGTCCAAGGGTTCCTACGACTTCTTAACAAGTTTCACCTTAAGAGACGGTTGACCTTAGTGTCTATTCCCACAAACTCCACCACAAGGCCCGACACGCTTAGGACTACCTTCAAGGCATTACCTTCAAAGCGGCGAAGGTCCTAGTGCCTACCTCCAAGGTAGCACCTCCGGAATCAACCCTCCTAGTGCCTACTTGAAAAGTTTAAGGTCATAAACATGGGTCCCGGAGTCCAAAGCAACACTCATGCAACCTCATAAACAAGACCGACTCATATGTTATGCATCCAATGCAAATATAGTTACATGGCCCACACAAGAATGTCCAACATCTTTAACACATGTAATCAGTTAATAATTATGACTCAAACGTATATAATCTCTAACTCAACATAGAGTAATTTACATTGGACCAATGTCCTCAAGACTCACTTGAGTCAAATACGAGCCAAGGCTCTACAATACAATTGACCAACAATAAGGGCCACCAATACGATAAAACGCATTTAAATATCACATAACAAACACATACCTCCAAGATACGATAGATCCACAAATCCCATCATATTTTTGGTCAAGTTATTTTCCACATAAGTCACAACCATGTATGTACAAAATGACCCATATCAATAAATATGCATTTTTACCAATCAACATTAAAGTGTCTTTTCACCAAAGACCTCCATCTACACAAAAACCTTCAAAACACTTTTTTCTTGAGACTTATTTATCAATTTACTCAAAAATTCCAATGTGGACGTTTTATAATGTTTTCAAATTTAAACACTTCAAATAGTCAAAACCCAATAAATGACTCAACCATAGATAATTTTCATGTGAAACACATAAACACTTGAAAATGGACATTTTTGGCATGTACAACGTTTTCACAAAGCAACTTGAACTCACCTTGCTAGATTTAGGCTAAATCTAGATTTTCTCCAATCTTGAGCTTCTTGGTGAAGGCTTTAGATCCATAAACATCCATCAGTAGAAATCTTGTTTAGGTTATAAACAACCTAAAACACACCAAGAGTAACTCCCCAAAATCATATTCATACAAATCTTTGTCAATATCTCAAATCTCCCAAAATACCCAAAATAGGTCAAAACCCATAATACGAGAGATACATCAAGAAAGGTGTTCTATAAGGTTAAAATGAAAGGTTTTAACAATAACAAAGGTTTAGAAATGGTTAGAATGACTTACCAACGGGTTTCTAAGAAAACCCCAAAATATGGTCAACAATGGTGAGGAGATGATGAAGAAGATGAAGATGATGATCTTTCACCCACAAAACTTGAATATTTAGCTCTTAATCTTCTAGATGAACTTAGAGATTTTGATTTGGTGAAATGGGAGGGTTTGGACAGAGTTGGAAGAGAGGATATAGGGTTTGGTGAAGAGAACAAATGAATAAAGAGGCTGAAAATCGGGTTTTATATCAATCAGGTCCGTGCCCGACCGGGTCTAGTCTTTCTCGACTGGGCCATTCTAACCCACAGATCAACATGTTGTTGTCTTGCTCGACAGAACCCATTCTGCCTCGACTGTTGCGGTCGAGAATGGCAGAAATTGCTATCCTCGTCCAATTTCTTAACCATTTCCATAACCAATCACATCTAATCCATAATTTACTTAGTAAGACTATAATAATGACAAAAATTGCATATAACTTAAAATCTTACTTGCATATGATTTTTCGGGTGTTACAGTCATGTGGTGAATGCACTCAGATTCTGGAGACATTACCAATATGGCACAAAGTGTGTTATATACAAATCATGAAATACAAGTCATTATTTGACTGCAAAAGACAAAGTCGAAGTAGATACACATTAGCGTCGTGAAGAAATATGAGGATGAGTTTTATTGTTGTTCAAAGAGATAAATGTAGTCGTCAATGCGTTAAGTAGAATTAAAGGTCGAAAACGGTTAAAATTTGAGTCGTGAGAGCATACGTCAAAATGATTATGAGCAATCACATCCAAGCAATTCAATGAAATGCTCTTCGAGGCCAAAACTTAAGAAAATGTGGAATGGCTATTCAATATTAGTCGTTATTAGTAAGGGACGGGTGAATTCTTGAAGATTTTGAAACATAACATGGGCTCATGCATTGGAGGCCTAAGGTATACAATGTTAGACGAATAATCTAAATCCATTTGCCCTGAGACAGCTCGATGGTGCAAGAAATACATGAAAATTTATGCATGTAAGAAACATAGACTGCTAGAGTCTCCAACGAGTGACAAAATGATGTTAAAGACATCGCCTTGAAATGGCATAGTTATATTTACGAGTAATATATTAATAATGAGAAAGGAAGTATCATGAAATGTGACACTAGGCAAGTAGCATGAGCCTAGGTAAATGATCATTCATTGAAAGTAAGATCCCAACTCAAGAGTGGGATGGGTAAGTGCATAATGATGTCATTAAGTCGTGAGGAAATTGAAATGTTATTATGCCATTACAACGATTGACGAGTGAGGAGACATACTTTCATTTGGCGAGTCTGAATTTTATGTTTGGGAAGTTGGTTGATTATATGCCAACGAGCTAGAACTGATGTGTCACTGGTTGTAGCATCATAAGGATACAAAATTGGGACATCAACACATGAGACTGGCACCACGCAAGCACTATAACATGATGGAATAAAGTTGTGTAGCATATATAAGATAAGATGGTGAAATTAATGGAAAGTTAAAGGTCACATGTGAGTTATGCAAGAAAAATGCATCGACTTTTGGAGTCTCAAGTAGGAGATAAAGTGATAAAGGTATCCTATTGAAAAGGAATCACAAGATTCGAAAAAAGAGGGACAAGATATGTGCCGAGGTAAGTCAAAATTAATTTGAACAAGTTGAGGTGTATGCAGAGGTAGGAGCGGTAGCATTCCGTTGAAACTACCAAAGAAGATAAATTGTATAATGACACATTCCATGTGCCAAGATTTGAGGAAATGTTAAAATTTATGAGAAGTTGTGGTGAATGTAGGAGATGTCGAGCTTAATGTAAGTTGACCTAGGTGAAGGAACCAGTCCAGGTGTTAGACAAGTAAACCAAATGGTTAAGGAGCAAGAGTATACTTGTATGATTTGACATCATAAGTAGTTAAATGAAAATTTATTTAGGGTACATAAATGGTTGAGAAACTAAAAAAGGATATGAGAATTAAGTATCTTCAAGTAAGCAAGGGTTGATTCCGGGGACATAATCCTTTAAGGAGGGGAGATTTGTAACACCCAAAGATAGGGGTAACCAAAATAATTGTGAAAATGAATTCTCGGTTTAAAAGAAATAATAATATAATTTTTATTTATTTTTGACCCAAAAATTGTAAAGGAAATGATTGGGAATATCTGATTTTAATGAAGTTGAATTATGTCATTTATTTATTTTAATAAATGAATTATGAGAGAATATTATAAACATGGAAATTATTTTCTAATTGGACTGAATGTGTATGAAGTGGAAATGAGAGGGACCTCTATGCAAAATCTCAAAATGTAGAAAGGAATGCATTAATGGAGACTAGGGCTGTAAACGAACCGAACGTTCAGCGAACCGTTCATGAACCGTTTGGCGGGAAGTTCGTTTATGTTCGTTTATTTAATAAATGAACGAACATGAACACGTTTTTTTGTTCGTTTAGTTAAATGAACGAACATGAACAATGGTCTCGTTCGTTCATTTATGTTCGTGAACGTTCGTTCATTTATGTTCGTTAATGTTCGTTCGTTTATGTTCGTTTACGTTTGTTTATGTTCATTTATGTTCGTTTATGCCTGTTTATATATAATCATATTTGTATAATATGAAATTAATGTGTAAAATCATCAAGTAAATTGATCTTTTAGAATTTATTTTTTATACCTCCTAAGTTAACCCAGTTTTTCATCTTGTTAAGGTATTTTTTACGAACGAAATGATGAGTACGGTGGTTGTTTTTTTGTTCATTTGGGTTCGTTCGTTTATGTTCATTTAAGTTCGTTCGTTTATGTTCATTTAAAGTCGTTCATTTACGTTCGTTTATGTTCATTGAAGTTCGTTCATTTACGTTCGTTTATGTTCGTTCATTTACGTTCGTTTAACTCTTAATGAACGAACATAAACGAACACGAACAAACAAAAATTCTTAACGAACGAACATGAACACAAAAAATCTCGTTCGTTTACCGTTCGTGTTCGTTCGTTTGTTCGGTTAAGTTAAACGAACGAACATGAACAAGCCTTCGTTCGTGTTCGTTCGGTTCGTTTACAGCCCTGATGGAGACTTCCTAAAATCGGTGCCTTCCGTTATTAAGCAAATGTTAGGATAAAATAAAAACTTCGATAAAATAACTGAACCAAGAATAAAATCATTTCTACAACATCATCCATTGAAATACCTCAACTTCAAAACATATAATTAACTCCGACATTCAACAACTTAAATTGTACCAAGACTAAATATGGTCGGGTGTTACTTAACCCAGATAAAAGTTGCTATTCCCAAAATAAATGCGGAATAGTTCACCAAGCTAATCCTTTCTTGTGCATACAACTAGCTTTCACCCCTTCACAGTGTCACTAGAACTATTCCCTAACCGGAACTTGTTGCACATGCTGACAAATAAAATGTTAGGCTAACACCTAGTGAGTTCAAGAGTTTTCATCATGTTTATATAAATTGTTAAAAAGAACGAGTGCAACTTAAATCGTGAAATCCAAAATAATTTACTTTAAATATGAGAACAACCCGTTTTCCATTTATGCAATAAATCATCAAAACATTTTCATTTATGATTTTATTAAATTACCCAAAAATCCTAAATTATGGGTATTTTACAAAGTTTATAAAGTTAAATACTTCAAATGATCAAAACTCACCAAATAACTCAACAATCGATAATTTTATGTAAAACGCATAAATATTTGGAAAATAACATGTTTGGCATGTACAACGTTTTCACAAATCAACTTGAACTCACTTTGCTAGATTTAGGCTAAATCTAGGTTTTTCCCCAACTTGAGCTCCTTTGAAGAAATTTGAATTCTCAAGCCAAATCTTCCAAAAACCTAGATCCATAAGTTTCCAATAAGTATTCTTATCCAACCATATAGAATCATTCCCCAAACATTTTATACCAAAATCTTCACTTTGACCCAAAACCCTAATTTTGATCTAACTTTTCTCATAATCGTCCAAACCGAAATTAGAGAAAAAAAATACTAGGAAATCATCCATGGAGCATTTATAACCCGTAAAGAAGCTTGGATAAAGGGGAAGATAAACTCACCACTTAGCTTGGAGCAAAAACTTAGGAAGTTGAAGAGGTTGAGATGAGAACACAAACATCTTGCTAGAAATCTTCACCAAGGCTCTTTGTAGATCCCAGATATCAAGTAACAATGTATCAACGAAACGATTAATCTTATTGAACGATTGTGGAGAGTTACAAGATTGGATTGATGAACATAACTCTCTCTCTAAACACAATTAGGCGCACTCAATAATCTGATCAATCCTCTCTAAACGGCTTACCTAATTCCCTCTAAACCACACATTAAATATCAAGGCTTTAAGCCTAAGGCCCATGGCCCAATAACACACTAAAGCCCATATTATCTATTATGAGGCTTTTACAAACAAATAAATAAAACTATTCTTTTCTTTATATCACTTTCTATTTTATAGGATATTTATGGTCCTAACACTCTTCAATGGTGTCTTGATTGTGGGATGAAATCTCCAACAAACAACTAGCTTTCAACTGAAAGGGGAAAGGGTTTTGAGAGAGGAAAATCACCTCCAATGCTTCAAAAATCGTAGTCTAGAAGGGTTTTGAGAGAATGAGAACACAAGGAGCCAAAATGTCACATTTATATGCCCAGGTAGCCGCGGGCGACTATGCTCTGTGGCAATGTCGCAGGGATTGTCGCCGTGACTACCCCCCCTTCGGTACTAGCCCTGTAATTATGCCCCTGCGATAGTGACACTATCACAGTCGCAGGGCACTCTCGCCCAATATGTACCGCACCTCAAAAATATTCATTTTCCACCCAAAACTTTTCCGCCACTGAGGAGGGTCCTATGTGGGTCTTTCCACACTCGAAGTCTACTTCGCCAAAAGTCAAACAACCTCTATGCCACTTTTATTTCCCTGGAAAATATGGGTGTTACAATTTCTAAGGTCATTAAGTTGTAGAAATCCAAATGCATAACATACCCAACAACAAATGCGGATAACAATAATCTAGATGTTGCACAAATTCAATAACGAAGATAAACAACCCTACTGAAAAGCGAGTGAGAGACACGATCGTTTATTGCAATGACCGACGAGGTAGGTTTTTTCTCACCAAAGTCATCGTTTTTGCTCCTGAAACAGCCTAAAAAACCATTTTAGAAGCACGTCTGCACCCACTCAGACCCATTGCGAGTGCGGATGCGCACCTGCATGGGTTTTTGCGATTTTGTTGTTTTTGGTGTGGTTTTGTTTCGTTTTTGGTAATGTAATTTTGTTTTGAAGTTTGTAATTTATTGATGTATGTATTGTGTTGTTGTACAATGTATTGTGTTCTTAAAATACAATGTTTTGGTTCCCATTAGTTTTTTGTACTATGTATTGTGTACTTGAAATTTAATTTTTTTGATGATTATGTTATTTACTAATTATTGTACTATGTATTGTTCTTGTAAAAATAGCAATAGTTTAAATGTCTTAGAATTTACAGATTTGGTCCCTATAGTTTGAAAAATGACGGTTTAGGTCCCTAAACTTTGAAAATTGACACTTTAGGCCCCTAAACTTGGAATTTCGGCCAACTTTGTAAGCAACTAGCACATTAAATTTGTTTAATTCTGTTTTGTTAGAACTACAGATTTGTAGGGGTGTAAATAGGTCGGGTTGGGTTGGGTTCGGGTTCAACCCATTTATTAATTGGGTTGAAAACCTCAACCCAACCCAACCTGTTTAAGTAAATGGGTTGAGATTTTCAACCCAACCCAACCTAGTACTTAAATGGGTTGGTAACGGGTTGACCTGCTTATGATTTTCTCAACCCAACCTGTTTAATAAATGGGTTGAACCTGGGTTGACCCATTTAATTTTAAAACTTTAAATAAATTAAAAAAGGACTAAAACATAATTCCATGACAAATACACAAGTCACAGCCATACAACCAAATAAATTGTCCAAAGTTTCAATAAAACACAACCATAAAGTGAAATAAATTGTTCAAAGTTTCAATAACACAACCATAAAGTCAAACAAATAAGTTTCTAGGGTTGGCGTCGATCTCTTGGCTGAACCAGAAGTAAGTGTCGGCTAGGGTTTAGAGAGTTTAGACTTTGAAAGTTTGAACGATGGAATATTGAAATGGAAGGACCGAAGGAGTTTTGTTTAGACTTTAGTGGAATCGTATTTAGTTTTTTTATTAACTTTTGAATTATTAATTATAACTAAATAATGATAATAAATTAAAAACAAGTCATAAATGGGTTACAAACAGGTTGTAAATGGGTTGAAACCAGGTTGTAAATGGGTTGAAACCAGGTTGTAAATGGGTTAAAAATAGGTCGTAAATGGGTTGAAATTAGGTTATAAATGGGTTGAAATCAGGTTGGAAACAGGTCGGAAATTTCAACCCAACCCAACCCATTTATTAATTGGGTTATGCGGGTTGACCCATTTAACTTAAATAGGTTGAAAATCTCAACCCAACCTGCTACTATTGGGTTGGGTTCGGGTTGGGTTGGCGGGTTGGGTCACTTTTTGCCACCCCTACAGATTTGGTCCTTATAGTTTGAAAAATGACGGTTTAGGTCCCTAAACTTTGAAAGTTGACACTTTAGGTCCCTATAATTGTATTTTTGGCCAAATTTGTAAGCAACTAGCCCCATGAATTGCTTGGTTATGTTATATTAGAAGTTACAGATTTGGTCCCTATAGTTTAAAAAATTGACGGTTTAGGTCCCTAAACTTTGAAAATTGACACCTTAGGCCCCTAAGCTTGAATTTCGGCCAACTTTGTAAGCAACTAGCCCCATGAATTCTTTTGGTTCTGTTATGTTAGAAGTTACAGATTTGGTCTTTATAGTTTGAAAAATTGACGGTTTAGGTCCCTAAACTTTGAAAATTGACACTTTAGGCCCCTATAATTGTATTTCCGGCCAACTTTGTAAGAAAATAGCCCCATGAATTTGTTTGCTTCTGATTTGTTAGAATTTACAAGATTTGGTCCCCAGAGTTGAAAATTGACGGTTTAGGTCCCTAAACTTTGAAAATTGACACTTTAGGCCCCTATAATTGTATTTTCGGCCAACTTTGTAAGCAACAAGCCCCATGAATTTCTTGGTTTTGTTCTGTTTGAAGTTACAGATTTGGTCCCTATAGTTTGAAAAATTGACGGTTTAGGTCCCTAAAATTTAATTGACACCTTAGGCCCCTAAACTTGGAATTTCGGCCAACTTTGTAAGAAACTAGCCCCATGAATTTGCTTGGTTCTGTTATGTTAGAATTTACAGATTTGGTCCCTAGAGTTAGAAAAATTGACGGTTTAGGTCCCTAAACTTTGAAAATTGGCACTTTAGCCCCTATAATTGTATTTTTGGCCAACTTTGTAAGCAACTAGCCCCATGAACTTGTATGCTTCTGTTTTGTTAGAAATTAACAGATTTGGTCCCTATAATTTTAAAAATGACGGTTTTGGTCCCTAAACTTTAAAAATTGACACTTTAGGCCCCTAAAGTTTGAAAATTGATATACGCAGGATTTTTATAGGGATTCTTTGACAGTGAAGTCAAAGCTTAAAGTGTTGAAAGACATAAAACAAAAGTTGACGCAAAGTAGGCTAGATATGTTCCGCACCACCTTTTTGGTGCGTGGTTGGATATGGAGGACTTTGCCATGGACCATTTGCTTGTCATATTCTTTTACAGAGGCAGATACCCCCCTCCCCCATGATAACCAGGGGATGTGATGTTTTTCAACTAGAGATGGCACATTCTTAGGTATGGGTCGGAGGAGTGTTGTCTAATCACAAGACTCCTTTTTGGATTATTGGTCAGGGTTTTATTACTAGGATTTTTGGGGAATGAAAAGTGACCATTGGCATGGTTTTCATATGTTTTCATCCTTTTCCCTCACGGAGGGATACAGTTACTCGAAAGAGGATGCTGCCCGAGTCTCGTTGATGATGATGGCAAAGATGTTCTTCCTTGGCCGGCGACGTCATTTGCCTGTTTCGGAGACCGTCCTTAGCCTGATAGGTAATCTTCGAGCTTGGAACCAATTTCCTTGGGGCAGGGGCAGTCACATCTAGGAGGCAACATTTAAGCAAATGAATGGTTGCATAGCGCGTCGAGTTGAAAAGAAGTCAAAGATGACGATGACTACATTTGTTCATGCGTTCAAGGTTAGTTACCACAAAGTTAAATATTTCTACATTTGTTAATGAGTTTTCAGGCTTAACATTTTGTAATCCATATCTATGGATTTTAGAGACTTTTCCTCGCGGGGTTAACTATTTCAACCAGCGAGAAAGGCTTCCTATGGGAATTCATTAGGATAGGAGAGGTACCCTTATCCGGGACCATGTGACGGATATATATGATGTGTCAAGGGTAAGTATTTTTAAAAACTTGAAAATATTAATGAAGATAATCCTTTAAGTTCTAATATTTTGTCAAATGTTGAATATATTAGCCGGCTGACCACCCACGCACAAGTCTTGTCGCGACAGCTGTTGAGGAGGAAATGTGGTGGTATAGAGAAAGCCAGAGGTTTTTCCGTGGTGAAGGCAGTGGTGACGGCAATGACGGCGACGATGATGATGACTATAATGAAGACGATGAGGAAGACGATGATGAGGAAGATGATGAGGACGACGACGATGAGGACGTCGATGATGATGACGACGATCGACGAGACTACAATGGTATGGACCACGATGTTGGTGACATGGGACACGATCAGGGATTCTAGTATCATCAGCAATTTAGGCCTCCAACACCCCCCCCGCTTCTCAGATATTCCCCCGTGGAATATGCCGGCCGATGACCCTTATTCAGAAAATTAGCCTCGGTTGAGTGGGATACAACAGGCTTATACTGGGCTTGAGAGACGTGTTGATGATCTTCGGGACTAGCTTGCTGGTCTCTGGACCGATGTTCAGGGGATACAGACCTTTCATACCAACACAACAGGGATGTATGATCATATGAAGCAGATGTACCATCAAATGGAACAGTGGCATGTAAGTATTTAATTTTATTTAAGTAATTAGTATGCAAACTTATTAACACGGTTTAACATTTTGGTACTTGTACGCAGATTTCGTCACAGCCACGCGCTTCTACCCCGACGATGTTAATGAGTTGCTTACTCCTAGTGTATCCTTCCCCTCACGCCCCCTCGATGATGCCCTCGGTAAGCTATGTGTTTATTATGTTTTTTTGATTTTACTCGTTTGACATTCTTTTGGCTTTATAAAAATTTCATTAAACAGGGAATGGACGTGTCGTTTCATCCGGCAGGCACGGCCATGTCAACGCCATTTCAACCAGGGGGAGCGGCCATGTCAACACCGTTTCATACAGCTGGCGTGGTCATGTCAACCCTGTTCGGCCAGAGAGCTATGTTCACCACTCATGCATAGACCCGACACCACCTCAAATGCAGAAGCCCCTTGGCAGGGGGGCACGCATACGGCAACCTTCGAGATGGAATTCTTCTCTGTATATTGAGCCTCTTGTGTAATAACCCAGGTAAGTTAATTGTTTATTTATTTACTTTGTTTAGTAGTTTAGGGTGAGTTTTGTTGGTTTATAAGTTTAGGGGTGTATCCATCGTTTTTAGCAAACTTTGAACCCTTAATCGCAATTTTGGTTTAATATATATAAACCATCAACTCCTCCTGGTATTTTATTGAAGTTAGTTTCCCTTTTGATATATGTGTGTGTGTGACGAGAGTTAAGAAAGAGAGAGCAAACGTTGCGTTTGATTAGGGCCATAGAAAGATTTTGATTGATGCAATTTGAGGTATGTGTTTCTTTTCAATTTATGTTTCTAGCAGATCGTACTAGATTCCTATCGGTTTAGTTTTGTTAAATTTTAAGTTCTAAGCACGACGATGCAAAGCTATAAGCACGACAAGTCAAAACCTATAAAGCACGACAAAGCAAATAAGTACGACAAGTCAAAACCTATAAAGCACGACAAAGCGAATAAGCACGACAAGTAAAACCTTATAAGAACGACAAGGCGAACCTAAGAAGCACAACAAAGCAAAGAAGCATGACAAAGCAAAACTAGAAGCACGAGGTGTCAAACTCTGATAAAAGTACGATTTTGAAAGCAAGAAGTACAAGTAGTTAATACATTGTGTTTATCTATAAATAGAGGATGAAGTGAGGCTATTAGGTTCATACAAAAATCATTCACTCACTCTCTCTCTCTCTATACACTACTAAGCTTAAAGTATGAGATCAAAGGAAAGCTAAGCGTAACCAAGGTAAGGAGTAAAGAGGGATATCATGAAGTAGTACAACTAGTACTATTCTAGTCAACATCAATATTTCGTGAAGTTTTTGGAAAAGTAAGGTTCTTGCAAGTGTTATTGCGTTACTTCTTTCAGGTGAGTTTTACTTTAAACATTTTCAAACTGGAATACATATATATGTGGAATAAATATGTGTTAGTTAGTGTGATGATGTGTTTATGATTGAAATATGATATATATTGAGATATATGTTGTATTTATATAAGGCTTACACTACACGAGTGCACCTTGGCCGGACTGAGGGCCGACGGAGTTTTGGCTGTACGGAGGGACAATGGAGTTGGTTGTATTTTAGTGCAGCGGAGTAAATTGATTAGTTGGTTTAGCGCAACCAACTAATATGGCCATGCGAAAGAGTTGTACACAGTGCATACGAGTCATGCTTGGTATTTGTATACGTGTTGTATATCTGTGTTTTACAAAATGATTATTAAACTGACAAGGATTTTCTCACTTAGACCAATTGGTCTAACCCTCATTTTGTTTTCAAAAATATGTATCACAGGTCAAGAAATGTTTAAAGGCAAGGATAAAGTGTAAGATGCTTTGAAGTCTGTTTTAATTCCGAAGTTTTCCTGAATCGTTTTGTAGGGATAGTATTGTAATATTAGCGAAAAGTTTGTACTGAATATGTATTGTATAGTTTTGAGACTAAGGGACCATATGTGATATAATATGTATCTTTTGTTGTATCTGTTTGGCATGTAATGAGTATTATATGGTGTATGTTTGGGTTGGTTTGTCACAGATGGTATCAGAGCACTAGTTTAAAGGATTTAGGTATTCGAATCCATACCTAGACTTAAACTGCATGTGAAGTAGGATGTTCGTGATATTTTAGAACCTTTGGGATGTTAAATACAAAAGGTAGAAAGAACATCATGTTAGGTAATTTCAAATTACATCTGGACAGTGTAATTATGAACTTACAGGTACATGTTTGAACCGGAATACCTTGTTATATTGGGTATGTGCTTATGTGTATATTAATCATGTGAAAACCAACAGAATGGCATTTGGGAGCAGGGAACGGAAGCGTGGGTTAGTATTTAGACTAACTGGATTTCGGGATGGAATTCATTTAAGGGGGAGATATTATAATAACCCGGGTAAGTTAATTGTTTATTTATTTACTTTGTTTAGTAGTTTAGGGTGAGTTTTGTTGGTTTATAAGTTTAGGGGTGTATCCGTCGTTATAGCAAACTTTGAACCCTCAATCGCAATTTTGGTTTAATATATATAAACCATCACCTCCTCCTCGTATTTTATTGAAGTCGGTTTCCCTTTTGATATATGCGTGTGTGTGTGCCGAGAGTTAAGAAAGAGAGAGCAGAGGTTGCGTTTGATTAGGGCCATAGAAAGATTTCGATTGATGCAATTTGAGGTATGTGTCCATTTTCAATTTATGTTTCTAGCAGATCGTACTAGATTCCTATCGGTTTAGTTTTGTTAAATTTTAAGTTCTAAGCACGACGATGCATAGCTATAAATACGACAAGTCAAAAACTATAAAGCACGACAAAGCGAATAAGTACGGCAAAACCTATAAAGCACGACAAAGCGAATAAGCACGACAAGTCAAAACCTATAAGCACGACAAGGCGAACCTAAGATATGTTTTATTTATATGAGCATTACACTACACGAGTGCACCTTGGCCGGACTGAGGGACGACGGAGTATTGACTGTACGGAGGGACAACGGAGTTGGTTGTATTTTAGTGCAGCGGAGTAAATTGATTAGTTGGTTTAGCGCAACCAACTAATATGGCCATGTGAATGAGTTGTACACGGTGCATACGAGTCATGCTTGGTATTTGTATACTTGTTGTATATCTGTGTTTTACAAAATGATTATTAAACTGACAACCTAAACATACTTCATATTACACCATTACATATCATTATAAAAGAAACACAACTAGGATTCCTCATTTGGCAAAAAAATTCTCTCTCTTCACTTTTTCTCTCTCCTTTTTTCTCTCTAGCCGCCTTTCTCACTTTTTCTTGATTTTTTCGATTTTCACCCTTTTTTTTCAATCTGAATCCTCCTAGATCATTCCTTTTCTTAATCCAAACCTTATTCCTTGCCTGAATTCTTTGATTATTGTGGATTTTTTCCAGATCTGGAAAGTTTTTCTTGTTTTTAGGGTTTTTTGGCGGCGGCGTCAACTATGGTCGATGCTGACAATCCTGATGATGAAAATGGATCTAAGGACTTTCGTGATTCTGATTCTGATTCTGACCTCAATCAAAATCCATTAATCGTTTCTGATTCCAAATCCATCCCCAAATCCATGATTTCATCTGCTGACAAAATTTCAAAAATCCATATTTTGACCCGTTCGTCATCATCTGACAAAATCCCAACATCGAATAAGATTAATGTTTCTCTTAGTGTAGGTTTCCAATCACAGAAATCGATTATGAAAAATAATAATAAGAACAGAAAGAAATTGAAGGATCTAAGTTCGAAATCAAACATGGAGGTTGAAGCGGAGGTCGAAAAGGTGGATGAGGCTGTTTCAATTTCTGAGGCTAGAGTTGTAATAATGGATAACTAGTACATGCGAAATATGTGATTTAATCGCAGTGGGTTGCAAACTATCCACAGTGGGAAGTGCAAGTGTACACTGTCCACTATGATCGTCACAGCAAGTAATAGTTGGTAAAATACCAGAATCGAATCCACAGGGACTGGGCAATCAAGACAATATGGTTCTCATGAGCTCCTTTTACAGGTTTCAATTACAGAGGAAGCAATATTTTGGTTTGTTCGGTGAAATAACTACTTTAACGACTTTACTAAAGATTTAAAAAGAGGAATGTAGGTTAGATTTTCCCTAGATTTTATATTAAATACCTGATCCTAAAAATGCTCCTTGTACTTGAGGTGGGCATTTTCGCTAGAAAAGCCCGGTTACAAAATACTCACACCTTTAGGTAAAAATCCCATACTCTTAGTATTTATCGTTTTGTCAATGGTAATCTCAAAATGGACCTTTTCAGGTCTTGATGGAATGTGTAGAGACAAATACTCTAAGTGTTTTTAAATACACCAACTAGCTTGCCTACTACTCCAGTGGGTTGAGATTAGCTCACTGTGCCGACCTCACTTTCGCAAGTGTCATAAGAATTCTTTCGAATCCCCTAGCATCATCCAAGCTCGTGTCACTGCTTTCTACTCATTTCTGAGTTAAGAACTAGACTTTAGATCCTTACAAGTGATCGGCTTGTTTGCATCATTGGGCAATAATCGAGAGTGAATGACCAAAACAATAAATATTCCAAGTATAAAGATTACTCAAGCATTTTTAATAAA
Source organism: Saussurea involucrata (assembly GCA_033807775.1). Lineage (NCBI taxonomy): Eukaryota > Viridiplantae > Streptophyta > Magnoliopsida > Asterales > Asteraceae > Saussurea > Saussurea involucrata. The sequence goes on along the minus strand of CM066314.1, from coordinate 63,230,806 downwards.
GTCCAGGTACTTCTCTTTCCTACATCCCAAATGATGTTTAGCCTAACATTTCTGAAGTAAAGAAAACAAAAGATGAAGAATTACACATAAGTAAACTGAAAGTGACTTGTATTAAAACCGCAGTAGGGAACGAAGGTACGTCACTGCCACTGATTACGAGAAACTACAATAATACTAGGAATGGAAAATACAGAAATTTAATGAACTACTGTAGTAAATGAGAGCTTAACAACTAGACTTACACTAGCACTAAATGTAGTAGATGAGATATGCAAGGATTTTTCAAGATGAATTAAATGGCACCCAACACCTCCTTTATATACTAGGAGGAAAGGCTTGGATTTTACACAAAAATGGGTTTTGTCTAGTGGATAAAGACTGAATAATCATGACAGAATTCAGCACCTTGGACAATTCTTTTACCCAATGGACCCTTCTCCTAGTCAACTTTAAAGTACCATGGGTGTACTTTGATGCCATCTTCAAGAAAGATGCTTTGTACTTCATAATAACAAACCCTCTACCAACTGAACCTTCCATTCTCCAGCACATTTACATCCCAACTAAGAGTTTCTTTTCTTTTGTCTTCTTCTTCTGCTCGATAGTGGGGAGCAGAGTGGGATCCGCAAGTCACTGCTGAAATTTCGTGAAAAAGCAACCAAAAACTACCAAATAATTTATTAAGAACTATGGTTCACTCTTTTTGCTCATTTTCGTGAAATGTATCAAGAATGGGGGTTTTGAGAAGCGAAATGGCTAAAATTTGACAAAATAAAATAAGAATAAAAGGAAATTATAACTCTAAAAATAGAGTTATCACAACCTCAAACTTAAACCATTACTTGTCCCCAAGTAATAAAAATAAAGAAAAAAATAAAATAATGCACTTGAGCTTTTAGGGACTTACCGACTTCTCACTCTGAATGAATGTTGATCTCCCTCCACAGATACTTCTTTCGGTTCCAAAATTAAAGCTTCACTTTTGTATTTGACGAAATCTTTCCCTTGTTCACCCTTGATCAATAGGACTTTCTTGGGTTCGAAAGGTTTATGGCTTTGAATATTTTCCCAAGGATTTCGGCAAGCAATTCCAAATACGGACCGAAAATCTCGCTTTGAGATTTTTATTTCAAGAAGTGAGTGGTTTGTGTTTTGCATGGGTAAGTTCGTACACTCCAGGCTTTTTATTTGGGTATGGCTATTTGTTTTGGAGAGTGGGTATTCTAATGGTCCAGAATAGGCACACCATCTTTTTCTGGGAGTGAGCACTTTGATGGTCCAGAAAAGGCACACCATCAATCTTTTGTAGTGACACTCCGTTTTTCTTCTGTTTTTGTAATTTTTTTGGGAGGGGGGTATGGCTTACCCACCTCAAACTTATGACTTCACAGTGTCCCCACTGTGGAAAGACTGGAAGTCACTCTGGAAGTCCCCACCTCAAACTTAAGATTGCACAGTGTCCTCACTGTGACTTGGAAATTGGTGCGAAAGAGGTGGTTGGGGGTACAAAAAGGGTCGTGTTTGGATTCGAAAATGGCCTATATCATTTCATGGTGACAAGTTGAGATTCGTACTTACAAAAGGGACCTTTTTAAGTCGGAAGCCGAAAGTTGTACCTTGAAATGGAAACGAGATCAAACAATCATTCAAACAAGAAGTGAGTTAGTACCCAAAAGCACCTGCTTAGCAGCAGGATTTCATGCATCATTAAACAAAAATAAAAAGTAGCAATAGTGTCAAATGCCTAGCCATAGGCAGAATATCAAACCAAACATAAAATAGAATTTTTTTTGTGAGCATCAAAAGTGGGAACCATAATCCCAACAAACCATTCAGCGGTTCGGACTTGCTTGCGGTGAGCTTTCGGCTGAGTCTTCCTCTTCCTTCCTTCTTAACTCCTCTTCTTCAGTGAAAATCTCGGCCTCTGCCCTTTTTCTTTCTTCTTCGAATAACCTCTCTTTTTCGACCCTAATCCTCTCCTCTTCATCTCTTGCCAACCGTTCGGCTTCCTCTCGTTGTTTCCTCTCCTCCTCTTCTTTCCTCCTCCTCTCGACCTCCTCTTTCTTGGACGACCCTGCATCTGGTATGTTGGTCGTCGTTGGATGCTCGCCGGAATATGGCGGCGGTTCGTTCAGATCACCGGTAATGTTTTCCGGTAGGTGGTCGTCGTCGGTTCTGCGGCGGACTGCAGCACGGCCGGACTCATTAAGGTTAGGGTTTAATCTTTTGCTTCTAGCCATTGGAAAGGTTTCTTGTTTCTGGTTCGTGAGAGAAAAGTAGGAGAGAAAGAGTGTGTATTTTGAATATTTGGATGAAAAGGTGGGTTTTGGAATATGGTGTGGAAAAGGTTTATTCTTTGGGTAATATGTTTTTAGGAGGGAACGGTTATTTTGGAGAGAGAGAGAAGATATGATGGTTTTTCTTGAGAAATGGCGAAATAGGGGTTAGGGTGGCAGCAAAAGGAGACTCTTGTGTTGTAACATCCCACATATCCAAAAGTACATATAACATATAATTCATAACATGTTTACAACAAAAGTACTTTACCTTTCGAATTTGGTCCCAACTAAAGTCTAGACATAATAAAAAATTCAGTACAACTTGATCCACTTTAAATTACATAATAACTAACAACAAAGTTATAAGTACAAAAGCATCCATAATTTCATAACTTTTATCTTCCCAACCAGCTATCCATTAAGTTTTCTAATCACTTGGTCTTACTGGAACCACCACCTGGAATACATATTTTTAAAACAGAAAATGAGGGTTAGACCTAAGGGTCTAGTGAGTAAATCCCTGACATTTAGAAATCATTAAAAATCCATTTATATAAAATACTCGTTATATAAATACACATATATCACACGTAATTTAATACCAACCAAGATTTGTGCATTATACGTGTCTCATCCCACCTTATCCCTCCACCAATGGCCAAATATATTGGTTGCGAGCCAATTTAACACACCAGTCCAAAGCCCGGCCACGTATTATATTCTCATATAATACTCACGTAATTATAATATCTCGATATATTATAATCACCCACGTATGACATATTCATACAATTTATCAAGTATTTGTTATTCACATAATGTATTCCAGTAAAAATACTTTAAAGTAAAACTCACATGTTTTGTTTATCACCAAAGTCTTTCCAAGATAATTATCACGTATGACAATCCTTCACAGAATCTGAAATCAAATAAAATACCAGATGTCTCTTTTAAAAACTAAACTTATGAAATCTTCGACTCAAGTCGCAACCTACTAAAAGTAAATTAGAATCGCAATGCATAGTGCTAAGTCGCAATCAACTACTGCGACTTCACCCCCAAGTCGCAACCCACTATTGCGATTCCAACCCCAAGTCGCAACCCACTATTGCGATTCCAAACCAAGTAGAAACCCACTATTGCGACTTCAAAGCCAAATCGCAATCAACCATTGCGACTTCGTTGAATATCGCAATCAACCATTGCGACTTCGTTGAATGTCTCAGTTCACTGCTCATCCTAAAAACCCAGAAATCGTACTTTTAAGCTATGCATGTTACTGTAAAGGTGCAGATATGTTTAAGACTATGAACATAACCTAACCTTAAGCTTAGATTTTCCAAAACATCCATAAATCATCAAAACCCATGTATATACTTATCTAGCAACTTATAACCCAAAAGAAAACTAAATGAACTAATTTAACTAGAAACATACCTTAGATAACTTGAGTTAATTCAAAAAAACCCAGATGAAACTTGTCTTCTTCTTCTTTTTCCTTCGATTCTTCTTTTTCTCTCCTCTCTCTTTAAACCGAACACACACACACAAGTTATTCTTGTTTTTGCTAAAATGAAGACATCATTCTTCATTTGATGTATTAGTGGCGGTGGTGGGGAAATGTTTAGCAAAAAGACCATACCCACCCTAAGCTTATCTCACTTGGCAATAAATACCCCTAATCTTTCAAATAAAAATTAAAACCTACCCCTTAACTTCTCACTCCATAAAACACTAACATAAAATCTTATAAAATTTTCAACTTTAAATTAGATAAAATACCTGGTTATTACAACATCTCCCCCTAAAAAGAATTCCGTCTCGGAATTCAATTTAAGCGAACAGATGAGGGTATCTGGTTCTCATTTCCGACTCTGATTCCCACGTCACATCCTGACCTCTATGATGTTTCCACTGAACCTTTACCTGCCTGATCTCTTTGTTCCTCAATACTTTGACCTTGTGATCAACTATAGCTTCTGGTTCCTCCACGTAGTTCAACTTTTCATCAACCTGGATATCTGGTAGAGAGACTGCCTGATCTGGTGTAACCAAACACTTTCGAAAATTTGATACATGAAACGCGTTGTGAATCCTGCTTAATTCCGACGGAAGATCCAATCTGTACGCTACTTCACCGATCCTTTCCGTAATTGCAAACGGCCCGATATACCTTGGAATAAGTTTACATTGCTTCCCAAAACGTATGACTCCTTTCCAGGGCGAGACTTTCAACATCACAAATTCCCCAACCTGAAATTCTAACGGTTTCCGGCGTCGATCTGCATAGCTTTTCTGTCTGTCTTGAGCCACTTTTAATCTATCCCGAATCTGAGTGATCTTATCCGCTGTTAACTGTACTATTTCTGGCCCCACTAATTGTTTCTCCCCCACTTCATTCCAACACAGAGGCGTTCTGCATTTTCTTCCATACAGTACTTCAAACTGTGCCGCTTGAATGCTGGAATGATAACTGTTATTGTAAGCAAATTCTATCAAAGGCAGATGTTTATCCCACGATCCCCCAAAATCAACTATACAAGCCCGAAACATATCTTCTAATGTCTGGATTGTTCTTTCACTCTGCCCGTCAGTCTGAGGATGATAGGCTGTACTCAACTTTATCTGTGTTCCCATCTCTTTTTGAAAGATTCTCCAGAATCTGGAAGTAAAACGACTATCTCGATCAGAAATAATCGAGATTGGAACTCCATGTCGAGTTACTATTTCATTAATGTACAATTTGGCCAAACGTTCCAAGGAATCAGTTTCTTTTATCGGCAAGAAATGAGCAGACTTCGACAACCTATCCACAATCACCCAAATAGAATCGAATCCCTTTGAAGTTCTAGGTAACTTGGTAATAAAATCAGTAGTGATCTGATCCCATTTCCACATTGGTATATCTAGTCGTTGTAACTGACCAAACGGCTTCTGATGCTCAATATTTACTTTCTTGCAGGTAGTACAATCTTCCACATACTTAGCAACACTTCTCTTCATTCCCGGCCACCAATAGAATTGTTTCAAATCTCTATACATTTTATTTGTACCTGGATGAATAGAAAATCGAGATTGATGAGCTTCTTGTAGTACACGATCACGTAATCGACCCAAACGAGGTACCCAAATTCTGTTTCCCATACACAATAACCCACGGTCATCTTTCCCAAGCAATGCTGATACTCCCACCAACCGTTCTGACTTCAAACTTTCTTCCTGATAAGCATCTATTTGGCATTTCAGCAATTCGTCAAAGATATTAGGAAGGAGTTCAGCTCGTAACGATATAGCTTTTATTGTTCCACTTCTTTCTTGACGACTTAGTGCATCTGCTACCACGTTCGCCTTCCCAGGGTGATAAAGAATTTCACAATCATAATCATTTACTAATTCTAACCATCTTATTTGCCTCATATTCAGTTCCTTCTGATCGAAAAGATGTTGGAGACTCTTATGGTCAGTAAAAATTTGGCATTTAGAACCATAAAGATAATGTCTCCAAATCTTCAATGCGAAGACAACTGCTGCAAGCTCCATATCATGGGTAGGATATTGTCTTTCGTGATCCTTCAGTTGACGAGAAGCATAGGCAATCACTTTTCCACGTTGCATAAGTACACATCCCAATCCCAGTTTAGAAGCATCACTGTAGACCACAAAATCATCGGAACCATCTGGCAATGCTAATATCGGCACGCTACAAAGTTTCTCCTTCAATATTCTGAATGCCTCATCCTGTTCTGCTTTCCATTCAAATTTTAGATTCTTCCGAGTCAGCTTAGTCAATGGCGTCGCGATTCGAGAAAAGTCTTTTATAAATTTCCGATAGTATCCAGCTAGACCCAGAAAACTACGTACTTCGGTTGGCGTCTTCGGCGGTTCCCATCTTTCAATTGCTTCCACTTTCGCTGGATCAACTTGTATACCCTTCTCTGAAACTACATGACCCAAAAACTGAACTTCTCGTAGCCAGAATTCACACTTCGAAAATTTAGCATATACCTTCTCTTTCTTTAATAACTCTAGAATCAAACGAAGGTGTTGTGCGTGATCCTCTTTGGATCGAGAATAAATAAGTATATCATCGATAAATACTATGACAAATTTATCGAGATATGGCTTACATACCCGATTCATCAAATCCATAAAAGCGGCTGGAGCATTCGTCAGTCCGAATGGCATTACCAAGAATTCGTAGTGACCGTACCTTGTGCGAAAAGCAGTCTTTAGAACATCTTCTTCTTTAACCTTCAACTGATGATAGCCAGATCTGAGATCAATCTTGGAGAAGTAACAAGCTCCAACTAATTGATTGAAAAGATCGTCAATTCTTGGAAGCGGATACTTGTTCTTGATAGTACGCTTGTTCAGCTCCCGGTAATCGATACACATTCTCATTGAACCGTCTTTCTTTTTCACAAATAAAACTGGTGCACCCCACGGCGAAGTGTTGGGTCTGATGAAGCCCTTATCAGACAAGTCTTGAAGCTGTGCCATCATTTCTTTCATCTCTGGAGGTGCTAATCGGTATGGCACACGAGCGATAGGAGCGGCTCCTGGGATTAAGTCAATACCAAATTCTACTTGTCTAACAGGAGGAAGACTATTCAAGTCTTCAGGGAAAATTTCTGGATAGTCACTAACGATAGAAATATCCTCCAGCTTAATCTTTTCAGGCCTACTGTCTATCACATAAGCTAAATAACCAGAGCAACCCTTGTTGACACATTTACGGGCTTTTACCATAGATATAAGACTGGACTGATGATTCTTACGATCTCCATAAATCACTACTGATCTCTTATCAGGTAAAACGACATTGATTATTTTCTTATCACAAACTATGTTAGCCTGATTTTCAGCTAACCAATCCATTCCTACTACCACATCAAATTCAATCAAAGCTATTGGAAATAGTTGTATCGGTACTCCACACCCCTCTATATTTATCATGCAACGATCAAAAACTTCTTTAACTGTCACCTGGCTATCATTTGCAGTATCTACTAATAAAGCATGTTTTAACATTTTAGGCTCTAAATACATGTGAGCAGCAAAGGAGGGAGACACAAAAGATCGGTTTGCACCGGAATCAAATAACACTTTAGCACGCGTGGGGTTTATGAGAAATGTACATGTGACCACATCCGGAGTTTCCTCCGCCTCTTTAGCTGTCATTTGGAATGTACGACCCCTCGTTTTCGGCGGTTCTATTCTTGGGACTACTGGTCTAGTAATGGCTGGTTTCCCGGATGTTCCCCCTTGTTGTATTCTACCTCTTGGACAATCTGATTGGAGGTGATCCGGAGAATTGCACAAAAAGCAGAACCGTGTTAATCGACAATTTTTAACAACATGCCCGGTTTTCCCACACTTAAAACAAACCCGAGATTCCGCTTGACAATTTCCCTGATGGTAGCGATTACATCTCAGACATGGTCTTTCCGCTGGTCGAAACGGCGGACGGTTATCGAACCTCTGAAATCTAGGCTTCCTTGAATCCTGTGGTGGTCCTTCCCATTTCCTTTTCCCTAAGCTCTTATCACCGGCATCCCTCTTGCTATCTCCTTCCACATTTTCAGCAGCATCCACTGCAGCTGTAAAAGTATCTGGCCTTGTTGCAGTCACTAGTCTTCGGACTTCTGAATTCAACCCATAGATAAATCTCTCCATTTTCATCTTTTCTGTAGCAACATAATATCCTGCAAAACGAGATTTTTCTAAAAATCGTGCAGTATAGTCTCTGACCGACAAATTCCCTTGCTGTAGATTCATAAATTCTTCTTCCAATTGTCTGACAGCAGCTTGTGGACAGAAGTGGGTTGTGAAAGCTAACACGAATTCCTCCCATGAAATAGTAGAATATACATCCGCTCCTCTCGATTCTATATGAGCCTCCCACCAATACAGAGCATCACCTTTTAGCATTGCAGTTCCATAAAGTACTTTATCTTGTTTAGCACATTTACATGTTTTGAAGATAGCCTCGATTTCTTTCAGCCATCTCATAGCTTTTACCGGATCCCAATCTCCTGAGTATGTAGGGGGCTTACAACTAAGAAACATTTTATAGTCACACCTTTTCATTACCGGTAAAACAGTAGAGGTAAGTGGCATCTCCACTTCATGTTCCAGATCTGGTCTTTCAGTTTCATTATGACGATTACGTTCGAACATGGCTTGTATGCTATCCTGTAATCTCCCCATTTCAGCAGTCAGATCATCCCGTGTAACAAACTCTGTACCATGCGGTTGTGTTCTACCTCCAGTTCGGCCCCCAGTTCCCCTTCCGGTTCTGCCTCTACCACGATCTCCTCCTCTTCCCCCGGTTCCTATTGGTGGATTCTCTCCACTCGAATTCCTTCCTCTTCCCTGATTCCTTTGTCTAGTGCCACTTGCCATTCTGTGGATTCGAACAAAGTTAATATACACATAAGCACATACCCCATATAACAAGGTACTCCAGTTCAAACATGTACCTGTAAGATCATAATTACACTGGCCATGTGTAATCTGAAATTACCTTACATGATGTTCCTTCTACCTTTTATACTTAGCATCCCTAGGTTCTAAAATAATAGGGACATCCTACTTCACATGCAGTTTAAGTCTAGGTACACATACTAATACCTAAATCCCTTAAACTAGGGCTCTGATACCATCTGTAACATCCCACATATCCAAAAGTACATATAACATATAATTCATAACATGTTTACAACAAAAGTACTTCACCTTTCGAATTTGGTCCCAACTAAAGTCTAGACATAATAAGAAATTCAGTACAACTTGATCCACTTTAAATCACATAATAACTAACAACAAAGTTATAAGTACAAAAGCATCCATAATTTCATAACTTTTATCTTCCCAACCAGCTATCCATTAAGTTTTCTAATCACTTGGTATTACTGGAACCACCACCTGGAATACATATTTTTAAAACAGAAAATGAGGGTTAGACCTAATGGTCTAGTGAGCAAATCCCTGACATTTAGAAATCATTAAAAATCCATTTATATAAAATACTCGTTATATAAATACACATATATCACACGTAATTTAATACCAACCAAGATTTGTGCATTATACGTGTCTCATCCCACCTTATCCCTCCACCAATGGCCAAATATATTGGTTGCGAGCCAATTTAACACACCGGTCCAAAGCCCGGCCACGTATTATATTCTCATATAATACTCACGTAATTATAATATCTCGATATATTATAATCACCCACGTATGACATATTCATACAATTTATCAAGTATTTGTTATTCACATAATGTATTCCAGTAAAAATACTTTAAAGTAAAACTCACATGTTTTGTTTATCACCAAAGTCTTTCCAAGATAATTATCACGTATGACAATCCTTCATAGAATCTGAAATCACATAAAATACCAGATATCTCTTTTAAAAACTAAACTTATGAAATCTTCGACTCAAGTCGCAACCTACTAAAAGTAAATTAGAATCGCAATGCATAGTGCTAAGTCGCAATCAACTACTGCGACTTCACCCCCAAGTCGCAACCCACTATTGCAATTCCAACCCCAAGTCGCAACCCACTATTGCGATTCCAACCCCAAGTCGCAACCCACTATTGCGATTCCAAACCAAGTCGCAACCCACTATTGCGACTTCAAAGCCAAATCGCAATCAACCATTGCAACTTCGTTGAATATCGCAATCAACCATTGCGACTTCGTTGAATGTCTCAGTTCACTGTTCATCCTAAAAACCCAGAAATCGTACTTTTAAGCTATGCATGTTACTGTAAAGGTGCAGATATGTTTAAGACTATGAACATAACCTAACCTTAAGCTTAGATTTCCCAAAACATCCATAAATCATCAAAACCCATGTATATACTTATCTAGCAACTTATAACCCAAAAGAAAACTAAATGAACTAATTTAACTAGAAACATACCTTAGATAACTTGAGTTAATTCAAAAAAACCCAGATGAAACTTGCCTTCTTATTCTTTTTCCTTCGATTCTTCTTTTTCTCTCCTCTCTCTTTAAACCGAACACACACACACAAGTTATTCTTGTTTTTGCTAAAATGAAGACATCATTCTTCATTTGATGTATTAGTGGCGGTGGTGGGGGAAATGTTTAGCAAAAAGACCATACCCACCATAATCTTATCTCACTTGGCAATAAATACCCCTAATCTTTCAAATAAAAATTAAAACCTACCCCTTAACTTCTCACTCCATAACACACTAACATAAAATCTTATAAAATTTTCAACTTTAAATTAGATAAAATACCTAGTTATTACATGTGTAAGAAAAGGTGATGTGTGTCAGCTCTTGGGCCCCCAAAACCGTCCCATCTCAGCGTCAGTTCGGCAGTGGGAAGCGCAGTGACATGCTCGATGTCACTGCGAAGCAATTTCTTGACTGTATCTTCAAAAATTGGCAATCTCTCCTACACACATGCAAAATAAACTACCATGCATAATTAAAAAGATAAAATAATAAAAACACAACAAATAACAAAAAATAAAATATTTACAAGTGGTTCCGACGTTTCTTAACCAGAGTGGGGTAGAGAGTGGGATGGAATGTGAGCACTCTCGCTCAGAAAATGCTTGACTCTCTGCCCATTGACCTTAAATATTTTTCCGGATTGAGGAGCCATTAAGTCCAGAGTTCCAAAAGGACTTACCTTGACCACAGTGTAAGGCTCTTTCCATCGAGATTTTAATTTTTCCGGAAACATCCTTAACCTTGAATTAAAAAGTAGCACTTTTTGTCCCTCCACAAACTTTCCATGAGTGATTTTTTGGTCAGGCCCCCTCTTAGTCTTCTCCTTGTTGATTTTTGCATTTATGTGGGAGTGGTGACAGAGTTCTTCTAACTCATTGAGGTAGGCATATTTTAAGTGGGAAGGAAATGACTTCAAATTCAAGTCAGGGGGATATTTAGATGGTAGTTTGACATGTCTATCCTTGAAATCTAGCTGCTCAAAAGCTGCCAAAATTTCGTTACACTCATCCTCAAAAGTGTCATCACTCTTAGAGTCGGAGTGCTCACTCTCACTCCCCACTGTGTGCACTGTGTCAAGATTGTGGGTTCCATTAATCGAACTCAAAGCAAAGCAGTCTTCGGTTTCTATATACTTAAGGGACTTGAACACATTGAATGTTACCTCTTGGTCATTGACTCTCATCGTGAGTTCTCCTTTGTGCACATCGATCAAAGTGAGTCCGGTTGCAAGAAACGGACGTCCTAAGATGATTGGGATATCTTTATCGGCCTCATAATCTAGAACTAGAAAATCGGTGGGGAAGATAAATTTATCCACTTGGACCAAGACATCTTCTATTTTTCCCTTTGGGTAGATCGGCAAATTGTAATGTCACGGTTGTGGGTCTAGCCTCTCCAATACCTAACTTGTTGAAAATGGACAACGGCATCAAGTTGATACTAGCTCCCAAATCACAGAGTGCTTGACCTACTTCTTGTCCTCCTATTGTGCATGGAATGGTGAAACTACCCGGGTCTTTCAACTTAGGTGGAATCTTGCTAGTAAGGAGGGCACTACATTCCTTGGTCAAAGCTACAGTCTCAAACTCACCCAACTTTATCTTTTTGTTCAAAATATCCTTTAAAATTTTAACATAGCTTGGCATTTGCTCGAGAGCCTCTACCAAGGGTATGTTAATGTGAAGTTGTTTAAAAATGTCTAAGAATTTTTTAAATTGAACATCGACATTTTTAGTCTTCATTCTTTCAGGAAAAGGTACACTTTGTGGGTCAATTTGAGTTTGCTGTAGTATTGGCTTTGGAATAGTAGGTTTTGGTATAGGTCCAAAAGTGGGAAGCTTAGGGACATCGGTCCCCACTATGGGAATGACAGTGACTTTAGGAGTGGCCACTGTGGGGTTAGGAACAGTGGGTATTTGAGGCGGGTCTTCAGAGTCAAGAATGACATCATTCAAACCCTTTCCACTCCTAAGCATTATGGACTTGATTTGTTCTATTCCTATTCCCTTAGGGTGCTCAGTGTCGCTAGGCAATTTACCTGGTGGTCTATTCTTAACTTCGGCGGCTAATTGTCCTAGTTGAGTCTCAAAATTTCTCATGGATGCTTGAGTTTGATTCATGAAACCTTTCAGTAATGATTCGAGTGAAGATGGTGCATCAAGTGCGTGTTGTTGTCTTTGTTGAAATTGTTGTGGGGACTGCCCACTGTGAAAATTTTGTGGGGAGTGCCCACTGTGAAAATGACTAGGCTGATGAAATCCAGGTGGATTTTGTGTCCTGTTTTGCCCTTGACTCACCCCAGGGGGTTGGAGTCCTTGATTCAAAGTCCAGGAGAAGTTAGGGTGATTTCTCCAATTTGGATTGTAAGTCTGTGAAAACGAGCTATTTCTAAATTGAGTTCCCATCAAATTAACAGCCTCAGGGTTTCCAGGTCAGTAGTCAAAAGTATGCTCTTCTCCATAAAAAGAACAACTCTCAGGGAGTTGTGGAGTGGCCACTGCCGAATTGACCTGTCCTATATTTCCATTTAAAACTAGTTTAGTTAAGGCTACTAGTTGTGCATTAATGGCTTTAAGTGCATCTGAGTCAATGGAGTTGGTTTTTGGTATGTTTGCCCTAGGGTTTGACCATTCGGTGTTGTTATTGGACATTTTCTCTAGGATTTGATACCCTTCATTGTAGGTTTTAGCTGTAAAAGCTCCACCAGCTGTGGCATCTAGGATGATCTTGGCATCATTGGAAAGACCATTGTAAAACGTCTCCAATTGGATGCAATGTGGGATGCCATGATGTGGGCACTTTCGAAGTAAATCTTTAAATCGTTCCCATGCATCCGAAACAGCCTCATCTTCTTCTTGCCTAAACAAAATAATATCATTTCGAAACCTTACATTCCTTGTGGGAGGAAAGTATTTTTGCAAAAATTTATCAGCAAGTTCTTGCCAAGTGGTTATCGAATGAGGTGCATGCGAGTTCAGACAAGTCTTTGCCTTATCCCTTAGTGAAAAAGGGAAAAGCCTTAGTCTTAATGCTTCATCACTCACACCTTGCAGTTGAAAGGAATCAGTCATTTCCAAAAAAAGATTTTAAGTGCGAGTGTGGATCCTCAGATGGTGATCCTCTAAATTGACCCATGGCTTGAATCATTTGAAACATCACCGGTTTGAGTTCAAAATGCGTTGCAACAATATTGGGCCTCAAAATCCCGGAGCTTAAGTCACTAGCTCCGGAAGTAGCATAGTCTCGTATTTTTCGATCTTTGCTATCGGCAATCGTCACTGTGGTCTCCACTAATGGTGGTGGATTAACGGGTCTTTCACCTCCTACACCTGCCATGTTTGTAGTGGGTTCCACAGGGGGTTGTCGATTTGTGTTCTTGTTTTTACGTCTCCTTCGAAAAGTCTTTTCTATTTCAAGATCGATTGGCACCAAAGGTTCGTGTTGTAGCCGTGGCATGCAACACGAACAACTTAAAAAAACGAGTTACTCGGGCTCGAACAAAAACTAATGACTTGAGATTTAAAATCACGCCAGTCCCCGGCAACGACGCCAAAAACTTGGTACGTGCGAAATATGTGATTTAATCGCAGTGGGTTGCAAACTATCCACAGTGGGAAGTGCAAGTGTACACTGTCCACTATGATCGTCACAGCAAGTAATAGTTGGTAAAATACCAGAGTCGAATCCACAGGGACTGGGTAATCAAGACAATATGGTTCTCATGAGCTCCTTTTACAGGTTTCAATTACAGAGGAAGCAATATTTTGGCTTGTTCTATGAAATAGCTACTTTAACGACTTTACTAAAGATTTAAAAGGAGGAATGTAGGTTAGATTTTCCCTAGATTTTATATTAAATACCTGATCCTAAAAATGATCCTTGTACTTGAGATGGGCATTTTCGCTAGAAAAGCCCGGTTACAAAATACTCACACCTTTAGGTAAAAAACTCATACTTTTAGTATTTATCGTTTTGTCAATGGTAATCTCAAAATGGACCTTTTCAGGTCTTGATGGAATGTGTAGAGACAAATACTCTAAGTGTTTTTAAATACACCAACTAGCTTGCCTACTACTCCAGTGGGTTGAGATTAGCTCACTGTGCCGACCTCACTTTCGCAAGTGTCATAAGAATTCTTTCGAATCCCCTAGCATCATCCAAGCTCGTGGCACTGCGTTCTACTCATTTCTGAGTTAAGAACTAGACTTTAGATCCTTACAAGTGATCGGCTTGTTTGCATCATTGGGCAATAATCGAGAGTGAATGACCAAAACAATAAATATTCCAAGTATAAAGATTACTCAAGCATTTTTAATAAAGTCCAGGTACTTCTCTTTCCTACATCCCAAAGGTTGTTTAGCCTAACATTTCTGAAGTAAAGAAAACAAAAGATGAAGAATTACACATAAGTAAACTGAAAGTGACTTGTATTAAAACCGCAGTGGGGAACGAAGGTACGTCACTGCCACTGATTACGAGAAACTACAATAATACTAGGAATGGAAAATACAGAAATTTAATGAACTACTGCAGTAAATGAGAGCTTAACAACTAGACTTACACTAGCACTAAATGTAGTAGATGAGATATGCAAGGATTTTTCAAGATGAATTAAATGGCACCCAACACCTCCTTTATATACTAGGAGGAAAGACTTGAGTTTTACACAAAAATGGGTTTTGTCTAGTGGATAAAGACTGAATAATCATGACAGAATTCAGCACCTTGGACAATTCTTTTACCCAATGGACCCTTCTCCTAGTCAACTTTAAAGTACCATGGGTGTACTTTGATGCCATCTTCAAGAAAGATGCTTTGTAATTCATAATAACAAACCCTCTGCCAACTGAACCTTCCATTCTCCAGCACATTTACATCTCAACTAAGAGTTTCTTTTCTTTTGTCTTCTTCTTCTGCTCGATAGTGGGGAGCAGAGTGGGATCCGCAAGTCACTGCTGAAATTTCGTGAAAAAGCAACCAAAAACTACCAAATAATTTATTAAGAACTATGGTTCACTCTTTTTGCTCATTTTCGTGAAATGTATCAAGAATGGGGGTTTTGAGAAGCGAAATAGCTAAAATTTGACAAAATAAAATAAGAATAAAAGGAAATAATAACTCTAAAAATATAGTTATCAATAACATTGGTAAAATGATGAATTCTGATGAAATCACTACCCCAAACTTATCTGCATCTGAGTTTTGGTCAAGTGTTCAAGCGATGGAAAACTTTTCTCCTGCGGATAAGGAAAACTTCCCTGTTGATACTAAACCAATATCGAAATTGGTACCTGAGCATAAGGGTAGTATAAATCGAAGCTCTAGTTGTCCAATAAATGTGGAATACAATGTTGATTCTGAGTTATTCATGGCAAATCGAATTCAAACTTTTGATGGTAAGAAATCAGAAGAGGAAAAGGGGAGTGATAAGGCTGCAAATGTTAGGGAAAGCCCTGTTGAGAAGGATAAGGATTTGGAAAAGAAAAATGATGGCAATGAAACTGTGCTTACTAGGATAGAATCTTTTGAGGCATCAATGTCTACATAAGGAAAATCTGTTAGAAATGTAATACAGGGAAGTAAGATTGATATGAACACCATGGCTAATATAGGAAGTAAGGTTAGTGTTAAGGTTGCTCAGTTCCAAAACAATGCTAATGTTGACTCTGAACCTATTATGGAACAATTGTTTGGTCATCCTCAATTTGAGAAACCAAGTGTGGAAAATGCTAAAAACTCAATGTGGATGCCATTTGTTTCTCCTGTCTGTGGTGTTACTGCCAGTGATGTGAAGAAGGATGATACAAGGGAATATACTGAAAAGGAGCAAACTAGGAAGGGAAATAGTAAGAATGAGCTGAAAAGGCAGAATAATAATAAGGGGAATGATGCTTCTGAGTTTTTTTTGGGTTCTGACAAGGAGGAGATTACTAAGTTTGATAACTCTGAACCTTCTGACAAGCCCAAGCAGAATGAGATAGGAATGAAATTATTTGAAAATACACAGGGGAAAGAAAGTAGGGATATCATTATGGAGGAGATAGGTAGCTCTGGAATAAAAAAGGGGAAATGATGGAAGGCGAAAATTTGGTAATTAGGGATTTTGTATATGTTTCTTTTGCTGCTAAACTCAAAGAGAGAAGGAAGGATGAGATTTTTTTAATGTGAATATAAGCCTCCCATCAGACTTGCAAATGGAAAAAAGTGGTTCTACTCTCAGAGGATGTTGTTGAGGAAGGACTAGGAGATGGGGGTCATTATCTGTATGGGTTCTTTGTGGGGAATGGAATGAGTTATCAGGAGTTGAATTGGAATTTAAGAAGAATGTGGAGGCATTTCAATGTTTTGGAAGTAACCAAAAGCTATGAAGGTTTCTATTTGATCAAATTTGGAAATGCTGAGGGGAAAAAATCAGTGTTAGACATGGCTAATTAATGGCATGCCACTTTTTCTTAAACCTTGGGAAGCGGGTCTGTGTAATAAAAAACTTGAAGTTTCAAGAATTCCAGTCTGGATAAATGTGTATGGAGTTCCTTTTGAATGCTGGAGTGTAAAAGGAATCTGCCAAATTGCTAGTGGGGTGGGTATTCCTCTAGCTTTTGACAATGCTACAAAAGAAAGATGTATCAATAAACTTGGAGGATTGCCTTTGCTAGAGTCATGGTGGAAATATCTGCTGAGGATGGAGTACAAGACACTGTAGAAATTAGATACCCAAAAAGAAAAGAGGGCCAGCTAGAAGAGATATCTTTGAAGGTGGAGTACATATGGAAACCTGAATGTTGTACCTTCTGTAAAGTCTTTGGACATTGTGATGCTAAATGTGAGAAAAGACCTAAATCAGAGGCTGAAATTGCTGCTGAATGGAAAAGAAGCAAGAAACTAAAAAGGTAAAAGGGGGGAAGGATGGAGATGGTTTCCAAACTGTTGGTAAGAAGAACAGGGTGATAAAGAATGAGAATCAGGCTATGATGGGACATGGGCTTAAAGGGAGTTCCATAGATGCAAGTTTTCAAAGAAGAGGGTCCAAAATCATGGGAAATAGATTTAGAAATCCATGGCCTGCCATGAGGAATGATCAAGTGTGGCAGCAAAGAAATACTCAAAGTAAGAATGAGAAAGGTGAAACTAGTGGAGTGGTAAAGGGGAAAGAGGGTAACAGCAAAGATAAGGAGATGGAAATTGGAAAAAAGAATGTGGTTATCAATAATTTTGGTGATCTGAGTTTAAAAAGTAAATTGGGAAAGATACATACAATCCAAAAAGATGGTGGAGAGACTCGAGAACAAGGAAAGAAAACTAATTCTGAAATGGAAAAAAAAGATGTGATTAAAGAGAAGAATGGTAATAGCTTTATAAGTAAGAATCCTTTTGATTGCTTAAGTGACATGGATCAAGATTTGGAATCTTGGGAGTTAAGAAAGAAAAAAGTTGATGTTTTCCTTAAGTCTAAAATAAAGCCTTCTGAGTTCACTCTTTCCACTTGGGATGCTGAAATGTTGGAGTTTTATAAGGAAAATGTAGATCAAATTGATGAAGAAGTCATGGATTTGGGGGGAGGACCTAAAAAGGTTATTTATGTCTGACACAACTGTTGAAAATGGTGGTGCCTTCCCTCCTAGCTTGAAGGTGAACATTTTAACTTGGAATGTCAGGGGTTTGAATGATTCTGCTAAGAAAAGGGTAGTAAAGGAACAAATTAAATCGCATAATGTTAAAATTTGTGCAGTTTTGGAGACAAAAGTTAACAGTGCTAGGTTGGAAAGGACTTGTGATGATATTTTTGGTAGATGGAAGTGGTGCTCTAATGTTACTTGCAGTGATGGGAGAACTAGAATAATTGTGGCCTGGGACCCTGACTTTTTCTCAGTGGACTTAATAGAACAATTTCAGTAGGTCATGTTTTGCAATGTTCATCTCATGGAAAAACAGAAGTCTTTTTTCTGTTCTTTCATTTATGCCTTAAATGATCAGACTGGCAGAAGAAAATTATGGTCTCAACTTGTAATGCAAAAGGCTTTGGTCAGAGATAAGCCTTGGTTGATTTGTGGGGATTTTAATGTCTCACTTTCTCCTGATGAAAATTCTAATGGCTCTTCAAGAATTAGTAGAGGAATGGAAGATTTTGCAGAATGCTTGGAGTAGTTAGAAGTTGAAGATATGAACTCTTCTGGTTTACACTTTACATGGATCCAAAAGCCTCTTGCTAAAGATGTAAAAATAGGTATTTTAAAAAAGCTGGATAGAGTTATGTGTAATTTGAGCTTCATGGATGCTTTCTTTAGATGCCATGCTTCCTTCCTTCCTTTTGGCATCTCTGACCATTGTCCTATGTTGATCTCTCTTCCTAATGCCTCAAAGTATGTTCAAAGGCCTTTTAAGTTCAATAACTACATCATATTGTCTAAAGATTTTTTGCCTGCTGTCTGGAATGGTTGGAATTACTCAGTTAAGGGATGTTTGATGTTTTCTGTGGTGACTAAGCTTAAGAACCTAAAAGGAGTTTTGAGAAAATTGAACAGTAATGTGGGGAATCTGGATGGTTTGAATCTTAAGGGGGAGCTCTATTCTGTCCAAGCTGTTGTGGTTTCTGATCCTAATGATGATAATTTAAGGCAGGAAGAAGCAGGGCTGTTAAATGCTTACAAAGATGCTATTGGTATGGAGGATTTATTCCTTAAGCAGAGGGCTAAGATAGACTGGCTTAAAGATGGGGACTGTAATTCCTCTTATTTCCACAAGGTAATAAAAGGCAGAATCAACAGGAGCAGAATTGAAAGAGTGCAGGATGCAAATGGAAACTGGTTCTATGAAAAAGAAGTCTCAGGGCAGTTTGTTAAACATTTTGAAGATTTTTTGGG
The DNA here is from genome assembly GCA_033807775.1 of Saussurea involucrata. NCBI lineage: Eukaryota > Viridiplantae > Streptophyta > Magnoliopsida > Asterales > Asteraceae > Saussurea > Saussurea involucrata. The sequence goes on along the minus strand of CM066314.1, from coordinate 63,211,660 downwards.
CAAAAGAGTTGAGGTGGAAGCAATAAAGGATTCTAATGATTTATTCTTCAGAAAGATAAGTACAGAGGATGCTGACTTCATGGTAAGGGAGGTAAAAGATGATGAGATTAAATCTGCTCTTTTTGACATTGATGATGAAAAATTTCCTGGTCCTGATGGGTATTCTTCAAAGTTTTTCAAAGCTACTTGGAGTATAGTTGGACCAGAAGTTTGTGCTACTGTTAAACAATTTTTTGAAAATGGAAAGCTCTTAGGTGAGGTAAATGCCACTCTTTTAGCCTTGGTTCCTAAAGTCCAAGTTCCTTGCTATGTGACAGATTTCAGACCCATTGCCTGCTGTAATGTCCTCTACAAACTGATCAGCAAAGTTCTTGCTAACAGAATAAAGAATTATTTGGGATTAATTGTTGATGAGAATCAGTCTGCATTTATTCCTAATAGGCAGATTGGGGATAATATTTTGTTAGCACAAGAGTTACTGAGGGGATATTATAGAAATAGAGGTCAGAGAAGGTGTGCTTTCAAGATAGATATACAAAAAGCTTATGATACTGTCAGCTGGGACTTCCTCAAAAGATGTTTGATTGGTTTTGGCTTCCATCCCTGCATGATCCATTGGTTGATGAAATGTGTTACCTCTGCTTCTTATGCTATCAGTGTAAATGGTGAACACTTTGGACACTTCATGGGAGAGAGGGGCCTGAGACAGGGTGATCCTTTATCCCCTTACCTCTTCACCCTAGTTATGGAGGTTTTCAATCTTGTTTTGAAAAGGAGGATCAAGAAGGGAAATGATTTTACTTTTCATGACAAGTGCAAGAAACTGGCCTTAACTCATTTGTGCTTTGCAGATGACTTGATGCTTTTTTGCAATGGTGATAGGAAGTCTGTCATAGTCTTAAAAGAGGCCCTGAATGAATTTAGTTCCATATCTGGACTGAAGCCTAACATGGGGAAAAGTACCTCCTTTTTTGGAAATGTAAATGGAGAAAACAGGGAGGAAATTCTTAGCATTATGCCTTTCAATCTGGGGTCCCTTCCTGTGAAGTACCTTGGTGTCCCCCTTTTAGCTACTAAGTTGTATCATAAAGACTGCAAGATCTTAATTGAGAAAGTCAAGAAAAGGGTGTGTAATTGGAAGGATAAGTGCTTGTCCTTTGCTGGAAGACTTCAGTTGTTACAGTCTGTGGTTGCTTTTATTCAAGTGTTTTGGTCTTCAATTTTCTTGATCCCAATTTCTGCGCTGAAAGAAATAGAGGGAATAATGAGAAGGTTTTTGTGGAATATTGAAGGAGGTGCTGGTGGGAAGGCTAAAATCTCATGGAAGGAGGTTTGTTATGCTAAAAATCAGGGGGGACTTGGTTTAAGGTCTTTAAGAGACTGGAACACAACTTTGCTTGCCAAACATATTTGGAGTATAATTGAGGGCAGAAAATCTCTTTGGGTTAAATGGGTGCACATGTACAGGTTAAAAGAAAGAAATTTTTGGGATGTCCATGAAGTCAATGACTCAGCTTGGGGATGGAGGAAGATTGTCAGAATCAGGGAAAAGTTCAAAAATTGTATTCAACATCAGATTGGGAATGGAGAGAATACCTCTATGTGGTTTGATTTTTGGCACCTTGCTGGTCCTCTTCATGATTTTATTTCAAAGAGGGATATTTTTCAAGCTACACTTTCCATTAACCGCAAAGTTAGTGATTTCTGGGATGGTATACTTGGCAGTGGCCCCATGATTTGATGGTAAAATTTGGTCCTATTCTTGGGTCTTACAAACCTAGATTGAGGATAAATCAAAATTATGTGGTCAAATGGAGGGATAAGAAGGGAAAATTGGTTGATTTTAGTACTGATGTGGCTTGGAAAGAAATCAGACAGTATAGAGAATGTGTAAAATAGGCTGAAAAGATTTGGTTTCATCAGAATATCCCCAGACATTCCTTTATTTTTTGGCTGGCTATAAATGAAAGATTAAGAACTATAGATGTCCTGACTGCTTGGGGATTGGAAGTGGAAAAGCAGTGTATTATCTGTAAAGAACAAAATGAGTCTCATGATCACATTTTTGTGGAATGTAACTACTCTAAAAAGATCTGGTGCATACTGCTCAAAACTGTGGGTCTGGAAAACTGTATGGAAAATCTGTCTGGGGCTCAAAATAGTTGGAGATTATTCATTAAGGAATTTGAAAGAATGGGGTGTAATAAATCTGGTAAAGGTCTGTTGGTAAAATGGATCTTTGGAGCTGTGTTGTGCTTTATAGGTTTTGACTTGTCGTGCTTATTCGCTTTGTCGTGCTTTATAGGTTTTGACTTGTCGTGCTTATAGCTTTGCATCGTCGTGCTTAGAACTTAAAATTTAACAAAACTAAACCGATAGGAATCTAGTACGATCTGCTAGAAACATAAATTGAAAATAAATACATACCTCAAATTGCAACAATCGAAATCTTTCTATGGCCCTAATCAAACGCAACCTCTACTCTCTCTTTCTTTCTTAACTCTCGGCACACACACACATATATCAAAAGGGAAAGCGACTTCAATAAAATACCAGGAGGAGGTGATGGTTTATATATATTAAACCAAAATTGCGATTAAGGGTTCAAAGTTTGCTGAAACGACGGATACACCCCTAAACTTATAAACCAACAAAACTCACCCTAAACTACTAAACAAAGTAAATAAATAAACAATTAACTTACCCGGGTTATTACATCCTGCTACTACCCCCCATTAGGCCCTGTCCAATTGGGACCCATAGGCTGCCGACTGCATCGACGAGCGTTCCTCCCACCACTCCTCTTGTTGAGCAACTATACATAAACGACGACTTCCCACCTGGTCTAAGGCTTAGTTGTTTACCTCATCGTGATATATTACGTGTGTGGTGGGGAAATATTTTCCATGACTCTGACGGATGGTTTGAAGAGTCGGTTAGTACATTAATATATTATTATAGTATTACAATTTTAATAGTACAAACACGTGACTCATGCTTATCATTTTATGGTTTATTTATAGCATATCGAGGCGTGGGTTCGAATGATGCTTTCAACACGTTCTCCAACCCACAATTGGAGTATTGTCATCCCAAACTGGTGGGTGTTTATGTTGAGAGGGGACGTAAATTACCTAGATGGCGTTGTCAACGGGTCAATGTAGGAGACGGACAAATTTCCGGCAGGGAATGTGACCAAGGTATGTAAAATTGTTTACATCTATCTAACATGGAAACCATTATGAATTTATACCATCAAACTAATGTTAACTTTATGTTTTCCAGGTATTTTTTCCCATCTGCATCCTCGACACTCAGTGGTTGGTCGGGGAATTCTGTTTAAACTCCATGGTCATGACCTTATATGACAGTTATAAGGTCCCGCACTTGCGAACAAAAATTAGGGACATGATGACTACATTCGAGAGAGTTATCCCATCTGTATTCTCTGGCATATGAGACAACATACAAGCTGACCGGGCGATGATGCGGTTCAGATGGGAATTTGCACCAAATATTCCCCAACAGGTTGGTGTGCACGGTGATTGTGGTCCATGGTCGTGTCAATTTATCTCAGATTTGGCCTATGGACGACGACCTGACTACCGCACAGAGACATCCACAGATGAGTGTCGTCTATTATAATGGCCGAAAGCAAATAGCTCGTAAATGACCGGATCTGGAAAAATTATGCTGAAAATGTTAGAATATTATGGTATAATGAAAGTGTAGACTATTTAAGAGGTTACAAGGAAAAAATATATACCGCGCAACCAAGGGCATAAAAACACAACTCAAAACGTCCTGTAATATCTGTCTGTATTCGGGTAAAGGTGCCAGGATTTTGAAGCTCCGAATTATAGAAAAACCCAGGGAGTCGGCTAAAAGACTCGTGAGTCGGCTAAAAGACTCGTGGGGGTCGCCCCGCACCAGGGCTAGCACATAAGCTTTCGCACGCCACGTTTGCGAATACGAGATATCTACGTTGAATTGCTCTTTGATGTCCTTCACAATGTCGGATCCACGGAGTTTCTGGCTTTCATCCTGTACTTTAGGCATGATTATATTACCCAATACTCTTCTATTGGCGTTATGGTGGTTAGGATGCATCTGGGTCCTTGAACAAACGTGTACGTCATGCAACTTGCGTACTTGGAACATAGTGGTATCTTTGAGATTTGTCGCATACACAAGCCAATCACAGTTAGCATCTTTACACGTCGCTTCGAATCGGTTATTTGAAGACCTGTCCACTTTATACTCATAACCCTCTTCAACGAACTTTCTTCCGAGAGCGAGTGTCAGGTCGCCTTTCGTACCGAATATATCCCTCATATTGACTCTAGTTCTACGGTTATAAGCTACGGGCTTTTGGTTAAGTGTTATGAAGTCGTCTCCCCTGAAAGGGGAGAAGGTTGGCCAAAGAAATCATTTATTCCACCATATGATTTAATAGGACTAGTTTCTTCTTCTTCATCTTCTTCATCGTCTTCTTCATTTCTATCAATACTAGGAATACCCAAACGGTAAACATGGGACTCGTCGTTTTCTTCTTCTTCTTCTTCTTTATGTCGTTCTACTACCGGTTCTTCGGTCTCCGGAACAAATTCTGGGTTATAGTCACTAACACCATAATTATCTTCAGTAAGAAAATCGGAATTAACTTCATACACATGCTCATCTTCAGATTGAAAACGAGGCACGTAGGAAGAAGATTGACTCTGCTCAACAGCAGACACATCCGACTCCCGTACGCTATTCGAACTACCACCAACATTACTTCCGCCGAACATCGTGAGATTGACATACAAACAAAGTGTTGGCGGATCTCTTACAGCCGCAGCAGATCGCAGAAAACACAAAACATTGTTAGTGTCTCGTAACTCATAAAGTTGGCCAGAATATTTGTACACCATTCTAGTGATACCAATATACGGGTTGATTCCACATTTCTCTTGAACATAAATAACCAACCTAGAATGAGTAATGTTTGATGGTACCATGAATTGCACCGTCGGGATATCGAAAAAACACTCCCACTCCGACCCGATCTGTTGCCAAGAACCCCCACCCAAAATACGTAGCTTAATTTTATCAGGTAATGAACTCATTTTTAAGAAAAACGAGAAAACAGAGAAAAATCTACAAGATTGGAAAATTGATTTCAATGTTAGTGCTCTTCATCACTGAAAGTAGCCACTATTATATACACAATTCACGGGACGGGATGAGATACCGTATGAAATGATAATTGCTCTTCAACCACTGAACATTAACAATTCATTATTAATTTGGAGAAAAACAGTGAAAGCCGCACCCAAAACGTACGTCAAAAACAAGAAAAAAAACCATGCCCGCAATTGCGACGCTAGGTCCGTAATTGCGATCCCTGGTCTGCAATTGCGGCCCGAGTGCGGATCCGGATTAGGGTTTCTTTAGGCCTGCCACGTGTCCTTCATTGCGGACCACACTCAGAGCCGACCCGACCCGGTGCGGACCTACCATTTTCAGAAAACTTTTTTGTCTTTTTATGACCCAAGTGCGGTCCACACTCACCGGATCGAGTCTGAGTGCGGACCCATTGGCTAAAATGGTGATCCGAGATATACTTTGGCCATTTTCTCAAGTCACGTTTGGCCTTTGGCTATTTAAGTCAATTTCCCTATATCAAGACATGCCTCTCCTCCAAAGTCCAAACGACGCCTCGTCCTCTCCAGGATTTTTATGCCCTACAAATGGATTCAAAATGGTCTCATAGTCTCAAGGGTTTCTTTATGTGCTTCTCTCAGGTTCAATCGTTTCTGCTTCATACCCTACTTTACCCATCGACTTAAATCAGGTTCTCTCCGGTGGAAATTAGGTTAGTGTTTTTCTCACTTCATCCATCCCCCTTTTCTCCGGTGGAAACACAGTTGATTCAAGTTAGGAGGTCTCCGGTGGAAACGAATTTTCGGCGATTCAATCGTTTCTGCGGTTAGTGGTTTCTCACTTCATCCCCTTTTTTTCTTTGTTTCTTCAATCATTTGTGAGTGTTTTCCCTGATCAGAAGAGTCATAAGGGGAGTATGGCTCACGACCTTGTGAGTGTTTTCCCATGTATTAGGTTCATTTATGACTCTTTCTCTTGATTACATGTGATTGTGGTAAATGGACATTTATATGGGGAATCCTTTTTTTCCAAAAAGTTTCATATTCTCGTTTGAGCAATTGAAGGTTTATGCCTTTATGGTTTCATATTCGTGGTATTCCAACAAGCGATTCAGCTCCAGGACCATAATTCCTGCTCCAAATTGTTGAAAATGAGGATCTGCACATTCAAATTTTAAACCCAGTAACAATCATTCTCTTTTCCAAACAATTCTCCTTCAATTTCAAACTTGGCATTTCCATCTTAGATTTTGGTCAAGATAATATGATCTCATCTTATATTTTCTCCTGATTTGTTCAAATGGGTTATATTTTGGGACGTAAATGATGTTTTTGGTTCTTCGTTTTTTTTTGTTATTTGCTTTGCTTATCACGTGTTTGTTGAAAGTTCTCAATGAACAAACTCAAATGTGATGATTGTAGAAACACAAATTAAGTATTAGTAGTGATGAATAGCTAGCTTTCATGTGCATAAATCATCCAGACTGTGTCTCTCGCTGTCAATTCTCTGATTGCTTTCCTTGAATCTGCCATCAAATATATGAAATAACATGCATGGAGAAAGTTTCTTCTCAGGTTTGTCATCAACTACTATCTACCTTTTTCCTTTTGTTTTCTTATTGCATTACAAAAGTAAGTGGCATCGTGTTAGTTTTTTTTGTTACGAATTTACTATTCATCGATGGTGTTTACTTGAAGAAAGCAATTCATTTTTTTGTGTCATTATGTCCCTTTATCTTTGTAAATGCAAGAAATGGAATCAATAATACACATATGGTCATAACGAAGTTGAACGTTTTCCTACATCTTTGGCCAAAGCTAAGATTCATAATAATCAATATATAATGATTTTATTATTTTTTCGTTGTACAGTCGATAAATCAAAGACCGGTTGATTATATGAAGAAAACTAGAAACAAAAATGATACCTCAAATAAACCATCTATTTTGTGATTATATGGTTTGATTGGTGACCATTAAGTGCTTTAGCTTGAATCTTATCTTAATCCTCTTTGGAATCGGTAATATGAATTCTTTTTACGTTTTCTAATCAAAGAAACTTTAAAGTGTTGCTAAGAATGATGTTTTTCCTTTGTTTACATATAGGTTATTAATGGCTAAGAAAAGGTTTCAACTGGAAGTTTTGAGAATGATGGAGCAAGCATAGTACAATCACAATGGCTTCTCTAATCTATATATGTCTACATTGGGAAGTTCATGTGCCTTTCGATTAATCGTTTCAAAGAGAGTTACTTGATGGTTGAACCGGAAGAAACTTTCCATATGAAACATTGGTTGGTTCAAAAGATTACCGGTAACAAGGTTTTTGTCGGATTCTCTTTATCTTTTTTGATACATATAAACGATCCCCAAAAGAGTTTTATTTTATACTTGTTGCATATATGTCTGCTTTGACTCGAATGAATGTTCTGAAGAAACCTCAATTAAGTTATGTTATAGAAAAAGAATACATGTTCATTCTATGTTGATATTATAAATTTCTTAATGCAAGTCTTATTTTAGTTATAGTTTGATAATCTTAACTTCAAATGTGGTTTAAAATATCAAATATAGTCTCTATGCTCTTTTTGTTACTAATTAGAAACACATCACTATCTCTTTGCTTTATAGTACCTCTGCTCTTTTGTTATTGTTCCCAAGTTCAAGTGGGATGAGCTTGGCCTTCTGTTTCAAAGCTCGAGACATGATCGTAGATATTGGAGCTGAATTTCAACCAAGGTGACCTTTTGCGTCTTTGTCAGTTTTCTTTTTGTTGGAAGAAGAGGTTTTACCAAACGAAAACATGCAACGGAAGCTTATAATAAAAAGAAACGAACTTCTTCTAAGAGGGGATCCATTGTACAAGAGTTACTAGCAACTTAAAAGATGAAGTTATAAAAACATACCCTTGATGACTTTGGAGGATCCAAAGGAGAATCCCTCTATCAAGTGCACACAACAAAATCCAAGTTTGTTGCAAGAAATCATTCTCACCAAGAACCCTTTTGAGAGAAAAAAGAAGTATAATTTTTAAGGCTTTTTGAGAAGAAAACTCTTCTCACTTTTGCATGCAACACTCACTTGGTTGTGTGTGTGTGTGTGTGTGTGGCCGTAGGTTAGAGAGCCAAAGGGGAGGGATGGATTTTCCCTTTTGAAGAGAGGATAGAAGGTGAAGTGTAAGACTCCATAATCATTGCTTCTAGAACATGCAAAAGATAATGATTACACCTTTCAAAAATTGGTTTCCTCTAATTTACAAAATGCTCCCTCAAATTTTCCTCTAGTTTCTAGTTAAACCATCACTTATGATGTTTAACAAACTTTCCCTCTAACCAAATAATTCTTGCAACTAGGTTTGGACTTTGTGTGCGACCGAATAGGAAAATGCCAATAATTAATTATTTTGTGTCAATGGGCATATCTCCAACAGACTCCCACTTGCACTTGACACAATAACTATATAGTGGCATAAGTGTGTCATCTAGGACACTATTTATGTAATCAAAGCCAGAAGGTATGAAACAGTCCTATAGGTAAGTGATCAGTTATCCTTTTGTTCCAGATATCCGTATTAATGTGAGACATGGTATGTTGTCAATCTTCAGACCGTTCAATATTATATTTCTCAATAGAGATTTGTGTTGATCTAAATAGACTGCAAAATTGATCCAATATCAATTCAGTCTGAGTATGGCCATACATTTAAGTGTCAGCACCAAATCAATGAGGGGCCCATGGATATCACTTTTACCATGAGGCAAAAGGAACAAATTGCTTTGACTACATAGACCACCCCACTAGACTTGTTATATTTGATCAGTCCCTTTATAGCTCCCAGTTACGGACAACGTTGGAGAATGGTCAAAACATAACCGACTTCGTGTCAGGAGTCTCATGCATCTCCACTCTAGGATAAAAGATATTACCATCTTAGAATTACTTGTGACATAAACCATGAAGTAATATCTAAGTGTTGGTCGCTCCAAAACTTGATCTCCATCAAGTTCACATGAGTGTAGTTGCATCCAATGCTATATCCATCTCTATGGATAATCAACTCATACCTCATATCAGTCTTAATTTATTACTCCCTTCCTTTGGAGAATAAATGACTGTGGAGATTTTTGAATAAACTAGTATTCAAAGGAAGTTTATAAACATGCAAAATAGAACACAGTGATACACCAATGAAATGATTGCTCCAAGCACATACTATGATCTCAACATAATCATCATCATGTCATATGCAAATGTAAACTGTTTAAGTTCCAAAATTTTAGATCAATTTAAAATATATAATCAAGCTAAATCGCTAACAACTCTAATGCCTATAGACCTAGTATGAGTATCATGCTTGGTCTGAGGCAAGGGCTTGGTGAATGGATCAGCCAAGTTCCTACTTGAGTCAACTCTACTAATGATAATGTCCTTGTCTTCGACAACCTTCCGAACGTAATGAAATTTCCTGAGTATATGCCGTGTTCTGACACTTCGCAGTGTTGGGACATCGTTTCCCATGAGTAGTATGTCATCGATATACAATACAAGAAAGACTACAGTACTCCCACTAGTTCTGACATAGACGCATGGTTCATCTTCACTTATAATAAAACCAAATTCCTTGATTTTCTCATCAAAATAAAGATTCCAGCTACGAGATGCTTGCTTGAGTCCATAAATGGATTTCTGAAGCTTATACACTCTATTGGGATGCTTAGGATGTACAAAACCTTCAGACTGGGTCATAAACACATCCTCAGTAAGCTTTCCATTAAGGAAGGCGGTTTTTACGTCCATTTGCCATATCTCATAATCATGAAATGCTGCTATGGCAATCAGTATCCTAATAGATTTTAACATAGCAACTGGTGAGTAAGTTTCTTCATAGTCTACACCATGAGTTTGCGTGTAACCCTTTGCCACCATTCTAGCTTTGTATGTGTGTAGTTTCCCATCCATGTCGGTCTTCTTCTTGAAGACCCATTTACATCCAACTGTTTTAAGGCCGGGCGTTTGATCAACCAAGTCCCAAAGTTGATTATCATACATGGATTGGATCTCGCTTTCCATAGCCTCCTTCCATTTAGCAGACTCTGGGCCTGCCATGGCTTCGATAGCTGGTAGGTTCATCAAGATCTACCAAAGACTCATCACCATCAGAAATGAGTAAACCATATCTTTCAGGTGCCTGATGTACTCTATCAGACCTGCGAACAGGTGGTGGTTGAATGTCAGATTCTCCATCATCTTCAGGTTGTATAACCTCTTGATGGTAACTAGTGCCAACATCGGATTCCATGTTGGTTGATTCTTGAACTTCTTCAAGATCAATTCGGCTCCCACTGGCCTCTTTGGACATCAGCTCCCTTTCTAGAAAGACTGCCCTTCTAGCAACAAAAACTTTGTTTTCAGAAGGTTTGTAAAACAAATATCCAAAAGATCCAGTAGGATATCCAACAAAATAACACTTCTCTGATCTGGGCTCTAACTTGTCTTGAGATTCACGACGAACGTAAGCCTCGCAACCCCAGATTTTTAAATATGCTAGTGAAGGGACTCTTCCATTCCATATTTCAGATGGTGTTTTGGAAACCTTCTTGGTTGGAACGAGGTTAAGGATTTTCGCTGCAGTCTCTAGGGCATAACCCCAGAAACTGATTGGAAGCGTAGTGCAACTCATCATGCAACGAACCATATCTAACAATGTTCGATTTCTCCTCTCGGACACACCATTAGTTGTGGTGTCCGGGGTGGAGTTAATTGTGAGATAATCCCACAATTGCTTAGATGATCGTTGAATTCTAGACTAAGATACTCACAACCTCTATCAGATCTAAGGATCTTAATCCTTTTATTCAATTGATTCTCCACTTCGTTCTGGAATGTCTTGAATACTTTAAAGGTTTCAGACTTATGTTTAATCAAATAAACATATCCATATCTTCTGAAATCATCAGTAAACGTAACGAAGTACCTTTCGCCATGTCTTGTGGCAGATCTGAACGGTCTATACACATTAGTGTGTATAAGGTCCAACAGATCTTTGCCCCGTTCACAGCTTCCTATGAATGGTGCTTTAGTCATCTTCCCTAGTAAACAAGATTCACATTCATCATAAGATGCATGATCAAATGATTCCAAAATCCCATCCGCTTGGAGTTTGGAAATGCGTTTCTTGTTAATGTGGCCAAGACGACAGTGCCACAGATATGTCTTATCCAAACCATTTTTGGATGAAGTCGAATCAACACTAAGGATTGAACTATTATTGTTTCTCAAGCTGATGTTGGTTTCATAGATCCCATTACAAGGACTAGCTTTAAAATAAAGTAACTCATTTTTAAACACAAGAATTGATCCACCATCAAATACGAAATTAAAACCATCATCATACAGTGCTTTAAAAAAAATAATGTTTTTGGCCATTTCGGCTGAGTAGCAAACATTCAATAACACCACAGACAGGCCAGATTCAAAAGTAAGCTCATAATTCCCAATCCTATCAACTGGAGCAACATGCTTGTTCCCCATGATTAGGTCAAGCTCTTCGCGTCTTAGCTTCCTACTTCGTTTTAGTCCCTGCACATCAGTAAAAATGTGAGTACCACATCCCTTGTCCAATACCCAGGAATGAGAAGCAGAAGTGTTGTGGAGTTCAATCATATACATACCTGAAGGTTCGGACACACCCTTGGCCTTGAGCTCTTTCAGCTCCTTCAGGTATTTCGGATAGCTATGCCTCCAGTGTCCTTTCTCCCCGCAGTGGAAACATGTTGCATCCTCAGGAGTTTTTGCTTGAGGAATCGCAGAGTTAGCCATACCCTTACACTTGCCTTTGGGCTTGAAGTTGGATTGACCAACTTTCTCCTTCCCCTTGCCTTTGGTTGGGTTTGGCTTCTTCTTCTTGACTCCTCCTTCCCTGATGGCCAATACGGGAGCAGCAGGTTTAGCTTTGGCCATGTTAGACTCGACGGTCTTCAGCATGCCATGGAGCTCCATGATGGTTTTCTCCATGTTGTTCATATTGTAGTTCACAGTGAACGATTCATATGAACTAGTTAGCGAGATTAGGATGAGATCCGTGGCAAGCTCCTGACTAAAGGGAAAAACAAGATGCTCCAGCTGGTCAATGTACGATTTCATTTTAAGAATATGTACACTGACACTGCTTCCCGGGGCCATTTTGCAGCCCACCAGAGACCTGACTGTGTCAGATCGTTCTTGTCTGGCCTGCTGTTGAAACGTATCCCTCAGCTGGTTAAGCATGTCATACGCCCCAAGGCTCTCCATACCCTTTTGGAGTTCAGGTGCCATGGTCGCTAACATGAGGCAAGCGACCTCGTTTGATTCGGTCCGACGTTTTTCGTACTCTTCCCGAATCGCCCGAGATGCTCCGGTTGGTGGTGCCTCAGGGAGGGGTTCCTCTATGGCTCTTTGCTTCATTTCCATCCTGAGTACAATTCTCAGGTTTCGAAGCCAGTCCATGAAGTTCACCTTCTCGAGGAGCCCTTTCAGACAAAAGTTTGAAATCGATGAATTCGTGTTGTTGTTTGACATCTATCAAAGTAGAAAAATATATTTTAGTGATCTGAATTAAATAATCGTTGTTATAATAATTACCCAAATGTTTAAATAAACAATTATTTTTAACAAGGCTAAGATCCATATTTCACTTCTTAGCTATGACGGGTATGTCGCGGATTGCAACTAGAAGCTATTTAGGTAGGTAACCATTTTACCAATTCCATTCTCTATGAAACTCTTAGATCCTTGCGGGATTCGTTGATATCCATTATATCACTAGGTTTGAACCCGTGTATTACACAATGTAATTTAAAAAAATCAAATCATGTCAGAAAACTTATCTTACAGATATGAATGATCATCGAAAGTACGATGCTACTTTTCTAAGCTTTTTTCCCTTTAGAGTTGTTTTTTGCAGCTGGTTACAAAATGTCATTGTTTTAGAAAGTTTTCACAAAGGATGTTTTGCAAAAAATTAATAAAAAATATGAATAAATATTAAAAATTTATAAAACAAAATTTATAATAGAACGTAAATGAAAATATGGAAAAGTACATAGTTCAAATATTAATAAAAACAAGAACAACGTATCATAAATTACCAAATACTTCTTTATATACAACATTGTTTGTTCTATTGCTAATTATACCTTCATCATCTATAATTAATATTTTTAAACCTTGCCTACTTTTTACTCTAGATAAAGCAACATACAACTGACCATGGGTGAAGACTGGTTGTCTCAGAAACAAACCAACCTTCGATAATGATTGTCCCTTGCTTTTATTTATGGTCATGGCAAAACATACAGCAATTGGAATTTGTCTTCTTTGAAACTTGAACGGAATCCTCTTGTCTGTTGGTGTCAAAGACATTCTTGGAATAAATGTTCGGCTTCCAATATTGCTTCCCGATATGATCTATGCTTCTATAACCCGATTTCCCAAAGATAACACCTGTAGTCTAGTTCCATTACATAACCCAGATTTCTGATCAATATTCCTTAGTAGCATAACTGGAACACCAACTTTTAGGACTATCTTATGGTTTGGCAAACCCGATAATTTAAGACCATTTAAGACATCAGGTGAGTACAAAGTTTCATCAAACTATTCGTGAAGATGCTCTGATTCACACAGACTATCTGAACTTAGGTACTCCTTTTCGTCTCCTGGAAACAATGATAGCAAACGATCATTTATTTCTTGAACGACTTCATGCTTGGGTGCAAGTATTGCTCTTTCCTGAAAATAGGATGAATTCTTGACATTTGCAAGAATAGAAGATAGACAATTTCAATTAATGCAGATACATGATCAGTTGTATCGGTAATGAGAAGATCATCAGGTATATCGATAATTGCCTCACCATCATTCACACTACCAACCTTGCCTTCTCCTAAATCCAAAAGCCAGTTTGCAAAAATCCTTATTTGTTCGATATCAGAAGCTTGACTGTCAACAGTTAACCTCATGTTTTTAGTTAACCTTAGGACTTTGCATTTTTCCCAAATGTAAGATGAACTTAACGACACATTAACAATGTCTTGTCTACTTGCATTGGGAATAACCGGCATAATTTGTCTGAAATCTCCTCAAAAAACAACAACTTTGCCACCAAAAAGAAATTCCGAGTCAGTAATGCCTTGACTACCAAAAATATCGTTCATACTTCTATCCAATGCTTCAAATGCATGCCGATGAACAATTGGTGCTTCATCCCATATAATCAACCTAGTCTTCTTTATTAACTTGGCAACATCATTGTCTGGCTTTATGTAACAAAGAGAATCTTCATTAAGAATTAGAGGAATTTGAAAGCGAGAGTGTGCTGTCCTACCTCCTGTAAGAAGTAAAGAAGCAATACCACTCGAAATAACGTTTAAAACAATTTCTCCTCTAGATCTTATTGATGCAGATAATGTCTTTCATAGAAATGTTTTACATGTTCCGCCACCATATACAAAAAACACACCTCCTTGGTTATTTTTGAACCGCTGTAATATATCGTTGCTTAAACGAAATACATATTTTATAAGTTAGACAAACCTCGGTAAATCTTGACCATTGCGAATTGAATTACAACAACGACAAGACCCTCGTCTTTATGAATTGAAACATATTCGTTGAATTGCTCAACAAAAGCATCCCACAATGTGACATGCAGTTTAAGCCCTCTAAAAAAATTAACAAAGGAATTATATATTGTATCAATACTAAATAAAGTCAATTAAATTAAAAATACCGACTCCAAGTCCTGTATCTCAATCTGCATTCGTCTCTTCGTTTTTCCTTTGTCATCTGGAAAATTCACCATTGTCTTACATGCTACAACCTCACCAATGACATATATATAATGATTAAAAAAATTAGTATAAAGAAGTCTAATATGAATGATAGCATAAAATAACGTATATTAAAAAAAATAGCAAATTAAAAATAATTAATTGACTAACCAACTGCTGCATGTTCTGGAGTCATCTTTGAAATCACGTTTTGATATTTGACAAAGGAAAAACCAAATAGGGAACCCTTAAAATCCAAACAGCTGGTAACCGAAGTTTGGTAATACAAACTTAACTTGTTTGTATTATCAATTAACTTGTATTTTGAGGCATGTCGAGCAATTGTAGGATTTTTTATGAATAACGCAGCCCCTTCATGAAGCAATTTTTTAAACTTCGACACACATTTTTGTAGAACATTAGTTTGGATTTTAGTGCCCTGAAAAAATGGATATGGAAAAATCAGAATCTTTGAAAAATAAGAAGCTATGATGAATACGAAGCTAAAAATGACAACTATTTATACATGAATAATCCGAACAAAATACGAATATACGAAACTAATCAAAATACGAAGATAAATATATGTTCAGGATTTACATGATATTCGAAGTTTCCGAATAAAATTAGCCTTGTCATATTAATATAATCAAATACACGTACTTATTTACTTCACTGATAACATTCTTTATACATGAATAATACGAAAATATTACGAATCGGAGCTAATAAGAAAATATGATGAATAGGATACTAAAGATTCAAATACAAGTAATTATTTACCTCTTCATCCATTAATATCATCTCGATGGAATATATTTGTTCATGATTCTTGAACAGTGGTTGATTCCACAAACGAATGATTCTAACCTTGACAGTAAAATCATCTTTTTGTATATCAAGGTCATTAATCAGAGTAATATTCTTTCCATCCATTATTTTGTAATACATAAAAGATTAATTAAAAAATCGTAATTGAGAAGTTATATACAGTACAAAGTGTTTGGATTAACTTATTGTTGTACCAAAACGTGATACGCTAATAGAGGAAATAATGATTAAGAAAGTATAAATAATTAAATATATTATACTAAAAAATCTGCATATTTGAATTTTTTAAAAATGTTTAAACAACAACTTGGTGCAAATCCCAGCAGTTTAAATATCTACTGTAAATTGATCAATTAATTTGCATAATTCACTCTGATGTCATATGACTTCTTCTCTCATATCTTAATTATTCATAGTTTAGTAGAAAAGGGGATCAAAACAACATTCTCCAACAACAGAAATGGAAACCAGTTCATATAAATATTAACAATAAAACAGAGCTTGGTTACTAAAAAAATAGTAGAATTGTAAAAATCTAAAAGATTCTTGAAATCAAAATCAACCCAAAAAAGAAAAGGTGAAAAAAATAAAACAAACCCGAATTAGTTTCAGTCAAATCCCAATTCCCTAAATTGTTCCAAAAACAGTAGTTTTGATTGTTTTTTCGTGAAAGAAATCGACACAACATAAATTCATAAAATAATCAGTTATGAACATTGAGAAGAAACCCATTTAATTTAAAGCTTTTTTCTTGGCAAAAAACATTAAGGTTCTGATTGTATCCCACCTCAGATGGATTGTTGTGTGCAGTGAAACCCCAATAGGGTTCTTCTCAACGAAAAGAAACCAAACAAAAACCCTTCTGCGTTGGTGACGGTGTTTGAGTGCTTTGGTTTTTGTTTGTTGTTGCTGTGTTGTTGGTGGCTTGGTTTTGTGGTGTTTGGGAGGTGTTTTAATAAAATTTTGCTTGCTGATAAAAAAAATTATTGTTGGATAATAGAATATGGAAAATGGGTGCATGTGGATATATATATATTTATATATATATATATATATATATATATATATATATCAAGATTTAACTTTCCAATTAGGAATCTTCACAAAATTTGAGGACTCAAATTGATTTTACTTGTGAGAGGAGCGAGTAGCACGAAGCAGGTGATGAGAGGAGAGAATTAATTTGCAGCAGAGAATTTGAAAATGGGTGTAGGTGGATATGTATCAAGATTTAACTTTCCAATTAGGAATCTTCACAAAATTTGAGGACTCAAATTGATTTTACCAATGAGAGGAGCATGAAGCACGTGATGAGAGGAGAGAGTTAATTTGCAGTAGAGAAGGACACAAGAGCATAGAAGGAGACGACTTCAATTTTATTAGGGGTAAAATAAATTTATTTTTACGATATATACGATTATTAATTATTCAAATAAGTTTATTTTTGGGATAAGATAAGGGTAAATTTTTTTGAATTAGAAATGAATAATTAACATTAATTAGTCAAAATAAAGTTAACTCTATAATAAAATTGAATTTAAAAAATGAAACTATATCAAGAATTTGAATTTAAACTTAGAAGTAAATCCCGTATTTTTAGGATTATGTATTTTTTTTTTGAATTTATTATAAGTATGGATATGCACGTATGTATCTAAAGATATACGCTTATTATGGGTAAAATAAGTTTATTTTTGGGATAAAATAAAAGTAAAGTTTTTTGAATTAGAAATGAAACTATAACATTAATTAGTCAAAATGAAGTTAAATCTAGAATAAAATTGAATTTAAAAATGAAGCTATATCAATAATTTGAATTTAAACTTAGAAGTTTATACCGTATTTTTTGGATTACTATACACGATGGAGATTTTTTTGAATTTATTATAAGTATGGATATGTACGTATGTATAAAAAAATATTCAATAGTGGACTTATTTCGAAGGTATTGACGAAACGATTACAATGTTATAATTTATAAAAAATAGAAATGTTTTTAATGCATTTTAGTTCATATACATTATTTATGTTTATATGATAAGAGTCTAAAATGGAAAATAAAAAAAGTTATGGATTAAAAGTAAACTACATAGGTAAATATAAGAGTAGTAAATGTAAGGTATAAATTAAAAAATTTAATTAAGGAGAGATTTAAGGAGGAGTGAATGTGAGTGTGATAATTGCACCTATAATGTAAAGGCGTCCAAATACATGTTTAGGCGGGAAAACAATATAACCAGCTCACCAGACGACGACACGTGTCAATGTAGTTACTTATTTATTATATGTATAGATTTGGCATGTTTAATCCCTTCAACGCTAATCCTTTCTCGTTACGGGTATGCTGCGGATCACAAGTCTAGATTGTAAACCGTCCATGATAAAACACGTGACATCCGGCCCAAGACTCTCGGGTTTCGCGAATTTCACATCATCATCCCTAATGTCTAACCGACGTGTTGGCTTTAGCACTTCCCACGCCGAAAGACGGTTAGTTCAAATGTGTGTTTTAGTCATGGGTAGCGTTTGATTTACTTAAAAAACGGGGTTTCGTTTTTCTAGTTAAAACCTTTTAACTTTCTTTTTAGCAAAATTTTGTTTTATACCATTTTAAAAGAATTTTTATATTTTTGCTAAAATTCATTTGCTTGTTTAGTCTTGTTAACTCATTAATGAAACTTTGTGATTCTTTACTTATTTTAAAATTAATCTTCTAGCATGCAAGGCCTAGACAAGTTCATAAAATAATAAAGCAACCACAACAAGCAAAAACGGTAACAATGTCTCAAATCCTATGTGTTTTTCCGGTGAGCCAACACACGGAAAACATGGTCAACCTAGGGACATATTCAAAAGGACATTGTCGGCTCCCACTAAACTCGCCATCACCATTTGATGCTCGGATGGACCGCCTTCAAAACGTCATTCTTCATAACTCCCTTTTGGTTGCACCGTCTTCGATTTACGATTATTGGGAAAAAAATTCTACCCTATTCTATGCTACTTTACAAATACACATAGCATGAATGAAATGACATGCAAGTCGTGTAAATTATTACAAACCAATAATAAATCGAATATTAACCAAACATCACAATCACATAGGTCAAGAGAGGCACTTGTTACCGGATCCATACAAACACAAATATGAACCAAAACAAGGAGTGTCAAAATCCTTGTAAGCCATATTTTGATAAAGATTGATTTAAATATACACTTTCGGCACTTAAATAAAATCAATCTTTGTTTATATGTTTCTATGCCATCAAAAAAAAATTGACAACATAAACACATAAACACACTTTTATGTTTTGTAAGTATGGTTTTCATGCCAAAACCATCCAAACAACAACATGCAAGTGAATCAAAATATTTTGGGAATACAAAACAAAAATCCATACTTGATGGAAAAAACAACTTTTCTTTTCTTTTACAAATAATAGTTTTGTAAAACAAGGTTTTCAAGACTTTAATTTATTTATCCCTCTTTGATTTATTTTATATCAAAACAAAATAAGATCTCTTTGTATTTTCGGATCCATCACAAAAATTCCAAAATTTTAATCTTTATAAACATTGGACCATGTCATAAAAAAAACTTTCGTTTTTCCAACATGCATGTCAAAATCAAAGGTCCAAGAGGGAGAAAAATAAAACTTAAAACTTGAAAAACCTTAGAAATCCTTTTGCATGTTCTTTACACATATTTTCCCGAAAATGTGTACAAAAATATCAAAACCGATTTCTTCAAGAAAAAGATGAGAAAAATGCTATAACCTTATACAAGTGGCTCTGATACCACTGTTGGAAGAAGAGGTTTTACCAAACGAAAACATGCAACGGAAGCTTATAATAAAAAAACGAACTTCATCTTCTAAGAGAGGATCCATTGTACAAGAGTTACTAGCAACTTAAAAGATGAAGTTATAAAAACATACCCTTGATGACATTGGAGGATCCAAATTAAAGGAGAATCCCTCTACCAAGTGCACACACGAAGATCAAAGTTTGTTGCAAGAAATCCTTCAAACCAAGAACCCTTTTGAGAGAAAGAAGAAGTATAATTTTTAAGGATTTTTAGAAGAAAACTCTTCTCACTTTTGCATGCAACACACACTTGGGTGTGTGTGTGTGTGGCCGTAGGTTAGAGAGCCAAAGGGGAGGGATGGATTTTCCCTTTTGAAGAGAGGATAGAAGGTGGAGTGTAAGACTCTCCATAATCATTGCTTCTAGAACATGCAAAAGATAATGATTACACCTTTCAAAAATTGGTTTCCTCTAATTTACAAAATGCTCCCTCAGATTTTCCCTTAGTTTCTAGTTAAACCATCACTTATGATGTTTAACAAACTTTCCCTCTAACCAAATAATTCTTGCAACTAGGTTTGGACTTTGTGTGCGACTGAATAGGAAAATGCCAATAATTAATTATTTTGTGTCTATGGGCATATCTCCAACACTTTTGATTGAAGATATCCTCTTCACGGTATGTTCATATAGGTGTTTTAGATTTGTTTGGATTCAATAACTTTGGCCAACATGCACTATGTTTTATTAAAAGTTCTAAAAGCTGCAAAAACAATGTGTCTTTGACATATCGATTGTACAACAGGAAAAATAACTGTGGTATTAGGAGTATTCCAAAGATTCATTGATGTGCTTTAGTGCCTTTACTATATACAAATACACACAGAGAAACATACTAGAAAAATATCAGCATGGGTTTTCCCAACAGTATGGATGGTGGTTGAAGGAATGGGTGATTGGCAAAGAGAGATGGTTAGAGTATATAATGGCAACATCTATAAAAGCATTTGCTTAAAAATTGGCATGCAACATCTTTTTAGGTTTTTAACTATATATGCAGTCTGGTTTTTAATAGATATCAATTGTGAAAATAAATGTAACTAATTTGAATAAAATATTCTTTTAGTGTATTAGATGCAATCTAACTAACTTGATTGTTGTTTTGCAGGCCAATAAATTAGGCTTTTTGAAGTCCATGGCACTATTTAGCCGCAACTCCTTATTCTTTCTACTGTTTTTTTGGACACTTTGTCAATGGATTTTGTATATATGGTTCACTTGTAGAATTATTTATTGTGTATATTGAAGGCTAGCTAGATGGAGATGCACTTTTGCATCTTTTTGGTATTTTTATTTTATAGATGACTTAAATTTTATTTTATTCATATCATTTTAGTTTACTAAAATTCCACCATCAATTTTCATCTGTTATAGCTTATAGTTGTATTGAAATATGCACTTTTTGAATTTATAGGTTGATAAGAATCCCTCATATCATATCATGCAATTAGAAAAGATTGGATTGCTGATATCTTTCAATTAGAAAAGATATTATTCGGTTACGATTCATTGCCAAAAATAAGCTCCTGTAAATTAGCTTTATGATTGTAATCTCTGTGTATAAAAAGACTTGATTGTACAGTGAATAAACATACAGAAAATACAAATTTCTCTCTTTATTTTTTCATGGTATCAGAGCGATCGTTCTTCAGACCTTGATTTTTTCTTCATCATCCTCGTGGCTGGTGATAAACAAGCTTCAAAGGCTGCAGCTCCATGGGAGAATTCTAATCATCCACTCTTTCTTCACCACTCAGACCAACCAGGGATTATGTTGGTTTCTGAACCTTTGGGGGAAGACAACTACTCAGTTTGGGCGCCCTCGATCTTGATGGCACTCCAAATCCAAAACAAATCCGGTTTCATAAACGGAACCGTCAAAAAATCGACCACCAACCAAGAAGAAGCTCTTCAATGGGACAGGTGCAATACTCTTGTCAAGAATTGGCTCATTTCATCTATGAAAAAGGACATGTCAAAATCTGTAATCCATCGCAAGGAAGCTCGAAGTATATGGCTGGAACTACAAGATCGATTCGATCAAACAAATTTCGTTTCCTTGTATCGAATCGAAAATAGTATACACAAGTGTGAGCAAGGAAATCGATCAGTTACGTCTTATTACACAGACCTAAAAGGGATGTGGGATGAGAAAGATGTTCTATGCTCTTTTTCCTGCTTGTAGTTGTGAAGCCGCGACCGAGATCAGCAAATTCATGGAGACACAAAAGACAATGAAGTTCCTCATGGGTTTGAATGAAAGTTTTGAACAAACCCGTGGGAACATAATAGGGATGGATCCATTGTCGAGCCTTAGCAAGGCATACGCCATCGTGATTCGACAGGAGAAACAGTCTCAAGTTATAGCAGACAAAGCCACAACAGTACCCGAATCCGCTGCCTTCTCTGTCAAAGGTTTAAGCCAAGAATTAAGGGAAGCCGCG
This sequence comes from Saussurea involucrata, assembly GCA_033807775.1. NCBI lineage: Eukaryota > Viridiplantae > Streptophyta > Magnoliopsida > Asterales > Asteraceae > Saussurea > Saussurea involucrata. The sequence goes on along the minus strand of CM066314.1, from coordinate 63,189,562 downwards.
AACTCTTGCTTCAACGCTGTCAAGAGAGGAAATCATGATGCCCGTCGTCCAGAAGGAGGTAAGTATTGTGAAAAATGTGATATGACTAATCATAGTACCAAGCATTGTAGAGCTCATATCACATGTCCCTACTGCAACTTAAAAGGGCATTCACAACCATATTGCCGAAAAAGAAAGAATGATCTAGCCGATGGGAGGTTGCACCAACCTAAAGCAAACCTTGTTGGGGCAGCAATCGACTCCACAGAAGGAAAAAATGACGGCTTTCCGCTCACAAAACAGGAATGCCAAATCTTCCTCAACAAACTTCTTGCTCATTCACAATCTTCTTCCGCCAACATGGTCGGTAATATACAAAACTATGAAGAGTTATCGGGTAAATTTCATCACCTTTCACGCGATAGTAACGAGCCCCTTTGGATTTTAGATAGTGGTGCCATCGATCATATTGTTTGTAGTCCTAAGCTTCTCTCCTCTTATAAAACGGTTCTCGATCGTTGGGTCAAATTACCGGATGGCACTTCCATCCCCGTGACTCACATAGGCACTGTCACATTTTCTCCCCAGTTTGTTCTTCATAATGTGCTATGTGTTTCTCAATTTTGCCTCAATCTCATATCAATAAGCAAATTAGGACTTGACTCCTTTTGTGTCACCATTTTTCTAAGACAATTCTGTTTTATACAGGACCTACGATCGGGGAAGACGATTGGGACGGGAACTGAGCAAGAGGGACTCTACCGCCTCAATCTTCTAAAGAAAGCAACATGCAATGCAGTCCGTATCGAGCCCGATAGCTTGTGGCATCACCGTCTTGGTCACCCCTCGGCTAAAGCATCTTCTTTATTTCCTTTTCGTCTAAATAAGTCTAGTGACATAAACCCATGTTCTATTTGCCCTCTTGCAAAATTAACTCGAAAACCTTTTTCATTGAGCTCTAATCGTAGTGCTTCTAGTTTTGATTTGATTCATGTTGATATTTGGGGTGGTTATAAAGTTCCTACTTATTCTGGTGCAAGATATTTCTTGACTATAGTCGATGATTACTCACGTAGTACTTGGGTCTATTTGATGCAACGCAAGTCTGAAGCACGGAATTTACTCGTCAATTTCATATTTTTTGTCGAAACACAATTTTCCAAGCATGTTAAGATGGTTAGAAGTGACAATGGTGTCGAGTTTAACATTCCAGATTTTTACTCTTCACGAGGCATCGTTCATCAAACGAGTTGCATCAACACACCACAACAAAATGGTGTGGCTGAACGTAAACATCGTCACCTACTCAATGTTGCTCGAGCCCTTCTTTTTCAGTCACATTTGACAAAAACTTTTTGGGGTGATGCCATCTTAACCGCCACATACTTGATTAATCGAACTCCCAGTCCTAACCTTCAAGGAAAAAGCCCATTCGAAAAACTCTTTGGTCACCAACCTAGCTATTCTCACCTAAAGGTTTTTGGATGTCAATGTTTTGTATCTACCCATCCATCGCGGCCGTCCAAATTTGATCCAAGATCGGTTGAGTGTATTTTTCTAGGATACCCAAATGGAAAGAAAGGATATAAAGTGTATAATATTGACACACAACAAATCATGTTTTCACGAGATGTTGTTTTTTTAGAAAGTGTTTCCATATAAAACCATTGTTGAAAATTCGAATAATAATCCCGATTCTCTTCCTTATCCGGTCTCACTCAACTCTCCCAATATTTATTTTGATTTTACCACTTTGTCTCCTGAAAACCCAATATCCACAACCAACCCAACTTCTGTAGATGAGTCATCAACTCACAATCACACTCCTTCTCCACCTTCTTCATCTACACAAACCATGCCTCCACCATCCACAATTCATCCTAATCCACCATCTCCAAATTCACCATCGAATTCTATTTCGGATTGTGAACCAGGGCAACAACAGTCACCCGCTCAACCACAAGCTCGACGCTCTACTCGTGCCACCAAAGTCCCTACGGTATTGCATGACTTTCATGTTGAGGCGGCTCTCCCATCTCGTACTGTTCTATCTTCTTCCCCGAACGAGGTCGTCACTCCAGGTATGGCTCATAACATTTCTTCCGTTCTCTCTTACGCACATCTTTCCCAAACTCATAGAGTCTTTACTGCTAACATCAGTTTGCAAAAAGAACCATCATCTTTTTCTCAGGCAGTACGTGACCCAAAATGGAGGGAAGCCATACGTCTAGAAATAGAAGCATTACAGTCCAACAAAACATGGAGTTTGGTGTAGCCTCCGTCCCACAAACAACCCATTGGATGTAAATGGGTGTACAAAATCAAGTATAATCCTGATGGCACCGTAGAACGCTACAAAGCACGCTTAGTGGCGAAAGGTTATAGCCAAGTTGAGGGACTTGATTATCGTGAGACATTCGCTCCTATGGCAAAGCTTACAACCGTACGTGTATTGTTGAGTCTTGCCGCTCTCAAGAATTGGCATCTTCACCAACTCGATGTCAACAATGCTTTCCTTAACGGCGATCTTCATGAGGATGTTTATATGCAGTTGCCACCTGGATTCGAACAAAAGGGGGAGAAGCCTGTCGTATGCAAATTACACAAGTCCCTTTATGGGCTGAAACAAGCCTCTCGGCAATGATTTTTAAAACTATCAACAACTCTCAAGACAGCCGGGTTTCAACAATCTTTGTCGGACTACTCTTTATTCGTTCGCAATCACAATGGCATCTTTACGGCTCTTCTAGTCTATGTAGACGATGTCATACTCGCCGAAAATAGCCTGGATGATATAACAAAGACTAAGGTATTCTTGTCGAGTCAATTCAAGTTGAAAGATATGGGAAAATTAAAGTATTTTCTGGGCTTGGAAGTGGCGTGATCAAAACAAGGTATTGTACTTAGCCAACGCAAGTATGCACTAGAAATCTTGGAAGACACGGGGTTCTTAGGAGCTAAGCCTTCACGGTTTCCTATTGAGCAAAACATGCATCTCACGCAAGGTGATGGCAAATTGCTACAAGATGCATCAAGGTACAGAAGAATGGTTGGACGCCTTGTGTATCTTACCATCACAAGACCTGATTTAGTTTATGCCGTGCACACTCTCAGTCAATTCATGGACAAGCCAAGGGAACCCCACTTGGAAGCAGCTTATAGAGTGTTGCGGTATTTGAAACAAACTCCAGGACAAGGTATTTTTCTGCCTTCTACCGGAGCTTTGGAACTAAAAGCATATTGTGATGCAGATTGGGCAAGATGTAAAGATACAAGAAGGTCAACAACGGGGTATTGTATATTCCTTGGAAATGCTCCAATCTCATGGAAGACGAAGAAGCAAAGTACAGTTTCTCGTTCAAGTGCAGAGGTTGAATATCGTTCTATGGCAACGACTTGCTGCGAGGTAACATGGTTGTCCTATATTTTGCGTGATTTGGGTGTTAGAAAAATACAACTAGTAAGTTTATATTGCGACAACAAGGCAACAATACATATAGCTTCTAATCCTGTATTTCATGAGAGAACAAAGCATATTGAGATTGATTGTCATGTTGTGAGAGAAAAGTTGCAAAGGGGTATAAAAAAGACTCGGTACGTCAAGACACAAGAACAGCTGGCGGACATCTTTACAAAGCCTTTAAGCTCGAATCAATTTCGAGTACTGTTAGACAAGTTGGGAGTGATCAATATCCACTCCAACTTGAGGGGGAATGATAAGAATCCCTGATATCATGCAATTAGAAAAGATTGGATTGCTGATATCTTGCAATTAGAAAAGATATTATTCGGTTACGATTCATGGCCAAAAATAAGCTCCTGTAAATTAGCTTTATGATTGTAATCTCTGTGTATAAAAAGACTTGATTGTACAGTGAATAAACATACAGAAAATACAAATTTCTCTCTTTATTTTTTCATGGTATATTGATTTAAGATCAAGTAATTAATTCGATTGCCGTTTCCAATAAACTATGAAGCTACTAAATAGTCATGTAAAACATGGAAAGGGTAGTACGTTAACCTTCTTTTTTCAGAATACAAATCCTTTTCTATGACCGTAAATAAGACTTTGTTTTATGTCAGTAATGAGAAGGTGTACATTTTGGTACCAAAAATGCTACTTGAGGTAATATTCGAAGAATGTTTGAAAGACGTTATTGAGAACCTTCACAAAAAATGTTATCCTATAAGCGCTTGTGGGAATCTATTTTTTTGGGTCATTTACTAAAAGCTTACTCGGGTAAGCGTGAAACATCCAAAAATCACAACAAATTTAAACCTTAATTTTATAAGGTCTAAGACAACTATTTCCAAATATTTTATACATAAATGGAGAAGTCATAACAAGGTTCGTATATACATCCAACTATTATAAACAACCTACTAATCTAATCCATAACATGCGCGATCAGATTATAAGGGTTGTCTATAAATCTCAAAAACATCAATGTTTTCCCTAACTTCTCCATTACGTCACCAAAAGCATAGCTCTGGAACTTCTCGACACTCATCCCTGCTTATCCCTTCCCGAGCTATTACCTTGTAAGAAAAGTTAATTTGAAAAGATTAGGCTTACTCCTAGTGAGAACATCCAGTTTTCCAAATTAACACTTTATAAGCTTTGAAACCAAATGTAAGCAAAGCATATAAACAAACCTGATTTGCCACCATTCTTACCGTACACATAACATCTTTCGATGATGGGAATATACCCGATTCCATGAATATGACAAACACTAAGTAAGTCATAGTATCACGTTCGAGAGCCTACTACGAATCATCACAGATTCTAGATCATTGCTCATGTCCAAGAAATTACAATTTACTTTATGCCTATTCCTTGGAGTGGAAGTAGAGATTACAATTAAACGCATGCCTATCTCTTATCTTCCCATAGAAATCAGGAATTACGATTAACTCACGCCTATTCCAAGATTTCACGTCACAATTTGAAATGGGAATTACAATTAACTCATGCCTATTCCACGTTATCAAAATAATGCCAGTGCCTATGGATCCATTATACTTCCTAGCATATGTGCGTGGTATCAAACCAAATCATACATCAAAGCATAACATACTAGCATCAAATTATAAGTATGTTCGTACTGCTAAGATTGAATTTCGAAAAATAAATCATACCTGCCAAAAGTTACCAAAACTCTTAGTTACCGGGAACTCAGGAGTATCCAGAACATTAGACTTACCGGACATCAGAAGTATCCGGGTAACAATACTATCCGGACAAGTTGTTCGGAACTCATACCCGGAAACCATCAGAATCCGGAAACATCCGGAACCATTATCGGAAACTACAATTTACCGGAAACATAATACAATCCGGATGTTATCCGGATACCAAAGTAACCCGGTAACAGCCAGTAACTTATCTGTCCGGATACTACTTTTTACCGGATGCTACATTTTGTCCGGACACCATCAACAGGTGTTTACCGGATACTTACATTTCATCCGGTAACTTCGATCTGTACATCGATTTCACTTTAAAAACTCATCTCAGATCAATTTTCCATCAACTTCATATCAGTATACACTTACTAAAACATTTAAACCATTTACAATCACATGTTTCATTCGATTTCAGCTTCAATTATTTCAGAAGGAGATGAACTCACCTGAATAGGAATCGACTTCTAACAGGACTTGATTTCCAACTACCACTCCAATAATTCAATAACCTATTTCAGAAGATGGATTTGCTCATAAACATCCCTCTTAAATAGTCAATTGAAAGAGCAGTTGAATTCCTTACCAAAATGGGATTTAGAGTTCGTCTTTCTTCTACACCTTTTTGGAACCGACTTCATATTCAAAGAATTTGAGATATTCTCAAATTTCAGCCGACTCCAACATATATACATACTCAACATTTAATTAATGACCAAACGAACCTCTAAGTTTCAAATTCCACAATTAACTTAAACTTTGAGTCAATTACCATTTTACCCCTTTCTCGACATTCCGTTTAAAAATAATACTTCCATTATTTTAAACATTCTTCCCAAAATAAAAGTACATTGACTTTGGAAATTTCGAGGTGTTACAAATCTCCCCAACTTGAAAATGATTTCGTCCCCGAAATTAAAGTTAGGTAAATAAATGAGGATATATATTCTTCATATCCTCTTCGGTTTCCCAAGTCACATTAGCACCTCTGTGATGTTTCCATTGTACTTTCACCATAATCACTTCCTTATGTCGTAGCTTCTTAGTTGTCCTTTCTAAAATTGCTTCTGGTTCCTCCACGCAACGACTCTTCTCATCCACTCTTACTTCAGAAAGTGGTATAACATTTTCTTCTTCGGCTAAGTATTTCTGAAGATAACAGATATGAAAGGTATTATGGATTCCTTCTAATTCAGGTGGAAGATCCAACTGATATGCTTGAAGCCCTACTCGTTTGGTTATAGTGAAAGGTCCAAGAAAACGAGGACTCAGCTTTCCACGTTTTCCAAACCTTATCACACCCTTCCACGGGGATACCTTTAGCATCACCCGCTCCCCAACTTGGAATTCTTTCGGCCTTCTTTTCGGATCGACGTAACTCTTTTGTCGATCTTGAGCCGCCTTCATGTGCTTCCGAATCTCTTTCACTTTATCTGCCGTTTGTTGTACAATTTCAGGACCAGCAAATTGTTTTTCTCCAGCTTCTAACCAACACACCGGAGTTCTATACTTCCGTCCATACAAGGCTTCGAAAGGTGTTCTTCCAATACTGGAATGATAACTATTGTTATACGCAAACTTCACTAAGGGTGAATACGTATCCCAGTTACCTTCAAAGTCTATCACACATGACCTGAGCATATCTTCTAAAGTATGAATGGTTCTTTCACTTTGCCCGTCCATTTGAGGATGATAAGCAGTGCTCAAATTCACTCGTGTGCCCAATTCTTCTTGTAGTGACTGCCAAAACCTTGAAGTAAATCGGTTGTCACGGTCAGAAACTACAGACATAGGTATGCCGTGTCTTGACACTACTTCATCAATATAAAGCTTGCCTATCTTATCAATCGGTGATGATTCTCTCATTGCCAAGAAGTGAGCACTTTTAGTTAACCGATCCACGATTACCCAAATAGTATCGTTACCTTTCAACGTCCTTCGTTACTTAGTCACAAAATCCATGGCAATCTTATCCCATTTCCATTCAAGAATCTCCAAAGATTGTAGACTCTCGTAAGGTCGTTGATGTTCAGCCTTTACTAACGAACACGTCACACAATTCTCTACATATTGAGCCACGTCTAATTTCATAGTTGGCTACCAATAGTGTAGCTTCAGATCTCTATACATCTTAGTACTTCCAGGATGTATAGAATACTTAGACTTGTGGGCGTCTTCGAGAATTAACTCTCGGTTTCCTCCCACCTTTGGCACCCAAATGCGGCCTTGGAACAATTTGACCCCACGACCATCTTCAGTCAGTTGAAGACGTTGTTTGACCATAACTTCTTCTTTCAAATTTTCTTCTAATAGAACTTCCGCTTGTGCCACTTTGATTCTTTCAATCAGACTTGACGTCACATCGATTCTGGCGTTAGTCGATTTCAAACATCCACTTTATTCTTTTCTACTTAAGGCATCAGCCACAACATTTGCTTTACCGAGATGGTAATGCAATTCACAATCACAATCTTTAAGTAAATCTAACCAACGCCTTTGCCTCATATTTAACTCATTCTAATCAAATACATGTTTTAAACACTTATGATCAATGAAAAGAGTGCACTTTGTTCCATATAAATAGTGTGGCCACAACTTCAATGCAAACACTACTGCTGCTAGTTCCAAATCATGGGTAGGGTAATTCTTTTCATGTTCTTTGAGTTGTCTTGATGCGTAAGCAATCACTTTGCCACGTTGCATCAATACACACCCCAAACCCATCTTTGACGCATCACTATAAATGACTAAATCTTCCGTTCCTTCCGGTAGTGCAAGAACAGGTGCTTCACATAACTTCTTTTGTAAAGTTCTAAAGGTTGACTCTTGCTTTTCAGTCCATACAAACTTTACATTCTTCCGAGTCAGAATGGTCAAGGCAGAAGCAATCTTTGAGAAATCTTTTATAAATCTCCGGTAATAACCTGCCAGACCCAAGAAACTTCATATCTCCGATGCGTTCTTTGGTGTTTCACAGTTCGTCATTGCTTCTATCTTTGCCGGATCCACTTTGACCCCTTCAGAAGTAATCACATGACCTAGAAATTGTACCTCTTTTAACCAAAATTCACACTTTGAAAATTTTGCGTACAATTTCTCCTTCCTCAGAACGTCTAAGACTCCACGAAGGTGGCATTCATGATCGGCTTCATTCCTTGAATAAACAAGTATGTCATCAATGAACACGATGACAGCCTTGTCTAAGAATGGTCGACACACTCTGTTCATTAAATCCATGAACATAGCTGGAGCATTGGTCAACCCAAAAGGCATCACGAGGAATTCAGAATGCCCATACCTTGTTCTGAACGCCATCTTAGGTATATCTTCATCTCTTACCCTTACTTGGTGATAGCCCGACCTCAGATCAATCTTGGAAAAGCATCATGCGCCTTGGAGTTGATCAAATAAATCATCAATCCTTGGAAGTGGATACTTATTCTTAATAGTCACCTTATTCAGCTCCATGTAGTCAATGCACATTCTCATAGTGCCGTCCTTCTTTTTGACAAATAATACTGGAGCTCCCCAAGGTGAAGAACTTGGCCTAACAAATCCCTTTTCCATTAGCTCTTGCAGTTGAGACATCATCTCTTTCATTTCAGTCGGTGCTAAACGATACGGCGCACGCGCTATCGGTGCCGCTCCAGGGACAAGATCAATTCTGAACTCTATTTGTCGTTCTGGCGGTAAGCCTGGAAGATCATCAGGGAACACATCTGGGAATTCTCGTACCACCTTTATATCATCCACTCTCTTCTTTTCTACTTTAGCATCCAAAACATATGCTAAATAGGATGAACATCCTTTTACTAGACTTTTACGCGCTTTGGCAACAGAAATTAACGAAACTTCCCCTTTTCTCTTTTCCCCATAGATGAATACAGCATCATTGTCGGGTATAGGAATCCAAATTAATTTTTTGGCACAAAGAATTTCTGCCTGATTGATTGTCAACCAATCCATACCCACGACTAGATCAAATCCCCCAATTTCCATCAATATCAGGTCAATCGGAAATTTCTTTTCTTCTATCGTAATCATACAACCCTCAAGTCTTTCTCGAACTAAGACTTGACCCCCGTTAGCTATTTCGACTACTAAGGCATCTTCCAAGGCAGTGACAGACATAGCTAACTTTTGATAGAACGACTTTGATATAAAAGACAAATTGGCACTACAGTCATATAATACTCGTGCAGGAATAGAGTTAACAAGAAATGTACCAGAAACAACATCTTTAGATTCCTTTGCCTCATCAGCCATCATATGAAATGCCCTGCCCACTAGCCTTTGAGTATTTGGCTTCCTTCCTTGATCTCCACCCTTCCTTAACTTTGGGCAGTCTTTTCGGAAGTGGTCGAGTTGTTTACACTCAAAACAGGCCAGTCCTTGAATGGGACAGTTTGCAACTTGGTGACCAGTCTTTCCACATTTGAAACATTCATTTGAAACCACTCGGCACGGGCCAAAATGTTTGATTCGACATTTCTGGCACCAGTTCGGTTCCCGTCGAGACTCAAAGCAAACATTCTTGCCAAATGATATAGATTTCTAAGAAGATTCTGACCGACCTTCCCATTTCCTTTTCTCTCCTTCTTGTGCCTTTTCTTTCTTATCTCTGGCATACACTTCTTCTACTATTTTGGCTTCTTCTATCGTTTCCCTCAACGTCAAGGCTTTAGAATTCCGAACTCTTGACATCATGTCAGCCGGTAAGCCCTTCAGATAAGCTTTAATCTTCTCTTTTTCAGTTGGAGCCACATGCCCCACTAGATTCAACTTTTCTAAGAATATTCGAGTATATTCTCTTACTGACAAGTTTCCCTTCTTAAGAGTTCGAAACTCTTCTTCAATTCGGTCCATTTCATTCTCGTTGCAGTACTCTTCTAGAATCTTTCTTTTGAACGACTCCCATGTCATGGCGGCCAAAACTGTAGCCGTTACTGTCGACGTCACAATGTTCCACCAGGTCAAGGCATTTCCGCGTAACATATGTGATCCATACCTGACCTTTGATTCTTCATCACACTCACAAGCTCTAAAAGTTTGTTCCACCTCCCTAATCCAGTTCATGCAAGAAATCAGATTATCTGATCCAGCAAACTCTGGTGGCTTACAGCTCAGAAACGTTTTATAAGAGCAAACTCTCTCCACCCTTCTGTTAACATTCAACATTGTGTTAACAGGCGGAGTTACCATACCAGCACCCGTCTCCGTTCTTCGGGACTCAGCACTTCTGTCATTGAACACTTTCATAATCATCTCTTATTGTTGCGCCAGTGCGTTATTCATAACTCGCATCATATTCTCCATCATGCGAGATTCCATGGTGGATTCCGTCGTCACCGGATTAGAGGTACCGACATTCGTTCGTTGCGCTTGACTTTCTCCTCCTCCTATTATAGGTGGCCTTGGTGGACTTTCGTAAGTTCCAACCCTTTCAAGTTGCTTCTCCACCACCCATTCATTCACTGCCCTCTCTTCCGAAGAATTAGGGAATCTGGTTGGTGTATTCACCATTGTATTCTGAGATATACAAAAGATAACCATAAGAAATGGCTATACATACTCAAACACAGGAAACGTACTATAACGTTCATTAATTGCCATAACAATTTAGAAACAAGTATGCTTACGTAACAATATATTCATAATAACAGTAGCTAATTGGAATTATGAACATACTATGCATAAGAATCCTCGTTACCATTATCACAGTTCATAATTCACGTATTTCCGTCGACTCTAAGACTATCCCGGCTTAGTACTTCTAACCAAATCTCACAAATCATGACTTAATTCATCTCAGCTTAAGTCTAGGTATCTCACGATCATACCTAGATCAGTTAAACTACGGCTCTGATACCAAACTGAAACATCCAAAAATCACAACAAATTTAAACGTTAATTTTATAAGGTCCAAGACAACTATTTCCAAATATTTTTTACATAAATGGAGAAGTCATAACAAGGTTCGTATATACATTCAACTATTATAAACAACCTACTAATCTAATCCATAACATGTGCGATCAGATTATAAGGGTTGTCTACAAATCTTCAAAACATCAATGATTTCCCTAACTTATCCATTACGTCACCAAAAGCATAGCTCTGGAACTTCTCGACACTCATCTCTACTTATCCCTTCCCGAGCTATTACCTGGTAAGAAAAGTTAATTTGAAAAGATTAGGCTTACGCCTAGTGAGAACATCCAGTTTTCCAAATTAACACTTTATAAGCTTTGAAACCAAATGTAAGCAAAGCATATAAACAAACCTGATTCGCCACCATTCTTACCGTACACATAACATCTTTCGATGACAGGAATATACCCGATTCCATGAATATGACAAACACTAAGTAAGTCATAGTATCACGTTCGAGAGCCTACTACGAATCATCACGGATTCTAGATCATTGCTCATGTCCAAGAAATTACAATTTACTTTATGCCTATTCCTTGAAGTGGAAGTAGAGATTACAATTAAACGCATGCCTATCTCTTATCTTCCCATGGAAATCAGGAATTACAATTAACTCACGCCTATTCCAAGATTGCACGTACAATTTGAAATGGGAATTACAATTAACTCATGCCTATTCCTCATTTGTAATAACCAGGTATGTCATTGATTTATTTAATGTTATTATTTTTAATTTAAGAAAGGTTTGGAGTTAGTTTTATAAATGTTAGTTAAGTAATTATGGAGTTAGAAGTTAAGGGGTAAGTTTTAATTTTTATATGGAAGTATAAGTGGGTGTTTTGTCAAATGAATGAAGTCTAGGGTTGTTTGGTCATTTTACCCAAACATCACCTCCACCACCGCCATTATCACCTCACAAGGAGGAGGTGTCTTCCTTTGAGACTCTTAGCAAATATCCAAGTGAAAGTGTGTGTGTGTGTGTGTTTCGGTTGAGAGAGAGATAGAGCTCTAGAAAGGAAAGAAGAGGAAGGACAAGATTTGTTGCTGAAAATTGAAGGTTCATCTTATTAAGATTAAAGGTATGTACCCTCTTAATCTATCTTTATTATTTAGATAAAGTTTTATGTAAGTTTTGATGGGTTTTGATGATTTATGGATGAGTTGGGGAATCTGAGCATATGGTTAGGTTATGTTAATAGTCTTAAACATATCTTCATAATTACAGTAACATGCATAGCTTAAAATTTTAGAATTCTGGGTTTTAAGAAGAACAATGGACTGAGACATTCATTAAAGTCGCAACAGTGGGTTGCGACAATGTTGAATTTATGATCTTCATGAATGTCGCAACCTTGAGTTGCGACTTGCTCGTGAAGTCGCAATAGTGGGTTGTGACTTGGTGTTATGTCACAACAGTTGGTTGCGACTTGAGAGGGTTGTCGCAACAGTTGGTTGCGACATGAGGGAGAAGTCGCAGTAGTTAGTTGCGACTTGGTACTGTGTCGCAGTAGTTGGTTGCGACTTGGTGTAGTATATTGCGACATAGAATATTTCCATGGTTAATTGCGACTTGAGTCGAGGATTTCAGGATTTTAGAGATTTTAGTCTTTAAAAGAAATATTTGTATTTATGTGGTACAGATTCCGTGAAACGGGACTGAAGAAATTGGAGTGCTTGGTAATAGCGTGGGAGGATCTTGGAAATAAACGAATCAAGTGAGTTTTTATCTAAAATGTTTTCAAATGGAATACATATATGTGAATGAGTGTAATATTGTGCATATAGTGTTTATATGAGTATTACATTGTATGGGTGCTAGTAGGCTTGGCTTAGGACCGGTGAAAGTTGGATGTACAGAGGGACAGTGGTGTTGGATGTATTTAGTACAGCGGTGTAAATTAATTAATTGGCTTGCTACCAATTAATATGGCCAAGAGAAAGAGAAAGAGAAAGAGAAAGAGAAAGAGATGAAAAGATACATGATGCATGAGTCATATTTGGTATTTTATTATGTGCATTATGTGTATTGAATGTTTGTAAAAGATGATTTTTAACTAACGAGGATTTTCTCACTAGACCTCAAGGTCTATCCCTCATTTTGTTTTAAAATATGTATTCCAGGTCAAGGAGCAAATAAGGGACAGTGATAGGATATATCATGTTTAGCTTTTGGAAGATATATGACGATGAAGATTAGAGATGTGTTTTGCATATGTTATGATATTTTGTACCTTATTATAAATGGAAAAGTTTGTACTGAAAGACCTATTTGGTTAAGATAAGGGACCATAAATGAAATATGATGTATTGTTTTGTGGTGAAATATATGTTATTTGTATGTTGGGAATCCGGGTTGTTACATCATTTCACGTCAACGGTAATTACAATTAACTCATACGTATTCCACGTTATCAAAATAATGTCAGTGCCTATGGATCCATTACACTTCCTAGCATACGTGCGTGGTATCAAACCAAATCATACATCAAAGCATAACATATTAACATCAAATTATAAGTATGTTCGTACTGCTAAGATTGAATTTCGATAAATAAATCATCCCTGCCAAAAGTTACCAAAACTCTTAGTTACCGGGAACTCGGGAGTATCCGGAACATCAGACTTACCGGACATCAGAAGTATTTGGGTAACAATACTATTCGGACAAGTTGTCCGAAACTCATACCCGGAAACCATCAGAATCCGAAAACATCTGGAAACATTATCGGAAACTACAATTGACCGGAAACACAATACAATCCGGATGTTATTCGGATACCAAAGTAACCCGGTAACATCCGGTAACTTATCTGTCCGGATACTACAATAAATAATGCTTACCGGATGCTACACTTTGTCCGGACACCATCAATAGGTGTTTACCGGATACTTACATTTCATCCGGTAACTTCGATCTGTACATCGATTTCACTTTAAAAACTCATCTCAGAACAATTTTCCATCAACTTCATATCAGTATACACTTACTAAAACATTTAAACCATTTACAATCACATATTTCATTCGATTTCAGCTTCAATTATAAGAAGGAGATGAACTCACCTGAATAGGAATCGACTTCTAACAAGACTTGATTTCCAATCTACCACTCCAACAATTCAATAACCTATTTCAGAAGATGGATTTACTCATAAACATCCCTCTTAAACAGTCAATTGAAAGAGCAATTGAATTCCTTACCAAAATGGGATTTAGAGTTCGTCTTTCTTCTGCACCTTTTTGGAACCGACTTCATATTCAAAGAATTTGAGATATTCTCAAATTTCAGCCGACTCCAACATATATACATACTCAACTTTCAATTAATGACCAAACCAACCTCCAAGTTTCAAATTCCACAATTAACTTAAACTTTGAGTCAATTACCATTTTACCCCTTTCTCGACATTCCGTTTAAAAATAATACTTCCATTATTTTAAACATTCTTCCCAAAATAAAAGTACATTGACTTTGGAAATTTCGAGGTGTTACAAAGCGTTTACCGGTAAAATTCAACACAGTCATTTACTTACCGAGTAACATTTTAGTTCACCAAAACGGTATCGTCATCAACAATTTTCTTGGTAATTGCTAACCATGGTAAGAGTCTTCGTCGTCATTACCGGGTAAAACCCTTGGTCATTACCTTAGCTCCTACCAGGTAAGATTCTTGGTTCTTTAACATATTCATCCGGTAAGGTAATTTGTCTTGGTAAGCGCTTACCCGGGTAAGCGTTTGGTAAACGGCTCCTAAGAAAAGAACTAATAATCTTATCCAGTAAGACGCATAGCAAGGAGTTTTATAATACTTTACTAAGAACTAATAATCTTATCCGATAAGAGGCATAGCAAGGTGTTTTATAATACTTTACTAAGAACCAATAATCTTATCCGATAAAAGACATAGCAAGGAGCCAAATATCGATAATCTTACCTGGTAATTGATGGAAAATACTTTTACCCGATATCTATTTATATTATTAAAGACGATTATATTTCCATTTTGTTTAAACATGAATTTTGGAGTTTTTTTGGTTAATTATGAGTTGCAATAAGTGAAAACCATCATTAAAAAATCTAAGAACAACAAAAACTTTCCAACTCTTTGGTCAATCAACCATTATAAATTTATAGTTATGCTGTTAAAATCGGATATCGGTGCGATATCGGTCAAGGACCGATATTCGATATCTCGGATATATCGGTGATATATCGGTTTATATAATGTTTTTTAGAATTATATATATATATATATATATATATATATATATATATATATATATATATATATATATATATATATATGCATCCATAAACTTATCATATGCATTAATTAAAAACATAGTTCAACATCAAAACATCAACTTAAATAAGGTTTCACATAACAAAATAGAAAAAGTGTTCATGAATGAAACGAGCTAATTGCAAGTAACAGGTTCTTTCAATCTACTAATCCCTCCACTCATTCTTTTATCGCACAAAGTACACCATATTAAAAAAAAATGTTAGATCTTTCCATAACCCCTATTCCCAAGCCATGTCGCCATTGAGGCATTTTGTACCCGCATCCGATGAAGTAGTATTAGGCAGGGTCGGGGTCACAGATGCTCCTGAAGATTGACCCCCTTCCATTTACAGATCCTATGAACAGCGTAATCTATTAAGTCACTAGACTAAGTCACTATCAAGTATCAACAGCTTAATCTATTAAGTCACTAACACACAGACAACTAAGAAGCTTGCTGTAACTGAACTTAATTGGTACTTGGGAGTAAAATAGGCCTGGAACAGAAAGAAACGAAGAAGAAAGAGTCAAAGAACCTGCGTGGAACTTAGAAGCTTGCTGGAACTGAACTACAGAAAGAAAATTGGAAGGGTTCGAAGCTTGCTAGTTGCTGGAACTGGAAGTCTGGAAGTGTTCGAAGCTTGCTAGTTGCTGGAACTGGAAGTCTGGAAGTGTTCGAAGCTTGCTGGAACTGAAGAAAAAAGAAAGAAAGAAGAAAGACAAAAGAGGCATTGTTTTCTTTCTTAAAAGTTAAACCTAAGTCCTGAATTAAAAAAAAAGCCCATCAGAGAAAGTCATTAAAAAAGCCCAAAAATATCACTCTTAAAAAATCGCGATTTTGGACCGATATTTGAACCTAAAAATCTGCCGATATATCGGTCAATATCGCCGATATATCGCTGGCCGATATATTGGCCGATATTTTGCACCAATATTTTGCGGATGACCGATATATCGCGATTTTAACAGCATAGATTTATAGTTTATAATGATCATAAACTTCATACCCTCGATTTACAAAAAAGGCTTGGCATCCCGCCGCATTGTGCGGGTAGCCAACTAGTATTATATTAATACGTCAATAAAATAAAAATCATATTATATTTTAATTTTTCAAATAACGATTAAAATGACATAAATACCCCTAAGTTAACCGAGAAAAGGTTGGTGGATTTAGGACAAGGGACTCAATCCATAACAAAAATAAAAACATGATGACTATACATGTAATTTTTCCATTTGAGGACCCAATCCAGAATTTTTAATAACGGGACCAAACTCATAATTTACTCTAATAAATAGTATATATTACTATAATAATATAGCATATGTATATATTACAATTTTTATTTTTAATAAAAATATAAGAATAAACTGAAAAAAGTTTAAAGTGCCAATCATTTAACAATTTTTCTTAACAATTGTTAGAGCAAGAGACTAAATCCAGTCACTTTTGTAAACCATAAAAGTGCAGGGACGTAAATTGTTATATCAGGACAAACCATATAGACCAAATTTTTAGCTTGATCAATTTATTACAATAATAAGAGTAAACTACAAATTTTGCCCCTGTAGTTTTAGGTTGATTACGAACAAAAGCCATGAACCATAAAATACATGACTAGGTTCCTCGTGATTTCGTTTTCGTTCTCGTTTATGGGTCGGGTCCCTTGCCCTAACTTTCATTACAAACTCCAACAAGTTTGTGTCATTTTAGCCTTTCTTATAATTTCTTTCATTTTCTATTAAAAATAATTCATATTACATGTAACTGATATAATATAATATAATTTACCGCAAATCCCCCCCCCCCTCCTCTCTCTCACTCACTCACTTGAAGCACTTAGCATCCAAAAGAGCTTCACCTTCAAAAGGCTCCTGGTCTTCGATCATCTGGTTCACACGCTCCTTCTGTGCTTCATCCGAAAGATCGACCTTGGTCCACTCATACAGCTCCATGTCGTAGCACTCGTCCATCACAAACTTGGGGATTTCTGGCCCACGAAACAGCCACAATCCCTTCACCTTGAATGGTGGCTCGTTTCCAATGATAAGCATCTTTCCGAAAGCGTATTTCCGTGCAAGATCCATTCTCTGCAGGAAACCACCAACCTTGTTCATGGTAACAAATGAGACAGTGTTCTCATCATTGTACTTGTAATTGCAAAACCAAAGAGAGTAGCCCTCTGGATCAAACATATCCCAGAAACCTGCACCACAAAGTAAAACAAAGAATACATCAACTAAATAGCAACATGCTAACTATGTTGATATTCTATTAGGCAAATGCGTCAAAAAGTAGCAAAGTTTGGTTTAGTTCCTATTTATGTAATTAGGAAATCTTGGTTCCCAATTGATGTAACAAATAGGGATGGCAAAAAAACGGAAACCGAAATTTTAGGGCCGGGTTCAGGGACTTCTTATCAGGGACAGGGCGGGGATCAGAGACATACTCAGGGATTTATTAGCGGGCAGGGGTGGGGACCATGATCACCGGCCCGGCCCGATATGCGTATGTATATATATGTATTAGTATATCTCTCTATCTATCTATATACCTATAGGGTTGGGTTCCGGTGAGAAGTGCCAACTTTGGGGAGAAGAGTGAGAAGTGGTTATCAACCGTTGGATGAGAAATGGACGCACATTAGGGTAAGATGCACCGTGATGCACCGGATCAATTACCTTTCAAGCTGCAATTCATGGAAGGGTATTTGATTAAAAGTGATCAACAATTTAAAAATACTTCTCACATGATCCCATGCCTCTACCCCTATATACATGTGTGTTAATTTATATATATAATATCATTAAGAAAATACTAGCATTAAAGTTTAAAAGATTATGATCCATTTTAGACTTGCATGTTTAAAAAAATTGTAATATAATTTTAGTTGTAAATATCAACATTTTGTAATTTTTTCGGGCCGGCTTCGGTTTCAGGTTCGGGTATAACCAACGGTGAACAGAGAAACCAACGGGGAAAAAGAATTTTTACCCTTAACGGGTTCCCTAACAGGAATCAGGGAAACCGCGGGGACCGAACGGGTTCGGGGTTGTTACGTAGACGATTTTGGTTATCGGTTTTGGGGACGGGGATACCAATAACCGGCCCGAACCCGGCCCTTTGCCATTCCTAGTAACAAAATTTCAAAACTTCCCATTTTCACTGAAAACATAATAATCTTGCAACACTTAATGGCATGGATACAAAAATAAAAATACCTTTAATTGCAACCTCACGGAAGTTGGTCTTGGTGTTGGAGTAAAGCCTCTTCCAGTCATCGAGAACCATCTTACTTGGGGGAAGTAGATCAAGGGGGTTCTTTGCCTTGGGCTTTGGTGCCTCTTCCTCCTCTCCATTAGCTTCAGGCTTAGGCTTGGGAGCTTCTTTTTTAGGCTCGGGTTTTGGTTTAGCCTCTTTTGGCTGTTCTGGTATCTTTTGTGAAGGAAGAGGCAGCACAGCATCTGCCTGCTTCACTTCACCAATGATCTTACTGAAGTTGGGTTGATTAACCATGGTCCAGAAATACCTCTCGACATGAGGATACTCAGAAGTGAAGCTCTTGGTCATGAGCATTTTAAAGCCGTACAACATGTTGCATGTCATGATGATGTCAGCCAAGGTCACGGCATGACCAACCAAGAAAGTATGTGAAGCAAGATGTGTGTTCAAAGCATCAAGACCCCTCTTCAAACCAGCAATATAAGCCTCCTCAGCCTTCAAACCATACACATAAAATTATCAGTTGGAAGTAGAAAAAAATAACATCCAACTCCAAACATTAAAATTTAAAAACATCAAATTATATTACAGTGTCAGGTTAAGCCACCAAACAGGAATACTGGAATACTTTCTAATTTTAGGCAGAGGGCATCACATGGTGTACTAAAGTTTGCTAAGAATATAATTTTCTCACAGAAGGGCTAAAAAGAGCAAAATTCAAAACATGAATGACTGCAGATAATAAAAAAAAGAGAACTAACAGTACGAATGTAGGGAGAATATCCGAATCTTGGCATGCCCCAGCCCCTCAAATTTGTATCGAGTTCAAATGAAGAGAAGTCAATCCACTGCTCAATTTGGGCCTGTACAAAAATTTTAAGGATATATGCATTCATATTCCATCGTCACTAGAAAAGAACACTTGCGAAAAGCCGAAAAGAAAAAGAAGTTACATATTCTATCGGTGAAGACCCAACGAGAGAATTTCCAGGCTTCAAACGGGCAACTGCAGCAACCAATATGACAAAATAAGCACCATCACCCATAATTGAAAGAAGATCAGAAACAAAAGCTATTTGGTCCCTCACCATAGCGAGTAATTGCATTACTCTCAAAAACAGCACCATCAGGAGTCTCAAGGACAGGAATCTACATCAACCACAAATCATAACATGTAAAACATTGAATAAAGTTTTGCATTTTTGTAAAAAAATCAGTTTAAACCAAAAAAGGCACCTTTCCAATAGGGTTCATCTTAAGAAACTCGGGAGTCTTATTTGACACACCCATCTCAAAATTATCAGCCATCTTAATGTCAACACCAAGATATTCTGCAGCAATTAACACCTTGTACACATTCTTGTTTACATTCCCAGAATGCAAGATCTGCAACCAGATTATATAATACATCAAACAAAAAACAATTAGTTTGACAAAAATATATAAATATCAAATGATCTCAAAACCACATAAACCCTCGTTGAGATACCAAACGATTTCAAAAACATGTAAAAAGATAACAGGTTGTGAGTTGTGACATACAGAAAAATGTTTATAAACATGCTAACAAATGACAGATTTGTCAGGTTTGGTAATTGGTACAAAAGATACAAGATAAAAACCCTCATGTTTGGAACAATTTCCAAATCAAAGAGTTTGTTTAGGAATTTATGCATAACCTAAATTTTACTAATCATTAGAATCAAACGGAATCAATTAGTTGATCAGATGTATATAGCGATTCAGTCTCAAATACACCAAAGGGCCTTTAGCCTAGCGGTATCGGAGCCCTTGGCCTTGTAGGAGGTCATGTGTTCAACCCTCACCAAAGGTGATGAGGGTGTATGAGTTTATTTATTTCATTTGACGTATATAAATATTATATACTTAAAAAAAATAGTCTCAATACAAAATAGAAGAAAAACAACTAGAAGATATAGTACACTATTAAACATCTAGCGTTTCCAGTTGATACCCGGCCTATATAGGGGTGGTATCGGGTACAAACCAAATAGATTGTACAAACTATACAAACTCATCTCCACCAATCACGTAACTTCTTTTTTTATATCCATAAGGGTATTTTAGGGCTTTTAGCATATTTTTTCATCTCCACCAATCACGTAACTTCTTTTTTTATATCCATAACTTCTTTTTTTTATATCCATAAGGGTATTTTAGGGCTCCACCGGAAAATATAGATTCATGAAGCCAAATTATATATTCATGAAGCCAAATTATATATTCATGAAGCCAAATTATATATTCATGAAGCCAAAATATAGATTCATGAAGCCAAATTATCAGATTCATGAAGCTAGATTGAGTTTGTAGGGGTTTGTACAATCCATTTGATTTGTATTTGATACCCAGCCTATATATGGGTATCAAATACAAACCAAATGGATTGTACAAACTCAATCTAGATTCATGAATCTGATAATCTGATAATTTGGCTTCATGAATTTATATTTTGGCTTCATTAATCTATATTTTCCGGTGGTGCCCTAAAATACCCTTATGGATATAAAAAAAGAAGTTACGTGATTGGTGGAGATGAAAAAATATGCTAAAAGCCCTAAAATACCTTATGGATATAAAAAAAGAAGTTAAGTGATTGATGGATATGAGTTTGTACAGTTTGTACAATCTATTTGGTTTGTACCCGATACCACCCCTATATATATATATATACATATATATATATATATATATATATATCGCCAAAACCAGCTTGCATATTTAGTACATTCCTCTAACTCAATCAAAGCAAGATTGATCAAAAGAAACAACAAAACAAAAGTTGACGAGGTATAAAGTTAGAATTATATCTTCAGAGAATACGAGAAAGTTGAAATCCTTGATCGATACATTGGATATGCACATCAAATCATTAAATCCGTACTTAATAAATGAAATCAATCACAAACTCTACCCGAACTAAAGAAAATCAATACAATTGAGAGCTAAAAACTTACTAGCGCCATTGCTTAAACTGAACAAACGATGCCTTGAAATACCGATCTACAAAAGCAACATAGAAGAGGGAGCACTTGAAATCAGCGATTAAAGAAAAACAGAGACGAATCAAGATGATACATTATAATTGAGCAGAACAAGATACCTGATACTACAATCGTTTACTCCAAACTGCAAGGTTTTGGTAGGGAGGTTAGGGATTTTAATAGGCGGGATGGATCTTGTTCTGCTCCATTTATGGAAAATGGCCCTCTTCGAACGTTACGAAACCCTATAACCCCAGGCCCAAGCCCAAGCCCAATTTATTGCCCACTCACTACATTTTTTATTTTATAATATTAATCGATTAATAAAACTTTTACTAAGAATATATTTAAAATACATTTAAATAATTTTATTGATACTTTTAAAATGATTTAAAAACTATAAAAAGCTAAGATGGTAATAAATTATTAAAAGTTAAGATGGTAATAAATTATAAAAAGCTACATGATAATACCAGTGTCGTTCCTGATATTTTGGAGGTCATGTACGAAAACCAGATGAGCCCTTAATTTTATTTAATTAAATTATTTATCAAATTACTTTTACTATATTTCAATGTTTTACTTGATTATAAATCGACGAATAACTTATCTTTGACTTTGAACAAATTGTTCATCTCTTCTTCTTTTCAACACTAAAAAATATTTTTTTACTATATTTATTTACTTTGTTTAGTAGTTTAGGATGAGTTTTATTGGTTTATAAGTTCAGGGGTGTATCCGTCGTTTCTGCAAACTTTGAACCCTCAATCCCAATTTTGGTTTAATATATATAAACCATCACCTCCTCCTGGTATTTTATTGAAGTCGATTTCCCTTTTGATATGTGTGTGTGTGTCGAGAGTTAAGAAAGAGAGAGCAGAGGTTGCGTTTGATTAGGGCCATAGAAAGATTTCGATTGATGCAATTTAAGGTATGTGTTTCTTTTCAATTTATGTTTCTAGCAGATCGTACTAGATTCCTAATGGTTTAGGTTTGTTAAATTTTAAGTTCTAAGCACGACGATGCAAAGCTATAAGCACGACAAAGCGAATAAGCATGACAAGTCAAAACCTATAAACACGACAAGGCGAACCTAAGAAGCATGACAAAGCAAAGAAGCACGACAAAGCAAAACTAGAAGAACGAGGTGTCAAACTCTGATAAAAGTACGCTTTTAAAAGCAAGAAGTACAAGTAGTTAATACATTGTGTTTATCTAGAAATAGAGGATGAAGTGAGGCTATTAGGTTTATACAAATGTTTCAAAAATATATATATAGAAAACAAATCAATAAATGTTAAAAGAACATCTAAATACTATAAAAGAAAAGTATAAAATAAATCATTACGCAAACATTAAACAATCAAATAAAAAATACATTAAACTCAAACAGTTCATTATTTTAGCAATTTCACTTAATTAGAAAGAATTAAAATAAAATATCTTTCTACAAAAAAAATTAAATTTTAAAAATTTCTACCTTCTTTATTTTAACATACACTAAAACATAAATCTTAGAAATTGCATGAATCTTTAAAACTAAAACTTATAAAAAAGAAAATTCGAATGAAGACAATGAAGATCGTTAGAAACAAAATTAAAGAACAAAAATAGAAATTAAAAATTTTGAACTTGAAGAATAAATTATAAAAAGAACTCACTAAAAAATTATATAACTTAATTATGCAGTTAATAAAAATTAGTAAGAAAAATAAAAAATTATATACTTTAGAAAAAAAGTCGTTAAAATTTCTAATAAAAAATTTAATTTAAAACAAAAAAATGCAGTGTTTAAAGGCTTGTGTTTATGAATGAATATAAAAAAACTGCATTGTTTGGTATACAACTAGCAACCTTTAATTCAATAGTTTTGCCAATGCGCCAGGAGTTGCTTTGTTTACACAAATACACAATTGTGTTTATTAATTTATATAGCAATATTACAGTTTAAAAAGTTAAATATATTTGGAGGCCTCCGACGATCGGAGGCCCTGTACGGTAGAACTGATTGGAACACCCCAAGTGACGGGTTTGGATAATACTATATTTGACGGATATTTTCTACCTCATAAAGAAAGCCTAATAAATTGGACTACAAATAAAAAGATATTTTCAAAATTTGATTGTAAGAGTGGATTCTGGCAAATAAAAATGCATCCTGATAGTATATTATATACGGCATTTTCTACACCCCAAGGTCAATATGAATGGCTTGTAAGGTCGTGCGTACCGCCATCGGGTACCACGACCGGGTTCATGAACGGGTTGGGGCGGGTAGGGTGGGTTGGTGGTACGGTGACGCGGGTTCACCATCGGGTTGGGGGTAGCGGGTAGGAGTGGGTTCGGGAACTAGATTTGTGGGTAGCGGGTTCGTTTTGTTGCAGGTTTATTTTTAATAGGAGTGGGTTCGGTGGGTTCGGATAGGAAGCGGTACTCCACTTTAGGGTAAGGAGGGTAGGAAAGAGAAAAGCTGATGTGGCGCTGAGGTGACATCAAGGTTCAGTGGGTTCGCGGGTTGGCGGTACTCATGGTCTAATGCCATTTTGACTAAAAAATGCTCCTCAAATATTTCAAAGGAAAATGGATATTATTTTTAAAGATTATGAATTTATTTTTGTATATGTTGATGATGTTTTAATATTGTCCAATGATATAGATTCACATTTAGAACATCTAAATATATTTGTTGAATTATGCATAATAAACGGATTAGCCTTATCTGAAAAGAAAACCAAACTAATACAAGAACAGATAGAGTTTTTAGGAATGAAAATTGATGGTAAAGGAATAGAACTTCAAAGCCATATTTTAGAAAAAAATCAATTCATTTCCTGATAAATTAATAGATAAAAAACAAGTACAAAGTTTTCTGGAAATTCTTAATTATGCATCTGATTTTATTAAAAATTTAGCAGTATTAAGAAAACCATTCCAAGATTTACCTAAGAAAAATAAGATTTTTAGTTTTGATAAAAACCTAGAAAATCAGGTAAGAAAAATAAAAGATTATTGTAAAAGGTTGCCTAAATTACAATTGCCAAATGAAGATGATAACTTAATTCTTGAAACTGATGCCTCTGAAAATCATTGGAGTGGAGTCCTTAAGAGAATGGATTATAATTCAGAACAGGAAAAAATTGGAGAAAGCATTTGTAGATATTGTTCCGGTACATTTACTGATACTCAAACTAGATATCATATAAATGAAAAAGAATTATTAGTTGTAGTAAAAAGTTGTCAAAAATTTTATTACTTTTTACTGCCTAAAACGTTTCTACTAAGAACTGATAATACCCAGATAAAAGCATTTATTAAAAATAATTTACATTCTAAACATGAGTATAAAAGATTAATTAGATGGCAAACTCTTTTGTCTGAATATAATTTTGATATTGAAATTACAAAATCTGATAAAAATGTTTTAGCAGATTTCTTAATCAGGGATGGAAAAGATGGTTGAGGAAATCAGCAACCTCCTCTCCTTAATGGATGAAGAGATACAGTTAATCACAGATACTATTTCAGATATTGTTGATATTGCTAATCTCTCGGGCAATACAAGACAAGTCAGAGATTTACTAGTAAGAGCAGCCTAGATAATGGAAGATGGGATAAAATATTATAAAGGAGATAGTCTTAAAATTAAAAGTTTGATAAAAGGAAAATCTGACAAGATGAATATTCCTTCTTCATCAGAAGAACAAATGATAGAAGAAGAAGGTCAAAGGACAAGTGAAGAATATTTGTCTTTTAGACCTCATTCAGAAAAAACGATTTTTAAAGAAAAGAAAATGCTGATAGATGTCCCTTTTCCGCAAACTTTTGCTGAAAATCAGACTTTAATGATGAAAGATTTATATAATCTTTCAAGGACAGATTTCAGATATGTAGATTTTTCTGGGATCTATCATTTTTGTAACACCCTCGAATTGGGAAAGAGCAACTAAATAAAATTTTCAATAATACATCCAAAATAATAGAATTTCGTTCTAGAATTCAATACGAGAAATGCCTCAACAATTATAATCTAAGTCTTAATACAAATGCTAAGTTCACATCGGGTGTTACTTAACTCAAGTACAAAATGCTATTCCCCCAAAAATCAATGTGGAAGACTTACTTAATCAATTCACCACTCGAGCACACTACTAGCACTCGACCTTTCGCAGTGTCACTAGGACTACTCCCAACTTGAACCTGATGCACATGCCGACAAATAAAAAGGGTTAGGCTAACGCCTAGTGAGTTCAAGAGTTTATAGCATGATTTAAATAATTCTTTAAATGAAAGTTTGCGACATAGATTACGATTTCCAAAAGAGTTTACAAAAATGATATAAACGACTCATTTTCCAACGCACCCAAAATCTATGAGAAAAGTTCCCAAAAGGTATAAAGCGTTTTCCAAAATGAATTCCAATCCAACTCACTGAACATGTGAATAAATCTATATTATGCAAAACCTTCAAATACGGTCGACGACATAATACTCAAATTGCAGTCAATCGTACAAGACCAATGATAATAAAACATGGACATTATAATATCCCAAGTAATATAAACGTGAATATAATTCCAATATTCAAAACATCCAATAAGGATGAGGCATAGAACTCCGCCAATAAACCTTGAAAACATCACATATAAATAAAACGTGTCACCGAAAATATGGATAAAGGTAAATACCAAAAAACAACACCTTTCGGTGACGGGGGAGACCCGATTCCATCGAAAGTGACAGGCACACAAAGTTAGGTCACTTATGATGTTACTGGATTACACCGGGACTCCAAGTAGGCCCTCTTGGCCACCCACGACCTTGGCTTTTTAGAGAATCCCGCTCCTGTCTCGTAGGACTTGTAGCTCGGCAGTCCACCGGGTGGGTTTGTTTATCCACCTCAAGGACTTATGGGACCACATTGTCTATCCAGTCTAGTCGAGTTACACCTCAAGGACTCCAATGTCCCCCATTGCCTACTCGCTAGTGCCCCCAACGGCCTACCGCATATAACTATGCGTTACAATACTCCACTCCTCGTGCACAAGAAGATAGACCATCCAACAAAGACTGACTTACGTGCCTATGGATCCAATGCAACATAGTCTACAATAACATGCCCATCCCGAAATGACTAAACCACCCGAGCATGTAAATATCAATAATATGCAAACCATAAATAAAACTCCACATTGAGCCATCAAAACCGGACAAAATGTTCCCAAGACTTCCTTAAAGCCAAAACCGAGCAAAATGCTCGAAACTCATTAGACCCATAAGTAACGGTCATCATAGCATAAAAAGCATTTAAATATTGTTTAGGTAAACATGTACCACAAAATCATCATTAACCCAAAACTCGTCACGGGTTAAAATAAAGGGTTTCCCCAAATGGACTCATACCCTTAATAATCCTCAAAATGACTCATGACACTAAAATGTGCCTTTTCCCAAATGCTTTATAAAATCAATTACCCAACATGAAAGAAAATCATTGAATGAACTCTATTTGAGCAATAAATCATTTGAAGACATATTCATGATTTCTACACATTAAAATATTCAAAAATCTCAAATATGGTTGTTTTACAAACTTTATAAAGTTAAACACTTAAAAAGGGTCAAACTTACCAAATAACTCAACAATTGATAATTTTAAGTAAAACACACAAATACTTGGAAAAATACATTTTTGGCATGTACAAAGTTTTCACAA
Organism: Saussurea involucrata; assembly: GCA_033807775.1. Taxonomy (NCBI): domain Eukaryota; kingdom Viridiplantae; phylum Streptophyta; class Magnoliopsida; order Asterales; family Asteraceae; genus Saussurea; species Saussurea involucrata. Next base: position 63,162,232 of record CM066314.1, on the reverse strand, counting down.
ATCAACTTGAACTTACCTTGCTAGATTTAGGCTAAATCTAGGTTTTCCCCAAACTTAAGCTCCTTTGAGAATCCTCAAGCCAAATCTTCCATAAACCTAGATCCACAAATTTTCAACCATGAATATTCATATTCAACCACTTTAAAACCATTCCCCAAACATCTTATATTTTTGACCAAAACCCCAATATTAACCTAACTTCCCCAAAATCATCCAAACCAAGATTTGATAAGCATACAAACTAGGAAGCCAACAATGGAGCATTTATAACTCATATGAAGGTATAGAAGTTGGGAGGATGAATTCACCACTTAGGTTTTGATGAAAACTTAGAAAACCCTAAAAATCTCTAGTAGTGTGGATGAAACTTGCTCTTGCATCAATAAATGAAACCACTAGCATAAAATGGAGAAGGAACGCATTAATCTCCATGAAAAAGCCCCAAAATCAGTTAGGGTTTGTGAGGGAAAGAGGGGAAACGAATTGGAGAAAAGAGAAGAGATTTGAGAGTGAGAAATGAGAGACTTACCACCACCAAACACCCTTGAATCTTCCAATGAACTTCAAAACTAACACTTTATCCTTGAAAAGCTCTAAAAATCGAAACCATGGCACTTTGAATCGCCAAAAACGGAGGTGAAATGAGAGAGATATGAAGAAATGAAGTTTGGGGGTGAAATTCGCGTTTTATGCTGATCAGGTGCTCCGCGCGGGTCTCCGCGCGGGTTCATTGGCGCCATGACTGGCGTGGGGCACTGTTCGTTCGGTTTCTTCTTAAGCATTGTTTTGGCCATAACTTATTCGTTTTAGCTCCGTTTTCGCTCCGGAAAGAACTGTTGGACTCGTATTCGAATTCCCCATCCAACAATACCATAAAATCTAGGATTTAACCCAACATATTATTTTTCATATTTATCTTAAAAGATCAATTCCTTCCAGAAATCGGGGTGTTACAATTTTGGTGCTATAAATTCGATATATATTACTTCTCCTGATTTTCCAGAAATATCAGATTTACCATATTGGATAATGTCAGGAGTAAGAGATTGTTATTTGAATAACCCTACGATTACCCCCAAAAGATATTTTGGTCCTAAATTTTTTATCTGCATGACCAGATTTTTATGAAGATAAAAGATATTCGGCTTTTCATTTTATGCAAATAGCAAAATCTGAAGCCTTTTCAATTTCGATAACAAATAAAAAAGCAAATTTTCAAAAAATTGCGAAAATGATATTCATTATCGAAGAGCACACGGTTTAAGGATAATCCTACAGAGGATGGAAGCAAACTTCAAAAGAGGATTCCGTATTTATGGAGGAAACAAGATTTATTCATCAGTAATGATTTCCCCAGCTAAAACAACACCTAGATCAGCGGAATATTATCTGAAGACAAAGATTGATCTGTTAGATAAAGGAATTATCAAATCCAGTCCACATGCCCAACATCGATTATGTGTGTTCAGAGGACATATTAGAGGAAGATGTTCTTCATGTTCGATCAACAAGGAGAAAGAGACAGAAGATGATACAAGTGTTAATTTGGCATCTGATAATGAATAAGATCAACAAGATACTACAAGACAAAACCAGATAAAAGTTGAAATATGTATTAAAGATATGTGGGACCCATATTTTAAGAGGAAAAAACGTGGCTTCTAGCCACCCATGAGATAGATGATGAAGCAAGATCAAGAAGACAAGGCAAGTGGGGTACAAGTTCCCAAGATAACCACCCCTCTCAAGAGCCAATAACAAGATGACCTTGAAGCAAACTGTAACAACCCATATTCTAATAGGTTGGAAGTTAAGTGTCAAGAATGAAAAGATGGAAAGTTAGCTAAGGACCTTTTTGCAATTAGAGGAAAACTACCTATAAGGACCAGAAATCTAGGTATTGTATATTGTTTCATTCTTTTGGTTGGCGGCTGAGTAACGCATCAGGAGAAAGCGAGGTGAAGAGGTGTAGCAGCAAACGTGAGAAGAAGAGCCCAAATCGTTGTAAGTATCCAATCTCTCAGTATAAATCCTACTTATAGAATTTACAGTAAGCCTCTGGTTGGTCTTGATTGCTTGATTTTGTATCTGGGTAGAGTTTAAGAACACTCTGAAGGGTATGTAATCAAATATTGGATTTCTAATCAAGGAAATGTGATAGATTAAAGGTTTTGGGTGTAGGGAAAAAGATGTAGCAGTTTGAGTATAATGTTTTGGTCATTGGCCGCATAAATCGAGAAGGATAGGAAGCTTCGACGTTAGAAATGAGGAGTTTTCGTCGTCTGTTCGGGTACCGGGAGTCGCCCGTACCGAGAGTCGCCCGTACCGGGAGTCGCCCGTACCGGGAGTCACCCGTACCGGGAGTCGGACCTACCGGGACTGTTGGTCTGGGCTTCGTCTGCCAGGCCGCAGTATCGAGCTACTTGGGCCGATGGACTTAGAGTTTAGCTTAAGTCCCATGGACTTAGTAAAGGATAAAAGAAATCCAAAAATGTATAGATGGGCCTAAATGAGTTATTTGCGACCAAATTAAGAGAGGGACTTAGGATCAGAATTGGAGACGTGCCTAATTGAATTATGAATTAATTCTTAGGTGTACCAGCGTAGCGAGACAAGAGGCTAAGAAGAAGATTGCTTTTCAGGTGAGTTCCCTAAACCTTTTACGACGCAAAGTGTTAAATGTTTTAACTGAATTTGGTTTCATTTACGAGCATGAACTGTTGGTAACAATCACGCATGTTTACCCATGAACTCCATGTTTTACTTGAGAAAGCTTATTATGTATGATGAAATGAGAATGATGATTTAAAGGATTTAAAGGTGCATGTTTTATGAAAATGAATGATGTGCTATGTGGAGTCGGCCTGCACTGTGGGATCAGAGAGGGATCCTCGGGGTCTGATGACCCCTTGGATATTTATGACGAGACGGTAGGTTGGAATTCGTTTCCTCCTAGGCGGGTATCGGGGAGTCTGCTTGGGCCCCGATACGAGAGGGCGAAAGGGGAGTCTGCTTGGGCCCCGATCGCAGAATGTTTATGTGATCCTATACACAGTGCGGTGCCATGCTTGTTGTATGTTAAGATTTACGTTGAATCTTTTATAAATGTCTTTATACTGGTTTACATGTTGTTTTCGGAGGGAGTTCACTAGACCTTTTGGTCTAACCCTCGCTTTTCAAAAACTAAACCATTTTCAGGTAAGCATGTTAAGGGTTCTTCAAGTAAGAACTAGGAGGCGATAAGAAGGGCTTGAAGCTTAGAGTAACTTCAAGGTTTGGCTATGAAGTCTATAGAATAGCTCTCGGCTGTGGATTTAGAGACTTCCGCTGTCAATTTTGTCTAGTATGAATTACTGATGATGTAAAGACAAGGTTTTATGTAATTCGAATGCTTATTTATGGTTGTTTGCCTCTTATGAAATGTGGGACGTTACACAAACTACAAGTTTCAAGAAGAGAAGACTCCAAGGTGATGAAGATGAATTCAAGATGATCAAGATCAGATAATAAAGATAGATAAGGGTTAGTAGTAGTGTAAAAGGAAAGGAAGAGAGAAAAAGCAGGATCATCAATCCTACCTCTACCAACTTTTGTATAATATTTCTTATAATGAAATAAAATCCTCCTACTTTTCCTTATATCTTCTGAGTTCCATTTTTATTGTTGTTCTTGTTTCTTTATTACATAAATAAACCCTCCAACCAAATCCATGTCTCCCATCTATACACCTAACGTAGGAAAAAAACTAGGTTGTGTTGGATATTGCTGAAGGAGCTACATAGAAGTTACATGTTTAAATTAGACAGGTTGGGGCTAGAATGCATGTTAAAAGTCTCGTGGCATGACCCGGTAGTATTACGGTCAAAGAAGAAGAAAGGTACGAAAGCATGTTGGACCCTTTACTTATGTATTTTTGAAAAAAGTTTAACTGTTAAATGTTCTTAGAAGTTGTAAGGAAAACTTTTTAAAATATATATCTTACGTTTAAAACAACATAAATCTTTTTGATAAATGGTTTTATTAAGTACTATATCTGAACATACCAGATACTATTTTAGATGCTGATAATTATAACTTTGTTGATATTATAATGTTTCATTTCGTAAGAGATGTCTCTAATTCTCTGATAGATTTAGTTTTACTATGTTTCCGTTTTCCTGTGTTATTAATCACCAGTACCCCTTCGATATTGGTATCAGAGCCACCCAGTTTTCAGACGAGGGAGGTATGCTAAATATTTTCATAAACCTATTTAGATATCAAGATGCTTTTATCGAGTTTTCTTTACCCACTAATAATCAAATTACAATTAATACTCTCGATTTATCAGATAATTTAGAAAATTACAACTCTGAAAATGATTTTGAAAGTTATATATCTGACGAAGATTTTACTTATGATCATTTTGAGTGGTTAGGCTCAGATCATATATTTGATGACATAGATTGGCAATATAGTTCAACTTAATGGATAAACATAATTTTATGTATTTAAAAGAAGAGGATAAGCCATTAAAAACCGATAAAGATTTAATAGAAATACAAAAAACTATTATTTTTTATGGAGAAAAGATACTCTTAGAATTAAATAAAAATAGAAACCTTGATAAAAATAAAGGATAAATTGTCTAGATAATAGTAAAGATCAAATTATACAACAATTACTTAATATGAAAATACCAAAAGGATACGGTGGAAATTAAAAATGATGAATCCTGATTCTAATATTGAAAGTGAAATACAATCAAATATTGAGAATTTAGTAACTCAAATAGGATATATGAAAATTAACGATAAATTTATAAATATAAAACCAGAAATAAAACAAGAAAATTGGATACCTAGTGTTAATGATATCCCTAGCACTAGTCGGCAAACTCCCCTAGCACTAGTGGACAAATTCCTTTAAGAAGAGAATTTAATAGACCCACTCAAGGATATGCAGCTATGATGACTACGATAAGAAAAAATGAAAACTATAAACCCTATGAGACTATGAAAAATGAACCGATTAATCCATTTGGAATATATTTAGATTTAGATTGTGTTAGTAATACAGAAGAAGCAATTGATAAATGGGAAACAACTTTTAGAATAGCAGTGTCAGGAAATAAAATGGATATTGAAACTATAAAAGGTTTTTTTTAGAAAGAACCTTATTAAATAGTACTTTAAGATATTGGCAAAATTTACATCCAGATGTTAAAGCAACTATCTTTGAAACTGATAATATAGTTGCAAATATAATAACTAGATCTGCAGAAGCTTTTAGATTAGAGTTTTGTGGCGAAGGAAATTTTTTAAAAGATCCGGCCACTGTGAAAAAATATTTTTCTACTGCTTTGTTAAGATTACAATTATGTGATATTTGTGAAATTGATAGATATATATGTGTTTTCCAAGATTATTGTTATCACATATATAATCAAGTACCTGATACAAATAGTTATTTACCATTGTTTTTTGCTAAGATACCTGACCCATGGGGACAAAAATTGATAAATACATATGAACCAGGATTTACAGATACCTTAGGGAAAAGAATAACACACGTTAAAGATAAGCTAAGTGAATGTTGTGGAGATGCCATTTTAGCTAAAATGACAAAATTAAGGATTAAAGAAAAGAATATCTTTATGTTGCGATAAACCAAAAATGCCTTTAATGATAGGATGTGATAGTTCTTATTATTATGGAAAGATAAAAAAGAAATATAAAAAGAGGAGTCAATATAAAAAGAGATTTTAAAAGAAGGAAGACCAAATATTATAAGAAAAAAGGATACAATAGGACTTATAAACCTACTTTTAAAAGGAAACCAAAACCAAAAGAATGTAGATGTTATTATTGCAAAGAGATAGGGCATTATGCTAATAAATGTCCCAAAAGATTTGGTAAAAATATCAAGAAATTTGAAATAGATGAAGGCATCGAAAAATGATAAATGATGGAGATTTAATTCAAATAAATGATTTTCAAGAAGTAGACTCCGATGAAAGTATATTTATATTAACTGACACTGAATATACATCTTCTGAAGATGAATAAATTAGAGATAGTCTCAACAAGTAATTCTAAAAATGATAACCCTATAATCGACTATCAAGATGAACAAAGAGGAGAATATAGGCAAGAAATTTTGATAGATAAGAAAAAATTAAAACAAATACAACGTGAACACTTTTCTTTATCTAACTATTCTGGATTTAAAATCAATACTTTACAAAAGTTAGGGATAAAACCCATAAATCATTATTTATTTTATGGATTAAATATCCAAGAAAGAACATTAGATATAGACATAACTTGTAACAAAGTAATGATACCATTGTTATCCAAAAAAGATATACAAAATAAATTAGTAAGAATTAAACCTGAAGTTAGAAATACTTTAGGATGGATACATATAGGAGCAATACTGATAATAATAAAATCAGCCTTTAAAGAAGGAATAGATTCTCCTATAGAATTAGCTATAATGGATAATAGAATACTAAACAGAGAAGAAACTTGTTTAGGCATTCTTAAAGGAAATTTACAATATGGAAAATTAAAATTTAATATTTATCCTAGAATTTCCTATCATTTACAAGATAAAGATTTTGATAAAACCTTAAGTTTATTACAATATTTTAAGAGAAGAGATTTCTTTAAACAACAAAATAGACCATATTCGATAACATATGCTATTTCTTATGCAATATCAAATACTCATCATTCAGATTGTTTTAGTATAAAAAACACTATAGATTTTCCTATATTGTTTAGTGAAGTATGTCAAATCCAAGTCCCTAATTTACCAAAAATAGAGGAAATAGATTCTCGACCTATAAGTTTAGATTTACAAGATAAACCTTTATTGCCATCTAATACTATACTCCCTAGATTATCCTTTTCAAATATAGGAGTAACTAGTCGATCTTTAAAAAGATTATCAAATTCAGAAAGATTTAACCCTATAATAATAGCTAAGAAAGATAATTTAAAAAAATTATAAAATTATTGGTGAATACTTTGATGGAGTAAAGTTTTCCCCAATAAATATAGTAATAGATACATGAGTAAATGGTAACTATATAAACAATAAATTGTGTAAACAATTGCAAAGATATAAATTAGATGAACCTCATCAATATACAAATTTTAATGGAGAACTTCATGAGATAGGAGAAGCAATAGAAACTATACTTCGATTTGGACAAGAAACAACCCCTTTAAGATTATTAATAGAAAATGAAGGAGAAATGATATATTAGAGATCATGTTAGGATTAACATTCTTAGAAAATGTTAAACCTTATCAGATAACCTCTAATGGGTTAAAAATAACATATAATGGAAAAATGATATATATACCAAAATGACGAGTCCTTATAGTATATATATTCTTGTAGGAATTACTTATAAAGATTATAAAACATAATATTTCGCTGCCTATATAGATTGTGGAGCAGGGATATGTAAACCAGAGTGTTACCCTAAAGAATATCATCAAGATTTAAAAATTCATAGAGGTTTAGGAATATCTAGAGAAATACTTATATTAGATAAAGGAATCCAATAACCCATTATACTAGTAGGATCATTTATGATTAAATGTCCTCTTTTTTACTTTTATGATACAGGTTCTGATATCCTTTTAGGAAATAACTTTTTACAACGATTTCATAAAGTAACATTTGATATAATTTCTTTCAAAATTATGTTTAAAACACCATGTCATCATGTAATAGTTATAAACAGATTAAAAAGAGCCTATGGCAAAAACTTGCCAATTATTTTTAAAAAACGCACAGCCCAACATGGTGATATTGGATACACTTCAAACCGATTTTCCCGAAAGGAACCCCATTATTAAAATACCAACAAAAAGAAACAGTTCTAGATTACCAAGTAAATCTACGAAAACAAGATTTAGACATTGAAAATATAAAACATAAACTAAAACAATGTTATACGGAAAACCCGTTACAGTTTTGGGATAAAAATCAGATTACTGCTAAGCTAGAAATGAAAGATAAAAATAAAGAAATTAGAGTCAAACCCATGAGATATAATCCTGAAGACCAAAACGAGTTTAAAATACAAATTAAAGAATTAATAGATCTTAAGCTGATTAGAGCCAGTAATATAGCATTTATAGTAAGGAAACATGCTGAAATGGCCAGAGGAAAAGCCAGGATGGTAATAAATTATAAAGAGCTAAATGATAATACTATATTTGACGGATATTTTCTACCTCATAAAGAAAGCCTAATAAATTGGACTACAAATAAAAATATATTTTCAAAATTTGATTGTAAGAGTGGATTCTGGCAAATAAAAATGCATCCTGATAGTAATATACGGCATTTTCTACACCCCAAGGTCAATATGAATGGCTTGTAAGGTCGTGCGTACCGCCATCGGGTACCACGACCGGGTTCATGAACGGGTTGGGGCGGGTAGGGTGGGTTGGTGGTACGGTGACGCGGGTTCACCATCGGGTTGGGGGTAGCGGGTAGGAGTGGGTTCGGGAACTAGATTTGTGGGTAGGGGGTTCGTTTTGTTGCAGGTTTATTTTTAATAGGAGTGGGTTCGGTGGGTTCGGATAGGAAGTGGTACTCCACTTTAGGGTAAGGAGGGTAGGAAAGAGAAAAGCTGATGTGGCGCTGAGGTGGCATCAGGGTTCAGTGGGTTCGCGGGTTGGCGGTACTCATGGTCTAATGCCATTTTGACTAAAAAATGCTCCTCAAATATTTCAAAGGAAAATGGATATTATTTTTAAAGATTATGAATTTATTTTTGTATATGTTGATGATGTTTTAATATTGTCCAATGATATAGATTCACATTTAGAACATCTAAATATATTTGTTGAATTATGCATAAAAAACGGATTAGCCTTTTTTTTAAGAAAACCAAACTAATACAAGAACATATAGAGTTTTTAGGAATGAAAATTGATGGTAAAGAAATAGAACTTCAAAGCCATGTTTTAGAAAAAATCAATTCATTTCTTGATAAATTAAAAGATAAAAAACAAGTACAAAGTTTTCTGGGATTCTAATTATGCATCTGATTTTATTAACAATTTAGCAGTATTAAGAAAACCATTCCAAGATTTACTTAAGAAAAATAAGATTTTTAGTTTTGATAAAAACCTAGAAAAAGGTAAGAAAAATAAAAGATTATTGTAAAAGGTTGCCTAAATTACAATTGCCAAAGGAAGATGATAACTTAATTCTTGAAATGGATGCCTCTGAAAATCATTGGAGTGGAGTCTTTAAGAGAATAGATTATAATTCAGAACTGGAAAAAATTGGAGAAAACATTTGTAGATATTGTTCCGGTACATTTACTGATACTCAAACTAGATATCATATAAATTAAAAAGAATTATTAGCTGTAGTAAAAAGTTGTCAAATTTTTTATTACCTTTTAGTTTTTACTGCCTAAAACGTTTCTACTAAGAACTGATAATACCCACGTAAAAGCATTTATTAAAAATAATTTATCTTCTAAACCTGAGTATAAAAGATTAATTAGATGGCAAACTCTTTTGTCTGGATATAATTTTGATATTGAAATTATAAAATCTGATAAAAATGTTTTAGCAGATTCAACAACCTCCTCTCCTTAATGTGTTCAGGGGACATATTAGAGGAAGACGTTCTTCATGTTCGATCAACAAGGAGAAAGAGACAGAAGAAGATACAACTGTTAATTTGGCATCTGATAATGAATAAGATCACCAAGATAATACAAGACAAAACCATATACAAGTTGAAATATGTCTTAAAGATATGTGGGACCCATATTTTAAGAGGAAAAAATGTGGCTTCTAGCCACCCATGAGATAGATGATGAAGCAAGCTCAAGAAGACCAGACAAGTAGGGTACAAGTTCCCAAGATAACCACCCCTCTCAAGAGCCAATAACAAGATGACCTTGAAGCAAACTCCAAGTTTCAAGAAGAGAAGACTCCAAGGTGATGAAGATGAATTCAAGATGATCAAGATTAGATAATAAAGATAGATAAGGGTTAGTAGTAGTATAAAAGGAAAGGAAGAGAGAAAAAGGAGGATCATCGATCCTACCTCTACCAACTTTTGTATAATATTTCTCATAATGAAATAAAATCCTCCTACTTTTCCTTATATCTTCTGAGTTCCATTTTTATTGTTGTTCTTGTTTCTTTATTACATAAATAAACCCTCCAATCAAATCCATATTTCCCATCTATACACGAAACAAAACTAGGTTGTGTTGGATATTACTGAAGGAGCTACAGAGAAGTTACCTGTTTAAAATAGAGGGGCTGGAATGCCTGTTAAAAGTCTCCTGGCATGACCCAGTAGTATTACGGTCAAAGAAGAAGAAACGTACGAAAGCATGTTGGGCCCTTTACTTATGTAATCTTGAAAAAAGATTAACTGTTAAATGTTCTTAGAAGTTGTAAGGAAAAATTTAAAAAAAAATAAATCTTACGTTTAAAACAGATTTTAAAACAACATAAATCTTTTTGATAAATGGTTTTATTAATTACTATATCTGTGAACATACCAGATACTATTTTTTAGATGCTGTTAATTATAACTTTGTTGATATTATAATGTTTCATTTCGTAAGAGATGTCTCTAATTCTCTGATTGTAACAACCCAAAAACTACAACAGACATAACATAGATAAATAATCCTAACTCGGGTCCCAATACATAATAAGATTCAAAAATGAACATTACACGTTCTGAACTATCCAAAATTTTGCAGCGGAATATTCTATCCACAGCCGAGAGATCTATCTAAGCAGTACAATTAATAAACTATGGTGCTCCTCGTCAAATCCTCCGTCTCTATGCTCAAACCTTTTCTTTACCTCTACTTGAAGCACCGCTAAAGCGCTTCCCTGAAAATGGTTTAGTTTTGATAAGCGAGGGTTAGACCATAAGGTCTAGTGAATTCCCTCAGAAAATGGTTTGAATAAACATGCATGAAACATTACTTTAAAAACCAGACAGCTCAACGTAATTCCATACATGGGTATTTGCATAGTGTTCAAGGACCGCACAATCCAGCACCACGATCGGGGCCCAAGCAGACTCCCCTCTCGCCTCATATCGGGGCCCAAGCAAACTCCCTATTACCCGAATAGGAAGGAAACGAATTCCATACTACCGGTTCATAACAAACTCCCAATGGATCATCGGATCCCGAGGTACACTGATCCCACTGTGCAATCCGACTCCACATAGCATATACACATAGCTAACAACAAATCACAAAGCGTGAAATCTTTATAAGTCGTTCAATCATGCTAAATAAGCCTTTCCAAAACATACTTTCATGCGAGAATTTATATAAGCTTGTAAACAGATCATACTCGTAAACATACCATGATCAGTAAAAGTATTTAACATCTTGTTTCACGTAAAAAGGATTAAGGGAACTCACCTGATTGTAGTGATTTTTCCTAACCACACGCCTCTCTTACGAACAACACGTGCTGAACCCAACACCTAAGGCACACCAAACACTTTGGTCAGTAGCATACCTGAAAGTCCTTTTTAAAAACTTCTATTCGGAAAACGAAATCCGAACCCGCCCAAAATCCGGTATCCGGAAGACACCATCCGGAATTCGGTATCCGGAGACTCATCCGGAATCCGGTATCCGGAATCCGGTATCCGGAAGACACCTCCGGAATCCGAGGAGTGCGACTTCCGAAATCTTTGACCGCAAAAACCCCATAACCCACAAACCTAGTGTCAAATGCGATTTAGCCCCATGTTTAGTTACATACATCATAGGTTTGTATTTTCCCTTGAAAAACTTCCATCTATTTGATCCTTTGATGACCTTTACCCTCCCCAAAACAAGAACATTTCCCCCAACTTCTTATGAAGGAGAACACAGTAATTGATGGGAATTAATAACTACCATAGCCCAAATCAGTACATTATTCGTTGCTAAAACTCAAATAAAAAAGTAGGATCCAAGAATTTACCTTAATGAAACCCTTCTCAACCGATTCCTTTCTTCCTTCTTCTCGGCTCTCTTCCTCAGCCGTAAAATACCAATTTTATGGAATACCTTGGGATTTGTTCCCTTTATATACTTCCCCTAAATTGCCCAATGGTCCTTCCTCAACTTTTCACTTTTCACCATTAGACCACCAATTCACAACTTTATTTCCCTTAGAACACGGTTGTTACAACACCCTCCCCCTTAAAAGAATTCTGTCCCCGGAATTCCTTGATCGAAAAGGTGCGGATACTTAGCCTTCATCTCAGACTCCAATTCCCAGGTGGCTTCTTGACCCTTGTGGAATTGCCACTGAACTTTTACAAGATTGATTTCTTTGTTCCTTAATTTCTTCACTTAGAATCTGAAATGGCTTCGGGCTCTTCCACGAAACTTAGTTTTTTGTCTACTCGCACAACTAGTAATGACACAATCACACCGGCCTTCAACCCACGCTCTCATAATAGAGGCATGAAACACCTCACGTATCCCACATATCCATAAAACATACTCATTCTATAAACCAATCTTCAAGTCAGAGTATCACTACAACCGACTCACTAAAACGTGGCTCAATCCTCTTTTCTCTCGCCATACCCCATTTCAACATCCAAACTCAACCAAACCAAACCAGACTAACCAAACCGAACCAAACTGAACCGAGCCAAACCAAACCAAAGTGAACCAAGCCAAAGCAAACCAAGCTAAGCTGAACCAAGCCAAACCAAACTGAACCAAACCAATCCAAACCAAGCCAAGTTGAACCAAACCAAACCAAACTGAACCAATACCTTTGGCATCGAACCGACCCCCGACTTAGGTTTCACGATTTGCACATCCAAATTTAACAACTTTGGTTCCAACTGATCTTCCAAGCACCTCTGTATAAGACCACGACTTCCTTAGGTTAGGAATACACACATAATGTACTTGTAGCCCTTCCGACCATTTATACCATATATAAAAGTAACACCTCAGGCCAACACCCCGGCCAACCCTACTAGTTAGAGTTCACTTGTCCACAAGTCTGGACTCAGGTGTAACACCTCGATATTTTCATAGTTATTGTACTTTTATTTTTGGAAGTTACGAATTTGAAGTTAAGGGATCAAGATTGTAATTGGCTATAGTCGTGGTTAAATGGTAAAATTTTGATTTTGGGTAGTTGAGGGTTAAATTTGAAATTTGGGAATCTGATATTTAAAAGAAAAAGAGTCGGCCATATTTAAGATTTATCTCAAATTCATTTGTTTGGAGTCGGTTCTGGAAGCAGAAAGAAAAACTAAACAATCGGTAAGAAATTTGATTCTTCTCCCATTTGATTTGCTTAAGATTGGACGTTTGTAAGTAATTTCAATCTTGGTTTGATTATTGAAACCACTTGAGGGAAAGATCTGAATTGATTTCACGCAGGCGCTCGAATTGAAACTCTTCAGGTGAGTTCATCTTCTTCTAAATGATTTTAATTGAAATTGAGTAAGATATTTGGTAGCAAACTATCTAAATGACTTGGTAAATATGTATTGAGATTGAATCGACCCAGAAATTGAACGTAGACGAGCTTTTAGAGTAAAAATTGATGTACAGACCGAAGTCCCGGCTTCAAGATCCGATTTGGGATCTGGTCTCGCTGAGATCCAGTGTGGGATCCGGTTTCATAGGATCCGAAATTGAGTAGGATCCGGTTTCATAGGATCCGGAATTGAGTAGGATCCGGTATGCGATAGGATCCGGAATTGATTTGGGATCCAGTCTTATTTGGGTCCCGGTTCCGGGTAGTTCTGGATCGGTACCGGATTCAGGAATGTTTCGGATTGTACCGGATTCGGGAATGTTCCGGATAATAGATTTTCCGGATATAGTTTCGGATGAGTTATCTGGTTAAGTCCCCGTGCTAAGTCGCCGAAGGGGGACATTTGAGGATAAGGATATGATAGATTATCTAGTATTCTTAGCATTGAGAATATGATACGAGATGTTGCGTGTTATGTTGTTATGCATATACGCTAGTAAGTGTAATGGATCCATAGGTACTGACAGTAGTTGAAACGTGGAATAGGCATAAAGTAATTTGTAATTCCCGTTGATGTGAAATGAGGAATAGGCATAAAGTAAATTGTAATTCCCATTTCGTAAGGTGATGTGAAACGTGGAATATGCATAAAGTAATTTGTAATTCCCGTTGATGTGAAATGAGGAATAGGTATAAAGTAAATTGTAATTCCTGATTTCTATGGGAAGGTAAGAGATAGGCATAAAGTAAATTGTAATCTCTACTTCCATTCCAAGAAATAGGCATAAAGTAAATTATAATTTCTTGGATATGAGCAATGATCTAGAATCTGTAATGATTCGAAGTAGGCTCTCGAACGTGATGATATGACTTACTGAGTGTTAGTCATATTCATGGAATCGGGTATGTTCCCGTCATCGTAAGATGTTTAGATGTACGGTAAGAATGATGGCAAATCAGGTTTGTTTATACGCTTTGTTCACTTTCGGTTTTCAAAGCTAATAAGGTTTTAATTTGAAAATGGATGTTCTCACTAGGCGTAAGCCTAATCTTTTCAAATTAAATTTTTTTACTAGGTACAAGCTCAGGAAAGTAACGGGAATAGGGACGAGTGATTGTTGATACTTGTCTTTTGGTGATACGTGGAGAAGTTAGCTTATTCGAGGATGTTTTTGGAGAATGGTCTAAACAACTAGCATAATCTGATCTTAATGTTCAGGATTAGATTAGTAGGTTGTTTTGATAAGCTCAATTTGTATATATGTGAACTCTCATGGTTAATTCTCCATTTATGTATAAAAGTTTGGATGAAATTAGGAATAACTTTGATGAATTTTAAGGTTTAAATTTATCCTGGTTTTTGGATGTTTCATCAGGGCTCTTAAAACACGTCTCATCACGATTTCCACATACCGTTTCACTTCCTTAAAGAAGAGATTTCACTGAGTTTTTGCAACAATGACATGAATCCTTTACTAACATCAGCAACCACCCAATCTGCCAATCTTAGCACCAGGTCAAACTTGAACTTTCCAATTCACCTTCCTATCACGTCAATCGCCTAACACAAGAGTATTCCTTTCCATCAAAACACGTTGACCACAAGTCAACACTATATACCGAGACATACGCTTCCACTACGTCCTCTTTCCATACTCGTACACCACTAACCCGCCATCCGAGGTATGGAATAAATCACCTTGAAGTTTTTACATTCGCCTTTTCACTACATCCAACAAACGTCCAACTAAAAGGAGCGACCACGCCTACTCCAAACTATTCAAAGTAACACATTGTTGAACCCTACGCTCACTTCGGAATAGTTAACATCCCAATACTTATTCAAATATGACGGTCTTACACTATGAGTGTCCCGTACAAACACTTATGCCATGCCTTTCCAAAGGTATCGATCACATTCCTTCAAGGAAAGATTCATTGACTCATACAATCCTCTCCACATTCTAAATCAAGACATACACCAAATGTCCACCTCTCACAACTACACAAGTAGTTCCAATACGCGTCATTAGCACCGCTTTAAACATTTCTCCACCCATATGGTGTCAATACCATTCTTCTCCCTTTGAGTTCTTCCACTTGTTTGAACATATCGTCCTAACCTAGGCATTGCTCGCCTACCAGCATCCACTTCATTCCCAATCATTCCAAACATGACAACCACACTTGTGTTACCAAGCCCAACTAACGGTTTCACCACCGTTCTAATTTGAGATAATTAACCAAGTCCTCTTGTATTAACATTCAATGTCTCTCATTTTCCAAGTAGGGTCGACCTGCTTACCAGAATTTCTTCGTCGGTCTTTTATTGATCCCAATACGAACTCACTCAGTGACTCATACCACTAAAACACCTGGTTCCTCCCTTGGGTAACCACCAACCACCGTTTTCTGGCAATAAACATATCATAACTCTCGCTCACAATCCATGCATCCCGACTACAGGCTTAATACTTTGTACTTTCACCCACAACATCACACCGCCGACCAGGTGCTCCCGGCCATTTGCACACATAACAACTCTTGCTTTCATTTTCACCTAAGTTCATAATTAACCAAGCCTATCTCACGACCCGCCTGTCTTTGAATTTTGACAAACCATAACTCGCGATTTCCCGTGCTTGCTCAAATATACGTCCCCCGACAGACCATTGCGAGTTCCACGAAAGTCATCCCAACGACAAGGCACAATCTCTTACAAATTGATTCTCTAAGCACCAGCTTTGGTTGTGCTGACTGCCTCATTCCTATACAGGTCATCAAATCCCTTAGAGCACACCCAGCTATAACAATTGTTTCACATTCGGCACACCTACACAAAGTGGCCTAACCGCTCACCACGTATACATCTCTCCCAACAACCCTTCATTTCCTTAGGTAAATTCCATGAAATAACCGCATCATAATTTCTTCTCACATCTCAGTCTCCCCATGATGATCTCAAAACTTGACACTTTTAACAGTCATCCCCTTCAGCATCCATAGCTAACACGGTGAAGTTTCCACCATCTCACCAATACACAAAGAGTCCCAATGGAACCTACCATTTCCAACACATCGTAACTAACTTTGTGCCCTACGGTCCGTACTAGCTAAGGAATAAGACTCGTACGGTGCGTAGTCTAATTACAGTACCATTCACCACTCTGGCTCATATCTGAAAGCATTTTATCGGGGCACATTATCTACTTATTACCATGCTACTACTAAGAGTTTCTCAATACTCTTCGGCTTCAACATGCGTATACCCGCTCCACGGGAAATCACATCACCCATTATCCAACATTAACAAGTTCAATACCCGGGACTTCCACTGTTTCCCGCTCTCCTCTAACTGAAATACTAAGGTCGTAACCCGACCGAAATCAAATCAATCGAACAGTTTCCATTTGAACCCCTCCTTGATCTTAACTTTGTCGTCCACTACGACCTCCAGAGTTCATAGCCTTCATGCATGACGACACAACAAATTTTTAAATCATTTTACATACTTGAAAAATTCGATGAATACCATAATGAAAAACAAATTGACATAAACATAGCACCTCACTGCTCAAGCCGAAACGTAGACACAACGACCCTAAGGTCGCTCACATGCCACCCCAAGATAATTCACGACTTAGTCAACTGAACCAGTATTGACCCAAATAAAACGTGTTTAATAAAACGTGTCCAATACGATTAAAAATCTCAGAATAACATCACTTTTACAGAGCGAGTAGTCGGCTCCCACACTCCTTTGTATGTTAAAAGTATTACTATTCATTTCGGTTATAAAACTTTTGCGGTAAAACATTTTCGTGACTTTCTCAACAGGGTTTATTCCCCCACGAAAAGTAAAATAATTCACATATTACTATGCTCAAAATATCATAGTACGTTAAAACACGCTCACACGTGTCGACTCATTTTTCAAAAACAAGGAGCTCATTATGCTCGTAAACATTCTTAATACAATAAGAATCCATGTAAATCATTTAAGAAAGACACCATGCATGAAAATAACTTTGCGATGAAGGCTATTCACTCTAACAAGGTCCAACATTACTCCTACACGAACTTATTGTTGACACCCAACTTTCGACCATCGGTCGCCTTCTCATTCTCATATCCACTTGTGGTACAGTTGCTTCACAACCCTTCAATTTCGTATAGACTAAAGATCTACGACCATGCGATTTCAAAATTTAATCTTTAAGGTCGAATAACGACCGGTTAACTCGTGTCCTACTCACACACACGTTTTGATCCATCACTAACATCTTTCCTTCACCAATCCGGCCACTACACCGCTTGACTAACAGCCGAGGGTTCACTTTCTTCACTCGATTATTTTGAAGCTCACAAGATTTCCATCACAGTTCTAATCCCAACTGATCGACCCATCGAACCAAGGAATGGGGACACACTAGAAACTGGGAGTTCACCCCTATTTCGTCCATCATCCCCTTCTTGAACCCATAATTTCCACCTTGATCGGTTCATCACCGCTTCAAACCATCCTCCTTCTAGAAAGCTCCAACAAATCTCACTATTGTAACATCCCTTATCCCATATACATGACGTATTACACAATATAACACAATTAAATATAAGAAACAAACTTTACTTTACATGTACGGTCCGGTAGTCTTTTACAAATAGAAAGAAGACATTTGAAATACAATTCTTGTGCTATTTGCATCCATAACACTTAACATTCCATTACAACTACTAAATAAGTCAAAAGCTTCGTCTTAGTCTTCCTTACTAGCCATCCATCTCATACTCTACTTACTTGCTCTTACTTGATCCGCCACCTGGAATACATATTTTTTAAACAAAATGAGGGTTAGACCTGTTGGTCTAAGTGAGAAACCCCTGTTAGTTTAAAAACCATTTATATAAACTTCATTCATATAAATCACGCCACATAATTACATATATCCAATTAAGCTCACACCTCGTGCACCTTTCCTTCTCATTTCCTCCTGGCCATATTAGTGGTAGCAAGCCAACTAATAAGATACAACGCTGTACAACATCTACAGCCAAACAACGCTATACAAGTTCTATAGCCAATCACACCGGTCTTAAACCCGGCCAACGTATTATAACACGTTTATAATACACATGTAAATACAATATCTCACTATATTGTAATCCGCATATACCATACATATACACATAATCACTAATTATCACATTCTCAAACCATACGTATGTATTCCAGTTGAAATTACTTTTAAAGTAAAACTCACCTCGTTGCTTTATCCAAACCTCCGGATCCTTTATCTGTCAATTCGATCTTTCTCCCAAAGTTCACAAAATCTGTAATCAATTAATTACGGAACATTTAACAGTCGAGAATACTAAATGAATCTAAATAGTCTAAAAATCCCATTTTGCTATCTCGGCCAACACTCTCTCGCAACTCTCTCTCTCTCCTCGCAACACTCTCTCTCGCCACCTTCTCTCTCTCTTCCTCGCAACACACTCTCTCCTCGCAAGCATGGCTTGCGAGCCCTAACTCCCTCGTAGCTAAAGGCTGCGAGCCAAAAATCCCATCGCAACCAAGGCTTGCGATTCTTATGAACATTCATAAACCTCTCAATTCACTGAGTTCATCTTTTACCCAGATTTACAGATATGTTTCATACTACCATAGAACACTATCCCAAACCCAAAATACACATATCTTATCAAAACACCAAAACCCACCTACATACCTATTTATCAACTTATAAATATAAAAGGGATAGGTTATAAATGATTGTTACCTTTACTTCCTTGAACTGATCCTTAATAATCCAGCTGAAACTCCACAGCTTCCTTCTTCTTCTTCTTCTTAAATTTCCTCTCAATCCTCTCTTCTCTCTTTTCTCTCCTTTCTCTCTGTCGTGAACCAATAACACACACACACTTTGTTTTCCTTTTTGCCAAGTCTCTAAAATGAGACACCTCATCTCAATAAAAATAAAAAGAGGCGGTGGATGAAGATAAATATCTTCATAGTTACCAAACAAACCCCATACTTTCATCAAATGGTAAAACACACCCTTAAACTTCCAAATTAACCAAATTTTTACCCTAAATATATTATTATAAACTTATTCAATTTAACGATAAGAGGGTTTTAAATAACGACTTTACCCGGGGTATTACAACTATGAACGACCTTACGCCTTATAACAAAGTCATACGCATCATAACGAAACCATGTTACCATCACAGTTACATTCCACCTTCCTCCAAGGACTGCCTCAACCATAACAACATACCATATAGTACAAGAACTGGAACAACCGCAAACCATCACCACTCAAACTCAACTTCGCAACATAAGGCAATTCGAGCACGTACATGTACTTGTAAATTCGCAATTACACTAGCCAGGTGTAATGTAAATTTACCTTACACGACAGTTCTCATTATCCTATTTTTCTAGCGCACCTAGAGTGTTAAAGGCATCCTATATCTCGGTTGTGTACCTTAAATCACAGTTAAGTTTAGGCCCGTCCGGTCACCTAAATCCCTTAAACTATGGCTCTGATACCATTTGTAACAGCCCAAAAACTTCAACAGACATAACATAGATAAATAATCCCAACTCGGGTCCCAATACATAATAAAATTCAAAAATGAACATTACACGTTATGAACTATCCAAAATTTTGCAGCGGAATATTCTATCCACAGCCGAGAGATCTATCTAAGTAGTACAATTAATAAACTATAGTGCTTCTCACCAAATCCTCCATCTCTATGCTCAAACCTTCTCTTTACCTCTACTTGAAGCACCGCTAAAGCGCTTCCCTGAAAATGGTTTAGTTTTGAAAAGCGAGGGTTAGACCATAAGGTTTAGTGAATTCCCTCAGAAAACGGTTTGAATAAACATGCATGAAACATTACTTTAAAAACCAGACAGCTCAACGTAATTCCACACATGGGTATTTGCACAGTGTTCAAGGACCGCACAATCCAGCACCACGATCAGGGCCTAAGCAGACTCCCCTCTTGCCTCATTTCGGGGCCCATGCAGACTCCCCATTACCCGAATAGGAAGGAAACGAATTCCATCCTACCGGTTCATAACAAACTCCCAAGGGATCATCGTATCCCGAGGTACACTGATCCCAATGTGCAACCCGACTCCACATAGCATATACACATAGCTAACAACAAATCACAAAGCGTAAAATCTTTATAAGTCGTTCAATCATGCTAAATAAGCCTTTCCAAAACGTACTTTCATGCGAGAATTTATATAAGCTTGTAAACAGATCATACTCGTAAACATACCATGATCAGTAAAAGTATTTAACATCTTGTTTCACGTAAAAAGGATTAAGGGAACTCACCTGATTGTAGTGATTTTTCCTAACCGCACGCCTCTCTTACGAACAACACGTGCTGAACCCAACACCTAAGGCACACCAAACACTTCGGTCAGTAGCATACCCGAAAGCCCTTTTTAAAAACCTCTATCCGGAAAATGAAATCCGGACCCACCCGAAATCCGTTATCCGAAAGACACCATCCGGAATCCGGTATCCGGAAGACACCTCCGGAATCAGGGGAGTGCGACTTCCGGAATCCTTGACCGCAAAAACCCCAGTACCCACAAACCTAGTGTCAAATGCGATTTAGCCCCATGTTTAGTTACATACATCATAGGTTTGTATTTTCCCTTGAAAAACTTCCATCTATTTCATCCTTTGATGACCTTTACCCTCCCCAAAACAAGAACATTTCCCCCAACTTCTTATGAAGGAGAACACAGTAAGCTGATGGGAATTAATAACTACCATAGCCCAAATCAGTACATTATTCGTTGCTAAAACTCAAATAAGAAAGTAGGATCCAAGAATTTACCTTAATGAAACCCTTCTCAGCTGCTTCCTTTCTTCCTTCTTCTCGGTTCTCTTCCTCAGCCGCAAAATACCAATTTTATGGAATACCTAGGGATTTGTTCCCTTTATATACTTCCCCTAAATTGCTCAATGGTACTTCCTCAACTTTTCACTCTTCACCATTGGACCACCAATTCACAACTTTATTTCCCTTAGAACACGGTTGTTACACTGATAGATTTAGTTTTACTATGTTTCCGCTTTCCTGGGGTTATTAATCACCAGTACCCCTTCGATATTGGTATCAGAGCCACCCAGTTTTTAGACAAGGGAGGTATGCTAAATATTTTCATAAACCTATTTAGATATCAAATAACCTCTTATGGGTTAAAAATAACCTATAATGGAAAAGTGATATATATACCAAAATGACGAGTCCTTATAGTATATATATTCCTGTAGGAATTACCTATAAAGATTATAAAGCAGAATATTTCGCTGCCTATATAGATTGTGGAGCAGGGATATGTATATGTAAACTAGAATGTTACCCTAAAGAATATCATCAAGATTTAAAAATTCATAGAGGAAGAGGAATATCTAGAGAAATACGCTCCACCGGAAATTCCCTCTGCCCCTACTGTACTCCAGCTTGGTAGTTTCCACCGCCTGTCCACAGTTGAGCCCTGGGATTTGACGGCGGACTTAAAAAGCCACCTACAGACGCTTTACGCCCAATCATTCCTTACCATAAATGTTGGTGAGCTACGAGGGCTATTACCCGCTCTAATCAGTTTAAGATCTAATATACCGTCATTGCTTCTTCTCCGGGAAAAGAAGTTCACGACCCGTGAGCCTTCTACCTCCACGCGGCATTGCTTCGTCAGGCTTTCGCCCATTTCGGAAAATTCCCCACTGCTTACTCTCAAACTTTTCGTTTACACAGTAGTAATATTCTTTGTTTCTCTCTTCATCTTTGGATTCCTATCCAATGATCTAGGACGTAATCCTGGACGTGGAGAATAAAATAAAAATAAAATACATTTAAATAATTTTATTGATACTTTTAAAATGATTTAAAAACTATATATTTACAAATTTGTATGCATTTGTACAAACTCGTACGCGGGTGGTATCGGGTACAAACCAACTAGTTTGTACAAACTCGTACAAACCATACCTAGCTTCATGATTTTGTAAATTTGGCTTCATGAATGTATATATATATATATATATATATATATATATATATTTTGGCTTCATGAATATATAATTTGGCTTCATGAATATATCATTTGGCATTTTTAACTAATTTTTTTACAAAAATAAGGGTATTTTAGGATATTTTTGTAAAAAAATTAGTTAAAAATGCCAAATGATATATTCATGAAGCCAAATTATATATATATATACATTCATGAAGCCAAATTTACAAAATCATGAAGCTATGTATGGTTTGTACGAGTTTGTACAAACTAGTTGGTTTGTATTTGATACCCAGCCTATATAGGGGTGGTATTGGGTTTGTATTTGTATAGACTGAATTGCAGATATATATATATATATATATATATATATATATATATAGGGGTGGTATCGGGTACAAACCAACTAGTTTGTACAAACCGTACAAACTCAATCTACCTTCATGAATTTGCAATTTTTTTAATTTGACTTCATGAATCTATATTTTGGCTTCATGAATATAAAATTTGGCTTCATGAATATATAATTTGGCTCCATAACTTCTTTTTTATTTATTTATAAGGGTATTTTAGGGCTCCACCGGAAAATATAGATTCATGAAGCCAAATTATATATATCTGCAATTCAGTCTATACAAATCCAACAAAAGTTATTTTATATTTTAAGTTAGATTTAAAAAATGAAATGTATCTATTTCAAGGTTCTAAATTGTGTGAGGCTTGACGTGACGGCGAGATCAAGCCTCAAGCCTTATGAGTTATGGTAAGACCATGACGTTTTTCAAGCCATGGCTTAAGGCGACAAATATGTATATAATATATATGTATATATATATATATATATGTGTGTGTGTGTGTGTTTATGTCAGTGTCTTGAACAATAAGAATTAAGTTATTAATAATTTAAATTCATATAAAACGATAAACAAAATAAATTCGAATCGAATTTCGAGGTACATAGATTCGGAAAATCGAAATTACACAAAATTGTAACGCCATGGCCGTGCCATGCCATAACGCGCCCATGGCGTGCCATCACGAGCTCCACGCTTTATCTCGGCGTCAAGGGGTATAACGTGACGGTGAGACCACGCCTCGGCACCATGGCGTGTTTTTAGAACAATGATCTATTCTATTGAAAAAAAATGTATCATTTTTGATATTTTATTTAATTAAAAGTTTTTAAAGTGTATCAAATAAAAAACTTTATAACATAATTAATAAGAAAATTCAAAATATACACTTAAACTATCGTAATAAAAAAATCAATTAACACCCACACATTTTTAGTGTTTTATACTTAATCTTTAATGATAGAAATTATGTAGTTTTAATAATATAGTTAAGATATAATTTAATAATTAAATCTTAACTATATTATTAAGTATTTGAAAAAAAAAATTAAAATAAAAACTTTATATGCATCAAATACTGTTTATTGATGCATGTTACTGTTTATCGATTCAAGTTTTGATTTTGAAATCACTCTACATTTGGATTTGGGTTTGGATTTTATGTATTCAAAGAAACTATGAAAGAACAAGAAGAAGACGTCAAATCCAAACGGGCACAATGAAACCCTAAACTATGAACGTAACTCTCTCTCTCTCTCTAGAATAGTTTATTTTCAAATTTTGGATTTTTCATGATTCCCGGTGTTGTAAATTGCTACTTACGTGTATAATTTATGGTATGTTTTTAATTTCAATTTATGTTTAGTTTGGGGACATGAATATGAAAGGTTTGAATTTATGTTGTAAGACCATGAGTACCGCCTACCTACGAACCCACTGAACCCGAATGCCACCTCAGCGTCACATCAACTTTTCTCTTTCCTACCCTCCTTACCCTAAAGTGGAGTACCGCTTACCCATCGAACCCACCGAACCCACTCCTTAAAATTCACCCGCTACCCACTCCTTAAAACCCCCTACCCGAGAGAGAGGAGTCCGGGTTCGTGAACCCTACCCTACCCGATCCCCTCTACCCGCCCTACCCGCTAACCCACCCTACCCGCTGAACGAACCCGGCCGTGGTACCCGATGGTGATACGCACTGCCTAAGAGATGATGTTCAAATCACCCTGTGTATTATTGTTTCTGATTCAAAAGATAATTGAAAAAATGCTAAAGATTGTTTACATTGCTGATTTAGAAGGTATGTACGCAAAAACCAAACATCAAAAATTGTATTGAACCATTTTTATCTGGGCTTTAAAGGTATTTCATGGTTTGTTGATGAAAATTCAGTTAAAGAATCATTCTCTTCATTTGGTGAGTCATTTGATGGTAAATACTTTAGATCTTAAATGTGTATTTGTTTTGTTTGCTAGGTGTTTGATGAAATGCTTCAATGGGAATATGATGTGTGTGTTACAAATAATGTGATGCACATGCAAATTACTTTCATACTTCATTTTTTTTAACGACAAAGTTAAAAAAAACTAGCGACATGCTAGAAAAATATACAATTACATAAAAATAATGGTAAGGGAATGATTTGTAATCCAACCGACCCAATTAATAGACAACTTGCTACTTCGTTGATGTACCCAACCATATTATCCCTCCGTTGTAAGCTAAATAAATTTAGCTTCGTGAAAGGTGCAACTATATTGTTTTAGAAGGTGCAACCTTTTTATATAGTGCCACCGCATGGAAAAATTATTAGGTTCTTCCTAGTTTCCAAGAACTTGAAAATGTAGGAGAGTTGTTTTCCATTTGTTGAGTTTGCATATAACAATAGGTATTCTCTTTATGGTTTTAATCATTGAGTCTCCTTAGTCTTGTCCATGTTCCTAATGAATAACATGCAATACTCAACATCGAGAAGAGAGCATATCAATATATGAAGCTATCAAACACGGGTACGAAGACATTGTTGTTTTGAACCTAGCGATTAAGTATGGTTGCACTCGAGAAAAGAATGATTCGAGGCCAAGCGAATACCAAAGTTGCTATTTAGAGGAAATGGACCATTTCAAGTTATTGGAAGAAAAACGATGATAACACCTACAAGTTAGATCTTTCTGGTGGGTATCAAGTTAAATTAACTTTTAATGTTTAGGATCTTTCTCCTTTCGATGTAGGCGATGCTTTGTAGATGAATCATTTTCAAGGAGCGAGAACGATGGAGGGTCATCCAGTCGTACTTCTTAGTCCTCCCAAAGACCATTTATAGATCAAGATAGCCTAATTACAAAAGTTACTTCAAAAAAAATTGGTTAAAGAAATCCAAGTAAATGAAGGCAAATTCATGGAACAATTTTAAGTGATGCAACAAATTGCTTTAATTGGAGTTATTGATCAGTATTAACGGTGGAACATAAAAGGAGTAATTTTCTAGAATACTACCACATTTTTGGCCCATTCCAATTTCCAAATGAGTATTTCATGAGATAATCAAAACTACTACAAAAGCTCTTATACAACCCCCCAAATCCTACCCGGTTAACTAAGAAACCTGGTACTATTTGACACACATGGGATTTGTACCCGTCCGCGTCTAACAAACCGGGTTGTATTGGTATCGAATGTAGTAACTGTGTCCAAAAAGAAAGAGTTTCAAGCCTTGTGGTAGAATTTTTATATTTATGAAAGTTGAGGGGCTTTTTGATAAATATGTGGTAGGGTATAAATGGGCACAAAAACCCTAGAGAGAGCATTCTTTTACTGAATTGGATTGTTGTTGGCGGCTGATTGAAGAAAGAATAGAGAGGAGAAAGAAGGGTTGGGAGTTCTTGAGCATTTTGGAGAAAAAGGACCCTTAAGCTTGGAAATCAGAAGAAAAGGGTGTGTGGGGATTCGATTTCTGCAAGAAGTCATCCAGGTAATTCTCTTCTACTCATCCTTAATCTGTGGTATGTGGTTAGGGTGATTTATCTTTTGAGGTTTTTGGAAAAAGTTGAGGTTGAAGCTTATTGGGGAAGTTTGGGCGTTATACTGTGTTATTATTGTCAAGATTTCAGTAATTGTTGAGTTTAGTGTCCGTGGTGTAGATGTTAATCTACATCTGTGAGTTATCGGCCGTTTCTAGGATTTATCGGACCAAGTAAGGGACAGGTCGACGTCCGGATACCTTCCTGGACGTCCGGACACCCCGACCAGTTGAAGGTTTCCGCGTAAGTATCTGTTATGTGTGTGTTGTCCGGATATGTGTGTTGTCCGGATAGAGGTGTTGTCCGGAAAGGTGTGTTGTCCGGATAGGTGTGTTGTCCGGATAGGTGTGTTGTCCGGATAGGTGTGTTGTCCGCATATGTGTGTTGTCCGGATAGAGGTGTTGTCTGGAAAGGTGTGTTGTCCGGATAGGTGTGTTGTCCGGATTGAGGTGTTGTCCGGATAGGTGTGTTGTCCGGATAGAGGTGTTGTCCGGATAGGTGTGTTGTCCGGATAGGGGTGTTGTCCGGATAAGTGTGCTGTCCGGAATAGAGTGTCGTCCGGGGAATTGAGATGATCAACTTATGAGTTTATCCTTTCGCCAGGTAGATCGTTTGGAAGTGCATACCAGAATAAGAAAGGAACGTAAGCGTAACAGGTTAGTTTTTCTAACTAAAGCTTGATGGTACTTGTTCATTTACTCGTACATACTGCTTACTTAATGTATGTTGCATATGGCTTACTTATGCATGATGTGATGTATATGGGGGGGGGGTCCCATACGTAATGTGTGATGTATATGGGGGGTGTGTCCCATACGTAATGGTGTGATGCTTATGGGGGGTGTGTCCCATATGTTATGGTATGACGCTTATGGGGGGTGTGTCCCATCTGTCATAGTGTGATGCTTATGGGGGGTGTGTCCCATATATTATTTGCCAAACTTTATATTGATTTATGATTCGCAAAACTCCTTAAATGCTATATATGGTGTGGATGTAACTGAGGGACCTCACTAGACCTTGTGGTCTAACCCTCGCATTTTCAAAACTGAAACCCTTTTCAGGTAAGCAGATTAAGGGCAGTTCCTCTAGTGGTAAAGAGAAGGCGTGAGAGCGGGCGTGGCTTGGCATTAGTGGACTTCCTTTACATTTTGTTATTAGAAACTCTCAGTTGTAAATTCGGGTTTATTCCGCAAACCCGAGTGCAGAATTTTGATGGTGTGAACCTTGGGCCAAGTTTTGGCGATATATTATTATATATGTCTTGTTTTGGCATGTCTTGGATTGGGTTGTTACAAATGGTATCAGAGCCATAGTTTAAGGGATTTAGGTGACCGTATGGGCCTAAACTTAAACTGTAGGAGTACAACTGAGAATGTAGGAAGGCCTAGGAAGACCTCACTGGGGAGTGTGAATAATAGGTTGGTGAGAACTATCATGTAAGGTAAGTTTGGAATTACACCTGACCAGTGTAATTGTGAATTTACAGGTGCATGACGGTGATCATTCTTGCCTTGTTATTTTGGGACGGTTGTTAATCTATAGTTTGTGTAATGTTTCGGTAGTTGTGAATGTCAGGACGAAGTTTGAGGAGTAGGTCTGTACCAGTTGTGGAGGCTTTGCCTTTAGCGGGGGAAATCCGCGTGGAGGGGAGTCTGAAGGTGGGACCAGTGAGTCCTCTGAGGCAACCGGCTACCCGCGGGAGGGGCGAAGGTCGTGGAAGGGATCGGGGAAGAGCACCCTGACGTGCGGCTACCCAGACTGTGGTGGCCAGTGTGTGGAGATTATCAGTAGTGTGTAAAGTTTTACCTTGTCATGATGGCAACGGTTTAGTGTGTTGTACAGATTATTCGTGGTATGAGTGATGATTCTTTCTAGAAGAAGCGTTGTTTGAATGTTTGGTGTGAGTGTCCGTGTGAAGTAGAACCTTTAGGGTTCTTAAGGAAATAATTGATTGGAGGTGAGCTCCTAATCTCTTATGAGTCTTTATTCTGGGAGTTCCCGATGTCGGTGAATTGAGATCTTGAGAGTTTCGACTCAAGGATCGGATAGTGGAGATGTGCTTTCTTACTCTCTAGCTAGTGGAAGAGTAACAAGAGTGGTTGAAAAGTGATAGATGTATGGATTGGTAACATTGGTGTCGGTTAACCAATTTAGGACCGAGGTGAAGCCGTTTATTTTACAAATTAATAGTCAGGTGGTGACTGTGAGGTTGGAGCATCCAAGTGTGTGGGGAAGTATCGGTACCGAAGGTTGGTTCAAATGTAAGGAACCTGATGGTGTAGTGGGAAGTAGGGTGTCGGCGTTGATTTGTTGTAACTGCAAAAAGGTTAACCCTGCTTGAGCGAATAGCCTTCAATGTAAAGCGAGTCATGCATTACGTTTTCAAACCGGTTACATATGTCCCCATGTCAAAATGTGTGAGTGTGTGCGTGTGTCTTGTAAACTTCTGATTTTAAAAATGAGTCGACGTGTGCAAGTGTGTGCTGGAAGGAAAAGATAAATTTGTTTACATGGTGTAATAAATTTCGAACTTGGAGAAATAGTGAGTTACTTCACTTCTTTTGCGAGTGAGTTAAGCTTTGTTGTAAAAATCGTAACAATATTTGATCGCATGGTTTTATGGATGAAAACGATATGAAAACGTGGTTGACATATCAACAAGTGTGGAAGTCGGTCGACTATCCCAGTATGGGTGATATTGCTGTGTTTTCTTTTAAAAATTTTGCACAAGGAGAGTCTTAGTGAATGCACTTTCAAATGATGAACAAGGTTGCGTGTGAGCGATCTTTGAGATCGGTGTGTGTGGTGGTAACTTATGGGAGTATCGTGGCATGCATATCAAAACCTTGTTTTGTGGGATATTTTGAGTGTGTAAAGCAATTTAAATCATTGTGTTGTCATGCATGAAGGCTATGAACTCGCTAGGTAGTAAGAGATATCGTACCTGAGAATATGCGAAGTTCTGGGAGTGGAAAATGTGGTTGAGTCGTCGATGGTTGATTTGTGACCTTAGTGTTTCAGTATAGGGAGGGC
This sequence comes from Saussurea involucrata, assembly GCA_033807775.1. Classification (NCBI taxonomy): domain Eukaryota; kingdom Viridiplantae; phylum Streptophyta; class Magnoliopsida; order Asterales; family Asteraceae; genus Saussurea; species Saussurea involucrata. The sequence goes on along the minus strand of CM066314.1, from coordinate 63,132,747 downwards.
AGTGTCTACCTGTAGTCTCAGGCTTTGACCGTGGAAATGATTGTGTGATGGTAGTTCTTGCTCTCATTTGGTAAGTTGACATATGACCGTCGACGGTGATTTCGATGTAGGCAAGATACTTTGAAGGTAACGTTGTGGTGTGTGAATGAATCGGTATCGGCGTGGAGCCGGAGTCGTGGTGAACCTGCCTTTAGGCTAATTGTCGGGTATTGAGGTTGAAGTCAACGACGGGGATGAATTTGTTGTCGGGAGATTTGAAATTTTGAAATGTTAACTTTAGTGTGATTATTTTGTCGAGTGTGTGCGCGGAGATAAGAGGTCGGTTGGGATACGTGTGTATCTGCCCAGAGGGTGGACCGCCTTTTTGGTGAGTATCCTGAAGGTGGAGATGTGTTAGTTGGATAAGTGATTCTTCCTTGTGACTATTATGTCAATTACGATTTACGAGGTAGTTAGCCCAACTCATGTGGGACACGTAGACTATGTTGGTTTGCAAGGATGTGTCTTATAGTTTGATTTATTTGAGCGTGCCTCAAGTGGACCCGAAGAGTCGGTCAGGAATAAGGACTCGATCGAGTGTAGTAGACGGTCATAATTTGTGATTCATCTAGATGGGAGAAAGACAAGGTTGTGAGTCTTTCTGAACCTAAATTTTATACAAATGTGACAGAGTTATTATATAACTGTGTGCTTCTCAGCTGCATTTATTGCAAAGCGACGATTAAGTGTGTGGTGTGGTTGTTATCTATTCGCGTGTTTCCAACTGCTTAAGTATGAAGCTATGAACAAGTGTGTGGTAGAATGCATGCTTTAATTATGCATTGTGCTCTGGCGTTGTTGAGAAAATGGGGGTGTGTCCCATATTAATTATATATATAAATAAATTTGTTTCATATGTAGCGAGTGTGCTCTTTGGCGCTGTCACGGTGTGTGTGACTATAGCGTGTGCCAGTAGCAGGTGTCAAAAGGTGATTGTCATTTTTTTAAAGTGTGCTTATTTAAATGTGTAGCTGCATATAAATTGCATATGACTTGGTGAGATGTATATGGGGGGTGTGTCCCATATGGATTAGTCGAACGAACTTGGTCTATTCCCAAGGGCGGGTGTGAGCCCTAGATCAGGCCACAAGTGTGTAGTGACCAGGCATGAATTCCCGTTATATGTGTGTGGACGTTGGGTTGCAAAACTAATTATTGCTTAATGTTTTCGCAAACTCTTTCAATTTATGTTGTGCTGGGCATGGAGAAAGCTCGGACTAGTGTGTGCACAAATGATCGTGAGGATTGAACCTCTGGTGTGGGGTTGTGTGGATAAGATAGCGATAACTTGTAATTAGTAAGCATGCGAGGCATGGTGGTAATGAGTTGAGGTGAGGTTAAGTGATGGACTAGTGTTGATATGGGGTGAGCGTAAGTGGAGATCCTTGCTCAGGATTTGTTTATAAGTTGTTCAAGGCGGCAAAAAATAAATAAATAAAAAATAAATAAATAAAATAAAAATAAATAAATAAATTGTGTGTGGTGTTGTTATCCGAGAATAAAAGAATGGGGTGGAAGTTGGTGGCTACCTATGAGGGAAATGGTGTGATCTTGAATTGGGTAGTTCATGGTGGTTCGTGGTGGATACGAAATCCTTAGGAATGCTGAGCTAATCCTTGTACATAAAGGAAATGTAAAGGAGTGAGTTAATATCGTTTGAGAATTGAGAAAGGTGGTCGCTTCGAACATCGAGTGTGATTTCGGATTGACTTGGTAGAATTTCTCGTATGAGATGTGGTGAAACTGTTGGTTGGGCATAGTAACTGTAGAAATTGCGTGTATGGAGCGGTAAATGTTGGATGAGAATGTCTGTGGGTAATTGGGACGGTAGGTTGGAATGAGTGTGTAAGCGGGAAGTAGAAAGTGTGGCAAGTGGCGGAAAGTGGAAACGATGTTTACAGAACGTCACCGTCGGGTGCATGAACTTCCAGTGGGAGTATGAGGAAGAGGATTTGTGTGTAGGCGTTTGGTTTACAAGACAAGGAAAGCTAGCTTGTGCGGTTGATCAAGAGTGTGCATCTTTTAGTGAGTCGTTCTTTGGAAACGTGTTTTATGTTGAAAAGCAAGTGGCAGGAAGTAGTCGAAGGTAGTGTTCGGGAGAAGGACCATTAGATTGGACTTGGTAGTAGTGTGATAAATATTCCAAGTAAACTTTGTCGTTCAGCGTTAAGCTAGTAGGAACAGTGTTGTGTGAGCATGGTTGCTCCTTTCTGTTGGTGGGTGAAACTTGAATTATTTCACATGTGGATGGACGACTGTTGGATGCAAGGAGAATTCAACGGTGTGTCTTCAAGATTGGTTCAAAATGGATTGATGGGTGCTTCAAATGTTAAAGTGTGGAGGTTTTCTACTTTTAGCTCTGTTTAGTGTGGGGGTGTTGTTGTGGTGGAAGCATGTGAATTGACTTTTATCGATGGATCGTGGGCAACACAATTCAGGCGAGAAAGTGTTATCTGCCTTAGACGTCATAGTCGTGGTACGCGAAACTACCTAGGATGGGAGTTTTAATTAATCGAAAGTGTGGAAAGTGTTGGTGTAAGCTTTGTTGTTGAAGGGTTATGTAAAGTGGAAGTAAGAGAGTCCTTAGAGAAGCAAAGAGGTTGGCATGTGCAGTTATCTGCGGACCTTCCAGGAGTAAAGATGCATCGCGGGAAAGAAATGTTGTGAGACCGGAGGTCGCAAGGTCGGCCACTGTTAAGCCATCCAGGTTCGCAGGAAGTTAAGGGTGGCTCTAGACTACCAAAGGAGACGTTTGGCCGAGTCGGATGTGACTATTTCGTTAGAAGATGTCAGTGTCGACGAGAAATTGATGTACAAGAGGAACCAATAGAGGTTGTGGACAGTAAAGTGGAAAGTAAGGAATAGGGAGGTTCGTCTGGTTAAAGTCCAGTGGAGATATCATAAAGGAAGAGAGGCTACGTGGGAAGTGGGATAGGATATGATGTTCAGATACCCTCACCTTTTCGAGAACGGAATTCCGGGGACGGAATTCTTTTGAGGGGGAGTGTTGTAGTAACTGTGTCCAAAAAGAAAGAGTTTCAAGCCTTGTGGTAGAATTTTTATATTTATGAAAGTTGAGGGGCTTTTTGATAAATATTGGGTAGGGTATAAATGGGCACAAAAACCCTAGAGAAAGCATTCTTTTACTGAATTGGATTGTTGTTGGCGGCTGATTGAAGAAAGAATAGAGAGGAGAAAGAAGGGTTGGGAGTTCTTGAGCATTTTGGAAAAAAAGGACCCTTAAGCTTGGAAATCAGAAGAAAAGGGTGTGTGGGGATTCGATTTCTGCAAGAAGTCATCCAGGTAATTCTCTTCTACTCATCCTTAATCTGTGGTATGTGGTTAGGGTGATTTATCTTTTGAGGTTTTTGGCAAAAGTTGAGGTTGAAGCTTATTGGGGAAGTTTGGGCGTTATACTGTGTTATTATTGTCAAGATTTCAGTAATTGTTGAGTTTAGTGTCCGTGGTGTAGATGTTAATCTTCATCTGTGAGTTATCGGCCGTTTCTGGGATTTATCGGACCAAGTAAGGGACAGGTCGACGTCCGGATACCTTCCTGGACGTCCGGACACCCCGACCAGTTGAAGGTTTCCGGGTAAGTATCTGTTATGTGTGTGTTGTCCGGATAGGTGTGTTGTCCGGATATGTGTGTTGTCCGGATAGAGGTGTTGTCCGGATAGGTGTGTTGTCCGGATAGGTGTGTTGTCCGGATATGTGTGTTGTCCGGATAGAGGTGTTGTCCGGAAAGGTGTGTTGTCCGGATAGGTGTGTTGTCCGGATAGAGGTGTTGTCCGGATAGGTGTGTTGTCCGGATAGGTGTGTTGTCCGGATAGGGGTGTTGTCCGGATAAGTGTGCTGTCCGGAATAGAGTGTCGTCCGGGGAATTGAGATGATCAACTTATGAGTTTATCCTTTCGCCAGGTAGATCGTTTGGAAGTGCATACCAGAATAAGAAAGGAACGTAAGCGTAACAGGTGAGTTTTTCTAACTAAAGCTTGATGGTACTTGTTCATTTACTCGTACATGCGTGCTTACTTAATGTATGTTGCATATGACTTACTTATGCATGATGTGATGTATATGGGGGTGTGTCCCATACGTAATGTGTGATGTATATGGGGGGTGTGTCCCATACGTAATGGTGTGATGCTTATGGGGGGTGTGTCCCATATGTTATGGTATGACGCTTATGGGGGGTGTGTCCCATCTGTCACAGTGTGATGCTTATGGGGGGTGTGTCCCATATATTATTTGCCAAACTTTATATTGATTTATGATTCGCAAAACTCCTTAAATGCTATATATGGTGTGGATGTAACTGAGGGACCTCACTAGACCTTGTGGTCTAACCCTCGCATTTTCAAAACTGAAACCCTTTTCAGGTAAGCAGATTAAGGGCAGTTCCTCTAGTGGTAAAGAGAAGGCGTGAGAGCGGGCGTGGCTTGGCATTAGTGGACTTCCTTTACATTTTGTTATTAGAAACTCTCAGTTGTAAATTCGGGTTTATTCCGCAAACCCGAGTGCAGAATTTTGATGGTGTGAACCTTGGGCCAAGTTTTGGCGATATATTATTATATATGTCTTGTTTTGGCATGTCTTGGATTGGGTTGTTATATCGAAATAAAGGGATTGTAATCGTACCCGATTGTTTAGGAGAAACCGGGTTCTATTAGATTAAACCATACCTGGCCCCTAACGAAACTGGGTAGTATCAGGTGAGTTAGATGTGGTGCGGTTTTTTTTGAAATGCTACTCGGTTGCATTTAAGAAACCGGGTACTATTTGTCTCCTAAATTCTCTAGGTAAACTAACTACCTCCCTTTTCTTCTCCGCTCCAATCAATATGTACGGCGCACTGCTCTTCCATTTTTCTTCCAAATAGCTACTTACCACTACCCTATTCCTTTTCACTTCATCCAACTCTTACTTTTTGTCTTTATTATTACCATTGAATTGAATATCAAGGTAAAAGTATTAATTGTTTCTTTCTTTCCTTATATACATAATACACACTTATATATATACGTATATTTTTTATATTTATATAAATATATACGTATATTTTATATATATATATATATATGTATATTTTTTTATCCTTATATATACGTATATTTTTTATATTTATATATATAATTCACGAATGTAATGTGAAATAATATATAAGTAAATGGTGTTGCTTTTTATATTTTGTAGGACCGTTTGAGCAAATCGAATTACAAGAATTGTGACTGTTTGAGTATTTACAATCGACGCAACAAGGTAAATATTTCGTCATTTTAAACTTTAGTTTTGATTATTGTACGAACTACATACATAAATTTTTATTTTTAGAAATGATATTGCATACACCCTAACCCTTAGGTTTTATACCCGTCTAAAATAATCTAATAGAGACTATTTTCAGGTAGTCCCCGTTTTGGGACTGCTTTCTAAATAATTTATCTCATTTAGGATGTGAATATGTATTAGTCGATTAAGTATTTAGAAAATTTCGGTAGTCATTTCTCATTGCTCCTACGAATATGTGTTTCACACGCATATTTGGGGAGTCAAAGAGAAATGTTGTCGAAATTTTCTTAAATGCTTAATTCGCTAATACATATTCACATATAAGACAAGTTATTCAGAAAGTGGTCTTAGGATTGACCACCTGCCATTTGTTCTATTCATGCATTGCATACATTTAATTAATATTTTATTTTCTACATTACAGATGAATCGTGATACTTGGATGTACAAAATACCACGTGTCACCGTTGAGTATTTAACGAGTTTGAACGGGTTTATTAAAGTTGCTGAAGATAATTGGGTGAATAATAGGGAAAGTTACATTTGGTGTCCTTGTAAAGATTGTCATAATTTGCATAAGTTTAGTGATTATAATGTAATTCAAGGACATATGATATGTCGTGGTTTTATGGAAGGGTATACGATTTGGTCACGACATGGTGAGGTATTTGATGATCGTAACATCGTTCATGATTGTTATGTTGATGATAATAATGATTCAGACAACATTGATCGTGATAATATAGATGATATGTTACATGATGTGGAACATAATGTTGTTGATAAGCATTATGAAAAATTTCAACAACTATTCGTCGATTCTGAAAAACAATTATATCTTGGTTGTACCAAATTTACCAAACTTTCTGTTGTGTTGAAGTTATTTAAAAGCAAGCAATAGTTGGAGTGATAAAAGTTTCACTATCCTATTAGAGATTTTGCATGAAATGCTTTTGGAAGACAATGAGTTGCATGTGTCTTTATACCAAGCAAAAAAACTAATGTGTCTAATGGGATTGGAAATAGAACGGATACATGCATGTCCAAATGATTGTATGTTATACAGAAATGAGTATGCAAATCTACATATATGTATTAGATGTGGCACATCACCGTATAAGGGGAAAAACATGCGGAAGAAAATAGTGATGAGATGAAGAATGAACCCCCTGCTATATTATTGTGGTATTTTCCCATTGTTCCAAGGTTGAAACGTTTATTTGCGAACGCTAAAGATGCAAAAATTTTGCGTTGGCATGCCGAAGAGCGTAAAATAGATGGGAAAATAAGACATGTGGCCGATTCTCCTCAATGGAGAAATATCGATTCTGATTTTGAAGAATTTGGTGAGGAAATTAGAAATATCCAGTTCGGGCTTAGTTCAGATGGAATTAATCCGTTTGGAAACATGAGCAGCCGTCACAGTACTTGGCCAGTTCTGTTATGCATCTACAATCTTCCGCCTTGGTTATGTATGAAACGGAAATACATCATAATGTCTTTATTAATCCAAGGTCCCAAACAACCAGGGAACGACATTGATGTATACTTGGCACCGTTAATTGATGACTTAAAAGTATTATGGAGTTCAGGCGTCCAAGTGTATGATGCGTACAGTAAGGAGGATTTTCTATTACGAGCCATGATTTTTTTACCATAAATAATTTTCCGGCGTATGACAATTTGTCTGGATATAGTACAAAAGGTGCGAAAGCGTGTCCTATATGTGAAGATGATACACATTCCCTACGGTTGAGAAACTGTAAGAAAAACGTGTTCATGGGACATCGAAGATCACTACCAAGGAACTTGGATCCCTGGACCCGGGGAGGATGTTCTTATAGCAGTGCTAGGACCTGAGCACCCATGTCGCACCAGGGGAGTCAGCCACATAGTAGGCTTGAAAAAGACCATTCCGAGGATTTCAGAAAAAAGAGAAAAATCCAAACTTATACGGAGAAGAAAAAGAACTCTGTTGCCGAGTGTGAAGAACAAAAAAAGTTATTGAATGCTGAGTTTGAGGAGAATCGAAGGATCTATCGTGCCGAGATGGAGAAGAAAACTAGGTTGCTCGATGCTAAGCTTGAAAAGATCATGCAACTAACGTCCAAGCATAACAGCACACATGATGGAAGCCCAAGCCTCGGAATGAGAAAGAGTAGTTGTGGCTCGGTTCCTTGTCTTGACGAATTTGATGGCGTATAGGTAATTGAGCTCATACACGCATACATATATGCTTACATACTTACTTACATGTATAGATACATACATACTTACATATATACTTATTTGCAGTTACCCGTTCCTTGCGAATTGTTGGCAATAGATGGTAACTACAAGTTCCCATGTGCAAAAGGGAGGGTCCATTCTATAGGGAATGGATTATGTCATTCAGTCCCTGTCAAGGAGAATTACGTGAAGGTACATGTTGACCAAGTGAAAAATTATTTTTCAAAGTATCCTCTTCCTGTGCCGAATGAAGAAATGAGGGAACTAGGTGAAGCACAAAACTCCTTTATCCAATGGCCACGTGATGCTATTGTTCTCACTCAGGTGTATATGCATTAGTCTTCTCTTTCTCTAGTATTGCAGTAAGATTTAGTTACGTACATATTTTCTTACCAACTTGTTAATAGGCCTCCAAAAGTCAATATATGGTATACAATGAAGGAAATTCCACACAATAACCTATGTTGGCAAAAAATTTGCCTATTAATCATTCAGTGTCGGCCAAGAGTTCAAAGTCGTTGGATGGAAAGAGAAAAAGACGACTCCTAAAAAGCAAACATTGTCGTTGAAGAGTGTGATTCCGGCACAAACTTTGATCAAGAGGCCGAAAGAATTACTATAGCTATATAGGCGTTGGGAGTCCCTTCTGAATCCGAAACAAGGGATTTCTATTCAGGCCGAACCCGGGGTTTTTGGATCTCAAACATTTGAGTTTATGATATTTCGTGAAGATGTACATTCATTACTTAACAAATCTTGGATCGATCATACCATTATTGTTTGGTTCCAGATGTGAGTCAATGATTAGTACATATTTGATCTTATGTTTACAATATTCTAATTTATCATCTTGTTGTGCTTTTAGGTTTTTACATGGGATTATGTAAAAAAATGAGAAGAATCAATGTGGATTCATATGCCCTACATGGATTCATGCCGACGAATGCATATCAAACAAGGATGGTGTCATAAGTAAAATTGTTAGTGTGATGTCTCATAATAGAGAACTATGGTTTTTTCTTGCACCATACCTACAGAGGTACCATATGCTAACCTTATTTTAATTCAATGCTTACGGATTATCCATTATTTATTTATATTGGTTTTAAACATTAACAGCGGCCATTGGAGCTTGATTTTGATCTTTCCTCGTCGTCACATTGCCTATATATTGGATCCGATAATGTCTAAAGAAAAGCCGGTGGATTTCTACATGGTTAAAGAGCACGTGGAAGTGTAAGTAATTCTTAAATTTGTATAGAATTGATCTATATTTCTATGAATTTAAACATTACTATTTCGTATGTTTCTTGTAGTGATGTTAGAAGATATTATGAAGATGGAGGGTCATGCGATACCAATAAATCGATGCCATTTAGATGGGAAATCTCAAAGGTAATTCATTTTACTATACATCCACTGAACTTACTTACGTAGTTGGTTTTGTTTTTAGATATCTTCTTTTGCCAATTTAGTGTAATCAACAAGTATCAAGCTGGGAGTGTGGATACTATATAATGCACTTCATGTTCACTTTTGTGATGGATCAACAATCATAATTTCCAAACAAAGTACGTATTTATTAACTATGTATTAATGGCATCTATTGTACATAACCTTGTGAACAAATTACAATTTTGGTTTTAATTTGCATCTAGATACCATGGCACGACATGACTTCCCTGACAGAAAAAAAATGTTGGACAATATAGCTGTGACGTGGGTTAAACACTTTTCTAGTACTTATCTAAAAAATTTGAAGGCTTGATATCGGTTAGGCCTTGGCCACCGACTTTATTGCTTTGTTTTATTTTTTTTCCTGTTTGGGACCATTCAAGTTGTTTTCTGCACAACAATAAAAAATAGCTTACGGAATACACATTATATTCTACGTGGGACAATACAACCTTTGACCTAACATGTAGCTTATTGCAAATTTTATGTTGTCTAGTTTTCCAAGTTGCCATTACTTTTTATATTTGGATTGGATGTTTTGTTTTTGTTGCAATGGTTTGTTAGGTTTGCCATCACTATTAATTTATTTGTGTTTAATAATTGTGAGAAGTAATTACATTTACAGGCATTTTGACGCTTGTATGTCATTGCTACGGAAGCTTGTTTGGTTCAAACAATTGATGTGGATACCGGCCTACTGTTTGACCATTTTTGACACCACTTGAACTTGCAATTAAGGAAACTTTGTGTTATTGATAACCAAGTTTTGTGAGATCACTTTTGTAAGTTGCACTTTTGTAAGTTGCACTTTTATTCTCATACAAGATTTGAACTTTTATGCTTATTTTGGTAGTCATTAAGATACTCTTGACTTGTATGACTATCGATTGATTGTGTTGTCAATTTTCATACGCTTCATGTAATTCTTTCAAGTTAATTAGAGTATGGATCTGCTGATTTCCATCTGTGTTGATATTGCATCTATTTTTATTTATGTTTAGTCTTTTAGGTAGCATATAAATATATGGCGATATGGAAAAAGAAGTCAAATCGTACCCGGTTTCTTGAAAAGAACCGGGTTCTATTTGAAGCCCTTTTTCGGTGATTACCCATGGCAATAGTACCCGTACAATGAAGGAATCGGGTAGCATTGTATAAATCGCACCCGGTTATTACAACCGGGTAGTATTACATCGTATAATTGTACCCCCTTTCATAGTACCCAGTCATATAACCACATACCATTAGTCTTAGCAACCGGGTTCTATTAGTATTTCTGTAGTAGTGAAATTTGAGGAGTTTTTTTTACGTTAAATTTGAGCCATTATTACTAAAAGCCTTTTTGTTTTTAGGCATAAATTCAAGAAAAGTCATGCAAATTTTAAGAATAAAGAAAAATAGCATATCCAAATATATGAATTAAATGTACTAATTTAATTCATTGAATATAAGTTGATTAAGAATTAAAAGTGGGTCTTCCTAACCTCATAATTAGGTTTCTTTGTAAGTCTTTGAAATCAAGAGAAATATAAACTATTGTTTTTTTAGTTTAACTATGTGTGAGTTGTGATTGCCTGCTACTATTAGTAGTTCAAAAACTTAGGTGACAGTTTGTTTTTTAAGAGGTCATGAAGTCTAAAATATGATTTTATTTTATATTTTTAAGAGTTGGTGCTAAAGTCTGAAATCTGAATCAATAAGACTGTTTGTTTTTGTAAACTGACAAACGTCTGAATATGTATAATTTTCTATTTTATCTCTAAAAAGTTCAACTTAAATACGTAAACTGAACTGAACAGCGATGATCGAAGGACAAAATCGAAAAAAAAACAAAAGAAGGACGCTGACAGATTTATGAGGTTGTGGAGTTTTAATCATATATCAAACACCGAATAGCCGATTTAAGCAATTCAAGATGTTTTGGAAAGCAACACACAAATCTATGATGTTTGGGTTTTGTGTTTTCGCAAATTCGAGGAGCAACTAAGCTAAAACCGACGTTGAAATCGAAAAATGATGTTGGATGGAAATAAGAGGTAATTAAGTGGCTAGGTTGTCACTTAATTATTCTGAGGACATTACTCTAAAAAGGAAGAAAAAACAAACGGGCCGAATCATCTTATGTCTGACCGAATTAGACATAAGTGCCAATTAAGAGCTTATTTTGAAAAAACAAACATCACCTTAACAAGATCGTCAGCATGGCGTTCTCGTATTACTTTGGTCCTTAATTTTCTAACTAAAGGGTTACACCTTTGCAAAGGTCGAGTTGTAGGTCACGTGACATGCACCTAGGTGGTGGTCTAGGTCGGGTAAAGAATCATTTATATGGAATATTTGTTGCCTAATGAATTTCATACGCATTTTCCAAGTTTATTAACTTGTGGTTTTACGTTTCATATCCGGTGGTGGATCCAAGATTTTTTTCTATTGGGTCCCCTTTAAGATAGTTTAAATGCTCATAAAATTTGTCCGATATATTTTTAGCTTAAATCCAACGTTTTGAGGGCTTTTTAAAGTTTTTTTGGTAGATTTTAAGAGTTTTTTTTTAAGTTTTTTGGTCGATTTCGAGGGGCTTTTTTAGTTTTTTAGTCGATTTCAAGAGTAGTTTTGTTTTTTTTGGTTGATTTCAAAACACTTTTTTTGGTTGATGAGGTCCCAGACGAGAAGAAATTACTGGGGGACATTAAGGTATAAACTTGAAAATCTATACTTTTAACCTTAAAATTCAATTTTTTTTTTCTTTTTAATGGGGTACCATGGGAAAAAATCGGCTGTCCATGCTTTCCTGTACCATCCCTGTCCCACCAGTCATAATTTGACACATAATCAAGTTTTACTTTAAATAATAATTAACACACACTCAATTTATACACTGTTAACCTTCTCAAATGTCAAACTTTCCCAAACACCCCCTCCGCCAAACATTCCTCACTTCTACCAATCTCTCTCGATTAAACTTAAATATTTATCTTATAATTAGATTTTTTTTTCTCACATATTCATATTAGATAAATTATGTTGTATTTTATTAATTTTAAATACGTTTTTACTTACAATTTAGTTATCTTATTAATTTAGGGCCGCATTGTTATGAGACTACTAAATTATTTATATAGTTATTTGACACTTTTGTAGCAACAATGTTAGTGAAAAAACTAAAAACGATTCCAACTGATCGTTTTTGGTTTTTTTTCACTAACATTGCCTTTTCTATTGTTGCGTCTTGATCAGTTGGAATCGTATTTAGTTTTTTCACTAACATTGCTGCTACAAAAGTGTCACAAGGGTTGTGGCGTGGTGGTTAAGGCCTTGGGGGATGTGGTGGAATATCCCATCTGTCCAGAGTTCGAATCCAGGCTTACACAACAATTGTGGCCACTGAGTTCCAGGGCTGATTTCTTGCATTCATAATTTGCCGGGATTAGTCTAGGCATAGCCTAGGACACCCTTCCAAAGAATATATAAAACCAAATGGCATTTGGCCTAGCGGTATTTGAGTCTCTTTCATCCTTAGAGGTCAGGGGTTCAAACCTCACCAAATGTGAGAAGGGTATGTGAGTTTATTTATTGTATTTGCCGTATATAAATATTATATACTTTAAAAAAAAGTGTCAAATAACTATATAAATAATTTAGTAGTTTTAATGCATAACAACGCGGCCCTAAATTAATAAGATAACTGAATTGTAAGTAAAAACGTAATTAAAATTAATAAAATACAACATAATTTATCTAATATTAATATGTGAGAAAAAAATCCAATTATAAGATAAATATTTAAGTTTAATTGAAAGAGATTGGTAGAAGTGAGGAATGTTTGGCGAGGGGATGTTTGGGAGAGTTTGACATTTAAGAAGGTTAACAGTGTGCAAATTGAGTGTGTTAATTATTATTTAAATTAGAACTTGATTATGTGTCAAATTATGACTGGTGGGACAGGAGTGGTACAGAAAACCAGGGACAGCCGATTTTTATCCGGGTACCATGACTACCACCCCCACTCCCCATAGACTACATCCGCTACTATTCATATCATTAGCATTTGCAAATATTAAACTTAGAATTACGAAAGAAATTACCAATACGATTGTACGAACATGTTAAAATCTTGAGATATCCCAAACAATTGAAAGAAAAAGGCGAGGATCAATGAATGCACTATCCTCTCTCCTTGAAAACAACCCTGAAATCCAAGGAAACCTTTGATGATATGAATGGTATAAAGTCATTCCGGATCCAGAAATAATTATAGTAGGGGGCTCAATATAAAATAAAATAATAGTTAACCAAAAGATACGAATTCATTAAAAATGGTAAAAAGTTATCTTTTACTTTTGGAATGGGTTGATTACATCATCATTCGTAACACTGAGATGTGCCTCTTTTTCCATAGTACACAAGGGCGGAACACAAGCTTTCCGACCGCACGGGCCGGACCTAGAGATGGCCAAAAATCGGTCCCGGTCCCAAACAGTAATTTCGGAACCGATGGTCGGACCTAGGATCGTCTAATGTGGTTTTAGCTAAATTCCGGCATTTCGAGGGATTTTTTAAGTTTTTCACTTGATTTCAAAGGATTTTTAAGTTTTTTTTATCGATTTCAAGAGAATTTTTTGGTATTTTTTGGTTGATTTTAGAAGATTTTTCTAGGATTTTTGGTTGATTTCAAGATATTTTTTCAGTTTTTTTGTTGCGTGCGAGGTACGGTTGCACTTCTAAAACAAATTATCTAATAATAACTTAATAAGCATTAAGCCAAATCTTAAAACATCATTCGTAATCATCAAAGTGAATTTTTTTTGCAAGAAGATTAGGGCTGCTGCTGAATGTGAAATTGGCACTGGGCTGGTCGGTTGGCAGTGGGCCCAAACCATCTATTCTTTTTATTTAAGTTTCCCAAGACCCAAATGTTTACTCCATTAAAAAATTCAGATTAAGTGGAGGGGCCCAAGTTCCCTTTCCTTTTATTTAAGCCTACAAAAAAATTTCTCCTCTATTACATTTTCAGAAAACGCACAGGCCATGGCCTGTAAATGCCTTCACAGGCATCCGCCCCTGATAGTACAGATTAATGCAACATTCAAAAACTCATCACCGATTTTGTTAAGTAAATCAGTCTTCACGATCTTCATGGCATAAAAACATCTTTCGACTGTTGCGGTAGCGACGGGCAAAACCAAACCTAGCTTCAATAACCGATATACTAGAGGATAAGTTTTATGTTTTTTGTATCCACCATCAATCTAGAAAGCTCGGCAATACCACTCAAATCGGCAAATCTTTCATCTTAATGCACAATCACATAGTACATGTTAAGTTCTTTCTCAAGAAAGATCATTTCCATACGTTCAAAATCACAAGGATACAACTTACTCAACTCCAATAAATCCGGTATGTTGAAATGAGAAAATGAATCACATGGACTCAAAGCTGCTACATATTTAAGTAAATCGGTGCTTACCTCACTAAATCGATCCCCAAACTCTTAAGGTTGCATGTCCACAACAGTATTGAAAATATCAAACTCGTAATAAGGACGATTGGTGATGTTGGTCCTTCGTCTTCTTCCATTCTTTTTATAACATTCTGCAAGGGCCGTTCCAATCATTTTGGAGGCCCTGTTCCATCTATGTTAACACTATTGTTCGATATATAAGTAATAAATTAAATAAAATATTAAAGTTTATAATTATACCATTATAAAATATTAAAAGTGTTACATATTAAAATAACAAAAATGAAGTAACATACTGAAATTCATTTAAATAAAATGAGTCTTCTAACGTTTTTCGAAACAAAATCTTCAATCAAATCTTCGTAATCAACTTTCTCCAAAAAAAACCATTTTCAATCGCTATCAAGGCTAGTCCGTGGAGTCATTCTTGTGTCATTGTCGAGCACAAATAGTTCTTCAACAACTTCAACTTTGAGAAACTTCTTTCTGCAGATGCAACAGTTACGGGAATAGTCAACAAGACTCTATAAGCAATAATAGAATTAGGAAAGCAGTCGGAATGTTTCAAATACTCCAAAATGTAACACCCTAAAAATCACGGCAAATTTAAACCTGAACTAAAAGGGTTTACGTATCTAATATCCATAAAATATTCAGTCATAAATATTGGAAATAGTGACAAAATTCCAATTACATCAAAGGATCACTAATTGACAACTTATTAATCTAAACCATTCATACATGATTCTAGATTATCTGAGTTGTCTAAAGGATCTCCAAAAGACTACCGTATCTTCAAAAGATATTTACATCAACTTGTCACCATCATATACTCTCCACTCATCCCATTACTTCCTTGAGCTCGTACCTGGTAAGAAAATATAATTTGAAACGATTAGGCTAACGCCTAGTGAGAACATTCAGTTTCAAAATAATACTTTTAAAATCAATGTAAACAAGGCATAACAAACCTGATTTACCATCATTCTTACCATACATATAAACATCTTGTGATGACGGGATCATACCCGATTCCATGAATATGACTAACACTAAGTCAGTCATGATATCACGTTCAAGAGCCTACTACGAATCTCCACGGATTCTAGATTAATGCTCATATCCAAGAAATTACAATTAGTCCATACCTATTTCTTGGAGAGGAAGTAGAAATTACAATTAAGCCATGCATATCTCTTTCCTTTCTATAGAAATCGGGAATTACGATTAGTCCACGCCTATCCCACGATTTCTCATCAATGTGAAATGGGAATTACGATTAGTCCACGCCTATTCCTCATTTCACCTAAACGAAAATTACGATTAGTCCACACCTATTCCACGTTTATCAAACACACGAGAATTACGATTAGTCCACGCCTATTCCACGTTTATCAAACACACGGGAATTACGATTAGTCTACGCCTATTCCACGTGTTCATATAAAACTAGTGCCTATGGATCCATTACACTTATTTGTACCAGTGCAGGTTATTGCTTAATAAAAATCATTTTCAAATAACGTTTAAGGAAATTAAGCAAAACCATTAATTTAAAGACAAACAGTCTTACCTCGTATAATCGTCCATCAAAATTCATTCAGGAAATATCTCTTTATAAAATGTACCTTACCATAATTTAAATATGTTTTAAAAGGGTAAGGTAAGAATGAACTCACCTGACAACAATAGTGTTATTTCACTTCTTGAGATTGTAATAATTTCCGCCACCAACTATACAAAATCTGAAATAACCCAAATACAGACGGTACTTGTATCACTCTACGAAATTGGACTCTTTAAAGACTAAGAATCCTAAATAACCCAAAATTTCATCATTTATCGCAACCTAAAGGAAACGCATTTCACTTTGTCGCAACCTACTGTTTGCGACAACACTTGTCGCAACCCACTTCTTGCGGCAACCAAGTTTGTCGCAACTAACTACTTGCGACATCCTGACTTGTCTCAACTCAAAGAACCCCAAAGCAACTTTGTCGCAACCCAAAGCTTGCGACATTCATCCTTATCGCAACCAACTGTTGCGACATATCCATTTATCACAACCAACTGTTGCGACAATCAATCTTATCGCAACCAACGTGTTGCGACCATCATACTTATCTCAACTAACAAAAAACGTAATTAAGCCAAAACCGATACTTTTAAGCCATGTCTGAATCTATAAACTTACAGATATGCTTAATATTACTAGAAGAAGAGACTCATAAACCCAGATTTCTCATATCTTTCAAAACATCAAAACCCAATTTCTAAACCCATAGAAAGCTACATAAACATAGTAGGAATGATTATTGTGGAGAACATACGTTTGTTTTTCACCAGATGGAACCCTTAAATTACTACTAAAATTCTGCTTTCCTTTTTCTTCTTTCTTCTTCTTCTTGTTACCGTAGACAACACACACACACACAAGAGCAAAAGTGAAGATAATATCTCACTTGTCTCTTTTAAACAAATGAGGCGGTAGGATAAGTGGTTTCACCACTTTGACCACCTCCACCCTTATACTTTCGCTATTTGACAACTTTCACCCTCCAACTTATAAATTAAAATTAAAGTTTACCCCTTAACTTATAATTCCATTAAGATAAATAACAAAGCTTACTCGGGGATAAACTCTAAAATTAATCTATCAAATAATCAATCACCAATAAAACTAATCGTACCATTTTATAAAAATCGAGGTGTTACAATCCTCCCCAACTTGAAAATGATTTCGTCCCCGAAATTAAAGTTAGGTAAACAAGTGAGGATATCTAATATTCATATCCTTTTTTGATTTTAACGTCACGTTAACACCTCGGTGATGTTTCCATTGTACTTTTAACATAACTACATCTTTATTTCGTAACTTCTTAACCGATCTTTCTAAAATCGCTTCTGGTTCCTCCACGCAACGACTCTTCTCATCCACTCTTACTTCGGAAAGTGGAATTACATCATTCTCTTCAACTAAACATTTCCGAAGATAACAGACATGAAAAGTATTGTGAATTCCTTCCAACTCCGGTGGAAGATCCAATTGATATGCTTGTAGTCCAATTCTATTAGTTATGGTGAAAGGTCCTAGAAAATGAGGACTCAACTTCCCACGTTTTCCAAACCTTGTCCGTCCGTTTGTGGATTGTAAGCAGTGCTCAAATTTACTCTTGTACCCAGTTCTTCTTGTAGCGATTGCCAAAACTTTGAAGTAAACCGGCTGTCACGATCAGAAACTATAGACACGGGTATACCATGTCTTGAGACCACTTCGTCAATATAAAGCTTCGCCAATTTATCTATCGGTGATGCTTCTTTCATTGCCAGAAAGTGAGCACTCTTGATCAACCGATCCACGATTACCCATATAGTATCGTTACCCTTTGACGTTCTTGGTAACTTCGTCCCAAAATCCATGGTAATCTTATCCCATTTCCATTCTGGAATCTCCAAAGATTGTAGACTTTCGTAGGGCCTTTGATGTTCAGCTTTCACTAGTGAACATGTCACACATTTTTCTACAATCCGTGCCACATCTAACTTCATAGCTGGCCACCAATAGTGCAACTTCAGATCCCTATACATCTTAGTACTTCCAGGATGTATAGAATACTTAGATTTGTGGGCGTCTTCGAGAATCAACTCTCGATTTCCTCCCACCTTTGGCACCCAAACACGACCTTGAAACTGTTTAACCCTACGACTATCTTCAGTTAGTTGAAGAGGCTGTTTAATCATGACTTCATCTTTAAAATTTTCTTCCAATAAAGCTTCCGCTTGTGCCGCTTTTATCTTTTCATTCAAACTTGATGTCACATCAATTCGGGCGTTAGTTGGTTTCAAGCACCCGCTATATTCCTTTCTACTTAAAGCATCAGCCACAACATTTGCCTTACCGGGATGGTAATGCAATTCTCAGTCATAGTCTTTAAGTAGTTCTAGCCAACGCCTTTGCCTCATGTTCAATTCTTTCTGATCAAAGACATGCTTTAAGCTCTTATGATCAGTGAAGAGAGTGCACTTTGTTCTATACAGATAATGTCGCCACAGTTTCAATGCAAACACTACCGCTGCAAGTTCTAAGTCATGGGTAGGGTAATTCTTCTCATGTTCTTTGAGTTGTCTTGATGCGTAAGCAATCACCTTGCCGCGTTGCATCAACACACACCCCAAACCCATCTTAGATGCGTCACTATACACCACTAAATCTTCCGTTCCTTCTGGTAGTGCAAGAATAGGAGCTTCACATAGCTTCAGACGTAATGTTCTGAAAGCTGACTCTTGCTTTTCAGTCCATAAAAACTTGACATTCTTACGAGTTAACACGATCAAAGCAGAAGCAATCTTTGAGAAATCTTTGATAAATCTCCGGTAGTAAACTGCTAAACCCAAGAAACTCCTTATTTCTGATGCGCTCTTCGGTGTTTCCCAGTTCGACATTGCTTCTATCTTTGCCGGATCTACTTTAACCCCTTCCGAAGTAATCACATAGCCAAGAAATTGTACTTCTCTTAACCAAAATTCACATTTTGAAAATTTCGCGTACAATTTATCCTTCCTTAGAACTTCCAAGACTTCACGAAGGTGGCATTCATGTTGGTCTTCATTCTTTGAATAAACAAGTATGTCATCAATGAACACGATGACAGACTTGTCTAAAAATGGTCGACATACCTTGCTCATCAAATCCATGAACACGGCTGGAGCGTTTGTCAACCCGAATGGCATTACAAGAAATTCTTAATGCCCATACCTCGATTTGAACGCTGTCTTGGAAATATCTTCATCTCTTACCCGAACTTGATGATACCCCGACCTCAGGTCAATCTTTGAAAAGCATCCCGCACCTTGGAGTTGATCAAACAAATCATCAATCCTTGGAAGCGGATACTTGTTCTTAATAGTCACCTTATTCAGCTCTCGATAATCGATGCACATTCTCATAGTGCCGTCCTTTTTCTTAACAAATAATACCGGAGCTCCCCAAGGTGAGGAACTTGGTCTAACAAATCCTTTGTCAAGTAGCTCTTGTAACTGAGACATCATCTCTTTTATTTTAGCTGGAGCTAAACGATATGGTGCATGTGCGATCGGTGCCGCTCCAGGAACAAGATCAATTCGTAATTCCACTTGTCATTCAGACGGTAGACCTGGAAGATCATTTGGGAATACATATGGGAACTCGTACTACCCTTATGTCTTCCACTTGTTTCTTTTCTGCCTTCACATCTAGAACATATGCTAAATAGGATGAACATCCTTTTACCAAACATTTACGCGCCTTTGCAACAGAAATCAACGGAACTTCCCCTTTTCTTTTCTCCCCAAAGATGAATACATCATCATTGTCAGTTATAGGAATCCGGATTAATTTCTTTGCACAAATTATTTCTGCTGGTTGACTGTCAGCCAATCCATACCCACAACTAAATCAAACCCCCCAATTTCCATCAACATCAAGTCGATCGGAAATTTCTTTTCCTCTATCAAAATCAAACAACCCTCAAGTCTTTCACGAACTAAGACTTGACCTCCATTAGCTATCTCGACTATTAAGGCATCTTCCAAAGTAGTGACAGACATAGCTAACTTGTGATAGAACGATTTTGACACGAACGATAGATTGGCGCCACAATCAAATAATATTTGTGCCGGGATAGAATTAACGAGAAATGTACCGGAAACAACATCTTTTGATTCATTGGCTTCATCAGCCGTCATGTGAAATGCCCGGCCCGTCGGCTTGGGAGCATTTGGTTTCTTTCCCTGGTCTCCACCCTTCTTCAACTTTGGGCAATCTCTGCGGAAATGACCTGGTTGTTTACACTCAAAGCATGTTGACCCTTGAATAGGACAGTTACTCAAAGTATGTCCACTTTTTCCGCACTTATAGCATTCCGGTGTGGTCACTCGACATGGACCATAATGCTTATTTCGACACTTCGGGCACCAATTCGGCTCCCGACGAGATTCATAGCGAACATTTTTACCAAACGATTTAGATTTCTGAGAAGACTCTGACCGGCCTTCCCATTTTCGTTTCTCTCCCCCTTGAACCTTTTCCTCTTTGTCTTTAGCATACACATCCTCTATTAGTTTCGCTTCTTCAATTGTTTCTCTCAGTGTCGAAGCTTTAGAATTTCGCACCCGGGACATCATGTCCGCTGGTAAACCCTTCAGATAGGCTTTAATCTTTTCCTTCTCAGTTGGAGCCACATGCCCCACCAGATTCAACTTTTCCATGAATGATTCAGTGTACTTACGAATAGACGAAGTACCTTTCTTAAGAGTCTGAAACTCTTCTTCAATTCGATCCATTTCATTTTCATTACAGTATTCTTCCAGAATCTTTTTCTTAAAAGACTCCCACGTCATAGCAACTAAAACCGGGGCTGTTACGTTTGAAGTTACGATATTCCACCAAACTAAAGCGTTGTCTCGCAACATTTGAGAACCGAACCTGACCTTTGATTCCTCGTCGCATTCACAAGCTCGACACGCCTGCTCCATTTCTCTAAGCCAGTTCATGCATGCTACCAGATTGTCTGCTACAGAAAACTCCAGGGGTTTACAACTCAGAAACGTTTTGTATGAACACACTCTCTCCACCCTCCTGTTTACATTCACTACAGGATTACGTGGTGGAGTTACTACACCAGTACCCGTCTCCGGTCGTCTTAAGTCAGTACTTCGATCATTTAACACCTTCATGAACATTTTGGATTGTTGTGCCATTGCTGTATTCATCATTCGCATCATATTCTCCATCATGCGAGATTCCATTGTAGACTCAGTTGTCACCAGGTTAGAAGTACCAGTACTCGTTCTGTGCGTTTGACTTTCCAATCCACCTATTAGAGGTGGCCTCGGCGGACTTTCGTGCGTTCCACCTATTTTAGGTTGCTTTTCCAACCCCCAATCAATTACTGCCCTATCTTCCGATGAATTAGGGGATCTTGTTGGTTTATTCACCATCGTTCTGATAGCACAAAGAAATAACCATGAGAAATGGTTACACGTACCCAAACACAAGAAACGTACTTTAACGTTCATCAGTCACTGTAACAATTTAGAAACAAGTATGCTTGTGTAACAATATATCCATAATGACAGTAGCTGTGAATCCCAGTTTGATCAGGTAACAACGAATAAACAACGAAACGATTAATCTTATTGAATGATTCAAGAGAGTTACAAAGGTTTGATTGAATAACTCAACTCTCTCTCTCTCTCAACTATTAAGCACACGAATGATTATGATTAACCTTAACCTAATTTCTAAAGGAAACAATCCTTATATACTTGGACCTATAAACAAACTCGGCCCAAGCCCATTAGGCTAAACTAAGCCCAATAATTAATATTAAGGATTTTACAATAATTAATTAATCTAATTAAGCTCTATATAATTATTTATATATCTTTCTAATATGTAGGAAATTTATGGTCCTAACAATCTCCCCCTAAAGATATATAAATAAAAATCGGTCTTGAAACCTTCAAGTCTTGATCTTCTCTAGTCTTGATCTTCTCTTCTTCTTGAATCTTTGAAAACTTTTGATGTTGCTTGATTTCATGTCTTTTCAACGCTCCCCCTTGAATAAAGCTCTTAGTCTTCAATGAATCAGTCTTTGAACTGCGAGTTGAATTGGTCGTGAGTTGAATTGCCTTTCAACTTTAAGAAGTTGTAGAACCAGTATGTGTAACACCCCAAAATCTGAGCCAATTTAAACCTCAAGTTATAACAGGTTATGACAATAAATACTTCAACTTATAAAAACAGGCAGTGGATTAACCATCAAGAGTATATTCACATTACAAGATCCTTCAAATAACCTATCAATCTAATTATGTCACTACAACCAGATTAATCAAGTTATCTATCAATCCATCTGAATCTCTTCTTTGTTAAATTCATCCACCTCTGCTATATCAAAACGCTCGTCCCACAACCCTTTACCTCCCCGAGCTGGTACCTGGTAAGAAAACATCATTTGAAACGATTAGGCCAACGCCTAGTGAGAACATTCGTTTCCAAGATAACATTTGTAAAATCAATGTAAACAAGTTACAACAAACTTGATTATTCCTTTTCTTACCGTACAACAACTCCTTTCACTACTGGGAATCTACCTCACTCCCATACTTATGACTAATTCGTCTAGCCATAATAATACTACCAAGAGTTTACCATAAATCATCCCAGATTCAAAGTCAATACTCTTATCCAAGAAATTACAAGTCAAAACCTGCCTATTTCTTAATCCGGAAGTAAAGATTACAAATTACTTTATGCCTATCTCAAATCTTCCCTTCACAATGGGAAATCTCTGATCTTCCCTATAAAAATGGAAATCTCCGATCTTCCATTCGAAATGGGAATTACAAATCAAAATCTGCCTATTCCACATTTCACGTCCTCCCCACCTCAGAATCAATGGTCCCAATGAGATTAATATATCGCGATACACAACCGGGACCCCCAATGATTCAAGGTAGACTCAATCACTAAAAATTACATCCCTTTGGTCAATGGCTAGTAATCGGTTCCCATGATACCATACTAAGGTGCCCCCGATGACCGGATGCCTATTTTTAGCAACCACAACATAATACATAGGTATTATAACTCTTACTATGGTATGTGCATAACATACAATATATTTATCTCAAAACATATTCTATATATACATCTATAAAGAATATTAATCTCTCGACATCTCGACTTCTCAACTATCCCCTCTTTGCAATTTAGCACGGGGATCAATCATGGCATAACTCATAGTCATCTATTTGGACTCATTACTGATGATGACAAGTCCTTACAACTATCGACAACTCACTCACAACATATTCTCAAATCTAAGAATACCTTATTCAGTCCTTATTCAAAACCATAGCTAAAAGCATCCGAACAACCGGCGTCAATCACAAGACTTTGGGTTTGTAATTGGCACATAAACACATGTTCAAAGTGTTCAAATACTATTTTACACTCAAAACGAGTACCCATACCCCTATATTTCGCTTTAAAATGACTCCAATACGTAACAGCAAAAAAATCAGAAACCAATACCGGGATTTCCAATACCGGGACTTCAAATAAAATAGCATACCGGGACTTAATATAGCATACCGGGACTCCAATTAAAATAGCATACCGGGACTTGATAAACCACCGGGACTTGATAATATAACATACCGGGACTTGCCACTACCGGGACTTCCAACAACCGGGACTTGCCACTACCGGGACTTGCCACTACCGGGACATTCAAGTACCGGGACTTTCAAGGTTTTGCGTACTGTCCGTTCAACAAGTCCTCAAATCGATTTAAAACATGAAATCAATTCAATCTACTCATTCTAATCAATCCTCAGTCAGTTCATACAAATATACCAAGGTTACTATAACTTAAAAACACTGATTTGTACAAAGAATCGAATGAACTCACCTTTTGTAGTAAAAACCCACTTCTGCACAAAATCTGAACTTCAAACTGATGTTTATGATTCTGCAGATCCATCCAATACACAAGTTGTTTATAATCTAACATCAACAATGAATCTTTTATCAAACCAATATAATTCCTTACCAAATCTGAATACCAAACTTGTTTTTTTCTTCTTTTCCCTCTTTTTCTCTTCCTCTGGTTCTCTAAACCGACTCACACAAGACAAATGAGATATTCTTCTTATCTCAATTGCTTTATCCATATACACATTTTAATTAAAACCAAACATACCCTTAAGATCCATTATGCCCAAAAGTACCACCATACTTTCATTACTTGTATTTTAACCCCCTTTTGAATTATAACACTTCCATATAATCCAAGGTTTAAACTAGAAAACAAATACATCCAAAATTCTTATTAAAACACTAATAACGAAAATTCAGGATGTTACAGTATGCTTGAAGGAGGAAATACTGAATTGTAGCGAACTCCACTTGATGAAGGATAAGAAGAACTTGATCACTTGTAAGCACTTTGAACTCTTTTCGTATTTCGGAACTGACCAAATAACTGATAAGATCAATCAGCAGTTACTCCCCCTCGGCTTTTGCTAACTCCCCCTCAACTTGATATTCGGTTCCTTTGAAACTGTACCCTTTCTCCCCCTCATGATGAGTAGGAGCATCCGGAGCATCATGTACTTTCAAAGACAATAGTTACGAGTAGCAAAAATTCCAGATTAAAACATTAAGAAACCAGAATGGGGTAAATATCTAACACAAAAACACAAAAGTAACTGTTATCACAACAATTTAAAATAACCGTGTGGCCTATGTTCAGAGCTGGCAATGGGGTATCTCTGATAGGACTTCCAGTTATCACTGAAGTAAAATATGAAAAATTACTTCTCAAACTGTTCCGGAAATATCATGAAGATATGCGAATGGAATCACAAAGACTCGTGCATGTGTGAAAGAAATGAATTATATCAGTTAGGCTCAAATATTGACTTAACTCGAGACGCAAGTTAGAATCAATTGACACAGTGAATAGAATATGAAGTTCGGAGACCGGAGCTGGTGTCGTCCTTTTTCAACATCTAAGACCTCCGAGTGAGGAATAGATAGATTATGTGCTAAATCTCCATGAATATCTTAAACAAGCATCTGTTGTGAGATACTTGAGTAGCTGGGTGGGGTGACACGAGTTATCGACACTGGGTCCATGTTTGTTTCAATACTCATCTCTAAAGAACGAGAATGAATAGATTGTGTGGTTACCCGGATAACTGACTCGGTTTGGTGAGGACCAATATTTCTTTTAAGTCCTGTCACAGCCTCACCATATTCTTTTCACTCCGAACTCATCTATCAATCTAGACCCCTCACTATTGTCTCTAAGGGATGTGTTTCGTGGGTAGGTCCTTCCGGTTCTGGATGGACCATAGAAACGATGTAAGACCTAACACTCCTTTCATGCATCGAATAGAACAGTTGAGTAAACAGTGAAGTACGAGTTCTAAACTGAAATGTTTAGAAGTCAAACTTTTTAGAACGAGTCATGATTTGAGGTAATCAGAAGTCATAGTTGAAATACCAGAATTTCAAGAAACAAAATCAAGCGCAAAACAGAATGACTCAGTAAGCACAGTGTTTGCAATAAGTGAAACAATGATCAGAAAGTTTAATTGTGAAGAACAAGTCACAATTATTATATCAGATAAGAATGGAATCATTTGCAAGAAATAGCGAACTTGGAAAACAACTAGGAATTCAAACGAGTGTATTTCCATCGAAATATCAACAAATATGTGAGACATGGAAATAACAAAGTCAAGAAAAAATGACACGTGGCAATCATGGAAGTTATAATGGAGAATAACAAACACAAGTAAGTTATCCAGAATGAATTACCACGGTCTTTGAATTCAGTTGAAGTTCACTTACCTTTTATAATATAGTACTCCCCCTCAAAATCGGCATCACCTTTGAATGCTCGTCATGTGATGTGAATAATAGAAATTAAAACCGCACATGACATTCCTGCAAAACAGATTAGACAGATTTTGGTATCCATCTTTTGATGGATCCTTGTTGGTTAGATGCCCTATGAGGACCTGGGATACTATAAGTACCATACCAATACTTAGCACGGTCTTTATTCACAAACTCACTTGTTCCACAATAAGAGCAACACAACTTCTGTGTAGATAAGTTGATCAGTTTATTAACAGAGTAAACTCGATCAGTTTTCACAAAAGGTTTAGCGTGGAAAGCTGTGTTGTTCTTGTCACTCTTAACAGAGACGAGTGACTTTGGAGCAGGAGCGGATCCTTTAACTCTCCACACCATGTTTACTTTCTTGAAAGATTGATTATCTTTATTATCAACACGAGAATTATAGAAAAGATTGGAAGGTCAAATCTGATCTTTTGAAAAATCATTTGATTTGACAAAATTCTTTGAAGAACGATTTGTAGAAAATGAACTTGAAGCATAAGAAGGTTGAACACCTTTGAAATTGCTTTCTTCAAGTTTCTTGACCTTAACGGATAAAGTATTTCGTTCTTTGAGAATTAAATCAAATTTCTTTTGTAAATCAGATTTAACTATTTGTTCCTTCAAAATCTCGGTTGCTAATCCAGATAATCTCTGTGTAAGTTTAGAAATCTCAGTCTGAAAAATCTTTCTTTCGAATGCAAAATCATCTTTCAAACTTTTTGCCCTAAAACCTTCAACTTTCTTCCTCTCAGACTCATTGATTAGAACGTCTAATTCTTTCTCCAAATCAGTTATTTTTAAAGAAAGTTCTCCATTCTTTTTAGTAAAAGATTTGCGTTCAATTTCAAACTTCTCTCTTTCTAAAATCAAAACTTTTTCAAAGTCGGAGATCTGATTTGAAAGTTTTAAACACATAAGCTCAAGACTCTTCTTCTCTTCAAGAGATTTGGTTGAAAAACCAGATTGCTTTTGTATAAGCAATTGTCTTTCTTTTGCAAAACTTTCTTTCTCCTTTTCAAAAGTTGTTAGTTTATTTTTAAGCTCAAGGTTTTCACAGTTCAGGAGTTTACCTTTCTCTTCTTCTTTAGCCAGCTTCTCAGAACTATTCCAGATTTGAGATTTCAGTTCCTTCAGTTCTTTGATGTACTTGTTGCACAAATCATCTGATCGCTTGATATTTTTTTCATGTAGTCTTGCTTGCTCTTTCTCAGTCTCCTTGATATCATCTCGTGATGATAAATCAGATAGCTTCTTTTTCAGCTCAGTGTTCTCAGTTTCTAAGATCTTAGCCTTTTCTTCAGATCTAGCCAACTTCTCTTCTTTGGCTTCGAAATCTGCAACTCTTCGGTTAAGTACAGATAATTTTTCAGAAGCTTCAACACTTGTTGATTCACTTTTCTTCAAATCGACTTCTCTTTCAAGATCGGAGATTTGTTGTCGGAGATCCAAATTGCTTTTCTCTAGATCAGAAGTTTTTGCCTCCGAAGCTTTTGTGTTCTTCTGATAAGTTTCACAACTTTCCCAAAGAGCATTTCTTTCTTTTATCAAGGTCTTAATCTGATTATCGCCGTAGTCGATTTGCATCTTATAGCCACGAATGTGTGTTTCTAACTTTTCTATTTTCTCTATTTGATTTTCAGGCCTAGTAGTATACAAATCTTGAATTCTTGACATTGTTACCTGAAAAATTGATCGTTAATCGGTGTTATTTTGAAGAATCAATCAATGCGGAAGAAAAATCGAAAATTTAAAATTGAGAAGCAAATTTAAGAACTAAATTCGTTTCCAAAAATTAAATTTTATTATCAAATTCGAACGAACGAAATCAATCTTCGAGAATGAAACCTGTAAGAAAATAACCCAAGTTAGATCAAAGACGACGAAAATAAGCGCAAAAACGTCGCAATAATTCTCAATCACGGGACGTGCGGTAACTCGGGTACCGACGAGAACTTACCAACCAAAACTTACCAGGAGAAGAATGTTTCACGGGTAATGATCGATTTCCGGGTAATGGGTTTTCCGGACAAAGTCGAGCGGTAAACTGGCGATATAATCGAGAGGCTCCAACAAGATCAACAATTATTAATAATCATGCAATATTATATATATATATATACGGTTGGTGTATGCAAGAAACAAAAAAAATCAAAAAAAAAACCGTGGTAGGAGTATGTATGCATGCAATATGAATATGTATGCAATGCAAGGAAAGAAAGCAGATCGATGGTCAGACAAGAAAACCAAAAAAAAGTCAACTAAGGTGGGCTGTTGTGAGGTATCCGGAATATAAAGAAGGATGATTGTCTGGAAAGGTAACTTCCGGTAACTTTAAATTAAAAACAATCACCCGAAAAGTTAGAAATCAACCGGTAACTTGGTTTCATCCGGTAACTTGGGGAAAATGGGTTATCCGGGAAGTGTGTTATCCGGACAAAATTGGTACCCGAAAAGATTGAGGTATCCGATTAAATTTATCCGGGAACCAAAATCAATCCGGATGATTTGTCCGGATAGTGATGAGAAATTAGGAAACTTACCCGGTAACAATAGGAACTTCCGGTAACCTCGGCTGTGGTTGCAATTCTGATCTGGGATCGATAGGGTTGCTTGATTTCACTCATGTAGGGTTAGATTTTGACCAAAAACACAAAAACAAACAAACCCAAATCGATTTCTAAGCAAAATATATCCTATTTTTCAATAACCACCCCAAAAATTTAAGAACACAAAAAACTCAAGAATTAATTTTTAAATTGAAAAATTAATACCTTTGAGAATCGATGTAAACGCAGATAAACACCAGATTAAGAACGATTAAACAATCGAGAATTAACAAACGAATTATTAATACAACGAAAAGCTTTGCAAACCCGATTGATGAACGATTTTCTTCAAGAAAAAACTGCAGTATGTCGAAAATAATCTGGGTGTTTTCTGGACATCAAACGATCAATCCCATCGTTCAGAATGTAGAGCAGAATGTCGTGGAGCTACTGTCCAAAAATCGTGACGATCCGACGGTTCAATTTCCGGAAATAGGCAAAACGGCTCGCTGTGTTTTTCCAGAAAATTCAATACGAATTTTATCCTTTTCTTGCTTTCGTTCGATTTCTTCTATTCTTCAAATCACCGATTAGACTCTGATACCAATTGTGAGTTTCAGATTCGTGCAACGGTTAGAAGAAATCAATGTATAATAAACAGTTTGTATAATTTCAACTGGTCATCTAATTCACTTTCAATATTGAGAGAGTTTACAATAGATTCAGGAAAGTGGAAATAGACAACTAGCTTAATCCTAAGCTAATACAAAACATTATATATGTTGGGCCCGTGGTAACAAGCCCACGGCCCGTTACACAATTAAGGCTCAAATATGATTAATTAACATTTAGCCCTTGAACTTCTATTAAACCAAATATTGCCGTAACAGTAGCTAATTGAAATTGTGAACATACTATACATGAGTATTCTCGTTACCATCGTTACAGTGCATAATTCACGTATTTTCGTCGACTCTAAGACTATCCGTCTTAGTATTTCTACCCATATCTCACGAATCATATCTTATTTTGTCTCAGCTTAAGTCTAGGTATCTCACTAGCATACCTAGTTCACTTAAACTAATGCTCTGATACCATATTGTAACACCCTAAAAATTAGGGCAAATTTAAACCTGAACTAAAAGGGTTTACGTATCTAATATCCATAAAATATTCAGTCATAAAGATTAGAAATAGTGACAAAATTCCAATTACATCAAAGGATCACTAATTGACAACTTATTAATCTAAACCATTCATACATGATTCTAGATTATCTGAGTTGTCTAAAGGATCTCCAAAAGACTATTGTATCTCCAAAAGATATTTACATCAACTTGTCACCATCATATACTGTCCACTCATCCCATTACTTCCCTGAGCTCGTAACTGGTAAGAAAATATAATTTGAAACGATTAGGCTAACGCCTAGTGAGAACATTCAGTTTCAAAATAATACTTTTAAAATCAATGTAAACAAGGCATAACAAACCTGATTTACCATCATTCTTACCATACATATAAACATCTTGTGATGACGGGATCATACCCGATTCCATGAATATGACTAACACTAAGTCCGTCATGATATCACGTTCAAGAGCCTACTACGAATCTCCACGGATTCTAGATTAATGCTCATATCCAAGAAATTACAATTAGTCCATGCCTATTTCTTGGAGAGGAAGTAGAAATTACAATTAAGCAATGCCTATCTCTTTCCTTCCTATAGAAATCGGGAATTACGATTAGTCCACGCCTATCCCACGATTTCTCATCAATGTGAAATGGGAATTACGATTAGTCCACGCCTATTCCTCATTTCACCTAAACGGGAATTACGATTAGTCCACACCTATTCCACGTTTATCAAACACACGAGAATTACGATAAGTCCACGCCTATTCCACGTTTATCAAACACATGGGAATTACGATTAGTCCACGCCTATTCCACGTGTGCATATAAAACTAGTGCCTATGGATCCATTACACTTATTTGTACTTGTGCAGGTTATTGCTTAATATAAATCATTTTCAAATAACGTTTAAGAAAATTAAGCAAAACCATTAATTTAAAGACAAACAGTCTTACCTCGTATAATCGTCCATCAAAATTCATTCAGGAAACATCTCTTTATAAAATGTACCTTACCATAATTTAAATACGTTTTAAAAGGGTAAGGTAAGAATGAACTCACCTGACAACAATAGTGTTACTTCACTTCTTGAGATTGTAATAATTTCTGCCACCAACTATACAAAATCTGAAATAACCCAAATACAGACGGTACTTGTATCAATCTACTAAATAGGACTCTTTAAAGACTTAGAATCCTAAATAACCCAAAATTTCATCATTTATCGCAACCCAAAGGAAACGCATTTCACTTTGTCGCAACCTACTGTTTGCGACAACACTTGTCGCAGCCCACTTCTTGCGTCAACCTAGTTTGTCGCAACTAACTACTTGCGACATCCTGACTTGTCTCAACTCAAAGAACCCCAAAACAACTTTGTCGCAACCCAAAGCTTGCGACATTCATCCTTATCGCAACCAACTCTTGCGACATATCCATTTATCGCAACCAATTGTTGCGACAATCAATCTTATCGCAACCAACGTGTTGCGACAATCATACTTATCTCAACTAACAGAAAACGTAATTAAGCCAAAACCGATACTTTTAAGCCATGTCTGAATCTATAAACTTACAGATATGCTTAATATTACTAGAAGAAGAGACTCATAAACCCGGATTTCTCATATCTTTCAAAACATCAAAACCCAATTTCTAAACCCATAGAAAGCTACATAAACATAGTAGGAATGATTATTGTGGAGAACATACCTTTGTTTTTCACCAGATTGAACCCTTAAATTAATGCTAAAATTATGCTTTCCTTTTTCTTCTTTCTTCTTCTTCTTCTTCTTGTTACCGTAGACAACACACACACAAGAGCAAAAGTGAAGAAAATATCTCACTTCTTTTAAACAAACGAGGCGGTGGGATAAGTGGTTTCACCACTTTGACCACCTCCACCCTATACTTTCACTATTTGACAACTTTCACCCTCCAACTTATAAATTAAAATTAAAGTTTACCCCTTAACTTATAATTCCATTAAGATAAATAACGAAGCTTACTCGGGGATAAACTCTAAAATTAATCTATCAAATAATTAATCACCAATAAAACTAATCGTACCATTTTATAAAAATCGAGGTGTTACAATACTCCCCAACTTGAAAATGATTTTGTCCCCAAAATCAAAGCTAGGTAAACAAGTGAGGATATCTAATCTTCATATCCTCTTCTGATTCTAACGTCACGTTAGCACCTCGGTGATGTTTCCATTGTACTTTTAACATAACTACAACTTTATTTCGTAACTTCTCAACCGATCTTTCTAAAATCGTTTCTGGTTCCTCCACGCAACGACTCTTCTCATCCACTCTTACTTCGGAAAGTGGAATTACATCATTCTCTTCGGCTAAACATTTCCGAAGATAATAGACATGAAAAGTAATGTGGATTCCTTCCAACTCCAGTGGAAGATCTAATTGATATGCTTGTAGTCCAATTCTCTTAGTTATGGTGAAAGGTCTTAGAAAACGAGGACTTAACTTCCTACGTTTACCAAACCTTATCACACCTTTCCAAGGAGATACCTTAAGCATTACACGCTCCCCAACTTGGAATTCTTTCGGCCTTCTTTTCGGATCGGCGTAGCTCTTTTGTCGATCTTGAGCCACCTTCATGTGCTTCCGAATCTCTTTCACTTTATCAGTCGTTTCTTGAACAAGTTCAGGACCAACAAATTGCTTTTCTCCAGCTTCTAACCAACATACCGGAGTTCTACATTTCCGCCCATACAAAGCCTCGAAATATGCTCGTCCAATACTGGAATGATAACTATTGTTATACGCGAACTCCACTAAAGGTAAATGCGTATCCCAGTTACCTCCAAAGTCTAACACACATGACCTGAGCATATCTTTCAAAGTCTGAATGGTTCTTTCACTTTGTCCGTCCGTTTGTGGATGGTAAGCAGTGCTCAAATTTACTCTTGTACCCAGTTTTTCTTGTAGCGATTGCCAAAACCTTGAAGTAACTGGCTGTCACGATCAGAAACTATAGACACGGGTATACCATGTCTTGAGACCACTTCGTCAATATAAAGCTTCGCCAATTTATATATCGGTGATGCTTCTTTCATTGCCAGAAAGTGTGCACTCTTGGTCAACCGATCCACGATTACCCATATAGTATCGTTACCCTTTGACGTTCTTGGTAACTTCGTCACAAAATCCATGGTAAACTTATCCTATTTCCATTCCGGAATCTCCAAAGATTGCAGACTTCCGTAGGGCCTTTGATGTTCAGCTTTCACTAGTGAACATGTCACACATTTTTCTACAATTTGGGCCACATCTAACTTCATAGTTGGCCACCAATAGTGCAACTTCAGATCCCTATACATCTTAGTACTTCCAGGATGTATAGAATACTTAGATTTGTGGGCGTCTTCGAGAATCAACTCTCGATTTCCTCCCACCTTTGGCACCCAAACACGACCTTGAAACTGTTTAACCCCACGACTATCTTCAGTCAGTTGAAGACGTTGTTTGATCATGACTTCATCTTTCAAATTTTCTTCCAATAAAGTTTTCGCTTGTGCCGCTTTTATCTTTTCAATCAAACTTAATGTCACATCAATTCGGGCGTTAGTTGGTTTCAAGCACCCGCTATATTCCTTTCTGCTTAAAGCATCAGCCACAACATTTGCCTTACCGGGATGGTAATGCAATTCACAGTCATAGTCTTTAAGTAGTTCTAGCCAACGCCTTTGCCTCATGTTCAATTATTTCTGATCAAAGACATGCTTTAAGCTCTTATGATCAGTAAAGAGTGTGCACTTTGTTTCATACAGATAATGTCGCCACAGTTTCAATGCAAACACTACCACTGCAAGTTCTAAGTCATGGGTAGGGTAATTCTTCTCATGTTCTTTGAGTTGTCTTTATGCGTAAGCAATCACCTTGCTGCGCTGCATCAACACATACCCCAAACCCATCTTAGATGCGTCACTATACACCACTAAATCTTCCGTTCCTTCTGGTAGTGCAAGAATAGGAGCTTCACACAGCTTCTGACGTAATGTTCTGAAAGCTGACTCTTGCTTTTCAGTCCATAAAAACTTGACATTCTTCCGAGTTAACACGATCAAAGCAGAAGGAATCTTTGACAAATCTCAGGTAGTAACCTGCTAAACCCAAGAAACTCCTTATTTCTGATGCGCTCTTCGGTGTTTCCCAGTTCGACATTGCTTCTATCTTTGCCGGATCTACTTTAACCCCTTCCGAAGTAATCACATGGCCAAGAAATTGTACTTCTCTTAACCAAAATTCATATTTTGAAAATGTCGCGTACAATTTCTTCTTTCTTAGAACTTCCAAGACTTCACGAAGGTGGCATTCATGTTCGTCTTCATTCTTTGAATAAACAAGTATGTCATCAATGAACACGATGACAGACTTGTCTAAAAATGGTCGACATACCCTGTTCATCAAATCCATGAACACGGCTGGAGCGTTTGTCAACCCGAATGGCATTACAAGAAATTCATAATGCACATACCTCGTTCTAAACGCTGTCTTGGAAATATCTTCATCTCTTACCCGAACTTAATGATACCCCCACCTCAGGTCAATCTTTGAAAAACTAATCGTACCATTTTATAAAAATCGAGGTGTTACACAAAATATCAATAGGGGCCATCTTTTCATGTGGTAAAAACTCTTGGAGTAATTTTAATTCCACATATAAGTCATTTCCATCAATATCAGATTGATCTTGATTCTTAAGCGCAATTTCAAAGTTAATACAACAAGACTTCAAACATGCATTATCCAAAGAACGCAACTTATCGGAAGTAAATAAAAACCCAAACACATTTTCATATTCTTGATATTGTTCAAATCTTCTTTTTAACGAAACAATTGCATGATCAACGACACATAAGAAATAATAAATTCTAAATGACTCTTTCGCAGATTGTGAAGTAATTTCAGATGCATCACTCGGATTTTCATCAAAATGTTTTTTCCTTCAAATTTCACGTTTTCTAGGAAATATTGGATCAATATCCAATCCATTGGCAATTTTCTTTGCCGATTCTATAGCATCTAAAAATCCGGTTTCTCTATATCCCTCAAAAAAAGAAATTAATCCTTTGATTTCTTCAATAGCAACATCAATTAGCATATTTTTTGATTGTAAATGTTTACTAACCAAATTCACAGTATATAGAATTTCATACCAAACCACTATTGACACTAGAAACTCAAAATCACCAAGCTCGTTTTGTGCTAAAGATTTTGCTTCACTTCTAATTTTTGAATCATT
The DNA here is from genome assembly GCA_033807775.1 of Saussurea involucrata. Taxonomy (NCBI): domain Eukaryota; kingdom Viridiplantae; phylum Streptophyta; class Magnoliopsida; order Asterales; family Asteraceae; genus Saussurea; species Saussurea involucrata. Next base: position 63,097,858 of record CM066314.1, on the reverse strand, counting down.
ATCAATTTCAGCTACTTGAAGTAAAGCTTCTCTTATATCAAACACTTGAAATCTTATGGCTTTTACGCTATCAATACGACTCTCCAAACGAGTTGTTGACAACGATTTAACTGTCCATCCTTTTACATTATCTTTAAACACTTGCCATCTTTTAGTAGAAATAGCAAATATTGTATAAATACGTTGAATTATCCAAAAAAATCTCTAGCTTTACCACAAGTATCGGCTATGTCACACAAAGTCAAATTAAGACTATGAGAAGCACAAGAACTATAAAATGCTCTAGGATTTATATATAAGAGTTTCTTTTACATTCCTTTATGTTTTCCCTTCATGTTTGCACCATTATCGTAACCTTGTCCTCGGACATTGTCTATATCTAGACCAAGACACTTTAACTCAAATTGTAAAACATCAAACAAACCTTGACTAGTGGTATCATCTACCTCCAAAAATTCAAGAAAAGATTCCTCAATACTAACAGTTTTGGAAGAGAGGTCTACATACCTTAAAATTAAGGACATTTGTTCTTGATGACTTATGTCAGGAGTGCAATCAAGAAGAATGGAGAAATACTTTGCCTCTTTTACTTTCTTGATGATTTCACATTTGATTCTCTTAGCAAATAAAGCTATTAACTCATTTTGAATCCTATTACCAAGATAATGAAAATGTATATCATCATTTGTAATACGTTGAACATGATCTTGAATAATTGGATCAAATTCGGCCAACATTTCAATCAATCCTAAAAAATTTCCATTGCCATTTTCATACAATCTACCGTTAGTACCACGAAATGCAAGATTGTATGATGCAAGAAACTTCACAATACAAAAAATTCTTACCAAGACTTTTTTCCAATGATTTTTTTTCTTTCTCTATTTGATTTTGAGCAACTCTATCAATAGTTTCATTCTTTTGAAGTCTTAGACGCAAATCATACCAAGTTTTCATATTCATAACATGTTCCGCACTTGTTTCATGCTCTTTAAGTCTAGTGCTAAGGTGTGACCAATCACTAAACCCTTCATTTGTCAATCGGCCATTTACATGCTTCTTTTTAAAAAAATCACAACAAAAGCAAAATACTTTCTCAAGCTCTAGAGAATACACAAGCCAATCTCTATCACATTTTTCTCCATTTGATAAAATTTTAGTATAAGATGTTGCAGAAAATCGTTTACAATATCTATCTTTAGGACCTTTTTTAATAGATAAATCTCTTTTAGGGCCCTTTGCAACTAACATGTCAATCAATCTAGAATCCAAAGAATCCCAATTATTTGGATCAAATATATCAAAAGTATCATCATTATCAATCGTATCATTAGCATTATCATCAATATCAATCGTATTATTAGCGTTATCATCAATATCAATAGCAACATTAGCATTATCATCGGTAGCATTATTGTTATCATTAATAATAGTAGCATCATCATCAACATTGATACCAATAGCATTTTCATCATCATCAACAAAAGTATCATTAGAAGCTTGTTATTTTTTAATGAAAAATCTATCAATAGCTCCTTTTTGAGACAAAATCATCTCTTCGGTTCTCTTTTTCTTTTTACGTTTTTGACATCCGGAATCATATTTTCTAACTCTATAAGACATTATAAAGTACTACTAAAACAAATTAGTTTCTCGCCGATAACTACACACATATGCCCGCACCGGCATATGTACACGCTCTTCCTAGCTCCCTAGGAATAATCATAATACCCCACTACCCTTGCTAGGGCGAAACCCCCACTAACCCTGACGAGTCGCCTCGTAAACGCACAGTCGTATACAGTGGAAACCAGATAGACATTCGAATATAAGATTCTATCCTACAACGGTTGGACTCAAACAAGAGCTGCGCAATAGAACTAAATCCAACATTCTAAGGCTATTCGGTTCCTACCGCATACAACCTATAGTGCATTCGCTTAACAACCTATCAAAGTTAGCATAAGTCCCTAATAGCAAGTAACAACCATACAATACAGTGTATTAAGCACCAAGCAATCTAGCATACATACTCCTATGTTCTAGAAAGAAATTTTGCATACGTACTCATATGTAAACGCTATTCCCAGCTCACTAGGAATTTCATCTCATCCCACTACCCTTGCTACAACGGAATCCCTGTTAGCCATAACGAGTTGCCTCGCGAATACCCAGTCGCATGCAGCGTGAATCAAATAGACATTCGAATACAAGATTCTATCCTAGAACGGTTGGACTCAAACAAGAGCTGCGCAATAGAACTAAATCAAATATTCTAAGGCTATATGATTCTTACTGCATACAACCTATAGGGCATTCACTTAACAACCTACCATAACTAGCATTGATTCCTACTAGCAAGCAATCATCATACAGTACAGTGTAAACAACATAGGCAATCTAGCATGCATACCCTATGCCTAGAAAGCAATAAAACACTAAGTACTGTACCTTTCCCTTTGGCTCCGGCTGACTGTACACACTGCGCCTTTGATCACCGTTTCTCAAACGGATTTTTCCTTCCTTTTATTTTCCAAAAAACTTTAAAGAAAATTTTATAGCCGCAAACTTGAGATCAAACACACCGAGATGCGTTTGATTCACTCAAGCTGTGCTCTGATACCAAGTTGTAACGTCCCAAAAATTACAAGGAATTTAAAATTTTTAAGTAACATTTCATTAATAAAAACTCATTTAATAATTCAATCATTTCATTTGCAAACTCATAATTAATATTCTCACGAACAATAAACAGCGGAATAAATGTCTAAAATTAAAATCATAAAAGTAATCAACTCTTCCCACGCGCCAGTGTGTACTCGTCATGCCTTGGAGCCACTCGTACCTGAAACCACAATTTATTGGGAAAGGGTAAGCACGAAGCTTAGTGAATTCAGACACCATAAATAACACAGTTATTCCCACACCACATCTAAACAGATAATTGCACATAAACAGCATACAAGTCTACGAACAAATCATAAACATGCATACCTACACCATCCCACCCAAAGGCATAAGCTGGTCCACCCGACCACACGATAACCGTGCAAGCATTACCCGGCTCCCCCGGGTTCCTACGCCACCCGCGTATACAACCTTCGGTCCCACCGAGTTACTACGCCACCCGCGTATATAAACCTCGGCCCCACCGAGTTACTACGCCACCCGCGTATATAAACCTCGGTCCCACCGAACTCCTACGCCACCCGCGTAGTCATAACAATAAAGGTCCGACTAGACACCCCACTATTTAGTTCCGCATCACAAACAATTAAAACTACCACACACGTACAAATCGTAATGTAAAAATAACTGACATTAGTTATAGTGAGAGAACTCACCTCGTAAGCGCGCATAGCTCACAAACAATAATTCAAGCTTCACAAATCCAAGATCACTTCCCAACACCTAAACAATCGTTAAAATTTATTAACACGAGACCCGGACCCTAAAACACGACGTACCCTTAAATCGTCACTAAAACGACTTTTCGGTCTAACCAAACAGGTCTGTTCGGGACCTGTTCCGACCTCCATAAACCCAGTAAATCCTCAATTAAACTACATAACCAGAAAGTGCTCTGAGTTAGGGTTCCAAGGACATATTATACACCTCCTAACGATTTTTCTACAATTTATTATGGATTTTACAAAACCAATCTGCTGCACAGCGAAAAACAGTACCTTTCAGTACAAAACAGCAGTTTGACACTAGCTATGATCCGAACTGGTTTTTCCGCAAAACATAAGAAACTTACTAGACTCAAAATGGGAGATTTTGGCACTGGTTTCACCCCAATACGACGTTCCTATAAAACGTTATGGCTTTCCCAAAACAGTGGCAGAAACTGTGACTTTCAAAACGGAACGCGAACTGACAAATCCGGACCTGCTGTATAAACAGCCAAATTACGCCTAGCTAGAGGCCGAACCGGACTTCCGCTAAAACACGAAAAGTGTGCCCGGCACAGAATGTGAACCGTGGGCACTGGATTCGCCTCAATCCGAGCTACGACGGAAAAGTTATGAACGAATTAAAATAGTGGCAGAAACGACGTTTTCACATAAAATGACGATTTATAAAAACGGTTCAATGTTTATTCGATTCGGGTTCATACGATCAGATCACGGATTAGAGTCCCATGGTGACTAGGGTCTGGACTCGACCGCGCACCACCCACTGCCACCTCCGGCAGTGGTGGTCGTCGGCAGCGGCCGGCGGCGGCGACGACAATTGTGGTTTACAACTTCGGCGATAACAAGAAACGGAACAACCCGACTACCCTATCCCATCCCACACACACCCTCACACACACAGCCACACGCGCATACCCGCTGCTGTCCACGCGGCGGCGCACGGCGGCGGCTACACCGCCGGCAGTCATGGCTGCGGCGGTGGTGGTTTCTTTTCCCGCAACGATTCGACAACGACGGAACAAACGAAAGAGATGGAGAGGGAAACCTTACCTCACAACGACGACGACCAGCAGCGGCACGGAAACTCCGGTGCCCTCCCTCTTTCACGCTACTCTCTTCTCTCTCGCTGCTCTCTCTTACTCCGGTGATCTGCGATGGCGGCGGTGGTTTCCGGCAGCGGCGAAGAAGAGACAAGGAGGGGGAGGGGAGGGGTTACGGTCGAGAGAGAAACCAAGAGGGAGGCCGTAGGGTTTAGTTTTCACGATTTCTTCTTTTTGCTTGCCAAACACAAAACCAAAACAAACAAACAAATGCAATAAGGGCTCGATTTCACTGCATGGGCCGACCCCCTTGCAAAGACTTTGGGCTCTTGACACTTTCGGCCCCTCAACAACTCCCAATGATCTTTTAAACACCCTACTAGAAAGAATAACACTTAGGGTCAACGGTGCTAACTCTCGATAACTAAAAAAATCCCGAAAGGAAAACAATGAAAAATTTATTATTTAAGCAACGAGAAAGATTTAAAGGGGGGACATTTATACGTACCGGAACACGGGCTTTACAACTCTCCCCTACTTGGATTAGACTTCGTCCTCGAAGTCTCGACCGACAAATAACTCGAGATAGTTCTCGCGCATCTCCATTTCGGGTTCCCACGTCCACTCGAACCCCTTCGGTGCTGCCACTGGACTTTCCTCAACTAAAATCTAAATTTCTCACCCCGTCTAGAAATTTCTCGAATACTTTTCTTACTAACAAAACTCCTTCAAGGACACTGAAATTATGATCGGAAGAACATTCCAACAACTGGAATCATTCCTAGTTAAACGACTTCGATTGCCTCCCAACCTTAGATGTTCCATACATCCCGATTCAAATTTCAAGCTCTAACCATTTTAAAGTTGTTCACCAATATACCCTAGGATACTCGAATTCGATCATTCCTATCATTAACTGTCGATTAACTTCCACAAGTTCTAAAAGACTCCCGAAATTTATTTCGCGCGAATCGTCAAACCAGTAAATTTAAAATCACTCACGAAGGTCATTCCACCATAACCATTCACCACAAGCAAACATCTCAGGGTTACTACTACCATCAACATAATTTCCTTAGAATCGGCTACAATTCTCCAATTACACTAAGGTGTTTGACCTCAAGCCCAAAAGTCGACACCTAAATATACTACTTACCTCAAAAAGGTTACTGCACATTTATGCTCTTAATTACAAAGGGCATCATTCCCTTAACCGATACTATTCGGCCTACAGTACCAATACACGTGGAATATCCAACCTTCCACCGTCTACTTATCCTCCACACTCGCTCTACGAAGCCTAGTTACACCGTATCAAGATACACCTTAGCGTCTACCTCCCAGGTACGTCTCAAGGCCCGGCACATCGGAACTACCTCCCAGGTAAGTGCACAAGGCTATATCCTCCCAGTGCCTACTGGAAAGTCAAGGTCATAACACATGAATACCGGGGTCCCACCCCGAGATACCCAACCGACCATTACCAACGACTGACTAACGTGACCAAGGATCCAATGCAAACAGTCCACCAACAACATGCCTATCCCGGAATGACTCACTCACCCAAACACGTAAATGCTCAACGTGCAATAAGTGCAAAACTGTGCATCAAAACAACCCATCAACAAAACTTCTCATCGAGCCATTAAAAACCGTGCAATTGACCCATGACTATCTCAAAGTCAAAACCGAGCAAAATGCTCCACGTTTGCTAGACCCATAAGTCGGTCAAAAACGCGTTTAAATAAAGCTTAAGCAAGCAATACTCTAAAATCAACACTGGCCCCAAAACTCAACACGGGTTTAAACAAAAGAGTTTTCCAAAAGGACTCACACTCTTACAATTCTCAAAACGACACATAACACTTATAAGCGCACTTCCCAAATGGTTTACAAATCATTTACAAAATATTCTCAACGTCAAGATTTTTCATTTCAAAAAGACCGTAAGCAATAAAACTACTATTACCAGGTCGGTAGTTACGCAAAAATGGACACGCTCGTCCCACAAATGAAAATCATGTCGAAAATCATTTCATTGCAGCTTAGTTTACTCACAAAACGTAAAGCGAAATAAATAATTTCTTTGAAAATGAACCGTCGCGGTTCTAGTATGAATTGACTCATGACATGTATTTAAAGTAACCGCTCGACCTTACACCGGGTGCGACAAAAGTGTGCACATAATTTCAAAATCAGTTCCACGACATTTGACCCCAAAATTTCTCTTTTTAAACATAAAATGTCGTGGCACAGGGTTCACCAACAAATTTTTACGCGCGTCGGCTAGTCATACAAAACGATGAAACGGTTCACAAATATATTTTTGATAAAACACCACTGTCTCGCGTAAGTTTCAAACTTAAAGATAGAAACCAATCCGTTCCCATCATTTGAAAAATATCGACTAAAACCTCATAAAATCTCAAAAGGTGGGGTTCTTTAAATTGATTTCCAAGATTTCCCCAAATGGTCACATAAACAATTAAGATATGCACCTCGTGAAATTAAACCCACGCGACTCAACATGCCGTAAAACAAAACTTATTTTAACCAAATCACTCAAATAGTTTTATACAGACATCGTGGAATGTAACTTTTCGTCTCAACTCTAACATATGTGGAGGAGTTCCAATGTTAAAGTCACAAGCCGTAGTCACAAGCCGTAGTCACTTGCCCAACATCTTAAACACCACAAAACACGGATATCATCTTACCTGAAAGAACCGTTGGAAAATAACGAAATAAAGCAAATTCAAACAAAGTTTGCAACTACCGTGATAAAACGATTTCATGCACTTTCAAAACCATAATTCAAAATCTTGTGTGTGTGCTGAACATTTCCCAAAATTCCAAAACACCATCCATAAAATGATTTGAAACACAAGAATTTGTTAATGCAATCTATTTCAAAATCAAACTTTGTGCATGACTTAGTCGGCATTCTACGCCTCGACTCCTACTCCTCCAAATCTCTCCGGTCCACTAACGTCATCTGGACATTTAAACCTCTTAGGCAAGTTGAGAAATTTCATCAAATAATCCCTACGATTTTTCCTCAAATCATAGTCGGTGCTATAAGCCTATGATTCTAGCACAATCATCCATCTTGGCCCGAAACAACATCATCCTTATCGTCACTCCAAGTGATCAATACTAGAATCGTCCTTTTATTCCAACAACTACTAATTTATAACCTTCGTCACTACCCCAACGATCATCACCTCAAGTAAAACAAGTACACATCTGTACTAGTAGGTTCACTATTGTTGTTCCTCCTTGTGATGGCTATTCAGGGTAGATATTACAACGAGTTATTAGCACATAATAACTCACACTAACAACGCTCACGCTCACTCTCACTCCTTGGATTCCTCATGACTTTCCCCGACTCGAGCATTGATCCTGTGTTTCCAATAGTAGGAGCTCTACTACTACCTTCCACACCTATCATCACTCGTTCCGAGTTCCATCCGATGGGTCCAAGTAGTTTCTCGCCGATAACTACACACATATGCCCGCACCGGCATATGTACACGCTCTTCCTAGCTCCCTAGGAATAATCATAATACCCCACTACCCTTGCTAGGGCGAAACCCCCACTAACCCTGACGAGTCGCCTCGTAAACGCACAGTCGTATACAGTGGAAACCAGATAGACATTCGAATATAAGATTCTATCCTACAACGGTTGGACTCAAACAAGAGCTGCGCAATAGAACTAAATCCAACATTCTAAGGCTATTCGGTTCCTACCGCATACAACCTATAGTGCATTCGCTTAACAACCTATCAAAGTTAGCATAAGTCCCTAATAGCAAGTAACAACCATACAATACAGTGTATTAAGCACCAAGCAATCTAGCATACATACTCCTATGTTCTAGAAAGCAATTTTGCATACGTACTCATATGTAAACGCTATTCCCAGCTCACTAGGAATTTCATCTCATCCCACTACCCTTGCTACAACGGAATCCCTGTTAGCCATAACGAGTTGCCTCGCGAATACCCAGTCGCATGCAGCGTGAATCAAATAGACATTCGAATACAAGATTCTATCCTAGAACGGTTGGACTCAAACAAGAGCTGCGCAATAGAACTAAATCAAATATTCTAAGGCTATATGATTCTTACTGCATACAACCTATAGGGCATTCACTTAACAACCTACCATAACTAGCATTGATTCCTACTAGCAAGCAATCATCATACAGTACAGTGTAAACAACATAGGCAATCTAGCATGCATACCCTATGCCTAGAAAGCAATAAAACACTAAGTACTGTACCTTTCCCTTTGGCTCCGGCTGACTGTACACACTGCGCCTTTGATCACCGTTTCTCAAACGGATTTTTCCTTCCTTTTATTTTCCAAAAAACTTTAAATAAAATTTTATAGCCGCAAACTTGAGATCAAACACACCGAGATGCGTTTGATTCACTCAAGCTGTGCTCTGATACCAAGTTGTAACGTCCCAAAAATTACAAGGAATTTAAATTTTTTAAGTAACATTTCATTAATAAAAACTCATTTAATAATTCAATCATTTCATTTGCAAACTCATAATTAATATTCTCACGAACAATAAACAGCGGAATAAATGTCTAAAATTAAAATCATAAAAGTAATCAACTCTTCCCACGCGCCAGTGTGTACTCGTCACGCCTTGGAGCCACTCGTACCTGAAACCACAATTTATTGGGAAAGGGTAAGCACGAAGCTTAGTGAATTCAGACACCATAAATAACACAGTTATTCCCACACCACATCTAAACAGATAATTGCACATAAACAACATACAAGTCTACTAACAAATCATAAACATGCATACCTACACCATCCCACCCAAAGGCATAAGCTGGTCCACCCGACCACACGATAACCGTTCAAGCATTACCCGGCTCCCCCGGGTTCCTACGCCACCCGCGTATACAACCTTCGGTCCCACCGAGTTACTACGCCACCCGCGTATATAAACCTCGGCCCCACCGAGTTACTACGCCACCCGCGTATATAAACCTCGGCCCCACCGAACTCCTACGCCACCCGCGTAGTCATAACAATAAAGGTCCGACTAGACACCCCACTATTTAGTTCCGCATCACAAACAATTAAAACTACCACACACGTTAGTTATAGTGAGAGAACTCACCTCGTAAGCGCGCCTAGCTCACAAACAATAATTCAAGCTTCACAAATCCAAGATCACTTCCCAACACCTAAACAATCGTTAAAATGTATTAACACGAGACCCGGACCCTAAAACACGACGTACCCTTAAATCGTCACTAAAACGACTTTTCGGTCTAACCAAACAGGTCTGTTCGGGACCTGTTCCGACCTCCATAAACCCAGAAAATCCTCAATTAAACTACATAACCAGAAAGTGCTCTGAGTTAGGGTTCCAAGGACATATTATACACCTCCTAACGATTTTTCTACAATTTATTATGGATTTTACAAAACCAATCTGCTGCACAGCGAAAAACAGTACCTTTCAGTACAAAACAGCGGTTTGACACTAGCTATGATCCGAACTGGTTTTTCCGCAAAACATAAGAAACTTACTAGACTCAAAATGGGAGATTTTGGCACTGGTTTCACCCCAATACGACGTTCCTATAAAAAGTTATGGCTTTCCCAAAACAGTGGCAGAAACTGTGACTTTTAAAACGGAACGCGAACTGACAAATCCGGACCTGCTGTATAAACAGCCAAATTACGCCTAGCTAGAGGCCGAACCGGACTTCCGCTAAAACATGAAAAGTGTGCCCGGCACAGAATTTGAACCGTGGGCACCGGATTCGCCTCAATCCGAGCTACGACGGAAAAGTTATGAACGAATTAAAACAGTGGCAGAAACGACGTTTTCACATAAAATGACGATTTATAAAAACGGTTCAATGTTTATTCGATTCGGGTTCATGCGATCAGATCACGGATTAGAGTCCCATGGTGACTAGGGTCTGGACTCGACCGCGCACCACCCACTGCCACCTCCGGCAGTGGTGGTCGTCGGCAGCGGCCGGCAGCGGCGACGACAATTGTGGTTTACAACTTCGGCGATAACAAGAAACGGAACAACCCGACTACCCTATCCCGTCCCACACACACCCTCACACACACAGCCACACGCGCATACCCGCTGCTGTCCACGCGGCGGCGCACGGCGGCGGCTACACCGCCGGCAGCCATGGCTGCGGCGGTGGTGGTGGTTTCTTTTCCCGCAACGATTCGACAACGACGGAACAAACGAAAGAGATGGAGAGGGAAACCTTACCTCACAACGACGACGACCAGCAGCGGCACGGAAACTCCGGCGCCCTCCCTCTTTCACGCTACTCTCTTCTCTCTCGCTGCTCTCTCTTACTCCGGTGATCTGCGATGGCGGCGGTGGTTTCCGGCAGCGGCGAAGAAGAGACAAGGAGGGGGAGGGGAGGGGTTACGGCCGAGAGAAAAACCAAGAGGGAGGCCGTAGGGATTAGTTTTCACGATTTCTTCTTTTTGCTTGCCAAACACAAAACCAAAACAAACAAACAAATGCAATAAGGGCTCGATTTCACTGCATGGGCCGACCCCCTTGCAAAGACTTTGGGCTCTTGACACTTTCGGCCCCTCAACAACTCCCAATGCTCTTTTAAACACCCTACTAGAAAGAATAACACTTAGGGTCAACGGTGCTAACTCTCGATAACTAAAAAAAACCCCGAAAGGAAAACAATGAAAAATTTATTATTTAAGCAACGAGAAAGATTTAAAGGGGGGACATTTATACGTACCGGAACACGGGCTTTACATTTTATCGATTTGGAGAGGCTTTTTCGGTATTTTTGGTTGATTTCGGGAGATTTTTTTCGGTAATTTTGGTTGATTGCAAGAGTTTTCCGGTATTTTTGGTTGATTACGAGGTACGCTTGCACTTTCAAAAGAATACGGGAGCATCTCCTAAAACGATACGGTTGCACCTATCACGAAACCAAAATTTTTTACCCTTCGTCGGAGAAATACCACGGTGGCATGTGCCACCGTGTGCCCTTAATTGGGTCCGGTCCTGAACGTACTCATCCTTTCGTTCGTGAAAAATACCTTAAAAAATGAAAATTTGGGTTAACTTAGGATGAATAAAAAATGAATTCCGAAAGATCAATTTACTTTGATGATTTTATATATTAACTTCATATTATATAAATATGTTTATATATAAACAGACGTAAACGGACATAAACAAACGAACAAGATTATTGTTCACGTTCGTTCATTTAACTAAACGACCAAAAAAATGTGCACATATTCGTTCATTTATTAATTAAACATAAATAAAATCCCTCAAACAATTTATTCAATGTTCGTTCATATATATAAAAACAATTCAACGATGAATTTGATGGCAAAAATGATGGTAAGTATATAATGCTGTATTTATATATTTTAACATCATCAATTTATTTATTTTTCATAACTAAAATTGGTGAACACTTTAAAATTTAGTAGTCAATTAAGCTCAAGATATATATCCTTTTATAAGGACGGTATCATCCAACGGATCCGTGGCGCAATGGTAGCGCGTCTGACTCCAGATCAGAAGGTTGCGTGTTCGATTCACGTCGGGTTCAATTCCCATTGTTTTTTTGATGTTCCAGTCTGACGTTTTCACGAACACCCTATTCTATTCCTGAATAGTCAAAATGACCCCTCTTTCTTAATGGTTTAGCAACTATTTTTCATAAATACCCCACAACTATACTTCTATAGTAAAAAAAAGAGCACATACATTTTACTATTTACATAACCTAACAATATAATAATGCTCATTAAGGTTCTATTTGCTGCTATTGAAAATCATACTTACTTTGTTTAAAATTCATCTAATTTCTTTATTCTACAACAATTTATTAAAATAATATCTTTATAAGTTAAAAAACTATACTTTAAGAAACATATACTTAAATACGTCAAGTCTTTACGTAAATGTTGGATAAGTTATAATATTAAAATTTCGAAAATAACAATGTCTGTTAACTGTTATGAGAAAATGGATTTTTTTGTATGGAAAAAATATCGAGTTGATGTAAATATTATATATCCATGAATATATATCTTTGACAGGAGAAAATGGATCATGTGATCCTTCGTCTATATATATAGGCGAATGATTAAAAGTCAATTCATGCTATTTTACCTGATGAAATAAAAACAAAATTTTCATAAATATGATACTTCATATATTGTTATTTCACCACATGAAACCAAAATACTACATGTCATTTCACCACATGAAACCAAACATTATATGATATTTCAGTATTTCACCACATGAAACGAAAAATTATATTATATTTCACCACATGAAACCAAACACTATGTGTTATTTCACCCCATGAAACCAAACATAGTTTTCTTCTATTGGCTATTTCACCCCATGAAACCAGAAACCAAAAAAAAAATCCTAAATTAGTTAATTGTTCCGGCGACGAAACACCACATCTCCGCAATAGCTCCTCCCACCATTATACCCATCTCAAGAAATCCTGCATTACTCACCAACTTCAACCACCATTTTAATCCATTAAATAAACCAAAATAACCCATATATTAATTTCTACTCACGAATTGTTGTTGACGTTAGGATTGATCGGAATACTAATTTGCTATCAGTCTTTGAAACCTACCGTCACGGTCTAAAGAAATTCACAGAGACTACACTTCTACGAAACAAAACCCACATAATGCAAATTAAAGATCGCATCAAAATTGAAAAAGGGGAAACGATAACATGGGGATTGATATTTCTTAGGTCAGCATCAGCGAAGGTGGTAGATCATAAGGATTGATATTTCTTAGGTCAGCATCAGCGAAGGTGGTTTTTGAATTGTCTTCTCTTCTGACTTTGGAAAGATTGTACCTGACCCTTGGATAGGTTCTTGTAAAGGAGAACTTGCAGAAGATTACCTTTTTGATCTTGTGGATTGAGAAGACATCTGCTTTGGTTCTTGGCTTTGTCCTTGTGAAGATGTTCTCAAATTCTTCTCTGATCCTTGAATCTGTCACATGATCTGTTGGATGATTGGTCTGAAAGGTTTGTTTATAGAGGTATTTGTATACCACTTCTTCCATCTCTTCATGTGTTGGACCAGGTTGTGGTACTTGTTTTCTGAGACTCTCCATCTTTTGAACAACTTCTGCAGCTCTGCCAGTTAGAGGAATGTCTGTCAGAGGCTTTAATCCATATGCCCAGTCCTCTTCTTCAGGCTTTGGAGTTTGAAAGGCATCAAAAGCGCTTTTCATCAATTTTTCTGTAGGCTTGGGCAATGATTTCTTTTTCTTGGGCTCTTCTGTCAGTATTGCTTTGCCCTTGTCTTTGGCTTTTGGAGGTGCAGAACCTGTTTCTTCTGTAGGTTTGGAGGTTGGTGCTTCTATTGGCTTGATGGTTGCCTCTGTAGGTTTTGACACTTGTGTTTTAGAGGACTTTTGTGGCGATGGTTCTGTTGGCTTGAGTTGTTCTGTAACCTCTGTTGGAGGTTCTTTGGTGATTTCTTCTGTGAGCTCTGTTTCTGTTGATGAAGATTTGACATCGAATCTTCTTGTCATTTTGAAAGCTAATGTGAACCTGTGCCTTTCTTCTTCTCTCTGCGCCATTCGTTCAGTCATTTTATTGTGCATCTTTCTCAGAATATCAGAAGCAGAGGTCGTTGCTTTTTTTGGTTTGGTGGCAATCGACTTTCTTCTTGGTATAGTTTGGGGTTTTTCTGTTGATTTTGTTGAAGGACTTTCTTCCAAAATGATTACCATAGGGGTGGTTGTTGCCTTTGTGGTTTGTTGATCAGCTTCTAGAATATTGGTTTCTTCAGGACTTGATTCCACAGAGATGGGTGTTGTCTCTGTGGTCTGTTGATTTTGTTGTTGATCTTGAGTTTGTTCTGGAGGGGCTTGACTGATTGGTTCTGCTGCGATTGGTGGAGCTTGTAATCCTCTGGTCGTAGCTTTCTCCCTTATATTCTCCCCCTCAGGATGATCTGATGGACCAGGATGGTCATCATTAGAATCATCCTGACTTTTATCAGAAGTACCCTCTGCTCTGCAGGAAGCTTTGGGTTTCTTTGGTAGTTCTGCTCCCGCGGCCATCTACTTCGCACATACATCGTCACAGAGGCCGAATAGAGTTGCAAGCTCTGCTTCTGTGTTGAAGCGCATTTTGCCGACACTCTTTCTGAAATCTTTGACGTAATTGGCATTTGCAGTAGTGAAGGAGACAATGACTTCTGTGACCTGGTTTATGACATTTTGACCAAGCTCTGTCAGCTGTGCTCTGGTCATGTAATCTTTTGGCTGCATTATTGTAGTGTTGCGCATTGCCTCTTCTTGAACATTTTGCAGAGCCTTCTGTAGTTCTGCGGGTGTGATGCTCTGTGATTTGTTGGATTGCTTGTTCATTTGTTCAAGGAAATGTTTTACTGATTCCTTGAATGCAGAAGTTGCAGCTATTCCAAAATCTTTAGCAGCAGAAGTGGCTGTAGTTGTGGCAGTTGTTTGAGCAGAAGATTTCATCTCTGTGATGGTTGTTTTCACCTCTGTGGACAGATTGTCCATTTTGGTGTTCAGATTCAGCAAGGCCGTTGATGTTTTCTCTGCAAAATATGTGAAAGAGCTTTTCAACTCTTTCATGGTTTGGTTCACAGAGGTGACAAGGGTTTGGAACTCATCCCTTGATACTTGTGTCCCTGGTGTAACCTCTGGAGGAACACATTCGTCTCCAGAGTGAGTCCCTGCTCCTGGGACACCTTCGTTCACCCTTGTTTGTATGTTGGGGGTGGAAGGATTTCCATCTGATCTTTGAGCAGAAGCATCTAGTGCTTCAGACTCTACAGAAGTTCTGTGAATGACATTGTCTAGATCCACTTCAGAGGTGGGTACTAGATTATCCTTCAGTTGACTCGGAGACTTGTCTAGAGTCACTTCGTCGTTGTGCTCACTACTTCTCTCTGAAAGAAGGGTTGGCCCTATTTCGTGCGTGGCAGAGGAAACGAATTCCTCTGTAGGGTGTTCTAGTGTGATCTGGGGCGATTGATCACGAACTATAGGTGAGTCTCTTTGAGGAGACTCCCTAGGAATGGATTCCCCGGTTTCTGTGGGCGCAGAAGTCGAAAAAGTGACTTCTGGCTGGATGGGTTGGGTTTTGATCGAGCTGTGCTGCTCTTTTTCAATTACTCCTTCTGCAGCTAGATCTGCGGAGTTAGATGTGTGGGTTGCACTGGGAGTTGGTTTTGTTTGTGTGCCTCTATTAATCCAGGCATCTTTTCTTATTTCCTCCTCTGTTAAGCATCCAAGCACTACATCATTTTCTATCATTTCAGCTTCTGTAGCTATCTGATGGCTTGGTGCTTCTTCCCTAGCTTCTGTTGAAGTTCCTTGCTCTTTGCCTAAGAAGTCATACATTTGATGAGAGCTGTATAATCTCATGACATGTGGATGATAGAGACCTTTTCGTATCCCGACAGCTTCTTCTTCATCTGAATCTACCTCTGAGACCTCCACTCTTGTCTCCCATGTTTTAAATCCCTTTTCTTGTACAACCCCTGCCTCTTTTCCTTTCTCTAAAGCCTCTGTTATTTCATCTCTATTCCACTCAGCTTCTGCTTGTTCTATTTCTTCTGAAGCTGGGCTTGGACTCCTTCTGTGGACGTCCAATCCTTGTTGAATGAAGGGGTTTTGTAGAATAACAGGTGTCTCGGCTGATTGATCTCTGGGTGTTTGATCATCTTCTTGCAGATGTGTGTCAATGCCAGAAATAGAGAAGTATTGTTCTTCTGGGGAGTGGTGGTCGAGAGGTTGTGTCGTCCACCCTGCTGTATTTAAAGTGTTGGCAATGTCAGGGTTCTGTAGGAAATCGTTTAGGTTTCCTTGGTGAGCAAATCGATCTGGGGATTGATGGGGCGATTGATATCCCTCTTCTGTCATTTCTACTTCTGCATCTTCTTCTTCTGCAGTTCTTTCTTCTGCGATTGCTTCCTCTTCTATGGTAACCAATTTCTCAAGTGATTTACCATGCTTCCTTTTGGTTTTCATCCTCTTAGGTTTTGGTGCCCCTTCCTCTGTGGTTTTTGATTTTCTTTTCTTCTTCAGTTTTGGAGAGGAGGGAGGAGCAGAGGAGCCAATTTCTGTGGCATGAGGAGGTGAAGGTTGATCTTCTGTAGCGCTTGTAGAGGTGCCTTCTGCAGTTTTCCTCCTTTTTGATTTTGGAGTAGAGGCAGAAGATTTCGAAGAGGACTTCTTTCCCATGAGCTCTGCACGTTTGGCTATGAAGCTAAGTTGAATAGCCATGTGTTTTGCTAATTTGTTATCTTTTTCTTCTTGAGTGGAAAGAGGTTCTGCAATCATTGTTCCTAGGGGGACACCTAAACGCGGGGGTGTCATAGGACTCGGTTTTGGAGTTCTGTGATCGCGTATATATTATTCCTTAAGGGTTTTGTTCGAGGCATACTTCAGAAGGTTCTTTGACAGAGGTCTGCAGTGTGTGTAGCCATCTACATGATCAGTAGGGGTATTTTTGTTCATTGGGAACTGTTTGGGAATTGGCCCTTCCATTGGCCATTTCTGTATCAGCAACAGAGGTTCGAACAAAACTCCCAATATTCTTTGGAATTGCAGAGGTGGTAGAAACTTAGGATCGTTCTCTTTGACCCTTCTTGTGTTGTTCTTTCTGACGATGGTGTTGATGATCTCTTGCATCATTATGGTCGCGTAATCCAGTGGGAGATCATAGTAAACCCCATACATGATGGTTAATATCTGATGTGAGCTCTGGTCAATACTGCCTATCTTCCCTGTCAGGCATCTGTTAAGAATTGAGAACAAGGTGTTCCACAGAGGTGGTAATCTGCCTCTGCGGAAGTCATTTCTCTTCCTTAGTGGGGTGTTGTACCCAAGCACTTCTAGGAAACGACAGATCTCGTCGTCTGTTGGTTGCTCTGCATACTTCTTTAATCCAAGAAGACCCCTTGTTGGTAGGTTGAATTCAAGTGAGAACATTGTTCTATTGAACTTGATTTCCAGATGTTCAGATTTGTCAGGTCTTGAAATGTACCCTTTGATAAGAGAATCATCTTTATCAAATCGGCAACTTTGCCAAAACTGATTCAAATATCTAACTGGAATTTTCTTTGGGGTTCTTGAGAGTAAAGGGAAGAGGATATGATTTTCCATTATGTTTAGAAGAATGGCATGGGCTTCGCCGAAAGCAGTGGGTGAGGGGACCAAATAGCAATTGTTGGATTTGATTGGTAGTACCTTTTCGAAATGATCATTTGCTATGAAGTTTTGAAGATGTGTGGTCGGAGCAAAGTCTGCTGAATCGCCGGAATCTTCTAGTTCAATATTTTGGGCAGGGTTGGGGTTTTCTGAATGTTCAGAATGAGCAGGTGAATGTTCTGGTGAGTTCGCCGGAGAGTGTGCAGGGGAGATAGCTTGAGAAGATGAAGCCATTTGGTAATGAGAATAAGATACTTGCAGATTTTTGCAGGGTTTCGCTGGAGAAGAATGAGAGTTTGTAAAAAGTTTATGAGAGGGTAAGCTTGGTTTTTATAGGAGGGTAAAACGGTAGAATTCGAGAGAGTAAAATATATGGCAATGGATTAAAATTTGGAATCCGTACTCAAGTTAGAACGGCGGGTTCAGCTTTCCATAGAAAACGTTCCATGTACGCCCAATGAAAATGGGACACGTAGGCCATGTCAGAAGATGACAGGATGTCGTGCGCGGACTATTAATGCTAGGCGCGTGGGGTTGTTCTTAGCCACATGTGATTCACTCTCAGTAAAAGTAATCGTTATTACTACAGAAATGCCCAAGTAACAGATTGACAGAACTTCTGTAGTTTACAGAAGCTCTGTGATCTTGAAAATCTTTGATGTTATCCCTTTCTCATATATCTCATTGTTATCATGACTTCTGTGGGGTTCTTTTTTAACCAAAACGTTTGTAAAGGCATTGGAGAGTATCAATAGGATTTTTAGTTAAGAGTTTTTACTCGTAGAGGTTTTGTGGCTTTGTTGGAACTTGCAGAAGCTCTGTGAGGGCCAGCAGAAGCTCTATGAGGGAAAAAATCTCATAACAAAAATTCTATTAAATTTTCTGATCATCCAATTTTTGATCTGTTTTAAGAGATGTTTTTCGGACATATTTGAAAGTTGGTGTCCGAGAAAACTGTTATGAAAAAAGTTTTGTTCATGAAGGTCATGGTGTATGTATTCGGTTTCCGAGATAACATTCCAAAAGATCGATAGAGGGTTAATTTGTGATCACAGAGCATATTTCTGGCAGAACCTCTGTTGAGCTCAGCAGAAGCTCTATGATCTTAAATTTCTCCTAATTCGAATTTTATGAAACTTTTTGAGCTTTTGATTTTTGAAATGTTATTCTCAGTATTTTTAGGACATATTTGACAATTTGTGTCCTAGAAAACTGTTTTCAAAAACCTTTTGTGCGAGAGACATACCTTTTAGTTCTTCTTTTCTCGGCAGTGATGTCTGACTTCTGTCGATATAGATTCATCGACATTCTTCTTTGGCTTTCCTTGAAATTTTTACCTCTGTAGATCATTTCAGGGTCCCTTTTTGCTCCCCCTTGATCTAATCACCTTTGTAGATCAAGTAATTTCCTTTTGCTCCCCCTTGACCTATGCTTGGATCAAAGAATGATAAGTTTTGCATAGAACATAGGTCATGTTTTCCAGAGGTTCTGTAGGGGTCGTCAGAGGTTCTGAGTAGACCCACAGAAGCTTTGAGATTTCAAGAACTATTTAAGATTGAGAATTTACATACAGAAATAAATCAATCAAAGCAATAAGTAAAGCAAAAGAAATATATACATATTTACAGAAGATAAAGCTATACTTACAGAGGATTTTCACGTCATATTGATCATTCCTAACTTACCCACCAAGAAATTGAATCTTTTCTCGTCTAAAGCTTTGGTGAATAAGTCTGCGAGTTGGTATTCTGTGGGCACGAAATGCATCTCGATTGTACCGTATTCAACATGATGTTTCAAGAAATGGTATCTTATATCGATATGCTTGGTTTTTGAGTGTTGCACAGGATTGGCAGAGATAGCAATGGCACTTTTGGAATCACAGAAGATGGGTATTTTGAATAGGATGTGGCCGTAGTCTTTTAGCTGAGTCTTCATCCATAGAACCTGAGAACAACAGCTTGCAGCAGCAACGTATTCAGCTTCTGCAGTGGATGTTGAGACACAATTTTGCTTCTTGGAGGTCCAACTGACTAGTTTACCACCTAGGAATTGACAACTCCCAGAGGTACTCTTTCTGTCGAGCATGCATCCTCCATAGTCTGAATCTGTATAAGCTTTAAGACTAAAACCAGAGTTCTGTGGATACCAGAGACCGAGATTTTTGGTCCCCTTTAGATATCTAAAGATTCTTTTCACAGCATCATAGTGTGATTTCTTAGGATTAGCTTGATAACGTGCACAAAGACATGTGGCATGCATAATGTCAGGTCTGCTTGCAGTTAAGTATAACAGAGATCCAATCATGCCTCTGTAGAGAGTGCATTCTACAGAGATGCCATCTGGATCTAAGGATAACTTATTTCCAGTGGCCATTGGAGTTTTCATTGCAGAGGTATCAGAGAGGCTATACTTGAAAAGAATGTCAGAGACATATTTGGCCTGATTTATAAAAATTCCCTCTGATGATTGTTTGACTTGGAGTCCGAGGAAGAATGTTAATTCTCCCATCATACTCATTTCCAACTCACTCTGCATGAGTTTTTCAAAACTTTTGCACTCTTCTGTATTAGAAGACCCAAAAATTATGTCGTCCACATAGATTTGTACAAGCATTATTTCACTGTTTTTACGTTTATAGAATAAGGTAGTATCTGTTGTACCTCTGTCGTAGCCATTTACTAGAAGGAAGGTAGAAAGTCGTTCGTACCATGCTCTTGGAGCATGTTTCAGTTCGTACAGAGCCTTTTCAAGGTAGTATACATGCCTTGGGAACTTTGAGCTTTCAAACCCTGGTGGCTGATTTACGTAAACCTCTTCTTGGATTTCACCGTTGAGAAAAGCTGATTTTACGTCCATCTGATAGACTTTAAAACCTCTGTGAGCTGCGAAGGCTAAGAATATTCTTATTGCTTCGAGCCGTGCAACAGGAGCAAAAGTCTCATCGTAATCTATGCCTTCTTCTTGTCTATAACCCTTGGCCACCAATCGTGCTTTATTTCTGATGACCACTCCATCTTCATCCTTCTTATTTCTGTAGACCCACTTAGTCCCAATGGCCTGTTTCCCTCGTGGCAGAGGTACTAAAGTCCATACTCTGTTACGCTCAAACTGCAGAAGTTCTTCTTGCATGGCGTCTACCCAGTTTGGGTCGTCTAGGGCTTCAGAAATCTTCTTTGGTTCTATCACACTAATAAAATTTGTATAGAAACAAAAATTTGCAGTGGCAGACCTGGTTTTTACTGAGTCAGAAGGTTCTCCGATTATTTGGCTTGGAGGATGGCGTTTTGTCCACTGAGTGGTGCGTGGAAGATGGTCATCAATGTCATCGAACCTTTCTTCAGAAGCCTCTTGTGGATCTTCTTCTTGTGTAGCCTCTGTCGTTCTTCTTGCCTTGGTAGTTGATTCTACCATTTGTGGAATGATTGGTATGAGTGGTGGTGGAGTTTGTTCCTCTGAGGACGTATAGTCTTGGTCCTCAATTTCCTCTGTAATTGGTTCTTCTGTGGATTGTGGAGTTTGTTTTTCAGCAGCTTCTGTGGTCGTTTTTCTTGATGTTTCATCTTCTGCATTTTCTTCTTCGGCATTTGCATCTGTAGTGTATTTATAGAAGAAGATGAAGCATTATTTGGACCAGTTAGAGTCATACCTGTAGGATTTTGCTCAACAGAGGATGGTTCTTCAGAAACTCTGATGGTTCCAACAGAAGGATCAATGTCATCGTGGAACATCTCTAAAAATAGAAGATTCAAGTCTTCTTTCGTTTGCGAGATTGCAGAGGTTTCTCTTTTAAGTTCGAGTTCTGAACTGATTTGCTCAGAAGTCTTTTGGAATGAATCATCAAAAGAAACATTGATACTTTCTACGATTTTGCGAGATCTTGTAAGGTATACTCTGTAGGCTTTGGAAGTGGCAGAGTATCCAATGAATTTTCCTTCGTCAGCTTTTACCTCAAACTTTCCTCTGGAATCTCTGTCGTTTAAAACAAAGCATTTACATCCAAACACATGGAAAAACTTGATGTTTGGCCGCCTTTTGTTGATCAGTTCGTAAGGAGTCTTGATGTGTCTTTTCACAATGGTTGACTGATTCTGTGTGTAACAAGCGGTAGAAATTGCTTCTGCCCAAAAGTTCATCGGTAATCCATATGCTGATAGCATAGTTCTTGCGGCCTCCACGAGCGTTCGATTCTTTCTTTCTACTACGCCGTTCTGATGTGGAGTACGTGCGGCAGAGAAGTTCTGTGATATTCCTTCCGTAGAAAGATAGGCTTCAATGGCAGAGTTTTTAAATTATGTGCCATTGTCACTTCTTAACTTCTGTATTCTGCATTCATAAAGAACTTGGATTCTTTTCATTAGATTAATCAAGATGATTGGAACATCCGATTTCTTTCGAACAAATTCAACCCATGTGAAGCGCGAATACTCATCAATTAAGACAAGTATATATTTCTTGCCACCTAGGCTCTGTATGGCAATGGGACCGCAGAGGCCTAGTGCAAGACACATCTATTTTGCCTCTGTGGGAAGCTCTTCTGAGTTTTCCCATTTCACAGGCAGAACACAAGTGATCCTTATTAAATTTAACATTAGGCAAACCTTTAACTAGATCAAGTTTGACCAGTTTATCCAAGGTGTGAAAGTTCAAGTGACAGAACCTGTTATGCCATAACCAGGCTTCTTTACTTTCGCAAGCTACAAGGTAAACTTTGTCCTTGGTTGTTGAACAAAAGTTCATCAGATACAGATCACCTTTTCTTTCGGCTCGCAGAAGTTCCATTCCTGTGTCCTCACTTTGCAGAGAGCAGAAAGTCCTTTTGAACAAGACATCAAATCCTGTATCACAGAGTTGACTTACACTGAGTAGGTTGTGTTTAAGGCCATTCACATATGCAACTTTGTATACAGAGACGTTTTTCTTCTGTATGACTCCATAGCCCTTGATGTGTCCCTTCTTGTTGTCTCCAAAAGTTACAGATCCACCATCGTGTGTTTCTTTGTACGTGGATAGTAAACTTCTGTCGCCAGTCATGTGCCTTGAGCATCCGGAGTCAAGATACCAAATTGGCACATACCGCTTCTGTAAGACAATCACAGAGACTTAGGTACCCATATCCATATGGGTCCAATATTGTTAGAATTTTTCAAGTTTGCCTTAGCATTCTTGAAATACATTTTATCTTTTGTAGAAAGATCAGATTGTTTCTCTCTAGGTTTTGACTTTGGAGTTTGAATTTTAGTGGAGAGTAAGCAATCTGGACTTGAGAAGTGATTTGTCAATTTGAACATAAGATCAAAACAATGACAGTATTTAATATGAGACGTGATTTGTTTGAACTTTTCATTGAATTTCTTGAACTGAGCCACAGAGGCATTACATTCTTTCTTAACATTAGATTTCTTATTACAAGAAGATCTATGAATACTAGAATGTTGTTTGCAAAAATCTTGTTTAGGTCCTGCCTTCTGTGAGTCTCTTCTGTGGTGAACGTATGTCTTCACTGTCACAGAGGGAAGATATTTGTTAGCTTCAGGCCTTAAAGGTTTTGAAAAATTTGAGCTTTTAGGATTTTCATAGGCCTTTTTCAGATTATTAAGCTCTGTAGAGGTTTTGACTTGTATACACATTTTGAGAAAATCTGGACAGATAGGTATCTCTGTGATTTTCTCTTTTGGAGAAATTGTTCTGTTAAGAACCTCAGAGGAGAATTTAACATCCTCTGTGTCACAGTGAACTATCCCTGATTTAGAATCAGTCTCTGAGTCGTCAGAGGTTGAATCGTCCTCATATACAGAGGTTGAGTCATCTCTTTCGACAGAGGCTGGATTTTCTGAGCGTGTATCGTACGAGCTTTCTTCCTCTGTAGAATAACTTTCATAGATGGCAGAGGTTTCTGATGATATCTCTTCAGCGAGAATTTGATCTATAGAAGATGTACAGAGATTTTCTAAAACATTTGATTTCAAAACTTCCAAAATTTCTTTTCCAATTGATCTTTTAAGTTTTTCTTCTGAAAAGATGGGTTTAAACTCAGGAGCTTTTGCAGATAATTTCTTTTCGACATCTAACATACAGACAAAAGCAACCTGTGTTTGAGTCTCTGGTTTACCAAACTTGAAGATACCAATCTGATCTTGTGTTTTCAGATATTTCTTTGGTTTGATTCCTCTATTGACAGAGGTTGAAGATGATGAATCTGTGTTTTCAAACCACACATTGATCATCTTCGTATGTTTCCTTAAGTGAGGTTCTGCAGAGATTTTAACCCTTTTACTTACAGAGAGTAAGTTTGGAAAAGATGGTTTATTTGTATTTCCTATTACAAACAGAGAAGACAGAGGCTTAAGTCTTTTGCCTTCAACACCTAGAGTAATATCATCGTACCCTATACCTCGTCTTCCTATTTGTGAGTTTACTTTTTCATACACTTTCTGTGCATCTTTATAGTTTTTAAGTAAAACTTCTCTTCTGAGTAGATCTTGCCAAAGTACCTCTCTCTCTTTTTGAAAGTATTCTTTGAGAGCTTTTATGTCCGTTGTTTCACTCCTAGAAACTGAAAGCTCTTTAGTTTTGATTTTTAAAGCAGAGGTTAATTCAGAAATTTGCCTTTTTAAAGGATCTACATTTTTGCTCCAATATTTTTCTACTCTTTCCTTTTCTTCGAAAATTTTGGCTTTTTCTTGAGTGAGAAGCCTTACTTCTCTCTCATTAAAGGTGAGTTTTTTTTTGAATGCTTTCATTTATCTCTTTTAGTTCAATCAGTTCAATGTTAAGTTTAATTGAATCATTATCTACAGATTTAATACAAGAGATAGAGTTTAAAATGGATACCTCATTGTCAGTGTCGGAGTCGACTTCTGCCATGCCACAGAACAAGGCATTGGTTGTGAATTCATCATCAGAGGTAGAGTCTGACTCGAAGTCCTCCTTATTTGCTTCAGAATGCCCTTTGTTCGCCATCAGGGATTTTTGCGCATAGTATTCAGCCTTCTTTTTGTAAAAAGCTGAGTCCTTCTGTGGGCGATTTTGTCTACTTCTGCATTCTTTTGCGAAATGGCTTGGCTTGCCGCAGTTGAAGCAACCTTGGGAGGTGTTTCCAGTTCGATCGTCGGACTTCTGTTGGTCTCCACCTTTCTCTGTTCGGCATTCGTTTGCATAATGACCAGGCTTACCACGTTTGTAGCATTCTTGTGTGTGGCCTACCTTGTCATCTGACCTCTGTCGGTCATTTCCTCTGTAGTTTCTTTCGCTCAACCTCTGTTGGTCATCATTTCTGTAGTCTGACCTCTGTCGGTCACTTGATTCTTCTCTTCTTTCATCATCTCTTCTATCTCTCTGGTTGTTTCTGCTATATCTGTCATTTCCAAAATTTCTTTGGTTACCTCTGAACTCTCTTGTCAATAGAGCCAATGATTTAGCTAATGACGCAAGAGTTATTTCTTCCTCTATCAGCTCGTCTTCTTCGCTATCAACCATCACTATCTTCTTCTTCTCCTTCTTCTTCTCCTCTGTTGCTCTCTCATTTCTCGGTTTCTCTGTAGCCTCTGTTGATTTACTAACCAATGTGTATGGTGCAATGTCTATTGTTTTAGCCTGTGCTATTTGAGGCTCTTGTGCAGCTAGTGTTCCATAGAGATCAGAGAGTGTCCATGAGTCTAGATCTTGGTTTGTTTGTAAAGACATAGACAGTTGAAGCCACTCATCATTCAGGCTCTTTAGAAACATGACGTTATTTTCTTCCGAGGTTCTGTGAATGCCAGACTTTCTGCATTTGTTTATGAGAGAGTTGAACCTGTCGTACGTTGTTTGCAGAGATTCTGTTGCAGAGGCTCTGAATGCATGATATTCATTTATGTACTGTGCCCTTCGGTTCTTCTGTGTTTTAGCACCCCCTTCCAACTGTCTTTCTAATTCTTTCCAAAGATCGTGCGCTGTTTCGCATGCATCTAAGGATTGAAAAAGCTCGTTGGGGATAGCCATTATCAAGGTTCTTTTTGTTTTCTGTGCAACTTCATCTTCTGCCTTATCTTCATTTGACCATTATTCCTTTGGCTTTGGTTTTTGATGTTCAGGGATTTCAGGAGATTCAGCAGTAGCTGGTACTCGTGGTACTACTATCATGGGAACAGGAGGAAGGTTGTAAAGATATTGTACTAGATTTTTTTCAGTACCCTCAAAGAAATGAACCATTCTTATCTTCCATTGAGGATACTCATCTCGTAGGAGAGTAGGAGGCTTGGTGAGTGAACCAGCAGTAAAGAAGTTATTTGTATTTGTCATTGTTAAGGTTCTGAAAAGATAGTATGTTTAAAGAGTATGAGTCTGATGATCTGGAAAGTTTTCTGGGTTTGAACAGTTCCCAGAGTACACTTTAATGGAGTTTTAACCTAGAAATGAGGAATAGGTTAAAAAAAGAATGATGTCTATCACTAATCTTGTAACAAAGAGGATCACTTGATATTGAAAATCAAGCTTTGCTCTGATACCAATTGTTGGTTCACGTTTTGTTTAAACAAGATTATCAGATCTATTAGTTCAAGTTTGAGTTTGATGCGGAAGCGTATTTGAAGAACTAACATATATGTTTGATAGATTTAGAACACAATATAAATAAACAGTGAACAGGAAATAATATCTCAAAGTTTACTGAATATATATATTAAGAACAGATTCAAGAACAGTTAGTAAGCAAAGCTTTAAAACAGATATGACTCTCAAAGTGTTTAAGCTGTGTGTTCTTGTGATGTTTTTCTGTCTTGATTTCTTGTTAGGAAGAACTCAACATGAGTCTTCCTTATATACTACTCTAAGGGGACCATAAAGCATAAGCTACTATTCATAACGGATGGTATGAATAGTTGAAAGGATGGTATGAACAGTTTGGACGTGATGTATTGAATTTAATGCAGCAGACGTCTATTATGTACTAAGCCCTATTGAATCCAATCAGATTTTGACACGTGGAAGTTGGACAGGGCATGCTACCATGCAAGTTGATAAACAGGTCCAGTAGCAGTAGAAAGATATTATAAATATCTTTGAAGTCTTTGAAGAGGATCACAGAGGCTCTGTAAAGTATTACAGAGGTTCTGTGGTCTGGTCCTTTGTAGAGCAGTCTTCCCCGGATTCCGAGTCATTTGTCTTCTTTGCGCGTATGACAGAGCTTCTGTAGGGCGCCTCTTTAGCTTCTGTAGCTTCTTGACCTTGATCTCTCGGTAAGTTCGGCAGAGCCTCTGTAAGAGGCTTTCTTCACTTAGCCTATTTTTCACTACTTCTAAATACTTCTATGATTAGGAAGATTGAAGCTAACATTTAATATTTCCAGAATCGTTTAAACATGGAAGTTACCTAATTTGTAGGGGTTTGTGAATATCCTATACTAATAATCCTAATCATTATTGTATGTATTTTTTTTCTTTTTCCGTGTTCTTGCTTCTGCAGATCAGTCGAAAATTTTCTGGGTTAACAAAATAAATGGATGATTCAACATCTATTAACGAGATTTTCGTCAGCGATGTTTTTTCCCAACCGATTCAAGATGACCATCATGAATCTGTGCATGTCGTGGGTTCCGCTGATCATATCTCGCCTAAAGAGAATTGTGTACGCAAAGAATACATTGGAAGTTCAAGTGGAATTCAAGAAGATGAAGGTTTTATAAACGAATGTGTTATTTATTTTTATGTTTTTTAAATTTTATTGTTGTTTTGTTATACAGATTGTTGTAACTTTGATATTAATTTTTTTTTCATGAAACTGTAATCTATCGTGGTTTTTCTGTCGTGAATGATTTCGTTATGACTTGAGCATTCGTGAATCTTTGTGACTCATAGTTTTGAGCAGTCTTGAGTAGAAAAAATTTATTCGCTTTATGGATTCATGAATCCGTAATTGTTTATAATTTATATTCATGATTGCACCATCATCTGAATTAATTAATAACTGTTATTTTATGTTTCATGTTTTCCATTGATATGTGTAAATTAATCACAAGCATGAGTAACTGGTTTTTCTTTTTTGTTTTAGGATTCATGAATCCATAAGCTTGATACATTTTATATTCATGATTGCACCCATATATGAATTCAGTAATCGCTGATATTTTATGTGCCATGTTTTTCAGTTTTAGGAGTATATTAATCACAATCATGAGTAAAAAAAAAATTTGCGCTAGTATTCATGAGTAATATACATTTTACATTCATGATTGCGTCCCTATATTTATAGGAGTAAATTTATATTAGGTGTTGCGGTCATATTTTATTTACGTTGTAGCTCATTCTTATTTAATTGATGTTTTAGACGTGTTAGTACAAGATATGAGAGAAAGCGTTGACGGTAAGAAGTGTTGGAAGTCGGATGTGCCGATTACATGTATCCCAAAAATTGGTGATTTCTTCAATGATATCCAATCTACAGAGCATTTTTATAGGGAGTACGCTAAGTTATCGGGATTTGATATTAGGTTATCCAATAAGAAAACAAACAAATCAGGAACTATAACAAATAGGTATTTTTATTAGCAAAGAGGGTATCCCTGCACCCAAGTCTTTTGACAGTTTAGATGTTACGACCGGTGTGCGAAAGCGGCGTAATACTAACATAAAGAGAACTGGGTGCAAAGCATGCCTCAAGATTCATTATGTGAAGGAGAGCAATAGATATGAGGTATACAAATTCATTGAATGGCATAATCACGTTTTACTAGATAAGGATGAGATATTTTCTTACGTTCTAGTAGACAACTTAGTTTTGCGGATCAAAAGAATGTTTTTAATTCTTGTAGTCAAAAGATTGGGGTTATAAAGGGTCAGAGGATTCGTAATGCAATGGTTGGTGGCCTTCGTAAATCCGGTGGTACTAAGAGGGAGTACCATAATTATCGTCGGGATATGAGTTCATTTGTAGGGAACAAAGATGCTCAGATGTTAAAAAACATAATGGCCAGTCGTCAGAATATGTGCCCTGACTATTTCTTCGAGTTCATGTGTCAAGATAACGAGTTACATGCGGTTTTTGGGGCCAACGAAACTACTAGATTGAATTATAAGGAATTTGGTGACGTAATATCATTCGATGCTACATTCAGAACCAACGTGTGAGTCTTTTTTTGTTGTATATATTTAATAGTGATTTTCCTTTTTAATTAAATGATTATTCCTTTAATTTTGGTTTTTTGATGTGACAGTCATGCAATGAGTTTTGTACCTTTTGTTGCTATTGACAACCATAAAAAACAGTTGTTGTTGGAGCTGCTCTGATAGCAGGAGAAAACGCTGAAAATTACAAGTGGATCCTCAAGGCGTTTCTTAAAGCTCATGGTCGTCAACCGTTATTTGTAATTACTGATCAGTGTCTTGCAATGAAGCAAGTCATTCCTACTATTTTCTCTAATAGCAAGCATCGTATATGCATGTGGCACATTACCAAGAAGGTTGATGGGAAGGTAAGTTTGTATTCATAATATTTTATTTTAATTTTTTATGAATATAGCAAATCATTTTAGCATAGATACTGGTTTAACCTAAATTTCCTTTTTTTATTTGTAGATTAGTGTGTACCTTAAACATAAAACGTCTTTTGTTGCTGATTTTAACAATCTCGTTTGGGATGTGAATTTGGACCCTGCTGTGTTTGAGGTAAAGTGGGGGGAGATGATGGAAAAGTATGATTTGGCTGCTGATTCATGGTTTCTAGATATGTATGAGATTAGGGATTCATGGATACCTGCGTACTTTAAGGATTCACCAATGTCTGGCTTAATGAAAACCACATCGAGATCGGAGAGCGTTAATGCCTTTTTTAATGTGTTCCATGCTTTTTTCCATGACCTTGTTCTCTTTCTACGTTCTTTTGACAACGCCATTGAAGAACAAAGGGCTGAAAATGTTGCCGAACAAGTTAAGACCAAATCTACCGTACCACGTATTGTTACTCCTAGTGGACTTGAGGAACATGCAGCTCAGGTGTATACGCGTACCATATTTTTTGAGTTCCAGAAAGAGTTGTGTGAAGGAATGTACGAATGCTTGTGGGACGGAACTACGGAGGTCGGTGGTAATAAGGTTATTTCCATTACGGAAGAAAATGATGGAGGAGAGGTGATATCAAGACATATTGTAAGTAACTTATACATTATGTTATATTTAACGTCTATAATTAAGCATCATGTTGATGAGTCTTTATGGAATTATTCAACAGATTGTTCGCGATATGAATGCTGGAACCGTTGATTGCAGTTGTAATTTATTTGTTCGAAATGGCATTTTATGTCGTCATGCTTTGAAGGTTTTAGTGAACGAGAAAGCAAAGGTTATTCCTAACCGTTACATTATGATACGTTGGCGACGTGATTTGGTTCCAGTTGAGTGGTTACCCGCAAAAGTCTAGTACGGTGAAGTGGATGCTGAATCTGAAAACATGATGAGGGATGCACAGTTGTTGGTAGAGGGTATTTTCGAGCGTATTAGGAGCGATAAGATTTCACTGTCATCATTTGTTGGATTGCTTGAGAAATTTAAGGATGACATTGTTGTTGAAGCGTCGCGACGTAGCAATCGTGAACGGAGGAATGCCAATATTCAAGAATTCATGGGTGTTTCTGATGTTAAGGATTTGCAGGTGTTACCACCGTCTGGTGTCCGTAACAAAGGTTGTGGCACAGGTAAGATACTAATTGGTGCATGCGAAAAAGCAATAAAAAAGGCGAAACAACCAAAGAGGGTATGCAGGAAATGTGGACAGTTAGCAAGGCATGACTCGCATAATTGTCCCGATGCGTGAATTATATTTTTGATATTGAATCATGGATGACATTTATCGTCAAGTTTTGGTTTTTGTTTTTGGACAGTGAGCAAGCATCTTTTTGTGTCTACTGGAATTTAATGTTAAGTTTCATTAGGTTTTTTTATTCAGTATCAGGTCGTCCCATTTCGTTTAGGACTCTTGATATATTTAATTCATTAAGTAATTCTTTTACAATTTATCTAATACTACTCCTTGCAATGTATATCTTCTAGATGTGTGTTAATAATTTCTCAGCCGCCCAAATACATAATACCCCTCGTTTATTGTGCTCCATTATGACCACAAATCTCCCTTATATACCCATTTCTATACTCTTCCATTCCCACACCCTCCTCTTCTAGCATTCAAACCCAAAAAAAAAACCTAACTATTAGAATCCACCCATGTCTGTTAACGCGATTCATCCACCAACTCTGAAGGTGCTGTTTACCCTGCATCATTCATTGATCTTCTCGTTCGACACCATGTGCATATGCTTAGAGAAATCCATTATGTGCGTAAGGAGCTCAGTCAGCTTCGTAAGGTGCACAAAGACGTGTGCGAGAAGTATGGCAAATGTGTTGAGGACTCGATGAATCATTTAATCGAGAATCAATCTCTCAAAGCTACTGTCAGGGGAATATCCGATGCATGCACTTATAGGGTTGTGGACATGTTCGAAATTCCGTAATAGTGTGGTCGATAGGTGTTACCCCTTCATGTATTTAGTGTTTATATGTATGTTCTCTCCAACCCACTTTTTTGAATCTTTGGTTTTTTTGGTGGTCATGGTTTCAGATACCAAAGATTGTAATTAAGGTTTATTTTGTTTGGGTACGTGTCATATGTTATGTTGGGGTGCACCTAATATGATCGTATTTTGATGTTGGTGTTTGTTTTTAATGAATCTTATGTTAATCATTAATGGTCAAGGTTTTTGTTTTATATTTGGGGTTTGTTTATAATGAATCTTATATTAATCATAACATCATTTATTGATGTTATTAAATGTTTTGATGTTTTGATAATCATCAGTTATTAGAATGGGAATCGGTAAATATGTTGTTGTGTTATGTATTTCTTTGAAAACCCCATTTAAGTTTGATGATAATCTATTTTTTATAGTAAGGTTTGACAAATTCAATGAGATGCTCATTTATAATAACCTTTTTGTGGTGTATATAATGATGCAATGTTTTTTATCGTAACCTGTAATCAAGTATTTGTTATAACTTTTGTAACATGATAAAGAAATATTTTGTTATCATGTGCATGTGATGAATCTAATTTTTTGGTTCATGTGCATGGCATGATTATATTTTATTTCATATCCCAGTGTACTTGCATGCATATCATTCCATTTTATAAATCACAATAGAAGATGATTTTTAAAAACCAACACAATATTTTAATTAATTCCAATTAAAAATATAAAGTAAACATAAACAATTTTCAAATCAAAACAAAACTTGCAGTTTAAAATATAATATCCTAACAATGATTTTAAAAAACCAAACCAGCTAATTATATCAGATAAACAAACTCAAAGTTATCTATCACACGGAAACATTCAATCCATAACAATTTACCCAAATTCAAAGTTTTCCATAAAACCAAATCCAAAAAAAGCATTAAAAGTGTTTCATCAAATTTATGCAAGTATAAGTAAAGATAATGTCATTAGATTACACTTTATAGTTACCAGATTAATTTCCTTTAATTTGTAGATATGTCCCCGACAATGCCTAGTTGTTGAAGCAATTGCTTGTTTGGAAACGTTGTACTGTTCCTCAATGTTATAGCATCGTGTCCGCAGCATATGATCCATCTGTCATAACAATTCATTAACACAATACATTGTTCAATAAGGCGTTTGAATTTAATTTTTAAACTTACCATTATATCTACTCTGAAAAAGTAACGTCTCAGTGAGCTCCTGCTTCTTAGTCTTTCCTCAAAGTTTAGGATTGATGACCATGCGTTGATCACCGATGTGTCAAGAGTCATGTTACTCACCACCAATGATTCCATTCATGTCCTGGTGATGTTTGTGCAGTTAATTGCACTGAAAACCGCGTCACTGAGATTCAGAAATAGTTAATATTACATAGTCAGTCAAGATCAAAATAATGATCACCAATTTTAAAGAATCATGATTAATGTATTGTTATTTTAACTAAAATCATGTAACAAATATTGAATCATGAATCCATGGAGTACAGATTCATGATTCAATTGCAGTATATATAGATCAGGACCAGAACCATGAACGCAAGGATTAAAGATTCATTAATCTGTTACATTTTATATAGTCTATAATAAGTGAGAGGAACACTTAAAATTTGTTGCCAAACATTGCAACTGCCCAATCATGTACTTTATCGTCCTCTGTCGTCACATTGAAGTCTACCACACGAACAAAATACGGTGATTTTAGGTGGTCTCCTGGTTTAACATCTCTTTTTGAAGCTCTTCCCAATATCGTGATGTCGTCATGTTGTATCTTCGGCATACCGAAAGCATCCCTCCCATCATCAATGATTTCTTTCTTTGGTCCTATGGCCTTACCCTTTCCCTTTCCTTCATGTTCAATGTTTTCTATCCTAACGGACTTCACCACACTTATGGGAACTGCGTTCTTATCTGGACTGATTCCCAGATTAAAATCTAGTGGGTCTAATTCCACTTTCTTGTTATCTGCCTTAACTTCAATACTTTGTTTTCCAGAACCTGATCCTATACTGTTAATTGGTGTGACCTCATTGTCAAACTGAGGAGGTTCTATAGTGTTCAATGATTTTTTGCATTTTGATCCTTCTATAGACAACTTCACTGACTCATCTACTTCCTGTAGGAAGGTTGGACTGTCCCATATTTTCTCATACGGGTCAACTGGATTTCTGCTTAGAATGAGACAAGTTGATGGACTTACATGTGATGGATCATTTACTGCTGCTTCTGGGGTTTGTTTGCTGTTTGATTCAATGTTGAACAACATGTCAATCTCTTTTTTGAGGTTAATGAATTCAACCTCATATTGGTACTTTGCCATCGCACTTTCTAAATCAATATCGATGCCAACCTTTAGTGCTATGATCCTTGATATCTTCTCTTGAATCTCCTTTATCAGTACCTGTACATATGTTTAGAAATGTTTTAATAACCATAATAACAGAAAATATAAAATGGCACTTGTTCTTACCCTTTTTGATGAAACATCATCCTTCGTACTTTCCTTGGTGCATTCAGATGTCTTCCCCTTTGGTATGTTAGATGCATGTTCCAATGTAGCATCCACTGCTGACACATCATTATTCGCTGCATGTTTATTTGTTGAATTGTCTTTTTGCCTTGCCACTGTAGCCTCTTTTGTGTTCAACGAGCTTGTTCCTTCCCCATTAACGGGAATTCCGATATTCTTTAATTGCAGCAACCCAAATCCTCCGTCTTGCAATTCAGTCTTCTCTCTTTTCTTCAGCATTCCCATATTCCATACACATATGCCATGGCCATTTTTCAATGTTGTCTGTTGGACTCAAAGTTGAGTCCACGTACAGTAGCTACAAGGTAAAAGTAATTATTAAAATAGTTTATGTCGTGCGATGAATGAATTGTAATTTCAATCCTAGCATTAGAACTTACCGTGAGGTATGTCAATGGCCCTGAGTAGAAACACAACAAGTTATCCCTTCTCCATCGTTGTTTGCTTGTCTTTACTCTGTCGTACAAGTACTTGCACCAATCCACCTTTCCAATCATATCTTCGCTTCTTAACTTTGAAAGAAAATTCAAGTTTACAGTCCCCATGTTGTTCGACTCAATCATAATGTTTACAAATAGAACCAGGAAATTGATCTTGAATTGGAATCCATAATCATTCGATTTGATGATTTTATCAACGACATGCTTCGGTCTAATCTTAGGTGCCTTGAATTGCTTTTTCCAGACCGAAATAAGGTTTTCATCACTGGGGAGATCAGACTCATCAAGTAAATCTATTCCTCCCTTTGGCAATCCTGTTAAGTTATGAATTGAGTCTACCGTAATAAGAATTAGGCCATTTCTTAATCTGATACCCATTTCGTTTGTGTCAAGGTTGTCTATGATGAAGAACCCAAGTTTTGTTGGCACACCATCCATCTTCATACCCAGTAATGATTCTAGGCCCATTTTTCTAATTGTCTCTTATTAATCGCCGTTCAATGCCACTATCGTGTCATGCAAAGCCCTTGGTGAAGTCCTAGTCCGTAGTACTTCAAGTCCCCGTCTGATCCCAGCAAACGAATTCTGCCGACGTTGTGCCAATTTTATTTTGCCTCTTTTCCGTTGACTTGCTATCCTTATGTTGCTCTTTATCTTGCTACTCCTCCTAGACTTCTGACATCCTGTGTAATCAATTAACTTATCAATATTTATAGTAGATATTGTTTTATAAACGTGTAATTAGGATAGACGTACTTGTTTGATCGTGAGATTCATCAATTTAAACAACTTTTCCTTTCACATTTGGTGTATTCAGTATAATTCTCCCACTAGTATGGCTTCTTGTTCTCCTTGAGCAACTTGATGATTCAATTTTCAGGTCTGGAAAAAATTTATGATTAGTAACAAAATATTTATCTTAATTAACAATTAAAATTAAACTTCAACTTACGTTTGCGATTGTTCATATCTGAGTCAATGTTTTGTTGCACACCTTTCGCAAATCCTGTTCCCATACCATGTACATTTGTAAATAATCCCATCAATGTTTTAATTAGTTTATATGTTTTGATAGAATAATTGTGCATCATATAGTTTACCTTTGTCTACCTCCTTCTCTGTCATTGTTAAATCCTCCATCAATAGCTCAACCCCGGACACGTTCGTATTTGCTGAATCGGATATGTTTCCTACGTAGTTAAAACAATTTAATCATCAAAATATTAGGAAACATAATAATAACAGTTTTAATTTAATGAATCTAAACAAGGGTGTGCTTGAAGTACTACCTTTCCTTTTTCTTGACCGTCGAACGTTGGTTGCATTGTCAGTGTCTATTTCCATTAAAGTTCCTGTGTCAATTATTTCCAGCATAATGTATATTTGTACATGTTCTATAACGTAAAAATATGTACAACAACAGAATCTTTGCCATGCAAAATTATCAAGATTGTACAATATGGAAAAATCAGTGTATTATTTAACCTAATCATGAATGCACCATAATGATTTAAATCAATTTAGGATAATGCATATTGCTAACACAGTAATCATTTGATCAACTAAGCAAAACATTCATGAACCTTTTATATCTCATATTCTATGGACAAATGTAGTCACTCATAGCATTAATATACCATCAGTGATTCTATTTATTCACAAAATCATTAATTACATTAAGCCATAATCATGAATACAATAAAATTACACTTAATTTTGTAAAACATAATCATGCAGTATGCTATGAACACACCATCAAGTTTTAGCTTATAATAGAATAATGAATATTTAAAATCACATGAATTAGTTATCAATCTAAAAAAACCAGTGTATTCATCATCCTAATCATGAATGCACCATCATTATTTACATCAGATTACAATAATGCCATCTTAGAATACACTAATCATTGTATCAGCCAACCAAATCTCATATTGAATTGTTAGAATTTACCATCAGCAATTCTGTTTGCACAAAATAAGTTGAACTTTTTGAAACAACCCCCATGCAACAAAATATGTACACACTATTATGTTTTACCTTATATTGGAATCATGAATATTTAAAACAGATGAATCAGTTATCAATTTAAAAAGTTGTACACTTGTCATTAATCATGAATCATCAAAAAACTAATGATCAATATCACGGATAGGTAAAAAACAACCAATCATTTTAAGTCAGAAACTAGTTTGTGTAAAAACCTAATAGTCAATTTACAAATAAACCACAAAATTCATGACTTATTTTAAATTTTGAATCATGAACAACCATTGTACTGAATCACGAATAACCATTGCAACAATGAATATACGATAATTGCAAGAAGCATGCATTCCAATCCTTCACCATAAAACAACTTAAACACGGAATTCATCTACAAAAAAGCAGTGAACAACTCTAAAAAAAATGGATGAAACCTTTTCATCAAGTTTCATAACTACTGACTCAGAATGTAAACCCCAAAATTATTTTCGTACCTTCTAACTTGTTTTTGATGATTCCTTCTTCCTATCGATGAGATGCATTATCTTCAAGTTCTTCCATGTCGACTAACACGGGATTATCTTCTGTGTTCTTGAAATTTGTGAATGAGTGTTTAAGCCTGATTCGCTCACTTGGTCTCCTCACTGTTTATACAAAAAAAACCCTAGAATCATTGATTTTTAAAACGTAAAATATTTCCCCAAAAAAAGTTCTATTGTTACCTCTGTTTGGGTGGAGGTATCCCGCAATTGAAATGAATTTGTAAAATGTTTGCGATAATCCTTTCCGAAACCGAATCACTATGTTTATGCGATTAATACGGGAAAGTTGATCCCGTGATTATTGGGGATGATTTTGGATGGACGATGAATGGAGGTGTTTTGACGAATCTACCCTTGTACCCGGCTTTTATTTATGAAATTAATTCACCAATCCTCAATAATTACCAATCTTGCCACCGGATGAATCTTGTCCCATGATGAATTTAATTGATGGTGATTAAGGTAGTTGCATAATTTCTACATATGCATTGGTTTGTAAAAAATACCATCCCTATATATATATATATATATATATTAGGTGTGTTCGGGCTAGTTTGTGTGCACCTCAACTAATGTCATATGACCATGAAGCATAAAGTTAATAGTCAGGCAAACTCTTCAATGGACATTGGGAGACCTGAAGTGGCGAAATCTGATAAACATACATAAGTTCTTGCTACTTAAGTTAGGGTTCAAAGTTTACTAGAAATCATACTATTTATATCCCTTTAAGTTTCAACAAATTATTTTACCATTTTAATGAAAAAAGAGGCATATAGAACATGTTTAAATGGTAATTATGACAGAAAATGTAACATAAATATTGAGAAAAGAATTGCCATCAATTAAGTAGAAAGATCCATGAAGCTTTACAATTATGTCGACATTATGAGTTTGTACACAAGTTCTATTGTCTGAGTTGAGGGCATTTGAGTGATCTGATTGATCAAACTTTTTTGGCCAAAACCCAAACTATGCTAATTATTTTAACGTGTAAAAGGGAGACTACTCAAATAGCCGTTCTATCAACCTAAATTGGTCTTCTAATTATTGATTTTCTGGTTTTATATAAATATCACTGTATCCGCAATATCCATGTCTGTAACTTGCAGACATGAATAAACGACAATTTTTCTTAACGAATATGGTAAAATTTTCTTATTTTTTTACCGACCTAGATCCACAATAGTGGACCATGTGTTTTTTTCTTTTACCAAATTCGCTTTTTTGTGTCTTTTAGCTAGGTCCGCAAATTACGGACTTGCCTATTGCAGATATAGTGACATTTTGGTAAAAGTGGAAGAGAAATGATCAAGAGACCAATTTGTGTGTTATTTAGAATGGCGATTTAAATCAATCTCCCTATGTAAAATCAAAATTTCTAAAAAACATCATACCCAACTGCAACAATTACGCTACTTTAACAATTTCATCATTAATTATATTACTACATATTTTATAAATTTATCATCTTAATACATTTTTTAAAGAAACTTTATAAAAAAGTTATAACACATTCAATTGAAAACAATATAAATAATATACATCACTCCACAATATCAAGTTTTAGAGATTTTTCCATATCAGAAGATTTATATTCTATTTTTTCCCTCTATTACAGCATAGATGTTGGAGCAAAAGTAGCTCTTAAAATACAAACAGGAAAAAAAGTTGGAGCAAAATAAAAAGTTTGATCGTGTGGATAGGTTGGTTGGGTTGATTTGGATCTAACCCGTTTCCAACCCAATTGTCTTGGCTCGTATACTTTCGACACCGATTTATGCTTTAGATTTTATCAGGTGGTGGTCGACCCATTGCGTTTTTGTGCATTCGTAGATGTTGAAATAGAATTACATCTTAACAAGATAAAAACCTAAGAAACTTATAATACATGTATTTTGTAATTCGTACTAATGTGCAAACAAGTAAATTTGATTTGAAATCTTTCGAAACAAATAAAACTTTGCATCTTATCGTATAACTCCAAAGGGAAATCTTAGGTAAATGCAACGTACTTTGATTTTATTCCTATCTAGTATAACATACTTTCAAAACCTCGCGTTAGTTTCAGATGAGAAATCTCAAACATTTAGGTACCTGGTTACATCTAAGAATGCATAAAAAATACAACATACTTTGGTCTTATTCTTATTTTGTGTAACACACTTTAGTTTAAATAGTTGAAATCACATATAAATTACCATGATAAAATTTTTAAAAGTACTTTATACAAAATAAGAATCATATCAAAGTGTTGCATTCTTTTTTGCAATTTGCCCAAACTCCAAATAATAAGTATTCTATTTTTCCAGATGGAAAGTTCACCTTATGTACAACTATTTGATGCATGAAGTAATTTCTATCATCTTCTAATCAAGGAAATGCATGATGATGGGGAGGCCAATGCACTCCTTCCCTTGAACAAGGTAGAGGTGCTGAATGTGCAATGTAGGTAGGGTACTCCTGTCCTGGCATCAATACCGAAAAATCCGATGCATATGTCGCTTGTACCTATCACAAACGAACCTATGAGTTGCATTAATTGATTGTACAATGATGTAATAACATAGTTATTAGTCTTTGTCATTAACGATGGGTTGTACAGTAAACTGTACAGCCTATCATTACACTCGTGTTCGTGTGTGAACTTATGTGTCGTTGTAGACTTATTAGTACTCATCACTACTCATGGGTTGTTAAAACCCATCATCGCATTGAAGTTTTTGTGTGAACTTACGTGTGGTTGTTGATTTACGAGCTTGTGCATTGCCCTTGAGTCCTCAGGACCAGTGTCATGTTCAGGCAAGGGGAAAGAAGCATTCGGTCTGAAGAGATGTTCGAATATAGCCATTATAAGAAACATCGATATTAAAACCGCGGTGGCAACAAAACCGAAAGAAATAGCGTTCATCGACGTCCCAAAGTTCTTCCACGGACCTTCACCATCACCTCCGGTTTGCGGCGGGCTATGTGGCGAATCCGTGTACATGTTCCATCGCTTTAATCTTTCCGAATTGAACTCATCCATGCTTCCAATCTCTAATCCTTTCCCTTGGAAATCAAAGCCCTGAAAAACATCAAAATTTGCACATTAAACATCAACAAATAGAGAAAAAAAGGGTGTGTTTTGATGGAAGAAAGCCGAATCTTGTTGTGAAATGAAGTGAGAGCGTACCGGTTAATTAAGAGCGACCCCACGTCGAGTTTGGGTCGTGTCAAAGACGGTTTTAGAGAAAGATGAGGAGAGAAGAGTGGAGTATGATTGTATTATATGTTAGCCAAGAAGACAATATATTCAGATTAGTGTATGCAATAATAATTGATGCCTAACTTGATGAATACTATACTTACTATACCTTACTTGTTGCCTAGAGAACCATAAGAAATATGATGGCAAAGGGAAAAAAAACCCTTAAAAGAAATCAAAAGCATGGACCTTTGTTGTCTGGAGAGCCACAACACCATTGCACCATTGGTCCTTTTTAAAAAGCAATATATTTTCACTTTTCATCAACTGTATTTACATAAACAAATGCTCTACTCTTAAAATACAGATATGTATACATCTTAGTTTCAAACTTGCATACGAATAAGATACATTAGACTCGTTTTTGAGATGCTATTTTTTCCTAATATTTGGGTGCGAATAGATTTAGATTTTGGTTTCTGAATGATGCCGATTTTAACAAAATTATTGGGAGAATGTGCATCGAAAATGGAGATGTTTGACCCGACCCGGCGTGATTTGACCCGAAAGGAGATGGGTGTGATAATTGATAGGGGGAAACATGGCACATTCCACTAATATAAAACAAAAGA
Source organism: Saussurea involucrata (assembly GCA_033807775.1). NCBI lineage: Eukaryota > Viridiplantae > Streptophyta > Magnoliopsida > Asterales > Asteraceae > Saussurea > Saussurea involucrata. Next base: position 63,057,312 of record CM066314.1, on the reverse strand, counting down.
TGAATGAAAGCTGCCATAAAGAAGTAAAGGGACCTATTTTTGTAAATTATTGAAATCTTTCCAAAACTTTGGATGGGAACCCAACCAACATCTATCCCCACAAATAAATAAATAATGAAATAGAAAAAGAAAAAGATAAAATAATAAAAAAGAAAAGAAAAGAAAAGAAAAGAAAAGAAAAGGAGAATCAATGTTGGATATGATACAGCTATGCAGCCATGATTCAAGCCAAGAAACAAATGCTCCTTAGAAGTTGATGTTACCACCACATCTAACACATCCTCTACTTTTAGGCACAAACATTCTTGAAATATATATTATAGGATGGAGTGATTTGTATAAATCATCAATTTTATTATTTAATCTAATAAAAAGAGTTTATGAAAGTTTTAATATAATGAAACTGTTTCATATAATTCTTTTTTTGATAAATTGTTTAATATATTTTTGTTTCTATGTAAAAATGAAATTATTTCAAGTATTTCTCATTTTCGCATTTAATAAAAATATATAAAACAGTTTTATCACCAAAAGATTTATATGAAACAATTTCAAAACAATTTATACAAATGATTTGGTTTGCATTTGATTTCTCCTCCCTATATATATAGTTGTAGGTTCGAAGAATAATACTTCCATTTTACAAAAATACAAAAACACCTTGTGCCAAAGGTCATTTGCTTCTCTAATTTAGAGAATGATATTGGGTTTTTGTAAAACCTCTCGTTTGAACCCTTCCCCCCACCCCTACCCCCTTCTCTCTCTCTCTCTCTCTCTCTCTCTCTCTCTATATATATATATATATATATATATATATATATGTGTGTGTGTGTGTGTGTGTGTGTGTGTGCGCGCAAATAATCGTGTGAAAAGTTGAGTTAACGGTGAGAAGTGAATCTGAACCGTTGATCACTTTTAATCAAATGTCCTCCCATGAATTGCGGCTTAAAAGAGAATTGATCTGATGCATATTATCTCAGTGCATCCCATCCTAATGTGCGTCTATTGTATATTGTACTTTATCGATTGTGGATCTGGTATTACAATGATTTTGATTGGATTACCGTAATCCGAAGATGAATTGTTGTAGATGAATGATATTAATTACTCGGAATTTACAGTATTTGAGTACCAGATTGTGGAGGTCGATATATGTGTCGTTAATTAGGTTTTGATATGAATATGATCATCAATATGTTTATCTGTTGGACGAAATTCTATATATTTACTTTGTTTGTTCTTGTTTCACTTGTAGAAGGACGAACAGTGGCTGCAGCTGCAGCGGTTTCGTTGAAAGGAACGCTGCCGGCTCTCGCTTCTATCAAGCGAGATAACACCGGCAACACATGGATTGCTGGAGCTCTTGCGCTTCCATATATATATATATATATGTGTGTGTGTGTGTGTGTGTGTGTGTGTGTGTGAATAATCGTGTGAAAAGTTGAGTTAACAGTGAGAAGTGAATCTGAACCGTTGATCACTTTTAATCAAATGTCCTCCCATGAATTGCGACTTAAAAGAGAATTGATCTGATGCATATTATCTTAGTGCATCTCATTCTAATGTGTATCTATTTCTCATCCGTTGATCACATTTAATTACTATTTTGAATATATATTTCAAAAATATGGATTTATAGTTTGTAAAAGTTCATCTAATAGTTCAATGCATTTTTAACACTTATGTTGAATTGGAGATTTTGGATCTTTTTTTCTTCAATAACTATGTTAAAATATATGTTAAAATAGAAGGAAAAAGAAAAGAGAGAAGGTAGATATCTCAGAATTATAAGAAGGGCAAAATGTGCCAAATAATAACATGTTTTCATTAATTTCCTTATTATGACATTGTACGTTCAATTTTTCTTATTACATACTTATAAATTAACTTTTATTAGCGCATTAATTATACTATGAAAATTTTACCCACATTGGGTAACTTGTTACATTTTAAACTGATTTCCCTCGCTGGCGTGTCATACTTAAAATGACATGGAAGACACGTGGAGTATGTTTACATGTCACTAAAAAGATTTTCTTTTTTAAAATTATTTTTAAAAACAAAAATCCTTCCCTCGCTCCCTAGTCCCTACTGTTCCAAATGCAATTATCAACTCTGGACCCTCGTCTCCCTCATCGTGCCTAATCGAAGTTGTAAGCAATCTTCCCATTATCGTTGTCTCCCTCATCGTCCCTAATTGAAGTCGTAAGTAATTGTCCCTTACCATCGTCTCCCTTATCGTCCCTAATCGACTAATTTCTTTCCTTTCTTGTGGCTATGTCCTCCATATCCGTTGGTCGGTTCAAGTTATATATGGGTTTTTTAGATTGCTTGGTTATTCATTTAGTTTTGTTGTTGTTGTACTTTGATTTTTGATGTGAACCAAACCTAATACATTCTAAATGCACAATCTGATAATGGTGATTAAGTGGCCGTTTACCCGATAAGAGTCATCACTCTCACTTACCGGAAAGACTCTAAGGGGCCGTTTACAAAATGCTTACCCAGGTAAGTGCTTACCAAGTCATATTAGCTTACCGGATGAATATGGCAAGGACCAAGAATCTTATGCGGTAAGAGCCGAAGCAAGGACCGAGAGTCGAAAACAAGGACCAAGAGTCTTACCCGGTAAGTGAGTGCGACGACTCTTACCACGGTTAGCGTTTACCAGCTAAATTGTTGCATACGATGCCATTTTGGTGGACTAAAATCTTACCCATGAAGTAAGTGATAGTGTTGAATGTTACCAGTAAGCACTTACCCGGGCAAGTGATTAGGTAAATGGCCCATAAGTCCTTGTCATCGCTTTTATAGGGTAAAATTCTCAATCTTTATCATGTTCATATGATAGAGCCGGTAAGCACTTACTAGTAAGCGTTTAATAAACGACCCTAAATACGAAGATTTGAAGCTATAAATAGCTACAAAAGCATTCACTTGCCCCACCATTAATTTTGCTAATATAGATTTATATACTCTCTTGATCTCAAGTGCATCATTTAGGCTCTTATTTATAAAGATGCATGTCACATAGAAATCCTACATTTTCATGTGTACTATATTTATCTCAACTGCATCATTTAGGCTCTTATTTATAAAGATGCATGTCAAATAGAAATCCTACGTTTTCATGTGTACTATATCAAAACCACACTCTCATTTTACTTGTATTTTTCCCTTGTTATTGATAATTGATGCCTTTTTCACTTTAGGACAGACACTACTAGACAAACAGAATTTTCCGAGAAAAAAAATCGTCGGGAAAATAATTTCTGGCGGATTTCCGGTGAATTTACTTGTCGGAATAAACGTCGCAACAACAAGACTATTCCGACGGATTGACTATTTTCGATGGATATGTTCGCCGAAAGTCCGCCGGAAAATATTCCCCTGTTTAACCGATTAGTTAATTGAGTAAGTAACTAAGATTAAGTTTCCGACAAACTTCCGCCGATTTCAATTATTTAATTCATAAACTCCAAATAAATAAATAAATAGTCGGCGAACCCTTCCGGTGGATATTTTTTTAATTATATATATATATATATATATATATATATATATTCGGATTGATTTTTCGTCAAAAAATATTTTAAACACATTTCTGGCGGATGGTAATTAATAAAAATAATTAATTATAATTCGCCGGGAATAATATTTAATTTAAGTTTAATCATTTCTAAAATAATTAAGTAGAGAAATTCTTAAAATCCGCCGGAAAAACAACCGATTTTTTTTAAATAAAAGGTATTTTCCAGTCAATTTTCGACGGAAGTCAACACGATTTGACTTTCTTAATATCCGCCGAAAAACCACCGAAATATTTCCGGCGGCAAATCCACGGGTTTTGGTCCTTTGTTTAGTGTGAGACATGTAACCTAGATATAACTTGTCGATTACTTATATTTTCCCTTTGACACTATAATGTTTAAAGTTCCTATAATGTTTCTTCAAAGCTCCTACAACTCTACAAGTAATATTAACCCGTGAGAACAATGTTTTTGGTCGTGAATTGGTCTCTCGATTCAATGTTATCATCCTATAACTGTAATTTTACATGCTTTTGTTATGTAGTTGTAATCTTGCGTGCTTTTGTTCTATAGTTTGTAATCTTAGAGCATCCACAATCATGGACCTCTACAGATGTTTATGGTTTTGCCATCTCAGCTTTCTTTCTCTGCCACATCAGTTTTCTCTCTCCTACACATTTTATAAACCTTTCACTCCTAATCATAGACCGGTTCATGATATATATAATCAAAAATTACAATATTAAAATTATAACAATAAAAAATTACTTACTATAATTAAAAGAAGATAATAATTATAAATTAAAACAATAAAAGTCATAATAATTTAAAAACTATAAAAAAAAATTACGGGATAAATAAAAAGTTATTGAAATTAAAATAATATATGTTATCAAATAATAAAAACTATAACTATAATAATGTATTATTAATAAAATTTATATTTATTTAAAGTGTTCAATAATAATAATAGTATAATAATATATTATTAATAAAAATTACTAATAAAAAAAAGGGAAAAGCAGTAGAAAAATAGAGAGATTGAGGGAGTTAGTGGAGATGTGGGAGTGGGACCCATAAGATGGAGGGCATGGACCGCTCTATGTAGATGGAGCGGTTTGCCATGTCATTTGTTCCTTAATGGTGAAAAAAAAAGCATGGACCGGTTTTTTAAAATGCCTACTCAGCATGGACCTCTCCATTGGGGATGCTCTTACAATGCTCTAATAGAAACTGAGTGAATCTATAAAGTAATTTTGAAAGTACAATATTGTAATAACAAATGTCACATCAGAAATACGAGACATGTGAACAACCTATGTGGACAATAAGACCATCCGCATCCCTGCAAAACCAAACTCATTTCTAAAGTGTCACATCAGTTTTACAATAACACCTTTCACATCCATGCAAGATCAAATTCCTTTCTAAAGTAATATAAATAATATTAATGTATTTTTATTTTAGTAGTTTAAATAAAGAACATCGCATAAAAAATATCATTTATTTAAAATAAATTGTGGGTAGAAATTTTAATAAAAATAATAAAAAATAATGTTCAAATAAATTAATAAATGAATTAAATTTAATAAACATATTAATAGTTAATGTTTAAACAAACTAATAAATAAATTAAATAAAACAAAAATGTATTTGTTTTATATATATTTCATTCTGAAAGGCCTTTCTAAAGTTGAAAGATCTTGCTAAACTTGCAAGACCTTACAATCTACATGACATGTCATCTTGCAAGGCTTTGTACAAGATATGGATGATCTAAGGTGACATGGAAACATGGTGTAATGGGTAAATTTAAATTAAATGGTTACCATGTGCTATAATGGTTAAAAGTTTCAAAGTACAATGCCCTAATAAAAAAATATATTTGAAAATACATCTATACATATAATAAATAAGTAACTAGCGTGTCACGTGTCATCTTTTAGTGAGCCGACTTCAGTATTTTCACGCCTAAACATATATCTAGACGCAGTTTACATTATAAGTTCAATTAGCACACTCACATTCACTCCTCCTTAAATCTCTCATTAATTCAATTTTTTTAATTTATACGTTACATTTATTACCCTTATAATTAGGTATGTAGTTTACTTTTAATCCCTTACTTTTTTATTTTTCATTTTAGACTCTTATCATATTAACATAAACAATGTATATGAACTAAAATGCATTTAAAAAACATTTTTATTTTTTACAAATTATACCAATGTAATCGCTTCGTCAATACCTTCGAAATGACCTCAATATTGAATATTTTTGGATTTAATTATATTATTAAATATCATAAATATATACGAATTAATGTGTCGTGATTAGTATGAGATTTGTTGAAATTAGTATGGGATTTGATACAAATAATCACTAAATTGTCGTGATTTTCTTTTTGCAATTTCATATCAATTTTTACTTCAAAGTCGAATTCTTTCGACGAATTACAATTTTATTAAATTTCATTCTGTCAACGAAACACCCTTGAAATTATCATAAGAGATTTAATTACTTGGAAAAAAATATCACTTATCAACTGACTTTTGGATTATGAGTTTGAACCTTTTTCAAAAATATAAATATGCAAATATTTTAGTATAGTATATTTAAATATTTATACTTTCTTAATCATGATTATATTATTTCCTCTAATTTTAATTGAACTACATAATATCAGTTATCAACAGATGATTAGTCAATGATATTTTCAAAGTCAAATTGTTATGCTTCCCGTCAATTCACTTTAAATTAATCTTTCATAATGGTTGAAAAGTTTTCTGGCATGATTTAATTTTTTTAAATTACCCCGTGTAATACACGGTTCGAACCTAGTTGTTGTAATAAGAAAAACTGAAAGCACAATTGTATAACAGGAAAATTTATGAAAATAAGTTGTTATTTCGTTCATTTTGTCATTTAAAGAATTCTCTAGAAGTTAATATTGAGAGGAGACGTATTATTTTAATTGTTTCTATCACTTAAGTTGAACGTGTTATATTTTTAATAATGTATTAGAATGATTAATATATTGAATATTTTAATAATATAATTATAGTTTCAATTGTTAAAATAGAGTAGTTTTTACGGTTAAATGCACTTTTTTTTTCTTCAGATATTTAAGTTTTAAATATTCTATTTTACAAAAATGATAATATAACTGTTGAAGAAGCTTTTTATTATTATATTTAGTAGTGTTTTAAATATATATTTTGACATGTGTTTTGAATACTTTCTTAGTTTCTTAACATAAGTATTTTTTTAAATAGATCCTTAAATGTATATTCTAAAAGTATATTTTCATAATCACAATTAAATAACAATAATAACATAAATATGCCTTTTTATAAATAAATATTTGCACTTGAAATTCGACAACTTTTTATTATAAACTTTTAAAGTTAGAAAAAATAACATCATCCTCAAATATTTATTTGAATTTTTTTTAATTTCAAAACGAAAACATTCTCTGCAAAATATTAGAAAAAAAACTCTATCATACCTGCTGAGGGGTGTTTAGGATTATTTATTTAAATGGTTTATTGACTTATTTAGGTGTCTATAGTTTTTAATGTTTGGATAAAAAACAAGAAAACCGCTTATACCGGTTTGAGATCGGTGATAAGAAGTTTTTGATAAGTCATTTCACTCTAATTTACTAACTTATTTGAAACAACTTATCAGTTTTTTGGTTATTTTACATGTATAAACAATCTCAAACACCCTAAATAACAACTTATTATCAATAAACTAATTCAAACACTTTTTATAAAACTTCAGTTTAACACCACATAAGTTAATAAACACTTTTACAAAACAAAAACATAAGTTTGTTTTAAATAATCAATCCCAAACACCCCATGAAAATACATATGACTTGATATTTTTTTATCGATAATTAAAAAAACCCGAATGCTTTCGTGATTTGTTTCTATACCGGCCGTGGCGGATGCAGCTGCAAAAGGGGGGGGGGGTCCCATCCCCCCACTAAAATAAAAAAATATATAATTTTTTTAGTGTAAAAACAATTATTTTTTAGCATGTCCCCCACTAGCTAAAAAAACAAAGAAAGTACTTCAAAATCAATCAAAAAACAAAAAAAGTATTTTGAAATTAACCAAAAAAACGAAAAAGTCCGTCGAAATCGACAAAAGAAACTTTAAAATCTCTCGAAATCAACCGAAAACCTTAAAAAATCTCTTGAAACCGTAGAATTAGGCTAAAACACATCGAACGACTTTGCGTACCTTTAACCTACCTTAAAAGTGACTCCACTATACAAAAATTCTGGATCCACCACTGTATACAGGGCTTGTCGGAGCAATTGGACTTTTCTCCATGTATTTTGATATGTTGAATTTGAATCTTATAAATTACAGTATTGTATATGCATCAATGAAAAAAATATATATATATGATTTTATGGGTATTTTAAGACCAAAGTTTTTGTTGTTTTTCCTTTGGTGTTTTGTTCTTTTCCTTTTGTGTTTCCACAAGACAATCACCATGTCCGTGAAAGTTGCAAAAGCCTAAGGACTATCATGACCTATAACTTCATATACCATCATTTGAGTTTATAAACATCCCATGTGCATCTATCTACCCATTTACCTTTTTTCATTAAATTTACCAACTAAACTAATCTTTAATTTGCTATTCAAAACATATATGACCAAATACTTGGATAGACATTTTCATATATATCTAAATTTGAAGTCTTAATCCCACATGTTTTACGATTTAGATCCAAATATAATTGTACATAAGAGAATATATAGAGATATGAGTTGACTAGACCGGTCACAACAAGCCCTTTGCAATTCGTGGAGTCTTAATCTACGATGTTTATTCAAATCTAAATATGATTGTATAGAAGATATTTAACATGACTACACGAGTCATAACACGTCCTTTCTAATCTATTCCATCCCACAAGCACACATGTGTATACATATGTAATGCATAGACGTTTAACAAAGTTTTCTACTTTGCTAGAAACACACAATTTTATCATATTTGTGTGAGATTGGTAGAATCCCATTTGAATTTCTTTCTAAAAAAACATTTGTAGAGAGGAATAAGACTATGTTTAGCTGATATGAGACTCGAACACTTCCCTTCAATCGGAGGCTAGATGGTGCCCCTATGAACGAAGGCGAAAGAGCGTGTCGAGTCCCTAGGTGTGTCTAGGCGCTAACTCTAATACCATGTGAGAGGTTATATAAAACCCCTTTAATTCTCTCTCTAAAAAAGCCATAGTGGACATGATGTTGTTCCTTCAGTTATACATGTTTGGTGGATTGGACCTAGTTGACGTGAGACTCTAGCAATCCGTATAAAGGTATAAACTTTTAAGAACTTGAGACACCCTATTTTTGTGATCAAAGATTGTCTAGGGCTGAGAACGATCTTTCATCAATTCAGTGGATTTATCTTTTACTTCTTGAACAAGTTCTGTTTGTTATTTTCTCCTTTTCGACGATTGATAATTGTTATAACATTGTAAATTAATATTGCAATTGTGATATTTTGTAGGCCTACATAAGACAATTTTCTACAGGAGTAATGGGCCCAAGGAAAAAAGAAAGAACAATAAAGCAAAATGTTTGAATTTTTTTTTCTTGTATCGAATCATAATTCAACTTCCCTTTCTATTTACTTATCCCTACTTTTGGTTCCTTTTTTGAGACTCCAACCACAATACACTTCTTCACTAATTTCTACACATTTTACCCCACAAAGGGTCCTAACATACATCATTCACAAAGAGCCCCAATTGATAGTATTAGTTGTTTTACGTTCAAGTCTCCTGATATATTTTTTTATCATCTAGAACGTAAAGAAAGAACCCCATAAAGGTGAAAATGCTCTAAAGTGTGTACATATCAAGAACTTTCACATCTACACACAAGGAACTCTTTTACGTCGCATAATGATGTATTGTTTGATCAACAATCGACACAAGTGAAATTGTGGCATGTGTGCAAACATACACAAATGCATTGCAATATAAAGCCCAATCATCTTTCATGATGGTTGTACAATAAGGACACTTTGCATTATACTCTTTTGCAGAAAACGATCGTTCCCATGGAATGGTATCATGGGATGCAAATGGGTGATTGAATAATAGTTAATAGTTTGAGATTATGGACATCATTAGGGAGGAAGGGAGAGACATGAAAACATGCTTTAGCTTAAAGGTTTGTCACTATAAGAGTGGTCCCTTAGATACCACTTGTGGTTTCTAATCTTCTTCCTATATAATAAGTCTTTACGTGATCTCCCATACACTTGTTCAAGGATGAAAGATCGACATAAGTTACAGTATTGACTGGGACCCGAAATCCTTTGCCGATCATCATATCTTTTTGTTTAGACATGAGACCATCCACATCCCTGCAATTCATTTACACTTTCAATTGTGTCACGTCAGCTTTTGCAATTACCATCCACATCCCTGCAATCCACCTACACTTTCAAAAGTGGTCCCCACTACAACATTTATTAATTATTTTATAAATTATTATATATATTCTAATTATTTTTTAGTTAATAAATACATGATATAATAATATAATATATTTATTTATTTTATAATTCCTTGTTTTAATTTAATAAAAATAAAAATAAAAAGAAATATAAATTTTAATATTTAAACTAATTTAACTATATTGTATTTATATTTATTTAAAAATAATATATATGTATATACGTACATATAATATTTTATAAAAAGAATAAGTAATTTAATTAAAATACAAATTAACATTATTAATTCATAAAATATATTATTTTATATGGAAAATTAGTTTATTTAAACAATTATGAAAAAAAGAAAAAGAAAAAGTAAGGATAGAGATGGTGACATGGCCATGTGGCATTGCAAAGTAAATTGCAAGTTTTGCAATTGCTTTGATTATGTGGCACTTATTTCCTGACATTTTTTCCTTTGCAAGCCAATTTGAAAACCTTAGGGGGCGTTTGGTTCGCAGAATGTTTTTGGATGGAATGGAATCTGTTAAAGGAATTTGACTTTGGAGGAATTAGAATGGAATGTTGTCAGGTTTGACCAGCTGTTTGGTTGACAGAATTGGAATGGAATTTGTTAAAAGAATAGGAATCTGTCTGTTTGGTTCACAGAATTTAACTTTGGAATTGGAATGAAATTTGAGTAAATGACCAAAATACCCTTTTGTTTATTTCAATTTTTTTGAGTAAATCTGTTTTGTTTCTATATATAATTAAAAGAAAATATTATATATATATATAATAATATAAATATATTTATTTCAAAAAAAAAATAATATAAATATAAATTTACATTAATAATATTAATATCAATACCAAACCCTAATTCCCAAAATCAGATACACGTTCACTTCTTCTTCTTCTTCAATACCAACTAGGGTTCTTCGCTTCTTCTTATTCAACACGCCTCCACAGCCGGCAGCCATCGCCGGTCGTCGGCGTCTCCAATCCACCTCCCTCTCTGCTCGCCGTCCACCTGCTCGCCGTCGACCTGCTCACCGCCGACGAACCACCCTCTCCCCGCCGTCGACCTGCTCACAGCCGCCATTCACCACCATCTCGCCACCGTCGACCTGCTCACAGCTGACGAACCACCCTCTCCCCGCCGTCCACCTACTCGCCGTCGACCTGCTCACCGTCGACGAACCACCATCTCACCGCCGACGAATCGCCATCTCGCCGCCGTCGACCTCCTCTGTGAGTCACGACTTTTTGCTGTGTTTCTTCAGACGTGAATGTGTTCTAAGCTTGGGTTAAGGGTATTTTAGGAATATAGAGAATGTTAAATTCCATTCCATTGAAATACCATCTATTTGGTAAGGAATGTTGAAATGCTTAAAACATGGAATTGGTTGGAATTTGAGATTCCATTTCTTTAAAAACCTTGAACCAAACAATGGAATTGAATCTGGTCAAAGGAATTTGAGATTCCAATTCCATCAAATTCCTTTAAAAACCTTGAACCAAACAGCCCCTTAGGCCTTGAGTACCCGTACCCAATGAACTCACTTGCCACATCAGTGCCACATCAGCTTTTTACTTTCCTACCATCCTTACCCAAAAGTGGAGTACCAGTACCCAATGAACCCACTTGTCACCTCATCTTTTTTAATTCTTTTATTTATACATTTAATTATTTAACAAAATAAAAATATTTATATATTTTTTAATAAATAAAAATAAGATAAATAATAAAAATAAAAATTCATATCATTCATTAAAAAATTAAAAAATTAAAAAATTAAAAAATTAAAAAATTAAAAAATTAAAAATTAAAAAATAAATTAAAAAATTACAAAATATTAAAAATATTAAAAATCTACTCGTCGTCATTGTTGGGAACTTGGATACGCCAAATATGTTCGACCAAATCCGACCGAAGGTTATTATGAGTGTCCCGGTTTTTGACTTCTCGAACATTTGCCGCGCGTTGTTCCTCACTGAATTGTGTTTCGATATCATCCGTGAAAAGGTCGTTTTCATCGCCACCACAAATGGCATGGTCTTCGTCTTCGAGTAGCATATTGTGTAATATGACACAAGCGTACATAATGTTTCCCAATCTTGTCGGATGCCATCCGCGTGCCGGGTTATGAAGTATATGCCAACGTTGTTTAAGCACGCCAAAAGCTCGTTCAACATCTTTACGTGCCGATTCTTGCGCGGACTTGAACTTTTGTCGTTTAGGGTCATGTGGGCACGTAAATGATTTTACGAAAGTAGCCCATTCCGGATATATCCCATCCGCTAGATAATATCCGTGGTTGTAGGTGACTTCATTCACCTCAAAAGGGCACTCGGGTGCTTTTCCATCATATAGATCGTTGAAGATGGGCGACTGATTGAGAACATTGATGTCGTTGTTGGAACCGGCAACACCAAAGTATGCGTGCCAGATCCATAGATCATGGGAGGCCACTACTTCTAGCATGATTGTCGGGTGCTCATGATCACCTCTCATGAATTGACCTCGCCATGCTACCGGACAATTTGACCACGCCCAATGAGTACAGTCTATGCTGCCGAGCATGCCGGGAAATCCGTGTTTAGCTTCATGCGCGGTGTACAACTTCTGAATATCAACATAAGTAGGCTTGCGTAAATATTTTTTACCATAGAGTTCACTAATACCTGTGCAGAATTTGTACAGACAATCTCGTGACGTTTTGTCTCCCATCCTCAAGTACTCGTCAAGTGAGTCGGCAGCTACTCCATACGCCAATCACCGAATAGTGGAAGTACACTTTTGTATCGGAGAAAAACCTGTTTGTTGCTGGCGTCCACCCGAAGTGTAAAATACGGATACTCTACTTCTAAATCCTCAACTATTCGTTCGAATAGTTGCCTGCTCATCCTGAACCGCCGTCTAAACATATCTGGTGTATAAACCGGGTTGTTGCCAAAGTAGTCCCGCAAAAGCCGCTCGTTTGCAGCTACCCGACCTCTTTCTATGTTCCCGGCCCTCGGTTCTCTTCTTGACGATGAGGCGGTGCTACCATAAATTAATTTTGCAGTTTCTCGAACCAACCCTACAAAAATTTCCCTTTGATGATGCAAGTACTCGTCGGTGTCTATGGATGATGATGATGTGGTCGATGAAGCGGGTTGTGGTGAATCCATATTATCTAAAATTGAAGAAATAAATGGAAGAAAGTATAGAGAATGGAAGAAAATATAGAATTGTTTGGTGTGAAAAAATGAAGATGATAGAGGTTAATATATATAGTGTGTATAATTTAAAAAAAATAATAATATAGCCGTTGGTAAACGGTATTATTTAAAAAATAAAAAAAATAAATAAAAATAATAATTAAACCACAACGGGTTCCATTGGGTTCACGAACCCGATACCCCGAACCCTTGCACCTACCCGATCCCCCCCTACCGGTACCCGCTGAACCCTTCCCTTACCCGAATCCTTACCCGACCACCGCTACGGATGGTCTTATGTGGGTGCTCTGACAATACAAGATTATATCTTTTATATATATAAAAGTAAGAACCCTAGGCAATGACGTGGCAAGTTGTTGTGTCAGGATTCTTTGTAGGAATTGTCATGATTTATGTCTTTTTCTTAAAATTTTATTATGTTTATGACTCTTCTGCCCCTATATGAAAAAAGTACACTCAAATCCAAGCCTGTTATTTTGGTAAATTTACATAGATTAAAATGTCCAAACTATCTATCTTCTTCCATCGATCCATTATTGTTCATTTAATTGCAACTGTTGCAAAGGGAGTCTATACACCAAAAATTTATACACTACCCATCGTTTCGTTTCATTCTAACTGACTAACTGTTGCAAAAACAGTGTATAAATTCATGGGAGACATGTGAAGAGGGGTTATCGGAACAAGAGTAAGCAACACCATTGTAGAATTCTTAGTCAAAGAAGCACACAGAAGAGAGTTGAAACTTAGGATCGATCGTTTTTTATGCTGGCTTAGTCCGGTGGGTTCTCTGTAGGAATGGTTGAGAAAAAGAAGCCGGTGATATAAAAGACGTGAACGCGGCTCCGTAAACCGACCAACTAAACCGTCAAAGAAAATGAAAGATAGCAACCGCGTGGAGAGTGATTCATCTTAGGGTGCGTTTGGTTTACGGGAATGGATTGGATTTCAATAAACCCCACATGCTTCACAAACATGCCTTACGTGCTCTCCCTCATCATCATCATCAAACATGGGAAGTAAAAAAAAACAGCTAAATTCTATTCATGAAATCCAGTCCAGATTGGATTTCAAATCCCAGCCTTCACCAAAGGATTTCAAAATCCACCAGACATGGGATTTCAACAAAAAATCCAAGGATTTCAAAACCCTCCAATTCCAAATTCTATGGAAACGTGGGATTGAAATGGATTTGAAATCCAAATCCAATCCATTCCCGTAAACCAAACGCACCCTTAGTGTTTTTCAGCCGAGCTCACCGGTAGTGGTGACCACTCAAACCTACTGGGGGTCACTTCAAGGAACGGGGCTGCCGAACTCAAGATCAATCTAACAGTTGCTGAACTAAAAGAAGGGGCGTCGTCAAGGGGAGATGTAATGTTGTAGGAAACGAAGAAGAAGATCAATAGATACATATGGAGTTGTACTTGGAGCTCGAAGATGAAGAAGAAATAGTACATATATTTTCATATGAGTTGTTGGAAAGATTTGGAAAACCACATGCATAATATGTATGATGTATTATGCTTCACAATATTTAATTTATATAATAGGTGAATATATATATATATATATATATATATATATATATATGTATAAATATTGATTCAAATTTGAGATTGATAGTATATCCTCTTAACCGTTTAAGTATAAACGCCAATTCGTGGGAGCCCATCAAAACACTCTAAGCTTTGTGCACTTCCGTATTGTATTTTGAACTTCAAATGTTGGCGTAAAGTGTACATTGTAGGAAGGACTTGGGGCACTTTGAGGAATGTGTTGGGTTATAAATCGTAAATTGAGTTACATGTGATTTTTTTTAAACGAATTGCATTGTTATATATAAATATTTTACACAATCTTGGTATTGTTTTCTTTGTGATTTTTTATATTATGTTTAAAATGCATAAGTACATAATACTTTGAAATGCACATGATCATGTAATTTGAATTTTTTTTGCAGAAGTGGCGTTCTACGGGTTTGACCGTAGCAACAAGCAAGTCGGTATGTCGTGTCAAAAGAAGCAACTGTAACTAGCAAGCAAGTGAGTTTGCAGGTTGCAAGAACTAAATTATATGAACAAGCAAATGGGTTTGGTGGGTTGCAAGATTAATTAAACTGCATGAACGGGCAAGTAGTACGTTCTCCCGGTGATGATGTGAGGTAGTAGACATCGGTTGGTCTTTATGTCAAAATGATGTTTGATTTATGAAGCTTCGTGATTCTTTTTTATTATAAATGTTGTTTTTCATGAATGAAATTTGTAGATTCAATGGACCCTAGGTTCACCTAAATTCTCTTACTACTTTTCAACAAACATGAGTAGTTTACGGATGTAAATGTGGGAGAAAGAGAATATATGAGAATCAACATGATGTAAAGAATGTTATGTGCAAATCAAGACATAGGTTATAATAAGATCAGTGATTATTTCTATTTACAAAATTAATAGTCATATTTAGCTGCAATATGAGTTTGATAGTTGGGAAGTTATTTATGTTTGTTTGAAGTATTCAAAATTTTGGGATATTGCAATTCTTTTATAATATTATAAATGTTAGAGTATTAAAATGTCAATATGTATAGTTCAGGGTCTTTTATGTAATTAGCTGTAACTCCTCTTTGTATAAATAGGCTTTTAGGGTTCCTTGTCTAGGTTAGACACTTTACTTGTATTACTCTCTCATTATATGAAAACGGCCGATTCAGCCATCTCTCGTGTCTCTCTATCAATCGACTCTACAATTCTAACATGGTATCAGAGCTCTAGGTAAGCCTCCTCAACCTCTTTTCAGATCTGCACTATTGTTGCTATTGTTTTCCTTTTCTTCTTTTTTGCACTCGTTTTAGCCTCAGAAATCTCGTTTCTGTTGTTATTCTGTCGAAATATCAAGTTTTAAAGTTGCTCGGAACATCCTCACGAACCTTCGTACCAATTTTCAACCTAAACCGACCTGTTTTGAAAAAATCCGACTCAAGAACATCATAAATTCATCGTTGTCGCAACCTTCTAATATTCATCGTTGTCGCAACCTTCTTCCTCGTGAACAGTACCAAGTCGCAACCCTTAATTGCGACTTCACTTCAAATCGCAATCCTCAGTTGCGATTTCATTCGTGAACAGTCCAAGTCGCAGTCCTCACTTGCGACTTCATTTCCAAATCGCAGCCTTCAATTGCGATTTCATTCGTGAACAGTTCAAGTCGCAGTCTTCAATTGCGACTTCATCTCCAAATCGCAGCCTTCAATTGCGATTTCACTCGTGAACAGTCCAAGTCGCAGTCTTCACTTGCGACTTCACTACCAAGTCGCAACATTACCTTGCGACTTCATCCTCAAGTCGCAATCCCTGCCTGCGACTTCAGTCTCAAATCGCAATGGCTGTCAACCTCGGTCACTCCAATTCCATCTCAGTTGTTCTCAATGGGAGCAACTACGTTCTGTGGCATCATCATATGTCCATTTTCCTTAAGTCTCAGGGTCTCTACACTTACGTCACCGGTATATCTACTCTTCCGGTTCAGAAGGAGAAGGAAAGTGAAACTGACTTCGCAAAACGTATGAATGATTGGGACATTGCCAATGCTCGCGTTCTTGGCTATATAAACGCTTCTACCACCACTGAGATCAATCAACAGTTCCTCGGCTATACCACTACAAAAGGGCTTTGGGACTTTCTTGCAAACAGGTATACCTCTACAGGACTCTCTCACCAATATCAGCTGTGGACCACCTTTCAGAACAAAAGGCAACTACCTGATCAATCCATAAACTCCTACATCTCTGAGATGCAAGCTCTTAGAGATCATCTGAACCTGGGTGCCCCTCAAGTGTTTGATGACACTGCTCAGAAATTTACAGCCTACTTCAATCAACTGCACTTTACTACTATTCTCATGGGCCTCTCTGACCGCTTTGAGAATGTTCGAGCCTCACTTCTGCATCGACATCCTCTCCCTACCCTTGAACAAGCTATCACTGAACTGCTAAGCGAAGAAACCCGTCTTCAGCAGCGTTTTCCTCTACCATCAGACACTGTGCTCTACACTCCCAGCTCAGGGAAATCAAAAGGAAAATGGGGTAACCATGATCAGTCCAGATCTGCAAGCAAAGGGAATAACATTGAATGCACCTTTTGTCACTCCACTTCCCACCTTCTCCTCAATTGTCCAATTAGAAAATGTCGCTGGTGTGGAATTACACAGCCACGTCACTATGCTTCTGACTGTTCAAAATGTCCATACCCAAAGCACTCTGGTAATCAAAAACAACAGTTCAAGTCGCAACCCATTGTTGGTTCCATCACTCAGGAGCACCCATCACCAGCACCTACAGCACCGAACAACAACCAATCACCATCTGATCTCATGGAACTCATGCGCCGAAACCAAGAGCTCATGGAGCAGCTTATGACAGGTTATATGGGTATGAATTCTCACTGCAATGCAACCACACCAGGTAACCCTTGGCTTTTTGATTCTGGATGTTGTAATCACATGACACCCAAGGCAGAAGGTTTTGTCTCTAAACAACCTTCCAGCCTGTTCTCGTCAGTCCGCACTGCTGATAACACTCGCTTACCGGTTTCCTTCAGTGGAACGGTTTCTACACCTGATATTCAATTACCTGATGTGATGCATATACCAAACTTATCACTGAGTCTGATTTCTATCACTCAGCTTATGGAAGCCAATCTAATAGTCTTATTTCATTCTACTGGTTGTGTTGTGCAGGATCCCAAGACCAAGCAGATCCTTGGAATAGGCCGTAAAGTTGGTCGGATGGTTGAAGTGGTCTATCTCCGTCTTCCGTTACCTGCATCCAATTTTGCTGCTTCAGTTTCCAGCACCCCGTCTTTTGAGCTATGGCATGCACGCTTAGGCCACTTATCTTTAGCTAGGATGAAAGTTTTAGCTAGTTCAGGACTTTTGGGAAACATTTCCTCTGAACATGTCTCTTGTCTATCTTGTCAACTTGGAAAACATCATGCTTTACCTTTTCAAATTAATGATTTTAAATCTGCTTCTGCCTTTGATCTTATTCATTCTGATGTATGGGGACCAGCACCACACCCCTCTATGGGAGGTGCCCGGTATTTTGTAATCTTTATTGATGATCATACTCATTTTACATGGATTTATCTTATGAAAACCCGCTCAGAATTACCCAAAATCTACATCACCTTTGCTCGCATGATTCTAACCCAATTTTCAAAACCCATAAAGATTCTTCGCGCGGATAATGCCATGGAATATAAAGAATCATCTCTTCAATCTCAGGGCACTCTCTCTCAATACTCTTGCCCTGGCACCTCTCCACAAAATGGTCGTGCCGAACGCAAACATCGTCACATTCTTGACACTGTTCGTACCCTACTAATTTCAGCCAAGTGTCCAGAACGCTTTTGGGGCGAAGCAGCCTTCACGGCTGTCTACACCATCAACCGACACCCGACTCCCATCCTCAATCAAAAGTCCCCGTATGAAACACTCTATGGAGTCTCACCTCCCTATGAACTACTCAAAGTATGGGGTTGTGCTTGCTTTGTTCAGCTACAACCTCATGAACATACCAAACTTGAACCTCGTTCTCGTCTGTGCTGCTTCTTAGGCTACGGAATTGAACATAAAGGATATCGTTGTTGGGATCCAATCTCTAAGCGACTTCGTATATCCAGGCATGTCACCTTCTGGGAACATCTTCCCTTCTCCACGATGTCCAAATTTCAGGACCCTATCCCTTCTTCCTCTTCCTTCTTTACTGACACATCTATCTCTTTAGACTCTCTCCAATTAGATTCTTTGTTCTCCTCATCATCTGATCCACCAACTTCAGCATCACCTGAACCCTCTCTTAACCCGTCTGAGCCTTCACCTGAACCTTCCGCATCTTCTGAACCTTTGTCTGTACCCTCTATACACGCTGACCATGATCAATCATCTACACCAACTCCCCGGCCTACTTCCGAGTCTTCTGCAGAGTCTATGGATCCTACCACCTCCCAACCATCAGATGAGGTAAGACGCCCCAATCGGGTAAGACAAGTTCCTACTCACCTTCGTGATTATCATTGTTATGCTACTTTGCTGTCTACTCATGAACCCACCTCTTATAAGGAAGCAACTTCTAATCCTGTCTGGCAGCAAGCTATGACAGAGGAACTTCAGGCTCTCGACAGAGCAAAAACATGGGAATTTGTTCCTCTTCCACCAGGCAAGTCACCCATTGGTTGCAAATGGGTCTTCAAAATCAAAACCAAGTCTGATGGCTCCATCGATCGCTATAAAGCTCGCCTTGTGGCAAAAGGCTTCAATCAAGAATATGGCATTCACTACGAAGAAACGTTTGCTCCTGTGGCTCGTGTCACCTCCGTTCGCAGTCTTCTAGCCATCGCTGCCACCAAGAAATGGCCCCTATATCAGATGGACGTCAAAAATACCTTCCTAAATGGCGATCTCGAAGAGGAAGTCTACATAAGACTCCCTCCTGGCGTGACCTCTCGACAGGGCAATGTCTGTCGCCTTCGCAAGGCCCTCTATGGTCTCAAACAAGCTCCTCGTGCCTGGTTTGAAAAATTCAGCAATACTGTCCTATCTTTGGGTTTTTCTCCGAGTAATTATGATTCTGGTTTGTTCACTCGGACTACTGCCACAGGTACTATCTTACTTCTGCTGTACGTTGACGATATGATCATTACAGGCAGTGACTCTACATGTATCATTCATCTCAAAAAGTCTCTCAGCTCCTGTTTTGAGATGAAAGACCTCGGCAAGCTCCACTACTTCCTTGGCCTTGAAGTCTTGTCAGACTCTTCAGGCATCTATCTCTGTCAAGCCAAGTACATATCAGATCTATTATCCAGGGCCGGGATCACAGACAACAAGGTTGCTTCTACACCTATCGAGCAAAATCTGCATCTTGCTCCGAATGCCGAAACCCCGCTGAAAGACCCTACACGGTACCGTCAACTTGTTGGCTCTCTAGTCTATCTAACTGTTACTAGACCAGATCTCGCCTATGCAGTTCACATTGTTAGCCAATTCATGGCCGCACCATGCTCGGATCACTATGCTGCTGTCCTTCGTATACTTCGGTATCTCAAAGGAACCATGTTCCACGGTCTTCATTTCTCATCCAAGTCATCATTACAGCTTCGTGCCTTCTCAGATGCTGACTGGGATGGTGACATAACCGACCGTCGCTCCACCACCGGCTATTGTTTCTTCCTTGGGGACTCTCTTATCTCTTGGCGCAGCAAGAAACAATCCCTGACAGCTCGCTCCAGCACCGAGGATGAGTATCGAGCCTTAGCCGACACCACTCAAGAACTCGTATGGCTACGTTGGCTACTCTCTGATATGGGTGCTCATCAGTTCTCACCGACACCCTTATGGTGTGACAACACCAGTGCCATCCAGATTGCTCACAATGATGTCTTTCATGAGCGTACAAAACACATAGAGATTGACTGCCACTTCACTCGTCAACATGTCCTCCGCAAGACTGTTAAACTTTTTCCAATCTCCACCATTGATCAGACGGCCGATATCTTCACCAAAGCTCATCTCCCAGGGCGTTTCCGGGCTCTCGTTTCCAAACTCAACTTGTCTCATTCTTCCCCTACTTGAGTTTGAGGGGGGATGTTAGAGTATTAAAATGTCAATATGTATAGTTCAGGGTCTTTTATGTAATTAGCTGTAACTCCTCTTTGTATAAATAGGCTTTTAGGGTTCATTGTCTAGGTTAGACACTTTACTTGTATTACTCTCTCATTATATGAAAACGGCCGATTCAGCCATCTCTCGTGTCTCTCTATCAATCGACTCTACAATTCTAACAATAAAAATATAACTTCAATCATATAATTAGCAGTTGTTGAATGGTTAGATGCAGGATCATTAAGTTGTCTAAATGATTAAGAGGCTCTTATGATATAGTGTAAAATGAAATAATGGTTGCTTGGTAACTGTTCGTAATGAAATTATGACGCTGAATGATTAAGGGAGACCCAATATACACAACCATTTAGAGGGTTTTAGAACCACTAAAAAACAAGCTTTATTTTGTCAAACAAGATTCACCTCTTAGCGATTCAGAGGTTACCTCTTGATAGAACTATTAAGAGATAAACAAAAACTCTAAGTTATGATTGTTATCGAAGGTATTCAAGATTTTTTTGTTAGTGGTATCATAAAATAATCATTGTAGTATAAATTAACAAAAAAAATAATAATTAATCATTATATTATGAAATCATAGGGAAATATATGGCTAATTTATAGAGAGGAGATAAATGCCTATTCATGGCAATCCACGGGGTTGGTTGATTTCAGCCGACTCTTTTTTTTGGAATAGAAAATAATATTCAAACTATTAATATATAATAACAATAGTGATATGGTCGGGAGATAAGTCATTTAGATTATAAATAACATAATAATAAAATTATTATCAGTTATTCTCAAACTTTTCATAACAATGATTATTTCCGATACATCTCAAACTTTTCATAGCAACAAATGATTATCAATATATGTAAATTAATCACTTATGAAAATACATTCGTTGTTTTAGATTGTATCTCATAAGTTGTTAATCGATGAATTACGTTTTATTTTTATTCGGTCAAGTACTCCTTCAAAAATTATCATTACCGTGCAACGCATGGGGCTTACACTAGTTTAGTCTAATGGTGGAAAAAGATCGAGCGATTATGAACATGATAGTCTATTTATTCTCGACAATGGGAAGAATTAGCTAGAATATATAACATATTTATTACTC
This sequence comes from Saussurea involucrata, assembly GCA_033807775.1. Classification (NCBI taxonomy): domain Eukaryota; kingdom Viridiplantae; phylum Streptophyta; class Magnoliopsida; order Asterales; family Asteraceae; genus Saussurea; species Saussurea involucrata. The sequence goes on along the minus strand of CM066314.1, from coordinate 63,035,289 downwards.
ATGTTAAAACATACGAGATAATCGAGATATAGGGGTGTATTTCAGATCATCCGTCATTTTTTTTTTGTTAAAGTAATTAATTGTTATAATATATTTATTGGAACAAAAAAATTACATACAATATTATCATCACGTAATTCACTTTCATCTTGGTGATAACGTAAGAGATAGTGAAGATACCCTTAAGTTGTACAAGAATTTAGTGCCTAGAGATAAATTAAGTTGTTACGAAAATTTCGTCACGGGTGCAATATTAGTGACCACAGTTTAAACCTAATCTCTAAATTAATGTTATGGCATCAAAAATTTGTTTATCTACATTTAATTTAACGACTAAGATTAGTGACAACATTATTTTTTTTAGAGTAAACTACATTTTTGGTCCCTGTGGTTTGGTGTTTATAACACATTTGGTCTCTACAGTTTAAAAATTACACTTTAGCCACTATAATATGTCATTTGGTCCGGATTTGGTCCCTCCGACCAACGTCCGTCCAATGTCAGACGTTAGCCGCTACCACGTGAGTTAAGCATGAGGGTAAATCAGTCTTTTTCCCTCTAAACCCCTTTTTGTCCGTTTATTGTCCCGAACAAAAACCCTTGTTTTTGTTTTCGTCCCTATCGTTTACCTCTGACCCTCTGTTCCTCAACCTTTCTCTCCACCATCTTCAAACTCTCGAATGCAACCTGCAATGTGGACGATCACGACAGTACATGAAGACTTTGATCTACACTACGTATATGGTAAGTATATCCTTGACAAATTTTGAGTTTTTTTCATGTGTCTAGTTGATTGAAACTGATGTCATTAGTTTGAATCTTTGATTGCAGAGCATTACCCTAACCTCATTACATTAAAGGTACATCATGGTGGTATTTTTACAAAACGGCCTGGAAGTAAGTACATTGAAGGTAAAAGTAACTTTATTGACTTGGTTGATGTTGATGAGCTTAGTGTCCATGAGATCAATGCCATGGTGAAGGAGCTTGGTTACACTGGTAACTACCCCATGAATTACCATTTTCTTACCCCTGAAAGTAACCTAGATATTGGACTTAGAGCCTTAGGCAATGATCAAGATATAATCAATCTTATCAAGTACACCTCAACTAATAAGATGATTGAGGTATACATAGAGCAGTTTAGGACAACTGTGGGTACCTACAACAAGTCACCAGGTGGACCAAAAGTTGTAATTGAGGAACTTCCTGATGAAAATCCTCCTCTCATTCCTCAATCAAGAAGAAAGTCTATGGAAAAAGGAGGTACCTCATGCAAAAAGAGGTTACTGTTGGAGTGGAAGGAACCAGAGGAATATACACCAGTAGTTGAGAGTTGGTTGGGACAACCATCTGGGATTGATGAGTCAGTACTTGAAACTGGGTTGGGACAAGACCTCAATCAAGAGTCTTTTGAATTTGATCCTTTCTGGGAAGAACATGGTATTGACCAACCATCTGTTCAAGAACCATCTATTAAAGAACAATTTGTCCAAGAACAATCTGTCCAAGAAGTGGTAGAGAGCATTGGCCTCAATCAGATTGCACACTCACTCTCACTGCACCAAAGCATCACACTCCTGTTGGGAGGCCCAAGAAGAAAAGAAGAAAGACTGCAGAAGAGTTGAGTCAGCCCATTGTGAAGGGTCCAAAGCCTGTCAGAAGGGGGAAGACAATTACATGTAACAAGTGCAACAAGAAAGGTCACAATTCTAGGACCTGCAAAGGGCAAGAAGATAGGGCAGCATGAGGGTGTTTGGTTTGAGCAAATATGATGTTGTTATCTTTTGTTTTGGTTGGTCATGTAACAACCCAAAATCCATAAAACATAATTAATAAAGTTATAACCAAAACGGTCCCAAAATTGTACACATTACAACGATTCTAACTCTAAGTACGCAGCGGATAAACCCCTTCACAACTGAGATGCTACAAGAAGCCCGACGGTAAACTGCAAGCCACCACTAGACAACTCCTCTCTTACAGTGTCACCTCTTTCATCTTCTCTAGACGAAACTCCAAACAAAACTCCAAACAAAACTCTAACCTGAAAATGGTTTTAATTTTTGAAAAGTGAGGGTTAGACCATGAGGCATAGTGAATTCCCTCTTTAAAAACAGTTCCACACAGGGACTAATCATGTAATTTACCCTGTTCACTATTGTAGGAAATATGTTAGAGATGCTTTATATACATACTTACGAAAAATGTGTTAATTTCTTTTTTTCTTGATCTTAAAATTTCAATTAAAAGATGTGTATAAGTTGCAATTCTGGCACCATTTTGACAGAGAACTTGTGACAGTTAACTCCATATAAATAGACAGTGATATTTATAGGCTCCTTATAAAGCTTACTTTATAAATCGTCAATAACTTTGCAGCACACTTTAATTTTGTAAATGTTATTGCACTTAATTTATTGGTTTGGGACATTACAGATGCCACCCAATTAAAGTAAACATTTTTTATCAGTTTAGGAAAAAGAATGTAAAAATTTGGATAAAATGTTATGTCATTTTCCATAATACGAGTGTTATAGCATATTTAACTTTTAGAATCTCACATTGGTTGGATTTAGACCATACATCCTCGATATATGTGTAACAACCCAAAATACCAAAATTCAAATTCATAACATAAAGCCCCAAAAAGGGTCCCAACAATCTCAAAATCAAACAACATTCTCAAAATGATGCAGTGGATTACATACTACCACAATCGAGATGTCTATCTAACAAAGGAAAAAAGTGACAGTCTCTAGCTCTCCGCCTCTAAAACAGTTTAAAATATTTACAGACATAATCAAGTGAGTTGCCATAAGACCTTCCACAAATAATTCGATAAAACGACTCCACACTTGGGTATTTGCACAATGTTCATAGTTATCCATCACCTCACCGTGATATCCGCAATCGGGGCCACCAATAGATCCCCATGGCCCCCTAGTAGATGTCATTCCTGACAGTGCCTTGAATACACCTACAAACGTGTGATTAATAGAACCAAAAAGAAAGTATACAAGATGAATCTATATCATCTTTCAAGTAATAAAGTGGTAAAATACCAGTTATCGCCCCACAGAGATTGGAGTAAAAAGTGCTTTAAGAGTACAATGAAAGATGTGATTTTAGATGGCGATTTTGAAGAAATATTTTGATTGGTTGGTTGGTTGATGTTATCACAGATTTATCTTAACAAGAAGTAAAAGAAGTGTGGGTTCAAGACTTGTGGTGAGATATTAAACCAAATTCCAGCAGACCTAATGCTACAGAAATGCTACAACATGATGCTATAAAAATGCTCCAGCATGATGATGGCAATAATTAGTTCTATTTTCTGTTTTAAGAATATTCCTCTCGGACTTTTTCACCATCCCATTGTTCAGTAGTCATAAACAATCTCATCTCTGAGCAGAGTCCAAACTAAAGAAATGATGTGTAACACCCTAAAAATAGGGGTAAACAAAAACTTTCATAGCACGAAATAGCGGTATATAACATCAAGAGTCAACCCAAAAAGGGGATATACAAGTATTTGAGTTACATACAAGTGTATTCGAATAAAAGATTAATGACAACCAACTAATCTAAATCCTATTGTAGAATTGAGATTACAAAAGGGTTGCCAGTCTCTAATCGTATGGGTCTTCTATAAATCGTGTCCCAAAAGCAAATCCCCAAGGCTCGCACGCTCTACCTAATCTTTCTTAACAACGACTCCTCTAGAACCTGAGATACATGTCATCAATCAAACAAGTGTCAAGACAAGGCTTGTTGAGAAACACAATTGATAACACATAAATTACACATATAAATAAGAGTTTATAATTCCATTCCCATAAGTGAATTTGAAGTCAATGGGGGAGACTCATAGCATCAAGAAGTTCCACCCAAAGAGTCGAGATACCTTAGTGTCAAGCCCCGCAAAGGTGGCACCAAAGGCCCGACACATCCGGGGGTGAAACTAAAGGCATTGCCCCAAATGGTGAAGGTCTAGGCGCATACCATCACGGTGGCACCCAAGACTATGTCCTTCTAGTGAACCCTTAACTTGATTCATTCAAGATGTTTACTTAAGCCATAAGGCCATCAAGTATGTGAAATCCAATTCCTTAGTCATCATTGACTTGCATGGATGACCATTGACATATACAAAAGGTTTTCCATGTTCCTCCAAGTGTTACTTACCACTAGCATTCATGTCATCCACATCACTATTTCACAAAACCTCACAAAATCCCACATATATATGTTCATTAAGCCATATCAATCAATAGGCTTAACTATTAAGACATTTTAGTCATAACAATAAACACATAGCCCTTGGGTATAAAACCCTACATCATCCATAATACCTCAACATAGCATATAATGCTCTTGACACATCAAAGATAGCATACTTCATCATAAAAATCCATTATTACCACCAACAAGACAATAAATCCACTTTACCAAAATTAGGGTTTTTATGAAGGCAAAGAAAGTAAACAAGTAGAACAAGTATTAACATAGATCTAGTATGAGAGAGGTGAGAGTACTCACTATCTAGGTTTTTAAAGCCAAAACCTAGAAAATGGATGAAACTCTAGAAAATGTTGGGGAAGACAAGCCTTGAGATGAAAAGATGAGAGGTTCACTTTTTCTTCACACTAAAAGCTCCCAACAACCTTTTAATGATCTCTAGTTGGTCCATATAAGATTTGATGTAGCATTTATGAGGTGTAGGGTGTTTAATGGAGAAAATTGCCCTTGGGAAGAATAAAATCGCAAGGAAGTGTTTTTGGTAACAAGTGTCACATAAAAGAGCTAAAAATCAGGTTTTAAGGCCACTAACACCCGTCGGTCACACCGAACAACAAGTAGACACCAAATTGATATTTATAAGAATTTGATTCTTGATAAATATTAATTAATTCTTGAAAATATTAATGAATATGATTTATAATATTAGATGCAAACAATAAATTTTGGTTATATAAAATAATACATATGATGGATTTATTTTATAACTAAAATTGAAAGGAGGGACTTGAGGAGAAAGTTTAAGAAAGTTAAAATATGATTTTAACTATCTTAAATTAGGAGGGTTTATTTTGTAATATTGCATGGACTCTCATTGGACCCTTGTATGGTCCAATAGAAAATGCCCTTGCTTTTAATATACTTGGCATTTTCAAAAGAGAGTAATGGCACAACACACCAACCAAGAAACTCTCTCTTCCCTCTCTTCCCATTTTTGGCCGAAATCAACACACACAAGGTGTGTGTTTTTGTTCTTCTTCTCAACTCAAGTCTATTGTATTCTTGAACAAGAAGTGGTATTTTGCATCTTTACTCAAGTAAGTACTAGCATACATCAAGGTATTGGAGCTTGTGGTGGACTTCTCTAGAGGGACTCTTCTTTGAGTTCTTTGCCATCTTCATCTTTATCAACTAGAAGACTTATCAAAGACTCCAAAGGTTGTTATTTCTAAAAACCCCGTATGTATGGTTTTTATCTTTCATGTTCATGCAAATGGATCCTTGATGGGTGTTAAACTAGTTTTAATGTTGTTCGTTTTTAAGCTTCCGTTGCAAATGTTTTGATTTTTGAAATCAATATTTTGAACAAAACCCCAACAAGTGGTATCAGAGCCTCTTTTGCATGCATGTTTAGATTTTTTGTTTATATGAAAAATGCTTGGTTTTTGGAAGCCATAGATGATTTTTCATTTTGTATGAAGAAGTTGATACATGACATCTTTGACAATTTTTTTTATAATTGTTATCTTATGTGACCAAAATTTACATGCATTTTTGGTCATAAAAGTTGCCTTAGAAAAACAAAGTGTTTGTTTAAATTATTGTTGTATGATGTGTATAAACAAGCCAAGACCCCTTGATGATGGTTGTGTTGTTATTTATTCAAATGATTGTAATATTTATTTATTTATAAAATATGTAATAGTAAATAGGCATTCTTTCTTTTGTTAATTTTTATAAATGATAGATTAATGTTAGATTAGTTTATATATAAAAATGTAACAAGTTTGAAGAATGAAGACCATTTGGAGATTTTCAAGATGCAAACCACACCATGGAGTTCCTTGAAGTTTTGCATGCATTTGGATGTTCTTGCAAGTGGGAGCCATGAAGTTTTTTTTGGTCATCTTGTCCCTTAGGAATGGACTTGACATTCTTGTTTGGTTCACAAGAATTGTCACTAGATTTTGGCTTGGTTTATACACTTTCTACATATTTTTTTATATGTTGATATTATCATGAGTGTTTGAAATAGGATTTTGCATGCTAGATAATATTTTGAACATAAAATTAAATCATCTTTTGGAGTTTGGCTTTTCAAAGTAACATTTTATTGTAAAATGATAAAATTGAAGTTTTAAAATAAAAGGAGTTTTATTCTAAAACTCTTGAAATTTTTGAAATGGTAAAATGAGTTAAAATTATGATTTTAAAACTCATCCAAACTCCATGTCTAAATAATAAAATGTTGTTTTATTAAAAAGACTATAATTGATTCTAATGCGATCAACTCTAAATTTAATATATGATATTAATTTAAATTGACCGCATCAAAATAGCAAATAAAATGGAGATTTTATTTTAGACTAAAAGGACCAATAAAAGATTTTTTTAAGTAGCATGTGTTATTAGATGCATGCAATAATATGGTACTATGAGTTTTAAAATTAAAATTGAGATGTTGAATTTTATAAAAGAGTTTAAATGGAGATTTTGAAACTCATACAAACTCATAGTCTAATAATAAAAGTGTTTATTAAAAGACTATAAATGATTCTTATTATGATCAAACTCAAACGTTAATATATTATATTAATAAATGATCATATATAATTAGTTGATAAAATAGAGATTTTATTTAACTAAAAGGAACCATTTAATGAGAAATAAGATTTTAAATAAAGTACCATATCTTATTGAATACTAACACATGATACTAAAATGTTTACAAAACTAGAATTGTAATACATCTAAAATCCCTTTTATAAACGCAAGTCATATGCCGTCCTTTAGAGAAACACTCAACACGTCACTATGACACCCTTGTGGGATAAAGGTCACCTAACCACTTGGATTGTCTTGAGATAGATGAGGTGAGTCTTATGTCTTTGTGGGATAAAGGTCACCTAACCGCATGGATGTGAGTTTCACATGTTGTTTCAAGTAGGATGACTTGATTGGGAATCTTTTGTGATAAAGGTCACCTAAGCATTAGAAACCCAAGGCATAGATGGGATCAAACATGCTAATTAACAAACAAGTTATTAAGGATCCCATAACGCTAGGAATTACATTCGATGTAATCGATAAACGTTATCTACCTTGTTGGATTAAATGGACGGGATAAAGGTCACCTAACCGTTTCATTTGTTTTGCAACGTTGGATCCTAGATTATATGCAAATTAATGTTTTTAGAAAACAAAAGGGTAATTAATTTGCTTAATAATTAATATTGAAAATACTACATTAACTTTGTAAAAATTTTGTAGATGGCCCAAAATTCTTACACTACAATTGATTCACCCCTAAGAGCTTGGCTTAACATGGAAAAGTTAACCTCTCAAAACTTCCCGGTTTGGTTTCACAGATTGAGACACGTTCTCAGACGTGAAAACAAATCATACGCACTTATCGTACCTCGTCCTCAAGAACCTCCTCTTACCTCCATAGAAGCTCGCGATACTTGATTGAAACATAATGATGACTCAATCGATGTATCACGTCTTATGCTTGAAACCATGGTTCCATCCTTACTAGAAAGAATGGAAACGTTTCCACTGAGGGAATTTGACATGGTAAACCCATTAAGGGTCTATTACCAAATGTATATGGTCCGTGAACGCTTCGATACAATTGGAGGAAGGCCAAAACGTAAGCTCTCATATTCACAAAATGAGGACACACCTTGACTATTTGGATAGACTTGGCTATCCTTATTCCAATGGGAGAGCCGTAGATGTGATCCTCAAATCTCTGACCAACGCATTTGATGCTTTTGTCGAGAATCTAAATATAGACCTCGAGAAGATTTCAGTCCCAGAATTGCATACGATGCTAGAAACTGCTGAAAGGAATCTTCCCATGGTAACAATTACATGTGATAGATAAGGCAACATTGGTCATAGAAGAGGAGATTGTCCTTCTGAGAAATAAATGTTTTCTAACGAAGGAAAGTCCTTCAGGTATCAATATTTAAGATAGAACTTTTACCTTTCTATCTTACACTTGTGTATTTGATACTAAGTGTAGAACTCACTTTTGTAATATGTTACAGATAATCAAGAAAGGTAAATGACTGAAAGACAAACAAAATGGTGATCCATATAAGCAAGGAAGCAAGATTGCGTACCAAGCTTATAGGAGATTTTATTATGAAACCATATGGCTTGTATTGTTAAACAAGTTTGTTTCGAACAATGTTTAAATTTAGTTTGACTAAATTATTGTTTTTCAGTCACATGTTTATTGATTGAATGAAATTCACTTAATCGTTTTGGAAACGATTATATTCATATTCAAAATGAATTATTCTATTTCGAGAACTAGTCCTCTTAATTGAATAATAAAGTGAATCTCAAAAGCCTTCTAAAACATAGTTCTATATAAACACCATAAGACTCAAATGTGATTTGAATCAAGTCTACACATGAAATGGTCAACTTAATCAAGAAAATTTTAAACGCATATCTCAACTTCAAAAGTGTGGTATTTTGAAGTCAAGTGATAATGTTTCATTTGATATATGCGATCCTTGATAAGTTGAATATATAGCTCTTTTCTCTAGTTATAGAAAAGGAGGAAAAGGTTTTGTTAGAATTGATACATGTTGATGTATATGGTCTCTCAAAACCAAGTCTAGATATGGTGATAGATAATACCTTCACTGACGATTTCAAATGTTGAAGTTTATGGAACATAAAGATGAAGCATTTGATGTAATTCAAGTTGTTTCAAAGTGAAGATTAAGAAAACAACTCAGCAGGACCATTAAAGTCTTTTATGATATAGGAGGATAGTATCTAAACCAAGAACTCTTGAATCATCATAGAAATTGTGTATATCCGAAAGGATTAACCGGATCTTATTAAACATGGTTCGCTCTATGATGAGTAGAAGTACTATTCCTATATCAATTCGGAATTCTGCCCTTAGTTAAAGTAAACCGTACTTTTTTTACACCAACCAAAAGGTAGACAAGACACCTTATAAGATTTCGTATGAGTTTTTCATCCTTAGTCTTAGTTGAAGGTGTAGGTTTATGAAGCTCATGTAAGACAATAAGCTTCAAGTAAACTCTACACAAAATCTACCAAATGCATATATTGTAGAATGTACTATAAATTGTTTTAGATACCGATTCTACAATCCCACAAACAATAAAATTGTTTATTGTTCCAATGCCAAGTTCCAAGAAAGCAAGTTTTAATAAGCAAGGCAAATGGGAGATTTAAGGAACTTGAAGGGAATCAAGAACCTCCTAACCTAATGCACTTATTGGTTGGCACTGGTTATCAAACAAAGGTTGTTGAAACTGAGCAATAAGATTGATCAGAAACTTAGTAAAAACACCAAGTGTTCGCAAATCTAGTAGAATCATTCAAAAATTTGAGAGATATCGAATTCTTATAACTAATGAAGAATGATGTATGAGTGGGTTCTAGTAAACCTATCAACTACTAAAGTGCTCTATCAGATTCTGAATCTGATGAGTGGCTTAGAGTCATGAACACTGAGATACAATCCATTCATGGATCAATACAAGTATCACAAAGCAGAAGTCTTCATTTTGACAGGAAAATTAAAAGTTTAATTTTCATCAAAATATAAGATGACTCATGCATTTACTAAAACTAGTGGGAACGCAGTAAAATTCCTAATCTTGTATGTGCAAGACATACTAGTATTTGGAAATTAACTTTTCGACTTAGCAAAACATCATGTTTTTGCTCGGACAATATTTCCTTAATAAAAGACTTAGAAAACGCTAATTTTATTCTTGAAATAGAGATCTTTAAAGATTGGATCAAGACGACTTATAGGTTTAAGTCAAAGTGCATATGTAGACATGATCTTGAAAGGTTCAAGATGCAAGGCTCTAAAGGTAGTTAGATAAAATGATAACACATCATTTTGAACATGTCTCAATGTTCTAGCACAAAGGCTGGGCTAGATAAAATGATTGGTGTTCCATATGCTTCGGCAATTGGATCTATCATATATGCAATGACATGCACTAGATCCATTGTATCATAATGATTTAGATCATTAGAAGAAGATACGAGGAAAGGTCATTGGATGACTATAAAGAACAATTTGAGGTACTTACGAAATAACCGAGGAAATGTTCCTTAACTAAGGGTTGGAAGAAAATCATAGTAAAATGTTACACTTATGATAGCTTCTATAAAGATCGAGAAAGTTCTCGATCACAAAAGGGAAATGTCTTCGTTATGAATGAAGAAGTAGTTCGTTTGAAAAGGTTCAAGGCGAAGGTCAAATTGCATAATACACTACAAATAAGAACACACTGCCGCTTTAGAAGCTGCAAAAGAAAGATGCTTGGATGAAAGAGTTCATTGAAAAGCTAGGTAGATGCCTCCCATTCAGGATCATCTAGAAATCCTTTGTGAGAATGTGGGTACCATTACGCAAGCTAAAGGACCCTATCTCACATCAGAGTACCAAGCATCTACTCCAAACATTTAACTATATTTGGAATAAAGTTAAAAATGGAGATGTTAGTGTTCACAAAGTTTACTCAAATCAAGTTTCTAGATGAACCCATTCACGAAGCTCATTTCATAAGCTAAACTTGAAGTGTCATGTTTGAGCTATAGGACTTCGTCATTCTAGTGATGGGATTTGATTTGAATTTAGTATTTGGATATTGGAACAGGTTAAGCAACAAGTATAGTATTTAGTTAGATATATAGGATATGATCTTTTCATACTCGTTGTGTTCTATATTAGCATGTTTAAATCCTTGAATAAATTAGTTATTCAAAATGTCCATAGTCGATCATAGTTGTGGGAGCAACTATGAAGTAAGATTAATATGAATTAGATTGGTTGACTTTTAAGAGTAAAAGTGGCAAAGTGTTGCAACCAAGTTCATAGGTACTTGTTAGGGAACAAGTATTGGACCTGACCCGCTTCAAGATCACCTCATGGATCGTCATCATAAGTGAGTCTTGAATAAAGGTAGTATCTTTGTATCCTTCGACCTGAGATGCATATTTGGGACTCAAGTGTAGGAACTGTTATGCTTTGATATGGTTAACCGTTGTTCTTGAAAAAGGCAGCTATAAAGGCCATTATTGGGCATGGCATGAACTGCATAAGAGGCGTATGTATTCAAGATGGGATTTGTTTCTCTAAATATGTTAAGAGTGAGACATCTAAGGCGCCTTACCAAAAGTTGAACAATAGATGAGAATGATAGTGATCCATGTCTCATGTTCAACATGATGTCCTAACAAAGGGATAACTGATACCACACCTTATACATCAATTGAAGCTATGAGCTTGTGGGAATTGGATGTTGTTGAATGGCACTTACAGTCATACATTGCTGGGGGCAGTGAGATGTTGCTAGACGTCCACCACTGTCTATATCATTCTATAATGCAATCTTGAGCAAGTGGGAGATTGTTGGTTCTATATGCTCAAGAATGATTATAAAATAATATTACCGGTAATATATGATCCTATAGGGTCACACCGAACAACAAGTAGACAACAAATTGATATTTATAAGAATTTGATTCTTGATAAATATTATTTAATTCTTGAAAATATTAATGAATATGATTTATAATATTAGATGCAAATAATAAACTTTGGTTATATAAAATAATACATATGATGGATTTATTTTATAACTAAAATTGAATGGAGGGACTTGAGGAGAAAGTTTAAGAAAGTTAAAATATGATTTTAACTATCTTAAATTAGGAGGGTTTATTTTGTAATATTGCATGGACTCTCATTGGACCCTTTTATGGTCCAATAGAAAATTCCCTTGCTTTTAATATACTTGGCATTTTCAAGAGAGAGTAATGGCACAACACACCAACCAAGCAACTCTCTCTTCCCATTTTCGGCCGAAATCAACACACACAAGGTGTGTGTGTTTTGTTCTTCTTCTCAACTCAAGTCTATTGTATTCTTGAACAAGAAGTGGTCTTTTGCATCTTTACTCAAGTAAGTACTAGCATACATCAAGGTGTTGGAGCTTGTGGTGGACTTCTCTAGAGGGACTCTTCTTTGAGTTCTTTGCCATCTTCATCTTCATCAACTAGAAGACTTATCAAAGACTCCAAAGGTTGTTATTTCTAAAAACCCCGTATGTATGGTTTTTATCTTTCATGTTCATGCAAATGGATCCTTGATGGGTGTTAAACTAGTTTTAATGTTGTTCGTTTTTAAGCTTCCGTTGCAAATGTTTTGATTTTTGAAATTAATATTTTGAACAAAACCCCAACAAATTCCACCAAAGGTAGGTGTGTGTCCCAACTCCCACCAAAATCTATGACACACGACCGAAGCATATCTTCAAGGGTTTGTATCGTCCTCTTGCTTTGCCCATCCATTTAGGGATGGTAGGCCGTACTTAGCTTTACCTTCGTCCCCAACTCTTTCTGGAAACTAGCCCAAAAGTTTAAAGTGAATCGGCTATCCCTATCGGACACAATGGATAGCGGCACTCCATGTCTCGACACAATTTCGTTGATGTAAAGTCTTGCTAGCTTGTCCAAAGAAAAGGTCTCCTGCATCGCTAGAAAGTGTGCACTTTTGGTCAAACGGTCCACGATCACCCAAATAGTGTCATGACCTCGCAACGTCTTCGGTAGTTTCGTCACGAAATCCATTGTGACGTTGTCCCATTTCCATTCCGGAATTTTCAAGGATTGAAAACTTCCATACGGCTTTTGGTGTTGAGCCTTGACTTGAAGACACGTCACACAAGTCCCCACATACTTAGCCACATCGAGTTTCATTACCGGCCACCAATAATTTAACTTTAGGTCCCTATACATCTTTGTGCTACCGGGATGTATAGAGTATCGAGACTTGTGAGCTTCCTCAAGAAGTAGCTCATGATTACCACCAAATTTCGGCACCCAAATCCGGCCTTGGAAGAGTTTGAGGCCGCGACTATCTTCCATTAGTAGCTCCCGTTGCTTTACCATGACTTCGGCATTAAGGTTCTCTTCCCGAAGTGCCTCCAACTGACTTGCTTTGATGCTCTCCATCAGACTTGATACAACATCGTTTCGGTTGGATTTAGCTTGATCCCTCCTCCGTGGTCCTTTCGGCTCAAGGCATCCGCCACTACGTTGGCTTTCCCGGGGTGGTAAAGTAGTTCACAATCATAATCCTTTAAAAGTTCGAGCCACCTTCGTTGTCGCATATAACTCCTTTTGGTCGAAGATGTACTTGAGACTCTTGTGATCGGTAAAAAGAGTGCATTTCGTCCCGTACAGAGAGTGTCGCCACAACTTCAAGCAAAAACCACCGCCGCCAACTCCAAATCATGATTCGTGTAATTATTCTCATGGTCCTTTACTTGTCGTGACGCGTAAGCTGTCACTTTCCCTCTTTGCATCAACACACAACCGAGTCCCATTTTTGAAGCGTCTCTATAAACCACGAAGTCCTCTGATCCTTTGGGTAAGGATAAGATTGGTGCTTCACACAATTTCCTTTTAAGAGTCTCGAAGGCTTGCTCTTGGGCGGTAGTCCACACAAACTTTACATTCTTTCTCGTCAAAGAGGTAACCGGTGTAGCGATCTTTGAGAAGTCTTGAATAAATCGTCTATAATACCCGGCTAGTCCCAAGAAGCTTCTGATCTCCATTGGGCTCGTGGGCGGTTTTCAATTTGTCATGGCTTCCACTTTTGCTGGGTCCACTTTCACCCCGTCTTGAGACACCACGTGTCCCAAGAATTGAATTTCTCGTAACCAAAACTCGCACTTTGAAAACTTGGCAAACAACCTCTCCCTCCGAAGAACTTCAATTACTTCCCGTAGATGTCGACTATGCTCGACCTCGTCTTTAGAGTAGATCAAGATATCGTCGATAAAGACTGTCATCGACTTGTCCAAGAAGGGACGGCACACACGGTTCATCAAGTCCATAAACACAGCCGGTGCGTTCCTCAACCCGAACGGCTTTACCATGACTTCGGAACATCGCTCTCTTTTACTCTCACTTGGTGGTATCCGAACCTCAAGTCAATTTTGGAGAAACAGTCCGCTCCTTGCAGTTGATCGAAGAGGTCATCAATTCAGGGAAGCGGGTATTTGTTCTTTACTGCCACCTTATTCAACTCTCGGTAGTCTATGCACATTCGCATTGACCCGTCCATCTTTTTCACAAACAACACCGGAGCTCCCCAAGGCGACGAGCTCGGCCGTATAAATCCTTTCTCTAACAATTCCTGTAGTTGCGACATCATTTCTTGCATTTCAGTTGGAGCCAAACGGTACGGAGCACGTGCAATCGGGGCCGCTCCCGGGCTGAGGTCTATATGGAATTCCACTTGTCGTTCTGGCGGTAAACCGGGTAGGTCCTCCGGAAAAACATCCGGGTAGTCACGTACTACATCCACATCCTCCAACTTCTTCTTTTCTAACTTTGCATCCATGATGTAGGCCAAATACGACGAGTATCCCTTGGCAAGAAATTTCCGTGCCTTGAGCGAATAGATTATTGAAGTAGTCTTTCCCCTCTTTTCCCCGTACACCGACACTACGTTCCCATTCGGCGTTGGGATTCAGATCATATTTTTCGCACACAAATGTTCGGCCTTACTCTCGGTCAACCAATCCATTCCCAAAATCACATCAAACCCACCAATTGCTATAGGCAACAAATTTGCTTCAAAAAGGTTCCTATCAAAATCCAAGGTACACTTACCGAAACACTCCCGGATCAACACTTGTTCCCCATTAGCTACCTCAACTATTAGGGCGTCTGGAAGGGTAATAGCTGGAATGGTAAATTGCTCGCAAACAGAATTTGACACAAAAGAAAGATTCGCTCCCGAATCAAACAATATACGAGCAAGCAAGGAGTTTACGAGAAACGTACCCGTTAACACATTGGCGGTCTCTCTCGCCTCCGCGACGGTCATCTGAAAAGCTCGGCTTGGTGTTCTCGGTGGGTTCTCTCTCTTGATTGGCACCCCACTTGGTGCAATCCGATTCCCCCTGTCAACTTCGGGTAATCCCTCTTGATGTGCCCCGGTTCTCGGCACTCGAAACAAACCGGCCCTCGGATCGGGCAGGCTCGAACCGCATGATCTCTCTTCCCACACTTTGCACATTCGCCCGGGTTATGGTGTGGCCTAGAGTTTCATGGGCCACTGTGCTAGCTCTTGCACTTATGGCACCATCTCACGTCCCGCCGGGGATCACCATTCCTTCCCCCAGTAACGGTCTGAACTAACGAGTGGGTCCGGCCGACCCTTCCCATTTCCTCTTCGCACCGACAACTACCTTCTCTTCCTTTCCCTTAGCATAGACGGTCTCCATCATCTTTGCCTCCTCTATCGTTTCCCGCAGTATAACAGCTTTAGAATTTCGGACCATCGCCATCATGTCCGCCGGTAACCCTTTAAAGTAGGCCTTAACATTTTCTTTCTCAGTCGGGGCCACATGCCCCACCAAATTGATCTTTTCCATGAACAACCGAGTGTACTCTCTTACGGTTGAGTTCCCTTTCTTAAGGGATCAGAATTCCTCCTCGATCTGGTCCATTTCTGGTTCGTTGCAGTATTCCTCCAGTACCTTCTTCTTGAATGTCTCCCACTTCATCTTGGCGAAAACCGAGGCCTCCAAGGTAGGAGTGAAAACATTCCACCACGTGAGGGCCGCACCCCTCAACATCTAAGAACCGGACTTTACCTTTTGACTTTCCTCACAATCACAAGCCCGGAAGGCTTGCTCAATCTCTCAGATCCAGTTTATACAAGCTACTGGATCATCGGATCCCGCAAACTCAGGTAGTTTACAACAAAGGAAAGTCTTGTAGGAGCAACCCTTGTCCCTTCTCTCTTCTTTTGTGGTGGCGCGTTCATCCACGTCAACAACATGGATCACTCCACCTTAACCATGTAGGGCATTTTCCGCAACCGTTTCATTCCTTCGGTGACTAGCATCTTGGTCCTCTAGTAACTTCAGGAACCTCTCATCCTTCTTGTCCATTGCAGAATTCATCAACTGCAGAAAACTTGCCATCATAACGGATTGGGGGTCCGCTTCCTCCAACACCTGTTCCTCCACCGCAATGTTAACTTGGGGTATAAGGTCAACAACGTCCCTTAGCATCTGAGGGATAGGAGGGGTATGGGGATTACCTCATTGATTCGGTGGTCTCGGGTTTTCCCGCGTTGTCAAACTGTTCTCTTGGCCTTCCTCTTGATTCATCACTCGGCTCCTCGTATTTACCATGGTAAACTGCCACACATGATAGACACTATACCGGTTAATTCTTTCAAAGATTAACGGTGTGTAACGTACTACTACAATCATTAAGCGTCCTAATAACGAGTTCAAACACGCTCACGTATGAATATATTCACCATAACACGGGCCCTATGAAATTTTGAATATACCACACATAAGAATCCTTTTCATCATCACCACAATTTTTAATAACCGCAATTCCATTGGTCCTATACTCTCCCCACCTATAGTTCCTACCCATAGTCACGTAATTTCATAAGGGCAATTCAATTTAAGTCTAGGTACACTAAGGTCAACACCTAGTTCGCTTAAACCAACGCTATGATACCATCTGTAACAACCCAGGCCAACCGTACCAGATATTGTCCGCTTTGTCCACACACCTGGACTCACGGTTTTAAAACGTGTATGATAAAGGAGGTATCAAGTCCCTTATAAGGCAACCTTTGTTCCCCTCCCCAACCAATGTGAGATCTTACAATCCACCCCCTTGGGAGCCTAGCGTCCTCGCTGGCCACTCCGGTTCCCGGCTCTGATACCAACTTGTAACACCCTAAATAGGGGTAAACAAAAACTTTCATAACACGAAAGAGCGGTATATAACATCAAAATCCAACCTAAAAAGGGGATATACAAATATTTGAGTTACATACAAGTGTATTCAAATAAAAGATTAATGACAACCAACTAATCTAAATCCTATTGTAGAATCGAGATTACAGAAGGGTTGTCAGTCTCTAATCGTATGGGTCTTCTATAGTTCGTGTCCCAAAAGCAAATCCCCAAGGCTCGCACGCTCTGCCTAATCTTTCTTAACAACGGCTCCGCTAGAACGTGAGATACATGTCATCAATCCAACAAGTGTCAAGACAAGGCTTGGTGAGAAACACAATTGATAACACATATAAATTACACGTATAAATAAGAGTTTATAATTCCATTCCCATAAGTGAATTTGAAGTCAATGGGGGAGACCCATAGCATCAAGAAGTTCCACCCAAAGAGCCGAGATACCTTAGTGTCAATCCCCTCAAAGGTGGCACCAAAGGCCCGACACATCCGGGGTGCAACTAAAGGCATTGCCCCAAATGGCGAGGGTCTAAGCGTATACTATCATGGTGGCACTCAAGACTATGCCCTCCTAGTGAACCCTTAACTTGATTCATTCAAGATGTTTACTTAAGCCATAAGGCCATCAAGTATGTGAAATCCAATTCGTTAGTCATCATTGACTTGCATGGTCATAGACCATTGACATATACAAAAGGTTTTCCATGGTCCTCCAAGTGTTACTTACCACTAGCATTCATGTCATCCACATCACTAATTCACAAAACCTCACAAAATCCTACATATATATGTTCATTAAGCCATATAAATCAATAGGCTTAACCATTAAGACATTTTAGTCATAACAATAAACATATAGCCCTTGGGTATAAAACCCTACATCATCCATAATACCTCAACATAGCATATAATACTCTTGACACATCAAAGATAGCATACTTCATCATAAAAATCCATTATTACCACCAACAAGACAATAAATCCACTTTACCAAAATTAGGGTTTTTATGAAGGCAAAAAAAGTAAGCAAATAGAACAAGTATTAACATAGATCTAGTATGAGAGAGGTGAGAGTACTCACTATCTAGGTTTTTAAAGCCAAAACCTAGAAAATGGATGAAACACTAGAAAATGTTGGGGAAGACAAGTCTTGAGATGAAAAGATGAGAGGTGCACTTTTTCTTCACACTAAAAGCTCCCAACAACCCTTTAATGATCTCTAGTTGGTCCTTATAAGATTTGATGTAGCATTTATGAGATGTAGGGTGTTTAATGGAGAAAATCGCCCTTGGGAAGAAGAAAATCGAAAAAAGGTGTTTTTGGTAACAAGTGTCACATAAAAGAGCTAAAAATCAGGTTTTAAGGCCACCAGCACCCGTCGGGCGATAGTGCCCATGCGATTGTGCCAAGGCACTTTCGCAGGGTCACTCTCACGCGGATTGTACCGCGAGCCCCAGGCCACTGCCCGCGATTGTGACAGGCGATTGTGCCAATGGCATTCTCGCCGTGTCACTCTCGCTCAAAGTGTACCAAGAGTGGTATATTGTGGGCGATTGTGACCTGGTCTCCACAGCCCCTGCCCCGAAACCACACAGACCCATTTGAATTATAATTTGGCGCGAAATTAATCACTTAGGGAGCAGTTTAGGCATGACAAAGCAAATTGAAAGTATCGTGAAATTAAATACGCATAATAGAGAGTGAGACATTTTACGAGTGTTACATGATGGGAGTGGAGTTCTCAAAATATACGGCGAAACAAATTCTCTTTGTTAAAAATCACTCTCTCGATGTAATTTCCATATCTCCCAAGTTGATGTAATCCAAGTAGCTTATCTCTAAGGACCTGTTTGGTTCAGCCAAAAGAATGAAAATGGAAATGAAAATGGGAATGAGAGGAAATGAAAATGGGAATCAATATTGCATTGTTGCTGTTTGGTTATCACCGGGAATCATATTTACTGCCTAAGGGTATATGCAAGTCCTTATATGTATTTAAATTTTGCATTATGTTTACAGCGGCGAGCTTCAAATAGTAAGTCCCTGGAATTGTAAGTTGGGGTGTAATGGAAAATATTTTAGAATCAAATCATATCAATGGAGGTTGGAAGTACAAAATAAAAGTCGAATGAAAATAACCTGAAAAGGGGAAAGAAACAAATCCCAATTTTTTGATTTACAAAGAAAAGGGCCATAAAGAAAATGAATATAAACAAGACCCCATGAAAACCAAAAACATAAGGGTTAATCCCCACCCCTACTGCTCGCACCATAAAGGCAAGAACAAAAAAAAATATGATTTCCAGATTTAGGATTGAATTCGAATCAAGGTTTTTTGTTTGAAGAATCACGATTTCAAGGATTTCAGTGAATCAAACAGAGATTTAAATAAATTAGAACTTACCCGATTGAAATGATGTTCATACAAAAATCTTCTAGTTGAATTGAAGGAAAATTAGTCATCAAGAAATATACAGAGACTACAAGGAGAGTAGGAGTGGCTATTTGGAGTCTGGAGAAGACACAATGTGGGATTGAAAATTTCATTCCCCCCAATTTGAACCAGAATGAAAAAATGGGTGTGTATGGGAATGAGTCCAATATATTATATTAAACCAAACATTACTTTTCATTATCATTCCTATTCATTACATCTCAATACCCCCAACCAATTTTCAAAAAGGCGCGTCATGGTGCGATATGGCGCGATATGGCGTACGACGCGTCTCCGTCGTTACGAAATGGCCCATGGCGTTTTTGTAAGGTGTGACTCACGCCATGGAGCCTTGAGGCGCGCCGTGGCGTGCCGCAGCGTGTGTTTTTTTTTTCAAAAAATATTTTTTATTTTTATTTTTTTTTCTTTTGTGTTTTTACACTTTTAACTTTACATTTTCCACTTTTATAGATTTATCTAATCAAGTTACTCATTGTTTCACAAATTCTTAAACATTATGGAATCACGATTAAAATGAAGTTGTAAAATTATCTTTCTAAATTCTATTTTAAATATTTAATCAAAAACTATTTTTATAATAATAATCTATTTGTTTGTTCTTGTAATATGAATGTAAATTTTTTAACATCATCATCTTATTAGAATAATGGGTAACTTACATATTTGGTCCCTGTGGTATAGTGGTTTTAACACTCTGATTCCATAAAATGAAATAATTATGGCCTGCATCCTCGTGGTTTTCACTTTATAACGTGTTGGGTCCCTAAAAGTCACGCCGTCCAAAATTGGTCCGTTAAACCACCCATGTGCACGGCACATTATGGGAAAATATGTCAATTTGCCTAATTCTTTAAAACCACTAAACCACAGGGACCAAATATGTAATTTAATCTAAACCTTAAAACTAAACCACTGGCATCATGAACGTAATTGGAAATTGACGGAGCAGATCTGAAGACGCCGGCGACCCTCCATCGACCGCAAACCCCCTGCAGACGCCGGCGACCTCCATCGACCTGCAAACGCCGGCGACCTCCATCGACCTACAAACGCCGGCGGCCTCCCTCGTCTTCATCTTCTTCCCCCCTGCAAACGCCGGCGACCTCCAGACGGGTTCAGACGCAAGCCTTTTGTCGTTCCAATTTAGGGTTTTTACAACAAATAATAGGGACGATTTTACTTCTTCTTCTTTTTATTGAAGATATGTGGTTTTGATTGATGTTTGTTGATAAAACACATAAGTTTAGGGTTCAATTTAGAGATTTGATCAGTTTATTGTGTTGATTTTATTGATAAATGTTGTGATAAATCTTGGTTTTGATTGTTGTTTGGGGTGAAAAATGATTATGGCTGTCGGAAAGCTTCTGGGTTTTTGAATCTGATTTTATTGATTAATGTTGTGATAAAAATCTGTGGTGTTTATTGAAGATCTGGGTTTTGAATCTGATTTGGTGGTGGTGGTGGTGTTCTAGATTTGGTGGTGGTGACGGTGGTGGTGGTGGTGTTCCAGATTTGGTGGTGGTGGTGGTGGTGGTTTTTTAGTTTTTAATTTTTATTGATGTTGTTTTTAATTTTTTTAGTTTTTAATTTAAAATGAGGAAAATGCATAAAATGACTAAAATGCCCATCATGTGCCATGCACATGGGTTGTTTAACGGACCAATTTTGGACGACGTTCATTTTAGGGACCAAACACGTTATAAAATGAAAACCACAAGGATGTCGGCCATAATTATTTCATTTTAGGGACTCAGAGTGTTAAAACCACTAAACCACAAGGACCAAATATGTAATTTACTCTAGAATAATATATCGAAAACATATATGTATATATACAATTCTATATTTGACATACAAATTTGTCGCCTTATGTCACGCCATGAAAAACGCCGCGTCCTCGCCGTGGCATGTAAGGCTTAAGGCTTGACCTCACCGACACGCTACGCCTTACGCCCTTTTGAAATACATACTCACCCTTTGCCTCACACCCAAGCTAAAATATTTAGCTACTCATAATGGAAATACAAGACAAGGAAAAGTAACATGCTAAAAATAAAGACATGAATGTAAATGACTTTAAATTAAATGACAAGAATTAAAGACAAGAAAGTAAATGGCATAAATGTAAAAAGGAATGTAAGTGCATAAAGTTAACGTACTAGATGTAGGAAGAATTTAAGGAGAAGAGAAAGAGAATAAAGTACTAAAATAAGAACATTAAAGTAAGAAACTTGGAGAACAAGAGGAGTTGATCCAAAATCAACTCTTGGATTCTTAAATGCTAAGCAAAGCCCTCTATATATATAATACAAAAGAGATGGGCAAAAGAAGTAAATTCTAACCAAATCCATATAAATCTAACTTAACTAGTTTAACAAAGGACTTAGAAAGTACCAGAGCTAGTTAGAAAGTAAAAAAGCAAGTTAATACACAACTGGACATACTTGGACACAATACACGCCGGATAATATCCAATGGGTAACAAAACAACTTTCCACATCAGCTTCCAAGTCATCTCCAAATCGACTCCAACAGATCAGTTGAAACACCCTAAAAACCACAATAAATTTAAACCTTCAATTTACAAAGTCCACAACAGTTTCTTCCAAAACTTTCATACATAAATGGAGGATTAGTGACAAGGTTTATGTTTACAACTGATCTGTTATAAACAACCGACTAATCTAATTCATAACTAATAACATCAGATTATACGGGTTGTCTATAATATCTCCAAAATAATCCTTGTTCTACTAAATTTTCCAACATAGCTGCAAAAGCATAACTTTGGGACTTCTCGACGCTCATCCCTGCTTATCCTTTCCCGAGTTAGTACCTGGTAAGAAAATTTAATTTGAAAAGATTAGGCTTACGTCTAGTGAGAACATATAATTTTCAGATTAAAACTTTATAAGCTTTGAAAACCAAACTGTAAACAAAGCAAATAAATTCACCTGGTCTCAATCTTTCTTACCGTACACATAACATCTTTCGATGACGAAAATCATACCCAATTCCATGAATATGACAAACACTAAGTAAGTCATAGCATTACGTTCAAGAGCCCACTACGAATCACCACGGATTTTAGATTATTGCTCATGTCCAAGAAATTACAATTAGTCCATACCTATTTCTTGGAGTGGAAGTAGAGATTACAATTAAGCCATGCCTATCTCTTATCTTCCAATAGAAATCGGGAATTACGATTAGTCCACGCCTATCCCATGATTTCACATCTCAGTACGAAATGGGAATTACGATTAGTCCACGCCTATTCCTCATTTCAATTCAACGGGAATTACGATTAGTCCACGCCTATTCCACGTTCATCAAATACATGGGAATTACGATTAGCCCACACCTATTCCACGTGTTCACATAATACTAGTGCCTATGGATCCATTACACTTTCTAACATATGTGCATATTCACTCAATACACATAAATACTCGTATCATAATCTCAATCGAGTTATACTTATCCTAGTACTATTAAAATCACAATATGTTTTGTATTCATAAAACCTTTGAACAGTACAATTACCCAAAAATATACAATAGAACTTGTCCAGTAAACTAATCAGGAAACAAGTCCAGAAACAGTCTGGAGTTCTATCCGTAAACCAAATCCGGGACATTTATCCGGAAACACTCAGAAATCAAAGGAATCTGGTACCATCCGGAAAGAGTATCCGGACTCCAAGTGCGGAACCATCCGGGATCCGTATCCGGTAAGTTTATCCGGAAAACTACCCGGAATCCGAAATCATCCGGTATCCGGTAAAAATCATCCGGACACCTATCCGGAATCCAGAATCATCCGGACACCTATCCGGAATCCAGAATCATCCGATATCCGGAGTCAATCCAGAAAATCATCCGAAATCTGGAACTTTTCGGAAAATTCATCTTCCGGATTCTCCGAAACCCAGTTCCATTTATACTGTTATCATTCCAAAACTTCCCAATACACTTTAATAATCTTTTCAAAGATATATCAAACAATCTATAAAGTTGGTTCTATTCAACATGTCAATTTTAATCTATAAAATACATAGAGTAGATGAACTCACCTGATTAAGAGTTCGAACTCCAAGTCTGCCAAACTCAATCGACCACTAAACCCAATTTCAAAACCTATTTTTACCAACAATTCAGTACCTAGTTGATAAGCAGATAAATTTATGATTACTAACTCGAAGAAATCGATTGAATTCCTTACCGAATCAATCCTGCAAATTTGATTTCTCTTCTCTTCTTTACAAACCGACTTAAACCAAGAATTTGAGATACTTCTCAACCTTTCAGCCGACTTACTCTTTAAATACAAAATCAACTATCGAAGAATGGCGAAACCAACCCCAGAGTTTCAACATTCACAATTAACTTAAACTTTGGTTCAATTGCAATTTCAACCCTTTCGACGTAACATTTAAAATAATATCATCCCATTATTTTAAACATTTTCCCAAAATAAATATAAAATTTATGGAAAATTTAAGGTGTTACATCACTGTTGTGGGATTGCTGCAGCATGACCTGTGTTCAGCAAGGATTATCCAAAAATACCAAGATTAGCCTTCTGTGTTTATAGAAACAAGTAAATCATAATCCTTAGCTCCAAAATTAAATAAGTGGAAAATAATAAGAAAAAATGACAATTCCAATGTACTCTAATCCCACTGTGCAACCCGACTCCAATTCGATATACCAATTCATAAACAATAGGTAAACAACGAGCATGCATTCATAAACATCCCACATCATGTATTTTCAAAGCTTTTCACAACGTATAAACATATCATCATGTTCAATACAAATTCAGTTAGTGAAACATAAGGAAAACATTTCATTTGCACCAAAAGAGTTAAGAGAACTCACATGAATTTTTGGCTATTCGACACACACACCGAAACTCACTGTTGGAGCAACCGAGCACCTGAATTGGACGTCGTAAAAATGGTATTAAACCATCTAATTACATCCCAAAACACCTCTACTAAACCCCTAGGCAAACCCCAAACGACGCCTCGATCCTAGACCCGAACGAAAAACGAAGCAAACCAAAGAAGTTGCCCAAACAGTGACTTGCGCCACCTTTCCCGTGACCTCGGGTCACGTGGTAAGCCGTGAAAGTCTCTGTTTTCCCTTCCCAAACATGCACGAAAGTTTCAGTCAAAAACCCAAGTCTAATGCACTCAAAATGCTCCAACCTAATTTTAAACCTCCAAAATCGATAGTTTTTGATACCCAAACCTTAATGAATCAAAAACCAACATCCAAAACACATTTACACCAACGAAATTAACCTATTGATTCATGATTTCAAACCTAAAAACTCTATAACTCAACTATAGCCATCTTCAGATATTTCTATGCAAAAATGATGAAGTTCTCAATCATTTACCAAAACCCATGAGGGAAAGCAATATCAAACTCTTTATTTTCCTTTCCCATTGATTTGGACTCAACAAACCCATTATTCACAAAACCCCAAACCACTAATCAATCTCACCGAAGCTTGAGAAAGAATGAATAGAATTCATACCTTGAAGAAGATGAAGTTGCAGCTCCTCTTGATGTTATGGATTCAGCACTCTTCCATCTAGGGTTTTTGCTCTCAAAATCCTTCTCTCAATGCTCCCAAATGTATGAAAGCCCTAAATGACAAGGGTTTAGGGGTTTTACCCCTTTTTATTTTCCAGGTTTGCTATCTAGTCCTGAAAATTACACTTTTCACATTTTAGCCCCAAACTTTTCAAATAACTCAGATTTTGTGGAAACGAGTTATTACAACATGTTGGAAAATCATTTCTCTCTTTAAGAGCTTCTTTTAGATAGTTAGGATACGTTCCAAACATTCTCACATGCTACTACAATAAAATTGGCATGTTAAGATATCCATAAACGTTCTAATCGAACTTAATGAAATCTTTAGGTCTATACGAGCAACTATTATATATCTTATACAAAAACGTTACAATAACTAGTTAGGATAAAGTTGTGGAGCCAGGTTTTATTCTTATAAAACAAATTCCAATAAGCCATATTAAATTCCATTGTAACATAAGTAAATTTTCATATTTGTTTTTTCGGAGAAACTTTTGAAAATTATCATAAGAAAACATCATAAAAAGTATGATTGAAGTATCGACAACATGCGAGAAATCCTAGCACAATATTTTCGAAAATATTACGTATACGTGTGAAAGTTAAGTTTCATTGCGAGCATTTTATGACTATCAAATATCAAGAATATAATTCACATCGCGATATTTTCAAATTTCAATGGTTGTTTTCAGTTCAGATGCAATGTATTAACTTATAGGATACTCATAGATCTAATCATTGGGGTAGTTCAGTTGACCATATTCTGTATATGGCCCTTGAGTTCTTTCATAAATGTTGGAGGTTTTCACGGTTGTTAACTTTATGATCTCGTGAAATTAGTCAAGATGCGTACAAGCTCGTTTGGACACTACCATTATCCAAAAAAAAAATACTTTTTTTTGGACCAATCCAAAAAAAACTTGTAAATAAATAAATGTACCTTGTTAAAATATAGACCATCAGGGGGCAGAGGGTAGTGTAGGCTACTACGGGCCATGGCCCGTGGCTTTTTCAAATTGCTCTTGTAGCTATGAGTTCTTGATGTATTAGAAAAAAGAAAAGGAGGTTTGGGCCCTCCACTTTCAAAATGCAGCCCATTCATATTGGAGAATGGAGGAGTCTAAATAGAAAGTCTAACATTCGCATACACATACGGCTCCAAATTAATTCCAAATGTTGACCATTCTCCAAAGTGAAAATTCCAAACGCCGATGCCTCATATCAAAATCCCTACAGCGCGTCGGCTACATCATCAGAAAACACATCTCCAAAGTTAGTAACCCTAATTCCACGCCGGCGACACTCATTAGTATCGATGTGGTTAACGCCGGTGGCGGCAGAGACAATGAGTTGGAGTTCTGGAAGGTTCCAAATCCGAATCACGTCGGCCGTGATAGGATGTACGGCAGAGCATAGGACGACTTTAACGGCCTGCGCGTCGGCGTGAAGGAAGTCGAGAGTATGTAACGATGAGTCGTATGCTTTCAGGATCTGGAATCTGGAGAAGTATTGTTCGTGGACAGTGAAGACCGGAGGTGGACGGAGGACTAATATTTTACGGAGATCCAGCGATTGCGACGGCGGTGACTGGTAGTCGTTTGGATCCATTAAGATAAGGTTTAGTTTACTTGAAATATTGAAATTGTTTGATTGTGCATTTGTGTGTTGTGAAATTTGGAACTTGTGAAATTAGGAATTAGGATAAATGGATAATAGGATGTTCAATTGTTTGATATTGTTTGTTCAAATTTGTTTCACACGTAGATGAAGATGAAATCTCAATCAATCAAAAAATCGAAAAAAATATCTTGAAATCAATAAAAAAAGCCCAAAAAATTCACTCAAATCAACACAAAGAAACCAAAAAAACCATCGAATCAACACAAAAACTTAAAAAATCTCTCGAAAGGTGCGTGACAACTTTAAGTCTTTATTAATGTAAAATTGAAACGGGATAAATGATAGGATATTTAACCCAAACAAGCTACTTGAATGACAAATTGGTCTTACAAGGTCCGGCCCCTGTGGTTTTAAAGCTTGTGTTCTGCCCCTATAGACCATTATGAGATCGGATTTATATATGGTATAACATGTTAGGACTTAGGATTGTTGGGACAAGTGATATTAGGGTGCGTTTGGTACGCATACAGGACAGGACATGACAGAACAGGACAGGACGAGACAGAACAGGACAGCTGTTCAACGTTTGGTAAGACATGAATAGGACAGGACAGAACCGGTTAAATGACCAATTTACCCCTAGTTGGACCAAGATCAAATTTGCAAAGTACAAAGATCAGGTAATTCAACAATCATGTATCTCGATGAAACTGAGAAGACTAGATCAAATTTGCAAAGTACACATAGATGAAAATTGCAAAGAACAAAACAATCTATGAGCAGATACAAAATCATATGAGCAGATAGAAAATTGCAAAGAACAAAAAATCAGATACAACAATCAGATACAAAATTGCAAAGAACAATACAATCTATGAGCAGATACAAAATCATATGAGCAGATACAAAATTGCAAAGAACAAAAATCAGATACAAAATTGCAAAGAACAAAAAATCAGATACAAAATTGCAAGGAACAAAAAATCAGATACAAAATTGCAAGGAACAAAAATCAGATACAAAATCAGTAACGAGCAGATACAAAATCATACCAAAAATCGTTCGATGTTGAAGAGTCTCGATTTCGACTAGGGTTTCAGAGAGGCGATTTCGATTTCTGCAGGAGAGGGTCGAAGGAGGGTCGGGAAAGAAGCAACATCGAAGATATAGGGTTTCAGAGAAGGGCGATTTTGATGAGAGAATCCCTGATCGTTTCCAGATTTCGGTTTTAGAAGGAGAAGATTTCGATTTCAAGAGAATATTTCGATTTTCATGAGGGTCTTGAAAGAGATGACTTCGATCAGAGGCTGAAAGAGTGACGAGTAGGAGGGGTACAATGGTCCATGAGTTCTTGTTCTACTTAGTTCCAAGGGGTAGGAGTGGACAGCCTTGTTCCACATTTGTCCAAGTTAGTTCCACTTAGTTCCACATATGGTCACACCAAACATATGACAAGTGTGTTTTGTCCTGTCCTGTCCACTGTACCAAACACACCCTTAGTGTTGGGACGAGTGATATTAGTCGATCTTTAAGAACGAATTCCATCATCTCTAGTGTTAAGTAAATCAAATCAAGAGAAAAAAGTGTTATTTTGATCTCACCCAAAATAATACAGTTTGTCGAAATGGGACAAATTTCATGTGGTTTATGTGAAACTCAACAAAGTATAGTTAAAATGAGCGGTTAGAATTGTTAAAATTAATTACTTTAGGCAATTTGAAAAATTGTAACATGCTAAACAAGTTGAATTTTTTCATAATGGTTGTTGGCAATTCTATAGTTATAACGGATTCCTGAAATTAAATGTGTTTTGTAACGATTTTTGAAAATTGTTTGGTTTTTATAACTATTGGATTTTAAAAGACTTTGTAATTGTAAACGCAACGGAAAAATTAAATTTTGGTTACAATAAGTCAAAAACTTTTTCGATTAATAAAACTAATCAGATCTAATGACACATTTAATTAACTAATCATATCATAGGGTGCTTGGGAAACGTACTTTTTGGATCTTGCGAGGTATCTGATGGGGCACTTTGAAACCAACGATGGTTTCCTCCGTAGTTGATCCAAACACGAACACGCGTTGATCTCCCACCGGATGGTTTCGCAAAATAACCCGAATTCTAATACGTGTATCAATGAAAAAAAGTTTATTTTTTGTGATTTTCACCGATAGTCAAATCTAAAATGTTGAATCACTTAAAACCGATTTGACCTATTACCCTATTTATATGGACTCTCTTTCAGTTAGTCCATAACTTAAATAAGGTTTTAGTGACTATTTGTAATAATTACGTAAAACATTTAATATAAGATTAAACTACACTTTTGGTCCTTGTGGTTTCTTGGTTATAACACTTTTGGTCCTTACAGTTTAAAAATTACAGTTTCGCCATTGATGTATGCAAAAACGACCGGATTTGGTCCCTGTATTTAACGACCGTTAAAAGATTCTGTTAGTTGAGGGGCAATTTAATCTTTTATTATGTTCTTCTCGTTTTTCTTTAAATAATAAACTCTAGTTATTATTATACAAACCACGAGGACCAAAATTGATTTACATTGATGTACACGGTCTCATATCAGAACTAGTTAATTCTCTTTAGCCTATTCGTTGGTCAGCTTTAAGCAACCCTTGCATTTCCTACTGAGATCCCAAGTCTGGTGAAGTGTGAGGACTTACAAAGCCTTTGAGAGTGGAAGCGTCAAATAGTTTTGATAAACCTAGATCTAGCAATACAACACAATATCAAGTAGAGAGAATCTAGAGAGCAAATGTGTCATCCATATATTGAACAATGATTACAAAATGACATTAAGCATGAAGTGTTTCTCTAAGCTCTAGATTGTTACTAGCTAATGAACTAGACATGCCTATTTATACCCCATACATACAAGGTATAAAGGCATTTACAATACAACATAGACTATTACAGATATTGACTTTACAGTAGATCTTGAATATAATAATGCTCTAACAATCTCCCCCTTTGGATTCAATATTTAAAAAAATATGACAGCAATCTTCAGCTCTTGATCTTCAAAACTTTAAGTCTGACCGCTTTGAACGTTGAAGCTTTGGCACTCTTCAAACAATTGAATCTTCACAAGTTCACGTTGAACTTTGATGCTTTGATAGTCTTTAAACTCTCATCTTTGAACAGTCTTCAGTCAAACGTGAAAAATCTTTGTCTTTCACAATGTAAAGTCAATCTTCTTCAATACAATCTTCACCAAATTGTCTTCAAGTCTTGAACGTGAATTTCAGATCTTTGTAGCTTTGAACTTTGTAGCTTTGAAGCTTTGAACTCAAATTTTGAATGATTTCTTGAACTTTGTATCTTCATCTTCTTTGACCTTGAAATTGTCTTTGAATAACGAACTCTATTGAAACATCACGGAATGTCTTCTTGACTTTAGCATATCATTTCTCCCCCTTAATCTGTCATTGACAAAACTTCCTTTTCTTCAGGGTATAATTTCTCCCCTGTTCTTCAATATACTATTTCTCCCCCTTTTTGTTGATTGTGAGCATCATGATCATCAAAACCTTTATCAATATCAGCACGCACTTTGTTCACTACAAGTAACATTCTCCTCCTTCTTGATCTGATAAACCGTCAATTCCAAAAGAATTTATCCGAATCTTTTCAAATTCAGACAAAAGAATGTGGTAACCCTGAAACAATGGATGAATCAGTTAAAATGCCTGTAAGTAGCACGGAGCCACTTAAGACAACGGATGTACTTTGTAAGGTAGCTTTTTGATGTTTACTCCCCCCGGGCTTCCATTCAATCATCGAAAAACCATAAAGGAAATTCTATAAACGTTATGACAAGAAAACATATTCCTTGTATGTACGTGCTTGTGTAGAAAAAATTAAGCAACATATGCTTGAATAATAGGCTCAAAGTGTGTAAACTGTTGAGACATCAACAATTTTCCACGGACTCAATGTGCATGAATGAAGAGCGAAGGTGGGGCAAACTTCCTTCTTTTTCAATATCTAGACCTTCCGAGTGAAGATCAGATAGATTATATGTTGCGTCCCCAAGAAAAAATGAAACATTCCTTTGTTAAGAAAGAAATGAGTAGCTGGTGGGGTTAAAGCAAGAGTTGGCATGGGCTAACTGCCTGTTTCAATGATGGTCACCAAAGAATGTGAACCAATCAGAAATGTGGCTTCCCGGCTCAGAAAATGGATGGTGCAGAGTTCTCTTATTCTTTTAACTCTGTTCTCACACCCTCTTTCTGTTTTCAATCCGCTCACTTCTACCCAAACTCTCATTTACATTTTACCTCAGCACAATGAGATACTCAACTGTTATCTCCCCCACTCTTTGATTTAGACCCCTCACCCCTCAATCACTCAAGGATAACTTCTTAGGTAGGAAACATTGGTTAACGTGGATCCATAGAAGTTTAATAATCTCACATTGATCCCATGAAAATGTCCTAAAATGATTTGTGTTATTCAACAGTTTAGCTTGAACAAATATGAATATCGGCATTTGAATAACATTGTCATCAGAATGTATGCTCCTCAGTATTTGAGCATTTGAACGATGAAGAATTTATCAAAACAAGGATATTTGAACGAATGAAATGAATTCGAAAGACTTGTTTGAGAATCTGACAATGTATCAATCAGATCAAATATGAATGATAATCATGTAAGGTTTTAGGGTATCAAAGAATTGAAATTTGTTTATATGAACAAATATAAACAATCTTTGAATGAAACGTTTAAGTTTTCACGCTGAAAAAAAATATGATGCTCAACAAATTTGAAATGCAAACGGGAGTATTACCATCGAAAAAATTGTTTCGTTTTGAGACATGGTAATAACAAAGTCACTATGAAGCTGAACCGATGTGTATGAATACTTGAAAGTATAGAAAAGATAATACACAAGTATTAATCTTTGGAAACACACGGTCAGAAATGATGTTACGATAATCCGAGATCTCCATGAAAGACATTTAAAATCACACTTCTAAATTCATAAAATCTGTTTGAGAATAGAGAAGTGGTTTGAACATTTAAGAAAACGTTTTTCATGCTTGAAAGTTGTTCTTCTTTCAAACAATCAGAGATTAAGATCAGAAGATACGTACATTCAGAATTGTTTAAGCTCCCCCTCAAATCATGATACAATGATATAAAAAATCATATAAGCTCCCCCTTAACATGTGCAAAAGATCTTTATGTGTACAAAATCTGCACAAAGAACAAGACTTGGAATAAAATATCCTTAATCATGAAAACGAGTTCTGAATTACCAGGATTGAAGTAAATTCAGAAGTCATAGTCGTTGAAGAACGAGTCCTGATTTGATATGATCAGAAGTCAAAATCGTTGAAGTACGGGTCCTAAACTGATATGTAACACCCCATATTATTTTCTGGTTACTATTCTAATTAGATGAGACTTTGGGGTCAAAGAAAAAAAATGGAACTTGAGGACCTAGGGGTGAAAAGCTGAAATGTGGTTATGTACAAAAGGGGCAAAAACCCTAAATTCTTTTCATTCTTGTAGTTCATACGTATTGGAGAGACTAGAGGGGGGGATGGAGAGGAATCTGTTTCTTCTTCATTGGGAGCAAAAGAAAAGGATTGATCCAGAGATTGTAACTCCATCTTCTCCAAGGTTTGATTTCTTCTTCTTCTTCTTTATGTTGGGTTAGTCTAGCATTTGGTTTGGAGATTTGATAATCCATGTATTGGTTGAGTTTTAATCCATAAGAAGAAGGCAAATAATTTTGGGATTGATTCCCTATGAGTTCTGATCATTTAGTAAGAAACTTCATCTTTTCTTAGTAATCTCTATGAATGTCCATGGTTGGGTTTTTGAGCTTTTGGGTTTTTAACATGAATCAATGGTTGGATTATTGGATGTTTTGATGATGGGTAATTGTGGGGAAATTTCTAGAACATCCATTATCTTATTTTGGATGCTTAAAAGTCGAATTGGGAGTATTTTGGGGGCATTAGAGTTGAGTTTTCGGACTGAATTTTGGAGTGCAGTCTGGGGAGTCACGAACAGGGACTTACGCAGTTTGTCCCGCGGTTTACAAACCGCGTGGCAAGTGGCGTAAGCCTCTGTTTTTCGCACCTTCTTCGGTTCGCTTCGGGTTTCGGGTCTAGAATCGAGGCACCGTTTGGGGGTTTGTTTTAGGGGCTTAGTAGGGATGTTTTGGGATGTAATTAGGTGGTTTAATACCATTCTTATGACATCCAATTCAGGTGTTCGGTTTGAGCTAAAGTGTGTTTCGGAGCGAGTGTCGATGTGCGAATGCTAAGGTGAGTTCCCTTAACCCCTTTTGGTGCAAATGAAATGTTTTGCTAAGGATTCCGTATCTGAATTTGGTTTGAGCATGACTAAACGTTTTGGTAAAGGTTTCTTAACTGATTATGTTTACGAGCATGACGACATGATTAAACGTTTTGGAAAGGTTTATTGTGCATGACATAGAAATGTTTACAATTGCATACAAGTTGTTTATACGTACAGTTATGCGTGAATGTTGATTACATGCTTGTTTGGTTACTGCTATGGGTGGAGTCGGGTTGCACAGTGGGGGACTTCTTGAGTTGCCGTGCCTGGCTTTGTAAGGTGTCGAGTTGCCGTGCCTGGCTTTGTAAGGTGCCGAGTTGCCGTGCCTGGCTTTGTAAGGTGTCGAGTTGTCGTGCCTGGCTTTGTAAGGTGTTAAATAGTCTATACCAATGTGTACACCCTTGTTGAGTATATGTTGATGTGTTACTGTTTTGAAATGAAATGTTTTTCTTAAATGGCTTGTGAATACGTTTAAGAGGGAATTCACTAGACCTCATGGTCTAACCCTCGCTTTTCAAAAACTAAAACCATTTTCAGGTGATAGTCGTGTTTGGGATTTCATCTGGCGACGATGGAAGTGTGTGGCGTTGTAGAAGAGCTAGAGCCTAGCGAAGACTTGTAGAGTACCGTCGGGCTTCCTGTAGCATCTCAGTTGTGGGTGTGTTATCCACTGCGAACTTAGAGTATAAGTAACATCAATTGTATACTTTGGGACCAATTTTGGTTGTATTGTTACAAGTTTTATTTTAGTGAAATTGGGTTGTTACAAATGGTATCAGAGCCTTAGTTTAAGGGATTTAGGTGACCGGATGGGCCTAAACTTAAACTGTGGAGTAGAGTGGGGACACAACTGAGATATAGGAAACCATTAGGAAAGACCTTAATTATAGGATATCTTGACAATGGTAGTGAGAACCCTCATGTAAAGTAACTTCAAATAGCATCTGGCCAATGCTATTATGGATCGACAGGTGCATGGGTGTAATCAATCACTATTGTCGGGATGAGTGGTGAGTGTGGCAGTATGTAGAAGGTTCTAACCTTGTGTTTGATAGCAAAGAGTTGAGGTGTCATGGAAGAGATCCCTTGTGATGGGATGTTTGCAACTTCTAGAGGAAGTGTTGTATGGAATGTTAATGAGCTGTCTAGATGTAAACTCTCTGGGATAGGAAGTGAGAATTATGTTAGCATCTTCAAACCTTTAATTCAAGATCAAGTTAGGGAATCTAGTCTTGGATTCCTTAGTCAAGCGGTTTAGTGGCAAGGTTAATGATTGCAAAAGATCAGTGTTGTTTTGAGGTATATATGAGGATAGAATGTGAGCTAAGTGGTCGATTGTAAAACCATGTTGAGTGGTCGATCAGGTGGGTTACGAAGCACTTGTACTACAAGTTGTAACATAAAGTGGTTGTTGGTCATAGTATGGTATCAGTGAAGAGTTGAAGTGAGTGAAACGGTTGACTTGGTTAGAGTGAATAGCCTTCAATTGCATATTGAATTTCATGCATTATGTCATTAAACTTATTACACGAGTTCTTTTAGGATAAAAAAACATGTACGTGCATGACAGGTTTTCTTGTTTTGGGAAATAAGTTGATGAGTACGGGCGTGTGTTTTCTTTAAAGTAAAAGACAAACTTGTTTTCATCATACTATGAAGCTTTGAACTCAATGACGTACGAACTACTTCACGTTTTTATTTGTGAAAGAGGACATTTGTTATGAAAATATTGAAAACGTTTTATTGCAAGGTTTGGTTTTATAAACAAAATGGGAATTGACTCGTTATTATTATATGAACGAGAGTTGGAGTTGACAGACCCACTTTGGGTAAGTGATTTTGTTCGAAAATTTTCCAGTCGTATGTGAAAGGGTTTCATTGGAGATAATCGTAGTGTCGACACTGATTTGGATGGACAAGGTTACGAATTATTGTAAGAGTGCCTGTGAGCGATCCTTGCAATCGTTGTGTTTTACTATTCATCTTGAGTGGTGTTGTTTCATGCATACTCAAGCTCGTTTTATGATTTTGTATCTACAATGTTTTAAAAGAGTGTAAAATGATTTCAATCATTGTGTCATGGTGCTTGAAGGCTATGAACTCGCTAGGTCGAGAAAGGTATCACGATTGAGGTTGAGGAAAAGCTTTGGGAGTGGATTTGTCAGTTGAATAAGATGTGGTCGAGTTATGACCTTAGTGTTTCCGTTAGAGGAAGTGGGTGAATACCGGGAGCCTCGGGCAGTGAATACAGAATGTCGGTATGATTGTAGTTGAACTATTGCTTAGTTATGTGAGAATAGTTTTAATTGCGGGAAATTTGAAAGGGTTAGAGCGATTCTTTTAGGAAGAATGGTAATAAGTAGCGTTGCGTTACTTGATGTAATGTTATCGGCTATGAGTCTAAGTACTGAGATAGATTAGTGATTAGATTTTTGCGCTAAGAAAGGTCTGGTGTTTCTCCTCAAGTGGGAACGGTGGGGGTATGAGTTGGTTACAATGCGTTGGACAAGGCGGGTTCCGTTAGGAATCCTAGATTGTCAGAAAGGAATGGGATCATCTTCATGTAGTCCATAGATATGGAGGTTTACGACTGTTTAGCATGTCTTTAGATGGAGGTTTTGTCAGGAAATTAAAACGTGAGAGTGAACCCGTTGGGTGTGAGTGGATGAGGTCGTTGGAATTGTGTAATTGGTATGGTATAGGAATACCTAGTGAGGGCATTGGGAGAACGGAAGATCACCAATGTGAATGTGATGTCCATTGAGGTTTTGGATGATTAGCTTATGTGTAAGGTGTCTAGCACAACGGAGATAGATTGCGAGGAGTTAACGAGGAACGAGAACTTGTTCGGGGAGTTAGGAGAAATAGATTCTTTCGAGAATCCTTGTCTGTCGTGAGGCGACTGGACAATTGCATGTCGATTATCGATGGCGAATCAATGACCGTTTTGTTGGATAGTTGTCGGGAGGTTGGTATTGGAGAAGTAACTATAGTGTGGTGATCTTGTTGAGTTTTCTTACAAAGATGTAAGAAGTTGTTTGGAGAAAGGTAGGTATCCGACGTGACGTTTGACCACCTTGTGTGAGTGTACAAAAGTAAGAGATCGTGATTGCTTAAGTGATTTTCTTATGGGGTATGACGATCCATTTAAGAACGAAAGGTTAGGGTAATCGAAGCGGGTGTACCTTGAGTAGTTGACCTTGTCATGTGGTTCGTTTAAACCCTGGAAGGGCAAAGTCGAGCAACGTTTTGGCTTCGTTTGAAATTGCGTTATGGGTGGCATGAAGGAAGTAACATCTTCTGCGTATGTAAAGGCATCATGTCAGCTTGTTGCAATGTAGTCGCGGGGTGCGATAGTGGCGTGAGGAAGTGGTAGCATTTGGTACCGAAGAAACGTGTAAGCCTTAGGGGTAATGATGAATTACCGTAATAATGGAGTGGTCAAAGGTAGTGAGTATGCTTGGTTGAAGTGTGTGGTTTTGCGGGTAGTATACGTTGATACTAGATTGAGATCAAGAGATTAAGTTGCGGTTGGTAACGGGATGAAAGGAGAACCCTTGTTCTTCTTGACCCCATTGGATTTTGGGTGAGTTTTCATACTTCACTTGATTGTCGATCAGGATATTGTATCCGTTAAGATGTAGTGCTTCGTCGTGAAGTCTAGTCAGGAGCGTTGGAGTATTTCGTAGATGTAATGAAATACAATAAGCGGGTCGGCGGTGTTGGAGAGTTAGGAACTCATGGTAGTTCTCGGTGTTAAGTACCTTATGAGAACTTGGCTTAAGGTCTTGACTGATAATTTTGGAGAAGCCGTTCTTTTAGACTGTAGCGGTGTGTGATGGGAAGTCTGTGTAAGCATGAGAGAAGATGATGATGGTATGACATATCAAGTATAGACGGACTCGCGGTAAGAAGATGTCATGAGACACTGAATAGGCAGCCTTTAATTAGAGGACTGTTATTTGAAAGGCATAAGAAAAGGGATCGTTGTGTATGTCATGATTAAAGAGTTGAGAAAGCTAAATTTGTGCGGCCGGTCTGGAAAACTGGCACCTGTTAGCGAAACGTTTTTATAAAGCATCTTTATGTGGTCAAGTTAGAATGGAAACAGGTGGTCGAATGTGGTGCTCTGGTTGAGAGACCGTGGGATTAGATGCGGTATTGTCGAGGAGAATGTTTCACACGAGCGTGTTGTTCAGTGTTCGATTAAGTGAGATTGGTCACTCCTCTTCGTGGAGGGCAAGTGATTTTGGTGGTAGCTTCTATTTGGTGGAACCATTCGGTGGATTTGGCGAGGCATATAATTTGTGTATAGAATTGAATTATGGCTTAGTGATTGTTGTGAGTTTGGACCGTTGATTTGTAACTGTTGGGGGCACGTGTGATCGGTGTTGACTCCGGTGGGGTAGCTTTCTTTTAAAGATGGTAATTCGGTGTGAGTGGTGTGATTGATCAAAGGGATTGCAAGTGTGTATGGTTCGGCACGTTACCGACCTGAGGATGTGGTAGTTGGCCGAGGAGCATTGTCTATGAATGTTGTGCATTGTCGGTTATGATCAGAAAGGTAGGGCTAAGTGAATGGGACTAGAACGATTGGATTGAAAGCTATGAGTAATTGCAGTCTCAAGTCGGGGGAAAACATTCCCAGGGAATTGGAGTAGTGTGCTTCAAGAAGAATGTGAGTTGGATCACATGGTGACGAAGTAATACCAGATATAGAAAGAATTGGAGAGTTAGTGAATGAATTAAAGGTACTTGGAAAGTATGGAACATTCTTGGTGTGACTTAATCCTTGTTTAGGGAGTGTTGGTCGGAAGGCAGTATGGTGTGTCTTCGCAAGCAATGCGAATGATTGAGGAGTCGGATCTTGTTGTATCTTGGGAAACGATCTTTAGGGCCGGATGGCCGAGATTTCGAAAAGCAAAGAAGTTAGTCTTGTAGAGATGAAATTGCAACTCCTTAAGAGTTTATGGGCAATGTAAGATTTAGAAGCGGAAGTTAATTCCAGGTACAAGCTTGTGTTCGACAATGGAATTCCGGGGACGGAATTCTATTAAGGGGGAGGTAATGTAACACCCCATATTATTTTCTGGTTACTATTCTAATTAGATGAGACTTTGGGGTCAAAGAAAAAAAAATGGAACTTGAGGACTTAGGGGTGAAAAGCTGAAATGTGGTTATGTACAAAAGGGGCAAAACCCTAAATTCTTTTCATTCTTGTAGTTCATACGTATTGGAGAGACTAGAGGGGGGGATGGAGAGGAATCTGTTTCTTCTTCATTGGGATCAAAAGAAAAGGATTGATCCAGAGATTGTAACTCCATCTTCTCCAAGGTTTGATTTCTTCTTCTTCTTCTTCTTCTTTATGTTGGGTTAGTCTAGCATTTGGTTTGGAGATTTGATAATCCATGTATTGGTTGAGTTTTAATCCATAAGAAGAAGGCAAATAATTTTGGGATTGATTCCCTATGAGTTTTGATCATTTAGTAAGAAACTTCATCTTTTCTTAGTAATCTCTATGAATGTCCATGGTTGGGTTTTTGAGCTTTTGGGTTTTTGAGCTTTTGGGTTTTTAAATCATGAATCAATGGTTGGATTATTGGATGTTTTGATGATGGGTAATTGTGGGGAAATGTCTAGAACATCCATTATCTTATTTTGGATGCTTAAAAGTCGAATTGGGAGTATTTTGGGGGCATTAGAGTTGAGTTTTCGGACTGAATTTTGGAGTGCAGTCTAGGGAGTCACGAACAGGGACTTACGCGGTTTGTCCCGCGGTTAGCAAACCGCGTGGCAAGTGGCGTAAGCCTCTGTTTTGCGCACCTTCTTCGGTTCGCTTCGGGTTTCGGGTCTAGAATCGAGGCACCGTTTGGGGGTTTGTTTTAGGGGCTTAGTAGGGATGTTTTGGGATGTAATTAGGTGGTTTAATACCATTCTTATGACATCCAATTCAGGTGTTCGGTTTGAGCTAAAGTGTGTTTCGGAGCGTGTGTCGATGTGCGAATGCTAAGGTGAGTTCCCTTAACCCCTTTTGGTGCAAATGAAATGTTTTACTAAGGATTCCGTATCTGAATTTGGTTTGAGCATGACTAAACGTTTTGGTAAAGGTTTCTTAACTGATTATGTTTACGAGCATGACGACATGATTAAACGTTTTGGAAAGGTTTATTGTGCATGACATAGAAATGTTTACAATTGCATACAAGTTGTTTATACGTACAGTTATGCGTGAATGTTGATTACATGCTTGTTTGGTTACTGCTATGGGTGGAGTCGGGTTGCACAGTGGGGGACTTCTTGAGTTGCCGTGCCTGGCTTTGTAATGTGTCGAGTTGCCGTGCCTGGCTTTGTAAGGTGCCGAGTTGCCGTGCCTGGCTTTGTAAGGTGTCGAGTTGCCGTGCCTGGCTTTGTAAGGTGTTAAATAGTCTATACCACTGTGTACACCCTTGTTGAGTATATGTTGATGTGTTACTGTTTTGAAATGAAACATTTTTCTTAAATGGCTTGTGAATACGTTTAAGAGGGAATTCACTAGACCTCATGGTCTAACCCTCGCTTTTCAAAAACTAAAACCATTTTCAGGTGATAGTCGTGTTTGGGATTTCATCTGGCGACGATGGAAGTGTGTGGCGTTGTAGAAGAGCTAGAGCCTAGCGAAGACTTGTAGAGTACCGTCGGGCTTCCTGTAGCATCTCAGTTGTGGGTGTGTTATCCACTGCGAACTTAGAGTATAAGTAACATCAATTGTATACTTTGGGACCAATTTTGGTTGTATTGTTACAAGTTTTATTTTAGTGAAATTGGGTCGTTACATGATATGTTTAGAAGCCATTATCTCTTTGCTCCTCCTTAATGGCACATGTACTCTTCAAAAAAAAATTACACCGCTTCTCTTCTGTTTTTCAGTCATGTGTGTGATATATGTTTCCAAATCAGCACTACACATGATGTACCTACAAAACAGATTAAGCAGATTTTGGTACCCAACGGGACTTGGGTCCTAGTGTGTTAGGTGTAGATTTCTTAGAAGGAATACTGTAAGTACCGTACCAATAAGAAGTATAATCTTTATGCACAAAATCATTTGAACCACAATAGGAACAACAGATTTTCTTATGTGCCAACCTAATCAGAGGATTTGTGGAATGAATATGATTAGATGGAACATAAAATTTACCTTTCGGAGCATTGTTCCTCTTTGCTTTTGATGTTGATGCAGATGATTTTGGTACATCTTTCTTTGGAACCGTTGTGCCTTTAACTCTCCATTCCATCTTCACCTTCTTGAAGACTGGAACTTCTTCAGGTTTGGAAGTATTAACTTTAGGCACTTTTGAATCCTTATCCGATTTATCAAGCAAATGATTATAGAAGATATTTGTAGAACGAATCTGACCTTTTGAGAAATCAGTTGATCTATTAAATTGTTTAGAAGAAATGTTTTTAAAACTCGAACTTGAAGCAGTTTTAAAAGAGCATTCAGAATCATTTGAATCAACAAATGGAGTCTGAAAGATAGTATCAGGACTGACCTGCTTTGAGACACCAATTTTAAAAATGATGTCTTCAAGTTCTTTAACTTTGTTTATCAAAACATTTTTCTCTTTAAAAATTAGATCAAATTTCTTTTGGAGATCAGATTTGATCAATTGATCCTTCATAATATTAGCTGATAAACCAGATAATCTTTTGGTAAGATTAAGAATCGCATCTTCAAAATATTTGCGTTCCGATTCAAAATCTTTTTCCAAAAACTTTCTCTTATCAGTAATCTCTTTGAAAGTTTCCATATTTTTCTTTTTAAGGATTTTATTTTCCTTTTCAAAGAGATTTTCCTTTTCCGTGAAATCATTTCTTTCATTTTCCAAAACATTTTCTAATTCGGAGATTTTCACGGAAAGCTCAGAACTTTTAATCTCAAAAGATTTGCGTTCAGTTTCAAAAACAATTCTTTCTTTTTCTTGCTTCTCTTTTTCAAGATATAAAACTTTTTCAAAGTCGGAGACTTGTTTTAAAAGTTTTATGAATTTCAGTTCAATTATTTCCTTCTCTTTAAGAAATTTCTTTGAAGAAAGGGACTCTCTTTCACGTTCAGAAAGCTTTTTCTTCAATTCAACGTTTTTACCTTCCAACGTTGTTCTTTTCTCTTGAACTTCTTTTAATTGAACTCGTAAATGTAAGTTCCAGTTCACTCTCTTTTCTTCTCTACTCTTCATATCAGCATTTTCACTTTGAAGAGTTGTTACTTTCTCTTGAAGTTTCTCGATTTGATCGTGCAGACTTGAGTTGTCTTTCTTTGTTTCAAGACCTACAATATAAACTTCAAGATCAGTAATTCTTTTAGTAAGTTTAGCATTTGAAGAAGAGATGTCTAAAATTTGTCTCTTCAGATTAGCATTTTCTTCCTCTTTATTTAACATAGGAGCTGAAGGAATTGAAGTATTAGATTTAAGAGTTTGCTTCAAACCTTCACTACTAGATTTAACAAAAGTTTGAGATATTGGAGATATTTCTGTTTTAAGAACTTGCTTCAAACTTTCATTATTAGATTTAACAGAAATTTGTGATATTGGAGGTATTTCTGTTTTAATAGTTTGCTTCAAACCCATTTCTCTCTTTGGTATTGCTAGAAGTTGATCTTTCAGAAAATCAAGCAGAAAGTGTATAATACACTATAAAAAAAATTATATAAACATTTTTCTTGAAAAACTCTTAAAGTGTATGAAATACACTATAGAAAAAATTTCTATATAAAAAATTTTCTCAATTCGGATCCAACACAAATCAGAAGATTTCGGATAAAGTTGGATGCGAAACCATATGAATTCGTATGTATAAGGATGCGAAACCAAGGATTTCGTATGTAGTTGGATGCAAAACCACAGATTTCGGATTGGCCTTGATGCGAAATCACTTGGATTCGGATTAAACTGGATGTGAAACCAATGATTTCGTATTCAACTGGATGCGAAACCACAAGAATTCGGATGTAACTTGATCCGAAACCAACAGAATCCGGATTACACTGGATGCGAAACCAACGATTTCGTATCCTTTAGGATCCGAAACCCAAACTTGTGAAAAAATTCAAAAAATAACAAATATCACTGTTCGCAATGTGATCCGAAACCAAGCTTGAACGATCCGAAACCCTGATGAATGATCCGAAACCCTCACTTAAACACCAAAAATCATTGAATCTGCCATAACCTTTTCAATTCTTGATCAATTGCAATGAAATTTGCACAGACTTGTTCGAATTTTGATTCCACACACTTTCTTAGTTAATCACAAATCCTAATTCGA
The DNA here is from genome assembly GCA_033807775.1 of Saussurea involucrata. Lineage (NCBI taxonomy): Eukaryota > Viridiplantae > Streptophyta > Magnoliopsida > Asterales > Asteraceae > Saussurea > Saussurea involucrata. The sequence goes on along the minus strand of CM066314.1, from coordinate 62,992,890 downwards.
TCAATTTAATCGAATTAAGATCCAAAACGGTAAGAATATGGTTTTCGAACAAACAGATCTAAATTGATGAATTTGATGATTTCTGTGCAGAATTTGGTATAGATCCTTGAATTAAAGATGATCAGGAATGAAAATCGAGTGTAGAAACGTCAAGAATCAATCCAAAAGATAAAAAATGGCAGAAAAGATGAATTCTGGATGAACAGTAAATGAAGAACAATCAGAAATTATGATGAACAGTAAACGATAAGTGATCCGAATCCATCAGGTACAGTGTAAAAAATCTCTAAAATGGTCTGAATCTGCTTGAATTTCCTGTTTGAGCTCTGATACCAAATGATAAACCCAGATCTAGCAATATAACACAATATCAAGTAGAGAGAATCTAGAGAGCAAATGTGTCATCCATATATTGACCAATGATTACAAAATGACATTAAGCATGAAGTGTTGTAGAATTAACAAAAGGATCTTCTTTATATAGTAGGGCCATGACATGTCCATGCCTCTACATAGAAGATACAGTTCAAAAGATTAATACTGTCTTGATAGCTACAAAGTGCTCTAACAAGTTTGACTTGTGGTAGTATTGTAATTTGAGTGTTTCAGTTGAAACCCGATGTACTTTTAGATGGCTGAAGTATTAGACTCGTGGATTTTCCGATAACTTTAGTAGTGAGTCGTTCGTTTCTGCGATCCTTGAGTTGGAGGTTTGGACGATTTTTTTTGCATCTGAGTTATGTGGAACTCTTGGGATACCGCTTTGATATCCATTGTCTAATAAGGGTAAGCTCGATGAGTGAGTTTTGCGAGTGAAGTATAGGTTGTGGTTCGAGTCATTGTGTGATGTTAGGTGGCAACTTTTGGATTTTGAGGCCTAGATCCGTTGAAGTACTGTTGGGTCACCTAAAACTTGAAGATGACCTCCTGATCTTTCATTTTTACAGCATACCATACATAGAATATTTTAGGTTCTTTATAGCAGCTTAGTTATACATCAAATGTTCGGTGAAGTCAAAGATCAGCCGAAAAACAAAGAAGAAGTGTATCTGTGAAAGCAGATTGAAGATGGACTTTTCCACCCAAAACTAAGCTGCCCAGCCGATCTAGAGATCGCCATCGCCAGGAGTGATCGGCCATGATCTCATCGGCCATGATGAGATCGGTCAGGTCACCGCCGATCACAAAATCATCGGCCGATGAGGTGCACGATGTGTGTGTATGTGCCTATCTGTTCCTCCATTTTCTCCTCCAATTTTGTCTTTGATGAATTGGTGAGAATCCCTTCGGCACATGCACTTGTACTTTTCTTGCAAAGTATATTTGCGATATCTTGCATTGATGGGGACATTCTCTGGTGATCAGAAAAAGATTGTTTGGTTTTTACATCTTTCTCAGGAAAGGTCCACACCAAAGTCTGCAGGTCAACACTTCAAGACAAAAAGGACATCCTGTACTACACAAGGACAACCTGCTCTTCTACCCCTGCTTGACAAGTGTCCCATGCGTTTAATGCTTATGGGACTATATAAAGAGGAAGACCCCTACCTTGCAAGATAACCAATTCACAAGTTCACAAGTTTTCTAAGTGCTCCATCGGCAAACTTTTCTCTCTCTCTCTCTCTCTCTCTCTCCAGAGAATTGTTGTTGAATTTTCTAAGTGTAATTTTCAATAGTTCTTTATTCTCTTTGTGTAAGATTGTTTGAACGGATTTTATCTGTTCTCCTCCACAACAATCAAAAGTTTTCTATATGTAATTCTTGATTTTATATCAACAAGAACTAAATTAAAGTGAAAATTTTGTGTATTGTATTCAACCCCCCCTTTTTCTACAATACTTGGTACTATTGCTGCTATATAGTTGGGACCAACAAGTGGTATCAGAGCAGGTTAGTTTAATCTAATAAACTTGATCTGTAATGGCATCATCATCTTCTTTAAACAATGCTTCTTCTTAAAACTCCACTGTTGGATCATAAGACAATGGCTCCATAGCCAAACCACCAAAGTTTAACCCCAATAACTTTTCTTTGTGGAAAATCCGTATGATGCTCTTCTTAGAAGGAGTTGACACCAGATATCCCACCATACTTAGTGAAGGACCCCTTATTCCTAAAGTATGGGATCGTTATAATGCCCAAAAGACAGATAAAGGAGAGGGTGCTGATGATTCTTCTGAGGAAGAATGAACAACAGCCACTGGGAGATATATAATCAAAGATCCCAGTAGGTACACTGATGATGACAAGCGTCTTGTCGCTCTTGATACTAAAGTCAGAGCCAGCATTGCCATCTCTCTCTGCCTGATGAGGTCTATCACTCTCTTGTGAACTTTCCCACTGCTAAGGAAATGTGGTCCACTCTGTGTGTTCTTTATGAAGGTGTGTCTTAAGTGAAAAAGAGCAGAAAGATTGCTCTTGTTAGAAAATATGAACTCTTTTCTTATGAGAAAGGAGAATCACTTTCAGACTACTACAATCGTTTTAATAGTCTTCTTAATTATCTTAAACTGTTGGGTCGAATTTATGATAATGAGGAAGTCATGTGCAAGTTTATGAATTGTCTTCCTAATTTTTGGGAAAACATCTTCACATGCATCAAGACAAACAAGGATCTTGACTTTATGCCTTTCACTTCTCTTTATGGAACTCTCTTTATGTATGAGCAAACTAAGTTGCAATGGAAGTCTATCATTAAAGATATAAAGAGCTCTCCTCTAGCTCTCGTAAGTGATACTTTCAAAAGAATTGAGTGTATCCCAAGAATCGTCTACCCTTCTGATTCTGACCACAACAGTCAGGAAGATCCCAATGATCATTCGAAGGCATATCTTAGGGATGCTGATGATGAAGGTGAGGAAACCTCTGTTGATCAAATGGAAGATGGTATAGCCATGCTGGCAGGTTATTCTAAGCATAAATCTCGCTTTTCTTCAGGTAGATCTAAATTTTCTAGAAAGTCTTCTCAAAATTTCCCCAAGCACTCTTCAAATGATAAATCAAATGAGGAATGCTTTAAATGTGGGAAGAAAGGTCATTTTGCCTTTGAGTGTAGAAGCAATTTTTCTGAAAAATCTAAGACCTCTTCCTTTGGTCGTTTTTCTTCAAAATCTAGCAGATCGAGGCCAGAAACAAATTTCTCTTCTTCACAAAAATTTGGCCAACCCGTTTCTTTTGCAAACTCTGAACGTGCTGAAAAGTACAAATCTAAATATAAGAGAGAAAAAATGAATTTCTTTCCAAAAAGGGAAAAGGTCTGCTGGCCGAATATCATGACTGGGCATATGAACCCACATCTGACAGTGATAAGGACATGGCTAACATTTGCTTCATGGGAAAAATTAATGACATGAATGACTGTGAGGAACCTCCTTCCTCTATGGCTTTGATCCCAACAGAGTGTTCTACCTCATCTACTTAGGTGCATCCCTTTGTAACACCTCGAATTTTCATTGTATTTCATTTTATTTTAATATGAATGGGGTCTATTTGTAATTTAGTCTAAGTTGTGGACTAATTGTAAATATAAACTCCAGGGTTGAAATTGTAATTGGACCAAAGTTTAAAGTTAATATTGAATATTAACGTGAGGGTCTAGTTAGTCATTCTTGAAAGTAGAGCTTACCTTAAGTGTGGGTAAGCAGTATCTTTTGAGAAATATCTCAAAAGTGTTCTTGTAGAAGTCGGTTGAGAGAAAGAAGAGAAAGAAGAAAGTGAGAAGAAGAAAATCAAGAACTGTGATTTTGTGGTAAGGGTTTGAATCCATCTTCTGTATTTTCTAAATCAATCTTAGTAACATCAGTTGAATCATCTTTCTTTGAAGATTGTTGAACCAGAGAAGAGAAAGATTGGAATTGTTGGGTTAAAACTCCTTTCAAGGTGAGTTCATCTAATCATTTTAAACATTAGTAGTTGAAATTGAATTAGATTATGCATATAAAATGTCTGAATGATTTGGTACATTGATATGAATGAAAGTTGAGCAACAATCCTAATTTATATGAATTATTAGAGCAATTTTGACATGAATCGAACGACTCAAAATCGAAGTCCCGGTATGTAATTAATTCTGGAACTGGGTTGGATTCCGGAAGTGAACCGGATCCGGAACTGGGTTGGAATCCGGAAGTGGACTGGATCCGGTATTGGGCTTGTGATCCAGAATCGATTTATTACCGGAAGTTGGGTTAGTACCGGAATTGAGCCGGAGTATTGGATCCGGAATTAATTTCCGGAATGGGCCGGAGTATTGGATCCGGAATTAATTTCTAGAGTGGGCCGTGATTATTGGAATCCGATATTAATTCCGGAATGGACCGTGAGTTTGGGTTCTGGTATTAAAATTCGGAAGTGGGCTTCGAGTTGTTTAGATCCGGTATTAATTCCGGAAGTGGGGTTTAAGGTCCATTATGGTTTTTTTTAGGAAACGAATTCTATTGAAATTATTATCTCATTTTGGATCGAGTTTCGGAATCTTTTTCTAAATATAATTTTTAGAAGAGGAACGTTTGAGGGTACAATAGGCTATCCGGTGTTCTTAGAATCGATAGTGTTATGGGATGTGGTGTGATATGTTTTGATACATACGCATAAATAAGTGTAATGGATCCATAGGCACTGATAGTATTTATAACGTGGAATAGGCATAAAGAAACTTGTAATTCCCGTTGACCTATAATGTGGATTTTAATTCCCATTTCGAGAGGTCATGAGAAACGAGGAATAAATTGTAATTCCCGTTGACCTATAATGTGGATTTTAATTCCCATTTCGAGAGGTGATGAGAAACGAGGAATAAATTGTAATTCCCGTTGACCTAAAATGTGGATTGTAATTCCCATTTCGAGAGGTGTTGTGAAATGAGAAATAGGCATAAAGTAATTTGTAATTCTCATTTCGTAGTGTAGAAATCGAGGAATAGGCATAAAGTAAATTGCAATTCTCGATTTCTATGGGAAGGTCAGAGATAGGCATAAAGTAGTTTGTAATCTCTACTTTCAGTCCAAGAAATAGGTATAAAGTAACTTGTAATTTCTTGGATAAGAGCAATGATCTAGAATCTGCATTGATTCGTAGTAGGCTCTTGATTGTGATGATATGATTTACTGAATGTTAGTCATATTCATGGGATCGGGTATGTTCCCATCATTGGGATGAGCACGTGTACGGTAAGAATGGTGGTGAACCAGTTTTGTTTATATGCTTTGGATATCTGAGTTTTCAAAGTTGTTAATGTTTTAATTTGAATTTGGATGTTCTCACCAGGCGTAAGCCTAATCGTTCAAATTAAATTTTCTTACCAGGTACAAGCTCAGGGAAGTAATGGGAAGTGGGGCGAGTGCTTTTGAGTATTCGACTTTTGAGGATAAATGGAGGAATTAACTGAGGCGAGGAGTTTTTGGATGGATTGCTTAGATAACCCATTTAATCTAATTATAGTTGACATGATTAGATTAATAGGTTATTTAGAGAATTCAACATTTGTAAATATGAATCCTCATAGTTAATTCTCTTCTTATATATAAAAGTTTAGATGATATTCTGATATACCTTGTAAATTTTGAGGTTCAAATTGGCCCTTATTTTTAGGGTGTTACAATATGGTATCAGAGCTGAAGTTTAAGCGAACTAGGTGTTTGGGTAAAATTTCACCAGTCTCGACCACGACCAAAACAAGGAAACATTTATTACACTTTTCCATAATAAGGTTAAATCATAAAAACTTTATCTTTTGACCAAAGATTGAAATAGAAAGTTATCCACCTCACAACACTCGACCATGACGTCGTCCAGTTCACACGACCGTCGTATGGAACCTCACGACCTCGACCGACTAACGTATGACATTTATGTTACATTTTCACTTGTTTAAATGCAGGATTAATATCATTAATGACCAACAGCCATAACTGACAGAGGCAATTACGAGCATTGAATTCAGCAACCGTTACGACCGTTACCAAGAGTCTTTATGGAGTCATTCAAGGCACTCAAAGACTATAAAAGCAAAGGCAAGAACATCATTTCACGTATCTGGGATCATCTCAAATATCTCGAAATATCTCAGCACAACCAAACTCTCAAGAACACTCGAAGAAAAGAATTCTCTCTCAACAGATCGCTCTCGACGCACGACTTATACGCACGACGCCCAATCCTTACACGCGACGCACCAGTTTCTTACCCACGATTCACTTGTTATTTTACATTTCAAGTCTTTACTTCATTTGTATTGTAATTATTGTACCTCCGACACCCGAAACATAAGGACATCGCCCCTGTTTGGCGATCATAGTGCAGCGACGACCTCCAAAGTCGTCCACGGGTTTTTTCCTCGTTGGGGTTTTTCCCGCGTCACCAAAATCTTTGTCTTATTTACTTTTCCTGTCTTTGTCGTACGGTTTGTCGAAAGATTCCCATTCTTTAGTTGTTAAGCTCCACAATCAACCTTAAGTTATCCTTCTGGACAATTTTTGGCAATAACAGTTTGGTGCCCACCGTGGGGCCCCATCTAGAGAAAATCTTCGACAAACGTGCGCCTTACTATCGTTTTCTTGGAGTTTCCTTTCTTTTCTTTTTGAGGAAAATGGCAGATGATGGAAACCAAGAGCAGATCATTGCCCAGATGCATGGGGAGCATGAGAATGCGCAAGATGCCCCGGGGGCAGTCAACGATTATCGCCTGGAAGAAGTCACCCTGGATCAGAGCAGCCTGACCAGAAAGTCCTTGTAGGGTCGTCCCTCGATCCCTGCCTAAAGGACAAACTCATATCTTTTTTGCAGGAACATGCCGACTGTTTTGCCTGGTCGCATGAAGACATGATTGGCATAGACCCTGGTGTCATTTCCCATAAGCTCAATGTGGACCCGTCATTCAAACCTGTCAAGCAAAAGCGGCGGAAATTTGCTCCTGAAAGGAATAAGGTGATAAATGATGAGGTCGACAACCTTCTCAAGACAGGAAAAATACGAGAAGTAAAGTACCCCGACTGGCTTGCTAATGTCGTGGTCGTGGCAAAGAAAAATGGCAAATGGAGGGTCTGTATTGATTTTACAGATCTCAACAAAGCCTGTCCAAAAGATCCTTTCCCATTGCCACATATCGATGCCATGGTCAACGCGACAGCAGGACATGAACTATTGACGTTCATGGATGCTTATTCTGGATACAATCAGATCCTGATGCACGTCGAGGACCAAGAAAAGACTGCGTTCATGACAGATCGATATATCTACTGTTATAAGGTCATGCCTTTTGGACTAAAAAATGCAGGTTCTACCTACCAGCGCCTGGTGAATAAAATGTTGAAGGATCATCTTGGCGACACAATGGAAGTGTATATCGACGACATGCTAGTCAAGTCAAAGAATGCAGTCGACCACGTCGAACATTTGAGGCAGTCGTTCGACATCCTTCGGGAGTATAGCATGAAGCTCAACCCGACAAAGTGTTCCTTTGGTGTCAGTCCTGGGAAATTCCTAGGTTACATGGTCACTCGACGAGGAATCGAAGCCAACCCAGACCAGATCAGAGCTATCATCGAAATCAAATCTCCGAGAAATTTCAAAGAGGTCTAAAGGCTCACTGGTCGGGTGGCTGCTCTGAACAGGTTTATCTCTCGATCCTCAGATAGATGTCATTTATTCTATAACGTCCTCAGGAAAAATAAAGGCTTCGACTGGACCGACGATCACGAGCAAGCGCTGCAAAAATTAAAAGAATACATGACGTCGCCTCCTTTGTTGTCAAAGCCTGATGACCATGAGGTCTTGCAGCTATATTTGACTGTTAGTCCTAATGCAGTAAGTGCCGCGCTGACACGAGAAGATGAAAAGCAGCAACTGCTGATCTACTATGTAAGTAAATCCCTTTTGGACGTTGAAACCAAGTATTCCTCAATGGAAAAACTACTCTTGTCGCTTGTTACAGCCGCAAAGAAATTGCGACATTATTTCGAATCACATCCGATTACTGTCGTTACTAACTATCCTCTTAAGTCTGTCTTGAGAAAACCTGAGTTGACAGGTCGATTGGCGAAATGGAGCATATATCTCAGCAGTTACGACATCGATTTCAAACCCAGGACAACAATCAAGTCGCAAGCACTAGCTGATTTTATCGCCGACGTTACTCCTGAATTGGGGAAAGAAGCAGAGCTCGAGGTGTCTACTGTGGCGACTCACGACGATGTACCTTGGACCTTACACATCGATGGGTCGTCCAACGTTAGGGGTTCGGGACTTGGCGTCGTCTTAAAGTCGCCATGGGGGGGGGGGGGGGGGGGGCAAGATGGTGTACTCCGTTCGATGCGATTTCAAAACCACCAACAACGAAGCCGAGTACGAAGCCCTAATCGTGGGAATGAATATGGCCCACGACTCGGGGGCAACCGCGCTACATGTCAAAAGCGATTCTCTTCTGGTCGTGAATCAGATGAATGGAGAATTCGTAGCCAAAGATTCAAAGATGACAGCGTACCTAAAGGTAGCAAAAGAAAAATCAGAAAAATTGAAATCATTTTCTATTGAGCAGATTCCGAGGGATCAGAATACTCAAGCCGACGCTCTAGCAAACCTTGGGTCTGCTCTAGTCGAACCAATTTTCGACAGTATTCATATGATCCACCTAGCGACGTCATCCATTGAAAATGACGATGTCGTCCAGATCGAAGAACAAGAAGATGACTGGTCGTGCGACATCCGAAATTTTCTCATGCACGACCAACTCCCAGAAAACAAGATAGAAGCTCGGAAGATCAGATTCAAGGCATCCAGGTATGTCGGGATCGAAAATAGACTCTATCGACGATCATCGACAGGCTTAAACCTGAGATGCGTCATCAGTAAGAGTCAAGTTCAGAAGATCCTTCAAGAAATACACGATGGGGAGTGTGGCAATCACTCAGGAGGTCGCAGTTTGGCTAATCGTATCTCCCGACAAGGCTACTTTTGGCCAACACTGTGACAAGATGCCGTAAGGTACATCCAGAATTGTGATCCTTGTCAACGACATTCAGGTACGTCCCTCAAACCTTCTGAACCTTTACACTCAACATTGATCCCATGGCCCTTCATGAGATGGGGGATGGACATTGTCGGCAAGCTACCACCTGCCCCAGGGCAAAAGGTATTTCTCCTCGTACTTACAGATTATTTTTCCAAATGGGTAGAAGCAGCTGCCTTTTCCCAAATTCGGGACAAGGAAGTCGTATCTTTTATCTAGACTAACATTATATCCAGGTTTGGGATTCCATCCGAAATTGTCTGCGACAATGGATCCTAATTCATAAGCAACAGGACTCGACAGTTCTGTGAAGACCGCAGCATCAAGCTGACGACTTCGACACCCAGGTATCCCAGACAAATGGACTTGCTGAGTCGAGCAATAAGACCATCATTGCTTCAATTAAGAAGAGGTTACAAGCCGCAAAGGGAAGGTGGGTCGAAGAGCTCCCTTCGGTCTTGTAGGCGAATCGCACGACGCCACGCACGTCCACAGGACAAACCCCTTTCTCTTTGGTCTATGGTTGTGAAGCAGTTCTGCCGGTCGAGGTTCAGCTCCCGACCTCAAGACATACTTCCGTCGACCATAATCTAGTTGTGTTGATCCAAACCCTCAGTGATTTGATAATGACTCTTTAAGAAACACTTAGTGAAAATTGTAAGTAGACAATATGTATTAGAGTTTCACTATCGCTGATAAGTACTATGTCTCTACAGTACCGCTGATAGGAAACTCATGTTCATTAAATTATGTTCAGCGACACTGTTCATCAATAAAGCACTGAGCCTGTTCAGTCTTGTTGGTGATCGCTGATAGTTTTAGTTGTTTACCTATGATCCTTGAAGACAACTTTCACGTCAACAAAGGTTCTACGCTGAAGTCGAAGATCAAGCCCAAGAACCAGCGACAAGTCTACTAATGAACTGATGCGGATATCAGTGAAGACAAGACATGTCCACTCAACGTGAAGTTTCAAGTAGAAAACTTCAGCGATCACTGAGCTTTGTCACTCGCTGATAAAGTACTGTTCAGTGAACGCTAATCATGAAGTTTCCTCTACAAGTTACTTTTGTCTTATCCCCTTGCACGTCTCCATACGAACTGTCAGAACGGACATCCCTTTTGTCCAGAATCGTACAACCAACTCTGATTCTACACTGTACATCATGCGGCTACTAAGGTTGTCTACAAAGGTCAAACCATGCAACCAATCAGCTGCTGTCATGTGTAAAGTTGAACTGCTATGCATTAAATGCATGCATTATATAAAAAGAACTCTACTTCATAAATGAAGTGCTCGGCCATTCTTCTTCTCTCTACTACTTAGTGTTAGAATATTAGTCTTTAATATTCTTATCTCCTTTCTGTCTTAATTCTAGTGCAAGAAACTCAGTGTTCTCATAACTTGTTTAGATTAGGTTTAATCCTTAATCTTGTTCCGCAACAAGTTGTAAATTGTTTGATAAATATCAATAAACAATTTAGAAAAGTAAAATATGTGTGTTTGTATTCAACCCCCCGCCCCCTTCTACAAACTTGTATAACCCTTTCGGGACCAACAAGTGGCATCAGAGCAGATTGTTTAATCTCATAAACAAGATCTTGCTTATACTAATCTTTTCTCTTCCTTACTATTTCTCATTATGACTATCAACACAAACACAAACTATATTGACAATGGTTCTCTTGCAAAGCTCCCTAGATTTTCCAGAGATAACTTTAATATATGGAAAAATAGGATGATACTCTTCTTAGAAGGTGTAGACCCTACTATGCCTTATTACATCGAAAACGGCCCATATATTCCTGTTAGAATTGATCCTGAAGTTCCACACAATGCTACTAGAGCTGCCATTCCTGAAAGATTGGTTCCCAAGGAAATTCATATGTGGACTGATGAAGATAAGAAGAAAGTGTCTATCGACACCAAAGCCAGATCCATTCTTTCTATGGCTCTTCCTGACGAAGTCTACCATTCCGTCATGAACCTGAAAACCTCCAAAGCCATGTGGGACACAATCTGTGTTCAATATGAAGGTACGTTTGAAGTCCAGGACTCAAGAAAGATCAACCTGGTAAGACAGTACGAAAGCTTCATTTGTGGTAAGAATGAATCTCTCTCTGAAGTACATCAGCGGTTTAACTGTTTAATAATAGATCTGAAAACCGTTGGTAAGGAATATTCTAACTTTGAAGTTCTGACAAAGTTCTTAGAATGTTTACGTGAAAGCTGGGACAGTTATTCAATGTGTCTCAAGCTATCTAAGGATCTAAAATCTATGACTCTTTCTACCTTATATGGCACTATGCTCAATCATGAGCAGTCGAGTCATCTTAAGAAGAATCTACTAAAAGATTCCAAAAGCACCCATGTTGCTTTAAATCTCAGAGTCACCTTCCACTCAGCGATCCACTGTCACTATCACTGAGTTGGAAACTAACTCTGAATGCTCATCAGATGCTGATTCTTCAGATCTTGATGAATCTATGGCTCTCCTATCTAATAAGTTCAGAATTTTTCGCCAAAAAGAAAATTTTCAAAAAGAACAAACCTCTCGCACTCACTGACAAGCCTAGATCATCAACTCCTGTTGATAAGGCTACTGCTACTTGCTATAACTGTGAAAAGATAGGACATTTTGCTAGCGAGTGCAGGTCAAAGAAAGTTTATAGAACCTCAGTTTTCTCCAAGAAATCCTCTAACCCCAGGGCTAGAGATGACAAGTACAACAAGCTAAAAGAAACTATGCAAAGCTAAAAGGCTTTATGAAGAAAGGCAAAGGCCTGATGGCTGACTATGATTGGGCTGCTTCTGATGAAGAAGAATCATCTGACTCTGAAGATGATGATGAGGCCAATCTCTGTCTCATGGCCAAATGTGAAGATGAGGAAGAAAATTCTGACATTCCTTCTACTTCAGCCTCTGCTACCAAGGTATCACCTTCTTTCTTTACACATATTTCAGATATTGATGAAGCTGATAGTCTTCGAAAGATCGATCTCCTGACTATGAGTTTATATGATGCCATGAATGGTAAAACTGTTATTCAAAATCAAAACCTTGATCTCGCTGAACAACTTAAAAATTGGCACCTTCAAATAGAAAAGCTTTCTAAAATTGAAGAAGATTTAAAAGATCAAGTTCATATAAATCAGCTAGTCAAAATCGAGCGCGAAGAAGCTATCGCTGCATTAAAAGCTGAAAAGGCTAATGTTGAAGGATGGTGTAAATCCTCAACAACGATCAATGAGATAATTAAGTCTCAGATTCCCCTGAGTGACAAACGTGGTCTTGGTTACAAAGCTGACACAGAAAAACCAACCACTGATCATTCCATGCCTAAGTTTGGAATGTTCATATCCTCAATCCCTGACACTTCCTCATCTCAGTGTTCCTCTTCAAAAACTCACATCCCTGAGGAAAAACCTACCTTAATCACTAAAGATAAAGGTAAAGAAAAAGTTTTAAATCAAAAACCTCAGAAGGGTACCTTTGTACCAAAACTGAAGGCTTCTAACGCTTCAGTGACTTATCCCTCTACTTCTAAGAACAAGATCCCTGGATTTATTCAGCGATCTACTCCTAGAATGAGAGTGGATATTATTGGTAAGAAATCCGAAGAACTGATTGTTCCTCCCATTTCCAATGCCAAAGGTATACTTGGTGCTGGCCCTGCTCATTTAAAAATAAAGGGTAAGCATGCAAATGGTCCTAAAGCTACTTTTAGCTATAGGAAATGTTATCACTGTGGACTTACCGATCATATTGCTAGTAAGTGCCCGACAACCACCAAAGCTGAAAAATTAGCTAAGGTGAAGATTTCTGCCCCCAAGGCAAAGAAGACCACTGAGGTTAAGAAATTAACCAAAGTGAAGACAAGTTCTGAAGCTGAATCTTCAAATGCTGCGAAGATTGCTGAACCTTCCACTTCCTCTACCACCACTGACAAGTGTGGACCCATGGTTAAATGGGTGCCCAAGTCAAACTAATCTTCCTTTGTTTGCAGGTTCGGAAGGGTATCTGGTATCTTGATAGTGGATGCTCTAGACACATGACTGGAAAGAAAAATCTGCTCACTGAATACATGGAAGAGAAGGGTCCCTCAGTGACCTTCGGTGGAAATGGAAAAGGCTATAACCGAGGTTTTGGTGTACTCTCAAATGGTACAACAACCTTTGGAAGAGTTGCATATGTTGAAAGACTGAAGCATAATCTTCTAAGCATTACTCAGCTATGTGACAAGGATAACAAAGTGATTTTCACTAAGGAATCCTGCTTTGTCACTGATAAAAAGGAGAAGATAGCTCTCAGCGGTTATCGTCTGGAAAATGTTTACGTTATAAACATGGACTCCACAGCCACTGAGAACTCCTGTTTCTTCTCAAAAGCCTCATCTGATGTCAACTGGCTATGGCACAAGAGGCTCTCTCATCTCAACTTCAAGACACTAAATACTCTTTCTTCTAAAGAGTTAGTCACTGGTCTACCTCATCACTCATACGCCAAGGAGTCCTTATGTTCAGCGTGTGAGAAAGGGAAACAGACCAAAGCAAGTTTCAAATCTAAGAAAGTTTCCTCAATGTCATCTCCTCTACAACTTCTCCATATGGATTTGTTTGGCCCTGTTAACAAACAATCTATCGCTGGAAAGAAATACACACTGGTCATAGTTGATGAATTCTCTCGCTATACCTGGGTAATGTTTCTCCGTTCTAAGAGTGACACCCCTGAAGAACTCAATTCTTTTGTCAGGAAAATGGAAGTCCTGAACAACATGACCGTTCGCTCAATAAGGAGTGATCATGGGACTGAATTCAAAAATAGTTCTCTTGATTCCTTCTTTGAAAGTAAGGGTATTTCTCACAACTTTTCATCAGTGAGAACACCGCAGCAAAATGGAGTCGCTGAAAGAAGAAATCGAACTATCATCGAAGCTGCACGTTCAATGCTCAGCGATTCTCACCTACCTACTCAGTTTTGGGCAGAAGCCGTCAACACTGCTTGTTTTACTCAAAACAGGTCGCTGATTGTCAAAAGATTTAAGAAGACATCCTATGAACTTTTCCATGGGAGAAAGCCTTCAATTAGATTTCTTCACATCTTTGGATGTCAGTGTTTCATACTGAACAACATAGATGCCCTTGGAAAGTTTGATCCTAAGGCTGATGATGGAATCTGTTTGGGCAAAAAATCACGTCGTACGACCACGACCAGAGCAAGTAAGACGCACGTTATAGTCTAAATCTTGTATTAAGATAAGGTCTCGACAAGAACCCAGAAAACATCCGTCGTCTCCCGTAAAAGGTAAGTCGTACGTCTCCCATGACGCTCGACCGTAGCATCGCCCGTCCCGTACGACCATCGCGTAAGATCATTGCACCTACGACCAAAGCTAACGTTAACCTTGTCTGTTACGTTTGTGACGTATTTAAAGCAGGAGTCAAAGCCATTAACAGCAAGTAGTCGTAACGGACGAAGAGCATTATGGATAATCACTCCGGCAACCGTTTCCGACCGTTGTAGCCGTTAATCAAAGCATTCAAGGAGCTAATTAATGGCACAAAGACTATAAAAGCCAAGCTAGAGCCTCATTTCAAGGCCCCATCAGTTGAACATCCAAGACACACAGCGATCATCAGTGAATTTCACCAAACAGCAGAGAAAATCATCCAAACTCATAGCAAAGAGCATTCAAACTTTGGAGATCTAGTACTGAAAGCCAGAACCTTACAGCGAACTCAAGAACACTCGAAGGAAAGCTCAAGTTATCTCTCTCGACGCACGGCAGCAGCTTTCGACCAACAGTTACTTACACTTTGTATTCACACACGACAAACACCTGTTTTTACATTCAAACACTTGTACTTTACATTTTGAAGCATTTCCTTCATTTGTATTGTAATCATCGTACGACCGACGCCAGCACCAAGGACATCGCCACTGATTGGCGACCATAGTATAGCGACGACATCCACTGTCGTCCGCAGGTTTTTTCCTCGTTTGAGGTTTTTCCTGCATCATCAAATCCCTTGTCTCGTTTATTTTTTCCCTCGTCACACGTCTCGTCGAAATATCCTTTCTTTAGTTGTTTAAGTCCACATCGACCTTAAGTTGTCCCTTAACAGTTTGGCGCCATCCGTGGGACCTCATCTAGAGAAAATCCTCGACGAACGTGTACCCTACTAACAGTTTCTTGGAGTTTTTTCTGCTCTCTATTACAGGAACAATGGCAGCCCCTGGAAATCCGCAGCAAGCTGTTGCTCAGATGTATCAGGAGCTCGAAGTCGCCAGGAATCAACTCAATGCAATGGCAGAGCAGAATCGCAAAGCATCTGAAGAGATCGTGCGGCTAAGGAATCCTTTTGGATCCCAGAATGGTCCTAGACCATTCATCCAGAATCCAGGTCCGGAGCCAGGCCCGCCCGCGTAGAATCCACATCCAGGTCGATTCATTCAGAATCAGCAGCCGGGTCCGTTCATTCTGAATCCCCAGTCTGGGCAGATTCCCCCTCAGCACATCCGACCACCACCCTTGAACAATGGATCCCAGCCGTTTCCCAACCGTTCCAAAGTGGTCCGCAACCTTTCCAGCAAGGATCGCAACCTTTCCAGCAAGGATCACAATCTTTCCAGCAGAGATCACAGCCATTTCAGCATGGACCACGATCGTTTCAGAATGGACCGCAGCAATTCCACTATGGGTCGCAGCCATATTTTGTTCCATTCAACAAGGACACCAATGGTTCGTCGCATGGTAATGGCACTAGTCCAGGGACTAATCCCTCGACAGGGGCAAATCTTGATCTTAACGATCCCGTCGCCCAGCGTTTGAAGATGTTAGAAGACCAAAATGAGCGAGTCCTGTCCTTGCTCGCCAAGTTGCCTGGGGCAGCCGTACCTGTCGACGTTGAGCCTCGCTCGGGGTATCAGGCGTCGCCTTTCATCCACGATATCACCACCGTCGAGGTCCCAAAGAAGTATAACATTCCTGCCTTCACTCCCAAGTATTCGGGTGTGACCGATCCAACCGAGCATGTCGCGCAGTACAAGCAGCTCATGTGGACAATCTCGATTCCACACATGTACCAGGAAGTATGCATGTGCAAGAGTTTCGGGGCGACTGTCACCGGTCCAGCTCTCCAGTGGTTGATCAATCTCAAACCCAAATCTATCGGGTCGTTCGCCGAATTGGTCAACCAATTCTCCCGGCAATTCGCCAGCAGTCGCAAGATGGAAAAGCAGACTAGTGATCTGTATTATGTCGTGCAGAAGACCAATGAGTCTATTCGAAGTTATTTCAATAGATTCAATGCCGAAATGATCAGTATCCGCGATTGTGACATCAAAACTGCGATCGAAGCTTATAAGCGTGGTCTAGACGATAGTTAAGGTCTATATACCGATCTAACCAAGTATCCCCCAGAGTTCAAGACAAAGGTTGTTTCCAGAGTAGAGCCAGCACGCCAAATCTCAAATGTTCATTTCAAGACGAAAGCAGAGGCCAAGACCGCGACTAAGTTTACTCAGTACCCCAAGATATCCTCTTACGGATTCAAAGGATCTACAAAGGACCTAGTCGAAGCTCTGAAAAGTTCCCAAGCGACCATTCGATGGCCAAAGAAGTCCGACCTGGACGATGCTAAGAAAGACAAATCAAAGTGGTGCGACTTCCACGTCGATTATGGTCATGCGACAGACGATTGTATCGCATTGAAGAAAGAATTTGCGTATCATTTCCCGAAAGGAAATCTCAAGGATATCATCGACGATGTCGCTGTTCCAGCTAATAGCCATCGACCATCGACCCCCGAGCACGTGAAAGTCGTCAATTGCATTACTGGTGGTTCAGACGTATGTGGTCTGACGTATTCCGCGGCCAAGCGTCATGCCAGTCAGGCGCCCGATGACCGGCCTATTCCTCGCTCGTCTAGACCCAAAGGAGATTTGGAGCTAGGAGCCATGAAGATTGTGTTCGACCACGTCGACCTTGGCGACTCGTATCAGAAGCATCACGACGGGTTGCTCATTCAGCTCATAGTCGGTAACTGTCTAACGCGTCGAGTTTTGATCGACGGGGGTAGCTCAGCAAATGTCATTTTTCTCAACACTATCAAAGCCATGGGAATCGATCACTCGGAAATCACCCGACGTTCGACGACTTTGGTCGGTTTCAATGGAGAAGCGACGAGCGCCTTTGGAGAGATAATCTTGCCCGTTTACGCCGGAGGAGTCAACAAGCAAACCAAGTTCAGCGTCATCGAATGTCCGTCGGCCTATAACATCATCTTAGGTCGACCATGGATCCATGATATGAAAGTTGTTCCATCGACATATCATCAAATGTTGAAATTCCCGACGCCATGGGGAATCCAGGAGATCAAGAGTGAGCCAAAAGTCGCTCGTGAATGCTACAAGTCTACCTTGAAGCCGAGAAAATAAACTGAAGTCGCAAGATCAAGCTCTCGACAGGTACGTTCTTCTACCCCTAAATTAATATCTTTTCCACAGGGATAAATCTACTATGGTGCCTCGTCGCACGACAACATAGTCGACCACAGGACAATATTTCTCCGTGTCATTCCGACATTTAAAACCAATCTTTTCCTCCCAAAAACAATTAGGTAATAAATGACAGGGGGCAAATAGAGAGAACAGTCGAAATCGTACGTTCTCTAACTCTTTTTCATACGATTTTTTCTCACAAAATGACTACTGACTTAAGCATCGGAGGGTCGTTGGCCAGCCAACGACCAACCCCCGACATCGTTTTACCGCAGAACCGCACGACAGCTTATCGCAGGATCGCACGGCAGCTTATCGCAGGATCGCACGACAGTAGTCATTAAGTCTACAATATGACTTTAAATTCACAAGGTCGCACGATATAAACGACCAAATCTATGATTTGATCATCCTTTACAGGGACATACGATTCAAATTAATCACACGACTTAGTCGTACGATTGCGAGGTCTAACGATCTCATGATCTAAGCCTCTTAACTTTCATACTCCGAATGTATGCTTTAGTCGCCTGTGCTTATGTTTATACACACGATTTAAAAGTCTTATGGATTACGTACCAGTTATTGTGTTACAATGAATGCCTTAGTCGCATGGTTCCTAGATTCAATTTCATAATTGATATGGTACTTGTTCACCAAATATATAAAACTCAAGTTCAAACAAAAGTTCAAAGTTTCATTTACGAAACTGTCGGTTATATTCAAAAGAACTCGACTGCCGACGCTCGAGTATACAAAGATAAAATGGTTCGACCACCAACGGTCGAGACATGAAAAGACATAGCATTTCCTAAACCTAGAGAAAAGCGTCGATGGTAAGCTTTGCCCAAAAGTCTCGACCTTCGAAGCCCTGCCAATCCCGAAGAACTGATGCAAGGATCAAACGAGTATATTAGGAGTGGTCTTCCAACTCCTTACGCCTCGACATTCTGAGAATATGGCTCTAAAGATTAATGTTAAGGTTGGAGGAAGGAATATATCCTTCTCAACGATCGACCTCCACTCCAGCATTTCCTCTACCTTCACATATTTAATGAGAGGAAACAGAAGCATCTGCAAATTACAAAAGAAACATACTAAATGCTCAGCGAAAGAACTTCGATAACACAGGTTTTGAAAGAAAAACTTACAAAGAGCGCCAGTTCGGCTAAACACAGTCCAATCTCTTCAACAGAGATTCTTCGAAAACGCTCCTTGAAAGATAAGAGCTGATATTTCCCCAGATGCGGAAGTGACTCTGCCCTGACGAGGACATAGTCAATCAGGAGGGTTGACGACAACGCAAAGTTGTTCGTCGCCATAAACTCTCCCTCATTCTCTCCCGTCTTTACACCCTTGCCCCTGGCGACTGACGAAAGGGTCGACGAGGATGTAGAGAACATCGTCGCCAGTTGCGCAGTATGAAACACCGTCGCCAGTTGCGCAGTATGAAACATCGTCGCCAGTTATGCAGTATGAGACCTCGTCGCCGGTTGCGCAGTATGAGACATCGTCGCCAGTTGTGCAGTATCAACAGATCCAATCCAATCACTGTCCGTATCCAGCACATACCTCGTCTTCCATTTGCGATCATCGACAGCAGTGTTCAAAACTAAGTGCGAGGTAAGTCGCTCGATGATCAGGATAACTCGCCAGAACTGGGGCATCGGTTGCCTCGGTGAAAGATCGAATCCATGCATGAACACTTCGACCAAAGGCGAATACGGCCAGTGGAAGCCCATCTTAAACATGTACTCATATATCACGGCATATCCATCAGGACACATCTCCTGTCGAACCTCGCCAACCTTGCTTATGGTAATACACATGAGAATCCTTGCTAGACTTCCAAAGACGTCAAAATCTTTTTCATTTCTAATCGCACCTCTGGGCTCCATCGACATTCAGCTGGTAAGCATCATCATACGTCAGCATGACGTCACAACCTCGTTCCTCTTCCGACTTCTCGTTCACTTAGAAGCGGATTGGTCTAGTTCCACGACAACCAGGTAAGTCCCTCAACCCAGGTCACGAGCCTAAGCGTTCGACAAGCAAAATTTAAAACTTAAATTTGACATTCAATTTTCAAAATTTGGGGGCAAACTGTTTGGGCAAAAAATCACGTCGTACGACCACGACCAGAGCAGGTAAGACGCACGTTATAGTCCAAATCTTGTATTAAGATAAGGTCTCGACAAGAACCCAGAAAACATCCGTCGTCTCCCGTAAAAGGTAAGTCGTACGTCTCCCATGACGCTCAACCGTAGCATCGCCCGTCCCGTACGACCATCGCGTAAGATCATTGCACCTACGACCAAATCTAACGTTAACCTTGTCTGTTACGTTTGTGAAATATTTAATGCAGGAGTCAAAGCCATTAACAACAAGTAGTCGTAACGGACGAAGAGCATTATGGATAATCACTCCGGCAACCGTTTCCGACCGTTGTAGCCGTTAATCAAAGCATTCAAGGAGCTAATTAATGGCACGAAGACTATAAAAGCCAAGCTAGAGCCTCATTTCAAGGCCCCATCAGTTGAACATCCAAGACACACAGCGATCATCAGTGAATTTCACCAAACAGCAGAGAAAATCATCCAAACTCATAGCAAAGAGCATTCAAACTTTGGAGATCTAGTACTGAAAGCCAGAACCTTACAGCGAACTCAAGAACACTCGAAGGAAAGCTCAAGTTATCGCTCTCGACGCACGGCAGCAGCTTTCGACCAACAGTTATTTACACTTTGTATTCACACACGACAAACACCTGTTTTTACATTCAAACACTTGTACTTTACATTTCGAAGCATTTCCTTCATTTGTATTGTAATCATCGTACGACCGACGCCAGCACCAAGGACATCGCCCCTGATTGGCGACCATAGTATAGCGACGACATCCACTGTCGTCCGCAGGTTTTTTCCTCGTTTGAGGTTTTTCCTGCGTCATCAAATCCCTTGTCTCGTTTATTTTTTCCCTCGTCGCACGTCTCGTCGAAAGATCCTTTCTTTAGTTGTTTAAGTCCACATCGACCTTAAGTTGTCCCTTTGGTGCGATTTTTGGCATTAACAGAATCTTTCTTGGATATTCTTCAATCTCTAAAGCCTTCAGAGTCTTCAATCGAAGAAGACAAACTGTTGAAGAAACTATCCACGTCACCTTTGACGATGTTAGGGCAATATTTGGTTTAATAGAAGTTCAAGGGCTAAATGTTAATTCTTTATTTTGAGCTTTATTAGTGAACGGGCCGTGGGCTTGTTGCCACGAGCCCATTAGTATATAATCTTGTTTAGCTTAGAAAAATAAGCTAGTTGTCTATTTTGCTTTCCTAAACTTATTGTAAACACTCTCTCAATATTGAAAGCTAATTGGGTGACCAGTTGAAATCATATCGTCTGTTATTCATCTATTGATTTCTTATTGTTCGTTGCACGGATTTGAGACTCTCAATTGGTATCAGAGCAGACGGACAAATCGATTCAAAGTGTTCTTTCTGAATTCGGGTAAGTTTTCTGAACATACGGCTGTGTTCTTGATTGAAAATCCATATCTTGATTCTGTTGAAATTGATCGTTTTCGTTTATTGGATATTGTTAGCATCATTCTTATTGGTGATTCTGCATTTTGTCGCAATCTAATTCGATCATCTTAGTGGTTTTTAAGCAAAATTAAGTTCAAAAGTTTTTGGTTGTGTTCTTGCTAAAAATCGAATTTTTACCATCAAAACTTGTTGTTTTTGCTTCAAAATCGATTTGGGTTGTGTTTGGTCGAGTTCCTAACCTTTCAGGAACGATTTTGAACAATCCTAATCGATTTCCAATCGACATGGAAACCACAGCCGCAGTTACCGGATACCACAGCCGTGGTTACCGTGTTCAGCCGCAGTTACCGGGTAAGTTCTTATTTCTCAATTGTTACCGGGTAACTCCAAGTTACCGGGTAACTATCACTTACCGGACATTATTCACACTTACCGGACATCACTCCCGGTAAGTCTCACATACCGGTCAGCTCTCACTTTCGGTAAGTACCTTTCCCGGTAAGTCTCTCTTCCGATAAGTTCCATCATCCGGTAAATAGTTATTTATTTTTTGTTGTTATCGGTAACCTTTGATTTCAGTTACCACATCCGGTAACTATCTACACCTGGTAAGCCTAATCATCCGGTAACCTCATCGACCAGGTAAGTCTCAATTCTTTGCGTAGTTTTAATCTATCTGGTATCTTGTATCACCCGGTAACCTCTGTTACCCGGTAACTCAAGATTATCCGGTAACCTTCTGCAAAGTTACCTGTGTTTCATAATTTGATCCGGACACCTCCAGATCAGATAGCTTTCATCCGGATTCCTATCCGGTAAGTTCTGTTTGATCATTTCTTACCTGTTTCTAGTATATCACACTCTTAGAACCTGCGTTAGGACTTCACTCTTAGTGCCTTGCGTTAGGTTATCACTTTGAATCGAACAAATTGTCTGAAGATCACTCTAGTGCAACTAAAGATGACTTCACGTGACGCTCTTGCTATCGACACCGATTCCAAACCACCTTGCCTCTACCAAGGTGAGTACAGCCAATGGCGGGTCAGATTCATCATCTTCATCGAGTCGAAGGATAACTTCGAGTTTATTTGGCGAGCTTCAGAAAATGGACCAATTCCTGTACCAATGAAGACCCTTCCACCAGCTGCAGCAGGTGGTGATCCTCGCATCTTGAAAAAGACACTCACCGATATGACTGACGACGAGAGAGGCATGCTCGAAGGGGAAAAGCATGCTAAGAGGTATCTTGTTCAGGCTCTACCCAACACGATCTACACTGCCATCGACAGCTACAAAGATACAACAAAGGGCATGTGGGATCAGGTGGAGAAGATGATGTGCGGGAGCGAAGTCGGGAATCAGTTGAAGATAAACAGCTCCATAACCAAGTTCGATGGGTTTAAGCAGCGCGCTGGCGAATCACTCACCCAGACCTATGAACGCTTTTGTCTCCTTCTCAACGAGCTTAACAAGAACCATATCACTCGCTCCAACACGGAAAACGCGCTCAAGTTTCTCAACAACCTGTTGCCTGAATGGAAGGTATTTGCATCTCACGTCAAGCACAACCGATTGATGGAAAATGTTGGCATCCACGAACTCTATGAGACGCTTCTTCAAGACGAAGATGAGGTGTTGGAAATCCTGAACGAAAAGAAGTATGTATCTAAGCCGCCAGCTGATCCACTTGCTCTCATGTCTTCCAAACGAGGCAAATCTTCTGGGCGTCACTCCAAACGTGCCCAAAAGCAAAGCGAATCGGAGTCAGAACCTGAAGAAAAGGAAGACAGTGATTCTGATCCTGAATTAGCTGCCATCAAGAAAGCAATGGTCCTGCTCTCCAAGTCCTTCCAACATAAGTTCTACAAGCAACCGACGTCTAATAATCAGCGCTACTCCCCCTCCTCCAACAAGCGCCATGATTATAAGGACAGATATGAAGGAAAGAAGAAAGCTGGTGAACCCGACCAGTCTGACAAGAAAGAGAAGACAGAGAAAGATTACCTCAAGAAGAAAGACGAACCCGTGACTTGTTATAACTGCCGGAAGCTTGGTCATTTTGCGAAAGATTGTCGGAGGCCTGTTGTAAAGAATTCCCACTATTACAAGGCGAAGCTTGCATTGATAGAACCGAAGGAAGCCGGAGAAGCTTTACTTGTTGAAGACGATTACTGGTTGGGTCGTTCTGATGATGAAAACGAGTCTGATGGTACTGATGCTTTTATGGGCTATCACTCTCTCGCTGATGAAGAAAAAGCAAAGTCAAGTAAGGTATGTGAATCTACTTCTCAAGATTTCTTTGATCAAATACAATCTCTTGCTGAACGGATAGATTCCCATAAGGCCACTTCTAATGAACAACTGCTTGAGATTAGATCACTATCTGAAAAGCTAGATGTTCAAACGCGAATAACTTAGAAATATAAGTCCAAAAATGCTAACTTAAAAGAAAAATGCAAAAATCTTTCGATAGCACCTAAGGACTTAAGGGCCAAATTATCTGAACTTCAGTCACAGTTTGATCAGTGTGTGAATGAGAAAGCAGAAATTGTTTATCAATGTTCTGCTCTTCAAATTCAGCACAAGGAGTTTGTCGTTAAAATACTTGATCTTGAAACAAAACTCCACAAAAGAGGTCAAACTGATCAGACCATCCATATGAATAAACCCAAGGAGTTCACGTATTTTAACAAGGAATGGGGAATCGGATATGATAACCCACATTATTTGAAAAGGGTATATCCAAAAGACCTACACTGTATGATTTTGGTTGTTTTGGAATAGAGAAAATATATCCGGAATATGCTATAAAATGGACTGGTCCTCTTGAACCTGAAAAGGAAGAGGAAACTGAGGAATACAAGCGCGCACACACGTCTAAAATGCAACTTCCTTTCTGTTATGAACCTTTGAATTATTACTATGAAAAAAATCAAAAGAAGTACCTTTCGAATGACTACTTCGATTGCTACAAGGTTGTAACGCCCAAGATTCCTCTAAGAAGGATGAGGTCCAAGCAACCGAAACCAAGACTGAGACGGATGAGTTCAAGCTCTATGTTCCCCTCTCATCTTGGAAGCAAAGATAGTCGAGTTGGAGGAGTCACTCGAGAAAGAAAGGTCGAATTTTCAAAAGGAAAAACAAGCGCTAATCACTGAACTTGAGAATCTAAGATCCGTCAAAACCGGAACTGGGTCTGATGAAGGACAGGAAATCCTTCGGTGTGAAATCAATAAGCTCACATCACAACTGGCTGCCTTGGCAACAGATGCGATGCAAGAGCATACGAGAAATGGTCAGCTCAAAGAGCAGATTGACCTACTCCAATCTGAAAAGCAGATTTCACCCGACTCTTCCTCCAACTCATCGGGCACGTCTTCGTGTAAAGCTTTCATTAGCAAAATCGTTTCAACACAAGACGGTCTAGAATCTCAAGATAAGGGTGTTTCAAAGAATTTAAACTCTGATTTTTTCCTATCTTCCACACCAAATTCCCCGAAACACACGAGCACAAAGTGTTCCTCGCCTTCCTCGACCGATCCAAGTCCTGTAATTCTGGATATTGATTTTTCAGAATATATGAACTCCGAAGGCAATTCTGATGAAGAGTTTAAGTCGTTCCCCTTCGATAAACCTCTTCCAAGCCATACTAATTTTCTGTCACCAGTTGTCAATCGACCGGTCAATTTTCTAAAGGGTGATTGTTCTAACACAAAGACCCCAGCTGTGATTTAGATTTCTAAAACGAAAGCCTGTTTCTCAAAAACAATCACAGCCGAGGAAAAAGACCGGTCAATCAACTGCTAAGATTCCTGTTTCCTCAAAAGTCATTGACAATGCTGTCCACGTTGTTTCAGATAAAACTGGTCGCGCTAAACAAGAAAACCCAAAGTGGCTAGCTAAGGAACCTGTCGAGGATGCTGCATCAAAGTCTTTCAATACAGTTTTTTAC
Source organism: Saussurea involucrata (assembly GCA_033807775.1). Classification (NCBI taxonomy): domain Eukaryota; kingdom Viridiplantae; phylum Streptophyta; class Magnoliopsida; order Asterales; family Asteraceae; genus Saussurea; species Saussurea involucrata. Next base: position 62,967,890 of record CM066314.1, on the reverse strand, counting down.
CCTAGAATGAACAAAAACGATTGTGCTTGGAATCATAGGAATGATTTTGTTAAACGTGATGTTAATTTTCCAATTAAACTTTATTCCATTCAGCAGTTGATTCAATTATCGCATGATTGTTTGTGTTGTTCTAGTTGTGGTTGGAATGACTTTGATGATATTAATAATAATGATTGGTTTGGGTCATATCATATATATAATCATACACCCAAAAACAAACCCCGTAATAACAAAAAGAAACATCATACTCAACGGGGTTCCCAATCAGAGGTTAAACCACAGCAGGAGAGAAAACCCATTCCAAAACGGGTTTCTCCTACTGAGGTTAAACCGGCACCCAAAAGGCAACATGCTGCAAAACCAGTTCCTCCAAAAGGTGTAAAACCTACACCTAAGAGGCAACCTGTGTCAAAGCAAGTTCCTCCGAGAGGTGTCAAACTCCCTCCAGGACCCATGCAAATATGGGTACCTAAAGTCCGCTAAACTTGTTTTTGCAGGACGGTCATGTGTGGTACTTAGACTCTGGATGCTCCAAGCACATGACCGAAAGGAGGGAGCTTCTCATGAACTACAAAGAAGAATATGGTGGAGACGTGAGATTTGGGAACAACGACAAGGCGCCGATTGTGGGCTACGACGAAATTGTTGAAGACAAGATCAGTATCAAGAAGGTATCAAACGTCGCGGGATTGGGACACAATCTGTTCAGCATCGGCCAATTCTGCGACAAAGATCTAGAGGTCCGATTCAAAGCCAAAAGGTGTAGAATACTCAATGACGACAGAGTGGAGCTACTGGTTGGAAAGAGCAAGACCAACCTCTACACCATCGACCTCGCAGCCCTGAAGACCGATAACCCTGTCTGCCTGATGTCAAAGGCTAATTCCGAACAAGCATGGATTTGGCATCTAGTGAAAGCACACTTTGAGGGGGAGCACTACCATTAGTGTTCATCATTTGAGGGGGAGCGTCACACATTTTTTTTAAAAAGATATAAAAGTTTTTTTGTGGTGACGCCTTCCAAAGCACTCACATTCCTATTCCGAGGGGGAGCAAGGAAATTCCTATGCCAAGGTCGAGGGGGAGCGGGAAAATTTCCTAAGGAGGGTTCAATTTTTCCAAAATTTTTGGGTTTTTGTGGATTTGCCCGGTAAGTTACCGGGTAACCATAGTTACCGGACACACTTACCGGACCGGGTAAGATACCGGTTCACTCACCCGGTAAGTGTCCCTCCCATATTTAAAGCTATCTGGGAACTTCATTCTCATTCATTTCAAATTACCCGATCACTTCCTCAAAACCCTCCCCCCCAACCTCTCGACTCGGTATCTCTCGGCTCGACTACATCTAGACCATTACTCGCTCTCTAAACTCAGTACTCTAAATGGCGGAACAACAACAGGAGCAACAGCAGAACATCCCTCCTCCTGAGGATGTCATAGACGACGAGGCCAACAATGCCCTGGTTCTGCGGATCAGGAACTAGAGATCAATCCGAACAACCATCACCTTGATGCTGCCGCATTCAGACCCGATCATCGAGTGATTGTTGATATTTTGCTCGGCCATCCACCTCGCCAAGCACTTACCGCGAAATCTGACGTGCCACTCATTTATGTACATCAAGTATGGCACACGGCGAGGGTGGTCACTGTCAACAATGTTCAGACAATCACTGCCAACATCGATCACCACCCATTCACTCTGACGCTGGAATCCTTCCGCCGATTGCTGTCCCTGCCCGAACCAACTGCCGGAGGCCATGCAGCTTACGATCCCACCATCGACGATGTCACACTGTGTGCTGAAGTTCATGCGCTCGGATATCGCCATAACCTCGACCGCCCATCAGCCTTCAACAGAAAATGGATCGCCCGGTCTGGTACACTCTCTTTTCAATCCTAAACCGGTGTCTATCCGCACGATGGAAGGGGATAGACAGTGCACCATGGACTTTCTGCGTTTATTTCATGCAGTTGTTTACAATCGGCACATAGACTACGCAACAGTCATTTGGCGTGAAATGGTGATAGCCATCAGACACACTAACGGTACCAAAAAGAAGTTTCTTCCATTTCCATGGTTCTTTGCTCTAGGCGTTCGACAACATAGGGATGCGAACCCTCTGATCCCACGACGAATCAATCATCTGGTATGTCCTCATCACAATCAACAATACTTGGTGATTCGTAACCCACCGGATACCCCATCCATGCCTATACCTGAACACTTACTGGCACACGCGGATCCTAATGCACCAGATGTGATAGAATATAGGCGAGCGTTAGGAAATCCCATGGTCCAGCCAGCGCCGGAGGGACCTCCCCCGGGACATAGAACTGAGGGACGTGAGGGTCCAAGGACTAAGGTGGGGAACAGGCGTGGGCGGTGCATTGGATCAGCGAGCCGGTACTACCCAAGCCGGACCAAGCCAACAACCCATTCCTATCACCCGCCCGCCCGACGAGCAAAGCAGGTACGTCGTCTAGACCGATGCTTCACCGGGACTCCGAGCCGTATATATCTGACCCTTCACCACCAAGACAGGTGGAGGACGTTGATTCTGAATCCACCGAATCCGATACGACCCGTGCCATACGGTTATCCTTAATACCTACCAGTATCGGACCAAACCCAGACTTTATCGAAGGAATCCCTTCTGAATCACCTACACCCCCACTCTTCCCTACTACCCAGCCTTATACGGGAGATACAAGGAGAGCGGAGGGAGACTTAGTTGAAAATTTAGAACATGTGAGACGGAGGGAATTGCGGTCGAAAGAGAACCAAGAAAGGTTAAGCCGTAAAGATAAAGAGGCTTTTGAGCGAATCCAGCCAATCGTCATCCAGGTAGCCACATCTACTATCCCGTCTCATCCGTTGGGACGGGGTATTGAAGAAGCCGCTGTGGACCTAGCAGCACAATTGCACAACCTTCCTGGCCACTCACCCGTCTCTCAAAAGACGGGTGTTTCAACTTCTCACGGGGATATAGCACAACTTCTACTGGTCTCTCACTCGGAGAGCACTGGTATTGAAACAAGAGACCAGCCTCCCCTGGTCTCGCCTTCTTTCAAAGCACCATTGAGTCTAGCGCCACTTGTTATTGAACATTCTTCGGCTAGGACACAGGATGAGACTCACAAATCGATGCTCTTCATGACTCGATCGGAACTTCCATAGTGTCTCCGCCTTTCAGCGGAATGCGAGGATAGGAAGGAAATCCTACCACGGCTACCCCTATGCAATCCGTGAATGTAGGTGGCTCTACCTCTAAGGTAGATGCCTCAACGGGTAATCTAAGTGATCCCAGAGTTATTTTCCCAGACTTTGTGTCAAAGGGATATCTGGACGGCGCCCTAAAGGCTGTCCACGAGGCCATGGAGCAGCGATTCACCAATGAGCTTGACAAACTGAAGACTCTGATCAAAGGTAAAGAGAAGATGGTCGAACCTGAAACTGCACCAACACCACCACCGGCTCCCGTTCAGCCTATCTATTCGGTGGATACTTTGAAGACGATGCTCCTAGCTCAGTTGCTCCAATACCAAGATACCGATGCCTCAACCGAAGCATACATGCTCTCCGTTCTACAATCACAGGTCAATGCTTCTTCGTCATCTGTTACAACAAGATTGGACCAGCTTGACACGACCCTTAAGGACGTCCAATAAGCGCTCAAAACGCTGTCCGAGAGAGTCGCCTCACTCGAAACTACTTGCCAGAGTCAAGCTGGCGGACTCAAGCGACGGCACGATGACCAGGATGATCCTGATCACCATGAGGGGGAGAACAAGAGACTACGCTTGTCCGAGTCCGATCCAATCATCACTGAAACTACTGTTGTTCAACCGGAACCGTCAACTGCGGCAACTACAACTGAAGAACAACATGAAGCCCAGTTGAGCCTAGCTGAGATGGTTTTAGATATGGAAATCTCAGACGACGAAGACCCAACGGTTGAAAAGCCCGAGGGAGAATCACAGGAATTGGTCCTACACTCAGCATCAGATAGGTATGCACTCAACCTGATTGATCCAGATTCCGAGATCGACCCAGAGACCGAAAATGCATGGTATGAAAAAGTCGCGAGTGCTGTAAATCTCCAGGTGTTGGTCCCGAAGGCCTATACAAGTTTGTAGAAGGGGGGGGGGGGGGGGGGGGTTGAATACAAACACACAGATTTTACTTTTCTAAATTGTTTATTGATAAATCATTAACAATTTACAGCTTGTTACGGAAACAATATTAAGGATAAACCTAAATCTAAACAAGTTGGAACACTAAGGTTTCTTGCACTAAGAGAGATAAGGAAATTACTAATAATAACCTATCTTGAGATAAGAGATTGAACTTGTCTAGAGTTAGCAAGTTACTTCAAATGAAGTGGGTTCATCTCTTTATATACTGCATGCATTTAATGCAAGTCAGTATACACTTTACACGTGTCATCAGCTAGTTGGTTGCATGTCATTGACCTTGGTTGACAACCTTAGTAGCCGCATGGATGAACAGTGTAGTATCAGAGTGGTTGTACGATTTCAGACAGTCAGAGGTTCTTTTCTGACATTTCGTACAGAGTCGTGCAAGGGAGGTTAAGACAAAAGTACTTTGTACGGAGGACTTCATGATCAGCTTTCGTTGATTCAGAGTATTATCATTTTCTATTCAGCGAATGATAAAGTTCAGCGATAGCTGAAGTCTTGTACTTGATACTTCACGTTGAGTGGACAAATCTGAGTCTTCGCTGATCCGCATCAGTTCATTAGGAGACTTGTCGCTGGTTCTTGAGCTTGATCTTCGACTTCAGCGTAGAACCTTTGTTGACGTGAATCTTGTCTTCAGGGATCATAAGTAAACAACTAACTTATCAGCGATCATCATAATGACTGAATAGACTCAGAGCATTAATGGTGAACAGTGTTCGCTGAATGTTTAATTTAAAGAGCGAGAGTTCCTATCAGCGGTACTGTAAGATCTTAGTACTTATCAGTGATAGTGAAAGTCTGATACATATTGTTTACTTACAATTTTCACTAAGTATAAGAGAGGGTCATTATCAAATCACTGAGGGTTTGGATCAACAATCTCCCCCTATTTGATTATGACATATCAACAAAGAAAATTGCTATTTAATGAAAACATAAGGATAAAAAGAACTCATAAAATATTTGTCCCTTTTACTGTTTTCTGGGATCTTTTCAGTACTAATGGAGTAAAGTACATTCGCTGAAATCTTTCTTTAAAACTTTGAATCAGGTTACAAAGAGAAATGGAAAGATTACAAGTACAAGCGAAATAAATTACAAGTACAGAAGAATAACTGATACAATAGAGAAAAGGGCGATCATATCAGCTTGTAAAGGGTTCTTCCTTGATGAGAAGTTCATCAAGGGTCTTTGATGTGGGGATCATCCAGTCAGGGACATCTACTCCTTGATTCTTTTTCTTCAGAGCTGCTTCAAAAATCAAGGGCTTCAGGTGTCTAGCTTTGATGTCGCGTCTGACTTCACACCATTATACGAGATCTCTGAGTTGTTCGATGGGAGCGATGTCGAGCTCAGAGATACGTTGAAAGTGATGATTTCTATAGTAGTCTAAAAAGAATATACCATAGGGATCACTTACAACTGTGCCAGGAATGAATGTTTCTTCAGGTGGTAGGGAGGTGTCAAGCATTAAGAGATCGGCATCAGGGCCAACAACTTCAGTACGAGAGAAACCAATGCCCGTTTCATTCCGAATAGTAGGACCTGAACCAGAAACTTTCTTTTTCTTATCAGAGACTTTTCTTGGTTGAGGAAGAGTAGGAGGAATATCCACAGCAGATGAAAGCAGGTCGATCTGTTTGTTTAAGATCTTCTCGACATGGCTTTTGAACTTTGAGCGCGATCCCTGAATGGCTAATTTGTTTCTAACCATTCAGAGAGACCAAACTTTTCTAAGGTAGCAGCATAGAAGGTTTGCTTGGTTTTGTCATCTCTGTAGATATCCACTTCAACAACAGGAACTTCAGCGTACAGTCTTCCTCTGATGTTTGCCTTGATGATTTTGGATGGTCTAGATCGATAGGTCAGCATTTGTTTAGCCCATTCCAAAGTCGTATCAGAGACCTTAGTCTTTTCTCTAACGATCTCTTGAGCATCATCCCATAGCTGACGTTGAACATCGATGGGAACTCTTTTCAGCTTGGGGTCTTTTATTGATCGTTTAGAAAGCTGGATGGCGTATTCTCTGTCTTTTTCTTCAGCTTCCTTTCTTTCAGCGATTAGGCGTTCAGCTCTGAGGTGTTCCTTGTATTCCCTTTTGGAAATTCTGAACTTTGGAGGAACTGAAGGAAGTTGATCACGCCTCAGAATGATTCGCTGATCCTCGAATCACTTTATTATCTGCTCTCTTCTTTTCTGATCCTCTTCCCTTAGCTTTTGAGGAACTAAGGAAGGTCTGTGTCTGTGCGAGAGTAGCTGTTCTTCTGGTTCATCAGTCTCAGAGATTAAATCTAAGACTGGGATTATTTCTTCAGCAGCAGCTGGTATTATTGGTGAAGTCGCAGTTATGGAGCCTTCAGCGATATCCTCAAACAGGGGAGAGGACTAGCTGAAACACAGCGATCTTACGAGTAAGAACTTGGGTAGAATCAGATAGAGAGAATTGGTTCAAGTGTATAGGCTTGGGTAGTAGAACTGATAGTGTATGGTAGAGGAGGGATAGAGTGAGAGATGTTTAGTGTACCTGACAAACCGGCTTTTCAAGCAAGATCGTCAGATTGTCATCTTCAGCGATGCTTTTGCCTTTGCCTTTCTCAGCTCCAGAGGCTGAGGGCTTTGTCTTTGTCCGCTCCCCTGAAGGTTCATTTATCGAGATTCCCTTAAGAGCATTGATCTTCGGAGCAGGTTTGACGATAAAGAAGTCATCGTCATCTTCGTCATCATCATCATCATTCTTTGGAGAAGAGGATGGTTCATCATCAGGGATATCGACGGCTTCATCATCTTCTGCTTCGGATTCGGTTTTATCAGCTTCTTCTTTGAGTTGCTCCCCCTCAGATACAGAGGCGAGCTTCTCGGTTTCATCAGGGTTTTCATCTCCCTGAGGTCTAGCGGTGGTTTCTTCAGCATCCTTCTCTCCCCTAATAGATTCATCATGGGAAAGGTCTTCAGCGCTTTTGGAAAGATCTTCAGCGCTCTTCTCCCCCTCTTTTTCATGATGACTGGGGGGAGGAATGGGTTGATTCAGCAGCGTTGGTAGGTTCTCTGTCTTCTTGGCCAGAGATACCTATCAAATCTTCAATCTTTGCTATTTTGTCTTGAAGGCCAGAGATAGCAGGATTGATCTTTTCCAGCTCAGTGCGATCCGCCGCTGTGAAATTGTCAGAAGCAGGGACAGGGGCAGGAGCAGGAGTATTCGCTTTGTGTAGGAGTTGCTCGATCATCGATTTCATCGAACTAACATCGGTCTTTACAGAGCCTAAGTCAGTCTTTACAGCAGACATATCTCCCTCTAGTTGTCCAACCGATGTCTTCAGCGTTGTGACCTCGCTGGACATGGATGAAACTGAATTTTTGAGAGAGGTGTAGTCTGTGTAGATGTCAGCGAGCACCTTGGCGAAGTCGCTGAGAGTGTTATCAACTTGCTTCAAGTCATCTGTGGAAGCCTTCTTCTCCACCACCGTTGTCAGCTTGTTCAGATTCTCTCCAGCGTTTGTTACAGCTGTAGAGTTATTAGAAAGAGTGGTGGTGAGATCTATCAGCGTTGTCTCCACAGCTTTCAGAGAAGCGTTGATGTCTCCCAAATTAGGACCTGTAACATATAAGAACTTGTGAACATAGGAAAGCTCAGAAGTTTGGGGTTTAGTGACAGTGTTTATGGGTTTGTGTGTACCTGCAGGAGGATTGATGAACTCGTCAAAATTACGGGTTCCTGAAAAGTGTTCCATGTCATCTTCAAAAGTGCCCATGGATTGTCCTGCAGGTCTTGTCTTCATCATTCCTGGAGTATCAGCTTTAGGTTCCGCAGAAATGATGGCAGCTCCAGCGAGATCTGGAAGAGAGACCAAATGAGTGGAGGGAGGAGCGAAGGATAAGAATGGGGGTTGGGTTCTGAGTTCAGCGTTGGATTCGCTGACAATCACTTCATCAGTCTTTTGAGAGACTGAAGGAGGTTGGGTAGGTTCCAAGTTAGTAACCTCAGCGTTTAGAGACGCTGAAGTTGGGATGGAAAGGATGGGTTGTTCAGGTGTGGCAGAGCGTACCACTGAACGTTCCTTCAGCTCTGCAGAAAGAGCTGAGGAGTCTTCAGCATGAAATTGTTGGGGTTGCTCCTTTGTTTTCTTGATCCTTTTAGAACTAAGTGGGGTAGATGATTGTTTCCTTTTCTTAGAAGGAGAGGATTTTGTGGCTAGGGTATCGGCGATGGGTATTGTCGCTGAAGGAGCCACAGAATTAGAAGAAGAAGGGTTGAGAAGAGTCAAGAGTGTAGAAAGACGTACCTCATTCACCATTGGTTTGAAGTCGAGTATCTTTGGGCCGACCTGAGAGAGTTTCAGGTCACCATCAGTTGGGTAGCTCTCCTTCAGGCCATATTGGAAGATGGCGCTGATGAATCGGGGGTAAGGAACCCATGGAGGTCTGTCAGCGACGGTGTCCACTCTTAGAACTAGGTCATCATAGATAATCGATGCCCAGTCTATGTTGAGACCTTTCAGCAGTGCATATCCCATTGCTTGCTGAGGTTTAGCGGCTTGGTCAGAGGAGTCGCTCTTTGCAGTCATGCAGCTGATTAGATGAGCGAAGATGAAATTCATCTCGCTGGGCATTTTCGATTTCTTGATAATCGTCAGCTTCTTCTCGGCCTTCATGTCTCTGCCGATTTCCCATACATAGCCCATTGCATCGAAAAATGCAATGATGGCTTCCTGTCTGAGTTTTTCTTGGGGTCAGGGAGGGGAACGAATGGTTTTTCCTTAGTAGCGATGGGAAGGCTGAGAGCTTTTCGAATAATGGCAGGGGAGATCTTCATGGTGCCATATTCGATATCGCAGAGGATGCAATCGATTGTTTTGGAGGGGTCTTTGGCTGAAGGTAGTTGAGAGTGTCTGGCTGAGTACCAGAATTGTGAGAGCAAAAGCTGATGTGCAGGAGGTGTTATGGTCAGGGCTGTGGAGATGCAACAATTCTTTAGGAATTTCACAGCATCATCTAGATGTGTGACTTGCTTTCGAGGAGGAAACTCGAGAAGCGCATAGAGGTTGTTCACCTTACTCCAATCCAGTTTGTCAAGGGAAAACTTGACTTGAGGAGCCTTGAGGATGTCCACTTCCTTAGAATCAGCGGAGATTTTCTCAGCGGTAGCAGGAATGTCAGATGATGCCATTTCTCTGTATTATCAGTTCAACCAAAGATGTTAACAAATAAGAATTATCTTAATGTGGAAAGAATTTCCATTAAGATGGTTCAAATTTTATCCATTTCATTCAGACACAAAAGTCTTAATGAATATTAGGGTTTTTCTTGATTTTAAGAAACGAAATGTAAAACCCATTTATTCTTGTTATCCAGTTTTCTATGAAGAATTAGATTTTGGAAACGAATGAAGAACAAGTTTAAGATTTTTGCATTTAAACTTGAAGAACAACCATGAAATGGTTGTATTCATAAAACCATGAAAGAAAATGATTTTATTTTAAAAAATTCTTTTGTTTGATCTTGTTAAAACAAGGAAAAGATCAGAAACAAGTTATACGCATTTGGTAATGAATAAGAACATATTAACATTGATGTTTGATGAAGAAGATGATGAACAGTTCTATGAAGTTTTTGAAAGCACAAATGCAACAGTGAATTCTTTCTTGCGAAGGAAGATTGATCGCGTAAAAGAGAAATATAAACAAAGAATTTGTTTATATAGAGATTTTAGAAAGAGAAAATCTTGAGCGGGGAAAGATTTTCATCATGACACGGACACGTGTTTGCATTTGATTGGAAGTTTGAACGAGACGTGCAAATGTGTGTCAGAAAGAGAAAACGTGTCAGGGTTTATCCGTTGCAATGACGTCACAACTGTCCTTTCATATTCTTGGTTGTCTCTGAGGTTTTGAAAAACTCAGGGATACTTTTAAAAACATGAAGCACTGAATGAAAATATCAGTGATGGTTTTAAGAATTTTCAAAATATCGTTGTTAAGGAAGAGATATTCAGCGATGCAATTTGTTTTGAAATCTTGCATTTTCATGCGATTGTCAGAGAGAGAAAACATACCTTGATATCAGCTTAACCAAGTTTTATTCAGAGAGAAGATGTTTGAATAGGTTATACGAGTTGATTTTATCCTATCGCTGATTAATGTGAACCACTGAAGATTTTATCCTTCAAAGTTCAGCATTCCAAGCTCGCTGATGAAAAAGTTGAATCTTGTCTCATCAAGAGGTTTGGTAAATAAATCAGCTAACTGATAATCAGATGGGATAAAATGAAGTTCTATATCACCATTCATCACATGATCTCTGATAAAATGATATCTGATTTCTATGTGTTTGGTCTTTGAATGTAGTACTGGATTGTTTGCTATAGCGATGGCACTTGTGCTGTCGCAATAGATTGGAATTTTGGAGAGCTGAAGATCATAGTCTAGTAGCTGATTTCTCATCCACAAGACTTGAGAACAACAGCTTCCAGCAGCTACATATTCAGCTTCAGCTGTGGAAGTGGACACTGAATTTTGCTTTTTACTTGTCCAACTTACCAGCTTTCCACCCAGGAGCTGACATCCTCCTGTGGTGCTTTTCCTATCCATTTTGCAACCTGCAAAATCACTATCTAAATAGGCGGTTAGATCGAATCCTGAATCTTTGGGATACCAAAGACCTAGGTTCGTTGTACCCTTAAGATATCGAAAGATTCGCTTTACAGCTTTCATATGAGATAGCATAGGTTCAGCTTGATATCGTGCACACAAACATGTTGCATACATAATATCGGGTCGGCTAGCTGTAAGATACAAAAGAGAGCCGATCATCCCATGGTACAGCGTGACATTAACAGGTATTCCCTTTGAATCATTGTCAAGTGTCAGCGGTGGTGCCATAGGGGTTTTCATAGCTGAACTATGAGTTAAATCAAATTTCTTCAGCATATCTTTAACATACTTTCCCTGATTGATAAAAGTTCCTTTTTCAGTTTGCTTAATCTGAAGACCAAGGAAATATGTTAGTTCACCCATCATGCTCATTTTATACTCATCTTTCATTCTATCAGCGAAACGAGTACAAAGCTCAGGGTTAGTAGAACCAAATATAATGTCATCAACATATATTTGAACTAGAATGATATGACCTTTCACTTTTCTAAAAAATAGAGTTTTGTCAATCTTACCTCGCTCAAGTTTTTCAATATGGAAATAAGTAGAAAGAGTGTCATACCATGCACGAGGAGCTTGCTTCAAGCCATAAAGTGCCTTATCCAGTTTATAAACATAACCTGGATGCTTAGAATCTGAGAATCCTGGAGGTTGTTCCACATACACTTCTTCATTCAGCTTTCCATTCAGAAACGCTGACTTAACATCCATCTGATGTACTTTGAAGTTTTTGTGTACAGCATATGCTAAGAATAGACGAATAGATTCAAGTCTTGCTACTGGAGCAAATGTTTCGTCATAATCTATACCTTCCTCTTGTATGTATCCCTGAGCAACAAGACGAGCTTTGTTGCGGGTTACAGTACCATGTTCGTCCAACTTGTTTCGATAGACCCATTTAGTGCCTATTAATGTTTTATCAGTTGGTCTCTGAACAAGTTTCCAAACTTTGTTTCTTTCGAATTCAGTCAGCTCTTCTTGCATTGCGCTGACCCAGTTTGGATCTTTGAGGGCATCATCTATTTTCTTTGGTTCAGTTAGAGAAATAAAGTTAACAAATAAACAAATATTACCTGCACTTCGTCGAGTCTGAACACCAGCATTTGGATCACCAAGAATTTGATCAATTGGGTGATTTACGGTCCATCGCTGAGCCGGAGCATAAGTCGCTGATTCATCTTGAACTGGAGGAGATGAAGATGAGGCTTCAGCTACTTCTGGAGTTTCAGTTAAGAGAGGAATACTTGCATTTGTCATTTCATTTACTGATTGCTGAGAGATAGATGGAATGTCTGAGGCATTTGGTTCAGCGGTAGGTATAGTGTTTATTGGAACAGCTGAGACCCATGATGTTTCAGCTTCACTATTCTGCATATTTGGAATGATAGGACTATCATCTTCTACTGGATGAGCATGAGGAGTGGGAATATCTTCTGAATCACCAAGATGAGAAAACATCCATTGATTCAGTTCTTCAGTATCAGCGGACGATTTAGAGTTCGCTGAACGGGATTCGTCAAACGTGACGTGAATAGTTTCTTCTACAGTTTGTCTTCTACGATTGAAGACTCTGAAGGCTTTGGAAACTGAGGAGTATCCAAGAAAGATTCCATCATCAGCCTTGGGATCAAACTTTCCAAGAGCATCTCTGTTGTTCAGTATGAAACACTGTCATCCAAAGATGTGAAGAAAGCTGATTGAAGGATTTCTCCCATGAAAGAGTTCATAGGCTGTCTTTTTGAATCTTTTAACTATCAGCGACCTGTTTTGCGTAAAACAAGCAGTGTTGACAGCTTCTACCCAAAACTGAGTAGGCAGGTGAGAATCGCTGAGCATTGAACGTGCAGCTTCAATAATCGTTCTATTTCTTCTTTCAGCGACTCCATTTTGTTGCAGTGTTCTCACTGAAGAGAAGTTGTGAGAAATACCCTTACTCTCAAGGAAGGAATCAAGAGAACTGTTTTTGAATTCAGTCCCATGATCACTCCTTATTGAGCGAACGGTCAGATTGTTCAGGGTTTCCATCTTCCGAACAAAGGTGATGAGTTCCTCAGGGGTGTCACTCTTAGAACGGAGAAACATTACCCAAGTGAAGCGAAAGAATTCATCAACTATGACCAGCGTATATTTCTTTCCAGCGATGGATTGTTTGTTAACAGGGCCAAACAAATCCATATGGAGTTGTTGTAGAGGAGATGACACTGAAGAAACTTGCTTTGATTTAAAGCTTGCTTTGGTCTGCTTCCCTTTTTCACACGTTGAACATAAAGACTCTTTGGCGTATGAATGCTAAGGTAGACCAGCGACTAACTCTTTTGAAGAAAGAGTGTTCAGTGTCTTGAAATTTAGATGAGATAGCCTCTTATGCCATAGCCAGTTGACATCAGATGAGGCCTTTGAGAAGAAACAGGAGTTCTCAGTGGTTGTTGAGTCCATGTTTATTACATAAACATTTTCCAAACGATAACCGCTGAGAGCTATCTTCTCCTTTTTGTCAGCGACAAAGCAGGATTCCTTAGTAAAGATTACTTTGTTATCCATGTCGCAAAGCTGACTGATGCTTAGAAGATTATGCTTCAACCCTTCAACATATGCGACTCTTCTGAAGGAGGTTGTGCCATTTGAAGGTACACCATACCCTCGGGTATGTCCTTTTCCATTTCCACCGAAAGTTACAGAGGGACCCTTCTCTTCCTTGTATTCAGCGAGCAGGCTTTTCTTTCCAGTCATGTGTCTAGAGCATCCGCTATCGAGATACCAGATACCCTTCTTAACCTGCAATACAAAGGAAGATTAGTTTTTCTTGGGTACCCACTTGACCATGTATACACATTTGTCAGTGGAAGTAGTTGGAATGGAAGATTCAGCAGTCTTCGCAACATTTGAAGATTCAGCTTTGTCTTTCTTCACTTTGGTTAATTTCTTAACTTCAGTGGTAGGATTCACCTTGACCTGATTTGCACCAGGGTTGGTCTTCTTTGACTTGGGGGCAATCTTCACCTTAGCTATCTTTTCAGCTTTGGTGGCTGTGGGACACTTACTAGCAATATGATCGGTAAGTCCACAGTGATAACATTTCCTATAACTAAAAATAGTTCTAGGACCATTTGAATGCTGAGCTTTTGATTTCGAATTAGAAGTGCCAGCACCAAGTAAACTATTGGCTTTAGAAATGGGACGAACATTCAGTTCTTCAGATTTCTTACCAAGGACATCCACTCTGAGTCTAGGAGTAGATCGCTGAATAGATCCAGAGATCTGCTTCCTTGATCCAGAGGAATGAGCCACTGAAGCTTTAGAAGCATTCAGCTTTGGTACTAAGGTACCCTTCTGAGGATTCTGGTAAATAACAATTCCTTTACCTTTGTCTTTAGAGACAGAGGTAGGTTTTGAATAAACCATTTTCTCCTTGCCTTTTGAGGAGGTAGGAGTTTCCTCAGGGATTGGTGTATTGGACGAGGAGCACTGAGAAGATGAAGTATCAGCGACTGAGGATACGAACGTTCCAAATTTAAGCATTGAACGCTCAGTGGTTGGTTTTGGAGTATCATATTTGTAACCCAAACCACGTTTATCACTCAGGGGAATCTGAGACTTTATTATCTCAGTGATCTTTGTTGAAGAATTACACCATCCTTCAACAGTAGCTTTTTCAGCTTTTAATGCAGCGATAGCTTCTGCTCGTTCGATTTTGACTAGCTGATTTAAATATACTTGATCTTTAAAATCTTCTTCAATTTTAGAAAGCTTTTCTATTTGAAGGTGGCAGTTTTTAAGCTTTTCAGCGAGATCAAGGTTTTGGTTTTCAACCACAGTTTTTCCGTTCATGGCTTTGTATAAACTTCTAGTCAAGAGATCGATCTTACGGAGACTATCAGCTTCATCAATATTTACAATATTGGTAAAGAAGGAAGGTGATACCTGAATAGCAGATGTTGAAGTGGAGGGAATGTCTGAACTTTCTTCCTCTTATTCAATCTTGGCCATAAGACATAGATTTGCTTCATCATCTTCAGAGTCAGATGACTATGCTTCTTCATCAGAAGCAGCCCAATCATAGTCAGCCATCAGGCCTTTATTCTTCTTCTTAAAGCTTTTCAGCTTAGCATATTTTTCTTTCAGCTTTGAATAATTGTCATCTTTATTCCTTGGAACAAAGGGTTTCTTTGTAAAAGCTGAGGGTCTAGAAACTTTCTTAGACCTGCACTCGTTAGCGAAATGTCCTGTCTTTTCGCAGTTAAAACAAGTAGCGGTAGCCTTATCAACAAAAGCTGATGATCTAGGCTTGTCAGTTATGGAAAGAGGTTTGTTCTTTCTAAACATTTTCTTTTTGGCAAATCTCCTGAACTTCTTAGTTAGGAGAGCCAAAGATTCATCATCATCTGAATAATCAGAATCTGATGACCTTTCAGAGTTACTTTCTAACTCAGTGATAGTGACCGAGGGTCGCTGAGTAGAAGGTTCCTCTGAGATTAAAGCAACAGGGGTGCTTTTGGAATCTTTTACAAGATTCTTCTTAAGATGGCTCGATTGCTCATGATTCAGCAACGTGCCATATAAGGTTGAAAGGGTCATTGATTTTAGATCCTTTGACAACCTGAGACACATAGCATAATTGTCCCAGCTTTCAGGTAAACATTCTAGAAACTTTGTCAGTACTTCAAAGTTAGAATATTCCTTACCAACAGTTTTCAGATCTATAATTAAACAATTAAAACGTTGGTGAACATCAGAGAGAGATTCATTCTTACCAGAAATGAAGCTTTCGTATTGTCTTACCAGGTTGATCTTTCTTGAGTCCTGGACTTCAGACGTTCCTTCATACTGAACACATATTGTGTCCCATGTGGCTTTTGATGTTTTCAGATTCATGACGGAATGGTAGACTTCGTCAGGAAGAGCCATGGATAGTATGGATCTGGCTTTTGTATCTATAGCCACTTTCTTCTTATCTTCGTCAGTCCATTGAAATATTTCCTTAGGTACCAGCCTTTCTGGAATAGCAGGTCTATTCTCAGCGGCTGGAACAGCAGCATCAATTCTTACAGGGATGAATGGACCATTCTCGAGGTAGTAAGGCATAGTAGGATCTACACCTTCTAAGAAGAGTGTCATCCTATTTTTCCATAAGTTGAAGTGATCTTTGGAAAATCTAGGGGGTTTAGCAAGAGAACCATTGTCTATATAATTTGTGTTTGTGTTGGTGGCCATTTTTAGATAATAGCAAGGAAGATAAATATCTTAGATTATATCTTGTTTATGAGATTAAACAAATCCGCTCTGATACCACTTATTGGTCCCGAAGGCCTATACAAGTTTGTAGAAGGGGGGGGGGGGGGGGGGGTTGAATACAAACACACAGATTTTACTTTTCTAAATTGTTTATTGATAAATCATTAAAAATTTACAGCTTGTTGCGGAAACAAGATTAAGGATAAACCTAAATCTAAACAAGTTGGAACACTAAGGTTTCTTGCACTAAGAGAGATAAGGAAATTACTAATAATAACCTATCTTGAGATAAGAGATTGAACTTGTCCAGAGTTAGCAAGTTACTTCAAATGAAGTGGGTTCATCTCTTTATATACTGCATGCATTTAATGCAAGTCAGTATACACTTTACACGTGTCATCAGCTGGTTGGTTGCATGTCATTGACCTTGGTTGACAACCTTAGTAGCCGCATGGATGAACAGTGTAGTATCAGAGTGGTTGTACGATTTCAGATAGTCAGAGGTTCTTTTCTGACATTTCGTATGGAGTCGTGCAAGGGAGGTTAAGACAAAAGTACTTTGTACGGAGGACTTCATGATCAGCTTTCGTTGATTCAGAGCATTATCATTTTCTATTCAGCGAATGATAAAGTTCAGCGATAGCTGAAGTCTTGTACTTGATACTTCACGTTGAGTGGACAAATCTGAGTCTTCGCTGATCCGCATCAGTTCATTAGGAGACTTGTCGCTGGTTCTTGAGCTTGATCTTCGACTTCAGCGTAGAACCTTTGTTGACGTGAATATTGTCTTCAGGGATCATAAGTAAACGACTAACTTATCAGCGATCATCATAATGACTGAACAGACTCAGAGCATTAATGGTGAACAGTGTTCGTTGAATGTTTAATTTAAAGAGCGAGAGTTCCTATCAGCGGTACTGTAAGATCTTAGTACTTATCAGCGATAGTGAAACTCTGATACATATTGTTTACTTACAATTTTCACTAAGTATAAGAGAGGGTCATTATCAAATCACTGAGGGTTTGGATCAACACCAGGTAAACCTGATCTTTCCTACTGATGAAGATGATAATGTTGACTACGACCAGTTTCTGCTGCAAAACCTTTATGGTACACCCGTTCACACAGCTCAAGCTCCCAAGACTTCGACAAGACCCGAAACCTCAACTGCTGAAAATCCGACATCTCCTCAACAACCGACAGCTTCTGATCTTCCTCCTCCTCCTCAGCAACAAATCCGATGGGAGAAGATCACAATATTTATTCCTCACCTAGAGGAATCCCTGAAAAGACTGTTCGTTCATAGGTTACGCCCTATCGAGCCTTCCTTTTGCCTTGGTATTTACAGTTCCGACCTAGAATACCAAAGCCAGTACATAAACGCAATGAAGCGGTGTCTGCCAGTTAGCCAAGTCCGAACAAAGCACAGGATCACCGAAGTGCTCAACGTCCAAACAGGTAGAATTCTTAAAGTTATGTTTCCCGTTTTCACCGTCCGACGAGAAGACGGAAATGAATGGCGATTTTCCGAAGCTGACTTCAAGAACCTCCGACCGTTCGACTTCTATGATATACTGAAAGACCTCCGAACCAGAACCATCCGACCTCTTCATGTGACTAAAGCGCTCGAGGCTGTTCGTCGATTCCTAGTTCGTACAATCATGATGTCATACCTCACGGACTTCCAAATGGCAATCGAGAACAGAGCAAAGAAGGTAAACCTGATAAAGCCGAATCTGAAAGCTTTTGAACTGAAGATGTATCCCGAGAACGCACTGCTTCTGAACCAGAATTTGGGATAGTCTACATCAACGATCAGAATGAAAAGAGATTTCTTCGCTTCAGTCAGGTAGACAGATTCTGCGTTGGCACGCTCTTCAAAGTCCAAGATGCTCTTCGAAAAATCATCACTCACGAATCAACAAATCAAAGGTATTCTTATGTTCCCAATCAGAATGAAACAACTGCTCGGAATGCCTTAGAAGTGATTGAAGAACGCATCGACTATCGCCGTGCTATCCGAATGTTCGAGGTACATTTTTCGCTCCGTAAAAGATATGTCGCGAACTGGCGCCAACTCGAACTTCGATTCAAAGGGGGAGATTATTAGGGCAATATTTGGTTGAATAGAAGTTCAAGGGCTAAATGTTAATTCTTTATTTTGAGCCTTATTAGTGAACGGGCCGTGGGCTTGTTGCCACGGGCCCATTAGTATATAATGCTGTTTAGCTTAGAAAAATAAGCTAGTTGTCTATTTTGCTTTCCTAAACTTATTGTAAACACTCTCTCAATATTGAAAGCTAATTGGATGACCAGTTGAAATCATATCGTCTGTTATTCATCTATTGATTTCTTATTGTTCGTTGCACGGATCTGAGACTCTCAGACGAATCCCGTTCAGCGAACTCTAGACCTTCTACTGATACTGAAGAACTGAATCAATGGATGTTTTCTCATCTTGGTGATTCAGAAGACATTCCCACTCCTCCATCTCATACTCATCCCGCTGAAGATGATGACCCTACCATCATCCCAAGCATGCAGACAAGTGAAGCTGAAACATCATGGGTCTCAGTTGTTCCTCTAAACACTATGCCTGCCTCTGAACCTTCTATCTCAGATATACCATCAACTTCTCAGCAATCAGTGAATGAAATGACATCTGCACCTTTTCCTCTCTTAGCTGATATACCAGAAGTTGCTGAAGCCTCATCTTCAGCTCCTCAAGTTCAGGTTGAGTTAGCGACTTACGCTCCGGCTCAGCGATGGACTATAAATCACCTTATTGAACAAATTCTTGGAGATCCGAACTCTGGTGTTCAGACTCAATGAAGTGCAGGTAATATTTGTTTATTTGTTAACTTTATTTCTCTGATTGAACCAAAGAAAACAGATGATTCCCTCCAAGATCCGAACTGGGTCAGCGCTATGCAAGAAGAGCTGACTGAATTTGAAAGAAACAAAGTTTGGAAGCTTGTTCCTCGTCCATCTAACAAGTCAGTGATAGGCACTAAATGGGTCTATCGAAACAAGTTGGATGAA
Source organism: Saussurea involucrata (assembly GCA_033807775.1). Classification (NCBI taxonomy): domain Eukaryota; kingdom Viridiplantae; phylum Streptophyta; class Magnoliopsida; order Asterales; family Asteraceae; genus Saussurea; species Saussurea involucrata. The sequence goes on along the minus strand of CM066314.1, from coordinate 62,948,759 downwards.
CATGGAACTGTAACCCGCAACAAAGCTCGACTTGTTGCTCAGGGATACAGACAAGAGGAAGGTGTAGATTATGACGAAACGTTTGCTCCAGTGGCAAGACTAGAAGCCATTCGTCTATTCTTAGCTTACGATGTACACAAAGACTTCAAAGTTTATCAAATGGATGTTAAGTCAGTATTCCTAAATGGAAAGCTAAATGAAGAAGTCTACGTGGAACAACCTCCAGGATTCTCAGATCCTAAGCATCCAGGTTATGTTTATAAACTGGATAAGGCACTCTATGGCTTAAAGCAAGCTCCTCGTGCATGGTATGACACTCTCTCTACTTATCTCCATATTGAAAATTTTGAGCGTGATCAAATCGATAAAACTCAATTTTTCAGGAAAGTAACAGGTCATATTATTCTTGTTCAAATATATGTCGATGATATTATATTTGGTTCTACTAACCCTGACCTTTGTACTCGTTTCGCTGATAGAATGAAAGCTGAATATAAAATGAGTATGATGGGTGAGCTAACATATTTCCTTGGTCTTCAAATCAAACAAAATGAAAAAAGGAACTTTCATTAATCAGGGAAAGTATGTTAAAGATATGTTGAAGAAATTTGATTTAACTCAGAGTTCAGCTATGAAAACCCCTATGGCACCGCCGCTGACACTAAACATGGATCCTTCTGGAAAACCTATTAATGTCACAACGTACCGTGGGATGATCGGCTCTCTCCTGTATCTTACAGCTAGCCGACCTGATATTATATATGCAACATATTTGTGTGCACGATATCAAGCTGAACCTAAGGAATCTTATTTGATCACTGTAAAGCAAATCTTTCGTTACCTTAAGGGTACTCCTAACCTAGGTCTTTGGTATCCCAAAGACTCAGGGTTTGATCTAATCACCTATTCAGATAGTGATTTTGCAGGTTGCAAATTGGATAGGAAAAGCACCACAGGAGGCTGTCAGCTCCTGGGTGGAAAGCTGGTGAGTTGGACAAGTAAGAAGCAAAACTCAGTGTCCACCTCAACCGCTAAGGCTGAGTACGTAGCCACTGGAAGCTGTTGTTCTCAGGTCTTATGGATGCGAAATCAACTACTGGACTATGACCTTCAGCTCTTAAAGATTCCAATATATTGCGACAGCACAAGTGCCATCGCTATTGCAAATAATCCAGTGCTACACTCAAAGACCAAACACATCGAAATCAAGTATCATTTTATCAGAGATCATGTGATGAATAGTGATATAGAACTTCATTTTATCCCAACTGACTTTCAGTTAGCTGATCTGTTCACCAAACCTCTTGATGAGACAAGATTTAACTTTCTCATCAGCGAGCATGCTGAACTTAGAAGAGTAAAATCTTCAGCGGTTCACATTTGATCAGGGATAAAACAAACTTGTATAACCCATACTTATCATCTACTCTCTGAACAAAATTGATTCGCTGATATCAAGGTATGTTCTCTCTTGCTCGCTGATGTTCGCCTAGAACTGAAAGATTTCAAAACAAATTGCATCGCTGAATATCTCTTCCTTTCAGCGATACTTTTGAAATTTCTAAATCTAACACTGATATTTCTGATTCAGTGCTTCATGTTTTCAAAAATATCCCTGAGTTTTTTTTTTCAAAACCTCAGAGACATCCTAAAATATGAAAGGACGTTTATGACGTCATCACAACAGATAAGTCATGGCACGTTTTCTCTGACACGTTCGCCCGTTTCGACTTCCTTGTCCAATCAAATTCAAGGGACGTGTCTGTGTCATCATGAAAAACTTTCCCGCTCATTGTTTTTCTCTCTCTACTCTCACTATATAAACCCTTTGAGTTTATATTTTTACCTTTACGCGAACATCATCTCCTTCAAGCAAGAAATCTCTGTTGCATTCAAACTATTTTCTTCAAGAACTGTTCATCTTCGTCTTCAACAACTAAGGTTATTATTCTTATTATTTACCTTTTGTTAAACTTGTTTCTGATCTCATTCTTTTTTTAACAGATCAAACAAAAGAACGTTTTAAAATGAAATCATTTTCTTTTCATTATTTTATGAACACAATCTTCAGGGTTGTTCTTCAAGTTTAAAATAAAAATCTTAAACTTGTTCTTCATATGTTTTTTCCAGAATCCTTACTTTAAAAGGAAACTGGAAAATAAGGCATTCACTAGTTTTGAATCTTTGCCAAAACTAGAAAAACCCTAATTTCTACTATACCCTAAAACCCTTATTTTAGATAATTTATTCATTTTAAGATTTTCTGTTCCTATTCTTATATTATAAACAGAAATGGCATCTACTACTGAAGCTCCTACCTCCAAGTCTCCTACTGCTACTGAGAAAGTGGTTCTCACAAAAGCTCCTCAGGTTAAGTTCAAACATGAGCAAGTTACCTTCCAACACAACAACCCATATGCTCTCTTCGATTTCCCTCAGAAGAAGCAGGTCACACATCTTGATGATGTTGTGAACTTTCTCAAAACCTGTTCTATATCGACAGCTCTGACTATTGCACCCCTTGCTCATCGATCTCTTCTAGCTCAGTTCTGGTATACTGCCAGAAGAGCTCAGGTACCCTCTCCCAGAGACCCAACGAAACTGCTTGATGTCATTATTTGTGACACCAAATATGGTACTTCCAAAATCAACCCTGGTACTATCAGGCGAGCACTAAACCTCCCAGCTACCACAAAAGAGAAACGCTTTGTCCCTCTGCCAAACCCCAAATACCTAGCTGACAAGGAAGCACTCATTGCATTCTTTGATGCAATAAAGTATGTGCGGGAAACAGGGAGAGATGAACTCCCCGACAAGAAGCTAACCCTGATCAAGAAGTCCAAGATGCCAAGCGAGATGAACTTCATCTTCGCTCACCTGATAAGTTGTACTGCATGACAGCTAAAGTTGGTTCTTCTGACATACCAACATGTGTTCCATATCCCAGGTTTGTCAGTGCTATCTTTCTAACCGGAATTGGGGACAAGTACCCAAAAGTGGGTGACCTGAAACTCTCTCAGGTTGGCCCTAAGGTGCTCGACTATAGCCCCATGCCAAACGAGGTATGTCCTTCTACTATCTTATCTATTCTCAATCCTCCTTCTTCTACTTCTGCGGCTACCTCAGCGGCAATCCCAACCGCTGATACCCAGGCTGCAAAAACCACTCCTTCTAAGAAAAGGAAACACTCTTCTACCCAACTTGATTCTCAAAGGATCAAGAAAACCAAGGAGCAACCCCCCAAGCATTCACATGCTGAAGACTCCACGACTCTCTCTATACAAGAGCCACTGGATAGTTCCGTGGTACGCTCTGCCACAGCTGATAAATCCACCCCTTCCATCCCAACTTCAGCGTCTCTAAACGTTGAGGTTATAAACCTGGAACTGAACCCCCCTCCTTCAGGCTCTTTACAGATTGAAGAAGTATTTCTCAGCGGATCCAACGCTGAACCTCTCACCAAAACCCTCTTCTCAACCATCACTCCTCCCACCATTTCTTTGGACACTCCACCAGTATTCCCCCCATTCTCTGCACAGAACATCATCCTAGATACATCAGTTGCTACTTTACAGGGGATGATGCATTAAAATATAGGATCTGCAGGCACTTCTATGCACCAAGGCACTCTGGAAGGCGACATGGAACACTACTCAGGTTATCGAGGTTTTGACGACTTCACCAACCCGCATGCAGGTATACACAAAACCATACCCACTTCTCTCTCAATATCCCCAACTTCTGAGCTTTCCTTTGTTCACAAGTTATTAACTGTTGTAGGTCCTAATTTGGGAGATATTCACACCACCACATTATCTGCTGACGAAGGTGGAAACTCACACCACCACATTATCTGCTAACTCTTCAGCGGTTACAGACGCTGCCACGCTGGAGAGAATCTCAAAAAGCTGACCACCGAGGTGGAAAAGAAAGCCTCCAGTGCTAATATGGAAAAGATTGAAGGTCACATTGGCAGTTTTGCTACTACTGTCGCTGACCACTCCACCTCCATCAACAATCTCAACTCCACCAACACCACCCTCGCAACAAACTTCACCACCCTGTCCAATGAAGTCACATCATTTAAGACAGAGGTTGGAACTCCTAAGGGTGAGGTTGGCACTGTTAAAGATCTACTCCAACAAGTCCTCGATCGCCTGAACGCCCTATCTTGTGCTCCGTCTCACTTCACTCAGGCTAATCGAGATGATCTTCAAAAGATCAGTCCTACTATTTCTGGCCTGGAAGACAGAATAGTAACGATTGAATCCTTCATGGGAATCACTGGCCTGGAAGACAGTGATCCTATGACTGAAGCTGCTGCTGCTGACATTCTGATTAACTCCCCCCCCCCTCATCATGTGGAAGAGGGGGAGAAGACTGAAGACCTTCCCCATAATGCTGGGGGGGAGAAAAATCTTGAAGACCTTCCCCACAAGTGCTGAAGAAATAATTCCAGTCTTAGACCTTGCTGAGACTGATGAACAAGAAGAAAAACTTCTCTCTCATAGAAGCAGACCTTCCTTGGCTCCTCAAACGCTAAGTGAAGAGGATCAAAAAAAGAGAGAAGCAATGATCAAAAAACTTGAAGATCAGCGAATAATCCTTCCTCGTTCAAAAGTCATCCCTAACCCTAAGTTCAGACTATCAAAGAAAGAATTCGTTGAACACCTCAAGGCTCAAAAACAGCTCGCTGATCGAAGGAAAGTTGAAGAACAATATAAAGCCTATGCCATACACCTTGTCCAACAATCAGTGAAAGGCCATGAACTGAAGAAAACTCCCATCGAGGTTCAACGTCAATTATGGGAAGACGCCCAAAAGATCATCGAGGAAAAGACCAAGGTATCTGACTCAACCTTGGAATGGTGCAAAGAAAGACTTCACTATCGATCTCGGGCAGCCAGAATCAACAAGGTGAACATCAGGGGAAGAACGACCATAAGCGTTCCTGTCATTGAAGTTGACATATTCAGAGAAAATGGTACCAAGGAGACCATCTATGCTGCAACAATCAAGAAGTACGGTCTCTCTGAATGGTTGGAGATGCGAATAGCCATTCAGCGATCTCGCTCACAATATAAAAGCCATGTCGAGAAAATTATAAATTCTCAGATCGACTTGGTTTCATCTGTTGTGGATATTCCTCCTCCTCCTCCTAATCCAACTCAACAAAGAAGGGCCTCTGCAAAGAAAAAGATAATACCTTCAGACTCAGGTCCTCCTATCCGAAACGAAACAGGTATTGGTTTTTCACGTGCTGAAGTACTTGGTCCTGAACCTGACCTCTCGGTGCTAGACACCTCCCTGCCCCCTGGTGAACGCTTCATCCCTGGAAAAGTCCTAAGCGAACCTTACGGTATCTTCTTTCACGACTATGATGGACGAGAACACTATCAACGCATCTCTGAGCTTCCCATCACTCCCATCGAACAGCTCAGGGATCTCGTCTATTGGTGAGAATTCAGAAAAGATCTTCTCGGAAAATACATGAAGCCCCTGATCTTTACTGAAGCACAGAATAGACGAAATCTTGGTGAAATAGTCCCTGACTGGATGATTCCCTCTACAAGAACCCTTGATGAACTTCTCATTAAGGAAGAACTTTTCTAGCTGATAGGATTTCCTTGTAATTCCTCTATCTTTATCAGCTTGTATCTTTTGTACTTGTAAATTTATTTGCTGTACTTGTTATTTTTCCACTTCCCTTTGTAACCTTATACGAAGTTTAAAGAAAAAATTCAGCGAATGTACTTTACTCTATCAGTACTTAAAAAGATCCCAGAAAATAGTAAAAGGGACAAATATTTTATGAGTTCTTTTTATCTTTATGTTTTCTTACTTAGCAATTTTCCTTTATTGCTATGTCATAATAAAATAGGGGGAGATTGTTGATCCAAACCCTCAGTGATTTGATAATGACTCTTTAAGAAACACTTAGTGAAAATTGTAAGTAGACAGTATGTATTAGAGTTTCACTATCGCTGATAAGTACTATGTCTCTACAGTACCACTGATAGGAAACTCATGTTCATTAAATTATGTTCAGCGACACTGTTTATCAATAAAGCACTGAGCCTGTTCAGTCTTGTTGGCGATCGCTGATAGTTTTAGTTGTTTACCTATGATCCCTGAAGACAAGTTTTACGTCAACAAAGGTTCTACACTGAAGTCGAAGATCAAGCCCAAGAACCAGCGACAAGTCTACTAATGAACTGATGCGGATATCAGCGAAGACAAGACCTGTCCACTCAACGTGAAGTTTCAAGTAGAAGACTTCAGCGATCGCTGAGCTTTGTCACTCGCTGATAAAGTACTGTTCAGTGAACGCTGATCATGAAGTTTCCTCTACAAGTTACTTTTGTCTTATCCCCTTGCACATCTCCGTACGAACTGTCAGAACGGACATCCCTTTTGTCCAGAATCGTACAACCAACTCTGATTCTACACTGTACATCATGCGGCTACTAAGGTTGTCTACAAAGGTCAAACAATGCAACCAATCAGCTGATGCCACGTGTAAAGTTGTACTGCTATGCATTAAATGCATGCAGTATATAAGAAGAACTCTACTTCAGAAATGAAGTGCTCGGCCATTCTTCTTCTCTCTACTACTTAGTGTTAGAATATTAGTCTTTAATATTCTTATCTCCTTTCTGTCTTAATTCTAGTGCAAGAAACTTAGTGTTCTCATAACTTGTTTAGATTAGGTTTAATCCTTAATCTTGTTTCGTAACAAGTTGTAAATTGTTTGATAAATATCAATAAACAATTTAGAAAAGTAAAATTTGTGTGTTTGTATTCAACCCCCCCCCCCCCCCTTCTACAAACTTGTATAACCCTTTCGGGACCAACAGGTTGATTTAAGTTATGACCTCGATGCCGTCGAAGAGCTCAGAGAATCAGCATTGATCATAATGGCATCACTGAGGCAAGTGGTCGAACGACATTTCAACAAGAATGTTAAAGTTAAAGTCTTTCAAATAGGCGACTACGTCCTTCGACGAGTGTTCCAAAGCACTCAAGAGCTCAATGCCAGTAAACTTTCCACCAAATGGGAAGGTCCTTATCGTATCTCAGAAGTCGTGGGTAAAGGTACCTATCGGCTCCAAACCCTCGACAATCAGGATATCCCACGTAGCTGGAATGCAACACATTTGAAAAGGTATTTCTTCTAAGTCTTTTTCCTTTTCTCACACGATTTTTATTCATTGCGACGATTACTGACTTAAGCATCGGAGGGTCGTTGGCTAGCCAACGACCAACCTCTGACATTGTTTTATCGCAGAATCACACGACATAAGATTGCTAAGTCTATTACACGACTTTAATCTCGCAAAGTCGCACGACATAAGTGATCAGGTCTATAACATGGTTATTCTATCCAGGGACACAAGATTCAAGTTCGTCGTACGATCTAGTTGTACGATCACAAGGTCTAGCGACCCCATAATCTAAGGATCCTTACTTAGAAGAATTTCATATTCTGAATGAATGTCTCGATCGCGTGTGCTTGTATTTGCCAATATGATTTAAATATATGACTTATGTTTTAGTCGTGGTATTACAATGGATGCCTAAGTCGCACGATTTCTTGTTTATACTACGCTTAGTGAATTTCACAATTAATGTTGTATTTACTTGTAAGACGTATAAGACAGAGTGACATACAAGATAAAATTTCATTTATCAAATCGTCAGTTACATTAGATATCTCGACCAGCAACGATCGAGCAAGAAAAACAAAAATCATAAAAAGAAATTTTTTTTCTAAGGCTGAGGAGGAGTGTCGGTCGCGTCCTTGCCCGAGGCCTCGCCTTTGGAACCTTCGACCACCTCTTCCTCCTCGACTTCTTTCTCGTCATCAGAGTCGAGGTCTCTTTCGGTCCCGACCTCCCTCAAGAAGTAGGCAAGCTCGTCCGACGCCGAGGCCAGAGGATCTTTGCCCGACAAGTGTTGCCGCATGATCGCCGCCCGAGCAGTCAAACGAGCAAGGCAAAGGTAGACGCAGCCTCATCTTTGAGCTCCCTCACCTCCTTCTCCAAATCCGCCACCTTGGACTTGGAATCTTCAGCCTCTTTCACACTCGCAGCCAAAGACTCCTTGGTCTTATCCAGCTCATCCCTTTGATCGGCGATCATGGACAAAGACTGTTTTAGACGATGGTTTGCCTCCTCCTTTGCACGTCCGATGACCTCTAACTCTTTCATAGCCTCATCAAGACGTTTAGACATAGCCTTTTCGCGCTCCAAGGTGACCTTCTCCCTGTCCAATGCCACGTTCCCCCTCTCGTGAGCAGAGGACACCAGACCCCTTATCTTCTCCGTTTCGGCCCGCAAGGCAAGGGAAGATTGGAACACCTATAAAACATAAGACACGCGTTAGTAAACACTCGACAAAGGTTAAACAACGATAAAATAACACAAGTTTTGAAAGAAAAACTTACCAGGAACGCCAGTCCAGCAACGTGAGATCCCATATCCTCGATCGGGAATCCCTCGAAACGCTCCTTGAAAGAAGGGAGCAGATATTTCCCTAGATGTGGAAACAGATCCGTCCCGGCTAGGACATCATCAACCATAAAGTCCGACGGCAATGTAAAGTTGACTTTCGTGACCTTAGCCCCTCCCGTCGTGTGACCCTTGCCCTTGTCGGTCGACGAAGGGACCGACGTGGTGGACGGGGACTTCGCCGATTTTGCCGGAGGCGCCGAACTGATAGGTGTCGCAGCAATCGCACTAGAAGACATCTTCGTCTTCATAGGTGATGCGACCTTTGCCTTCTCAGGCGTAATGACTCTCGACGAGTCATCAACCCTTGGAGACGGTTCCCTCGGGATCGTCATCCTCGGCTTCTTTAAAACCCCCAACTCAGTGGTCGAGGTCTTTTGCCTCTTTTCCTTGCCCTTACAGGCAAGCTCAAGTTGAGCTGCTCTCTTAGCAGAGACAGTCGGCACCTTCGTCTGAGATTCTCCTGGAAACAGATAAAAAAGAAGCGTTACACGATGAACATAAAAGAAAAAGACCAGAGTCAAGCGGAAAGGAATATGAAGGTAAACCCACCGGTCATTTCTACTTCTTCTCTCGACTCTCCCTCTTTCTCCTCTGTCTCCTCTTCTTCCTCCTCCTCCATACGTTTCTCTCCCCGATTCTCTCCTAGGTATACCAGGTCTTCGTCGTCGTCGCCGTCCACCAATTGTGGCGTGACAAAAGATCGCTCGACAGTGCTAAACTCTAAAAACGCGTCAACCTTCGCTTGAGAGTTGGCGTAGGGATTCACGTCCTCAAACTTTATATCTATCGACACATAGAAGACAGGTTAAAAATCAGTCGAAATTAACATCCGACGTACGACAAAAAGCTAGAAAATCTCACCCGACATGTTCCAACCAACCCTAATCCAACCGCTCTCGGAGTCAAGAGTCGACTTACGCACGAATGCGTATCTAGTCTTTCACTTATGGTCATTTACAGCAGTCTTTAGGACCAAAGTACGATCGCCCTTATACCTAGAAAACAGGCTATAGCGATAACATTTGTCCTTCTTGACCTGATAAGCCAAGAGGAGGTCGCGCACATTCATGGGAGATTCCCATTTTTCGGTAAGGCGCTCAATCACTTGTACGAATCGCCAGAATTGGGGCATTAATTGGCCCGGTGCTAAGTCGACTTAGCCAAAGGCGAGTAAGGCTATTCAAAACCTATCTTAAAAGGGTATTCATATATAACGACGAACCTATCAGGACACATATCAGGTCGAATCTGACCTGCTCTAATCAATGTAATCCCGGCAGGGATTCTTGCTAGGCTTCTAAGGTTGTCGAGATCCTCTTGATCTCGAATGGAACTTACGGGCTCAGTCGACATTTCTAAACCTAAATGTTTTTTCAAAGTTTTAAGAAAAGACCGAGAAATAGTACCTTATATAGGCGCCTAAAAACCTCGAAATTTCTAACTTGGTCGAAGATTCTGGCAGGGTTGGAAGGGATTGAACGAAGAACAGCAGGAAATCGAGAAAAATCTCTTTTAATACTCTCTGAAAGCGTAAAATGGAAAAGATCCGTCGTGGGTCGCTATTTATGTAAAAGATCGTGGCAGGTCATGTCGCCCGATGATCGACACGTGCCCTTGCCTTTTTTAATACTCGACAGATCGTCCACACCTGGCGCTTACAGCTGTTAGGCATGATCGCACGTCATCATGACGTCACAATCTTATCCCCTTTTCGACTTTTTCTTTAGTTGGAATTGGACCGATCCAGTTCCAAGGCAACTGAAGAGATTTTCGACACGGGTCACGACCCTAGACGTCCGACTAACAAAATTTAAAAACTTTTTGAAACTAGAATTTGCCACTCCATTTTTAAATTTTGGGGGCAAACTGTTTGGGTAAAATTTCACCAGTCTCGACCACGACCAAAACAAGGAAACATTTATAACACTTTTCCATAATAAGGTTAAATCATAAAAATTTTATCTTTTGACCAAAGATTGAAATCGAAAGTTATCCACCTCACGACACTCGACCATGACGTCGTCCAGTTCAAACGACCGTCGTATGGAACCTCACGACCTCGACCGACTAACGTATGAAATTTCTGTTACTTTTTCACTTGTTTAAATGCGGGATTAATATCATTAATGACCAACGGCCATAACCGACAGAGGCAATTACGAGCATTGAATTCAGCAACCGTTACGACCGTTACCAAGAGTCTTTATGGAGTCATTCAAGGCACTCGAAGACTATAAAAGCAAAGGCAAGAGCATCATTTCACGTATCTGGGATCATCTCAAACATCTCGAAATATCTCAGCACAACCAAACTCTCAAGAACACTCGAAGAAAAGAATTCTCTCTCAACAGATCGCTCTCGACGCACGACTTATACGCACGACACCCAATCCTTACATGCGACGCACCAGTTTCTTACGCACGATTCACTTGTTATTTTACATTTCAAGTCTTTACTTCATTTGTATTGTAATTATTGTACCTCCGACACCCGAAACATAAGGACATCGCCCTTGTTTGGCGATCATAGTGCAGCGACGACCTCTAAAGTCGTCCACGGGTTTTTTCCTCGTTGAGGTTTTTCCCGCATCACCAAAATCTTTGTCTTATTTACTTTTCCTGTCTTTGTCGTACGGTTTGTCGAAAGATTCCCATTCTTTAGTTGTTAAGCTCCACAATCAACCTTAAGTTATCCTTCTGGACGGTTTTTGGCATTAACACTAGGTATGATAATGAGATACCTAGATTTAAGCTGAGATTAATTAATTTATGATTTGTGAGGTATGGGTAGAAGTACTAAGACAGGATAGTCTTAGAATCGACGGAAATACGTGAAATTAGTACTGTAACGATGGTAACGAAGATTCTCATGTATAGTATGTTCATAATTTCAATTTGCTACTGTTATTATGAATATATTGTTACACAAGCATACTTGTTCCTAAATTGTTACAGTGACTGATAAACGTTAAAGTACGTTTCTTGTGTCCGTGTCTAGGTAGCCATTCTTATGGTTATCTTTTATGTTTATCCAGAACGATGGTGAATACGCCAACAAGACCCCCTAATTCTTCGGAGGATAGGGCACTAATTGATTGGGGGTTGGAGGGACAACATGGAATGGGCGGAACTCATGAAAGTCCGTCGAGGCCACCTCTAATAGGAGGATTGGGAAATCAAACGCACAAAATGAGTACCGGTACCTCTAATCCGGTGACAGCTGAGTCTACAATGGAATCTCGCATGATAGAGAATATGATGTGAATGATGAATACAGCAATGGCACAACAATCTGAAATGTTCATGAAAGCGTTGAATGATCGAAGTTCTGAATTGCGACGAACGGAGACAGATACTGGGGTGGTAAATCCAATTCGTAATCCTGTGGTGAATGTAAACCGGAGGGTGGAAATAGTTTGTTCTTATAAGACGTTTCTGAGCTGTAAACTGTTTGGGCAAAATTTCACCAGTCACGACCACGACCAAGGTAAGGAAAATGCTTCTTCTTTTTTCCGTAACGAAGGTAAAATCATAGTACTTTACCTCCTGATGAAAGATAAAAACGAAAGTCTTTTGCCTCACGACACTAGACCTCGACGTCGTACGTTTCACACGACCGTCGCATAGAACCATGCGACCTCGACCAACTAACGCATGACATAAACTATTACGTTTGTTCAATGTTTAATGCAGGAGTCAACATCATTAATGGACAACGGCTATAACCGACGAAATCATTTATGAGCATCTAATCCCACATTGAAGACGACGAACGTTACAACAATCATCAAAGATCTTAATGATTCAATTAAAAGCATCCGAAGACTATAAATCCCAAGTCCAATCCTCAGTTTCAGGACATCGAATAACACAGGGAGAACAACAGACATAACAACATCATCGAACAACAATCTCAAGCACTCAAACTCTGAAGAATACTCCTTCGAAGCAAAAGAGTCATTCACGGAAAATCGCTCTCGACGCACGACCTACACACTCGATACATTGTTTTCACACACGACATACACTTGTTTTACATTCAAAACACTTGTACTTTACATTTTGAAGTTTTCCTTCACTTGTATTGTAATCTCTGTACGATCGACACCCGAAACCAAAGGACATCGCCCCTGATTGACGACCATAGTGCATCGACGACTTCCACTGTCGTCCGCAGGTTTTTTCCTCGTTGAGGTTTTTCCTGCATCATCAAATTCTCTGTCTCGATTATATTTTCATCTTTATCGCACGCTTTTGTCGATCGATTCTTTTATTTAGTTGTTAAAGTCCACATCGACCTTAAGTTGTACTTTTGTGCGATTTTTGGCATTAACAGTTTGGCGCCATCCGTGGGACGTCATCTAGAGAAAATCTTCGACGAACGTGCGTCTTACTAACGGTTTCTTGGAGTTTCCTTTGTTTTCTGTTTCAGGAATATGGCAGCCCCAAGAAATCAAGAGCATGTTATTGCCCAGATGTATCAAGAACTAGAAGTTACTCGGAATCAAATCAACGCCATGGCAGAGCAAAGTCGCAGAGCAGCTGAGGAGATCGCACGATTAAGGAATTCTTCTGGACCTCAGAATGGTCCTAGGCCATTCGTTCAGAATCCAGGCCAAGGGTCGTTCGGACAGAACGGTACTCGACCATTCGCGCATAATCCAGGTCCAGGATCAGGTCCGTTCGCTCAGAATCAGCATCCAGGTCTGTTCATGCAGAACCAGCAGCCGGGACAGTTCAATCCAAATCCCCAGTTCGGGATGGTTCCTCCTCAGCATATAAGGCCACCACCCATGCAAAATGGATCACAGCCATTTTAGAATGGGTCGCAGCCGTATTTTGTTCCTTTCAACGGAGACGCCAATGGCTCGTCGCATGGCAATGGCACCAGTTCAGGAGTCCATCCGCAAGCAGGGGCAAATCTCGACCCCAATGACCCCGTCGCCCAGCGATTGAAAATTCTAGAAGATCAGAACGAGCGTGTCCTATCTTTGCTCGCCAAGCTACCTGGGGCAGCCGTGCCCGTCGACGCCGAGCCTCGATCAGGATATTAGGCGTCGCCCTTCGTCGATGAGATCGCGACCGTTGAGGTCCCGAAGAAATACAATGTCCCTGCCTTCACGCCTAAGTACTCGGGAGTGAACGATCCGACAGAGCACGTCGCGCAGTATAAGCAGCTCATGTGGACGATCTCAATCCCACACATGTATCAGGAAGTCTGTATGTGCAAGAGCTTCGGTGCAACTCTCACTGGTCCTGCTCTCCAATGGTTGATCAATCTCAAACCCAAGTCTATCGGGTCGTTCGCTGAATTGGTCAATCCATTCTCCCAGTAATTTGCCAGTAGTCGCAAGATGGAGAAGCATACCAGTGACCTATATTAGGTCGTGCAGAAGACCAATGAGTCTATTCGAAGTTATTTCAATAGATTCAATGCGGAGATGATCAGTGTTCGCAATTGTGACGTCAAGACCGCGATCGAAGCCTATAAACGCGTTCTGGACGACAGTTCAGGTTTATACACTGACCTGACTAAGTATCCTCCGGAGAAATTCGAAGACGTCCGAGCTCGAACCCTAGCGTATATGAGGGTAGAAGACGACGCTGCTTTTCGTCGCAAGCATACCGACGACAAAAGGTCGCTAGGTGTGAAAAGGCCCGAGTTCAAGACAAAAGCAATTTCCAAAATAGAGCCCGCTAGCCAGATCTCGAACGTCCGATTCAAGACGAAAGCAGAGGCTAAGACCGCGACCAGGTTTTCTCAGTACCCCAAGATATCTTCTTATCGATTCAAAGGGTCCACTAAAGATTTGGTCGAAGCTCTGAAAACCGCCCAGGCGACTATTCGATAGCCAAAGAAGTCCGATCAGGACGACGCTAAGAAAGATAAATCTAAATGGTGCGACTTTCATGTCGACCATGGTCACGCGACGGATGATTGCATAGCTCTCAAAAAGGAGCTGGCGTATCACGTCCCGAAGGGCAATCTAAAAGACATCATCGACGACGTCGTTACCCCAGCTAACGACGTTCGACCGCCAACTCCCGAGCATGCGAAAGTCGTCAATTGTATCACTGGTGGTTCCGACGTATGTGGTCTGACGTATTCCGCAGCCAAGCGTCACGCCAGTCAAGCACCTGACGATCGACCTATCCCGCGTTCATCAAGGCCTAAAGGAGATCTGGAGTTGGAAGCTATGAAGATCGTATTCGACCAAGACGACCTCGGTGACTCGTACCAGAAACATCATGACGGGTTGATCATTCAACTCACGGTTGGTAATTGTTTAACTCGATGAGACTTGGTCGATGGGGGCAGTTCATTGAACGTCATTTTCCTTGACACCATCAAGGCCATGGGAATCGATCGCTCGGAAATCACCCGACGTTCAACAACTTTGGTCGGTTTCAATGGCGAAGCGACGAGCACCTTTGGAGATATCATCCTGCCAGTCTACGCCGGAGGGATCAACAAGCAGGCCAAGTTCAGCGTCATCGACTGTTCTTTGGCCTATAACATCATCTTAGGTCGACCTTGGATTCATGAAATGAAAGCCGTTCCCTCGACGTATCATTAGACCTTGATGTTCCCTACGCCGTGGGGAATCCAGAAAATCAAGAGTGAGCCAAAAGTCGCTCGTGACTGCTATAAATCCACTCTGAAGCCGCGAAAGTAAATCGTCTAGCAGATGCGGCACGATCATAAGGTCTCGACAGGTTTGTCCTTCTATCCTTAAAAACAAACTTATGCCTTTTCTATAGGAATAAAACGACCATCTGGCCCTGTCGCACGAAAACACAGTCAACGCAGACATAGATGGTATTTCCCAAGATCTCTGTGTCGATCCGTCATTTAAAACCTATCCTCTCCTAGAAAGAATAGGATAATAAATGACGGGGGTAAATACTCCGTTAATTAAAGAAGAGTCTAAGAAGAATCGCACGCCAACAATCAAACGACTCTAAGTCGCACGATGTAAATGGTCAGATCTACGACCTGATCATCCCTCCACAGGGACACACGATTCAAGTCCGTCGCACAACTTAGTCGTATGACCGCAAAGTCTAAACGACTTTACCTTCTAAATTTCTTATCTTAGAAGAATTTCACACCTTGAATGTCTGCTTTGATCGCACGTTCCTATGATTGTGTGTACGACTCAAAAGTATTATTTCTTACATTCTAAGTTGTCGTATTACAATAGATGCCTAAGTCGCATGATTCCTTGTACCTTATGAATTTCATAGTCGATGTGATATTTGTTTTCCAAATATATAAAACACAAGTTCAAGAGAAACCCAAGTTTCATTCACCGAATAAACTGTCATTTACAAAAGGCTCGACCACCAACGGTCGAATAGTAAGGAAACAAAAAGAAACAAAGATGTTTTTCTAAGATTGGGGAGGAACATCGGTCGCATCCTTGCCCGACGCGTCATCCTGAAGACCCTCTTCCTCCTCGACCTCCTCCTCGATGTCCTTCTCGTCATCCGAATTAAGGTCTCTCACCGTCCCGACGCCCTCCAAGTAAATGTCGAGCTCTTCCGACGCCGACGCCATGGGATCTTTCCCCCAACAAGTGACGTCGCATGATCGCCGCACGCGCAGTAAGTCGGGCAAACCAAAACAGAGATTTATTCTCGTCCCTCCGCTCCTCTAACTCCCTCTCTAAACTTACCTCCTTAGATTTGGACTCCTCGACTTCCTTTTCCTTCGCAGCCAAGGATTCCCTCATCCCATCTAGCATCTCTCTTTGGTCATGCATCAAAGATAGGGAATCCTTTAGACGTGAGTTCGCATCATCCCTTGCGTGTCCAAGGGATTCCATCTCATTCAAAAGATCGTCGATTTTCACCGACGCCACCTCCTCGCGTTCTAAAGCGAACCTTTCCCTTTCTAACGTCGCCTCTTCTCTCTCGATAGCATAAGCCATTAAGCCTTCTACCTTCGTCGTTTTAGCATACAGCGCCAAAGACGACTGAAACGTCTGAAAACATATGAAAGTATATTAGCAAAATATACGACGTCGACAACTGATAACAAAAGTCTTGAAACGACTTACTGTGAACGCTAGTCCAGCAACGTGACACTCAGTATCCTCAAGAGAAACCTCGTCGAAACACTCTCTGAAAGAAGAGAGCTGATACTTTCCTAAGTGAGGGAACAGTTTCGTCCCGTCCAGGACGTTATCATCCAAAAAATCTGACGACAACGTAAAGTTCACCGTCGTTCCAGAACCCGTTTGCGCGCCCTTGCCCTTGTCGGTCGAGGTGGGGCCTAACGCGGCAGTAGGAGACATCATCGCCGGTTGCGCAGTATGAGACATCGTCGCCGGTTGCGCAGTATGAGACATCGTCGCCGGGTGTGCAGTATCATCAGATTTTGCGCCGATCGTATCAAACAAGGTCGACACCTTCATCTTCTCGGGCGGAACAACCCTCGATGGGCCGACCGTCTTCGAAGACGGCTCCCTCGTGACAGACATCCTCGTCCTCTTTAGAAGTCCCAACCCAGTTGTCGGAACCTCCTTTCTCTTTAAGACCCTTGACCCTGTTATCGGAGTGTCCCTCTCTTTCACCTTGCTAGCCAGATCAATCTAGGCTATCTTCTTGGCGGTAGCAGGCGTCATCCCTGACCAAGATTCTCCTGTATGGCAAAAGAAAGAAATTAGACGATTCAGAACAGAGAAAGACCAGGTCAAGCGAAAAGAAGACAAAAGGATACTTACCAGTTATCTCTACCTCTGGTTCTTCATCCTTCTCTTCCTCCTCAGTCTTCTCAGAGTCCTCTTCTTCTTCTTTCTTTTCTCGACCTATCCTCATTCTATCGCTCAAGAAAACAATGTCGTCGTCCTCATCTACCAAATGACGCGTAACATACGACCGATCCTCAGCGCTAAACTCCAGGAACTTCTTAACCTTGGCCTTAGAATCATCGTCAGGCTTGACCTTGTCAAAATTAATATCTGCACATAAAGAAGAGTGTTAGACGGAAAGCACCCGAATAACAAAATGACAGGAGACACACGACAAAAGGCTTACCCGTCATATTCCAGCCCTCCCTAATCCAGTCACTATCAGTGTCTAACGTCGCTACCCGCACCAATACGTATCGAGTCTTCCACTTTCGGTCGTTAACTGCGGTTCTTAAAACCAAGGTACGCTCACCCTTGTGCTTCGAAAACAAACGGTAACGCCAGTAATGATCCTTCTTGACTTGGTACGCCGTCAGCAACCCCCTCACGTCCATAGGTGACTCCCAGTTCGAAGTAAGTCGCTCGATTACTTGAATGACACGCCAGAATTGGGGCATCAACTGTCCCGGTGAAAGGTCGAATTCACACATAAACGCTTTGGCAAGAGGTGAATACGGCCAATGAAAACCTATCTTGAACGGATACTCGTATATTACGACGTACCCCTCAGGACACATCTCCGGACGAACGTTACCAGCCTTGCTCACAGTAATCCCCATGGGAATCCGCGCTAGACTTTTGAAGTCATCAAGGTCGTCTTCGTTTTTAATGGTGCTTCTAGGCGCCGTCGACATTGCTAACCCTGTTAGATTGATTTGTAAAGATGAAAGATCCCAGATATCCCAATTTTTCCTAGGCTTCCTAGCAATGGATTTACGACGCATACAAAAACTGAAGGGTCACACTTTATATGATTGTACTAAATCTCGAAAATCTCTCTCCGAAATAAGGTCTCTAAATTCGTAAACAAGGAAAGATCCATCGTGACCTTTATTTAAGTAATCGATCATGTCAAGTCGAGTCCTTTGATGATCAACACGCGTCCTCATCTTTTCGTATGACTACACGGATCATCGACACCTGTCATCAACAGCTGGTAAGCACCATCGTGCGTCGGCATGACGTCACGACTTTATCCTCTCTTCGACTTCCCTCTCTAGTTTGAAATGAACCGACTCAGTTCTAAAACAACCAAGGTAACTTTCGACACGTGTCGTAATCTTATGCGTCCGACTGACAAAATTTAAAATTCGAATTTGCCATCCTACTTCCAAATTTTGGAGGCAAACTGTTTGGACAAAATTTCACCAGTCACGACCACGACCAAGGTAAGGAAAACGCTTCTTCTCTTTTCCGTAACGAAGGTAAAATCATAGTACTTTATCTCTTGATTAAAGATAAAATCGAAAGTCTTTTGCCTCACGACACTCGACCTCGACGTCGTACGTTTCACACGACCGTCGCATAGAACCATGCGACCTCGACCAACTAACGCATGACATAAACGGTTACGTTTGTTCAATGTTTAATGCAGGAGTCAACATCATTAATGGACAACGGCTATAACCGACGAAATCAGTTATGAGCATCTAATCCCACATTGAAGACGACCACCGTTACAACAATCATCAAAGATCTTAATGAGTCAATTAAAAGCATCCGAAGACTATAAATCCCATGTCCAATCCTCAGTTTCAGTACATCGAATAACACAGGGAGAACAACAGACAGAACAGCATCATCGAACAACAAACTCAAGCACTCAAACTCTGAAGAATACTCCTTCGAAACAAAAGAGTCATTCACGGAAGATCGCTCTCGACGCACGACCTACACACTCGATACATTGTTTTCACACACGACATACACTTGTTTTACATTTAAAACACTTGTACTTTACATTTCGAAGTTTTCCTTCACTTGTATTGTAATCTCTGTACGATCGACACCCGAAACCAAAGGACATCGCCCCTGATTGGCGACCATAGTGCAGCGACGACTTCCACTGTCGTCCGCTGGTTTTTTCCTCGTTGAGGTTTTTCCTGCATCATCAAATTCTCTGTCTCGATTATATTTTCATCTTTATCGCACGCTTTTGTCGAACGATTCTTTTCTTTAGTTGTTAAAGTCCACATCGACCTTAAGTTATACTTTTGTGCGATTTTTGGTATTAACATAAACCGCCAGAGTTTATCGGAGCAAACAATCCAGTAGCATGCATGAACTGGCTCAGAGAGATGGAACAAGCTTTTCGAGCCTGTGAATGTGACGAAGAATCGAAGGTCATGTTCGGTTCTCAAATATTACGAGGCAACGCTTTGACGTGGTGGAATATCGTAACATCCACCGTGACGGCTCCATTCTTGGCTGCTATGACATGGGAGTCTTTCAAGAAAAAGATTTTAGAAGAATATTGCAATGAGAACGAAATGGATAGGATTGAAGAAGAGTTTCGGACTCTTAAGAAGGGTACTTCGACTGTTCGGAAGTACACTGAATCCTTCATGGAAAAGCTGAATTTAGTGGGGCATATGGCTCTAACCGAGAAAGAAAATATTAAAGCCTATCTGAAAGGCTTACCTGCTGACATGATGTCTCGGGTGCGAAACTCTAAAGCTTCAACGTTGAGAGAGACGATCGAAGAAGCTAAAGTAATAGAATAAGTATATGCTAAAGATAAAGAAGAAAAGATGCAAGGGGGAGAGAAACAAAAATGGGAAGGCCGGTCGGAGTCTTCTCAGAAATCCAAATCTTTCAGTAAGAGTGCTCGTTATGAGTCTCGTCGGGAGCCAAATTGGTGTCAGAAGTGCCGAAGTAACCATTATGGCCCATGCCGAGTGGTTTCAAATGAGTGTTTCAAATGTGGGAAATCTGGGCATCTAGCAGCAAGTTGTCCTATTCAAGGGTTGGTTTGTTTTGAATGTAAACAACCCGGTCACTTTCGAAGAGATTGTCCGAAGTTAAAGAAGGGTGGAAACCAAGGAAAGAAACCGAATGCTCCTAAACCAACGGGCCAGGCATTTCATATAATGGCGGAAGAGGCGAAGGAGTATAAGGATGTTGTTTCTGGCACTTTCCTCATAAATTCTATTCCCGCACGTATTTTATTTGACTGTGGTGCCAATTTGTCGTTTGTGTCTAAATCGTTCTATCACAAGTTAGCTATGCCTGTCACTACCTTGGAAGATGCCTTAGTAGTTGAAATAGCTAACGGGGGTCAAGTCTTGGTTCGTGAAAGACTTGAGGGTTACTTGATTTTGATAGGGGAAAAGAAATTTCCGATTGACTTGTTGCTAATGGAAATTGGTGGGTTTGATGTAA
The DNA here is from genome assembly GCA_033807775.1 of Saussurea involucrata. Lineage (NCBI taxonomy): Eukaryota > Viridiplantae > Streptophyta > Magnoliopsida > Asterales > Asteraceae > Saussurea > Saussurea involucrata. The sequence goes on along the minus strand of CM066314.1, from coordinate 62,928,170 downwards.
TTGTGGGTTTGGATTGGCTGACAATCAACCAGGCAGAAATTCTTTGTGCAAAGAAATTAATTCGGGTTCCTATGGCTGATAATGATGATGTATTCATCTTTGGGGAAAAGAGAAAAGGGGAAGTTCCGTTAATTTCTGTTGCAAAAGCGCGTAAGTGTTTGGTAAAAGGATGTTCATCCTACCTAACGTATGTTCTAGATATAAAGGCAGAAAAGAAACAAGTGGAAGACATAAAGGTAGTACGTAAATTCCCGGATGTATTTCTCGATGATCTTCTAGGTCTACCGTCTGAACGACAAGTAGAGTTTCGTATTGATCCTGTCCCTGGATCGGCACCAATAGCGCGTGCACCGTATCGCTTAGCGCCAGCCAAAATGAAAGAGATGATGTCTCAGCTGCAAGAGCTACTTGACAAGGGACTTGTTAGACCAAGTTCTTCACCTTGGGGAGCTCCGGTTTGTTTGTTAAGAAAAAGGATGGCACTATAAGAATGTGCATTGACTATCGGGAACTGAATAAGGTGACGATTAAGAATAAGTATCCGCTTCCAAGGATTGATGATTTGTTCAATCAACTCCAAGGTGCGGGATGCTTTTCAAAGATTGATTTGAGGTCGGGATATCATCAAGTTCGAGTAAGAGATGAAGATATTCCCAAGACGGCGTTCATAACGAGGTATGGGCATTATGAATTTCTTGTAATGTCGTTCGGGTTGACTAACACTCCAGCTGTGTTCATGGATCTGATGAACAGAGTGTCGACCATTTTTAGATAAGTCTGTCATCGTGTTCATTGATGACATACTTGTTTATTCAAAGAATGAAGCCGATCATGAATTCCATCTCCGTGAAATCTTGGAAGTTATGAGGAAGGAGAAATTGTACGCAAAATTTTCAAAGTGTGAATTTTGGTTACGAGAGGTACAATTTATGGGGCATGTGATTACTTAGGAAGGAGTCAAAGTAGATCCGGCAACGATAGAAGCAATGACAAACTGGGAAACACCGAAGAGTGCATCTGAAATAAGGAGTTTCTTGGGTCTAGCAGGTTACTACCGGAGGTTTATCAGAGACTTCTCAAAGATTGCTTCTGCTTTGACCATGTTGACACGGAAGAATGTAAAGTTTATATGGACTGAAAAGCAAGAATCGGCTTTTAGAACTTTACGTCAGAAGTTATGTGAAGCTCCTATTCTTGCACTACCGGAAGGAACAGAATATTTGGTTGTGTATAGTGACGCGTCAAAGATGGGTTTAGGGTGTGTGTTGATGCAACGAGGCAAAGTGATTGCTTATGCATCAAGACAACTCAAAGAACATGAGATGAATTACCCTACCCATGATTTAGAACTTGCAGCGGTAGTGTTTGCATTAAAACTATGGCGACATTATCTGTATGGAACGAAGTGCACACTTTACACTGATCACAAGAGCTTGAATCATGTTTTGGACCAGAAGGAGTTTAATATGAGGCAACGGCGTTGGTTAGAACTACTTAAAGATTATGATTGTCAATTGCATTACCATCCCGATAAAGAAAATGTTGTTGCTGATGCTTTAAGGGGAAAAGAATATAGTGGATGTTTGAAAACGACTAACGCCAGAATTGATGTAACGTCAAGTTTAGTTGAAAGGATAAAAGAGGCACAAGCGAAAGCTTTATTGGAAGAGAATCTGAAAGATGAAGTCATGAGCAAACAGCATCTTCAACTGACTGAAGATAGTCGTGGGGTCAAACTGTTCCAAGGCCGCGTTTGGGTGCCAAAGGCAGGAGGAAATCGGGAGTTAATTCTCGAAGACGCCCACAAATCTAAGTATTCTATACATCCTGGAAGTACTAAGATGTATAGGGATCTGAAGTTACACTATTAGTGGCCAGCTATGAAGTTAGATGTAGCACGAATAGTAGAAAATTGTGTGACATGTTCGTTGGTAAAAGCTGAACATCAAAAGCCCTACGGAAGTCTACAGTCTTTGGAGATTCAGGAATGGAAATAGGAGAAGATTACCATAGATTTTGTGACAAAGTTACCGAGAACGTCAAAGGGTAACGATACTATATAGGTAATCGTGGATCGATTGACCAAGAGTGCTCACTTTTTGGCAATGAAAGAAGCATCACCAATAGATAAATTGGCGAAGCTTTATATTGATGAAGTGGTGTCAAGACATGGTATACCAGTGTCTATAGTTTCTGATCGGGATAGCCGATTTACCTCGAGGTTTTGGCAGTCACTACAAGAAGAATTGGGTACGAGAGTCAATTTGAGCACTGCTTATCATCCACAAATGGACGAGCAAAGTGAAAGAACCATTCAAACTTTGGAAGATATGCTCAGATCGTGTGTGTTAGACTTTGGAAGTAACTGGGATACGCATTTACCTTTGGTAGAGTTTGCGTATAACAATAGTTATCATTCCAGTATTGGACGAGCACCTTTCGAAGCATTGTACGGACGGAAATGTAGGACTCCAGTATGCTGGTTAGAAGCAGGAGAAAAGCAATTTGCTGGTCCTGAACTTGTACAACAAACGGCTGATAAAGTGAAAGAGATTCGGAAGCATATGAAAGCGGCTCAAGATCGACAAAAGAGTTATGGCGATCCGAAAAGAAGACCGAAAGAGTTCCAAGTTGGGGAGCGCGTAATGCTTAAGGTATCCCCGTGGAAAGGTGTGATAAGGTTTGGTAAACGTGGAAAGTTGAGTCCTCGTTTTCTTGGACCTTTCACTATAACAAAGCGAGTGAGACTTCAAGCTTATCAGTTGGATCTTCCACCTGAATTGGAAGGAATCCACAATACCTTTCATGTCTGCTATCTTCGGAAATGTTTAGCCGAAGAAAATGATGTGATTCCACTTACTGATGTAAGAGTGAATGAAAAGAGCCGTTGTGTGGAGGAACCGGAAGCGATTTTAGAAAGATCAGTTAAGAAATTACGACATAAAGATGTGGTTATGTTGAAAGTGCAATAGAAACATCATCGAGGTGCTAACGTTACGTTAGAAGCTGAAGAGGATATGAAGATTCGATATCCTCATCTTTTTACCTAGCTTTGATTTCGGGGACGAAATCATTTTCAAGTTGGGGATATTTGTAACACCTCGAATTTTCATTGTATTTCATTTTATTTTAATATGAATGGGGTCTATTTGTAATTTAGTCTAAGTTGTGGACTAATTGTAAATATAAACTCCAGGGTTGAAATTGTAATTGGACCAAAGTTTAAAGTTAATATTGAATATTAACTTGAGGGTCTAATTAGTCATTCTTGAAAGTAAAGCTTACCTTAAGTGTGGGTAAGCAGTATCTTTTGAGAAATATCTCAAAAGTGTTCTTGTGGAAGTCGGTTGAGAGAAAGAAGAGAAAGAAGAAAGTGAGAAGAAGAAAATCAGGAACTGTGATTTTGTGGTAAGGGTTTGAATCCATCTTCTGTATGTTCTAAATCAATCTCAGTAACATCAGTTGAATCATCTTTCTTTGAAGATTGTTGAACCAGAGAAGAGAAAGATTGGAATTGTTGGGTTAAAACTCCTTTCAAGGTGAGTTCATCTAATCATTTTAAACATTAGTAGTTGAAATTGAATTAGATTATGCATATAAAATGTCTGAATGATTTGGTACATTGATATGGAATGAAAGTTGAGCAACAATCCTAATTTATATGAATTATTAGAGCAATTTTGACGTTGATCGAACGACTCAAAATCGAAGTCCCGGTATGTAGTTAATTCCGGAACTGGGTTGGATTCCGGAAGTCAACCGGATCCGGAACTGGGTTGGAATCCGGAAGTGGACCGGATCCGGTATTGGGCTTGTGATCCGGAATCGATTTATTACCGGAAGTTGGGTTAGTACCGGAATTGGGCCGGAGTATTGGATCCGGAATTAATTTCCGGAATGGGCCGGAGTATTGGATCCGGAATTAATTTCCGGAGTGGGCCGTGATTATTGGAATCCGGTATTAATTCCGGAATTGACCGTGAGTTTGGGTTCCGGTATTAAAATCCGGAAGTGGGCTTCGAGTTGTTTGGATCCGGTATTAATTCCGGAAGTGGGGTTTAAGGTCCATTATGGTTTTTAGTTTTAGGATATGAATTCTATTGAAATTATTATCTCATTTTTGATCGAGTTTCGGAATATTTTTCTAAATATAATTTTTAGAAGAGGAACGTTTGAGGGTACAATAGGCTATCCGGTGTTCTTAGAATCGATAGTGTTATGGTATGTGGTGTGATATGTTTTGATACATACGCATAAATAAGTATAATGGATCCATAGGCACTGATAGTATTTATAACGTGGAATAGGCATAAAGAAACTTGTAATTCTCGTTGACCTATAATGTGGATTTTATTTCCCATTTCGAGAGGTGATGAGAAACGAGGAATAAATTGTAATTCCCGTTGACCTATAATGTGGATTTTAATTCCCATTTCGAGAGGTGATGAGAAACGAGGAATAAATTGTAATTCCCGTTGACCTAAAATGTGGATTGTAATTCTCATTTCGTAGTGTAGAAATCGAGGAATAGGCATAAAGTAAATTGCAATTCCTGATTTCTATGGGAAGGTAAGAGATAGGCATAAAGTAAATTGTAATCTCTACTTCCAGTCCAAGAAATAGGCATAAAGTAACTTGTAATTTCTTGGATAAGAGCAATGATCTAGAATCTGCATTGATTCGTAGTAGGCTCTTTATTGTGATGATATGATTTACTGAATGTTAGTCATATTCATGGGATCGGGTATGTTCCCGTCATTGGGATGAGCATGTGTACGGTAAGAATGGTGGTGAACCAGGTTTGTTTATATGCTTTGGATATCTGAGTTTTCAAAGTTGTTAATGTTTTAATTTGAATTTGGATGTTCTCACTAGGCATAGCCTAATCCTTCAAATTAAATTTTCTTACCAGGTACAAGCTCGGGGAAGTAATGGGAAGTGGGAAGAGTGCTTTTGAGTATTCGACTTTTGAGGATAAGCGGAGGAATTAGCTGAGGCGGGGAGTTTTAGGATGGATTGCTTAGATAACCCATTTAATCTAATTATAGTTGACATGATTAGATTAATAGGTTATTTAGAGAAGTCAACAATTGTAAATATGAATCCTCATAGTTAATTCTCTTCTTATATATAAAAGTGTAGATGATATTCTGATATACCTTGTAAATTTTGAGGTTCAATTTGGCCCTGATTTTTAGGGTGTTACACCCTTTCTATCTCTTTCTGATGCTAAAGATGCTAAGAAAAAGGCAAATGCTCAGATAAAATCTCTCTCCTCTCAACTTCAAATATGTCTTTCTCAACTCAAGCATTTTGATAAAAATCAAGGCAGAGCTTGAAGATCTGAAAACCATTAATTTCACTCTTGCCAGAGAGAAAAATAAAGTGCTAAAACGTCTTAAAAAGGAACGAGAGACTGTAAAAAGATGGACTAGTTCTTCTAAAAATTTAGAAAAGATTTTTCAAGACCAAATGCCTTGTGATGACAAATCTGGACTCGGTTTTGCTAAAATGGACCTAGATATTTCTTCAGATGTCCATGCCCATGCTTCCTTTGCTCTTACCTCTTTCTATGAGTCATCTGTCAATAATTCTAACAACTCTCAGTCTATGGACACTATTGACCTTTCTGAAGCTTTGAAGTTTGGAATGTCCATTAAAGCCGAAGGCAATACTTCACATCTTGAAGATGAGGAAGCCCAGGACTCAAATGATCCTTCCAACCCCATTCACGAGCTGATGAAATCCTTAACCATAGATGAAGCCTCTTCCTCTGAACCTAAGCCTACAAAAATTCCCAAAAGAGAGTTTCAGTGTAAAAGGCCGTCTGCAGCTGAATAAGGTAAATCATCGACACCTATTGATTTTCTTTAAAAAGAAATTTTCTAAAAATGTTCATATTCCAAATCAATCAGCTCCCCGATCCTTGAACATAAAGAAATCCAGATCTAAAGATTCCTCCTTCTCTTCTTATCCAAACATGACCAACAGAATCTTAGGTTCCAAGTCTCACTCATCCTGTACCTCTTATGTCAAAACCATCAGAGTTGGTGTGAAAAGTCAAAACAAGGAAGTTGGTTAACGCTCCAAAAATAGGTTTTTATTTATAGAAAATGCTATAATTGTGAAGACACTTTTCATCTTGCTAAAGATCATCCAAAAGAAAGAATTGACAGAGATATTGCTAAAGACTCTTCTATTTCTTCTTCTAACCCAAAAGGATCCATCTCCAAATGGGTACCAAGGAACTAATTTTTATGTGATTGCAGGTCTACGGACATCAACAGATCTGGTATCCGGATAGTGGATGTTCGCGACATATGATTGGCAATAAATCTCTTCTTATTAACTTCGTGTCTGCTAAAGGTCATTCGGTTACCTTTGGTGATAACTCTAGAGGCAGTACCAAAGGATATGGAACTCTCACAAATGGTTATATTACTTTCAATAAAGTAGCATTTGTTGAAGGCTTGATGCACAATCTCTTGAGCATAAGTCAACTATGTGATATGGGGTATAAAGTAACCTTTGAGTTGTCTATATGTACCGTCACGGACAAAAATATGTGAGTTGTGCTTTCCAGCTACAGAAAAGAAAATGTCTATGTTATAGATATGCGATAAAGTTCTTTTTTCGGAACAAACATCTGTTTTGTCTCTGAAAATTCTGCTAAAAAAAACTGAATTTGGCATAAGTGTCTCTCTCACCTTAACTTCAAGACTCTGAATGTACTTTCAAATAAAGAACTTGTTACTATCCTTTGTGAAAGAAAAGTTGTGTGCTCCTTGTGAGAAAGAAAACCCCACAAAATCATCTTTCAACTCGAAACAGTGTTTCTCCATTTCTCTACCTCTTCAAATGTTGCACCTGGATCTTTGTGGACCACTCAGCACTCCCAGTCTTGGTGGAAGAAGGTACATTTTAGTTATTGTTGATGAATTTACATGATACACTTGGGTATTCTTTCTCAGATATAAAAGTGACACTACTGAAGAAAACATAAAGTTCATCAAAAAGTCTGAAGTACTGAATTGGCAGCTGGTAAGATCTGTGAGAAGTGACAATGGTACTGAATTCAAAAACAGTACTTTGGATGACTTCTTCAATGAAAAGGGCATCTCTCAGAATTTCTCAGCTGTCTGGACTCCACAACAAAACGGTGTAGTGGAAAGAAATAATAGGCCCTATGTGAAGCCGCCAGGTCTATGCTTAGTGAATTTCACCTTCCTACCTACTTTTAGGCAGAAGCAATTAACATTGCATGCTTTACCCAAAATAGGTCCATCATTGTAAAAAGACACAATAAAACTCCTTATGAAGTCTTCTATGGTAGAAAATCAAACATTAGTTTTCTTCATGTTTTTGGGTGTGTCTGTTGTTTGGGCAAAAAATCACGTCGTACGACTACGACCAAAACAGGTAAGACACACGTTACAATCTAAATCTTGCATTAAGATAAGGTCTCGACAAGGACCCAGAACACCATCGTCGTCTCTCATAAAAGGTAAGTCGATAGTTCCTTACGACGCTCGACCACAGTGTCGCCCGTCCCACACGACCATCGCGTAAGATCACTGTACCTTCAACCAAAGCTAACGTTAACCTTGACTGTTACGTTTGTTAAGTATTTAATGCAGGAGTCAAAGCCATTAACAGCAAGCGACCGTAACGGACGAGGATCATTATGGATATTCACTCCAACAACCGTTTACAGCCGTTGTAGCCGTTGATCAAAGCATTAATGGAGCTAATTAATGACGCGAAGACTATAAATACCAAGCTAGGTCTTCACATCAAGGGACATCAGAGAATACCCAGCATACATCGGCTAACATCATCGAACAGCAGAGAAAACCCACCCGAACTCACAAAGAAGAACACTCAAATCAAATACTGAAAACCAGAATCACTCAGTGAACTCAAGAACAACAAAATCAAAGAGATTTATCTCGGAGAATAGCTCTCGACGCACGACAACAGCCCTCGACCAGCAGTTCACGCTTTGTTTCGTATACGACAAACACCTGTTTTTACGTTCAAACACGTGTACTTTACATTTCGAAGCATTTTCTTCATTTGTATTGTAATCATTGTACGACCGACGCCAGTACCAAGGACATCGCCCCTGATTGGCGACCATAGTATAGCGACGACACCCACTGTCGTCCGCAGGTTTTTTTCCTCGTTTGAGGTTTTTCCTGCGTCATCAAATCTCTTGTTTCCTTTATTTTTATCCTCGTCGCACGTCTCGTCGAAAGATTCTTTCTTTAGTTGTTTAAGTCCACATCGACCTTATGTTGTCCCTTTGGTGCGATTTTTGGCATTAACAGTTTGGCGCCATCCGTGGGACCACATCTAGAGAAAATCCTCGACGAACGTGCATTCTACTAATAGTTTCTTGGAGTTTCTTCTGTTTTCTGTCGCAGGAAAATGGCGAATAACGGGAATCCAGAACAAGCCGTTATACCAGGGCACGTAAGCTTAGAAAATGCACATTACTCCCCAGCAGCTGTCGATGAGTATCATTTGGAGGAAATCGTTCTAGATCAAAGCAAACCCGATCAGAAGATTCTTGTGGGCTCGTCCCTTAATCCCCACATTAAAGAAAAACCCATATCCTTTTTGCGGGAACATGCTGATTGCTTCGCCTGGTCACATGAAGATATGGTCGGTATTGACCCCAATGTCATTGCTCATAAGCTTAACGTCGATCCTTCGTTCAAACCTATCAAGCAAAAACATCGCAAGTTCGCTCCTGAAAGAAATAAAGTAATAAATGATGAGGTAGATAACCTCCTCAAGACAGGAAAGATTCGAGAGGTAAAATATCCTGATTGGCTCGCCAACGTCGTGGTCGTAGCCAAGAAGAATGGAAAATGGAGGGTCTGTATCGACTTCACCGATCTCAATAAAGCATGTCCAAAGGATCCATTCCCGTTACCTCATATTGACGCCATGGTCGATGCAACCGTGGGGCATGAGTTATTAACGTTCATGGACGCCTATTCTGGATATAACCAAATTTTAATGCACGTTGACGACCAAGAGAAAACCGCTTTCATGACGGATCGAGGTATTTATTGTTATAAAGTTATGCCTTTCGGACTAAAAAATGCAGGTTCTACCTACCAACGGCTGGTAAACAAGATGTTCAAAGACCATCTTGGAGACACGATGGAGGTATAAATCGACGACATGTTAGTGAAGTCGAAGCAAGCGATTGATCACATTGATCACCTCAAGCAATCGTTCGACATCCTCCGGGAAGTTCCTGGGTTATATGGTCACTCGTCGAGGCATTGAGGCTAACCCCGACCAAATCAAGGCCATCATTGAGATCAAATCTCCTCGAAATTTCAAAGAAGTCCAGAAACTCACCGGTCGAGTAGCAGCTCTAAACAGGTTTATCTCCCGATCTTCAGATAAATGTCATCTATTCTATAATGTCCTCAGGAAAAATAGGGGCTTCGACTGGACCAATGATCATGAACAAGCCTTGAAAAAACTCATGGAATACATGGCGTCGCCTCCTCTGTTGTCAATACCTCACGATCATGAGATCCTACAGCTATATTTGGCTGTCAACCCAAATGCAGTAAGTGCTGTTCTGACACGAAAAGGTGAAAAACAGCAATTGCCGATCTATTATGTAAGTAAATCTCTTCTAGATGCAGAAACCAGGTATTCCTCTATGGAAAATTGCTCTTGTCGCTAGTCACAGCTGCTAAAAAACTGCGACACTATTTTGAGTCGCATCCCATTACTGTTGTAACTAACTTTCCTCTTAAGTCTGTCTTAAGAAAACCTGAGTTGACAGGTCGCCTGGCAAAATGGAGTATATATCTCAGCAGTTACGACATCGATTTCAAGCCCAGGACCGCGATCAAATCGCAAGCCTTGGCAGACTTCATCGCTGATTTCAGCCCTGAATTGGAGAAACAAGCAGAACTCGAAGTATCAACTGTGGCAACTCACGACGACGTGCCTTGGATTTTATATGTCGATGGATCATCCAACATTAGAGGCTCTGGATTGGGCGTCGTCTTAAAGTCGCCACAGGGGGGGAAGATGGTATACTCGGTCCGATGCGACTTCAAAACCACGAATAACGAGGCTGAGTATGAAGCCCTGATCATGGGAATGAATATGGCCCACGACTCGGGGGCAACCGCACTGCATGTCAAGAGCGATTCCCTGCTGGTAGTAAATCAGGTCAATGGAGAATTCGCAGCCAAGGATTCAAAAATGACAGCATATCTAAGCGTGGCAAAAGAAATTTCCAAAAAATTTAAATCTTTTTCTATTGAACAGATTCCGTGAGACCAGAACACTCAGGCCGACGCATTGGCAAACCTTGGGTCCACTTTAGTTGAACCAATATTTGATGTTATTCCTATGATTCACCTGGCAACGCCGTCCATTGGAAACGCAGACGTCATCCATATCGAAGACGAAGAAGATGATTGGTCACGCGACATTCGAAATTTACTCGTGCACGACCAACTCCCCGAAGACAAAATGGAGGCTCGAAAAATCAGATTCAAAGCATCTAAGTACGTCATGATCGGAAATAAGCTTTATCGGCGATCATCGACGGGCTTAAATTTAAGGTGCGTCATCAGCAAAAATCAAGCCCAGAAAATCCTCCAAGAGATGCACGACGGCGAATGTGGTAATCATTCAGGAGGTCGTAGCTTGGCTAATCGTATCTCCCGACAAGGGTATTTTTGGTCGACACTGCGACAAGACGCTATCAAGTACGTCCAGAATTGCGACCCCAGTCAACGACACTCAGGTATGTCTCATAAACCTTCAGAACCTTTGAATTCGACACTTATCCCATGGCCCTTCATGAGATGGGGAATGGATATTGTCGGCAAACTACCACCCGTTCCAGGGCAAAAGGTATTCCTCCTCGTACTTACTGATTATTTTTCCAAGTGGGTCGAAGCGGCTGCTTTCTCCCAAATCAGGGATAAAGAAGTCATCTCTTTTATCCAAACTAACATCATATACAGGTTTGGGATTCCATCCGAAATTGTCTGCGACAATGGATCCCAATTCATAAGCGACAGGACCCAACAGTTCTGTGAAGATAGGAACATCAAGATGACGACCTCGACTCCCATATATCCCCAAGCCAATGGACTTGCCGAGTCGAGTAATAAGACTATTGAAGCCTCGATCAAGAAACGATTAAAAGCTGCAAAAGGAGAATGGGTTGAAGAACTCCCTTCAGTCCTATGGGCAAATTGCACGACACCCCGCACGTCCACAGGACAAACCCCCTTCTCTCTCGTCTACGGTTGTGAAGCCGTCCTACCAATCGAAGTTCATCTCCCGACTTCGAGGCACACTTCCATCGACCACAACTTGGTTGATTTAAGTCATGACCTCGACGCCCTAGAAGAGCTCAGAGAATCCGCCTTGATCAGGATGGTGTCGCAGAAGCAAGCAGTCGAGCGACATTTCAATAAGCACGTCAAAATTAAAGTCTTTCAAGAAGGTGATTACGTCCTCCGTCGAGTATTCCCAAACACCCAGGAGCTCAACGCAGGTAAGCTTTCTACTAAGTGGGAAGGACATTACCGCGTCTCCGAAGTCGTTGGTAAAGGAGCCTATCGACTTCAGACCCTCGACAATCAAGAAATCCCGCGAAGGTGGAACGCGGCGCATCTGAAAAAATATTTCTTTTAGAGTCGCCTTCCTCTCATGCAAAGTTTTTTTTCACACGATAGTGAGCGTCGTGAGATCGACCGACCTCTAACGAACTTTGTCGCAGGTACGCACGACATGAGTACCCGAGTGTGTGACTTAATAGTTTTACCACAGGGGCATACATTCTGGAATTTCATCATACGATACAAACTAATTATACCAATCTAATCGTACGATCGCAAAGTTTCAACGATCCCTCGATCTAAGTTTCTGGAACTTGGAAAAACTTTGTATGTTCTAACACGTCGATGATATATATTTGTGTTTACTATTACAGTCTAAATACATGCTTTATGTTTCAACCGTTATATTGCAATAAAAGCCTAAGTCGCACGATCCTCTGTTTATTTCATACTTAACGAATCCTATGATCAAAATTACAAACACGAGTTCAGCAAAAGAAGGAACTTCATTGAACGATTACATAGTCGGACAAGTAAATACAAAGTCAAAAGTCGTTACATACCAACAACCCGAACATAAAAAGTCTAGCTCGTAAACCCAAAAATCTACCCTAGAACTAAAGAAGCACGTCGATGGCAAGCTCTGTTCAAAAATCGCGATCTTCGAAATCCTATCAATCTCGAAGAACTAATGCAAGGATCAAACGAGTATATTAGGACTTATCTTCCAACTCCTTACGCCTCGACACTCTGAGAATGTGGCTCTTAAGATTAATGTAAAGGTTGGAGGAAGGAATATATTCTTCTCGACGGTCGACCTCCACTCCAACATTTTCTCTGCCTTCACACACTTGATGAGAAGAAACAGGAACATCTGCCAAATACAGAAGGAACACGTTAGCAAAACGTTCAGCTAAAGAACATCGATAACACAAGTTTTGAAAGAAAAACTTACAAGGAACGCCAGTTCGGCTAAACACAACCATATCTCTCCAATAGAGATCCTTTGAAAACACTCCTCGGAAACTAAGGGCTGATGTTTCCCCAGATGCAGAAGTGACTTCATCCTGACGAGGACGTTGTCGAACGAGAGGGACGGTGACAGCACAAAACTGATCACCATAAGTTCCTCCTCGTTCTCTCCCGTCTTTACACCCTCGCCCCTGTCGGCTGACGAAAGGGTTGATGTGGTAGAAGACATCGTCTCCAGGTGCGCAGAATACACAGACATCGTAACCAACATCGTCAACGATTCGGGTATCACAACCCTTGATAGATCTCCAACCACCCAAGATTCGAACAAAGTCGAGATTCTAGAGAGGGGCCTCATCAGAAACGGAAAACTTTTAAAATCCCTAAGCAACCCATTGTGGTCTCTATTTATGCAGGAAATCGCAACAAGTCGAGTCCGCTGATGATCAACACGCGTCCATACCTATTCGAATCTCCGACACCTGTCCTCGACAGCTGGTAAGCATCATCATGCGTCAGTATGACGTCACAACTTTTCAACTTCTCGTTCAGTTAAAAGCGAACCGGTCTAGTTCCACGACAACCAGGTAAGTCCATCAACCCAGGTCACGAGCCTAAGCATTCGACAAGCAAAATTTAAAACTTAAATTTGACATTCAATTTTCAAATTTTGGGGGCAAACTGTTTGGGCAAAAAATCACGTCGTACGACTACGACCAAAACAGGTAAGACACACGTTACAATCCAAATCTTGCATTAAGATAAGGTCTCGACAAGGACCCAGAACACCATCGTCGTCTCTCATAAAAGGTAAGTCGATAGTTCCTTACGACGCTCGACCACAGTGTCGCCCATCCCACACGACCATCGCGTAAGATCACTGTACCTTCTACCAAAGCTAACGTTAACCTTGACTGTTATGTTTGTTAAGTATTTAATGTAGGAGTCAAAGCCATTAACAGCAAGCGACCGTAACGGACGAGGATCATTATGGATATTCACTCCGACAACCGTTTCCAGCCGTTGTAGTCGTTGATCAAAGCATTAATGGAGCTAATTAATGACGCGAAGACTATAAATACCAAGCTAAGTCTTCACATCAAGGGACATCATAGAACACCCAGCATACATCGGCTAACATCATCGAACAGCAGAGAAAACGCACCCGAACTCACAAAGAAGAACACTCAAATCAAATACTGAAAACCAGAATCACTCAGCGAACTCAAGAACAACAAAAGCAAAGAGATTTATCTCGGAGAATAGCTCTCGACGCACGACAACAGCCCTCGACCAGCAGTTCACGCTTTGTTTCGTACACGACAAACATCTGTTTTTACGTTCAAACACTTGTACTTTACATTTCGAAGCATTTTCTTCATTTGTATTGTAATCATTGTACGACCGACGCCAGTACCAAGGACATCACCCCTGATTGGTGACCATAGTATAGCGACGACACCCACTGTCGTCCGCAGGTTTTTTTCCTCGTTTGAGGTTTTTCCTGCGTCATCAAATCTCTTGTTTCCTTTATTTTTATCCTCGTCGCACGTCTCGTCGAAAGATTCTTTCTTTAGTTGTTTAAGTCCACATCGACCTTAAGTTGTCCCTTTGGTGCGATTTTTGGCATTAACATCTGCTATATCTTAAATGATAGAGAAAACTTGGGAAAATTTGATCCTAAAGCTGATGAAGGAATCTTTGTGGGATATTCTCTAACCTCTAAGGCTTTTAGAGTGTACAATCTTCGGAGGAAATGTATAGATGAATCAATTCATGTCTAGTTTAATGACTTCAAAAGTATCATCTCTCTCATGTGATGATGATGAATGGAATAGTTGGATATCCTCTTGTATTGGTGATGGTCCCCACTCTACATCACCAAACCAATTCCCAATGTACCTTCTCCTCAAAATTCTCTCTCCCAAAACAATGATCCTTCCACTTCTTCAAACCCTTCACAAAATCAAGAAGATAATTCTCAGCCGATCCAAACTTCCCAAAACCAAAATACTCTCCTATTTAACTCAGCTTCTGGTAACGCCAATTTTTGGCGTTATTTCCGGTCCACAAACCACTGAGAGTGGCTTGTTGTGAAGCAAAGCGGTGGTGTTTTCATAGTTTTCCAGCGAAATGTGCAGGTATTCCGGAAGAAAGCTGCAGTCGAGAAACAGAGCGGAAAAGAGCCAAAAGAAGCCCAAAATAAAGAATAGCGGAAGCCCAAGTCTAGACCCGAGCCTGAACCCGAACCTGCTTAGCAACACGTGCGGCCTTAAGCCACGGCGCAAGTCGCGCAACTTACTGTTTCAGCTTTAAGCTGGGCGTTTTCCAGAATTAAGGCATCTCGTTTTTTGTGCGACGGAGGGCTGAGGAGAGGCAATTTTCAGAGGGGAATTTACCACTTTTGAGCCACGATAGAGAGACGATTGAAGGGAAGTCAACCACCATTAAAGGATTAGAGCCGAGAGAAGAGAATCCATCAGTACTACACTCACGTTCATGAACACGATGTTTTCTCGCTTTGATTTCTATCATTTTCTTGAGTTTTTATCCACTCCCAACATGAACTAATCTTTAGATGTTGGGGTTGGAATGACTATGGTTTGACTAGAGATGACATGTAACCGAATAATTTTATTGGTTGAATTTATGAAGCATGTTGTTGGTTCCTGTTTTGCTAAAACAGTGATCTTAACTTTCAGTTAGTTCAGATTTTGATATGGTGCGGAAGCGTATTTAAGAACTGAAAGATAATGTAAGGTAGAAGAACACACAATATCAAATAAACAGTTTGTAAGAACAGATGAATATCTCTAAGATTACTGTATTTGATATATAATAAGAACACCAAGAACTTCAAAGGATTAACAGGAAATCTGCAGTTAATGATGTGTGTGAGAAGTGCAAAGCTTAATGATCTATGTGTATTTTTGTGGTATTAAGCTTAATAGAAGAGTTCACATGAACCTTCTATTTATACTACTTCTAAAGGGGACAATAAGGACTGAAGGTACAAAGACACTGTTCAGGAACAGTAGCTAAAAGGTACAAAACACTATTCTGGAACAGTTGTTGATACAACGTTCATTAAATGCTCCGTATTCAGCTTTAGGCGGAAACCTATCAGAGTTTGACACGTGGAGTTGTCAGGTCACGCCTTTGTACGATTGATCTTTAGAACCTTCGTATGGTAGGTATTGTAAGAAGCATGTCCGTCCTTGTTAAGATCTTTTGTGTAGATCTTCTTTTTACCACAGAAGCTCTGTCAAGTATGACAGAGGCTCTGTGGTCTTGTCTGCTTAGAAGTTTCTTATGTTGCTTCTTTTACTTCGGTCTTCTTGATTAACCCGGCAGAGCCTCTGTCGAAGACTTCTGTCTTCTTGGTTACTCGGCTACTCGGCAGAGCCTCTGTGGTTTACTTCTGTACTTAGACTATTTTCACTACTTTTACAAACAGAAGGATTGGAGCTAACAATCTCCCCCTAAGTAGTGAAAATTAAAATTTTGAAAGTGCAAGTATTTTCTAAGTACAAGAATATTTTCTTTTCATATTAGATTTTGCCAGAGGCATTTACATCTGATTGAATTGAAAAGAAAATATTACAGAGTATCTGTTTGACTGACTCAGATGTTGGCATTCTTGAAGTCATTGAAACTTCTGCGGTCGAGTCCTTCTTGTTTGAGCTCGTGATAGAAGCTGATGCAGAGATTTCGGAAGTTGATTGTTGCATTGATAACCTCTATTAGTCTGTCGGCAAGACTTTGATTCATGAGCTTTGATCCTATGTGCTCCACTAGTATCGTTCTAAACTCTGTCAAAGTACTTGTTGCGTACTTCTGACAGTCCATCTCTACGAACAACTTTGATTTACCAGAAGGATCTAGAAATACTAACCCGACCCTTGGATTTGTGATGATTGAGTTTGGTGTAGCAGAGGGAGGGCAGTAGTCTTCTGGTGGTTGAACGGTTAGGCTTTTCACTCCAAGATCTCGAGCCAATTGGAAATCTACCATGCTATATAGCAGAAGCTTTTCGCATATAGCCTTTCTTATTACCCTGTAGGCTCTGCGAACTTCGTCGGTTGTGAAGTTCTCTTTCGTCCATTCCAGAAGATCAGGTAGATCATAAGGATTGAGATTCCTAAGATCTGCATCTGCAAACTGGTTCTATGATCTGTCCTCTCTTTTGACCTTGTAGATGTTGTAAGAGAGTTTAGGCCAGCTTCTGGTTTTTGAGAACTTACAATATAGGACTTTGACGATCTTGGATGTTGAGAAGACTTCGTGTTTAGGCTTGGGTTTTATTCTGGTGAAGAGGTTTTCGAGGTCAGCACGGAAGTCAGGGTCTTGAATGGTTGGTTCTGATTGATCCATTATGCCCATTCTGCTGTATAAGTACCTATATACCACTTCTTCCATTTGTGGTGGTGGTGGTTGAGGTAAGGTTCTGCGCAGAGCATCTAATTGGTTCTTGACTTGTGCCACTCGATCCTCTGAAGGTTTTGTCTTTGGATCCAGAACAGGAATATCTGACAGAGGTTTAGTGCCGAAAGCCCAGTCTTCTTCTTCGGGCTTTGGTGTCTTATACGCATCGAAAGAGCTCTTCATCAGTTTTTCTGTTGAAGGTTGATGTTTGGGCTTTTTCTTATGCGGTTCTTCTGTCACAATTCCTTTTCCCTTGTCTTTTGCCTTCGGCTGTTCTGCTTGTTGAGATGGGGTTGCCTCTGTAGGATTTGACTCTTGAGTCTCAGAGGGCTTGATTGGTGATTTGGGTTTGGGTTCTGTTGGAGAGGTTTCAGATGTTTTGCTCAGATATTTTCTTTTATGAGCAATGGTTTTGGTTTTTTGGTTTGTTTTGGGTGTTGGGGAAGGTAGTTCGTCTTCGGAGGATTTGACTCTTCATCAGTTTTTCTGTTGAAGGTGGACTTCTTCTTGGATTTGGACATCTTTTCCAAATACAGAAAGAGTTTCCACAGAGGTGGGTGTTGCCTCTGTGGTCTTCTATTTTTTAACATGGGTTGTTTCTGGAATTTGGGTTTCTTCATAGACTATTTCCACAGAGGTGGGTGTTGCCTATGTGGACTGTTGTGTTCTTTGTTGGGTTTGAGATGGAGGGGCTTGGTTGATGGGTTCTGCGACTATTGGTGGAGCTGGTAGACCTCTGCTCGCAGCTTCTTCCCTTTGTTTATCCCCTCTATTCTCCCCCTCAGGATGATCTGATGGACCATGATGGTCATCATCAGAGTCATCCTGATGTTTATCTGTCGTACCCTCTGCCCTGCATGTTGTATCTGGTTTCTTTAGTGAAACAGCCCCTGCAGCAATCATCTTTGCGCACAAGTCATCACAGAGGCCGAGCAGTGTTTCAACCTCTGCTTCTGTGTTGAAGCGCATTTTGCCGACACTAGCTTGAAACTCTTTGACATAGTGTGCGTTGGCAACGGTGAAATCTTTGATGAATTCGGTCATCTGATCAAGTATTCCTTGGCCGAGTTCTGTCACTTGAGCTCTTGTCATGTAGTCAGAAGGCTTCATGGCTTGAGTATTTCTGGTTGTTTGCTCTTGAACTTCGTCTAAGGCCTTCTTCAAGTCTTCAGGTGTAAGACCCTTAGATTTTGAGGATTGCTCCTTTAGTTGCAGAAGAAAGTGCTTGACAGAGTCTTTGAAGGCTGTTGTGGTGGCTTTTCCGAATTCGGTTGCTGCATAGGTGGCAGTGGTAGTAGCAGTGTGTGTTGCAGAGGACTTCATCTGGGTTATGGCGTTTTGCACCTCTGTGGACAAGGTGTCCATTTTGGTGTTCAGATCAAGGATTGCCCTAGATGTAGTATCTGCAAAAGATTTGAAAGAGCTTTGCAACTCTTTCATGGTTTGGTCCACAGAGGTGACAAGGGTTTGGAACTCATCCCTTGATACATGTGAACTCGTTGTAACCTCTGGGGGAACACATTCGTCCCCAGAGTGAGTCTCTGTTCCTGAGACACCTTCTTTCGTCCTTGTTTGGATGTTGGGGGCGGAAGGATTTCCTTCTGATCCTCAAGCAGAAGCATCTAGTGCTTCAGACTCTACAAAAGTTCTGTGAATGACAGTGTCTAGATCCACTCAAGAGGTGGGTACTAGATTATCCTTCTGTTGACTCGGAGACTTGTCTAGTGTCTCTCCGTCTTTGTGCACTCTAATCTCCTCTGAATAGATGTTTGGACCTAGTTGTGTGCGTGTGGCAGAGGAAACAAATTCCTATGCAAGGATGTCGGGTGTGATCTGGGGCAATAGATCACGAACTAAGGATGAATCCTTTAGAGAGGATTCCCCTGGAATGATGGTTTCCCTGGTTATTATTGGTACAGAGGATGAAAGAGTTTCCTCTGTCTGGATGGTTTGGGTTGGGGTCGAGCCGTGCTGCTCTTTTTCAATATTGTCCTCTGCCACTAGACTGGCGGCAATAGAAGTGTGGGTTGTACTGGGAGTTGGTTTTGGTTGTGTGCCTCTATTAATCCAGGCATCTTTTCTTGCTTCTGCTTCTGTGAAGCATCCGATCACTTGTTCTCCATCGATGGTCTCAACCTCTGTTCCGACCACTTCTGCCCTTGTCTCCCCTTCTTCTGTTACATCTTCACCCCTTGAACCTAGGGAGTCGTACATAGGATGTGATCCATATAATTGTTGTACGTGGGGATGATAAAGACCTTCCCTTATTTGGTCAGCTTCCTCTACATCAGAATCCACTTTTGAGACTTCTACCCGAGGCACTCTAGTTTCAATCATCTCTTCTATTGGACTTCCTAACATGGTTTCCATGTTATGTTCTTCTGTAGCTACCTCTTCCTCTAGGCTTGCCCTTTGTACATCAAATCTGGGTTGAGTGAAGGGGTTATGTAGAACTTCAGGAGTTTTGGATTGATTATTTTGTGGGGTTTGGTCATCCTCCTCCAAGTCTGAAGAGATTCGGAAGTCTGTTTCTTCTGTGGATTCATGGGTTTCATGTGACAGAGCTTTTGCAATCCATCCAGTAGTGTCAAGAGTGTTGGCAAATTCAGGTCTTTGGAGGAAGTCAGAGAAATCCCCGTGATGTGCATAGTTGAGGGGATTGGGGGATTGCAGATCTTCTGTGACTTTTTCTGCCACATCTTCTGCCACTGTTTCCTCTACAATAGGAGACAGATGTTTCCTACTTTTCTTCTTGCTCTTTCTCCTCTTGGGTTTAGGTGCCCCTTCCTCCGAGGCTTTGGATTTTCTCTTCTTTTTGTGCTTTGGAGGAAAGGGAGGTGCAGATGATCCAACCTTTGTTGCATGAGGAGGAGACTCTTGGGGTTCTGCAGAGGTGCCTTCTGCTTTCTTTCTATGCTCTTTCTTCTTGGGTGTGACGGCAGAGGTTTTGGATTTGGAGACGGTGGAGAGAATAGACTGCCGTTTTGCATGAAAATTTGTTTGATTTACGTTATGCTTGGCAAATGCTACTGCCCATTCTTCTTCTGTCATTCTCTCTACTACTTGGGTTCCTATGGGGGCTCCTAGACGCGGGGGTGTCACAGGACTCGATTTTGGAGTCCTATGATCGCGTATGTATCTAGATCTAAGGGATCTATCTGTAGCATATCCCAGCATTTTTTATGACAGAGGCCTGCAGTATTTGTATCCATCCTTGTGCTCTGTCGGTGTGTTCTTTGTCATAGGATATGTTTTGGGCGTGGGACCTTCCATTGGCCATTGTTCACATAAGAACAGAGGTTCGAGCATGACACCCAAAAATCGTTGATACTGCAGAGGAGGAAGAGTTGGTTTGGCCTTTTGGGAGAGGTTCTTCGCTCAATGGTGTTGACCATTTCTTGCATCATGAGCTTGGCGTAGTCCAGAAGTAGATCATAATATACTCCGTACATTATGACCAGGATTTGGTGCGAAGTTTGGTCTGGACTGCCCACTTTCCCAGTTAGGCATCTGTTTAGAATTGAGAAGAGGGTATTCCACAGAGGAGGAAGACGATTTCTTCTGAACTCGTTCCTTTTTCTTAGGGTTGTGTTATACCCCAACATTTCTACGAACCTACAGAGCTCTTCATCTGTGGGATCCTCTGCATACCTTTTTATTCCTAATTGGCCTCTAGTTGGTAGATTGAACTCAAGTGATAACATTGTTCTGTTGAACTTGAGTTCAATGTGCTCTGTTTTGTCAGGTTTGGAGATGTATCCTTTGATCTGTCGATCCTCTGGGTCAAATCTGCAGCTTTACCAGAACTGGTAGAGATATCTGGCAGGGATTTTCTACACTGTTGTGGATAAGAGGGGGTATAGGTAATGGTTTTCAAGAATATCGAGGAGAATGGCGTTTGATTCCCCAAATGCGGTTCTTGAGGGAACCAAATGATAATTGTTAGGTTTTGAAGGAAGAACACTTTCAAAGTGTTCATTTGCTATGAAGTTTTGGAGATGGGTGGTCGGAGCAAATTCTGTTGTGTCGCCGAAGTTATCTTTCTCAAGGTCTGCGGCTATATTTAGATTTTGGGAATGCTCAGATTGAGCAGGTGAGTTCTCTTGAATAGGGGAGTCTTCAGGAATGTTGTAGGATGATGCCATTGTTGTTTATTTTGAAGAATAGAATGAAAGATAGGTAGGTTGCAGGTTTTGCAAGGTTCGCCGGAGAAGAAGATGAGAGTTCGTAAAGGTTTTATGAGGAGTGGTAACTTGGGTTTTATAGTGAATGGTAACGGTTAGAATTCTGAAGAGGTAAATATATGGAAGTGAATAAAATTTAGAATCCATACTTGAGTGTGAACGGCGGGTTCAACTTTCAAAGAGAACGTGTGCCGTGTACGCCCAATGAAAATGTGACACATCAGCAGTGTCAGAGCACGATTTGACGTCGTGCGCGGCCCATTAATGCTTGGCGCGTGTGTTTCTTTTCCTCCACATAATTTTCACTCGCAGTAAAAGAGCCGTTACTGTTGCAAAATTTACCCAAGTTTGAAAATGACAGAAGCTCTGTAGAGATAGAGCTCTGTAGTTTGAAAAACTCTCTTTGTATCCTCTGTTGCTTGCACCTTTACCAAAAATGTTTGAAAAGCATTGGAGAAGTTTCTATCACAGAGGTTATGAAGCTCTGTCAGAGCTAGCAGAAGCTCTATGAGAGGAAATTTCTCATAACTAAAAATCTATTAAACTTTTTGATCATCCAAGTTTTTAATTGTTTTAAGAATTATTTTTAGGACATATTTGGAAGATGGTGTCCTAGAAAACTGTTTTAGATAAGGTTTAGTGCGAGAGATTCCTTTTTAAAAGCCTGTGTTGGTCAACAGAGTTTCTTTGGTGGAAAGAGCTCTGTGACCAACAACCTTTTAGAATCTCAAAGTGTGCATTTGTGCGAAAGAGATCTTTTGAGATGTTATTCAAAACGATCGAAAGAGTTTAAGTTTACGATCATAGAGATCTTCTCTGGCAGAGCCTCTGTTGAGCTCAGCAGAGGCTCTATGACCTCAAATTTCTCATAACTCAAAATTTGTGTATCTTTTTTATTATTTGAAGTTTGAAATGTTTTTAACCTTGTTTTTAGGACAAATTTGGAAATTTGTGTCCTAGAAAATTGTTTTTAACATTGTTTTGATGGAATGAGCTCTTCGTCCCAAAAGACCTTCTACTGTAACCTTTTGTTCGAGTAAATCCTTAAAGAGAACATCTAGGATATATTTAGAAATTTTGTCCTAGAAAATTGTTCTCAAAAAGGATTTGTTTCGAGATACTTATCTTTTGGCTTTTTCTGTCTCGGCATTATACCTGTCTTCTGTGGATAATGTCGATCGCATTTCTTCTTTGGCTCCCCCTTGAATGATCAACTTCTGTAGATCATTTCAAGGTCTCCTTCTGCTCCCCCTTGATCTATGCTTGGGTCAAAATTTGATAAGTAATGCTTTAGGCATAGATCAAGATTTTCAGAGGTTCTGTAAGGACTGTCAGAGGTTCTGAGCAATCTTATAGAAGCTCTGTTGAGTATTGAACATTTGGTGATTGAGAATTTACATACCGAAATAGAATAAAATAAATAAAACAGAAACATGTATATACATATACATATTTACAGAAGATTAAATTTTACTTACAGAGGTTTTAACTCATGTTTATCATTCCCAACTTACCCACCAAGAAAAGAAATCTTTTCTCATCTAGTGCCTTGGTGAATAAGTCTGCAAGCTGGTACTCTGTAGACACGAAGTGCATTTCGATTGTCCCATATTCAACATGATGTTTCAGAAAGTGGTAACGGATATCGATGTGCTTTGTTTTTTAGTGCTGTACTGGATTGGCAGAGATGGCTATGGCGCTCTTTGAGTCACAAAAGATGGGAATCTTGAATATGATGTGACCATAGTCCTTAAGCTGAGTCTTCATCCACAGAACCTGGGAGCAACAACTAGCAGCAGCAACGTATTCGGCTTCTGCTGTAGATGTGGATACGCAGTTCTGCTTCTTAGAGGTCCAGCTGACTAGTTTACCACCTAGGAATTGACAACTCCCAGAGGTACTCTTTCTGTCGAGCTTGCATCCTCCATAATCTGAATTTGTATAAGCTTTAAGACCAAAACCAGAGTTCTTCGGATACCAGAGGCCAAGATTTTTGGTCCCTTTGAGGTATCTGAAGATCCTCTTTACAGCATTATAATGGGATTCCTTCGGGTTAGCTTGATATCTTGCACAGAGACATGTGGCATGCATTATGTCAGGTCTACTTGCAGTTAAGTATAATAGAGACCCAATCATTCCTCTGTAGAGCGTGCACTCTATAGATATGCCCTTTGGATCTGAGTCTAACTTATTTCCTGTGGCCATTGGAGTTCTCATTACAGAGGCATCAGAGAGACTGTATTTTGAAAGTATGTCAGAGACATATTTAGCTTGATTTATGAAAATTCTCTCTGATGATTGTTTTACTTGGAGTCCGAGGAAGAAAGTTAATTCTCCCATCATACTCATTTCAAACTCACTCTGCATGAGTTTTTCAAACTTTTTGCACTCTTCTGAATTTGTAGACCCAAAAATTATGTCGTCCACATATATTTATACAAGCATAACTTCATCACTTTTTCGTTTATAAAACAAAGTGGTATCCGTCGTACCTCTGTCGTAACCATTTTCGAGAAGAAAGGTAGGAAGTCTTTCGTACCATGCTCTTGGAGCCTGTTTCAGTCCATACAGAGCTTTGTCGAGGTAGTACACGTATTTTGGGTACTTAGAGCTTTCAAACCCTGGTGGCTGTTGGACGTATACTTCTTCTTGGATTTCGCCATTTAGAAAAGCAGATTGTACGTCCATTTGAAATACTTTAAAACCTCTATGGGCTGCGAAGGCTAAGAAGATTCTTATGGCTTCGAGCCGTGCGACAGGGGCAAAAGTTTCATCGTAATCTATGCCTTCTTCTTGGCGATATCCCGTGGCCACCAGTCTTGCTTTGTTTTTTATGATCACTCCATCTTCATCCTTCTTATTTTTGAAGACTCATTTAATCCCTATGGCTTGTTTTCCTCGTGGCAGAGGAACTAAAGTCCAGACTTTGTTTCGTTCAAACTGTAGAAGCTCTTCTTGCATAGCATCTACCCAGTTTGGGTCATCAAGGGCTTCAGAGATCCTTTTTGGCTCGATCACGCTAATAAAGTTTGTAAAGAAACAAAAGTTAGCAGTGGCAGATCTTGTTTTTACCTTTTCAGAAGGTTCGCCTATTATAAGACTTGGAGGATGGCTCTTTGTCCACTTTGTTTTTCTTGGGAGATGGTCATCGATTTCATCAAGTTGCTCTTCAGAGGTTTCTAATTGTTGTTCTGGTGTAGCCCCTGTCGTAGATTTTGCTTTCGTGCTTGATCCTACAGATTGTGGAATGATTGGAATGAGTGGTGTTGTTTGTTCCTCTGAGGAAGTATAGTCTGAGTCTTCTTGTTCCTCTGTTATTGGTTCCTCTGTGGTTTCTGGAGTTGATTCTTCAGTAGTTTCTGTGGTTGTTTTCCTTGTTGTATCAGCTTCTGTTGGCTCCCCCTCGGCATTTGCATCTGTAAGATTTACAGAAGAAGATGAATTGTTTAAGGGACCTGTTAGAGAGATACCTATTTCGTTCTGGCTGGCAGAAGGTGATTCTCCATAGGCTCTGACGGCTCCAGCAGAGGGATCAATATCATTATGGAACATCTCTTGAAATAGAAGATTTAAGTCTTCTCTTGTTTTTTAGATGCCAGAGGATTCCCCTTTTAGACCGAGTTCTGAACTGATTTGTTCAGAATTCTTTTGGAAGGTGTCGTCAAAAGAAACATTTATGCTTTCTACAATCGTTAGAGACCGCAGAAGATAAACTCTGTAGGCCTTGGAAGTTGCAGAGTATCCTATGAACTTGCCTTCATCTGCCTTTACTTCAAACTTTCCTCTTGCTTCTCTATCATTTAAGACGAAGCACTTGCATCCAAATACATGGAAGAACTTGATGTTTGGTCGTCTTTTGTTGATCAAATGATATGGTGTTTTGATGTGTCTCTTTACGATGGTTGATCGATTTTGGGTATAGCAAGCGGTTGATACTGCTTCTGCCCAAAATGTCATTGGTAATCCACATGCGGTTAGCATAGTTCTGGCGGCTTCCACAAGCGTGCGATTCTTTCGTTCGACCACACCATTCTGTTGTGGGGTGCGTGCAGCAGAGAAGTTCTGTGAAATTCCTTCTTCTGTAAGATAGGCTTCAATGACAGAGTTTTTGAATTATGTGCCATTGTCGCTTCTCAGTTTCTGAATCCTGCACTCATACAGAACTTGGATTCTTTTCATTAAATTTATCAGTATGTTTGGAACATCTGATTTCTTTCTGACAAATTCAACCCATGTAAATCTTGAGAATTCATCGATCAAAACAAGCAGATATTTCTTGCCACCTAGACTCTGTGTAGATATTGGACCGCAGAGGTTAACATGTAGCATGTACATAGGTCTAGGGCAAGATACATCAGTTTTGCCTTTATGGGAAGCTCTTTTGAGTTTTCCCATTTCGCAGGCAGAGCAAAAATGATCTTTATTGAATTTAACGATTGGTAGACCTTTGACTAGATCAAGTTTTACAAGTTTATCAAGAGTATGAAACTTTAAATGGCAGAACCTGTTGTGCCATAACCAGGCTTCTTCGCTTTTGCATGCAACAAGGCAGATTTTGTCTTTCTTGTTCTTTGCATTGAAGTTCATGAGATATAGATCTCCTCTTCTTTCGGCTCGCAGAAGTTCAAGTCCTGTGTCCTCGCTCTGTAGAGAGCAAAAGGTTCTTTTGAAGATTACGTCGAATCCCGTATCGCAGAGTTGACTAACACTGAGAAGATTGTGTTTAAGGCCATCAACATATGCAACTTTGCATACGGTTGTATTTTCCTTCTTTATGACTCTGTAGCCTTTGCTATACCCCTTTTATTGTCTCCAAAGGTCACAGATCCACCATCGTTCTTTTCTTTGTATGTGGATAGAAGACCTCTGTCGCCAGTCATGTGCCTTGAGCATCCGGAGTCTAGATACCAGATTGGCACATACTGCTTCTGCAAGACAATTAGAGAGTTTTAGGTACCCATATCCACATGGGTCCAGTTTTGTCAGGGGTCTTCAAGTTTGCCTTAGCATTCTTGGTCTTTGTTTTAGCTTCTGTTGAAGAGACATTTTGTTTCTTCTTACCCTTGGATTTATCATTTTCTTTGGGTACAGTAAGATGACAGTGTGGACTTTTGAAGTGTTGGTTTAATTTAAACATAAGATCAAAGCAATGACAGTATTGAATGTGCGAAGAGATTTGCTTGAACTTTTCATTAAATACATTAAATGGGGGCACAGAGGCATTACAATTTATCCTAACATTAGACTTTCTATTACAAGAAGGTTTATGTAGGCTAGATCGTTGTTTGCAAAATCCTTTGTTGAGTGCGGCCTTCTGTGTTCCCCTTCTGTGGTGAACTTCTGTAGATTTCACTGTCACAGAAGAAAAAGATTTGTTAATTTTTGTCCATTTACCCTTCTGTTGCCATGTTAGTTTTTCTTTAACAGATTTTAAGGGTTTTAAAATCTTTGAACTTGTTGGAATTTGAGTAGACATTAACTTCTGTTGTTTGAAATTTTCAAGCTCAAGAGAGGTTTTGGCTTGTAGGCATATATTCAGAAAGTCTGGACAGATAGGAATTCCAGTGATTTTCTCTTTGGGAGGAATAGTTCTGTTAAGAACTTCAGAGGTTTGTTTAAAAACCTCTGAGTCAGTAGGTACGATCTCTGACTTAGAGTCAGTCTCTGATTCGTTAGAGGATGAATCGTCCTCATATACAGAGGTTGAGTCACTCATTTCTCTTTCGACAGAGGCTGAACTTTCAGAACATGTGACATACTCACTTTCTTCCTTTTCTAAGGAACTACCTTTTAAGTTAACAGAAGTATCTGTTAATTTTTCTTTAGAGAGATCTTGATCGCTGGAAGATGTACAGAGGTTTTCTTCAGAGATATCAAGTTTTTCTTCTGTAATTTTTGGCTTGAACTCAGGTGCCTCTGCTGATAATT
Source organism: Saussurea involucrata (assembly GCA_033807775.1). NCBI lineage: Eukaryota > Viridiplantae > Streptophyta > Magnoliopsida > Asterales > Asteraceae > Saussurea > Saussurea involucrata. Next base: position 62,901,040 of record CM066314.1, on the reverse strand, counting down.
TCTTTTCGGAATTCATCATGCAGACAAATGCAACTTGAGTTTGAGTCTCGGGTTTACCAAACTTGAAGATTCTTATCTGATCTTGAGTTTTCAGATACCTCTTAGATTTGGATTCTCTTTTGACAGAGATTGAAGGTGACAAATCCGTGTTTTCAAACCACACATTTGTCATCTTCAGAGGTTTCCTCTTGTGAGGTTCCCCAGATACTTTTTGCCTTTTACTTACAGAGAGAAGATTTGGAAATCCAGGTTTTCTTGTATCTCCTATGTGAAATAGAGAGGACAGAGACTTGTTTCTTTTGGTTCCGGTATAAGGATCTATATCACAGAAGCCAATTCCCCGTCTCCCTATTTGTGTGTTAATTTTTTCGTACACCTTCTGAGCATCTTGAAACTTTTTAATTTGAAGATCTCTTCTTAGTAAATCTTGACAGAGGACTTCTTTTTCCTTTTGAAAGTAGTTTTTAAGAGCTAGGATGTTCATTCTGTCGCACTCAACGTCCATTAGTTCTTTAGACTTTGTTTTCAAAGAAGAATTAAGTTCAGAAATCTTTTCTTTTAAAGGATTTAACTTTTTGTTCCAGTCCATTTCAATTTCTTCTTTTTCTTTAAAGATTTTAGCTTTTTCTTGAGTAAGAAGTCTAGCTTCTCTCTCATACAAGGTGAGCTTTTTCTGAATATCTTCACAAGTCTTTTTCATTTCAGTGTATTCAATGTTAAGTTTAATCAAGTCATCTTCTGCAGTATTAGAGTTAGATGTAGAAGTGGATACCTCACTGTCGGAGTCAGAGCTGACTTCTGCCATGCCACAGAATAGAGCATTCTTTGTTTCTCCTTCGTCAGAGGATGTGTCTGATTCCCAGATTTCTTTGTTCACCATTAGTGACTTCTGAGCATAGTATTCAGCCTTCTTTTTTGTAGAAAGCTGCATCCCTCTGAGGGCGATTTGACCTGCTCCTGCATTCGTTGGCGAAGTAACCTGACTTTCCACAGTTGTAGCATCCTTGGTTCTGTGTGGAGTTTCCAGCTCTGTCGTCTGACCTCTGTCGGTCACCACTTCTTTCTGTTCGGCATTCATTTGTGTAGTGGCCTGGCTTACCACATTTGTAACACTCTTGAATTTGTGGAGTGTTGCCAGCTTTGTCCTCCGACCTCTGTCGGTCATTTCCTCTGTCATTTCTGTCACTGGACCTTTGTCGGTCACCACTTCTGTCGTTTGACCCTTCTCTTTCTTGATTTTCTCTTTCATATCGTTCATTACCAGATTTCTTCTGGTATCCTCTGCTGAATTCCCTAGTCAAGAGAGCTAAAGATTTAGCTATCGAGGCTAGGGTCGTTTATTCTTCTGCTGCTACTTCCTCTTCTTCTTCACTTTCTACCATTATGATTTTCTTCTTCTTCTCCTTTCTTTCCTCTTTCTTTGGTTTCTCTTTAACCTCTGTAGTCTTGCCAACTAATGCAAGAGGTGCAATGATCTGGGCTTTTGCTTGTGCTACCTGAGGCTCTTGTGCTGCTAATGTTCCATTGAGGTCTGATAGGGTCCAGGAATCTAACGTTGTTTTCTTCAGAGGTTCTGTGCATGCCGAACTTCTTGCACTTGTTTATTAGAGAGTTGAACCTATCATACGTAGTTTGCAGAGATTCGGTTGGCAGAGCTTTAAAGGCATAGTATTCATTTATGTATTGAGCTCTGCGGTTCTTTTGGGTTTTGACTCCTCCTTCTAGTTGTTTTTTCCAGTTCTTTCCATAGATCATATGCAGATTCACATGCATCCATGGACTGGAAAAGGTCATTTGGGATGGCCATGATCAGAATTCTCTTAGTTTTCTGAGCAACTTCGTATTTAGCCCAATCAGAATCAGACCAATTTTCTTGGGTCTTTGGTTTCATGTGTTCTAGAATTTCAGGTGTGTCGTCTGTGCTAGGAACACGAGGTACAATTATCATTGGAATGAAAGGAGGGTTACGTATATAATAAACCAGTTCTTTGTCAGTACCCTCAAAGAAGTGAATCATTCGAATCTTCCATTGAGGGTATTCTTCTCTAAAAAGAGTGGGAGGTTTGGTTAAGGAACCAGCATAGAGGAAGTTGTTTGTATTTGTCATTTAGAGAGATAAATTATCCAGAAAAAGGGTTTTAACAGCAGATTTTCAGAGTATGAAGTTTTTAAGCTTAAAAGCTTTAAGCTGAGCACTAAAATGGTGTTTTTAACCAGAATAACAGATTCTATAAGTTTACTAAAGTTCGAATGAATCGAAAATGGCAGAAAAACAGAAACTGTTTAAATAATATGAAGAATAGGTTAAAAATCCAAGTTTCTACCAAAGATCATATTTTTAGAGTGGATCCCTTGTTATTAAAAATCAAGGTTTGCTCTGATACCAATTGTTGGTTCCTGTTTTGCTAAAACAATGATCTTAACTTTCAGTTAGTTCAGATTTTGATATGGTGCGGAAGCGTATTTAAGAACTGAAAGATAATGTAAGGTAGAAGAACACACAATATCAAATAAACAGTATGTAAGAACAGATGAATATCTCCAAGATTACTGTATTTGATATATAATAAGAACACCAAGAACTTCAAAGGATTAACAGGAAATCTGCAGTTAATGATGTGTGTGAGAAGCGCAAAGCTTAATGATCTATGTGTATTTTCGTGGTATTAAGCTTAATAGAAGAGTTCACATGAACCTTCTATTTATACTACTTCTAAAGGGGACAATAAGGACTGAAGGTACAAAGACACTGTTCAGGAACAGTAGCTAAAAGGTACAAAACACTATTCTGGAACAGTTGTTGATACAACGTTCATTAAATGCTCCGTATTCAGCTTTAGGCGGAAACCTATCAGAGTTTGACACGTGGAGTTGTCAGGTCACGCCTTTGTACGATTGATCTTTAGAACCTTCGTATGGTAGGTATTGTAAGAAGCATGTCCATCCTTGTTAAGATCTTTTGCGTAGATCTTCTTTTTACCACAGAAGCTCTGTCAAGTATGACAGAGGCTCTGTGGTCTTGTCTGCTTAGAAGTTTCTTCTATTGGTTCTTTTACTTCGGTCTTCTTGATTAACCCGGCAGAGCCTCTGTCGAAGACTTCTGTCTTCTTGGTTACTCGGCTACTCGGCAGAGCCTCTGTGGGTTACTTCTGTACTTAGACTATTTTCACTACTTTTACAAACAGAAGGATTGGAGCTAACAATCTCCCCCTAAGTAGTGAAAATTAAAATTTTGAAAGAGCACCGACTGAAGATCCTTATGGACACCTACGTACTTTCGAGAGGATTTGCAATACTTTCAAGATCAATGGGGTCTGAGGATGCAATCAAGCTAAGTTTGTTCAACTTCTCGTTGAAGGGAAGAGCGGAAATCTGGGAAGAAAGTCTACCAACTGATCAGATCAATACTTGGCCAGATTTGAAAGCCGCTTTTCTCCAAAAAATCTTTCCACCAGGCAGGACAACCCAACTCATGGCTGACATCACACACTTCGCTCAGTGGGAACAAGAGACACTGTACGAGGCCTGGGAGAGGTACAAGGACAAGCTAAAAAAATGTCCTCATCGTGGGTTACATGGCTGGTTGATCATCCATACATTCTTTGGTGGTCTTCACCCACAATTTAAGAATGACATCACTGCTGTAGCGGGTGGTGCTCTAATGGATAAAACGTATGAAGAAGCAATCGAGTTGATCGAAAACTTGGCCGAACACAGTTATGCCACTCCGAGGTCGGCAGTCAGAAGAGTTGCTAGTGTACAAGAGAATGACGAGCTGAAAACAATCAGAGCTCAGTTAGCCGCCATCACAAATCAGTTGAAAGGGTCATCTATTCAACCAACGCTTATGGTTGAAGAAGGTATGTTAGACATGTTTCCGCCTGCGAATGAACCGGAACACGTAAAATTTTTACAGAATCGAAACAACCGCCCACGGAATGACCCCTTCTCCAATACGTATAATGAAGGGTGGAAGCGACACCCGAACTTCTAATGGGCACAACAGCAAGGTCCACCTAAGGAAACAATGGGACAACAACAACAACAACAGCAGTAATAAGGTAATCATTCTAACTTTTCCAACTCTTTTCAATCTAACAATGTTTATCGTCCTCCAGGTTACAATCAAAGGAAGTTCGATGAAGGACAGTCCGGGGAAAAGAAACCAAGGCTAGAGGACATGATGATGAAGTTCATGTATAAGATGGATAGCACTGTTGAGGGATTAATTGGAACGGTAAGTACGGTAAAAGCAGCTATTGATCAGAACACAGCCTCGATAAAACATCTTGAAAGATAAATGGGGCAAATTTCTGAAGCCCTGCAAAATCGAGCTCCCGGGCAGTTTCCGAGTCAAACCTAAAGGAAGCCACGGGAGGTAGACCTGGAAAATGTGTCGTGTCGTGTCAGGTTCGTGTCGGGTTTAAAGTTAAACGGGTTGAGAGTGTCTGACCCTAACCCGACCCGTTTAATAAACGGGTCAAAAAATCTCAACCCTAACCCGTTTAACATTTATAAAACTAAAAATAAATATCGAAAATTCACAAAAAATTATAAATTCAAATGAAAACATTATAAATGTAAATTTTATAGTTCAAATTTATAGGTTCTAGCCAAATTCAAAACACTAAAATCCATAGCATTAAAAAGAAACCTCATAATATATATATATATATATATATATATATATATATATATATATATAGAGGGAGGATAATTTGAAACCCTCCAAAAGGTTGAAACCAATGAAACCCACTTCATCACCATTATATATATATATATATATATATATATATATATATATATATATATATATATATATAAATGGGTTATTCGGGTCATTTTCGAGTTGAAATTTTTGACCCTGACCTTACCCGTTTAATATGCGTGTCGTGTCGTGTCAAGCCATTTACTTAAACGGGTTGAAATGTATTACCCAAACCCGTTTACTACGTGTCGAGTTCGTGTTGGGTTAGCATGTCGTGTCCGTTTTTTCTAGGTCTAACGGGAGGACTACAAAGCTATACATTTGAGAAGCGGTAAAGAGCTGATTAGAGACCCTGCTCGAGATCCATTGCCAAAAGAGACTAATACCAAAAGGCAAGATGTTGACCCTATAGAGGTAAAAGAGAGGGAAGTTGATGAAGAGATAGTGATAGAGGATCTGAAAAGTGAGGAGAAAAAGAAAGAGCAAGCAAGTGCTTCAAAGCAACCGCCAGTTAAGCCGATCACACCGAAAGTGCCATATCCGAGCAGGCTTAAAGCCCACATGGATGATATTAATTTTTCTAAGTTTCTTGAAGTTTGTAAGAAATTGCATATTAACATCCCTTTTGCAGATGCTCTAGTACAGATGCCCTCGTACGTGAAATTTCTGAAAGACATCCTCTCTAACAAGAGGAAGATTGAGGAGCACGCGACTGTTGCACTTACTGAAGAGTGCAGTGCGATTATCCAGCATAAGCTTCCCCCGAAGCTAAAGGATCTAGGGAGTTTTACTATCCCTGTTCATATAGGAAATTCTGAATTTAGTAAAGCTTTGTGTGATCTTGGAGCTAGTATTAATTTGATGTCTTTGTCTATTTTCAGGAAACTCGGACTTGGGGAAGCGCGGCCGACTAACGTGACATTGCAGCTTGCCGACAGATCCATCAAGTACCTGTATGGCGTGATTGAATATGTGTTGATCAAGGTGGACAAGTTTTATTTCCCGGTAGACTTTGTGGTATTAGACATGGATGAAGACAAGGAAATACCTTTAATCCTTGGTCGACCGTTCTTAGCAACCGGAGGGGCCCTAATTGATGTTAAAGGAGGAAAGGTGACATTGAGAGTGGGCGAAGAAGAGGCCGTGTTTAATGTATTTCGGGCAGCCAAGCAAAGCATGGGATCTAATGAATGTTATCGAGTGGATGTGATGGGATCTATGCCTCAAGAGATGTATAACCAGCAAGTATCTGATGATCATCTAATGAAAGCATTAGTTGGTATTGACACCGATCAGGAGAGTGAACCGGTGATGCAACTCAACACATTACCATCAAAGACCTATTGTTGAGGATTTGGGAGCACCAATTCCCAAGTCCGAACCTTCATCAAAGACACATCCAAAGCTTGAGCTTAAACCGTTGCCTGCTCACCTCGAGTATGCATACTTGGGAGACAAGGAAACACTACCGGTGATTATCTCATCCTAGTTGAGTTCCGAGAAGAAAGAGAAGTTTCTTAGAGTTCTGAGAGAGCATCAAACCGCAATTGGATGGACGATAGTTGATCTGAAAGGTTTGAGTCCCACTTTTTGTACACATCGCATCAATCTTGAAGACGGGCACTGACCGGTAGTTTAACACCAACGCCGTCTTAATTCGAATATGAAAGAAGTGGTCTGCAAGGAGGTCTTGAAACTCCTTGATGCTGGAATTATCTATCCAGTTCCTGATAGCCCGTGGGTAAGTCCAATTCAGGTAGTACCGAAAAAGGGAGGTATCACAGTGGTACGGAACAACAACAATGAACTTATTCCCTCTCGGACAGTCACAGGTTGGAGAGTATGTATAGATTACCGGAAACTAAATGATGCAACTAAGAAGGATCATTTCCCTCTTCCGTTCATTGATCAGATGCTGGAATGACTATCTGGGCACAAATACTATTGTTTCTTAGACGGCTACTCGGGGTATAACCAGATTCCGATAGCACCAGAAGATAAATATAAGACTACATTCACTTGTCCGTACGACACATTTGCATATCGACGGATGCCCTTTGGGTTCTGTAATGCTCCGGCTACCTTCTAGAGATGTATGATGGCTATTTTTTTAGACATGGTGGAGCGGACTATCGAGGTCTTCATGGACGATTTTTCAGTGTTTGGACCTTCATTTGATACATGCTTAGAGTATTTGGAAGCCGTCCTACAGAGATGTAAAGAGACAAGTCTGGTATTAAACTGGGAGAAGTGTCACTTCATGGTGGCCGAAGGAATTGTACTTGGTCACAAAGTATCAAAGGCAGGAATCAAAGTAGACAAAGCAAAGGTGGCGGTGATCGAGAATCTTCCATATCCGAATTCCGACAAGGGAGTCCGAAGCTTCTTGGGACACACCTGGTTTTACCGGAGATTTATAAAGGATTCCTCCAAAATTACTAAACCTTTGTGTTCTTTACTTCTTAAAGATGTGAAATTTGAATTTACTAACGGTTGCATTCTTGCTTTTGACAGGTTGAAGAAAGAACTGATTTCAGAACCAATTCTGACGACACATGATTGGAGTCTCCCCTTCATTCTCAAGTGCGATGCAAGAGACACGATAGTCGGAGATGTATTGGGCCAAAGAAAAGAGAAGCGAATGCACGTGATCTACTATGCCAACAAGACGTTGGATGGTGCTCAGATCAATTATGCAACCACCGAGAAAGAGCTACTAGCCGTTGTATATGCTTGTGAGAAATTTCAGTCTTATTTGGTCGGTACCAAGGTAATCGTGTATACCGATCACTCTGCCTTGAAGTATTTGATGACTAAGAAAGATGCAAAACCCAGACTCATTCGATGGGTGCTTTTACTCCAAAAGTTTGATTTAGAGATTCTAGACAAGAAGGGGTCCGAGAATACAGTGGCGGATCACCTTTCGAGACTTGAGAGGAGTGACGACCAAAGCAAAGACAAGACAGTTATCAACGATTCATTCCCGGATGAACAACTCTTGAAGACCAGTCACTCAGAACCATGGTATGCTGATCTAGTAAACTATTTGGTGGTAGGAGTAGTGCCTTATCAAATGAACTCCCATCAAAAGAAAAAATTCTTTTCCGAGGCCAAAAGGTATTATTGGGATGAACCTTACCTCTACAAGTTGTGTGCCGACGGCATGATCCGAAGATGTGTACCGGACGAAGAGAAGGCCAACCTTCTAACTCATTGCCATACATTAGAATGTGGAGGCCATTTTAGCACCGATAGAACAGTTGCGAAGGTCTTGCAATCGGGATTCTTTTGGCCCTCAATGTTCATAGAGACTAGAGACTTTATTTCTAAGTGTGATCGTTGTCAAAGAATGGGAAACATATGGAAGAGATATGCAATGCCCATGAGAATCTTCATGGAAGTGGAACTATTTGACGTGTGGGGGATTGACTTCATGGGACCATTTCCGAACTCACACGACAACGAGTATATACTAGTAGCGGTGGACTATGTATCTAAGTGGGTGGAGGCGATCGCAACCCCTACGAACGATTCCAAAGTAGTAATCAACTTCCTACAAAAGAACATTTTCTCAAGGTTTGGAGTTCCAAAAGCGTTGATATACGATGGAGGTAGCCATTTCTACAAACGGTATTTGGAGGTGGTCCTTAAGAAATACTCGGTGAAACACAAGGTAACTACACCCTACCACCCACAAGCCAATGGCTTAGCTGAGGTGTCTAACCGGGAACTTAAACAAATTCTCGAGAAGACCGTGAGTGCATCAAGAAAGGATTGGTCGATCAATTTAGACGATGCACTTTGGTCCTACCGAACCGCCTTCAAGACACCGATTGGCACCACACCGTATCGACTTGTGTTTAGGAAATCGTGCCATCTACCTGTCGAACTTGAGCATAGAGCTTATTGGGCGATCAAGAAGCTCAACATGGACTTCAAAGCGTTCGGGCAACACCGGTTCTTATAGTTGAATGAGTTAGAGGAGATTCGACAAGACGTTTTCGAGAATGTTGCGATTTACAAAGAGCGCATGAAAAGATTCCATGACATACACCTCAATCACAAGATAATAGTTCCAAATCTTTGTTCTTCGTTTGTTTCCACGTAAAGATGGGGGACATAATAGTCCAGATCTCACCGGAGGGCATCTGCGAATATTATCACGCACCTCGCAGACCGGAGTTGGACAGGACGTACGGGCTGACCGGACATGAGGTGTTTCGCGCCAAATTAAGTCTGGTCATCGCCGGGTCATTGCGGTGAAACGGGCACTTGGAGTGGAACAAGACATATGACCACATTATGAAGAGTTACATTCACACCGATCTTGCATTCCTCATGCTTTTCGTGAAGTCCAACCTCAAGCCGACCACCCACAACTCGACCGCCGATAGCCAGATCACGGAAGTCTTATTTTCCCTCCAGCACAACCTCCAGATGGATATCGGGCACATCATTTGGATGGAGCTCCTTGACGCTGGTATGTCCCTTGACGGTATCTTATCGTTCCCTTGTCTAATCACACATTTTTGTAAGGAAGACGGCGTCCCAATAGGACGCCTCACAGCCTCGAGGAAAGACTTCTACATCAAACACTATACTATTTAGATCAAGGCGGCAACTGACTTAGACTAAAGTCGACGAGAGGATCCGGATTATTGGATGAATGCACTCGCCGCGCCTGCCGCTAGCTCATCAGACAGTGCTTCGGACAGTGATCTGGATTTCGACCCGAAGGAACCTCAGGTGTGACACCGAGGAGCATACCGCTGACACTCCCCCGTACATCGAGCGGCTATCTTAACAGATGGAAATCGGATTTTTGGATGTGAACCGGCGCCTAGACGATTTCTCTACACGGCTCACTCAGGCGGGCATACTAGAGGCATCCACGCAGCCCCAAGGTCGACGGAGGGTGAGAGGTCGACAGTCAGGAGGGGCATCTTCTTCACGGCGCTAGTCATGGGTTTGCAATTATCATCTCTATTATTGTTCTTTGTTTGATGTATTGTTACAGCTTTCTTTTATTCGGATGACTGTAATAACTGCATAATTGTACTCTTAACTTTTGTACCACTCCAAGTCGACACTTGCACATTGGGGACAATGTGTAGGTAAGGTTTGGGGTTGCCCAATCGGGCCTACTTTTGCACATAGATTTCCCGTATTTTTGAATGTTTAGATCATATAAGCCAAATTCTTTATGTTGAATGATTGAGACCGACCATTGAGGGGAGAATCTTATGATAGCGATGTGACCATTAAGGGAAGGCCGGGAAAAAGTATGCCTAGGGACATTAGTGGAGACCACCCAATAGTGAGATTTGAGCCTAAAATGACGTACTTCATTGCGAGGGATTAAAACACATAATTCTGATACACTTTTTCGAATTCCTTGTCGTGGTTATAGATTGATCTCGCTATAATTTTGCATTAAGTAGCAAAGACGACCATCGGGATATTGGGTAAGGGTATAGTAACCTCATCGTGTGGACCTTGAGAAATGATTCCAGGCATGGCGTTCAACTTGAAGCCATATTTATCTACCGTACCCTTGACCGATTGTGTGTGCACTCAAGCCCCTTTGCAGCCAAACACTCACCAAACTTTTCAGTTCGAACCCTACCAATAAACCCTAGCCACATCCTTAGCCAACCCTCATCCGATAATGTATCAATCATGAGTGGGAATGAACAGTGGTAAGTAGAGCAAGAAGGAAAATGCAGGCCAGTCAGTTGGAGAAAGATAGAAAAAGAAAATGGGTCTTTTTAACCCAAGAGTTGGAAAAGAGGGCCAATATAGCCCCACAAAAAAGGGAGAAAATAACTAAACAGAAGAGATACAAATAAATAAGAGGGTCAAAGCGACCCTAGTGATGACAAAAAGGGCCAAGTGATAGAAGTAGAAGTGAGAAAAGTTCAGAACTGCTCGAGGATTGACACATTCAGGATTTTTGATCTGTTGTACCCTTCATTTCATAGCTATAAACTTAGCCCCATTACAACCCAACAAAAGACCTGGATGATCTTCTGGAATATGTGATTATGGTGTACTATTACTTTTACCGATAGTCCTTGTTTTGCTACTTAATTCCCTCCTGAGATTACTTTTATTTGGACATTAGTGCGTCTTTTAGTTGAGTTGTCATGTGAATTCTCGAGTATTATTGTACATAACTTCCAAATACAAGACAACATGAGTGACAGCCTAGGTTCGAGTGCATAGAGAGTATCCCGTGAGGTAGGGTCAATGCGAAAATGTTTCCCTAGCATGCTTGGACCTAGTAATAACTTAGTGCGATCGGAGCAATCGCGAGTTCAACTCACAATGGAAGGTATCGGTAAAACAAGATGAAGATGCGGTAAGAGTGAGATAATCATTCACTAGTATGGGTAAATAGGCGTGCAATACGTGTGACCACTTGGAAATTATGCAGTTATTGATTCATTGATGCATGCTTTTATTCTTTTTATCGCTAATTTGCTTGATGACAAGCAACGCTCGGTTTGGGGTTGTTGATAACGCCAATTTTTGGCGTTATTTCCGGTCCACAAACCACTGAGAGTGGCTTGTTTTGAAGCAAATCGGTGGTGTTTTTCATAGTTTTCCAGCTAAATGTGCAGGTATTTCGGAAGAAAGCTATAGTTGAGAAACATAGCGGAAAAGAGCCAAAAGAAGCCCAAAAATAAAGAATAGAGGAAGCCCAAGTCCAGACTCGATCCTGAAACCGAACCTGCTTAGCAACACGCGCGGCCTAGCCCGCGACGTAAGTCGCGCAACTTACTGTTTCAGCTTTAAACGGGGCGTTTTCTAGAATTAGGGCATCTCATTTTTCGCGCGACGGAGGGCTGAGGAGAGGCGATTTTCAAAGGGGAATTTACCATTTTTGAGCTACGATAGAGAGACGATTGAAGGGGAATCAACCACCATTAACAGATTAGAGCCGAGAGAAGGGAATCATCAGTACTACACTCACGTTCATGAACACGATGTTTTCTCGCTTTGATTTCTATCATTTTCTTGAGTTTTTATCCACTCCCAACATGAACTAATATTTAGATGTTGGGGTTGGAATGACTATGGTTTGACTAGAGATGACATGTAACCGAATAATTTTATTGGTTTAATTTATGAAGCATGTGATTTGAGTTTTTCTTATACAATTGTAGATTGATCACCTCCAATTGATTTCATTGTTTTTTATTAAGTTTGAGAGACTTAGTTAACAACTAGATTAGATAATCATGTGCCGAAAAGGAGATTTGGGTAGAGATAGCCGAATCAACCTTTCGTCCTAAAAGGTTCTAACCTAATGTGTTTTAAGTCCATTGGTGGAGATCGAGAGAAAACAATAGTGGTTTTAAAATAAGATCCGTTGTTGCTTGAGAAAGAACAACGGTGAGTTTTCACGAACTAGGTTTCATAGGAAGGACCAGTAATAATTGTTCGGGTTTATTGTTCATCGACGGAATAGCCATAGGATTTCCAACCCTCAACCTTTTCTCTATCAAAGTTTGTTCCAAGCTTTTCGTCAGTCGAATTTAGTTTTAGTTAGGGGGTGTTTACTTATGACTTATTGAGCTTAATGGGTTGAATAGATTATTCGCACAGTCAAAATGGGTTATTTACTTATGGATTATTCGGACAGATGATGACTTATTCGCACAGATAGAAATGCTATGTTGTCCACATTCAGCCCAAAAAAAAGACAAACCTACCCCTTTCTCCTCCACTCTACTGGTTCTCCATTCTCCATAGCCATTGTCTCTTTCTTTTATTTCTTCTATTGGCTCAACCATTCAACTCTATATTTCTTCTCCATGGACCATCTGTGGTTAGATTTCTTCAACATAAACGCTCGACCATCTCGATTTCTTCTCCATGGACTATCTCTGGTTCGATTTCTTCAACATAGACGCTCGACCCCTCTCGATTTCTTCTCCATGGACTATCTCTGGTCTCGATTTCTTCTTCATGGACGTTGCTGGTTCGATTTCTTTTCCATGGAGGCTGTTGGTTCGATTTCTTTTCCATGGAGGTTGCTGGTCTCGATTTCATCTTCATGGACGTTGCTGGTCCGAATTATTTTCCATGGACATTGCTGGTTCGATTTCTTCTCAATGGATGCTCGGCCCCTCGGCTGGTTCATCTTCTTCGTTCGATTTATTCTCCATATCAGTTCGATTTCATCGAACCATGTTTTAGGGTTCGAACCAGTAGAAGAAATTAAAAAAGGGATGAAATCGATTTATTCTCCATATCAGCTGGGTTTACTGGTTCATCTTCTTAGTTCCATTTAATTTTGTTTAACTTTGTTTCTTATATCTTGTTGGATTTATATATCTTAACTTGTTTTTTGAGGATTTGATACATAAGAGTTAGATCTCATAGTTCAAGAAGAGGTTTTTTGATGGTTTTTATAATCAAGGGTAAAATAGTCATTTTTATTGTTCAGATTTATGATTTAGGAAAAAAAGTAAACAACAACACATTATTAACCAGACAGACAAATTTATCCAGACAGATACATTTATCCATACAGGACTTAATTGGAAATTTGGTAAACAGCCCCTTAGTCTTAAATAATTTCTAAACCACAACCAAGATTTCGATCGTTCAGTTAATAGCGAGGATAGTAAGTGTGATACTCAGTTCCTAGTTCCCTTGGTTCGATACTCGTACTTTCAGTACTATTACTTGATTCGACCCGTACACTTGCGGTTAGATTAGGGGGGTGTAAACCGGCCTATCAGCTTCACAACTCTAGATATTCCCTCCTCATCTGTTCTAGCTGATCCAGCATCTTCACTCCTAAAGATTTCCCTTCTACCTGTAAATTACAACCCTTCTTCCCTCCAGCATTGCCTCCTGCTATTAAATGGACCAAGGATCATCCAATTGATCAGATAACTGGTGATCAACAAGTTGGTGTCCAAACCAGAAGAGGAATAGGAAACATTTGTCTCTATTTGAATTTTATCTCCATTATAGAGTCAAAGAAAATTGAAGAAGCTCTAGTTGATCCATGTTGGATCACTGAAATGTAGGAAGAACTCTCTCAGTTTGAAAGAAATAAAGTATGGAGACTGGTTCCCCATCCTTCCAGAAAAACAGTTATAGAACCAAGTGGGTCTTCAGAAACAAGATAGATGAAGAAGGCATTGTGATCAGAAATAAAGTCAGGCTGGTAACTCAAGGCTATAGACAGGAAGAAGGAATTGATTATGATGAACTTTTGCTCCGGTTGCCAGACTTGAAGCTATCAGAATATTCGTTACTCATGCTGCCTACTAGAATTTTAGAGTCTTCCAGATGGATGTCAATAGTGCATTCCTCAACGGAGAATTAGTTGAAAAAGTCTATGTGAAACAACCTCATGGATTTGAAGATCCCTCTCATCCCGACTATGTGTACATACTAGATAAGGCTCTCTATGGTCTTAAACAAGCTCCTCGTGCCTGGTATGATACTCTGTTTGATTTCTCCCTGAAAAATAAATACTCTCGGGGTGAGATAGACAACACTCTTTTCATCAAGCAAACTGCATGTAATCTCATTCTTGTTCAAATTTATGTGGACGGTACCATTTTTGGTGCAACTGATGAATCACTATGTGATGAGTTTGTTTCTCTCATGAAAAGTCAATATAAGATGAGTATGATGGGAGAGCTGAAATTTTTCTTGGGTCTCCAAGTAAAATAAACTTCTGAAGGAATCTTTATAAATCAAAGTAAATACATTCGTGATCTCCTTAAAAAGTTTAAATTTGACAATTGTTCCCCCAATGAAAACTCCTATGGCACCACCTCTAAAAATTAATGCTGATCCAGATGGTGTATCTGTTGATGTTACAAATTTTAGAGGTATGATTGGGCCCCTTCTTTAGTAGACCTGATATAATGTTTCTTGTATTTGTGCGCGTTATCAAGCCAATCCTAAAGAATCTCATCTGGTTGCGGTTAAACGCATTTTACAGTACCTAAAAGGTACCATGAATCTGGGTCTTTGGTATCCCAAAGACTCAGGTTTTGGGTATTCAGATTCTGATTTTGCAGGATCAAAAGTTGATAGAAAAAGCACTACTGGAAGCTGCCAACTCCTTGGTGGTAAACTTGTTAGCTGGTCTAGCAAGAAACAAAACTCAGTTTGCACCTTTACTGCTAAAGTTGAATATGTATATGTTGGTAGTTCCTGTGCTCAAATTCTTTGGATGAAAAATCAACTAAAAGACTATAATCAAATATATTCTCATGTATCAATTCTGTGTGACAACTCAAGTGCAATTGCCATTGCAAATAACCCGGTGCTTCACTCTAGATCAAAGCACATTTACATTAGATATCACTTCATAATAGATCATATCTCTAAGGGTGATATTGAACTACATTTTATCCCCACTGACCTTCAACTAGCAGATCTTTTCACAAAACCTTTGGATAAAGCTCGGTTCAATTTTCGTATCAGGGAACTGGGTATGTTGAACTTTAATACCTAAGGGGTATTTGTGCAAAAATGTCTAAGTGTTCATGGTAAACCCTAAATTTGGCTCTATAAATAACGCCCAATTTATTCTTCTCCAACACATCTCCCAAATCCCTCTCTCTAAAACCTTCGCCGACATATATATATATATATATATATTCATATATATAGGCTCACACCCACAAACCTAGCCGATATAATTCCCTAATCGACACCGACACCAATCTCTACCTACACCGCCGATACCCGATCTCCGCCAAACCTCCTAACACCCCTTATCGTTGAAGCCTCCGCCAAAGCATCATCGGCTGCCCCTGCCTTCGCCAAACGACAACTACGGCGACATCGCCACCGATCTGATCTCAAAATCCCTCTCACCGACCTCGCCTTGTCGTCCGACAAAAACTTCGACGACATCAATTTCACCGCCGAACTCTATCGCGCCAACGGGTATCCCCGCCGAAACACGTCAGCACGAAGCCCGTGCTCCGATTTCCCGTCGCTTCCACCGTAACCAATCGGCTGCCCTATCTACGCCGACCATTGTCCGCCGATACACCTGTTGCCAACTCCTTGTTCGTCGATGATTCCTCTCGAAGCCGATAAGCCATACATCGGCTCTGGTCCTCTGCCGATTGACATGTTCAATCCCCGCCGAACACACATCTTATTGGCACAAACCCGCTGCCGATTTTTCATCAGCCGACACATGCTCCAAACGGTTAGAATGTCTTCTCTTTCTCACACGTCCCTATCCTCTTGCAGTTCTCAAGGATGACATCACCCACACCCATGTCAGGGTGTGACTTTCCTACTACTCCATTACCCTAAAATTACTCTAACCGCCCATTTTAAATTAATACCGTTATTGCCTACAAACCCTAAGTCTCTAACCTTTTCACCTTTCTTACCACCCTCACATATATACTATATTATAAAGCATGAAGCCCCCAAACTCTTAAAAACAACAATTTAAGCACTATGTACTACAACTTAAAGCATATTTACTTAAATTTTTTAGAGAGAGAAACCTAATTCTTTTGTTTTTGGAAACCATGAACTTTTTTTTGGAAACCAGGGACCCTCTACAAAAACTTAATTAAATATTTCAGTTAATACGTCCATAAATACATCCATAACAATTAATGATTTCAATTTCGAAATAATTAAGGAAATAATCAAAATTGATTAATACCATTTAAAATAAGCCCCAAAAATAACTTTGTCTATTTGGATTGGGAAATCAATTTCGAAATAATTAATAAATTCCAAATTTTGTTTAATTTTTGCAGTAATTTTGAAATAATTAAATTGATCATACCTTCTTATAATAAAAAATTTTCTAAGGGGGTGTTTGGGATTGCTTGACTTATTTTATCCTGAAAAATAAAATAAACACTTTGTCTATTTGGATGGGGAAATCAATTTCGAAATAATTAATAAATTTCGAAATTTGTTTAATTTTTGCAGTAATTTCGAAATAATTAATTTTGCCCCCCAAAAAAAGGAAACTAAATGGTATTAGTTATATTCATAGTTATTTGGATGGAGAAATCAATTTCGAAATAACTAAGGAAATAATCAAAATTGATTAATACCATTTAAAATAAGCCCCAAAAATAACTTTGTCTATTTAGATGGGGAAATCACTTTCGAAATAATTAATAAATTTTGAAATTTGTTTAATTTTTGCAGTAATTTCGAAATAATTAATTTTGCCGCAAAAATAAAGGAAACTAAATGGTATTAGTTATATTCATAATTAAGGAAATAATCAAAATTGATTAATTTTGCCTAAAATAAGCCCCAAAAATAAGTCCCTTCTTCCTCCTATATATTATGGCTAAAAACAATGTTTTGGTTTGTGAGAATTCTGGAAATCAGGTAAGCACCTCCATCAAGACTCCAAATAATTCTTGAAATGTGTATTGAGTGTTCATCATGATATCACACAGGCACGAGTGATTTTGTTTGCTGCTGACAATATACCACCACTCAAGGTTTACTCCGCTCTTTATACTTAGATGTATATATTTCCCTGCTCCTATTATGTTAATTGTTAATGTTGCTACTTATTTTTCAAAATCTTATGTTCCTGATTTGTTATTTGTCTCCATTATGTTTTTGTCTAGATATGTCATTTTGTTGCACTTATATGGTCTCTCTGACTGAGATATAGTTAGCACAATGGCGAGCAGTAAGTCTTGTCTACTTGTATATTACTACTTGGTTCAACCATCTCCTGTTTGTTTTTTTCTTCATATTTTGATGCTAAGTCTGTATGCTTTTGTGTGTTTAGTCTCAAAATACTTTTATGGAGAAGATAATGAAATCTTTTTTTTTGAAGGGTATCCGAGGACATTGCCCTGACTAATCCCGGCAAGGAGAGGCAATTGCCCCAGCTGCTAAAGCGTGCAGCCCTGAGTTTATCCCCAGTGGCCACAAGTTGGAAGCGCCTGGATTCGAACTTGGGGTAGATGGGTTACTAGCCACAAGCCTTAACCAGTACGCCACAAGCCTTGTGGTTTAATGAAATCTTTTTTAAAAGAAAAAACATAATGAATTTTGTACGTATTTCATCTTTTTCAAACGTTGCAAGGATAAAAAAAAAGAAAACAAAATAAGATGATTTATTTGTATTTTGAACCTTTTGAACGTTGGTGCAGGAGTGGTTTGGTCATAAAGCAAAGAACAAAAATCAAGGATATGAGATTTAATGTACTGGTACTGAGAAGATGGATAGATGGAGACTGCACCACCAGATGGTTCTTATGTTTGTAGCTGGATATTTGTTTGGCGTAGGCCTTTTCAATGTTTATTCTATATTTGATTTTATGTTTATTTAACATGGTCCTGTTTTTGTTCATGCTTGCTACAATCATGTGAAGTTTTGTTGACCAAGTTTTGCATTTGCTTATATTAATGGAAATGAATGAAAAATTATTTGGTTTTGCTTTTGCTAAGGTATCTTGGTTATGTGTGTATGCATCTATAAATTGGCTTTGAGTATTTTTCTTCTGATTCTTTTTTGTTGCTATTTGTGCAAATAAAACTTTCTGGCCAACAACTATAATTAAGTTAAATTACATTTGCATCATAGTTTAGTCTTAAGTTGTGTTTCGGTTAGCAAAATCTCCAAAGTGTTAAAGATTTTCATCATTATTCTATGCTATAACGATTTCACCAAGCATTACTTAAATTTGTAAAAATGATTCAAAAAGGCTAAATTTTTGAAAAGGGAAAAAATTGTTTAACAATTAGTTAAATGTATTTTAGGTTTTTTTTAGCGTTTGACTTAACTTTGCTATAACAATGTGTAAATCCCAAAAACATGTTTTCCCTTTGCATTAATTTTGAAACGTAATTTCCTTAAAAAACATTACTGATTTCAATTAAAAAACATTACTTTCCATTTGCATTAATTTTGAAACGTAATTTCCTTAAAAAACATTTCTGATTTCAATTAGAAAACATTAATTTCGTTTTGCTTTAATTTTGAAACGTAATTTCCTTAAAAAACATTTATGATTTCAATTAAAAAACATTAATTTTTTTTGCATTAAATTTGAAACCTAATTTCCTTAATAAGCATTTCTGATTTCAATTATACTAATTTTTTTTAATCTATACTTATCTTATAAAGCATTTAGGCTTAAAAGTCTTAAAGTCTTAAAAACAAAGTTTTAAGCATAGAGTACAACATATTTATGCATAAAGATGTTGGTAATGGATGACATTGTGGATATCTGAATAAGAAAAAGGATTTCATGTTTGTTATTTTGTCTTGTGGGGTGATTGTGACTCATCTATTTGCAGGTGATAAGTTATTTTGATAATCTATTTTATATTATAAAATATTTAAGTAGAAGTGTTAAAAACAAAAAAAATTGACATTAGTCATATATAATTCCATAGATTTCAATACATATTTTTAAATGTGTTTGAATGCCATGTAATAAACAATTGATTACTAAAGTTATAAATGATGTGAGCCTCAAGCCGTAGGCTTCAAGATAAGCCACAACGTTTTTTAAAGTGTTATTTATGACGATAAATCTCTATATCATGTATATCTATACCACCATTGGTAAAATTTGTATATCATCGACTGAGTACATTGGTAATACCACTCGATCCAATCCACGAATCAATTTGGTTTATATGGCAAAAACACATTTGCATTGTTATATTATTTCTTATATTTATTAACAATTAACTATGAGGGGTGTTTGGGATTGCTTATTTAAAACAACTTTTGCTTATTTTTAAAAGTGTTTATCTTATGTTGTGTTAAAAAGAAGTTGGGGTAAAAATATAATTTAAACAAATAAGTTATACACAGTTTCAAATAAGTTAAAATGGATTAACTTATCAAAAACAACTTATTTGTGGTGGAAAAAAATCATAAACACTTTTCTTTTTTCCAGTCTAAACACTAAAAATAACTTAAGTTGAAAAAAATAACCAATCCAAAACACCCCCTAAGCTTGGTTTTCAAGATGTTTATCCGGTAAGCTCTTATCATTAATACTCAATAGTCAAAATTTTCATTTAAGTTATTTGGTAAAGTTTTAGTCCACAACATTGTATGCAACGTTTTATCCGATAAGTGCAATGAACCAAGAATTTCAAAGATATTACAAAAAATTAGATGTTTAAAAATTGAATGCCCCACAGCATTGCGCGGGTACACGGCTAGTATATATAAATACACCCACACTTTCCCTCGCATTTTACCATCTTCAACCTCTCAACCTTCTATCTCAAAAACAATTCCTGCAACTTCATCTCCTTTAGTTTTTCTCTACAACTTTATCAATTGTTGAGTTATTTGGTGGGTTTTGAAAATATTTGAAGTGTTGATCTTTACAAATTTGGTAAAACACCCACATTTGGGATTTTTGGGTAACTTGATAAATAAATCATAATGGTAGTGTTTTGATGAGTTATTGTATAAATGAGGGTTATTTGATAAAAATGCACTTTTAGTGTTTGTTGGAAATGTGTAAAGTTTAAGTTATGGGATGCTTTGAAAATATGCATGAGTGGGTCTTTTAATGAGTTTGCATATCAGTATGTCTCATTCTTATAAATCTCATGAGATGTCCATCGTTGGGTTTTTGGACACTTTGGTAAATAAACTTGGAGAGTATGCCCTTTTGGGTGTTCTATTTCATAAATGAATATCATTTGACATTTATGCACTCTTGATGCTTTTGGTTTTATAACTCATTGTGAAAGATATACGTTATCGAGTTAAAAAGTATTTAGGTATATAAATGGTTTGATTTCATTGGGAAAATGTCAATGAAAGGGGTTTTAAGTTAGTCATGCCTTTGGAGCATGTATTTGCATAATATAGGTTAAATACATTTCATTTGCATATGTTGACTTTTAACAAATGGTCATTTGATCTTTTGGGCTTGTGGCTCAGTTTTTGACTATGTTGGGTCATGGGGACATTTGTCCGATTTGATAGCTCAATGTAGAGCTTTGGCTATGATTTGCATGTATTGCATCTTATTTGGGAATTACATGATTTGAATGCGTTGGTTATTCTTTTGGAGTCATGTATTAATTTCGAAATTAAACAAACTTGTTTTGGATGGTGAGATCCCAAGGTAAAGACTCGAATAAGGTTGAACTTGGTGGTTCTAGGCTAAAGATCCGGTTTGGGTTGATGTCTCTGTGGACTAAAGATCCGGTTTGGGTTGATGTCTCACTAGGCTAAAGATCCAGTTTTGGTTGATGTCACAATAGACTAAAGATACGGTTTGGGTTGATGTCTTAATAGACTAAAGACTTGGTTTGAGTTGATGTCTCCATGGACTAAAGATCCGGTTTGGGCTGATGTCTAAGATTGACTAAAGACCTGGATAGGGTTGATGTCATAGGATTTTCCATCCATGAAACATGCTTGTAACATATATTTGTGGTTTAACTTTGTGTACCTGGCACATTCGATGGAACCAGGTCTCCCCCGTCACCGAAATGTGTTGTTTTGGGTATTTACTTTGATCCATTGTTTTCGGTGACGTATCTTATTTATATGGATTGTTTTCTATGATTTATGGGTTGAGTATGATGCCTCATCCGCGTTGGAATGTTTTGAATAATAGTGTTTTATTCATGTTTACTTTATTTGGGGATTTAATATATATTCACGTTTTGAGTGAATTTTGGATTGAAGTTCTTTTTGGGAAATGCTTATTATTGGAGCTTTCGTCACGGAATTTGTGTGCGTTGGGAAAATGGGTTGTTTGCATATTTAATATAAATGCTTTTTGGAAATCATATTTTAAGTTGCACTCTTTTCGTTTACCGAATTATTTAATCATGATGAAAACTTTTGAACTCACTAGGCGTTAGTCTAACCCTTTTTATTTGTCGGCATGTGCATCAGGTTTCGGTTGGGAAATAGTACTAATAGTACTAGTGACACTGTGAAGAGATAAGTGCTAGCTGTGTGCTCGGGAAGTGAATATATTGGTGAAGTCTTCCGGACAATGGGAATAGCAATTTTAGATTTGGGTTGAGCGACACTCGTCCTTATGTAGTCTTGGCGTATGACTTAAGTTGTTGAATGTTGAAGTTATTATGTTTTAAAGTTGAGGTATTTCCAAGGACGGATTGTAGATGGATTTTATCCTTTATTTGGATATTTTATCGAAGTTTTAAATTAGTTGCTCTTTCCAATTTTGAGGGTGTTACATGCTCCGTGTTGTGTGGTGTTTTTGGACAAGGCTCAGCGGGAAGCGGTTACTGCGATGGGGTTAGGTTCTTTGCTGAATATGACAATATAGAGAGTGTCGTCCAAATTGGGATTCTTGGTCATAGACAATCTGGACACTACCAACATGAGAATAAGAGTCAGTGATGGGTTGTACCAATCACAACATCACCAATTCATGAAATATTGGGTTTACCCACAAGTGGTATATACTTACTAGGTGAGAAGGAGGTTGGCAATCAACATAATATAACAACAGCTTGGAAAGAGCAATTCAAAAAAATACGTCCACAAGATGTTATGAAACTGATACTTCGAACGGAAGATTTAGGGTTTCGTTTTAAAATGAACTTTATTGTTCTATTTGCAAATCTAATGGGATAATGTAACAGCATGGGAACATGTAACCTGAAAATTCTGTCAAAGGTGAGAAACGAAGAATTGATTGCTAGAGTTAACTGATGCAAATTTGTATATGACAAAATCAGGACAAGCAAGTAGAGATGAAGATGAGACAATTTATTATTTTCTACTTAGGTCCCTTAATATACCTTACAGTAAGTTCTTATACTAATATTATAGATATTATTTAACAACTTATTCATGAAAAAAAAGTTATAATGTTTTGCTTCATGCAGCTACTGTATGTGGTCTCCACAATCGGCACAAAGGTTGATGTACACAAATGAAACCCGGCAATATCAATTTAGAATATACGGTTGCTGAAAAAGAGGGAGTCAACAGAATTAAAAGATGGAGGGTTTGGACATCTACCACTGTCAAAACCAGCACCTGAACAAAATAAGGAAAAGACGAAAGGTGGTTTGAAAGAAGGAATGGAAATAGATTTTCCGAATCAAGAAGAGATAACAAATGAGGTCAATATTATTCATTGAATTTCATAGATAATTATTGTGCTAAAGATTTTGAAAATGTGAATTCAGGAGTTCGTTCAACGCATAAAGGACAACATAGCAAGAATCATCACACTAAAGGATGACGTAGAAGCCGATATTCAGTATGGAGAGTCAAGGTTTGAAGATACAGGAGAGTTCATAAATGTAAATCAGAAATGAAAAGCCTATTCATCTTAACATGTTGGAGCAGGAGTAGAACGCCAGACGTAGCTACATACACAAAATTTGGAAGTCCATGTACAAATATAGTTCTTAGCCAGAATGTTATTAGCCCATTGTGTCAAATCAGGGACAATCCAACATTTGTGGAGGAGGTAAGGAATCCATGAAGCGTTTGGTAGAAAACTCCAACAGTAAAAAATCTTTGTATGTTATTGATCCTCCTGACTTTGACATTGGTATGAGCAAAATGAAGACTGTAGAGTCTGATGAAATGGATCAAGAAAAGAAACAAGGTCCAACATCATCGAAATATAAGGGAAAAGGAAAGGTATTTGAAGCAAAGATGGATATAGATGCTCTGGACATCGACCTTGGCATAAGTCTAATTAAGAACACAGAACCAATCAGAATGGTTAAAGCTAGTGAAACGGAATCCTTGACAATGATAACTTTCAAAAAGGTAAATTTGTAGAACCAAAGAAAGAATTCAAACAAGAGGTAGCTAATGATTGTGAAGTGAGGAATTAGAACACACTTGTAGATGAAAATATTCGTGGGAGAGCTTCAAGACGAATAGTTAAACCAGGAGACCATCTGAAGTCACCATATGTTATCAGAGTGGTGGACTTCAATGTAACAACAAGGGACAGACAAATGCATGAATGGACACTGGCAATCTTTGGCGGTAAGTAGTAAATAGTTTACATCACTTTCATATACATTACATACATAGTTATTAAAAAACCAACTTGGTTTTTTTATTTACTGACATTTGCCAATGCGTCGTGTTCCACATGAATGAGTGGAGGAACATTACATGCACAAGACTAGAGACCTTAGCTACCCAAAATATGTCTATATCACCCACTGTGATTAACGGATGGTCATCAATCATGATCAATGAGGAGCGGTTAAGAAATAGAGATTCGTTGAGATGTTACTTCTTCAAGATTGGAGTGATGGTATTAAATATTGATTACATATCTTAGGAACTTCTATATATGGTATCTAATTATTTGAATGTAAACTGATTTTAATTTCTCACCATTCACAGAGTGATCCATTGCTACACGTGAGATGTCTTGACATGAATACACAATATGGCATTTTCTGGTAGAGCCTAGGTGTTGCAACAAAGAATACTGCGACTGTAATGAAGATGAAAGACATCAACTTGGTACTACATACAATAACTTTCCTACCAATATCATTTGAGAACTTCTTCATAACAACTACAAATTCATGAATCCACAGGCATTTTTCCCGATGATGGATGGTTCATACTACTATCTGGTGGTTTTTAAACTAAGGACTCCATCATTTACAGTTATAGACAACAGGAAATGGAAACCTTTCCATAGTGAAGCACTAAAGAAGAGATATGCATATCTAACATATGTGTTGGTAATAGTTCATGCACACTTTCAAATTGTCTTGTTCAACTAACAAATAGATCATTAAATGAACCAACCTTCGATCTTGAGATGAGTTTGGCAATAGATGTTCTTCTAGATTTGATCCAAGTGGATCTTTCAAGTTAAATTTTGGAGAACAAATGTTGTAGAAGAAATAGGGAAATGGGGAGATGGAGAAATGGGGAAAAAGGAAGATGGTTTATGCGTGGAAGAAGAAAGAAGAAGGAAAGAAAGAAGAAAAAGAGAAAGAAAGAAGGAAAAGAGGGTAGGTGAGATAGTAGGTGAGAGTTGGAGTAAATGTGTATTTATATATATATACACACATAATTATAAACACATATACACACATTTTTGTTATACATAAATATATCTACATATATATATATATATACAAATTTGTTTTTTGAACGACAAGTTAACACACACACACGTTCCAGCGGTATCGGGTCTCCATTACGGGCAATCCCACTAATCCGCTGCGACCCGGCCCAACCTTTGGCTGAACCCGACCAGCAGGGTAGAGGGTCCCATAGACTGGACCCACCCGTACCGGCCCCGGCCCCGAAGGACCCGACCTAGAGTCTGGATATCTCAGGAAAGTGTCGCCCGTGGGAATCGAACCCGGGTAGTGCGGCTTTCACCCCGCACCCCCCAGGATGTTACATATCCAACTGAGCTAACCCCCTTTGATCATATATATATATACAAATATTATACACATATTTATAGATTTTAAGAACTTACCTTAAGATCTATAAAATGAATAGTAGGTTATAACCGTGATAAAACACTTATATGACTTAGAGTTTTATTTACCTAGAATATTTCGGGTGTTACAGCCAGAGACTCTTTATCATTCCTCAAGCGCTCCAAAATATCCGTAACCAAAGAATATGCATTACCCATCATTTCTCCAGTTTGGCATCAAATTCACCATACCTAACATGAGCACATAACCATTCTACGGGAACCAAATCCAGACGCCAAAGTCGTAGAACACATCGATCCGGAATAGTTTATTTTTTTTCATTCAACAAAACCTTTAAGGCATGACGACATAAGATACCATTACACACACAAAATTGCAACTCCAGTCAACCATGCCAATCACCAAATCACGAACCACCTTCTACAAAAATAAAAATACACAAAACATTTAATGAATCAGAGGAATTAAAATATCTTTAGTAAGACATTATATTTACATAACTATACAATATAAGACTTACAATGTGTTTGGATTTCACCTCAGAGTTTTTGTTTACTTCGGTAATTGTAAACACCATATAGCTACCAACATTATAAGAGTCCCACACACAAGAAAACAAACCCTTTCTCAACTCATTTTGAAACTCAAAGAAAATGGTACACATGTATATGAAGGATGCATGGTCCTCAATCCCACTAGGAGTAACCATGTAGGGTACGGTTGATTTCGTTCTAACCTCTTCCGACGCATGTTCTGCTCTTTGTGTTTCAGTTACATTATCAAATGAATGGAGAAACACCCTAAGGTCATTATAAATGCATGGTAAACATAAAAAAGGCATTAATACTCTTCGATCTAGATGTGGTTTTCATCAAACCAGACATTGCTACATCCTTGAAGTATGTAGGAATTCAAGACTCCCTAATATCGTACATCTTTTGATACCATGAATCACCAACCAACCCATAGATTTCAGTCATCTCATTCCATTTTACCTCAAACACACTAGGATCCAAATTCACATTCCATACCATCTTATTCATTTCAGCAACAAATGACGTTTTATGTTTAAGGTATGTCCGTATGTGCTAATCTGCAAAAATTAAACAACATCAACATTCTATGTAAACAACAAAAACACAAAAAGGAACAATGAAACACATACCTTACTATCGGCCTTCTTATAATATGTCACATACAAAGGCAATGCTTGCCATCAGAAAAACAACCGGTATAGCTTGCTTCATAGCAAGCACACTGATCAGTGATTACAAAAAGTGGTTGTCAACCATGACCCTTCAAAAATTCCTTCAAGATCCAAGTGTAATGATTCACAGTGTCACCTATCAAAGCAGCACCAACTGTGGATCCCAGATTAGTGCAAACAATATGAAATCAGTAAATAATATGCAATGAACACGGTTGATTTCAATATGTCATCCTTATGTTTCATAAACCATTCAGAGAATTTAGAGAGTACAGTTACAATGGTTATGGGACGATTAACCTTTCTAAGCTCTTCTTTCCTTAATCTGATCGCTTAGGCGCAATATGAATTCTTACCCGATTTCTAAACAAAATAAACTATTTATACCAAGGCCTAAAGCCTAAGGCCCATGGCCCATTAAGCTAATCTAAGCCCATTAAACAAATTAAAGGATTTTTACAATAATTAATATCTATAATTCTTTATGTAACATTCTAATTAATAAGACATTTATGGTCCTAACAATCTCCCCCTAAAGTCATATAAAGAAAAAATTGGTCTTGAAAACTTTGGGTCTTGATCTTTTCTCCCTCTTGAATCTTTGAAAACTTTGGTGTTGTTTGTCTTCATGTCTTTCTAGGCTCCCCCTTGAACTAAGCTTGTGTTCTTCATGACTTAAACTTTATAACCAGATTCAATGAGAATGATAATGTGCGGGTTACGTGACATTCCACAGTGTGTCTTCAGTTTAAAATAAAGAATCTGTCTTTGAACCACGAGTTGAATTTGCTTTCAGCTTCAGCTTTAAAAACTTGTAGAACCAATATGCTCGAAGGAGGAAATAATAATTTGTAGCGAACACCACTTGATAAGGGATGAGAAGAATTGATCACTTGTAAACACATTGAACTCTTTTCGGAACTGATCAAATAACAATTACTCCCCCTCAACTTGATATTCGGTGTCTTTGAATCTGTATCATTTCTCCCCCTCATGATTACAAGGAGCATCCTGAGCATCATGCAACTTCAAAGACAATACTGATGAGTAGCAAAATTCCAGATAAAACATTAAGTAACCAGAGTGGGGTAAATATCTAACACAGAAACACAATAGTAACTGTTATCACATCAATTAAAATAATTGAGTGGCTTATGTTTAGAGTTGGCATCGAGGTATCTCTGATAGGACTTCCAGTTATCACTGAATTAAAATTTTAAAAATTACTTCTCAAACTGTTCCGGCAATATCACGAAGATATGCGAATGGAATCACAAAGACTCGTGCATGTGTGAAAGAAATAAATTATATATGTTTGGCTCAAAAGTTGATTTAACCTAGGATGCAACTTAAAATCAAATGACACAGTGATTAGAATATGATGTTCGGAGACCGGAGCTGATGTCTTCCTTTTTTTCAATATCTAAGACCTCTGAGTGAAAAAATAGATAGACAATGTGCTAATTCTCCGTGAATATATGAAACAAGCATCTTTAGTGAGATGCCTGAGAGGCTAGGTGGGGTGACGCGAGTTATCGACATTGGGTCCATGTCTGTTTCAATATTTATCTCCAAAGAACAAGAATGAATAGATTGTGTGGTTACCCGGATAACTGACTCGGTTTGGTAAGTGTGGATCCCAGATTAGTGCAATGTAGTAGAAATCAATAAGAAATAATCAACAATCACAATGATTTCAACTTGTCATCCATCTCATATTCATAAACCATTCAGAGAATTTGATCATACGGTTACAATGGTTATTTGACAATTTAGGATGATTAATGAACTCTCTCATAAACAAGATTTAAAGCTAATTATATATACCAATGGCTTAAGCTTCAAGCCCATGGCCCATTAATCACTTTCTTTATAAGACTTTTTACATTAAATAATTAACTAATCTTTTCTTTATATCACTTTCTATATTATAAGACATTTATGGTCCTAACAATCTCCCCCTAAAGTTATATAAAGAAAAAACGGTCATGAAAACTTTAGGTCTTGATCTTCTCTTCCTCTTGAATCTTTAAAACACTTTGGTGTTGCTTGTCTTCATGACTTTCAACGCTCCCCCTTGAATAAAGCTCTTGATCTTCATATCTTCAACTTTATCTTTGAACTGCGAGTTGAATTTGCTTCAGCTTTAAGAACTTGTAGAACCAATATGCTCGAAGGAGAAAATAATAACTTTTAGCGAACACCACTTGATAAGGAATGAGAATCAATCAAGCAAACTTTTTTGCACAATTGAAACAGATACTCCCCCTCAACTTTTGCTAACTCCCCTCAACTTGATAATCGGTGTCTTTGAATATGTATCATTTCTCCTCCTCGTGATGAGTAGGAGCAAACGGAGCATCATGTAATATCAAAGACAATACTAATGAGTAGCTAAATTCCATATAAAATAATGAGTAACCAGAATGGGGTAAATATCTAACACAGAAACACAAAAGTAATTGTTATCACGATAATTGAAATAATTGGGTAGCCTATGTTCAGAGTTGGCATTGGGGTATCTCTGATCGGACTTCCAGTTATCACTGAAGTAAAATATCAAACAATTATTTCTCAAACTGTTCCGGCAATATCACGAAGATATGCGATTGGAATCACAAAGACTCGTGCATGTGTGAAAGAAATAAATTATGTCTGTTTGGCTCAAAAATTGATTTAACCTGGGACTCAAGTTAAAAATCAATTGACACAGTGATTAGAATATGAAGTTCAGAGACCAGAGTTGATGTCTTCCTTTTCCAATATCTAAGACCTCCGAGTGAGGAATAGATAGATTATGTGCTAAATCTCCGTGCATTTATGAAACAAGAATCTTATGAGATACCTGAGTAGCTAGGTGGGGTGACATGAGTTATCGATATTGGGTCCATTTCTGTTTCAATATTCATCTCCAAAGAACGAGAATGAATAGATTGTGTGGTTACCTGGATAACTGACTCAGTTTGGTAATGACCAATAATTCTTTTAGGTCCTGTCATATTCTCACCATTATTCTTTTCACTCCAAACTAATCTATCAATCTAGACCCCTCGCTGTTGTCTACAACTGGATGTGTTTCTTGGGTAGGTCCTTCAGGTTCTAGATAGACTATAGAAACGATAAAAATCCTAACACTCCTTTTCATGCAGCGAGTAGAACGGTTTAGTAAACAGTGAAGAACGAGTTCTAAACTGAAATGTTTAGAAGTCAAACTTTTAAGAACAAGTCCTGATCTGAGATGATCAGAAGTCATTAAAATGAAGTCCAAGTTCTGATCTGAGGTAATCATAAGTCATTAAAACCATTTGAAATATGGAATTTCAAGAAAAAAAATCAAGAGCTAAACAGAGTAACTCATTGAGCACATTATGTTTAAAGGAAATAATCAGAAAGTTTAATTGCGAAGAACAAGTCATAATTATTATATCAGACATGAAGTGAATCATCAATATGAAATAACAAACTATAGAAACAAATTGGAATTCAAACGAGTGTATTTCCATCGAAAAATCAACAAACATATGAGACATGGAAATAACTAAGTCAAGAAAATATCACACATGGCAATTCTGGAATATAGAATCAGAGAATAACAAACACAAGTAAGTTATTCAGAATGAATGACCACGGTCTTTGAGTTCAGTTAAAGTTCACTTACCTTTCATAAAATAGTACTCCCCCTCAAAATTGGCATAACCTTTGAATGTTCGTCATGTGATGTGAATAATATGGATTAAAACGCACACGACATTCCTGCAAAACAGATTAGAAGAAGTTTGGTATCCATACTTTGATGGATCCTTGACGGTTAGATGCCCTATTATAGTGAGGATCGGGGATACTATAAGTACCGTACCAATGAGATGAATATTTACGGTCAACAAAATCATTCAAACCACATGCAGAACAACAAATACAATCATGAGAAAGTTGAAGCAACTGTTGAATTGAGTAAACTCTTAAAGGAAACATCACATTTTGTTCAACAGAAGTACGAGAATTAAAAGCAACATGATTATGATTGTATGTCCTAGCATGCGAAGCTGACTTAAATGACTTTGTATTCGTTGTGCTTTCATTTGACTTTTTCACTACCCAAACTTGTTTGAACATTTTTCTCCGACCATTATTATCTGAAATATCATTAAAGGTATGATCAGTAGAGCTTGAGTAGGAAGGATTTCTATCATTTGATTGACTGGTCTTTTGCCGCGTCTGTGAACGTTTTTGAGGATGAGAATCGATTTTAGAAACGTTGTTCACAGACGGGGTCTTGAGTTTTGAAGAACACTCGCCTTTAAGAAATTTGAGCGGTCGATTTACTGCCTTAGATAGAAAGTCGGTGTGGTTTGGAAGAGGTTTGTCGAATTCAAACTTAGCAAACTCCTCATCTGAACTTTCATCGGAATTCATATAGGCTGAAAAATCAAATCAGGCACAGATGGAACAGGATTGGTCGAGGGAGGTGAGGAACACTTTGAATCTGTGTTATTGAAAGAATCTGTTGCGGGAGCTTTTTGAAATTCAGAGATAATATTCTTTTGAACACAGTCATCTTGAGACTCTTTTCCGTTTCTAGATGACGTTTTGCCAAGAAAGGCCTTAAACGAATATGTATTTGATGAGTCCGAGGAGGTTCGGGTAGATTCACCTTTTCTTTTTGGAGTTGGTCAAACTTCTCTTGGAGTTGACCTTTACTCACTTGTTCGTGCATCACTTCTGTCGCCAAGGCAGACAGTTTGGATGTGAACCGATTGATTTCTCCCCGAAGGACTTCCGTTTCCTCAACAGATACAGATTCGGTTTTGGTGGATTTGAGTTTCTCAAGTTCATTTAAAAACTCTTGGTTTTCCTTCTAAAAAATAGTTTGTTGCTTTTCGAGTGTCTCCTCTAACTTGACTATTTTTTATTCCAAAATAAGATGAGGAACATAGAGTTTAAACTCGTCCTTCTTAGTTTTGGGTTCAGGTGCTGGGGCCTCATCCCTTTTAAAGGAATCCTTGGGCGTTGCAACCTTGTAGCCGTCAAAGTAGTCATTCGAAAGGTACTTGGATTTATTTTTCTTGTAGGAATAGTTGAGAGTTTCATACGCAAAAGGTAATTGCATTTTAGTGGTGTGTGCGCGTTTGTATTCCTCAGTTTCCTCTTCCTTTTCCTCGAGAGGTCTGGTCCATTTGATTTTATATTCGGGGTATTTCCTATCAAAGCCAAAGAAATTAAACTCGTATAGAGTACGCCTCATAGTCAAAACCTTTTTCAAATAATGTGGGTTGTCATGCCCAATACCTCATTCTTTGTTAAAATACGTGAATTCCTTAGGTTTGTTCATTTGAATTGTCTGATCATTTTTACCTCTTTTGTGAAGTTTAGTTTCAAGATCGGTTATTTTAGAAACAAACTCTTTGTGTTGAACTTGAAGAGAAGAGCATTGATAGATAATCTCCGCTTTCTCATCCTCACACTAATCAAGCTTTAAATTCAACTCAGATATCTTGTCCCTTAGGTCCTTTGGTGCTATTGAAAGATTTGTGCATTTTTTTTAGGTTAGCATTATCGGACTTGTACTTTTCAGTGATCCTCTTTTGAACATCTAGCTTTTCTTTTAAAGAATTAATTTCAAGCAATTGTTCATTAGTGGATGCCTTATAGGAGTCTATTGTTTGAACAAGTGGTTGCATCTGATTGACTAAGTTTTGATAGATAGGGGCACATACCCAACAAATATTTGCTTTTTCTGACGGAGGAGAGTGGTTGCCCATGAAAGCATCAGCATCTTCAGAATCGCTTTCAATGTTGGAACGATTTAGCCAGTGGTCGTCTTCGACTAACAGTGCCTTTCATGCAGCTTTCTGTTATGCTAACAGTAGTTTCGCCTTGTAGTATTCTACGTTGCGTACAACGGGTTTTCTGCAGTCCTTGGCAAAGTGGCCTAATTTTCTGCAGTTATAGCACGTGACTGGCTCGTCCTTCTTCTTTGATTCGGGCTTTCGATCATTTTTCTCATTCTTCTCCTTGTGATCAGATTGCTTGTGCTCATCAGACTTTGTCTTTCCATCATATTTCTCCTTGTGATCATGGCGCTTGTTGGGAGTAGTGGAGTAGCGCTGATTATTAGAAGAAGGTTTCTTGAAGAACTTGTTTCTCTAAAATGACTTGGTGATGAGGGCCATTGCTTTCTTTATTTGAGTCAGCTCAAGGTCAGAGTCGCTTTCCTCTGTTTCTTCAGACTCTGGTTCAGATTCACTGGACTCTTGGGTTCTCTTGGAGTGACGGCTGGAAGACTTGCCGCTTTTTGAAGATACAAGAGCGAGGGGATCGGCTTGAGAATTCTGAGCGCTCATTGTCTCCATAACTTCATCTTCGTCTTGCATGAGCATCGCGTAAAGTTCACGGATTGGAACGTTCTCAATCAGATTGTTGTGTTTGATATGAGAAGCGAACACATTCCATTATGGCAGGAGATTGTTTTAGAACTTGAGGGCATTCTCTGTGTTAGATCGAGTGATCTTGTTCTTGTGGAGCTCGTTCAGAAAAAGGCAGAATCGTTCATATGCCTGAGTGATTCATTCACCCTTGTGCTGCTTGATACCGTCATATTTGGTGATGCAGTTGTTGACCTTCAGTTGGTTTCTTACTATACTCCCGCTCATCATCTTCTCAGCTTGATCCCACGTGCCTTTAGAGATTTCCTTGTAGCTGTCAATGGTCGTGTAGATCTCGTTCGGCAAATCCTGAACTAAGTACCTCTTTGCATGTTGCTCTCCAGTGAATCGATTTTGTTCTTCTTCAGTCATCATGGCAAACGTCTTTGGTTTTTCCTGCTGTGGAGGACCTCCTGCAACTTAGGCAGGAATAGGTTGGATTGGGGTTTCTTATGGGCCTTCAGTGAGAGCTTGCCAAATGTATTTGAAATTATCTTTAGATTCGATAAAGATAATGAATCTGTCTCACCATTGACTGTATTCGCCTCGATAGAGAGTTAGAGGATTGGAGTCGGTACCGATTGCTAGCGCATCGCGAGACATCGTGATGTGCACTAACTTGATCGTCAGACAGAAATGTTGATTCAAGGTTGGAAATCCTAACGCAAGGCACTACGAGTGACAGTCCTAACGCGGGTTCTAAGAGTGACTTAAAGTAAACAGGTAAGAAAATAAACAGGACAGACTTACCGGATAAAAGAGGTGTCCGGATCTGGAAGTGATCGGATCCGGGTGTGTGAAGTGTCCGAACAAATGAAGTAACCGGATAAAATAAGTTTACCGGATAACACAAAGTTACCGGATAAAACCAACTTACCAGAAACAGTGGAGTAACCGGATAAAGATAAGTGACCGAATGAAATTAAGGTTACCGAACAATAAATAAACACTTACCGAATGAGAAGTTTCCGGAAAGCTGGAGTATCCGAATAAGATTCATCCGGGACACAAATGTTACCGGATGGTTTGGCAATCCGGACACAGTACCGGATACGTGAGACTTACCGGGAAACTTCCGGATACAAAGATTTTTACCGGGAACCAATACCAATCCGGACAGACGACGTCCGGATAGTGAAGAATAAATGGAACTTACCCGGAAACAATGAAATCGTCCGGACACGACGGTTGTACTGAATTATCGGATCGATGATCAAACTAGGGTTGCAAGAACTTGTTCCTGAAAGGTTAGGAAACACCCAAAACACAAACCAACAATATCCTAATTGATTTCTAAGCAAAAAGTCATGATTTTGATGAAAAATTTTGATTTTACCAAGAAAAGAGACTCAAAACCTTGGACACTTGATTTGCTAGAAAAACACTTAGACGAACGAATTTGATTCTGGAAAATTGCAGAAAGGCTAACAAGATCAATACTAAACGAATGGTATGATCAGAAACAAAGAATTTAATCAGAAATCAAAATATGAGATATTGGGTTTAAAGAACTGTCGACAGAAAACTCTAAAAACTTACCAGAAACCTTTGAATAACCTTGAATCGAATCGTCTGTATGCTCTGATACCTATGGATCCCAGATTAGTGCAATGTAGTACAAATCATTAAGATATAATCAACAATCACAATGATTTCAACTTGTCATCCATCTCATATTCATAAACCATTCAGAGAATTTGATCATACGGTTACAATGGTTATTTGACAATTTAGGATGATTAATGAACTCTCTCCTAAACAAGGTTTAAAGCTAACTATATATACCAAGGGCTTAAGCTTCAAGCCCATGGCCCATTAAGCTTTAAACTAAGTCCATTAAACAATTAAGACTTTTTACAATAAATAATTAACTAATATTTTCTTTATATCACTTTCTATATTATAGGACATTTATGATCCTAACAGTAAGGACCAATAATTCTTTTAAGTCCTGTCACATCCTCACCAAATTCTTTTCACTCCAAACTCATCTATTAAGCTAGACACCACACTGATATCTATAAATGGATGTGTTTCTTGGGTAGGTCCTTCCGGTTCTGGATAGACCATAGAAACAATATAATTCCTAACACTCCTTTCAAGAATCGATTAGAACAATTTAGTAAACAGTGAAGTACGAGTTCTAAACTGAAATGTTTAGAAGTCAAAGCATTTAAGAATGAGTCCTGATCTAAGATGATCAGAAGTCATAAAAATGAAGTTCGAGTTCTGATCTGAGGTAATCAGAAGTCATTAAAAATCATTTGAAATATAGATTTTCAAGAAACAAAAACAAGCGCTAAACTTAATGACTCATTAAGCATATAATGGTCAAAAATGAAAGAATGATAAGAAAGTTTAATTGTGAGGAACAAGTCACAATTAATGTGTCAAATATGAATTGAATCATTAATATGAAATGACGAACGATAAAGAACAAATTGGAATTCAAGCGAGTGTATTTCCATCGAAAAGTCAACAAATGTATGAGACATGGAAATAACTAAATCAAGAAAATATAACACGTGACAATCATGGAAGTTAAAACTAGAGAATAACAAACACAAGTGTTGGTCCCGGAGGGGTTATACAAGTTTGTAGAAGGAGGGGTTGAATACAAACACACAGATTTTACTTTTCTAAATTGTTTATTGATATTTATCAAACAACTTACAACTTGTTGCGGAACAAGATTAAGGAATCAACCTAATCTAAACAAGTTAAGAGAACACTAAGATTTCTTGCACTAGAGATAAGAAAAAAAGAAGATAAGAATATTACGAATAATATTCTAACACAAAGTATTAGAGAGAAGAAGATGGTCGAGCACTTCATTTCTGAAGTAGTGTTTCTTCTTATATACTGCATGCATTAAATGCATATCAATACAACTTTATACGTGGCAGCAGCTGATTGGTTGCATGTTTTGACCTTGGTAGACAACCTAGTAGCCGCATGATGAACAGTGTAGAATCAGAGTTGGGTGTACGATTCTGGACAAAAGGGATGTTCGTTCTGACAGATCGTACGGAGACGTGCAAGGGGGAAAGACAAACGTAACTTGTAGAGGAAACTTCATGATCAGTGTTCACTGAATAGATCTTTATCAGCGAGTGATAAAGTTCAGCGTTCGCTGAAGTTTTCTACTTGAAACTTCACGTTGAGTGGACAGGTCTAGGCTTCGCAGATATCCGCATCAGTTCATTAGTAGACTTGTCGTTGGTTCTTTGGCTTGATCTTCGACTTCAGCGTAGAACATTTGTTGACGTGAAACTTGTCTTCAGGGATCATAAGTAAACAACTAAAACTATCAGCGATCATCAGTAAGACTGAACAGGCTCAGGGCTTGCTGATGAACAGTTTCGCTGAATGTATAAATTAAAGAGCATGAGTTTCCTATCAGCGGTACTGTAGAGACATAGTACTTATCAGCGATAGTGAAACTCTAATACATATTGTCTACTTACAATTTTCACTAAGTGTTTCTCAGAGAGTCATTATCAAATCACTGAGGGTTTGGATCAACAACAAGTTATTCATAATGAATGACCACGGTCTTTGAATTCAGTTAAAGTTCACTTACCTTTCATAAAATAGTACTCCCCCTCAAAATTGGCATAACCTTTGAATGTTCGTCATGTGATGTGAATAATATGAATTAAAACGCACATGGCATTCCTGCAAAATAGATTAGAGGGATTTTGATATCCATCCTTTGATGGATCCTTGGCGGTTATATGCCCTATTATAGTGAGAATCGGGGATATTATAAGTACCATACCAATGAGATGCATATTTTCGGCCAACAAAATCATTCATACCACATGCAGAATAACAAATACAATCATAAGAAACTGACATTTTGTTCAACAGAAGTACGACAATTAAAAGTATCATGATTATGATTTTATGTCCTAGCATGCGAAACTGGCTTAAATGACTTTGTATTCGTTGTGCTTTCATTTGACTTCTTCACTACCCAAACTTGTTTGAACCCTTTTCTTCGACCATTATTATCCGAACTACCATTAAAGGTATGATCAGTAGAGCTTGAGTAGGAAGGATGTCTATCATTTGGTCGACCAGTCTGTTGCCGCGTTTGAGAACGCTTTTGAGAATTTGAATCGGTTTTGGAAACTTCGTTCACAGACCAGTTTTTGATTTTTGTAGAACATTCCCCATTTTTGAAATATGACCGGTCGATTTACTGCTTTTGAAAGAAAGTCGGTGTGATTTGGAAGCGGTTTGTCGAATTCAAACTTAGGAAACTCCTCATCTGAACTTACATCGGAATTCATAAAAGATGAAAAATCAATTTCATCCACAGATGGAACAGTAGTAGTTGAGGGAGATGAGGAACACTTTGATTCTGTGTTTTCGGAAGAATCTGTTGTGGAAGCTTTTTGAAATTCAGATTTAAGATTCTTTGGAACACAGTTTTCTTGAGATCTTTTCCTTTTCTAGAGGTTGTTTTGCCAATAAAATCTTTACACGAAGATGTATATAAGGAGTCCGAGGAAGGTTTGGGTAGATTCACCTTTTCCTTTTGGAGTTGGTCAAGCTTCTCTTGGAGTTGACCTTTACTCACTTGCTCTTGCATCACTTATGTTGCCAAGGCAAACATTTTGGATGTGAGCCGATTGATTTTCTTCCCGAAGGAGTTCCTTTTACTCACCAGATACAGATTCGGTTTTGGTGGATTTGAGTTTCTCAATTTCAGTTAAAAGCTCTTGTTTTTCTTTTTGAAACTTGAGCCTTTCCTGTTCAAATGATTCCTCTAACTCGACTATTTTCATTTCCAAAATGAGAGGTGGAACATAGCGTTTAAACTCATCTGTCTCTGTTTTGGTTTCTGTTACAGGGACCTCATTCTTTTTGGAGGAATCCTTGGGCAGTGCAACTTTGTAGCCGTCAAAGTAATCATTTGATAGGTACTTGGATTTATTTTTCGTATAAGAATAGTTAAGAACTTCATACGCAAAGGGTAATTGCATTTTAGTGGTATGTTTGCGTTTGTATTCCTCAGTTTCCTCTTCCTTTTCCTCGAGAGGTCCAGTCCATCTGATTTTATATTCGGGGTATTTTCTATCAAAGTCAAAGAAATTAAACTCGTATAGAGTAGGCCTCATTGTTAAAACCTTTTTCAAATAATGTAGGTTGTCGGACCCAATTCCCCATTCTTTGTTAAAGTAACGAAAATCCTTCGGTTTGTTCAGATGTATCGTTTGATCGGTTTGACCCCGTTAATAAAGTTTAAGTTCAAGGTCAGTTATTTTAGCAACAAATTCTTTGTGTTGAATTTGAAGAGAGAAGTATTGATAGATAATCTCTGCTTTCTCATCCTCACACTGATCAAGCTTTGAATTTAACTCAGATATCTTGACCCTAAGGTCCTTTGGTGCTAATGAAAGATTTGTACATTTTTCTTTAAGGTTAGCATTGTCGGACTTATATTTTTCAGTGATTCTCTTTTGAACATCTAGCTTTTTTAAAGAATTAATTTCAAGCAGTTGTTCATTAGTGGAAGCCTTATAGGAGTCTATTCTTTGAACAAGTAATTTTATCTGATCGACTAAGCCTTGATGGATAGGGATACATACCTGACAAAGATCTCCTTTTCTGACGGAGGAGAGTGGTTGCCCATGAAAGCATCGGCATCTTCAGAATTGCTTGTAATCGTCGGAACGGTTTAGCCAGAAGTCGTCTTCAACCAATAGTGCCTTTCCTGCAGCTTTCTGTTCTGCTAACAGCAGTTTTGCCTTGTAGTATTCCACGTTACGTACAACGGGCTTTCGGCAGTCTTTGGCAAAGTGGCCCAATTTACCGCAGTTATAGCACGTGACTGGCTCATCTTTCTTCTTTGACTCGGGCTTTCGTTTGTTCTACTCCTTATGATCTGAATACTTGAGCTCGTCAGACTTTCTCTTTCCTTCATATTTCTCTTTATAATCGTGGCACTTGTTGGGAGTAGTAGAGTAGCGTTGATTATTAGAGGAAGGTTTCTTGAAGAACTTCTTTCTTTGAAAATACTTGGTGATCAGGGCCATAGCTTTCTTTATTTCAGACAGCTCAGGGTCAGAGTCGCTTTCCTCTGTTTTTTCAGCTTCTAGTTCTGAATCACTGGTCTCTTGGGTTCTGTTGGAGTGATGGTTGGATGACTTGTCGCTTTTTGAAGATACAAGAGCGAGGGGATCGGCTTGTGACTTTGAAGATGATTTCTGAGTGCTCACTGTCTACATGACTTCATCCTCGTCTTGCATGAGCATCTCATAAATCTCATGGATTGGAACGTTCTCAATCAGGTGGTTGTGTTTGATATGAGAAGCGAACACTTTCCATTCCGGCAGGAGGTTGTTTAAGAACTTGAGGGCATTTTCCGTGTTAGATTGAGAGATCTTGTTCTTGTGGAGCTCGTTCAGAACCAGGCAGAAACATTTGTATGCCTGAGTTATCTATCCTCCTTTTCGCTGTTTGAAACCGTTATATCGGGTGATGCAGTTGTTGACCTTCAATTGGTTTCCACTTTACTCCCGCTCATCATCTTCTCGACTTGATCCCACATACCTTTGGAGGTATTCTTGAAGGTATCAATCGCCATGTAGATCACGTTTGGCAAACCCTGAACCAAATACCTCTTTGCATGTTGCTCTCCAGTGAATCGGTTCTTTTCATCTTCAGCCATCATGACGAACGTCTTCGGTTTTGCCTACTGTGGAGGACCACCTTCGACTTGGGTAGGAACAACTTGCATTGGGGTTTCTTGTGTGCCTTCAGTGAGAGCTTGCCAGATGTATTCGAAGTTATCTTTAGATTCGATAAAGATAATGAATCTGTCTCGCCATTGGTTGTATTCGCCTCGATAGAGAGTTGGAGGCTTGGAGTCGGTACCGATAGCTAAGGCGTCGCGAGACATCGTGAAGTATGTACTAACGCGATCGTCAGACAGTAGTGTCAATTCAAGGTGAAATCCTAACGCAAGGCACTACGAGTGACAGTCCTAACGTAGGGTCTAAGAGTGACTTAAACTAAACTGGTAAGAAATAAGATCAACTAGACTTACCGGATAGGAATCCGGATAAAAGTGTCTGATCAGGAAGTGTCCGGATCAGAAATTTGTGTGAAGTCTCCGAATAACATATATGACCGGATAAATCTAAGATTACCGGATAACTCAATATTACCGGGTAAAGTAAACAAAACAAAAGTGTCCGGTAAAGGGAACTTACCGGGTGATGCAGTGACCGGGAAGCAGTGAGTGTCCGGATAGATGTTCGGGAAGTAGGACTTA
The DNA here is from genome assembly GCA_033807775.1 of Saussurea involucrata. NCBI lineage: Eukaryota > Viridiplantae > Streptophyta > Magnoliopsida > Asterales > Asteraceae > Saussurea > Saussurea involucrata. Next base: position 62,861,000 of record CM066314.1, on the reverse strand, counting down.
CCGAATAAGAGCGATGGCCGGATAAGAAACCGGGAAGTTTGAACTGTCCGAGTAAATTACCCGGATAAAACGTCCGGATATAGGAAACATACCGGGAAGTGTAAGCAACCCGGATAGTACGTCCGGATAAAGGAATTTACCGGGAACTTTTAACAATCCGGATGATTTCGTACGGACAGTAGCGTGAATTAGGAAACTTACCGGATAGATGGTGAACGTCCGGACACGACGGCTGTGAGTGAATTTTGGATCTAAAATCGATTAGGGTTGCAAGAATTCGTTCCTGAAAGATTAGGAAGCAACCAAAACACAAAAAAAACACTACCCTAAACGATTTATGAGCAAAATACCACGATTTTGATGGAAAAATTGATGTTTTACCAAGAACAGAGACCAAATACTTGAAAAACCAATTTTGCTCAAAAACCACTCAAACGAATGAATTAGAATATGGAAAGATGCAGAAACACTGATACTACCAATACGAACCGAATGTAATAAACAGAACAAAGCGATTTAATCAGAAATCAAGTAATGAGATATTGGATTTGAAGAACAATCGACAGAAAACCAAAGAAAAACTTACCAGAAACCTTGAATCAACCAGTCTGTGTGCTCTGATACCAATTGTGGATCCCAGATTAGTGCAAACAATATGAAATCAGTAATTAATCTGCAATGAACACGATTGGTTTCAATATGACATCCCTATGTTTCATAAACCATTCAGAGAATTTAGAGAGTACGGTTACAATGGTTATGGGACGATTAACCTTTCTAAGCTCTTCTTTCTCTAATTTGATCGCTTAGGCGCAATATGAATTCTTACCTAATTTCTAAACAAAATAAACTATTTATACCAAGGCCTAAAGCCTAAGGCCAATGGCCCATTAAACTAATCTAAGCCTATTAAACAAATTAAAGATTTTTACAATAATTAATCTCTATAATTATTTATGTAACTTTCTAATTAATAGGACATTTATGGTCCTAACACCAACCACAACAGTTTTTTGTAGTTATCAATTGCGAAAAATGGCACAAAATTCATAGCATGTCTATCACATAACGTGGATATTTAATAAATTAAAAAGAATGCAAATAATTAATTATTGTAACTAAATACCGAAATTACAATTTACTTGTTGGTTCGGAATGTACCATCAAAAGATATTACATCAGCAAATTTATCATTCAACCGAGCAGTTTCATCTGCCCAAAATTTGCCCGCATCTCCTTCGCATCACACATATACTCAACAAATACTCTAGACATATCTTTTTCCTACTAGCCATAGTGTTTATTAACATCTACATACGCTTATTATCTACAAATGTATTCATACCACAATGGTAATTCTAATAATCTCTCACAGTGCCACCAGATTTCCGAAGACCCCCAACCAACGCATTACGAATCCTATGACCTTTGGTAGCACCAACCTTCTGACTACATGAATGAAACACATTCTTCTGCTCAACATAACTAAGTTGCCTATTTCAACGTGAGAAAATCATCTCTTCCTCGTTTAATAAAACATGTTTATGTCATTCAACAAATTTATAAAGCTCATATCTATTACTTTCCTTTACAAATGAACCTTGAAACATGCTTTACACCCAGTCCTTTTAAGGTTAGAATTACGCCTCTTTCTATAGAAATTTTCTGCCAATTGAAGATTCATGAAGAAGTCACCAATTTTGGGTGTGCACTCTACGGGAACCCTGGGTCTTCAATACATTTTCCTATCTGCACTTTCTTCCACGTCTTGATGTATCAAATTTACAACATCAATTCAATTTAAATAAATTTCAAAACTTACATAACACTAGTATGTGCCACCGCGCGTTGTGCGGTGACGAAAAATTGTTGTTAAAATGAAGCATTATTTGTTACTCCCTCCGTCCCAAAATAAATGTCCACAATGAAAATTGCACATAGTTTTAGGAGAGTGTAATGATTACACTTTTTAACTAATCAAAGTACAATGTTACCCTTTTATTATTAGAGAGAAAATTTCTCCATCACATAATTAAGGGCATAATGGGAAAGTGAAAATTTATTTTTGAAAGTGGACACTTATTTTGAGACAAACAAAAATAGTAATGTAGACACTTATTTTAGGACGGAGGGAGTATTTGTTAACCAATTATAATACAATGTAAGCAATAAATGTATTAAAGGTTTTTAATTTAGATGTAAAATAATTTTATTTATATTGTCACTCAAGAAAAAAGGGACAACAGTGCATTGTGGTCGTGTACCCTTTGCACAGTGTTCTCTTATGACTTTTAGACCTCCACGCCCCCTTCTACCATTCATGCTTGACTTTATAGTTTCTTCTTGCTTGAGCCGAACACGTAAGCAAAAGCATCACTTACTTATTCGTAGACTTTTCTGGAATCTCTATCTCCTCGTCGCACTTGTCAATCCGCCTTTCAAGAATATCTTGAATAATAGATCCCTCCATAAAGAAAACTGATGAAACAACCACATTAACCTAATCATGAGGAAATGTGTTGTGCTATAATATCGTCAAAAGAGCTTCAGTCTTAGCTTTTGCAAAGCTTCTTTTCCCTTTCCTTTTTGCACAACCTCTTCCGTTATAGAGTCTAATCGCGAGAGTCTATATTTTGTTGCCTGATTCGAGTTCGCCTGCTTGAGTAGAGAGAATTTCATACATTTTTTATATTTTGTAAAAGAAATTATTTTCAATCTTGGAGCTAAATTTGTACATAAATAGTTAATCGTAAATGTATAAAGAATATCAAGCACTATATCTTATTGTTGAACACAAAATTAATTTTCCTAATTTTGCTTATAACATTTGTTTTGCAACCTAATTTTGCAAAATGAGTTGCAAATAAAAAATTATAAATAGCCATCACATGAAAGTTAGTTAATTGAATAAAATAATGTATATTTCATAAACTAAGATAGCTAAAGGGCTGTTCGGTTGTGGCTTAATGAGCTGTATAGTCCGTATAGCTTATTCGCTCAGCCATACCTAGTTGTTCGGTAGGAGCTTATTCGGTCAGCTGGTCGCTTATTCGGTCAGTTGGTCGCTAATTCGCTCAGCTAATTGAAGTGTGTGGTTTACATTCACCCCTTAATATTTCATTTGTATCCTTCACAAAATACGCTTCATCCAGAGAAAAAAAATCCCACAGAGCTTTCTTCTGCTTCTCATTCCTTCTTCTCTAGTTCACCTACAAAATCATCCCAATCTCCTTGCTTCCTTCTCCAGTTCACAAGCCAAACCCTCCCAATCTCCTTGCTTCCAAATGTGGTTCACCTTGAAAAAACCTATCGATTTGAAGAGTGAAGAAACTCTGGTTCGCCATTGAAAAGCTTTGATTTGTGGTCTTGAAAAAACCTATCGATCTGAAGAGTGAAGAAACCCTCTCTGGTTTGCCATTGAAAAGCTCTGAGTTGTGGTGGATTTCACCCCTTTGAAGTGTGAAGAAAACCTCTCGATTTGTGGTGGATGTCTTCCCTTTGAACTGAAGTGGATCTCAACTGAAGAAACCCTTCACTTGTACGTGATGGATTTCTCCCCTTTAAAGTGTGAAGAAACCCTTATTACTTTGGCCTGGTTGATTTTGTTGTTTTATATAAAAAAAACTGTCTACAAACATGTTGTTGTTGCAATGGTGTTTGGTAAAAAAGAATTATTTATTTGTTATTATATTATTGTCAACTTGTTTTTGTGGATGGTTTCATATATACATCAAGGTTAAATTTGGTTTGGAGATGTAATTAGTTGGAATTGATATTTTTTAATCATTTATTCAGTTTTTAATTCGATAAAAATAAAGACTGGGGTAAAATTGTCATTTCTGACATTCAGACTGTTTATTCAGCTCAACAACTGAACAACAACTTATCTTTTAACACCAAGACAACCATATCCACTCAGACAACTATATCCATTCAAGTCTTAACAGAAAATGAACCGAACAACGTCTAAATATTGCTTATATTTACAATCAATATAGTTGTATTTTTCATATTTTTTTACACAATGGTGGTCATCGTTATTTGACAACAAATTTCTTCTTTCCCTAAGGCACTTGGAATTTGAACTTGTGGGTTGTAAAGTTATCCTCCCATTCATAATCCAAAGTGAATACTTTCGTGCTATATCTTACAATGACACATAATATAATGTTAGTACATATTTAAAAAAACAGGTGTCGTAATTTACAACTACATATTTAAAAACAATGATAAAGAAGTAAAAGAGAACCCTCAAAACTAAGAACAAATAGAGTGCAATTTCCCACAAAAGTAAAAAATCATACTAAAATGTGAACAATTAAAGCTCTTACTAACCGTTAACCCCAACATAAATTAATTTTTAAACCAAATCATAATTGGATGAACATTTAGCTTAAAAGAAAGAAAAATGTGTTAGGTCGCGTTTTGACAAAGCAACGATTCATATATTGATAGAGATAGTAACAAGAAGATAGATAATCAAAGTGGTGTATTATTCAAGATGAAAGCAACCTAGAGAGAGAATGGATCTCTCTCTAGAACACACACTACACCAAGGAGGCTACATTGCAATGACAAACTCTTAACCCTAATTACACACACTAAAACATTATATACCCCTTGTTACATAGTTAAGCCAAAGCCCATTACACTATATCCAAGCCCATATTACTATTAATTACCCCTTTACAAAACTATCTTATAATTAGGACATTTAGTGTCCTAACAATCTCCCCCTATAGTTTTGTAAAGGAATCACCCATCTCGAAAGATCTTTAATTCTTCTCCCCCTTGATTTCTTTAGAAAACCGTAGTGATGCAATTCTTCAAATGTAGTCTAGGCTCCCCCTTGAAATATGCTCTTACTCTTTAAATTTCAACCTTGACAAATCGGATTCAATGCCTCGACCGAGTGCACGAAAAACATCTTCATAAATGTGGAAACTCTAGCTCGTACTGATAAGCTCACAAGAAAGATAACGAGCGAGTTGTTGCGTGATTAACCAAATGCAAACTCAGTCTATAACACCAAATCCGTTGATAAGCCGCGAGTTGAATAGGAATTCAGCTTAAGAGCGTGATTCGGATTTGCTCGAAGGAGGAAACATAATGAAGCATACACTATAAGGTAGGGTTTAGAAGAACTCCACAAGTAACATTGTTCATCAACTGTAGAAAAATGCTCATCCCCAAAATATCAGAATACGGAATGATGAAAATCCGGAACTTCAATCTTCAAGAAATAGCTGAATGATTATAAGCACTCAAGAGTCTGAATCACAACCAAAGCACCAGAACAACGATTGCAAGCACTCACAATTCTGATTGATCAGGTCAGAAGAGCACTCAACGGTCTAGCATCGTCAATCAAAAACTCCAGAATAATGATTGCAAATGCTCAAACGTCTAATCCAATTCAACTAAAGACTGAATTCCAACACCCATCTTATGAAAATCTTGGCAAACTTGAGCTCCTTTAAGCATTGACAGTTGCAATATGTATGTGACAGCCTAAATATGGGAATGATGTCACACGCGCTTTATGCTAAACACCATGAACAATGCCCCCCTCCTGAGACTAAGCACGGGGGTTCCGCTAGAAACAGTCACGATTACACATTTTTAACCCTTTGTTGCAACACAAACCATGTTAAAACCCAGAGTCGCAACACACTGAAGTCGCAATGTACTGAAGTCGCAATGCACTGAAGTCGCAATAGCTGAAGTCGCAGCACCTGAAGTCGCAATAGGTAAAAGTTCACCCAAGTCGCAACTGAAGGTTGCGATTTGGTACTGTTCATAGTGTAATGGATTGCGATTCGGGATCGAAGTCGCAATAGGCAATTGCGATTTGGAGGCCAAGTCGCAATAGACCATTGCGATTTGGATGAACATGAAGAACACTTAAGGTTGCGACATGGATGAAGATTCAAATAATCTTAAGTCTAATCCTCAAAAATGATCTGTTTGGGCTGAAAATTGGTACGTAGATGCGCGAGGGTATTCTGGACAACATTAATACTTCGAGTTTTGTCCAAAAACCAACAGAAATGTGTTTTTCAATCCCAAAACAGTGTGTGCAACAAAATAATCCGAAAAAATGACTGTTTCATACCAAGATTGGGCTGTTGATGATGAATCGTTGCAGAATGATCGTATCGATGATTGATTCCTTCGATTTTGGCTCTGATACCACTTGTTAGTCCCATTTAAACAAGACAACGATTCATATATTGATATAGATAGTAACAAGAAGATAGATAATCAAAGTGGTGTATTATTCAAGATGAAAGCAACCTAGAGAGAGAATGGATCTCTCTCTAGAACACACACTACACCAAGGAGGCTACATTGCAATGACAAACTCTTAACCCTAATTACACACACTAAACATTACATACCCCTTGTTACATAGTTAAGCCCAAGCCCATTACACTATATCCAAGCCCATATTACTATTAATTACCCATTTACAAAACTATCTTATAATTAGGACATTTAGTGTCCTAACAAAATGCAAGTTTTGAAAATAGGTATAATAGAAATTAGAGTTTGGTACTCTTCAAAAAACAAAAGAAATTAGAGTTTGTTAAAGACTTATTGGTCACCATTAATCCGAAACACATACAAATTATCATTAACTAAGAGGAGTCATATTTACAAATATTGAATTCTCTAAATAACCTATTAATCTAATCATGCCACTATAATTAGATTAACTAGGTTATCTAAGCAATCCATCAAAAAGCCTCATTGATAATTAACTTCTCCGCTATCTCAAAAGCTCTCGTCCCACATCCCTTTAATTCCCGGAGCCAGTACCTGATAAGAAAATATAATTTGAAACGATTAGGCTAACGCCTAGTGAGAACATTCAGGTTCAAAATAATATTTTTAAATCAATGCAAACAAGGCATAACAAACCTGTTTTACCCTCATTCTTACCATACTCGTACTCGTCTCATAATAACGGACATATACCCGATCCCATGAGTGTAAAGCCCGTGTCCTGGTATGATTTATGTTATTAATTTAAATCTTTTCTCTTAACGTTGTTAGTTATCGGGGTTAGACGTCAAGGACCTTAATTGTTAAAAAGTCGGGTTTTGGGGTTAATGTAAGACTTAAACTGCAGGGACCAGAGTTGTAATTTCATAAAAGCCTTGCATGGGGTTCGGCCCATAGTGAGCCGACCCCTTCCCCTCATTTTTTCTCTCGTTCTCGTCACAAGCAACTATCCCAAAAACCCTATTTCTTTTTTTTTGTCTTCTCCGCTGCTACTGCCGGACGTTTTCCCCTCCCCTCTCGTTTTTCTGCGTCACCACCAAACCGGCGGCACCACCGGCGCCGTTTTCGTCCGCCAGCGAGATCGGAGAACCGAGAGAGAGCAGCGGCGAGAGAGAGAGAGAGAGCAGCGGCCGGAGAGAGAGAGAGAGAACAGCGGCGAGATAGAGTGAGAACAGCGGCGAGGGAGAGAGAGATTAGCGAAGAGAGATTAGCGAAGAGAGAGAGTAGCGAGAAGGAGGAGGAGCAGCGGTGGTCGGACCTCCGAGGGGCTGCTGCTGCAGCGTCGTCGTCGTCGTGAGGTAAAACTCTCTTTCCTTTGTCTCTTCGTTTTGCTATTTTTGTCACCGGAAAACCACCACGATCGCCGCCGTCGCCGGCGACCACCACTGCCGGAGGTGGCAGTGGGTGGTGCACGTGTGAGCCCAGACCCTTGTAACCTAACGCCCTGATCGGGTGAACCCTAGTTGCAAACTCGAATCGTTTAAACCGTTTTATAAAATCGTCATTTTATGTGGAGGTATGAATCTGTCACTGTTTTGTGACGGCCATAACTTTTCCGTCGTAGCTCGGATTGAGGCGAATCTGGTGCCCACGGTTCACTTTTTGTGCCGGGCACACTTTTCGTGTTTTAGCGGAAGTCTGGTTCGGCCTCTAACTAGGCGTAAAATGGCTGTTTTCACAGCAGGTCTGAACATGACAGTTTCACGTCCTGTTTTTAGAAAATTCATAGTAAATTGTAGGAAAATCGTTAGAGCGCGTGCGATATGTCCCTGGAACCCTAAGACATGGGAATTTGTGTTTATGGAAAAATATTTCTGGTTTAATCAGTTTATACGGGGTTAAACAGGTCCCGAACAGACCTGCGTGTTGAGAGTAAAAACTGGTAAAATGTGTTTTTAAAGTTAGTAGTCGTGGCTTTGGTTTGGGGCGTCACTTTGACAATTGTTAACGTTTATTTAGGTGGAAAAAGGTGAACTGGTGTTGGCCGGTTCGTGTTGCGGTTGAGGTCATAAGCTTTGCGTTTGAGGTGAGTTCTCTCACTATATAGGATGGGAATTATATTTGTGTTGCTAGAGTTCGAGTGTGTTGATTATGATTGTTTGTTGATATTATTGTGGTATGGAATATATATATTTGTGTGTATATATTGAACTGTGATTGATGTACTTCTTGATGGATGTTCCAAGAGGTATATGCGTTTATATAATGAGTTGTGATTATATCTTCTTGAGGGTTGTTCCAAGAAGTATAAGGCCACTTCTTGATGGTTGTTCCAAGGAGTATGTGTATTGGTATAATGTGTTGTGATTATATCTTCTTGAGGGTTGTTCCAAGAAGTATAAGTCCACTTCTTGATGGTTGTTCCAAGGAGTAGGTGTATTGGTATAATGTGTTGTGATTATGTCTTCTTGATGGTGGTTCCAAGGAGCATAAGGATTATTATTAATCGTGTTATATTTTCTTGATGGATGTTCCAAGAAATTTATGTGCTGGTATGTTTAAGGGTGATGCTGATATAATTGCGATCCTATGTAAGGATTGAATTCACTAAGCTTCGTGCTTACCCCTTCCCAATGTCTTATGTTTTCAGGTGCGAGTAGCAGTCGGGCATGACGGTACACACGGGCGCAAGGCGAAGATTGTTTAAATTGATTTTTAGTAAATGGAGATTTAATTATATAACTTTCCGCTACTTAAACTTTGTTGACGGTTTTAAATAACGACGTTTATTCTTATTGTAATGGGATTTGTTAACTTTTGGTTTGATTATAATGAAATGCGTTATTTTTGAAAATTTAAATTCCTTGTAATTTTTGGGACGTTACAATGAGTATGACTATCATTCAGAAAGTCATATTAGCGTATTTGATATCCTACTACGAATCATCACGGATTCTAGTTTATCGATCAAGCCTAAGGACTTGCATTCAATCACCATACTTTCTTCTTGGAATGGGGCAGATATAGCACTTATATATTGCCTATTTTAATTTGCCGAAAGCAAAAGAAAACAACACTTACACTTCGTCTAATTCATGTTTCCACATCTCAAATCCGAATAGCAACTATACTTTGCCTATTCCCTCACTTCTACATGAATAGCAATTCTACTTTGCCTATCCAATCATTCAACATGAATAGCAATTCTACTTTGCCTATCCAATCATTCAACATGAATAGCAATTCTACTTTGCCTATTCAATCATTTAACATGAATAGTGATTCTACTTTGCCTATTCAATCATTCAACATGAATAGCAATTCTACTTTGCCTATTCAATCATTTAACATGAATAGCAATTCTACTTTGCCTATTCAATCATTCAACATGAATAGCAATTCTACTTTGCCTATTCAATCATTTCAAGGATACACGGGAATAGCAATTATACCTTGCCTATTCCTCCTTCTCAATTATGAATAGCAATTCTACTTTGCCTATTCATTAATATGAATAGCAATTCTACTTTGCTTATTCATTACATTCCAATATAAACAGGAATAGCAATTATACTTTGCCTATCCTACGTTATCAAATAAAGCTAGTGACTATGGATCCATTACACTTATTCGTACCCGTGCAGGTTATTGCTTAATATGGATTTCTCATATCATTCAGTATGAGCAAATCATATTTAATATGTCAATTTCTCATAACATAAGTCTAACAATTAATATCATCACTCACAGGTCCTTGATATAAATTTATATACATAAATGCCCATTAGAATAAATAGTTAAAACTCGTATAATCGTCCATCCAAAATTCATTCAGGAAATATCTCTTTATAAAAATATATCTTACCGTAATTTAAATATGTTATAAAAGGGTAAGGTAAGAATGAACTCACCTTACAGCAATAACGTCACTCTTACTTTACTTCTTAAAGCTGTAAGGATTTCCGTCACCAAACTTCACAAAGTCTTTGTTTCCACAAATTGCACTCTAAATTTTCAGTTGAAAATCTGCTTTCTTTCTTCTCCTTCTTTCTTTCGGTTCTCTCTCTCTCTCTCTTTTGTTCTTCTTTGCCGAGAGTACACACACACATAAAGTTTTTAAAATGCTAAAAGTAAACAAAACTTTTTCATTTATCTAAACACTTCCAAATGAGGCGGTGGGTTAAGAGGTTCCACCACTTTGACCACCTCCACCCCCATACTATCATCTCTTGGCAACTTTAACCCTCCAACTTATAAATTAAAATTAAAGCTTACCCCTTAACTTATAACTCCGTAAAACAAATAACGTAACTTACTCGGGGGTAAACTCTAAAATTAATCTATCAAATAATTATACATCAATTTACTTAATAAACCAAACGTAACACTTTATATAAAAAATTGAGATGTTACAATACTCCTCAACTTGAAAATGATTTCGTCCTCGAAATCAAAGCTAGGTAAATAAACGAGGATATCTAAACTTCATATCCTCTTCTGACTCTAACGCCACATTAGCACCTCAATGATGCTTCCATTGTACCTTTAGCAAAACTACATTCTTAGGTCGTACTTCTTAACCGATCTTTCTAAAATCGCTTTCGGTTTCTCCACACAACGACTCTTCTCATCCACTCTTACTTCAGTATGTGGAATCACATCATATCAACATGAAATATGTCGTGTGTCCCTTCAATTTCAAGTCTTACATACTTAATCACAGTTAAAAGTCCAGGAAGAACAAGGACTCAACTTTCCACATTTTCTGGATCTTATATCCTTCAACATTACCTGCTCCCCAACTTGAAACTTTGCGGATCTCCTTGGGGTAACTATACAATCATTAAATCATTATTCAACTATAACTTGATCTTATTTTAACCATTAAAGCATCTTTCAAAATAACAACTGGTATAGCTAACTTTTACTACCGATTGAAATACAAAAGACAAGTTAGCACCACAATCACATAATATATACCCATGTATAGAATTAACAAGGACTGTATCATAACTACATCCGTCCATTCCTTAGCGTCTTCCATTGTCATGTGAAATGTCCAACCCGTTAATGTTGGGGTGTTGGGTTTCTTCCCTTGATTCCCGCTATCTTTTAACTTTGGGCAATCCCTCCGATAATGACCAAGCTTCTTACATTCATAGCAAGTCGGTCCTTGGATGGGACAGTTCTCTATTTGATGACCACTTTTTCCACATTTAAAACATTCCCTTGATATTACCCGACCGGCCTAAAATGTTTATTCTTACATTTCTGACACCATTCAGGTTCCGGTCGAGTCTCAGGATGAGTGTCCTTAATAAGGGACTTCGGTCCTTGCGAAGGTTCCGATCGACTTTCAAATTTTCTTTTCTCTCCCATTTGAGTTTTCTCTGCTTTATCCTTCGCATAAACTTTGTAACATCCTGAATTTTCGTTATATTATTTTATGAATTATAAACTAATTTGGGGGTTAAGTTTGTAATTGTTTAAAAGTGTTGTTGAAATAGATTTTCATGTTGAGGGTTTGTTGTGCAATTCTTTGAAAGTTGGAGGTTTGTTTGGTAATATGATTAATGACTCATGATTATTTAAGGTTGAGGTGTCATAATGTGAGTCTTGATAGACTAAGTGTGTGAGAGTGTGTTGTGTTTTGTGTGTGTTACGGTTTGAGAAAGAGAAAACCGATAGAGAGATTGAGATAGAAAAATCGAGAAAGAGAAGGAAGAAAAGAAAGACTTGCTGGGAATTTTATCTAATCTGCTGTTGGTTGAAGAATCATAAGGTAAACATCTCATTTAAATTCTTCATCTTAGTAGTAAAAATGTTCTTAGAAGATTTTGATGAGTTTTGGGTAAATTATGATGATAATGAGAATCTGAGTTTTTGGATGTGTTAAGGTAAGTATATTAAACATATCTGCAAGTTTGCATAAACAAACATAGATTAAAAGTACAAAAATCTGGGTTTAGAATGAACTTAGTGAACTGAGACTTGGTTGAATATCATCGAAGTCGCAAACCTTGAGCTGCGACATTCATGATTGTCGCAATAGGCAATAGCGACTTGAAGTTGGAATCGCAGCAGACCACTGCGACTTGGCTTTGGAATCGCAACAGTTGGTTGCGACTTGGGTTGAAATCGCAATGGGCAGTTGCGACTTGGTACTGTAGTCGCAACAGTTGACTGCGATTTGGAATTGGAATCGCATTAGAGGACTGCGACTTCAGTCCATTGCGACTTGAGGTGTAATTTTTAGAAATTAAGGATTTTCAGTTGTAGAGGGTTCTGTTTTGGAAAATTAATATCAGTATATGTAAACTGAATAATACAGTAAGTTGTGGTAGTGAAGAAAGGAGCCTTACGAGTTAAAAAGGACTAAAAGGAGTGATAACGCATCAGGTGAGTTTATTCAACTCTCTTTAAAATTCAGTAATTAATCTTGAATTAGATGCTTTATATATATGCATGAATATGTTTTATGTGGATTGGACTAAATTAGAGATAAGCCAAGAGGGCGATTAAAAGTTGTGTTATGTGGATTTCCATGCTAAAACTTCTAAGATGAGTTATCTATGAAGTTGATGAACTAGTATTTGTTATTAATCTTGCATGCTAAGTTTGATTATCTACTACATGAAATTACTATGTGGTTATGAACTCTAAATATGATTTGAAGCTTTATTGAGATAAACTATAAAGATCCATCCATGAGTTCAAAGATATAGATTAACAACTGATATATATTAACTCTCGTGTTAAATTACTATGAGGGGATAGTTAAGAAGTTGATGAACAGGAATTATTCATATTCCTTATAATGAGCAGGATTATCTGTTATATGCAATATGTTAGATGATTATGAACTCTAAATGTGATTGAGAAGCCAAATTGAGATATATTATAAAGGCCTATCTATGAGTTCGAAAATATAAATAACTATTGAGATGGTGATCATCATATCAGATTTCAGAGAAGGGGTAATAAAGAGATTGAGATGTGGAGTAATAATATTCTTTATTTTATATATAGAATATGTTCAGAGAAATGATACATTCTATGCTGGACGCATATAGTAGTATCGATTGTATTATATTATGTGATTATGTGCTTTTACTAAAATAGGCATCCGGTCACCGAGGGCACTTGGGTACGGTATAATGGGAACCGATTACTCGCCATAGACCAAAGGGGTGTAATTTTAGTAATTAGGTGAACCTCGAACCATCGTGAGTCCCGATTGAGTATCGCGATATTATAATCCCATTGGGACCATTGATGCAGAGGTGGAATGTGGAATAGGCAGATTTTGATTTGTAATTCCCATTTCGATTTATGGAAGATCAGAGATTTCCATTGTTTCGGGAAGATCGGAGATTTCCCTGTGATGAGAGGAAGATTAGAGATAGGCATAAAGTAATTTGTAATCTCTACTTCCTGATTAAGAAATAGGCAAGTTTTGACTTGTAATTTTTTGTGTGTGAATTTTGATTGTGAATCTGGAATGATTCAGAGTTAACTCTTATTTTGTTGTTACAATTAAATGAGTTAGTCGTAGGAATGGGAGTGGGGTAGATTCCCCGATTTGGAAAGGAGTTGTCGTACGGTAAGATGGGTGAGAACAGGTTTGAGTTATCTGTTCATGTTTTTAATTATTAAATTTTATTTTGATTTGAGTATTCTCACTAGGCGAAAGCCTAATGTTTCAAGTTGAATCTTCTTACCAGGTACAAGCTCCGGGAAGTAGCGGGAACGAGAGAAGAGAACTTTTGGAGAGATTCAGACTTAGAGATAACAAAGGATCTAGTTATTCTTTGAAGTCTTTGGGACAGTTGTTTAGATAACTCGATTAATCTGATTGTTATGAGGTGATTAGATTAATAAGTTATTTAAGTAATGTCAGTTGTATATAAAAACCTTACATTTGATCCTCAGGTTATATAAGTTTGAAAGTTTTGATCATAACTGGTGGAAATTTCAAGGTTTAAATTGACTCCGTTTTTAGGGTGTTTCAGTATGGTATCAGAGCACTAGTTTAAGTGAACTAAGTATGCTGATGAGATACTTAGACTTAAGCTGAGACGTAGTAGGTTATGATATGTGAGATATGGGTAGAAGTGTTAAGACGGGATAGTCTTAGAGTTAACGGAAATACGTGAAATTAGTGCTATGACAGTGATAATGGGGATTCTCCTGTATGATATGTTCACAATTACAATTAGCTACTGTTATTATGAATACATTGTTACACGAGCATGTCTATTTCTGAATTGTTACAGTGACTAACGATCGGTAAAGTACGTTGTTGTATGTATGTAAGTGCATAATCATTTCGCATGGTTATCTCTATAAGTTATAGTAAAGTGATGGTGAATTTATCACCAAGGTCCTTTAAAGGACAGAGCAGTATATGATTGGGGTTTTGAAGGACAGCCTAGAAATTGGTGGGACTCATAAAAGTCTGCCAAAGCAATCTTTAATAGGTGATTTGATAGGTGCAGAGATAGAGTATGAGATGATTGGTTAATACAGAATTACTATGACATGGTTGAGTATGGGAGCCATGGAATGCAGATGTAGCAATTATTATAAGGCCGAGAGGGCGATTTCGAGTCGAAAGTAAAGTGTCAATGATAAGTTATGTAAGTAAAACGATTGACCTTGTTTGAGTAAATAGCCTTCATTGCGAGTGAATTTTGTGCATGATGTTTTAGTGTGTGTTACATGAGTTTTCTTGATTTCAAATCAAATGCATAAATAACAGTTTTATTCAAGGATGAGTTAGTATGTGCAAGTATGTATTTAAAGAAAAAGGGCAATTTCAATTACGCTGCCTAACGAAATTTTGGGGCTTAGCAACTTGCAAAATACTTCATACTTTACATAAAAAAGTTGTATGATAGCAAATAGGTCAAGAAAGTGTTGATCAGTAAACTTATTATAAACAACAAAGGTATTGATTTGATGATATCATATAAAAGAGTGTGAGAAACGACTAGTTTACTCTATGTCAGTAAATTTTAAACTTTTGTCGTATGAAAAGATTTTCATTTAAGGTATTACTGTTGTAACAACATTTTTGATTTAGAAAGACTGAGTTTTACGTAAATTTATAGACACACGGTTTTGAGATTGTTGTGTAGTACATGGGAATTATGAAAATGATTGGGGCGTGTGTGCTCACGTTGTTTTGAATGTTATTTATTTAAATGAGAAAAGTGTGGATTGAGTTATTTATTATATTGTCATGCATGAAGGCTATGAACTCGCTAGATCGTAGAGTATTACGCTATAAACTAAGAAAGAACTCCAAGAGAGGAGAGGTGTTGGATAAACCTTGGGAGAAAGTTTGTGGTTTTGGTAATCGTATTCAAATGAGAGATGAACAGTGAGAGAGTCGAAAGTGGACTTTAGTATCAATAAAACGAGGGTCTGTACCCTTGTTCGGTGATTAGTAATACAGTTGCCGAGGGTCGGCCGTGTCTGGAAAAAAAAAATTTAGGTTCAGGGTTAAGGAAGTATTGAGATGACGAGTTTTAACTTTAAAGGCGAGAGTTGTGTAAGGTGTACGAGGCCTTTTGTCTATCACTGGGTGCGGTCTGGATGCGTTCCGTGTATGCCTGTGCGGGTAGTAGCAAAACCGTGAGCGATACCGGTATGCTGTTATGCAGAAGGTATGCGCAAAGTGGGTATTAGTGGGTGCGACACAATTGGGAAATTTTGAGTTTGATTAATTATAACCTAAGTGAAAGTTATGTGGTCGAAGCATGTTTTTGGTATTTTGTGGATGTATAATAGTTTTGTCGTGTTACATTTTGAAAATGTGAAGGTTTTGAGAGTGATAAACTATTATTTTGAAATCAATGGCCAATTAAAGGATTAATAAGGTTAAGATCCTGAGTAAAGAGGAATTTTGGTTTACGTAACCGTGTGAGTGACATGTGTTTAATCAAACGTTTGTTTTGACCTTAAAGGCCTGATTAATATACAAACGAGTCTTTAGAATATTTGTCAGTGTAATGATTCGAGATGGAGTATTGAATGTGTTGTATACTTAACTGCATTGTATTTGAACCGGTGACAGTTTAAGTGTTGGTCTTAGGTGTAAAGACTGTTTGATATCTTACTTAGTATCTTTGGAACTAATGAACCTGGGCAGATTATATACATTGTGGAGTATGAAAAGAGTTGCATGTACTTGCAAATGATTTGACTTCATTGGGAAAGTAGCAATGAAGGGGTCGTAAGATTATCACATCTCGGAGCGTATGTTGCATAATGTGAGATAGATGTATTTATTTGCATGAGTTGGTATTGATAAATAATCTTTAAATCCTTTGAGTAGATGACTCGGTTTTGGATTTAGTTAAGTCTTAAGAACTTTGAACCAATTTGATAAGCTTGGCGTAGGCTTGGGGTTGAACTTGCATAATCGGTATTGAAAATTAAGTTTATATAACGTGAATGCATTGGCTACCCTTTTTGGGATCGTGTATGAATGTTAAGTTTAAATTAGAAGCTTAAAAGTTGAAGGATCACCTTGTTGGGATTGTTAGAACAGTGAAGGACTGTTGCTTTTAGATAAGTGTTTACTTACGATGTGGAAGTTTTATAAAAGATGAAATACTGGAGATAAACAAAGGGAGTGTATAGATTGTGTTGATCTGTGAGGAATTATACCCTGTCTATGCAACATATTGGAATCACAAAGAGCTAGTAAGAACGAATAAGTTCAAGGTTAATTAGAAAGTCGTGAGTAGTAGTTCAACTAAAGTTGGGGAGGAGATATTTAGTGATATAGACCTGTGTATTTAGACGAGAAAATGGGATTGTAAAATTAAATATGTACGAATGACTATGAGAGACATGGTCTGTGGTAAATGTTATGGGTGGAGAATGTATGAACGAGTAGTGGCATTAATTGCCAAGATACATGTGTCATCTAGTATGAGACGTGGTATTAGAAAGAGGAAGTATCCGAATGGAAGTTTTGGGAATTCCGGTTGGAAAGTATTAATTGTTAATAAAAGTTGATAAATTATGTGGTTTGTAAGATAACTGGGTAATATGGCTTATATTGAAATAGAATGTCGGAGCAGTGGTGAGTGTTTATCCAAAGAAATTTGATGGTATGAGTTGCCAGTTAAGTTGTAATTTGAATCACTGGAAGTTTAATAAAGATAATGAGTATGTAGATCAATGTGGTGTAGTGAAAGAAAGATTGTTAAGGAATATAAGTTGCTCCTTATGTGTGAAAGAATTGTACAAGAAATTATTAGTTAAAGATCTAAGAATGGTAATAACTTCGAACGGTAATGTCATTTCAAGATAACTTGGCTGAATGTTTTAGGTTAGAGATTTTGATGGAACTGTTTAACTATGTTTCGTAAGAAGAGAATACTGTAACCGTTAAGCTATAGTGTTGAAGTATTCAGTAGATGTAAAAGAAATACATCGAATGCAATTCTCGGTATTGCGAGGTTTTGGCTAGAGATCTTAACTGACGTTTTAGAAAAACTGTTCCTTTGGAATGTAACTGTATGGTGGATATTTCGTGTAAACAAGAGAGAAATGATAACAATTACTCTAAGAAGATTGGTTATAAGTATATCATTTGGATCTTCCGCCAGAACTGGAAGAGGTTCATAATACCTTCCAAGTATGTTATCTTCGGAAATATTGTTGGCTAAAGAGGAAAGATGTGATTGAACTCACTGATGTGAGAGATAATGAAAAGAGTTGCGGTGTGGAAGAATCAGAGGTAATTTTGGAAAGATCGGTTAGAAAGCTACGTAGTGGTAATGAAACAGCTATGTTGAAAGTACAGTGGAAACACCATTGAGGTACTAATGTAACTCTAGAGTCCGAAGAGAGTATGAGAAGTAGGTAGCATCACTTGTTGACCTGACTTTGATTTCGGGGACGAAATCATTTTCAAGTTGGGGAGTATTGTAACATCCTGAATTTTCGTTATATTATTTTATGAATTATAAACTAATTTGGGGGTTAAGTTTGTAATTGTTTAAAAGTGTTGTTGAAATAGATTTTCATGTTGAGGGTTTGTTGTGCAATTCTTTGAAAGTTGGAGGTTTGTTTGGTAATATGATTAATGACTCATGATTATTTAAGGTTGAGGTGTCATAATGTGAGTCTTGATAGACTAAGTGTGTGAGAGTGTGTTGTGTTTTGTGTGTGTTACGGTTTGAGAAAGAGAAAACCGAGAGAGAGATTGAGATAGAAAAATCGAGAAAGAGAAGGAAGAAAAGAAAGACTTGCTGGGAATTTTATCTAATCTGTTGTTGGTTGAAGAATCATAAGGTAAACATCTCATTTAAATTCTTCATCTTAGTAGTAAAAATGTTCTTAGAAGATTTTGATGAGTTTTGGGTAAATTATGATGATAATGAGAATCTGAGTTTTTGGATGTGTTAAGGTAAGTATATTAAACATATCTGCAAGTTTGCATAAACAAACATAGATTAAAAGTACAAAAATCTGGGTTTAGAATGAACTTAGTGAACTGAGACTTGGTTGAATATCATCGAAGTCGCAACCTTGAGTTGCGACATTCATGATTGTCGCAATAGGCAATAGCGACTTGAAGTTGGAATCGCAGCAGACCACTGCGACTTGGCTTTGGAATCGCAACAGTTGGTTGCGACTTGGGTTGAAATCGCAATGGGCAGTTGCGACTTGGTACTGTAGTCGCAACAGTTGACTGTGATTTGGAATTGGAATCGCAATAGAGGACTGCGACTCCAGTTCACTGCGATTTGGATTTGGAATCGCAATAGGCGACTGCGACTTCAGTCCACTGCGACTTGAGGTGTAATTTTTAGAAATTAAGGATTTTCAGTTGTAGAGGGTTTTGTTTTGGAAAATTAATATCAGTATATGTAAACTGAATAATACAGTAAGCTGTGGTAGTGAAGAAATGAGCCTTACGAGTTAAAAAGGACTAAAAGGGGTGATAACGCATCAGGTGAGTTTATTCAACTCTTTTTAAAATTCAGTAATTAATCTTGAATTAGATGCTTTATATATATGCATGAATATGTTTTATGTGGATTGGACTAAATTAGAGATAAGCCAAGAGGGCGATTAAAAGTTGTGTTATGTGGATTTCCATGCTAAAACTTCTAAGATGAGTTATCTATGAAGTTGATGAACTAGTATTTATTATTAATCTTGCATGCTAAGTTTGATTATCTACTACATGAAATTACTATGTGGTTATGAACTCTAAATATGATTTGAAGCTTTATTGAGATAAACTATAAAGATCCATCCATGAGTTCAAAGATATAGATTAACAACTGATATATATTAACTCTCGTGTTAAATTACTATGAGGGGATAGTTAAGAAGTTGATGAACAGGAATTATTCATATTCCTTATAATGAGCAGGATTATCTGTTATATGCAATATGTTAGATGATTATGAACTCTAAATGTGATTGAGAAGCCAAATTGAGATATATTATAAAGGCCTATCTATGAGTTCGAAAATATAAATAACTATTGAGATGGTGATCATCATATCAGATTTCAGAGAAGGGGTAATAAAGAGATTGAGATGTGGAGTAATAATATTCTTTATTTTATATATAGAATATGTTCAGAGAAATGATACATTCTGTTGGTTCCCGTTTTGCTTTAAACAAGATTATCAGATCTATTAGTTCAGGTTTAAGGTTTGATGCGGAAGCGTATTAAACTAACAGATATGTTTGATAGATATTAGAACGCACACATATAAAGAAAACAGTAAAGAATGAAAAGGATTTCTTGAACAATTACTGTTATTCAATATATAATAACAACACGAAGAACAGATTAGGAACTGTTGGTGTGTGTGAGAATATAACACTCAGATATTTGACAATAAAGCTTGAGAGTATTAGTGATTCCTTGTGTATTCGTCCTTAGGAAGATCTCAACATGAGACTTCCTTTTATACTACTCTTAGAAGACTATGAAGTAGGTCACTGTTCCTTTTACGGCATAAATAGTGAACTGGATGGTGTGAACAGTTGTTTGAGCCATGCGCATTTAATGGAGTAGATGTACTATTGGTAAATGCATTAAATGGCGCAGACGTCTATTATGTACTAAGCCATATTGAGTCCATTCAGAGTTTGACACGTGTTGAAGTTGGACAGGGCAAGTTGCCATGCAAGTTGATGAACAGGTCTTGGAACAGTAGCAAGATATTATAAATATCTTCAAGTCTCAGTGAGGACCACAGAGGCTCTGTAATGAGTTACAGAGGTTCTGCGGTCTGGTCCTCTGTGGAGCAGTCTTCGCTGGATTCTGAGTCTTTGGTCTTCTTTGTGCGTATGACAGAGCTTCTGTAGCTTCTTGACCTTGATTTCTCGGTAATGTCGGCAGAGCCTCTGTAAGAGGCTTTCTTCACTTAGCCTATTTTTCACTACTTCTAAATACTTCTATGATTAGGAAGATTGAAGCTAACAATCTCCCCCTAAGTAGTGAAAAATAAAAAATTTGAACTTGAGTTAAGTTTGGCTAAGTTAGATAAGACAGAGGTTAAACAATACCTCGAAATTTCTTTCATTTAGAAATATGCCAGAGGCATTTTACATTTGAGTACAATGAAAGATAAACTTTAACTTTGTTTGTAGAGATTGGAGGTCTGAGAATCAGATTTTGGCATCTTTGAAATCGTTGTAGCTTCTGTTGTCTTTGCCGACTCTTCTGATCTCTTTGTAGAATCTGATGCAGAGTTCTCTTAGGCGGATTGTTGAGTCTATTTCTCTGATGAAAGTATCTGCATCATTTCTATCCATTTTCTATGTACCTCTGTATTTTACAAGGCTTGCTCTGAATTTGCTCAGAGTACTGGTTGCGTACTTCTGACAATCCATGAGTACAAAAAGTTTAACCTGGTGTTGTGGGTTTTGAAATACTAACCCAAATCTTGGTTCTCTGATGATTGAGTTGGGCACAGCGTCTGGTGGGCAGCGATCTTCTGGTGGTCGTAGATCTAGATGTTTGAGACCAAGATCCTTTCCCAGCTGAAAATCTATCATGCTGTATAGCAGAAGCTTTTCCCTCATCGCTTTTCTCAACACTTGATAGGCTCTGGTATTAGGCTCTGTGTTGTAGTTGTCTTTTGTCCATTGCAGAAGGTCAGGTAGATCGTAAGGATTGATGTTTCTTAAGTCAGCATCAGCGAAGGTAGATTCTGAATTGTTCTCTCTTCTGACTTTGTAAAGATTGTACCTGACCCTTGGATAGGTTCTTGTGAAGGAGAATCTGCAGAAGATCACCTTTTTGATTTTGTGAATTGAGAAGACATCTGCTTTGGTTCTTGGCTTTGTTCTTGTGAAGATGTTCTCAAATTCTTCTCTGATCCTTGGATCTGTCACATGATCTACTGGATGATTTGTCTGATAGGATTGTTTGTAGAGGTATTTGTATACCACTTCTTCCATCTCTTCATGTGTTGGACCAGGTCGTGGAATTTGTCTTCTGAGACTCTCCATCTGTTGAACAACTTCTGCAGCTCTACCAGTTAGAGGAATTTCTGACAGAGGCTTCAATCCATGTGCCCAGTCAACTTCTTCGGGTTTTGGGGTTTGAAAGGCGTCAAACGCACTCTTCATTAGTTTTTCTGTTGGCTTTGGCAATATTTTCTTCTTCTTTGGCTCTTCTATCAGTATCCCTTTGCCCTTATCTTTTGCTATTGTCGTGGCAGAACCTGTTGCTTCTGTGGGTTTTGAGGTTGGCACTTCTGTTGGTTGTGGTGGTTGGGAGGGAAGATCTTCTTCAGAAGATGTCAAGTGTTGGGCATCTTTGCCAAACACTGAAGGAAACTCCACAGAGGTGGGTGCTGCCTCTGTGGTCTTCTGTGCTTCTGTACCTCTGTGTTGACTTGTTGGGCTTTCTTCTAGGATTATTACCTCTGGGGAGGTTGTAGCCTCTTGTGTCTTTTCTGTAGTCTCAGCTTCTTGAGTAGATGATTCCACAGAGGTGGGTATTGTCTCTGTGGTCTGTTGAGTTTGTTGTTGTCGGGTCTGTTCTGGAGGTGCTTGACTCAGAGGTTCTGCGGCTATTGGTGGACCTGTAAGTCCTCTGCTTGCAGCTTTCTCTGTAGTTTTCTCCCCCTCAGGATGATCTGATGGACCAGGATGGTCATCATCATCAGAGTCATCCTGACCCTTGTCTGATGTACCCTCTGCTCTGCAGGAAGCATCGGGTTTCTTTGGCATTGTGGCTCCAGCAGCGATCAGTTTCGCGCAGACATCATCACAGAGGCCAAGAAGAGTTTCTAGCTCTGCCTCTGTTTTGAATCTCATCCTTCCTACACTAGCTCTGAAATCTTTGACGAAGTTAGCATTGGCAGTGGTGAAGGAAAGGATGACTTCTGTCACTTGATTAATCACGTTCTGCCCAAGCTCTGTCAGCTGTGCTCTTGTCATGTAGTCTTTGGGTTGCATCAGCATGGTATTTCGCATGGCTTCTTCTTGAACTTTTTGTAGGGCCTTTTGTAGATCTGCAGGAGTGATGCCCGTTGACACTGAAGTCTGTTTGTTCAATTGATCAAGGAACTTGTTGATGGAGTTCTCAATCGAAGAAGGAGTAGTTGTTGCGGCAGAAGTGGTGGATGCGGTAGCAGCAGACTTCATCTGTGAGATGGCAGTTTTCACCTCTGTGGACAGGTTGTCCATTTTGGTGTTCAGGTTTAGCAGTGCCAGTGATGTTGTCTCTGCAAAAGATTTGAAAGAGCTTTGCAACTCTTTCAAGGTTTGGTTCACAGAGGTCTCAAGGGTTTGGAACTCATCCCTTGTAACTTGTGTTCCGGTGGTAACCTCTGGAGGAACACATTTGTCTCCAGAGTGAATCCCTGTTCCTGGGATACCTTCTTTCATTCCTGTTTGTATGTTGAGAATGGAAGGATTTCCTTCTGATCCTTGAGAAGAAACATGAGTTTCAATCCCTACAGAAGTTCTGAGAAGAACATTGTCCAAATCCACTCCAGAGGTGGGTATTGGAATATCCTTCTGTTGACTAGGAGACTTGTCTAGAGTCTCTTTGTCTTTGTGCTCTCTACTTTTCTTTGAAAGAAGTGTGGGTCTTAATAAGTGCGTGGCAGAGGAAACAAATTCCTCTGTTGGGCGTTCTTCTGTGATCTGGGGCAATTGATCACGAACTATAGGTGAGTCTCTTTGAGGAGACTCCCTAGGAATGGTTTCCCCGGCTTCTGTGGGCGCAGAAGTCGAAAGAGTGACTTCTGGCTGTTTGGTTTGGGTAAGGATCGAGTTGTGCTGCTCTATTTCAATGACACCTTCTGCAGCTAGACCTGCGGTGTCAGATGTGTGGGTTGCACTGGGAGGGGGTGATTGATGTGTGCCTTCTTCCTCTGCGGCATCTTTTTCCTTTTCTTTTTCTTTTCCTCCCACTGGCTCTAGTACCTTTTCAATCCCTGTTACAGCCCACTCAGGCATAGACTGATTTCTTGCCCTTATGGCTTCTGCTGTTGTGTCTATTTCTTCGTCGGCATCTGTAGAAGTTGTAATTGGACTCTTTCTGTGAACGTCCATACCCTTTTGGATGAAAGGATCTTGCAAGATGTTTGGAGTGTCGCCTCTGTCGTCTTTCGGAGTTTGGTCATGTCGCAGAGTCGTATCCACTCCTGAGGTAGAAAAATCCTGATCTGCTGTGGTGTGGTGGTCGATAGGTTCTGCAGTCCATCCGGCCGTATTGAGGGTGTCGGCAAATTCGGGATGTTCAAGGAAGGCACTCAAACTTCCTTGATCAGGAAAACGTTCTGCATCTTGCTCTGCAGGTTCTTCTTCTGCGATGGCTTCTACCCTGTCTTCTGTGACCTCTGTTTCAAACACCGCTGTTGGCCCTTCTTCTGCTATGGTTTTCAACCTCTGCTTGGTCTTTATCCTTTTTGGTTTGGGGGCCCCTTCCTCTGTAGGTTTTGACTTTCGCTTCTTCTTTGGTTTTGAAGAAGAAGAGGGTTGGGCAGAGGAACCACCTTCGTTGGTGGGAGAGGATTTTTCTGTAACATCCATAGAAGTGCCTTCTGCAGTTCTCTTCTTGGAATGTTTCTTCGATTTCTTTTTCTTCTTTTTCGGAGTTTCAGAAGATCCAAGTTCTGTGGTATGAGGGGGTGAAGGTTGAGGTTCAGCAACTTCTACAGAGGTGCCTTCTGCAGTTTTCCTCTTGGATTTCTTTTGCAGAAGAGTCAATCTCTGTTACGTGAGGGGGGGTGATTGTGGTTCATCAGCTTCTGCAGTGGTGCCTTCTGCAGATTTCCTCTTCTTAGGTTTCTTTGTTGAGGCAGAGGCTTTCGAGGATTTCTTTCTTCTGAGTTCTTCACGTTTGGCATTGAAGCTCTGTTGAATCTCCAGGTGTTTTGCCAGTCTCTGTTCCTTAGTCGTGGGTGAGAGGGGTTCTATAATTATTTCTCCTAAGGGGATTCCTAGACGCGGGGGTGTCACAGGACTCGGTTCTGGAGTTCTGTGATGGCGTATTTACCTACGGATTAGGGATTTGCTCGTGGAGTAGCTCAGAAGTCTCTTGGATATTGGCCTACAGAATCTGTAGCCATCTTTGTGATTTGTGGGGATGTTCCTGTTCATGGGGAACTGTTTAGCCTTTGGCCCTTCCATTGGCCAATTTTCTATTAGCAACAGAGGCTCAAATAGAACCCCTAAGATTCTCTGAAACTGCAGCGGTGGTAGAAAGTTGGGATCCTTCTCTCTTGATCTTTTGGTATTGTTCTTCCTTTCAATCGTATGTACGATCTCTTGCATCATGAGTGTTGCATAGTCGAGAGGTATATCGTAATACACTCCGTACATGATTGCCAAAATTTGATGCGAGCTTTGGTCGATGCTCCCAATCTTCCCTGTTAAGCACCTGTTGAGGATTGAGAATAGGGTATTCCACAGAGGTGGTAATCTGCCTCTGCGGAAGTCATTGCGTTTTCTCAGGTGAGTATTGTACCCAAGCATCTCTACAAAATCACAGAGCTCTTCGTCTGTGGGTGGTTCTACATAGGACTTTAATCCCAGAAGACCCCTCGTGGGTAGATTGAACTCCAGAGAGAACATAGTTCGGTTAAATTTCAGTTCCAGATGCTCAGAGTTGTTAGGCCTGGAAATGTACCCCTTGATGAGAGAATCATCTTTATCGTACCTGCAGCTCTGCCAAAATTGGTTCAAATACCTTACGGGTATTGTCTCTGGTGTTCTTGATAGTAGAGGGAAGAGGATGTGATTTTCCATTATGTTCAGAAGAATGGCGTGGGCTTCGCCAAAAGCAGTGGGTGAGGGGACCAAATAGCAGTTGTTGGATTTGATTGGTAGTACTTTTTCGAAGTGATCCTTAGCTATGAAGTTTTGCAGATGTGTTGTCGGAGCAAAGTCTGCTGAGTCGCCGGAATCTTCTAGTTCAATGTTCTGGGCAGGGTTGGGGTTTTCTGAATGTTCAGAATGAGCCGGTGAATGTTCTGGTGAGGTCGCCGGAGAGTGTGCAGGGGAGATAGCTTGAGAAGATGAAGCCATTTGATACTGAGAATAAGAAACTTGCAGGTTTTTGCAAGGTTTCGCCGGAGAATAATGAGAGTTTGTAAAAGGTTTATGAGAGGGTAAGCTTGGTTTTTATATGAGGGTAAAACGGTAGAATTCGAAAGAGTAAAATATATGGCAATGGATTAAAATTTGGAATTCGTACTCGAGTTAGAACGGCGGGTTCAACTTTCCAAAGAAAACGTTTCATGTACGCCCAATGAAAATAGGACACGTAGGCCATGTCAGAGGATGACAGGACGTCGTGCGCGCCCCATTAATGCTAGGCGCGCGGGGTTATTCTTAGCCACATGTAATTCACTCTCAGTAAAAGTAACCGTTATTACTACAGAGATGCCCAAGTAATCAGATTGACAGAGCTTCTGTAGTTTACAGAGGCTCTGTGATCTTGAAAATCTTTGATGTTTATCCCTTTTTCATATATCTCATTGTTATCATGACTTCTGTGGGGTTCTTCTTTAACCAAAACATTTGTAAAGACATTGGAGAGGATAAAATCGGATTTTTTGTGAAGAAATTTGCTTCGCAGAGGTTTTGTGGCTCTGTTGGAACTTGCAGAAGTTCTGTGAGGGCCAGCAGAAGCTCTATGAGGGAAAAAATCTCATAACAAAAATTTTATTAATATTTTTGATCATCCAATTTTTGATTTGGTTTAAGAGATGTTTTTCGGACATATTTGAAAGTTTGTGTCCGAGAAAACTGTTAAAAAAACGGTTTGTTCGAGAAGGTCATGGTCTGCGTTTTCGGTTTCCGAGATAACATTCCAAAAGATCGACAGAGGGTTAATTTGTGATCACATAGCATATTTCTTGCAGAACCTCTGTTGAGCTCAGCAGAAGCTCTATGATCTTAAATTTCTCCTAATTCGAATTTTGTGAAACTTTTTGAGCTTTTGATTTTTGAAATGTTATTCACAGTATATTTAGGACATATTTGACAATTCTTGTCCTAGAAAATTGTTTTCCAAAAACCTTTTGTGCGAGAGACATACCTTTTGGTTCTTCTTTTCTCGGCAGTGATATCTGACTTCTGTCGATATGGAGTCATCGACAATTTTTCTTTGGCTTTCCCTTGAAAGTTTTATCTCTTTAGATCATTTCAGGGTTCCCTTCTGCTCCCCCTTGATCTAATCACCTCTGTAGATCAAGTAATTTCCTTTTGCTCCCCCTTGACCTATGCTTGGATCAAAGAATGATAAGTTTTGCATAGAACATAGGTCATGTTTTTCAGAGGTTCTGTAGGGGTCGTCAGAGGTTCTGAGTTGACTTACAGAAGCTCTGTGATTTTAAGAACTATTTAAGGTTTTAAGAATTTACATACAGAAGTAGAATCAATCAAAGCAATAAATTAAGCAATGTATTTACTTATTATTTACAGAAAATACAGAGTATCTAGGTTATACTTACAGAGGTTTTGGGTACCCATATTCGAATCGGTCCTATTGTATGAAACGCCTTTATGCACTTGTCATACATACCAGAAATGAAAGGCTTTTTGTCATTTTGAATATTTTGAACAGGTATAGAGCCTTTCACTATCCAAACCTTTTTCACCTTTTTAAAAGTTTGATTAACTAATTTGTCCAACCTATGATCATAAAAAAAATTGATGTAGAGGTCTGAAGTTTTGAAAACATATTTGGCTTAAAAGATCTTTCAAAATTAAATTTCTTGATCCGTTTAGCAAAAAATTTCTTTTTCCTTAAATTTTCCTCAAGCATCTTTTGGAGATTAGATTTGCATCTTTTCTCCAACATGATTTCAGTTGATAAATTAGAGAGTCCTTTTGTTAGTTTGGATATTTCTGTTTTAAAGATCCTTCTCTCTTTTTCAAAGTCATCTTTTTGACATAAATCTTGAAATCTTTGAACCTTCAGCTGTTCAGATTCTTTTCTTTCAGAGTCAGATTCTTTCCTTTCTTTTTCAAGAATATTCTGTAATTCTGAGAATTTACATGTAAGCTCCATAGACTTTGTTTTATGAACAGTTTTCTTCTCTTCATAATTTCCTCTTTCATTTACCACAATCTTTTCAAAATTGGAAATTAGTTTAGAGAAATTTAAACATTTTAGTTCAAGTCTTTTCTTTTCTTCATCTGACATAGATAAGTTCCTTTTTAGTTCAAGATTTTCATAGTTTAAGATTTTAACAGATTCTTCAAGCTTGGCAATGTTGTCTGAGTTAATAAGAATGATCTTGTTTCTTTCCTCTAATTCTTTCTCAAGAGAAGGAATTATTTTCCTAAAATTTGTACTGAGTCTTGAATAAAAAAAAGAATCAGCATCAACACTAAATTTTAGTTTAGACATTTTTGATGTTTGAAAGATCGAGAGAGAAAAGAATAACGATTTAGAATAATATTTATCACGAATCTTGATAAGAGGATTTCTTGATATTGAAAATCAAGGCAGGCTCTGATACCAATTGTTGGTTCCCGTTTTGCTTTAAACAAGATTATCAGATCTATTAGTTCAGGTTTAAGGTTTGATGCGGAAGCGTATTAAACTAACATATATGTTTGATAGACATTAGAACGCACACATATAAAGAAAACAGTAAAGAATGAAAAGGATTTCTTGAACAGTTACTGTTATTCAATATATAATAACAACACGAAGAACAGATTAAGAACTGTTGGTGTGTGTGAGAATATAACACTCAGATATTTGACAATAAAGCTTGAGAGTATTAGTGATTCCTTGTGTATTCGTCCTTAGGAAGATCTCAACATGAGACTTCCTTTTATACTACTCTTAGAAGACTATGAAGTAGGTCACTGTTCCTTTTACGGCATAAATAGTGAACTGGATGGTGTGAACAGTTGTTTGAGCCATGCGCATTTAATGGAGTAGATGTACTATTGGTAAATGCATTAAATGGCGCAGACGTCTATTATGTACTAAGCCCTATTGAGTCCATTCAGAGTTTGACACGTGTTGAAGTTGGACAGGGAAAGTTGCCATGCAAGTTGATGAACAGGTCTTGGAACAGTAGCAAGATATTATAAATATCTTCAAGTCTCAGTGAGGACCACAGAGGCTCTGTAATAAGTTACAGAGGTTCTGCGGTCTGGTCCTCTGTGGAGCAGTCTTCGCCGGATTCTGAGTCTTTGGTCTTCTTTGTGCGTATGACAGAGCTTCTGTAGGAAGCCTCTGCTGCTTCTGTAGCTTCTTGACCTTGATTTCTCGGTAATGTCGGCAGAGCCTCTGTAAGAGGCTTTCTTCACTTAGCCTATTTTTCACTACTTCTAAATACTTCTATGATTAGGAAGATTGAAGCTAACACATTCTATGCTGGACGCATATAGTAGTATCGATTGTATTATATTATGTGATTATGTGCTTTTACTAAAATAGGCATCCGGTCACCGAGGGCACTTGGGTACGGTATAATGGGAACCGATTACTCGCCATAGACCAAAGGGGTGTAATTTTAGTAATTGGGTGAACCTCGAACCATCGTGAGTCCCGATTGAGTATCGCGATATTATAATCCCATTGGGACCATTGATGCAGAGGTGGAATGTGGAATAGGCAGATTTTGATTTGTAATTCCCATTTCGATTTATGGAAGATCAGAGATTTCCATTGTTTCGGGAAGATCGGAGATTTCCCTGTGATGAGAGGAAGATTAGAGATAGGCATAAAGTAATTTGTAATCTCTACTTCCTGATTAAGAAATAGGCAAGTTTTGACTTGTAATTTCTTGTGTGTGAATTTTGATTGTGAATCTGGAATGATTCAGAGTTAACTCTTATTTTGTTGTTACAATT
The DNA here is from genome assembly GCA_033807775.1 of Saussurea involucrata. Taxonomy (NCBI): domain Eukaryota; kingdom Viridiplantae; phylum Streptophyta; class Magnoliopsida; order Asterales; family Asteraceae; genus Saussurea; species Saussurea involucrata. The sequence continues at coordinate 62,831,438 of CM066314.1, read as the reverse complement.
AAATGAGTTAGTCGTAGGAATGGGAGTGGGGTAGATTCCCCGATTTGGAAAGGAGTTGTCGTACGGTAAGATGGGTGAGAACAGGTTTGAGTTATCTGTTCATGTTTTTAATTATTAAATTTTATTTTGATTTGAGTATTCTCACTAGGCGAAAGCCTAATGTTTCAAGTTGAATCTTCTTACCAGGTACAAGCTCCGGGAAGTAGCGGGAACGAGAGAAGAGAACTTTTGGAGAGATTCAGACTTAGAGATAACAAAGGATCTAGTTATTCTTTGAAGTCTTTGGGACAGTTGTTTAGATAACTCGATTAATCTGATTGTTATGAGGTGATTAGATTAATAAGTTATTTAAGTAATGTCAGTTGTATATAAAAACCTTACATTTGATCCTCAGGTTATATAAGTTTGAAAGTTTTGATCATAACTGGTGGAAATTTCAAGGTTTAAATTGACTCCGTTTTTAGGGTGTTTCAAACTTCTTCCACAATCTTAGCTTCTTCAATTGTCTTCTTTAACGTTGAAGCTTTTGCATTTCGTACTCGGGACATCATGTCCGCTGGCAAACCCTTCAAATAAGCTTTAATCTTTTCCTTCTCGGTCGGAGCCACATGCCCCACTAAGTTCAGCTTCTCCATGAAGGATTCAGTGTACTTCTGAATAGTCGAAGTACCCTTCTTAAGAGTCCAAAACTCTTCTTCAATCCTATCCATTTCATGTTCATTGCAATATTCTTCCAAAATCTTTTTCTTGAACGACTACCATGTCATAACAGCTAAGACTGGAGCCGTTACAGTAGACGTCACTATATTCCACCAAGTCAACGCATTACCTCGTAACATTTGAGACCAAAATCTGACCTTCGATTTCTCATCACATTCACAAGCTCGGAAAGCTTGTTCCATCTCTCTGAGCCAATTCATGCATGCCACTGGATTGCCTGCTCCGGTAAACTCTGGCGGTTTACAGCTTAGAAACGTTTTATACGAACAGACTCTTTCCACCCTCCTGTCTACATCTATTACAGGATTACGAATTTGATTTATTACACCAGTATCAGCCTCCGTTCGTCGTAACTCCGAACTTCGATCATTCAGCGCTTTCATAAACATTTCTGTTTGTTGTGCCATTGTTGTATTCATCATTCGCGTCATATTCTCCATCATGCGAGACTCCATCGTCGATTCCGGCGTTTCCGGGTTGGCGGTACTGGTACTCATTCTGTGTACCCGACTGTCCGCTCCCCCCATAGAAGGTAACCTCGGCGGACTTTCATGAGTTCCAACCATTTCAGGTCGCTTTTCCACCGACCAATCAATCACAGCCCTATCCTCCGAAGAATTAGGGGACCTTGGTGGCGTATTCACCATCGTTCTGATATAGCACAAGGAAATAACCATAAGAAATGGTTACACATAACCAGATACACGAAACGTACTTTACCGTTCATTAGTCACTGTAACAATTTAGAAACAAGTATGCTTGTGTAATAATATATTCATAATAACAGTAGCTAATTGGAATTGTGAACATACTATACATGAGAATCCTCGTTATCATCGTTACAGTACTAACTTCACGTATTTCCGTCGACTCTAAGACTATCCCGTCTTAGTACTTCTACCCATATCTCACACATCATAACTTAATTCATCTCATCTTAAGTCTAGGTATCTCATTATCATACCTAGTTCACTTAAACTAATGCTCTGATACCATATTGTAACACCCTAAAATCAGGGCCAATTTGAACCTCAAATTTGTAACAAGATTAAACATAAAATCTTCTAACTTTATACATAAGCAGAAAATTAACTAAGAGGAGTCATATTTACGAATACTGAATTCTCTAAATAACCTATTAATCTAATCATGTCACTATAATTAGATTAACTAGGTTATCTAAGCAATCCATCAAAAAGCCTCATTGATAATTAACTTCTCCGCTATCTCAAAAGCTCTCATCCCACATCCCTTTATTTCCCGGAGCCAGTACTTGATAAGAAAATATAATTCGAAACGATTAGGCTAACGCCTAGTGAGAACATTCAGTTTCAAAATAATATTTTTAAATCAATGCAAACAAGGCATAACAAACTTGTTTTACCCTCATTCTTACCATACTCGTACTCGTCTCATAATAACGGACATATACCTGATCCATGAGTATGACTATCATTCAGAAAGTCATATTATCGTATTTGATATCCTACTACGAATCATCACGGATTCTAGTTTATCGATCAAGCCTAAGGACTTACATTCAATCACCATACTTTCTTCTTGGAATGGGGCAGATATAGCACTTATATATTGCCTATTTTAATCTGCCGAAAGCAAAAGAAAACAACACTTACACTTCGTCTAATTCATGTTTCCACATCTCAAATCCGAATAGCAACTATACTTTGCCTATTCCCTCACTTCTACATGAATAGCAATTCTACTTTGCCTATCCAATCATTCAACATGAATAGCAATTCTACTTTGCCTATCCAATCATTCAACATAAATAGCAATTCTACTTTGCCTATTCAATCATTTAACATGAATAGCAATTCTACTTTGCCTATTCAATCATTCAACATGAATAGCAATTCTACTTTGCCTATTCAATCATTTCAAGGATACACGGGAATAGCAATTATACCTTGCCTATTCCTCCTTCTCAATTATGAATAGCAATTCTACTTTGCCTATTCATTAATATGAATAGTAATTCTACTTTGCCTATTCATTACATTCCAATATAAACAGGAATAGCAATTATACTTTGCCTATCCTACGTTATCAAATAAAGCTAGTGACTATGGATCCATTACACTTATTCGTACTCGTGCAGGTTATTGCTTAATATGGATTTCTCATATCATTCAGTATGAGCAAATCATATTTAATATGTCAATTTCTCATAACATAAGTCTAACAATTAATATCATCACTCACGGGTCCTTGATATAAATTTATATACACAAATGCCCATTAGAATAAATAGTTAAAACTCGTATAATCGTCCATCCAAAATTCATTCAGGAAATATCTCTTTATAAAAATATACCTTACCGTAATTTAAATACGTTATAAAAGAGTAAGGTAAGAATGAACTCACCTGACAGCAATAGCGTCACTCTTACTTTACTTCTTAAAGCTGTAAGGATTTCCGTCACCAAACTTCACAAAGTCTTTGTTTCCACAAATTGCACTCTAAATTTTCAGTTGAAAATCTGCTTTCTTTCTTCTCCTTCTTTCTTTCGGTTCTCTCCCTCTCTCTCTCTTTTGTTCTTCTTTGCCGAGAGTACACACACACAAAGTTTTTAAAATGCTAAAAGTAAACAAAACTTTTTCATTTATCTAAACACTTCCAAATGAGGCGGTGGGTTAAGAGGTTCCACCACTTTGACCACCTCCACCCCTATACTATCATCTCTTGGCAACTTTAACCCTCCAACTTATAAATTAAAATTAAAGTTTACCCCTTAACTTATAACTCCGTAAAACAAATAACGTAACTTACTCGGGGATAAACTCTAAAATTAATCTATCAAATAATTATACATCAATTTACTTAATAAACCAAACGTAACACTTTATATAAAAAATCGAGATGTTACAAATATGATGCATTCAAAATTACAATGACCAACTGTAAACATTGAAGAAAACGAACACATATACATGACCTTAGTATAACAATCATACCGAATCTATGAATCGTTATGAAAAAACATTCAAAAAAACCTAAACTTTACTAAAACTGAGAAATATAAAACATAAAACTTACCTTCATCACTACATAAACCATATGAATGTTCGCCAACATGGTTGACTTCAGAGCAATATTTTTCCGGTGATGCAAGTCCACATCCAACATCGGTTATAATATCCCCATGGTCAGTAACATCATTAACATAAACCTCGTTCGACGAACATGAATCATCCATCGATACCTTCTTCTATTCGACAATGATTTTTTCAAAAACTGCTTTCAATTAGTATGAATGCTAGAAATGCTGGAAATTATGAAATGTGAACAGTTTTGGCCATACTTAATTCATGATTGAATCCCTACAAATACGTGGATTACTATAATTAAGATATTATTAATATAAAATCAATAAAAAATTAATAATAAAATTACATGATAGCCCTTCCGTGCAATTATTAATTAATTCTTGAAAATTAGGAAAATATTCAAAATGAATAGATAGGAAGTGGTTTGCATAGTTTGTGGGAATTAACTGGTTTGTAAAAGATATGCATCCATATTTAGAGAACAGTGCCTATTTAGAAGAACACGAGAACGAACAAATCATTAGTGATTTTACATTAACGCACAAAAAAAGTACTTTGGCCGCGACTTCAAGTTCAGGTGGTTTTTTGCGCATTAATGTAAAATCACTAATTATTTTGTTCGTTCTCGTGTTCTTTTAAATAGTTATTGTTCTCCTTTAATCCTCCCGCACACACTCTCTCTCTCTCTCTCTCTCTATATATATATATATGTATGGTTATCCAATGGAGAACTTATTCATTTGTGATAACTGTGAGATTCAATGTCAACCTCTCATTATTAATAATCAATGGTTAATATTAATAATGTTAATTTCAGTAATTATCCATTATTTTTCAAAAATTTAAATTTATGGATAATATTTAAGGGTAACATAGTCTTTTAAATTCATGGATAATATTTTGATAAGTATCCTTTTTAATGGATAGTGTATTGGTAATTATCCTCTTTTCTCTCTTCTCTCTCAAGCGAACGTTACCAGTTTCAAATTCATATCTCTTGTTATATATTACCGCTTTATATACTGAAACACCCTAAAATTCACGATAAATTTAAACCTTAAATTATCAGAATTTACCATCACAAAACCAAAAGCACAACTCTGGTATTCCTCGACACTCATCCCTTTGTATCCCATCCCGAGCTAGCACCTGGTAAGAAAATTGAATTTGAAACGATTAGGCTTACGCCTAGTGAGAACATCCAAATTTCAAATCAAAAACTTTAAAAGCTTTGAACCCAACATTGTAGCAAAGCGATTACATTAACCTGGTCCCAACTTTCTTACCGAACCCATAACATTTTTCGATGACGGGAATCATACCTGATTCCATGAGTATGACAACACCAAATATGTTATAGCATCATATTCGTGAGCGCCACTACGAATCACCACGGATTCTAGTTTATCGATCATGTCTAAGAACTTACAATCAATCGCCATAACTTTTTCTTGGAATGTAAGCAGAAATAGCACTTATATATTACCTATTTCTAATCCACCGAAAGCAAACGGAAACAACAATTATACTTTGTCTATCTCACGTTTCCATGTCTCAATTACGAATAGCAATTATACTTTGCCTATTCCATTATTTCGACATGAATATCAATTCTACTTTGCCTATTCAATCATTTCAACATGAATAGCAATTCTACTTTGCCTATTCAATCATTTCTACATGAATAGAAATTCTACTTTGCCTATTCAATCATTTTTACATGAATAGCAATTCTACTTTGCCTATTCAATCATTTCAACATGAATAGCAATTCTACTTTTCCTATTCAATCATTTCTACATGAATAGCAATTCTACCTTGCCTATTCAATCATTTCAACATGAATAGCAATTCTACGTTGCCTATTCAATCATTTATACATGAATAGCAATTCTACTTTGCCTATCCAATCATTTCAACATGAATAGCAATTCTACCTTGCCTATTCAATCATTTCTACATGAATAGCAATTCTAATTTGCCTATTCAATCATTTCTACATGAATAGCAATTCTACCTTGCTTATTCAATTATTCGATATGAATAACAATTCTACTTTGCCTATTCATTACATTCAACATGAATAGCAATTCTACTTTGCCTATTCATTAGATTCAATATGAATAGCAATTCTACTTTGCCTATTCATTACATTTCCTAGTTTATGAGTATCAACTCAAAGCACATACAACTCATCTCATATCTACACAATCGAGTTATATTTGTGTTCGTACTGATAAATGATTAATATACTTTTCATATTCAGAAAACACTTAATTATGAAAAGACCTTATACAATGAGTTATCCGGTTACAATATTAATATGGAACATTATTCATCTGGAAAACACTATTCATTCGAAAACACTATTCATCTAGAAACACTATTCATCAGGAAACACTATTCTCCCGGAAACACTATTCATCCGAAAACACTATTCATTCGGAATCACTATTCACCCGGAATCACTATTCATCCGGGAACACTATTCATCCAGAATCACTATCCGGAACATTCCCGAATCCGGCACAATCCGGAACTACCCGGAACCCAAATGAGACCGGATCCCAAATCCATTCTGGATCCTATCGCATAATGGATCCCCTCAATTCCGGATCCTATCACATACCGGATCCTACTCAATTTCGGATCTCATCACATACCGGATCCTACTCAATTCCGGATCTCATCACATACCGAATCCTACTCAATTCTAGGACGTCGAATTGTACATCGATTTTACCTTTAAAAACTCATCTATGTTCAATTTACTGGTCGATTCAATCTCAATACATATTTACCAAATCATTCAAACAGTTTGCTACAAATATCTTACTCAATTTCAATTAAAATCATTTGGAAGAAGATGAACTCACCTTAGGTTAAGAACTCGAACACATACTGCAGTTCCAATCGATTCCCGTTCAACTTTTCACACCAATAATCAGAACCTAATCAAAAATCAGTTGAATCTGATTATCAATTCCTGAAGGATTGAATTGCATATCATAATCGAACTCTTACCGGAGCAAATTTTGGATATCTTTCTCTCTCTCTCAGTCTTCTTTAGAAACCGACTCCAAAATCAAATTGAGATATTTTCTCAATCAGAGCCGACTCCAACCTTTAATACATACTCAACTTTCAACAATTGACAAAATCCACCTCCAAGTTCAAGTTCCACAATTTACTTGAACTTTGAGTCAATTACAAATTCAACCTTATCGTCAATCCATTTAAAATAATATTTCCATTATCTTAAACATTCTTTCTAAAAATTATGGGAATTTCGGGGTGTTACAAATCTCCCCAACTTGAAAGTGATTTCGTCCTCGAAATCAAAGTCAGGTAAATAGAGGAGGATATTTATTCTTCATATCCTCTTCAGCTTTACAAGTCACATTGGCACCTCTATGATGTTTCCACGGTGATACCTTTAACATTACTTGCTCCCCAACTTGGAAACAACATGATATTCTATTGGCCTCTTTTGGTTATTAATCGAAGCTTTACTTATCCAACCTCTATTCCTTGATTAGAATCCAAATCAAAATTCCCAGTAAACTTATTTCCAAAAAGTGGTTACCAGGAGACAAACTAGTCCAGACTCGGGTTGGGTCACAACCACCATTGAAAACTAGCCTTTTGATATGTTACAGGCGACGACCTTTCCCCACCCTCTTTCACCAGTTACAACGACCATCCTCACTCTCTTTACCGTCTATGATGGCCTCCCATATATTCCTTAACGTCTTCGATGGCCTCCCTTTATTGACATCGACTTCAACGATTTCCCCTCTCCCCGTCGATGTAGCACCGCATATGACACCCATATCTCGACGATGCATCACAACACATATCTCGATAATGCATCACAACATAGATCTTGCTGAGGATTTCGACAATGGGTTGTCAAATCACATTATGCCTATGGGTTTTATATAGTACATCACATTATATCACAGTGCCTTTACTAAATGTATCACAACAATGTATCACCTGTTTGGATATAACAGTGTACCACATAGTGTATCTTAGGGTATCACGATGGGTTTCAGTCGATATCAGTGTATTACATCAAGTATCTGAGGGTATCACAGTGGATATCAGTCGATATCACAGTGTATTACATCGTCTATCATATGGTATCAGAGTGGGTATCACACTATATCCAATGGAATGTTCACGGGAGAGGGTAGAGGCGAGAGGAGAGATAAATTTTCTAAAATACCTAAAATGTCCTATATTTAAATTTGGGAAAATTGCATCTAAATGGAACAAACTTTGACCTGATTCCTATTTTGGGGAACCAACTTTCAAAGTTATCATTTTAGGGTCTCGAGCAAACTTTTTATTTATTTAAGGGTCTGGTTTACCTGATTACCTACTAATGATGACATGGCTCAGGTCAATGCCAACTAGTATACCATGTCAGATTTAAAACTTAATAATAAATCTGACTTGGCTAATTATGACATGGCAAAAAAATGTTTGATAACTAAAAAATCTCGAATTCTTAGTGACAACTGAATCACGGTTTTCTTCTTTGAAGCATAGCTTTCCTTTTTAACTTTCTTCATATTCTAACCTAACACAACTTTTCCTAATGTATGAAAAGATGCTGGAAAAAAAAACGATATAATATTCACAATTTTGTTCACGAATCACAATTAAAACTGCTAGATTTCTTCAAGTTTCTTGTGGTTTTGTATATCATATCTAGAGGAACAAAAATAGTCATTCACGGATTGGTAATTGTCCACAAGTTCTCACAACATTCATGTGAAGGAAAACGATGGCAGAGGACACAATGTGGGAAGACGACAACGGCGGATGAGGCGCTGGGGAGGACGACGACGAAGAAGACGATGGGAGAAGACAACGGCGGCGGAGGCGATGGCAGAGGACGACGATGGGGAGGACAACGACGGCGAAGGAGACGATGGGAGAGGACAACGGCGGCGGAGGTGATGGCAGAGGATGGAGGCGGCGGAGGAGGCGATGGTGGAAGACGACAACGATGCTGGAGGAAGCACCGGTGATGCTGGAGGATGGCGATGATGTGGGTGATGTAAATCAAAAGAAAGGGTGGATGAATGGAGGTTGGATGCGGCGATGAAGGAAAAGAAGAAATAGGGTTTCTTTTCTTCATTGAGTTTTAATAGCCAATGACATGTAAATGATGTGGATTTTAAAATATCCATGTAAGCTTTTTCATATTATTTTTTTGCCACATCATCTAAAATTAACCGGTTACCTGATTAATAGGTAAACCAGACCCTTAAATAAATAAAAAGTTTGATTCAGACCCTTAAATTATAACTTTAAAAGTTGGTTCCCTAAAATAGGAATCAGGTCAAAGTTTATTCCATTTAGATGCAATTTTCCCTTTAAATTTTAAGTCAAAGTTACCGAATATATAAATTTCCTAACTTATCCTTTAATTTATGGTTGAGATTGGATCTCACAGTTATCACAAATTATTCACTTCTCCTTTGATTCCTTGAATAACCCCCTTATATATGTATGTATGTATGTATGTACACACCACTGGTCGGCAACGACAAGGGACCCAAGTAGAATATTATATTATTTTTAATTTTTGTTAAAGAAAATAAAAAGAAACAGTAAAAGATCAAAGTAAACCTCCTTTTAACACAAAAGTTTTAATAGAATTTTTATGAGCGACCAAGGACATAACAAAATGAATACCATAATAAATGGAGTTTAAGGAGTAATTATCACCAAAACAGAAGATCAATTTCATAATTCACTCTCAATAGTATAAATGACTTTGATACAACAAATCAAACAAATACTTGGGTGGTGTTTGGTTCACAAAATATTTTTAGATGAAATGAATCTCTCAAATGAATTTGACTTTGAAGAAAATGAAATGAAATATTGAAGGTTTGACCACCTGCTTCGTTGATAGAAGAATTAGAATGAAATTTGTTTAAGAAATTGGAATATATTTGTTGGTTCACAAAATACACTTTTGAAATTAGAATGACATGTTGGTAAATCATAAATGACCAAAATACTGTTTTTTTTTGATAATTTTAAGTTTTTAAAACTGAAAATGTTTTAATATAATAATCATTTAATGTATAAAATAATATAAAATACACAACCGATATATAACCATAACTCGAGCAAACAGACACAAACTTAAATGAAAAGTTTGTTGTATCCAATCCATACTAGAAATCGAGCAAACAGATGCAAACATAAATTAAGTAGAAAGAATTCGAGCAAACATAACCCGAAATCTAAATAAAAAAACGTGTAAACATAAATAAAGCAAACAAGGGTGGTAGATGCAAATATTAAACTGATGAAGGGCTATTTTTGTAAATGTTCCAAGAATTCAAAAAGTTTTTCTCGCACAGGTAACCGAAGCATCCACTCACATCCAACCGTCCAAATAACTTCCCCCTTAACGTCATACACCAGTATTCACCGTTGGATCTAAATTTAGGGGTTTAGCAATCCCCCTCTTCAAACCCGCCCACACTCTTCTACCCTCTCCACTGTTTCCCAACCCACGCATTTCTCCCCTCCACCGCCGGCGATCACTCTAGTCTCTAAGGTTTGATTTCTTTCCCCCATGTTTTTTTTGTTTACTTTCTTGTTTTCGAGAAATTGTCAGTTAGGGTTTAGTATCATTCCCCTGTAAATCATCGCATCTCTCCCAATTTGTAACAAATGAAAATTGCCCAACTAAAACCTAGAGGCTTTGATGTTCAAATTCAAGTTGAATATTTGTTTTGTTTTGTTTATTCATCGTCGTGCTCATTCTGGATACAAGGAAAAATGGCGATTGTTTCCGTTATTTTGTTTGTTTAATATTCCCAAGAAATTTACATTAATATTGGTTTTAATTTATTATGATTTTATGTCGTGTATGGTTTTTGGTGTGTTTCTAAAAAGTGTGCACCAATTATAGGTCTTACTTTGTCTCCTTAGAATCTTGTTCTTTCTATCCACAGAGAATCGCATATTTTCCCTGAAATTGACATCTTTTAAGCATAAAAATTCACTTTATATTCCAAGTCTTTTTGATGATTTTGAAATTTATTTCTTTATAGTGATTTCTTTCAGGTGATATTTACATTTATTTGAAGATTGATATGCCTGGAGACAAGCAAATTGCGCAGTGTATCCTTTCCCTATTGTCTTTATTAGTACCATACTGTGCTTAGGTTTTAATTAAGGATTTTAAAACTGTTCAGCCTGTTGATTAAAGATTTTAGGATTGTCAGAACTGAGAATCATTTGAGTCTGTTTTGTTCATGATTTTTATAACATTTGGTGATTGCATTCTTTCTGAATTCTGATATTAGGGTTCTTTTATCATTTTTAGCTTATTGGGAATGCAGAAATGGCACGTTTTATTTAGTTAAAACAAATAGAGATGATACTTTTTGAATCATATGGTTTATTTATCAATTAATTTCCATGATCAACTTTGCTCGCTGTCATTTTATTATATGATTTGCTTAACTATCTATATCAGCTGAACCAGTAGCTTCTGGGTTGAAGTCCGATCCCCGCACTAAAATGGATGATCAAAATCCGGTGCGACAATTTTTCCAACTTCTAGTAATTGCATTGTATTGATTTATTCATAATGTTCTTAAAATGTTATATTAACTGGATACATTAGAAAACCAAAATTTAGCATTCTCTTTCTTGTTTTCATATTCCTTTTCGAGTGTTCATCTTATGATCTACTTTTTTGCATTTTTTTGTGCAACTCATATCTATTTTTCCACACAGGTTAATGTATCAATGTTGTCTTCTATTTTCTTGTCAATTGATGCATGAAACACATTTAACTGTCAAAATTTTGTTTTTTTTTGTTTTTTGTTTCAGGGCTCCAGAAAAGATGGCTTAGGTTCGGGCGTGGCCCCACAATTTTCAGGTGTTCCTGTTTCTTCTGCAAAAGGTGGGGTTGCCACTAAGCCAGCTGCTGAACCAGGTGTTCACTATCCTCCTACTAGCTGTTATGATTATCAGTATCCAGGTTAGAAACTGCATTGTTGATAAGTAATGTTACTTGGTATTACATAACTTTATCCTAAAATTAATATGAATCTGCAATTCTGCATAAAGTAAGTTGTTTGTTTCTTTCAAGATTATGATAGATAGTTTTTTTTAATTTTTTTATTATTTAAATGTTTTTGTTAAGAAAGCAAAGTTGTTAATTATAATTTATTACAGGACATAATGGAACTTATGGTCAATTGGATGGTTCTGGTCAACTTACTTCTGGTGGGGGTGCTTACACAGACAGTGGTTCACTTCTCTATTATATGCCTAGCTATAATCCTTATGCTACTGGAACTTATGTGGGTGTTGATGGGCAACAACCCTACTTTTCTTCATCGGAAGGCATGCCATGCTATTCATGGAATTCCACATACTCTGGAGATGCAACAAACAGAAATGGTACAAAATCAAACGGGATGAAATCCAATGATTTTAACTCCAAAAGAACCATGAATGCTTATACTGGAAAATCACCAAATTACCCTTTGGATATGAAATCTCGACAACAACAATCCACTTCTAGTATCAATAAGTCGATTTTACAGTCACAGCAGCAGCATCTCAGGGCGCTGAATAAGGTAATCTAATAATAATATTTAAAATGCAATCTTGACCCATTAATATGAAATTGTTAATTTGTGTTTGTTGTTCAGTTGGGTTCTGCTTACCAGTCTGGGGGACTTGCAAAGGGATATCAACCATCTGGGAATTTTTCATCAATGGCTTACCAAAACCAAGGGCTTTTTTCAAACTATTCTACGAACTATGCTTCTGGTGCTAGGGTTTGGAATGAAAACGATAGATACAAATCAAGGGAAAAGTCTTATATGAATGGAGAATCTGAAGAATTAACTCGTGGTCCCAGGGCTCAGACCATTAATTTGCGTCTTGAGGATGAGAAGATGGGATTATCGTACAAAAGTGATAAATACAATCTTGAAGAGTTTCAGATCAAATACGATAATGCCAAGTTTTATGTGATCAAATCATACAGTGAAGATGATGTTCACAAGTGCATTAAGTATGATGTTTGGTCAAGTACGCCCAATGGCAATAAGAAATTAGATGTGGCCTTTCGTGATGCTGATGGAAAAACTAATATTTTTCTCTTCTTCTCAGTAAGCCAGCTTAGCATACATTTCTGATGAGTTGAGTTTGGTTTTTCGTTATTATTAATTTATTTACGTTTGTTTTCCAGGTTAATGGTAGTGGGCAGTTTGTGGGTGTTGCTGAAATGATCGGGCCTGTTGATTATGAAAAGAATATGGATTTTTGGCAGCTTGATAAATGGAACGGGTTTTTCCCGGTTAAGTGGCACATTGTTAAAGATGTTCCTAACACACAGCTGCGGCACATAATTCTTGAAAACAATGATAATCGGCCTGTTACATACACCAGAGACACTCAAGAGGTACCTTTCTTTCTTTCTTTTTCTAGCAAACTTAAGGTTGACCTAAAAAGTGGTATTTATAATTAAAACATGAAATATGTATGTGTTCAGGTTGGTCTAAAACAAGGTTTGGAGATGCTTGAAATATTCAAGAGCTACTCAGCAAAGACATCTTTGTTAGACGATTTAAGCTTTTATGAGAACCGGGAGAAGGTTCTTAAAGCTAAAAGGATTAGTAAGGCTGCTTTTCAAACAGAGGTAATATATAAAACTGTTTTTTTTTTTGTAAAAATGCAATGATGTTTTGTGGGATGTATTTGAGTAATGGTTACTTGGTATTTGCAGAAGAATCCTAATACAAAATTAGGAGAAAGGACAATTGGGGAAGGATTGAACGATGCAACTTCATCTCTCATCAATCTTACTCGGAATCTATCTTTAAATTCTAATTCACTGAAGGCAAGTGTCGGGGATAAATCATCTGCGCCATAGATTGAATTGAATTGATGGTGGTAGTTTGTTTGTAGGATTTTCTTCTATTGGTATTTTGCCTTTAAACATGAAATGTGGTGGTTGGTTTTTCAGGAGTAGGGATTGAAATCATTTGTGGTTGTTTTTGCCTTGTTTTGCTGTGTTTTTGAGATGTAAAAATCAGGGTTTTCATCTTTTTCCTTTTTGTGAGTCACTTCTTTTTTATGTTTTCTGCAGTTCTTTTAGAGTTGCATCTTTTTCTATTCCTCATGTGGGAAAAGTCTAAAAAAACCCAATGGACTTTTTTGTTTGGAATGATCAAGTCCTTGGACATAGAACAAATAAGTCATTGGACTTGTTAATGAAATCATTAGACTTTTCAGATATATCAAATACATCCTTTAAGATTGTAACTTGCAACCTGTGTAAAAGGTAAAATTATAAATTAAAAGAAGAAAGAAAGAAAGAAAAAACCTAAACTACTTCTTCCTTTTCTGAGATTTGTGGGGGTTTTAAAGTAGCTGCTGCTGCTGCTCCCAATTCCATTAATTAGAAGAAGAAAGGAAAAAAACCCTAAACAACTTGTGAGATCTATGGGGGTTTTGAAGTAGCTTCTGCTGCTCCCAATTCCATTTCGATCTTTCTGTTTTCACATGATTATATCATCAAAGGACCAATAATCTTACCCGGTAGGTGAGTGTGACGAATCTTAGCCAATTTGTTTCATACGATTCCATTTTGGTGGACTAAAATCTTATCCAATAAATAAGTGATAATTTTACTCAATAAGTAAGTGATTAGGTAAACGTCCCCTTAGTCGGGATGTTTGTTTTATATTAAGATCTATCTGGAATAAGATGGGTCAATGTGTGAGCAAATTTGTGATGGCTTATCCAAATCAATCATTCCTAGCTATTGCATAGAAATTAAGTAAAAAACAAACACTGCTCGAGAGAATAAGTCGTTTAGCTGATCAAATTAAGTAAAAAAGACAGACCCTGAAAACCAAAATTATTAATGAAACATCTTGCACATTGTGTTGGGATGGTCAACCGATTTTGGTAGATTACATTCTATGTTTTATGTAACACATTAACTGATTGTGTAATCAACATATTCAAAAAATATGATAGTTTGTTGGGTTTTACCGACTTTTTCCATTATTTTACAATTATAAAAAAGTTTTAGAGGTCATAAGGATGTATCTAACAGGTTTTTGAAAGTCTAAAGATTTATTTAATAGGTTTTAAAAAGTCCAGTGACTTATTTGTTCCAAAAAATTGTCCAATGACTTGATCATTCCAGACAAGAAAGTCCATTGGGTTTTTTTTGGACTTATTTCTAAACACTAGAAAATAACTTTGATATAACTAACTAACTATGGGTGACCCAATGTCTAACGTCTGTATGTGTGTGTATATATATATATTGATCAATGATTTAACAATCATATTAAATCCATAGTGACACATCGGGTTGATCGGAATTTTGAGCACCCCTAATACTTGTATTGATTGATTGAAAATAAAGGTCGTTTTTATTTATTTACTTCCACGATTTAAGTTATTTTTTTATTGTTAATAAAATTGAATTACTTTTACAAATTCATCAAGTTAAACTTGATTGTTAATATTTTTTTTTAATTAATTATGGTATTAAAATCTCGAATTTATGTTTGATTGTCAATCTTTTAAATATGGTTAATTCAAGATTTGATTTGATTACCATATTAAAAAAAGATTTGACTTCATTACATACACACACATATAATTACATAACCCTTTTAACAAAAATCGATCTAAGCATTCAAAGCCACGTACACCTCCATTACTGTAAGTATATTAACTTGTGTAGCTTCTTTAATTTCTTCATCTCCTACAAATTCTAAGAACTCGTGGCCTTTTAACGCAATTCTTATTTTCGTGTTTTTTGTTGCAGATCGAATATGGGGCGCGCGAAACTACGAATGGAGCTCATAACGAAAGAGAAAACCCGAAACACGACTTACCAGAAACGCAAACATGGGATCATAAAAAAAGCTAACGAATTCACCATTCTTTGCGACGTTGACACCGTTATCATCGTCTACCCTCCCAATTCAAACCACCCGGAAATTTGGCCCGAAAACCCTGACCAAATCAAGAAAACAATCGCGTCTTACAAAGCGAAAAAGAGCGAAAGCGGAAAGAGAACTTATGATCTCAATGATTTCTTTCAAGACCGAAAAAAGAAGATAGAAGATGAGCTCGTGAAGGCTCGAAAAAGAAACATGGAAGCCAAGTACTCGACTTGGTTTGATGAGCTTAATGGTTTAACCGAGGGGCAATTGAGACAATTCGCTATTGGGTTGGAAAACAAGGAGACTATTGTGAGAGCTCATCTTGAATTTAAGAAGAGAAGCTTTATTAATATGCAAATGCCGTTTAGGTTCGAGGTTGAAAACAGCCATCCGGGTATGGGTATTCACTATGTGGGGAGTCTTGATCAGGTTCAAGTGGCGAACCACCATTTGGTGAACCATGATGTTGGGTGGTTCAATGATGGAGCAAGTAGCTCGTTTATTCCGTTGAAACGTGAAATGGGTGGGTTCGGTTATCCGGTGATTGATGGTGGGGTGGTTTATGATAACTCGAACCCGTGGGCGTTTCAGCCGCTGATGCAATGCGGTATGATGCCGGAGATGGCATTGCAAGATTCACATGTGAATCAAGATGGGTATGATGGGGTTGGTGATTTTGTGATGGATGATCATCGTGGAAGGTTTATGGGGTAATTAAGTACTTAATTCTTACAATATTCTTAAGCGTTAGAAGTTTCTTGGACATAACGATTTGAATTGTTGACTTGTGTTTGACTATTATTCGTTTTTAGGTTTATTTCCATGTTTTTTGCCATTTTTGTTACTGATAATGGATCTCATCTGGCTTCAATTTGATCTTTGTATGTAATGAATCTTTGCAAAGGTGATCTTTGTTTTTTAAGAGGTGTTGGAGTGTGGAGTCGTATTTCACTTCTGATTGAGTGCTGAAATCTGAATGAACAAGATTGTTTGTTTTGTAAATTGATTAATGTTTAAATCTATTTAAATTGTCTATTTACCAAGTCATATTACCAACCGGATTGATATGGCAAGGACCAAAAATCTTACCCGATAAGAGCGAATGGAAGGACCGAGAGTCTTACCCCGGTAAGTGATGGCGACGACTCTTACCACGGTTAGCGCTTACCAGGTGAATGTTGCATACGAAACCGATTTGGTGAACTAAAATCTTACCCGGTAAGTAAGTGATAGTGTTAAATTTGACCGGTAAGCGCTTACCCGAGTAAGCATTTGATAAACAACCCCTAACTCTTGCTCTTCCAGCTAGGGGTGTACGCGGGTTGGGTTGGGCGGTTTTTGACATTTTTACAACCCAACCCAATTATGGCGGTTTGGAAAATCTCAACCCAACCCAACTCATTCAAAAGTATAACCCAACCCAACCCAACCCTTGCGGGTTGTGGCGGGTTGGTAGTATACATAAAGTTCACGATTGAAATACGACAAATTAAACTAAAAATATACCCAACAAAGTTATTAGTTATTACAATCATTCAAATAGATATTAAAATCCTTAAGTCTTAAACTTCAAAAGCGTAAGTTGTTCATCCTTAACCACAAACCTAGCCACGACTTTTCGATATCTCTCTTTATTAAACGACACCAAAAGCTAAGCAATTTTTGTTTCTTATCACATACACTATCTGAATATTTCTTACATTGGTTTCTTAAGTGATTCCATAAGAATTTGTACCAACTCTTTTTACTATGATAAGCATTGTCTTTTCCACAATAGTTACAAACACACCTAGAGTCTTTTTTCGAAAAATGATCCCAAATGTTTGAAGTTATACCACCCCTTTTCTTACACGTATTTTGTTCATCATTATCTTCATTTTTTTTTGCATATTTAGGAGTATTTCCATTGCTCCTATGCATAGAGTTTAGTATCTAACTTATGATTCTAAGATGTACAAAATACAAAGTTACAACATATAAAAAAATATTGAGTAACTTATGATGCTTGATGCAAATTGCAAAGAGTTTACTATCTAACAACTATGATCCTAAGATACAACCCAATGGTAAGTATTTTAGGCCTCATGATTTATACTAGTTAACAGTTATTAATTTTTTTTTATTTGGGCTGCACCTACAAGTATCGTGTGTGTGTGTATATATATATATAATATTTTTTATTAAAATAAAAAATATTAGCGGCGGGTTGGCGGTTTGGGTTGGGTTGAGTTGAGTTTTTCTAACCCAATTTCAACCCTTATAATTAGCGGTTTGGCGGCTCGGCGGTTCGTCGGGTTGGGTTTAATTGAGTTGTTAGCGGGTTGGGTTGGTCGGGTTTCGCGGGTTGACGGTTTTTTGTACACCCCTACTTCCGGCTGTCAATTTATGATTCCCAAAAAAAAAACTATAACTTGTACCAATTCTGTATAATTATTCCATTTTAAGCTACTGGGTTGTCTATTTCATACAAGTGGTCCAGTATCTTTTAGATATCTTTGTAGATGGATGTTTGGGTACACCAGTTTGAACTTCACTAACCATTTCATTTATTTTGAACTTATTTGGATTTGCCCTGTCATCCACAAATCATTTCAGTTTATAAGCTATCATACTCCTTATGTTCCAAAACATCACACCATTTTCTTTCCTCTCTTCTATAAAAGAGATGTTTTCACTTAACCCTCTGCTTTCTAATCCAGAGAGAAAAGAAAAGAAAAAAAAAACGGATGGAAAAGAAAGGAAAGGAAAACGATTTTTTCATTTGTGTTCTCGAAAGGGAAGGAAAAGGAGGGAAAAGAAAGGAAACGAAAACAATTTTTTAATTTGTGTTCTTGAACAGGAGAGAAAGGAAAGACGTCATTTTTACTAATATACCCTTAAAAATATATATCTTTTATAATGAAAGAACGGGTAGTTTTGCCATTTTAATAAATTTAGAAACTTTTTCTAAATGCTTTTAATTTATTTCCTTCCCTTTCCTCCCACATTCGGGAAGAAAACTTTGAAAGAAAACTTATCATTATTTTCTTTCCGTTTTCTTTCCTTTCTCTCCTAAAAAAGTTTCGAGAACACGAGTTTTTTTTACTTTCCTCTCCTCTTATCATTATTTTCCTTCCGTTTTCTTTCCTTTCTCTCCTAAAAAAGTTTCGAGAACACGAGTTTTTTTTACTTTCCTCTCCTCTTCCCTCTTTTCATTTCCTTTCCTTTGTAAAATGAGTTTCGAGAAGACAGCGTAAAGGAAGTTACAAACTTCGACCATGGACTATAAAATACAATATATATAACCTTAATTTGTTTACCATAACATCTACACTACCATCACATAAGTTTGTAATCATTGATTAGTGTCATTAAGGGGCCGTTTACCTAATCACTTACATAGGTAAGTGCTTACCGGTAAAATTCAACGCTATCACTTACTTTCCGGGTAAGATTTTAGTCCACCAAAATGGCATCGTATGCAACAATTTAGCCAGTAAGTGCTAACCGTGGTAGGAGCCGTCGCACTCACTTACCGGGTAAGACTCCCGGTACTTGCTTTCGCTCTTACCGGGTAAGATTCTTAGTCGTTGCCATATTCATCCGGTAAGCTAATGTGACTTGGTAAGCACTTACCCGGGTAAGCATTTTCTAAACGACCCCTAAGAGTCCATTTCACGTAATTATAATTATATTTTTCCAGCAATCGGTCACATGGAGCAATGGAGGTATGAAAGAAATCTCATAACTACTACCATCTTAAAGACAAATTACTTTTTATGTAATACAAGTAAATTGTTAAATATGGATTTACGATACAATTATATATACTACTTTATAAAAATTGTAAAATGGTTTTTTTTCAAGAGTTGGTTTTTCAAGATTACTATTTATTAAGCATAATGTACAATCTTTTAAGCTGACATCTCCCCCACCTCTCCCACGATCTCTTAAAAATCAAACAAATTCAATTTCTAAGTTAACTTTATACCTTTAGAATTAGTTTTTCAATTTACTTTTAATCCCTTTCTTTTTCATTTTTTATTTTACACCCTTATCGTTTTAATATAAATAATCGTATATGAATTATAATGCATTAAAAAAATACATTTCTTTTTTACAAATTACACTATTGTAATCGTCTCGTCAATATCTTCGAAATGAGCCAAATATTGAATATTTTTGGATTTAATCATGTTATTAAATATCATGAACATGTTCGAATTAATTTGTTTTATATCCCTTACATTATTCATTTTCATTTTACACCCTTATAATATTAAGTTACACTTTATACTCTTAGAATTAGTTATTCAATTTACTTTTAATCTCTTACTTTTTCATTTTTTATTTTACACCGTTATCATATTAACATAAATAATCGTATATGAACAAGAATGAATTAAAAAAATGCATTTTTTTACAAATTATACCATTGTAGTCGTCTCGTCAATACCTTCGAAATGAGCCCAATATTGAATATTTTGGGATTTAATCATATTATTAAATATCATGAACATGTACGAATTAATTTGTTTTATATCCCTTACATTATTCATTTTCATTTTACACTCTTATAATATTAAAAATACATAATCATAGTTTAACTAAAACATATTAATAAATGCATTTTTTACAAATTATAATATTACAATATTTTCGTCAATAATTTCAAAATAAATTTATTATTGAATATTTTTTAAAGTTAATAATATTGTGAAATATCATAAATACGTATCAATATTTTCCAAGAATGACATACTGAGATTTATTTTAAATTTGTACATTTTACGCTTTTATCTATATTTATCTAATATACTCCCTTAAAAATAATTTCATTTACGTTTATTCTTGAATTTTTAAGAAGTACAAATCTCAATACATCATGTACAAGTTTAAAAGCTTTAAAACCTCCAACGTTCAACATGATATTTAAAAATAAAATTATTTTTTATTTTTAAATTACATTTTATACCATTATAGTTAGTTATTTAATTAATTTATATCTCTCCTTCTTTCATTTTTCATGTTACATCTTTATCATATCAACATACATAAACTAAAATACATTAAACAAATATGTTTTTCTTTTTTATAAATTATATCATTATAACCGTTCATCAAAACCTTCAAAATGAGCACAAATGTTATGGGTTTGAAGACCCCACTATCGAACGAATATTTCAAGTTTTTTGACCAATTAACCATATTGACCTTTAATTTTATACATCTGATATGCGATCTAAAAACGAATAAATATGAACATGATACAAAATTATTTTTTTCGAATTCTCGGCTTTAGATTCAAGATATTTCGCGCCGCAACGAGCGCGGGTACGTATCTAGTATATTAGAAATAACGGATATTGAATTTAAAAAAAAACTATTTGAAAGCAACTATCCAATAAGAAATACAAATTTTTATTCAATTTAACCGGTTAAAAACCAAAAAACCCGATTACCAAATAACGAAAAACGGATTAAACCAAACCTTATTTGGTTTGATTGTTGGTTATTATTAAAAGAGTAAACTACAAATTTCGTCCCTGGTGTTTACCAAAATCTTTGAAAGTGGTCCCTAAATTTCAAAAACTGCAAGAATAGTCCTTGGTCTTTAAAAATCGCTTTGAAAGTGGTCCCTGCTCTTTAACTCCGTTAAAAACTCAGTTAAGTCAGGGGTATTTTCGTCTTTTTACATTTTTTTTTGTCTTTTTCTATTAAAATAAAATAAAAATAAAATATTTTATATTTATATATATATATTTTATATTTATATTTTATTTTAATATATATATATATATATACGTATACAGTGCATCGTTTGGCAACCCCGGTGCTTCTCCACCACCATAACTGGTGGTCTTCTCCACCGCCATAACCACCGCCACAATCACCGGCTACCACCACCAGATCTTTCTCTTGTCCGGTGGTCTTCTCCACCGCCATAACCAAATGGAGGATGATGGTCAACAAGTTTCTCACCCAATTCAGCTGTAAAACCATCTGTTGGTGGTGAGGCTATTCCTGTGAGCGGTGAGAATGACACAATCATGGCCGCTAAAACTGCTTTGTCGGGTAAAGATAATTTTGGGAGATTATACAGCCCTGGAAATTCAAGTCACGCGCTTGGCTCTAATGATCGGATGCTAATGCTTTCTGGTAAGCTGCTCTCTTTCTATAACTTTTTTGAAATTTCTTGAGACGATAATACTTGTATTTTAAGTAGCAAATGCAAGAAAATGAAGATTATGGTTTTGGGTGCAGAGGGCAGTCAATGAAAGACCAAAAGAGTGAGGTGAAACATCGATGAATGGCTTTCAAAGGTACCTTACTGTTGTATTCTGGTGTAGTTTAGCTGTTAACTATTTCTCTAGTTATCCACCTAAATAGTAAAATTATATAGTTTATTTCACTCTATGATGCTTATCCACAAGACATCTTTTTGGCCATCTTCAATCAAATCTATCTACCCCCTTCTCCCTTAATTCCCAGTACCCAACAAGATTCGATTATTTTGTCTTCGTGGTAACGGTTCGTATAATTTTATAGTTTCTGTGTGTATTTGAATGAGTTGGTGTTAGTCATATTCAATTTCACATAATGTGGTGGCTGAATGAAGCTAAGAATACCTGTGAGAAACTAAAGCTCAAATTGTTTCTACACTTGTATTGATAAGAATGTTTATTAGCCAAATACAAAAAATACCCTCGCCGGAGAAGGTGATTCTGGAAGCATTCGTTGTGTTCATTTGCAATTAACGCTAATTAGAATCATGGAGAGATTAACGGACATAGTACATTGATGATTATGGTTTAAGCACATTTTAACACCTGGAGTAACTTAATTACAAACTAATTAACAGAACTGTGGAATTGTGAATTTGTACATCCGTTAGTTGTTTAATATGTTGTTGTTTGCATCTTCTGAATTCCACCAATAATGGCTGAATTCTCTATACGTTGATGTATATGTGTTGGTGTGTGCATTTGGTATATATATCTTGTGTGGGTGTGGGTGTGGCTGTGGTTATGGCGGTGGAGAAGACCACCGGAGAAGAGAAAGATCTGGTGGTGGTAGCCGGTGATTGTGGCGGTGGTTATGGCGGTGATGGTGGTGGAGAAGACCACCGGAGAAGACCACCAGTTATAGTGGTGATGATGGTGGAGAAGCATCGGGGTTGCCAAACGATGCACTGTATACGTATATGTATGTATATATATATATATATAAATATAATATAATATATAATATATTTTATTTTTATTTTATTTTAATAGAAAAAGACAAAAAAAAATGTAAAAAGACGAAAATATTCATGACTTAACTGAGTTTTTTTAATGGAGTTAGTGAGCAGGACCACCTTCAAAGCGATTTTTAAAGACCAATGACTATTCTTGCAGTTTTTAAAGTTTAGGAACCACTCTCAAAAATTTTGGTAAACACCATGGACGAAATTTGTAGTTTACTCTTATTAAAAGGCTAAAAATTAATTAACCTAAATCAAAAACAGATTTAATTAGAGGGTGTTTGGGAGTGCTTTTTTAGTCCAAAAGTGTCAAAAGTGCTTATTGACTTATTGCTTTTGGAAAAAGAGTTTTTAAAAAAGTGTTTGGATTAACTTTTGAGATAGGAAAGTGTAAAATGACCAATAAGTCAGGAAAGTGTGACTTCTTGAAAATCACGTTTCCAAGGCAAACTAAAAAGCTGTTTTAAAAGTCCTTTTGCATTTGCCAAACAAGCTTTTTAACTTATTCCCAAACACCCTCAATTAATACCCCAAATAAAGCCCCAGTGGTAATCTCAAATTCAATTGAAATTGACAAACGGTGGACGACGATAAAGTTTTGTGTAAAGCGTTTCAACTCTGTACACAAAACGGAATTCCATCGTCAATCTGTGCCTGTTACAGGTTGATTCTGTGTATACTTGTGGAAGAATCGAGAAGATGCAAACTGCTGCTGTGATTTTGACTCCATCATCTTATTCCTACATCTCTAGACCTCAACAAACTCTTGATACTTGTTCATCTTTCCCATCCTCAACTTCATATTCCACCATCAATCCATTTGCTAAGGTTTTGTAATCCGTCAATCTGCTTGTTTCTATTTCTGGTTGTTATTGTGATAATTAACGACTTTTTGTTCGATTTTGATCCATAGATTACTTCTGGATTCTTGGGCAATCGAATTTCTTATGCCGGAGGCGGTTCAAGTTCATCTAAAATTCGATTTTACCGCCGGAAAGGTATCTAATTTTACATGTTATTGTTCATAAATTCAAACTTTTAGCTGACCTTGTTGTTATTAGAATTTTAAGATACCGAATTTGAGTTTCCATTTCTAGCATAACATAATAAAGTTGGCTACTTTTGAAATTGATAGAGATCATGTATTTGATTAACTTTCTACGACATGGTTTGAACCTTCTAGAAATCCACCATTCCTATTGTTTTATTAACAACAAACATTCATTAAATATATGTTCCACTAGCCTGAAAGGGAAAAAACAATCCAGGATTATCAATATCTCACAGTAACTTAACTGAGATGACTTGGAGGTAGATATGAATCCTCTTAAGCTAAAGTAGATTTCCTGGTTACTTGTGGTTAAAATGACGGTGATGATACATATAACGTAATTTAGCAGAGCAAAGGAAATGGTGCTTAAGAGGATGGTGGACTTATAGCAACAAAGAGTTATCTGGAGAGAAATGTATAATAGAAAATCTATTGCAGCGAGGAAGATATGAAGAGAAAAATAGATCATCCTTTCCGTAGTCTAGCTTCATGTGTGGCACAAAATAGAACGGGATGTGAAGGATTTACTAGGGGCTAGGCACTCTAATCTATGGCTTAACTCACTTTTAGATCACATCTTTAAAATTCTATTTAATCCTGCTTAGCTTAGATGGCTATATCCACTCCTGTTGTATACTCTGGGGGAAACTATTTTAATATCAGATTTTAACATGCCCTATAAATCAAGTGGTTGTCCAACTACATTTATATAATGGACATCTTGTTATACAAGTTGAGCTCTTCTATAACAGGAGTACCAGAGCGCTATATATATAGTACTCTCCCTTGTGCATAACAACCGATGTCATGTCAACCCTACACCTTCCCTTTGATTCTTTCTCCTGCGTTGGTAAACTTTCCAACGCCTGGGCTGATGGGTCGTTCTCTATTAGTTTCCTTGGCCTCTCATTGAGTGTTCTCTTTGCTATTTGAGGGGTGAGGTTCTTCTCAGTTCTCACTGGAAGTGTTCAGCCCATATGATTTAGTGTGGCTCTCTCTCTTAAGCGCTTTAGTTCTTTGTGTTGTATTTATCTATATGAGAAAGAGGGCCTTTTCCATGCATCATTGCGCAAATACGTGCACACACACGCATATACATACATACATATATATATACATACATACATACATATATATATACATATATATATATATATATATATGCATTTAAGGAGAAATGGGGTTGCATGGCTATGAAGCTTACTCTTTAAAAGTGGGAGCTCTATCTCCAGCATTGACGTAAGACATGTCACACATGCCTATTTTTGTCCATCATTCTGTTCCACCTTTTATGTTACAAATTATTCTTTATGATATGAACACGCTTCAGTTATTTAACATAATAGAACATTATGTGCGCTTTTGCTCTCCCATTTATTACATTCAGTAATACATCTATTTTTATTTACTGTCATATGCTCTTCACTCTCCATGCATTGCAATTGTACTATGTAATGATGTTTAGGGAGGGGGCGGGCTCAGGGTGGAGGGCAATAAGAAAATGAGGCCCCATTGAAAATTTCTTATGGGAACAACTGAAAAACGATAAGAGAGAAGCTTTGCAATACCATTTGCCAATAGTCAAATATGCGGCACTTCAATTTGTGCAAATGTGTATATTGATTAATATATAAGAAATGTATTGTTGGACAGACAATCTTGTTACACACACAAACCCAAACCCCTTCCCCTTCTTTTTTATTTATTATTGTTCTTGATAACGAGAGAGGGGATTATAAATTTATAATTGAGGCATCAGATGACGGAAAGAGACAAATGACATTAAATTCACTAGAGTAGAGCTTGTGATCTTTTGTTTCCCGAAAACTTATAGCTTAGATCAATGTTGCATGATGGATTTATTGTTTAAGATTGTTAATAGAATAAGTTGTTAATAGCACGCCTCAGGCGTACCTAGGCTCATAAGGCTCAAGGTCTTGGGATTCTTTTGAAGTCTAGGCTAGGCGTATTCACGAGGCTCACTAAGGCTATGCGCCTTGACCGAGGCGCCAAGTGTCCATATTCCGATTTTGGTTTGTCCCATAATAAATGTTCACTTCAAAAAAATAAGTGCAAACTTCCCCATTCTACTTTTAAAGATGAGATGAAGAAATTAATTACTCTCTATTATTAAGGGTAACACTGTCATTTAGTAAATTAAAGGTGTAATAATTACACTTCTCTAAACTGTGTGCCTTTTTCATTGTGGAAGTATTAAATAGATAAGTCAAACCCTAATATTAAATACCTGATCCTTTGATCCTTAGAACTTCAGGCCTCCTCTATTAATACCCAACCCTTAAAACCTTTCCTCACGGCTCACGCTTTAAACCCTTCTCCCTCAACCGAAGTACCGCTGGTTGCTGGATTAGAGGCTTGTACTTGTTGCATATTTGATAAGATGGGCCTCTGTGTGTGCATATATATCAATATATATATATATTGATAAGATGCACCTCACATTCTGAGGCCCATGCCTCATGCCTGCTAGGGATGAGATCGGGACCGGACCGGTTGGTACCGAAATTTTTTGGGACTAAAAGTAGGACCGAAAACCGAACCGTATGTACCGGTTCGGTTTCGGGACGGGAAAATCGGTACTAGGACCATTTAGGATCGAAAATATGAAAATGTATCAAATGTGTATTAAAACCAATAGGCAATAGCAAACCAAAATATCTTCATAATGTTTCAAAACCAATCCCAAACAATTAAAAGTGCAAAAAATAAAAACTTACTTGAGTTTGATTAGGGGTGGCAATGGGTCAAGTTGGGTTGGGTTTGGGTTCAACCCATTTATTAATTGGGTTAAAAATCCCAACCCAACCCAACCTGTTTAACTAAAAACCCAACCCAACCCGGTACTTAAATGGGTTGGTAGCGGGTTGACATGTTTATGATTTTCTCAACCCAACCTGTTAAATAAATGGGTTGAACCTAGGTTGATCCATGGAGGTGCCGAAATACCGAATCCTGAATTTGTTGATGGTTATGTGGGGGGGGGGGGATTTTTGATAGTGATAATTTTTTTTGGAGAAGATATGGATACTTACGGAGAAGGTTTGGGTATTAGGAGATGATATATCTTGATTAGGAAGAGGTAAGGTTAGTTTATTTAGGAGATGATATATCTTGATTAGGAAAAGATAAGGTTAGTTTATTTAGGAGATGATATGCATACTTAAAGATTTGAAATGACACCGCCTCTTATAATTCCGGTTCGGTTTTGGGTTTTTTGGGGAAAATCCCGTTACCGAATACCGGACCGAATACATGGTATCGGTTCGGGTTCAGTAAGGTACCGATTCGGTTCGGGAAAATGGTCCTCAAGGCTCATCTCTAATGCCTATGACTCGTGCCTAGTCCCCACCCCAGGACCCCTTTGCACCTTGAGTCTTTAACAACTTTGGCTTAGAGTGTGGCTTATGGTGCATGGTCTTGACATGGTACAATAATAGGATAACCTGTGCGTAGTTACTTTAATGTTAAAATAATAATTTTCTCTTCGGCATATAGTAAAAGAGTAAATTCTTACAAGAGCATATTAAGTGACAAGGTGAAGTTGTTGCATCCAGTAGATATGTATCATGATCGTAGTTGTGCAGTTAAGGAAGAAATATTAAGATGTTTAAAATGGCTAGATTTTCTTTGGTGTAATAGAAGTATACCAAAGTTTGGAATGACCATGCAAACACAATTTATTAACATATCAAGTTTTTCTGCTCCCTCTACATTATTAGTAAGAAAACCTGTTTCTGTTGCGAGTATTAAGTTATCTTACCAGAAAGTGGGACAGTCCTGCAATTATTGAATGGTGTTTTGTGCAGTTGTAAAGGCTGTTACAACTCCAGAGTCGGTAGCGGAATTGCCTCTTACTGCAGAATCCATTGAGATGGTACTTGACGAAATTAGACCTTATCTGATTGCGGATGGTGGCAACGTGGCATTACATGAAATTGATGGAAATGTTGTACGCTTAAAGCTACAAGGAGCTTGTGGTTCATGTCCAAGTTCTGTAACCACCATGAAAATGGGCATCGAACGCCGTCTGATGGAGAAAATTCCTGAAATTGTTGCTGTTGAACCAATACCAGATGAAGAAACCGGCCTTGAGCTGAACGAAGAAAACATAGAGAAGGTATATTTTGCACTCCTTGGTGTTTCTCTTCGTAATTACCCACGATGTAGAAAATGTTCATAATGCAGTTTCTTATCCCTGCATTTCAGTGTTTTCTTAACACAATTTCACACATTTGCATTTGGTCAAAAATTGCAAAGTGATTCATTCACGCTAGAATATTTTCACATCTCATGCTCTTTGTGGGGCTGGACAATTTTTTTTTTTCTAACATGCATACAATCGGCAAAGCTCATTCGTACCATTTCACTCGCATCCAACCAAAAACTAGATCGATAAATACAGTATATTGTGATGCAGAGCTTCTGCATCATTGTTTAAATGTATGGCTAAACTTCAATTATTGCACAAGAACATAAGTAAGAGATGTGTGAATTTCCTCATAAAGCAAAAAGGGAAATTGTTTATCTAATTGAAAATAAAATTTGAATAATCTGTAAGAAACGATAACAAAGGTTGAACTTTTTGTATGTTTAAAAAAGTAGCAATATCAGGATATGTTTGTGTTTTGTATATAACTCATCTACTGATCTAGTTTTTTTTTTCTTTTTTTGACATATGGTAGGTTCTTGAAGAAATACGGCCGTATCTTGTTGGGGCAGCAGGTGGGTCTGTGGAACTGGTGTCCATAGAAGAGCCGATAGTAAAAGTACGGTTAACAGGTCCTGCAGCAAGTGTGATGACTGTTAGAGTAGCTGTGACTCAGAAATTACGCGAAAAAATCCCTGTCATTGCAGCGGTTCAACTTTTACAATAGATATGTCCACCTGCATTCCTATCTTTAAAACCATAAGAGAAGCCTGTGTAACATATAGCAGCATGCAGTTGGCATCATGCAATGAACCCTGTACAGTTTCATTTTTCTCCAGGTTTGTCACTGTAATTATTATTTGGGCAGGAGAAGTATAATAGTGTCTTGCCTTTTAATACTCTAGTTTTTGACAGTTTGTGTTTCTGGTGTTTTTATAGCGAAATGGTTGGTTGTATGGTAGTCGATGATTCTCACAAGCAATAGAAATTTGTGGTTATGGGTTCTAGTACTTGTGGTGTTGGTATCTGGTTGGTTTTTGCTGCTAGAATAAGAAAACAATTAGAAGAATCACATTGAACCTCTCCTACCCCTTGATAGTTGTGGCTGTTTTCAGATAGTTTTAACTTACCAAAATTATCTCTAGGTTGTATGATAGAACACCACATTTTGCAGAAAAGGGATCAACTTTGTTTAGAATTACAAGGTTAGCTTTTGTTGTTCACGTTTAACCATCTTACAATGTGGCGAAGGATCGTGTGTGAAGTTGATGTTAACGTGAGAAGTAGATTTGAACCGTTGATCACTTTTAATCAAATGTCCTCCCATGAATTGCGGCTTAGAAGGGTAACATTATTCTTTTTCTTTTTGGGGGGAAGGGTGTCCTAGGCTATGGCTAGACTAATCCTTTGGTAAATTATGACGGTAAGACATCAGCCCTGATTAAACCTCAGTGGCCACAGTTGTTGTAGATGGGATATTCCACCACATCCTCAGGGCTTTAACCAGTACGCCACAACTCTTTATTCTTTAGATAATTAAAAAGTAATAATCACATAATTTTAAAAACAGTGTCTTTAGCAACACCAAGGGAGCATGTAGAAAAGGAACATGGGTTATCTTTGTAGAAATATTGTTTACCACCAAGTTTTTAGCAACACTTTTGCTTCCCACATTTGATTCAATGTAACATTTCTTAATATTTTGTGGTTTATGCTTATAACATTTGATTGACTAATTATTTTACACTCTCAATCTACGAGGCAGACAAACTATACTATGGGGCTGTTTGGTTGGTTTTCCATTAAGTCATGTATGGATAAAGTTGTCTGTGTAGATTAATATCTGTCCAAATAGATTGAGAGTGTTTTGGTTTGTGAGGGTTTTTCATGGATGAAAGGAACGTGTTTTTTAATTGGGAGGGTCAATTTTGGAAGGAAAAAAACTTGGCTTTCTACACAAAGCTCTCCCTAGATTATTGAATAAGTCATTTTCTGTATCATTAAACCACTATCAAACAGTCATATATAGCATTAAGCTGTTAACAAACATGCCCTATCTCTCCGATATAGCTTAAGTCACTGCTTATATACATTGCATCATACAAATACTTTTATTCATTTCATATTGTTTAATTGTAACATTATTGATTGTGACTACACATCTCATTACTAAGATGGCTATATTATATAGACCATAATTTATAAACATAATTAGTTTGTAATATAGTGCTTTCTTTATTTGTCTCCATTTATTTTTTATATTGTATTTAAACAGTTTTCAGTTCAAATTACGTTTAATCTTAAAATACTTGCATGTTATGTGACAAAAAGTTCAATAACCGTGCAATGCGTGAGCAACACACTAGTTTTTTAAAGAGTAAAGAAAATGAGTACAAATGATAAATGTAATTTAATGAAAAATAATTTTGTTTATTAAATCCCTAAATGATAAATATAATTTAATGAATGCATGTTTTTATGATCAATGCTCATGTCATATTAAATAAAGCCTTTATGTGTTAAATTAATGATTTCTTTTAATTATGTGAACAACTTTTTTTATCAAATCAGAATTATTCGTATACTGAAAATATATAAAAAAAGAAAAAGAAAAAGAAAAAGAAAAAGTGATATGATGTATATAAAGGTGAAAATGATAAGAAAATTTGGATTGTTTGTCCTATTCGATTATGGGTTATTCTTTAGGAGGGAGAGTTGGTTTGGGGAGGGATATTGAGGGTGGGGAAGGATTTAGAAAAGTTGGGTATTGCTTATTTAGGTTCCTTTGGTAAAAGGGTAGCTAGTGGTAAGAGCACTTTGTTTGGGATGGATAAGTGGTTGGAGAATTTTAGATTTTGCGATAAGTTTCCTAGGCTTTTTGGATTGAAGGTGACGAGGGGGCTACGGTCCAAAAATAAAGCGGAGAGAAATGATAATTCACGATTGGTGTGGGCGTAGGGTTGGGTGCAACTGTGCAAGATTCTAAAGGGAGATGGTTGAAGCGTTCGAGGAACTATGCTTTTTAGTTCGAAATTCTTCCTTAAATGTGAGTAAGAAAGATTGTTCGGTATTGGTGGCTTGTTGAGGATGACTTATTTTCGGTCGAGGCACTTAGGAAGATGATTGAAAAAAATTAATTGTAGGTCTAGGAACGTCTTATCCCAACGCAATGGGGCGCTCTAACTCCAAAAAAGGCGTGGATCTTCATTTGGCGACTTATATGAGAGAGAGAATTACAGTTAGTGCGGTTCTTCATCACAAAGGGGTGGATCTTCATTCTCTTCTTTGCATGAATGCGACAACGCCGTTGGAATTATTGACAATTGCTTCATAAATTGTTCGACGACTTTTAAATTGTGGAAGAGTATTTTCAATTGGTGGGGAGTGGCGTCTCTAAGCACTAATATCGATTGTAGAGTTGATTGAGTTTGCAAATTCAGAGGCCATAGCGAAGTCAAGACGACTCTTCTGGAAGACGGTAGTTTGGACATCTGATTTGGTGCAATCGTAACAATCAAACTTTCAATGAGTTGTCTAGGCTCCATATTGACCGGCTTTATGCTGTAAAACTTCTCTTTTTCCATTAGATCTCAAAACGTTCCAAAAATTTCAACATCTCATCGGTTAATTGGTGTGAGGGGCAAGTTTTTCTTGGTTAGCTCCTTATCATAGTGTTTTTCTTGAAGTGTATTTTTTTTGGTTTGAGGGTGGTGGTTCTTTTTCTATATATTAAAGATGATCAACTTTCTTTTTATTTCTTTGCTTTTGTTTATTTATTTTTCTACCCTTTCAAAAATAAAATAAAATAAAATAAAATAAAAATACACATTTATTTTTCAAAATTAAATACTTATTTTATAACAATTAAAATAGAATCATAAAACAATGCAACTTCACTTTGAGATGCCAAATTTGAGCAATTGGAAGTTTGCAACCACCAAGAACACTTGATGGACAATCCAGAATAAAGAAGAAAAGAAGTTGAGCAAAATCCCTATTCCCTCCTGTCTCATCGTCATCGATCAGAGGAAAATCACACACGCGTGTGGCATCAGACTACCCTAACACCTCCAGCTGCTGCCACCAAATTCAACTTCTCCACTCGATATCTCCCCCAAAACCCTCTCAATCGAACCCTTCCACGTTCCCACTACTACCAATTTTCAATTTTACCCAAATTCTCTCATCGTTCTCTTTGATATTTATGGTGAACAAATTGGAGTTGTGAAAAGGAAAGCCGCCAAAAGGGGATTTCTAGAATTTGTTCTTGAATGACGTTGCATAGTTGGAGAGATGCCTACAGTGGCATGTCCTCTGATAACATCAAGGGTTTGATTTTAGCATTGTCTTCAAGTTTATTTATTGGTTCCAGCTTTATTATTAAGAAAAAGGGGCTGAAAAAAGCAGGCGCTTCTGGTATTAGGGCAGGTAATTTCACCATTTTTTTGTAAATCATTCTCCAATTACTGACTTCTTTTATCGTGAATTATTAGTGGATGATCTGTTCGTTGCGATTTAATGTATTTTTGCCCATTTGTGGATGGGAATTTGGCCATTTATTCGGCACCTAGGTTATTCAGTTCTTGGGCAGAAGATCGATTATCAATGTTTGTTGCTTCAAATAAGGAATGTTGATACTGAGGGGGTGTTTGGGGTTGCTAAACAACTTATTTTTTTTTATGTAAAGTGTTTATTAACTTATGTGGAGTCAAAACGGAGTTTTATAAAAAGTGTTTGGATTAGCTTATATTGGTACCAAAACGTAATAAGCTAATAAGTTGTTATTTAAGGGTGTTTGAGACTGCTTATACATGTAAAATAACCAAAAAGCTCATAAGTTGTTTCAAATAAGTTGATAATTTAGAATGGAATGACTTATTAAAAGCTGCTTATTAGCAGTGACAAAACGATATAAGCAGTTTTTTTCTCTCTCATCCAAACACTAAAAACTGCTTATCAAAACGAAATAAGTTAATAAGCCCTTTAAATAAGCAATCCCAAACACCCCCTTTAATGACTGACTAATCTATGGTTACTGGGTTTCAGCCAGGGAAGGGGAGTTTGGGCTGTGTGGTTGGTTTTCCATTAAGTCCTGGAGGGATAAAGTTGTCTGTGTGGATTAATTGGTCTGTATAGATTGAAAAGGTTTCTGTTTGGAAGGGTTTTTTCATAGATGGGAGGAGCGTGTGTTTTAATTGGGGAGGTTTGGAAAAAACTTGGCTTTCTGCATGAAGCTCCCCCCTGGAAGCTTACTGACTAAGCCACTTTCTATATCATTAAGCCACTGTCAAAAAGTCATGTATAGCTAACTAAATAAGTTGCGAGTCCCGTTAAACTAATTAAGCTGCTAACAAACAAGTCCTGAGACATTGATTGAAATTATAGCACTATTTTAGCTCAATGACCTTCTCCAAAAGCTCGTTTTGCAAAATGACCCTCTAGTTAATTTGTATGTTTTTTTAAGAATTTAATAATTCTTTAGAGGGATGAATAGCAGGAATTTGGGATCTTGTTTTATATTTGACATTTGCACATTTGGAACAAAAGATGCAATTGGAGCTACACATTAATTTTGCTGTACCACAGGGTTGATACCTTCTGATATTTGAGGTTGTGTTTAGGGTATATCCTTATATCCATTTAGAAAGATGGAACTCCCCCTCCTCTTGCTCACACTATTCTCTATTTATTGTAATAAAGTAATCATTTAGATAGTAAAATATATTTGAATCTTCAAAATAAGAAAACAAATCTAATGTCTTAATTTATGGTGAACTAGTTTATGGTTTATTGAGATATCATGCATTTTATCTATCCTAGCATTACTTTAGATTTTAGGATACATGTGACTCTTATTGCTTCATTATTATATGCTTCTAATTCATGCTTTTAAATTCCCTACTAACAAATTCGACTTTTTTGTTAGGAAGCGGAGGATATTCATACTTATACGAGCCTCTATGGTGGGTAGGCATGATAACAAGTGAGTTTGTTTATTTATTTATTTATTTTTTATCCAATGATATGCATTTGAGTGTATACTCTGAGTATGACATTCTAATTGCCATTCATTGTTTCTACAGTGGTTGTTGGAGAGGTTGCAAATTTTGCAGCCTATGCATTTGCACCAGCTATTCTTGTCACTCCTCTTGGGGCGCTCAGCATTATAATCAGGCAAGATTAAAAAAAATTAGAAAATTTATGTTTAAACTAATTCTTTCCCGCTTTACATGACATATATATATATATATATATATATATATATATATATATATATATATATATATATATATATATATATATATATATATATATAAACATTTATGCTCCATATTGCAGCGCGGTACTTGCACATATCATTTTAAGAGAGAGGCTACATATTTTTGGAGTTCTTGGTTGTGCTTTATGTGTTGTTGGGTCCACAACAATAGTTCTACATGCTCCTCAAGAACGTGCGATTGAATCAGTGGCAGAAGTATGGGATCTTGCTACAGAGCCAGGTCATTATTCTTATTCTGAATTAATTTTAACTGTAAAATTCCGTTTTCTGATACTTTCTATATCTTTTTTGCAGGCTTTGTTCTATATGGAGTAGTGGTGTTGGTAGCTGTTTTTGTACTTGTGTTGCATTATATCCCGTTATATGGTCAGACACATGTAATGTGCTACATTGGAGTTTGTTCGCTAGTAGGTTCTTTGTCGGTATGTGGGTTTTTTATTTTCTTTCATAATTTATTCTATTCACATGTGAATGTGATGCCTCCATTTATCGTAGGTTTTGTGTTTTTACAGGTGATGAGCGTGAAAGCTCTTGGGATTGCTTTGAAGCTTACTTTTTCAGGAATGAATCAACTAGTGTACCCTCAAACATGGGCTTTTACCTTCTGTGTTCTGCTTTGTGTCATTACTCAAATGAATTATTTGAATAAGGTAATAACTTCCCGTAACTTGTAATTTATTTCATGTTAAACTAGCCTCTTGTCTAATGTTTTTTTTGGGTTGAATAATGAATGAGTGCAGGCGCTTGACACCTTCAACACGGCTGTTGTGTCTCCAATATACTATGTTATGTTCACAACTCTTACTATTTTGGCAAGTGTCATCATGTTCAAGGTATCTATCTATCTATCAATCAATATTATTATATACTAAATGATTGATTTCCACTCTTTTTCCCCCTCCTACATAAACAATAAAAAGGAATCATAAATTCTCGATCCCTTGTTCTTTAATCATATTTTTGCAGTGATGATGATATGTGGTCACAGTATTAGTATGTTCTCTTATATTATCTATCTTGTGATTCAGGATTGGGATGGGCAAGATCCTACCCAAATCATAACAGAACTTTGTGGCTTTGTCACCATCCTTTCTGGAACCTTTCTTCTTCATAAAACCAAAGACATGGCTGACGGTATATATATAAAATGCTTCTTTACTTTACTTTACTTTACTTTACTTGCCCTTTCCATTTCCATTTCCATTTCCATGATAATATTATCAATCAAACTCACTCAGCTTATAGACTTGAATATTTTCACCAAATCATTTACATCAACTACAGGTTCGATACGAGTTTCCAAACACATGGATGACGAAGAAGGCATCCCTTTGAGACGACATGATTCTACTAATATGAGGTTGCCATAATTAGTAGTATTTCTTTTTCTTAGTACAAGACCACACTAATATTGGTTTTTTCATTAGTTAGCTTCGGTTTTGGGAACTTTCTTCATGTCGGTTATAGAAACTTCTGCTGCATATTCATTACACGAATGACAAAACACACCTACTTTCCATTATGTATTCTTTTGTTGAGTGACATTGCGATTAGTTTCAAAGGTTGTATCACGTCGTCTTGATATGTATAAACCATCAACTTTACCAAATAGTTTTTTTTTTCACCTTGTGTATTGGTATATTTATGGGATAACGGTTATTGGGTTCGGATATGACAATGATTTGCCTTTCTATTTCTATAATGGTTGTGGGACCAGTTTTGGAAAACACTTTATAGGGTAGTGCAAACACTTGATCCATAATAAAGTTTTTGGTAGGATGTTTGATACTTCTCCATATATCATTTGCACACACTTGTTGATTTTATGGTACTTGGCCTTGGAGGTGACTTGGTGTCAAGGTAGCTCATAGCATGTTTGAACAACTCTATCCCATCCAATTACTATGGTTTGAAAAATCTCTGCCTGATGAAAGTGTTCTAAAAGTATAACCCAACCCAACCCAACCCAACCCAAACCATGTGAGTTGGGTTGGGTTACAACTTTGGGTGCAACCGAACACAAAGTAACGTTGGTATAGTTGAGTTGTTACTCCTTAATAACTCAACTAGCAAGACTTTGAGTTTGCTTACCCGAGGTTACTTCAAGTCTCCAAAACGTTACCTAACGATTTGCTTGAGTCTTAATTTCAGGGGACATGAAATTAGTGGGGAGATGCATGAAAGTTGATCTGAACACTCATGCTAGTATGTTACACTAAAAAAAACAATATATATATATATATATTCTAAAAGCAAGTATCTCAAAATATGTTATGATGTTATAAAATTGTCTAGAATTCATGAGCTAGAGCTTCTACAAAAGGGGGAACAAATAATTTCTCAATCTGTGGAGGTGGCAATTTTGATCTATTTGTAGGTAATATAATCGATGTTATTTTATATTTTATCTTTAACACATAAAATTAATTAAAGGTTCAAGTAGGTCGAAAGTCACCAGAGTGTTTTCACTTCACTTCACTTCACTTGCATTGTATTTATTGTAATAACCTTTGGTAACATATTAATAAATCTCAAAAATAACTAGACAGTTTTACCAATTTTAATTTAGAGTGAGTTACACTAGTCGTCCACGTGGTTTGCTAAATTTTGGATTTGGTCCCTAAAGCAAAATATATACACTGATGGTCCCTAACTTTTCAATTTCACTTCACTGATGGTCCTTCTTCTTAACGTCGTGTTTTAACAGACCTGTCATCCATCACGTGCCCGTCACAAGAGGGGGCAAATCAGTCTTTTTATTTATAACATAGTCGTTCCTTGTTTTAAAACATACCTTGTAAGAAACCAAGTCTGATTTGACGATAGGCAAATGTACACTAGTAGGGTCGTACAACATCAAAAAAATTGGGTCAGGTTGGATCGATAAAGAACCGAAAATTGATTAAGAATATACGAACAAAAAATGGACTATATACCATCATCTCATTCCCAAACTGGGTTGTGAACCGCTCCGCTCTGGTGAAGAAAGAATTGAGAGTGGAGGTCGGTAAGCAACGGTGAGGAAACGACAACGAGAGGCGGCATCACTAAAAGACGTAGAGAGGTGGGTGAACAAAAAGTGACGGGAGAACCCAACATGGATTCTCCCGTTGTCGAACAAGAGGATGGTAAGAGGTTTTCACCTCTTATCACAAAAAGTAAAAAAAAAAAAAGTCTCAAGAACTCTAACGTTTTATTGGTCAAGACATAAGAGGTCAAATAAAATGTTTTTTCACGTAACCAAATAACACCCAAATGACTTCATCAATGTAAAAAGTGGATTTAGATTGGGTACTAAACGAGATTAAATTATGAAAGATTTTTTGTTATAACACTTTAGATTTATTAAAACCATCTCTTGAATGCAGAAAATAGGGAAAAGAAGATGAAATTCTCTGAATTTAAAAAAATATTTCAAAAAGTGAATGTTTAAGAAAGAAAACTAATTTTTTTTTACCAAGTGTCCTCGAAGTTAATTTTCTTTTAAAATAAATATTATTTAATATAATTAATATTGTAATGATTAAAACAAAGCCTTAGAGAGTGAATTTATTTTTTAATTTTGACTTTTGCACTTGAATCTCTTGGAGATATGGTTATGTTGGGTTGACGGGGTTGACGAATTTGAACAACTCAACCTAATGTTTAGTGGTTTGAAGATTTTCGACCCAACATAACCCAACCTAATCCAAATCAAAGTGCGACTTAAGAGCATCTCCAACGTATAAGTTATATATAACTTTGTACTATTTAAAAAGTCTTTGAAGAAGGGTTATTATCATTGGAGAGAATAACTTATTAAAAAACTTTTGTTCAACAACTTATTCAACATCAACCTGTTGTTGGAATAGTAACTATTTTCATTTTACACCCTTTAATTTTTCATTTTATCCATACTTTTAATATAACTTTCATTTTAAACCTTAATACATTTTGATTAATTAATTTAATTCATGGAATATCTATAATAAAACCCAATATATTTTATAACAAAATACGTTATAATATATTCATCGTCTTTCATTTTTTTTAATGAATTGATTTTTGTGTGTCTTTGTCATTATATTTTTGAATCAATGTCAAGTAATTTTTGAGCATCACTTAATGTTTTTAAATATGCGAATTTTCATGTTAAGTAGTTTTTGTTTTCGAAAGATGTGGCGTGAACTTTAAAATGACAAATTAAATTAGGGGCTTTTATAAAACATGTTACATAGATCAAGTAGAATATAATGAAATTGATGAAAAAGCTTTTTGCATTGGAGAAGATTTGTAACAATAAG
Organism: Saussurea involucrata; assembly: GCA_033807775.1. NCBI lineage: Eukaryota > Viridiplantae > Streptophyta > Magnoliopsida > Asterales > Asteraceae > Saussurea > Saussurea involucrata. Next base: position 62,792,667 of record CM066314.1, on the reverse strand, counting down.
TTTTTGTTAAAAAAGTGTTAGTGAAAAACTGATGTGACAAAAGTAAAAAGTCTTTTAATAACTTATGCATTGTAGATGCTCTAACCCAACCTAAACCGTATGGGTTGGTCATGTTGATATTTTAGCACATCAAAATATTATCATAACCTTGAATATGTTGTTTTCTCTACTCATAATTCTATTTCACCATCAATCATTTGATACAACTTAGTTATATTTCTTAAATCTTAAACATATCGCATTTGACTCTTTTTCTCAATTTGCATATATATAAATATATATATATATATTCATTAATATATAGGGGTTAAATCACGTGAGAACCACCAAAAATAGGTTGAGAACCGATCTAAACCGTAATTTGGTTTTGATATCTTAGCCAAAGTCTTCTCGTAATCCGGCAACAGAAATTTCTCCCACGCGGCATCCCATTCCATCACTGATCGGAAAACAGAACACACCAACGATAACCTACACACATCCCTAGGGCTTGTAAGTGCCAACACATTTGCTACGAACCCTTCTGGCAACAATACGAAGAAATTCCCTAAAAGCCCCGCTCGATTTGACCTTCATCACAACCATTTGTTCCCATTTTTAACAACCCCCCATTTCAGCCTACTGTACACCTCATCCAAACTCTAGAAGTTGTTGGATTGTTCTTCATGGGCATCTTCAGAATCCGTATCTCTTAGGATCTCTTGGTGGGTTGGGTCAGAATCAAAATGGTTCATCATCGTTTCCACGGCTTGCTGTTGTTCTCGGATCTCCAAATCTGATGGTCCTATTTCAAGGGTTTCATTGCAAGAAGACAATTGAGGGACGTTGACAACCCAATCCTGGATCGAATAAATAAAACACACAAAAGTGGAGAGGGACTGAGAGGAGTTTCGCCGGAGTCGAGAGGGATGAAAGAAGATCGGAGAAGGAGTTGGAAGAACGATACATTTCGACGATATTGAAAACGAAGAAGGTGGGGGTGTGTGGCAGAGATGAAGGGGATGACACTCAAAATGTTGGGCTAATTGTATTTATATACCCAATATGCCCTTCCTTTTTCTATCTTAAGGCGTTCCGTAGCGGAGCCGGGATGGGCTCGGGATGGGGCTCGGGGTCAGCGGGGATGGGCTACGGCTCGGGGAAGGGATGGAATTCGGGGATGGGATCCCGATCCATCCCGAAGGTTTTTAAAAAAAAAAAATTTAATTAAATTTTTTAAAATTCATGCCGTTGAACGGCTATATTACTAAAAAAAAAATTATTTTTCTCAATTTAATCCCACTATATATTTAACCCTCAACCTCTTATTTCTCACACCTCTCAACCTCTTATTCTCTCAACCTCTTATTTCTCACACCTCTCAAACTCTCTCAAATTCTCTCAACCTCTATATATTAAACAATATGGATTCGCCACAACCCGGTTCACCAACCGCATCATCATCATCCGTAGACACCGACGAGTTGTTTAATTTTTTAATTTTGTATTTTGTAATTTTTATTTTTAATGAATGATATGAATTTTAATTTTTATTATTTATCTTATTTTTATTTATTAAAAAATATATAAATATTTTTATTTTGTTAAATAATTAAATGTATAAATAAAAGAATTAAAATAAATGAGGTGGCAAAAGGGTTTGAGGGAATGGGGTACAGGTGTTTAGGGATCGTTAGGGATCGAGTGAGGGATGAGAGAAAAGTTGATGTGGCGCTGATGTGGACATGGAATCTTTGAAAGATGCCTTCCTGGGGTACTGATGGCCTAATAGCTAATAAATCTTGAAGTTCTAAATTATTACAAAATTGCCATCGTCTGTAATATCCATGGATTGAAATCAATAAACGGCTTGGATTGGTTTTCACAGTTCACAATCTTCTTTAGTTCTCATTTGATTACCGTCCTATATATATATATATATATGTTCACATTAATATATATATATATATATATACTAGTTTAGTACCCGCGCAATGCGGCGGGATGCAATATTCAAATAAATGTAAGCAAAAAATAAAAATAGAAATTACAATCATGCAATATTCATACGGTTTGGGTTTGGTTTATAACTGAAGTCTTTTATGTCTAAATTTTTGTTTAAACAAAATAGAAATTACAATCATGCTTTAATCATATACAATCATCACTCAAAACCTCTCGATAAACCACATTTGATGTGTAAACTCCCTTCGGTTTGAACTTTTTGGTAGGCTTCACTAATATCTGTGAAGTCCAATACCTGTGAACATTGTTCTTGCAAGAATCTTCAAAAGGATGAACCCCAAAAACATGATAAAAGGAGGGGAAATCAAAGAAATTGGAATAACCAGTGGGCACAAAAGCAAGGAGTTAATCTGCAAAGGATTAACAGACCAAAACCTTGTTTTATCTGTGGCAAATTGAATCATCTTGCCAAATACTGTTATTTCAATCCTATTAACCAAAAGAAAAGTTTTCAAAGAAGTTTTCAAAAATCTTCTGGTTATAGGAAACCTGCAAGGAATCATGTGGCTAAGAAACAAGCTAAATCCAAAAGCCACATGAGAAAACAGACTGAAAAGGAATGTGTCAATATGTGGGTCCCCAAAAGCACTAATGTTAGTACTGATACATCAGATAGTACTGCTGACAAGGATAGTGCTGCTAGAAGCAATACTACTGCCAATACTGCTGCTAGCAGTGTTAGTGCTGCTAACTCTGTTAGTGCTGCTAACTCAGTTAGTGCTTCTAACTCAGTTAGTGCTGCTAACTCAGTTAGTGCTGCTAACTCTGTTAGCGCTGCTAACTCTGTTAGTGCTGCTAACTCAGTTAGTGCTGCTAACTCAGTTAGTGCTGCTAACTCTGTTAGTGCTGCTAACTCTGTTAGTGCTGCTAACTCTGTTAGTACTTCTTCCAGTGTTAATACTGCTAACTCAGTTAGTGCTGCTAACACTGTTTGTGCTGCTAAACCCATCATTTTGACAAAGTATTCCAGTACTGCAGTTCCTCAGGTTGAAAAGCTCATTCAAACTAAATGCAAGTATAGTTACTACTGCTAGTGCACAGTTAATACTGCCAATGAGTAGTTAATACTGCCTAGCAGTTAATACTGCTTGTGTAGTTAATACTGCTGTGTAGTTAATACTGCTCAGTCGTTAATACTGCTTAAGTAGTTAATATTGCTCCGTTGTTAATACTGCTTAAGTAGTTAATACTGCTTTGTTGTTAATACTGCTTAAGTAATTAATACTGCCGTGTAGTTAATACTGCCTTGCAGTTAATACTGCCTTGCAGTTAATACTGCTCAGTCGTTAATACTGCTTGTGTCGTTAATACTGCTTTAAAAGAAAAGTTAGGGCTAATACTGCTATAAATACCTCTTTCAGCCCGCCAAAGCTCATAACGTCTCTTTGCATTCACCTTCTCTCTCTCGCTCTGACCCTTTTCTCCCTAGAATCTTTGTGTTTTCTATCCAAATCCTCAGGAAGAACGACGACAATGGAGTTTGTCGATGAGCACAATGAGATAGCAATGCTTCAGAAGCCGAAGCAGGCCGCAGGATTTCACGACATTGTGGATTTTCTCAAATCCACTCATATTTCTTATGCCCTAACGGTGAATCCGACAATCTACATCGAGCATCAGACGCAATTCTGGGCCAATGCCACCGTAGAATCCGAAGATGGACAGAAAGTCATCCAAACAAGGGTATGTGACAAACCCTTGAAAGTTTCAGAAGAACTCATTCGCATCACCCTTCGATTGGATGATGCCTCAGGTATAACTTCTATTTCCAATGAAGAACTATACTCAACTTTACAAAGAATGGGGTATGAAGGTCCCATTGGAGTTTTTAAATTCTACAAGTCAAAGTTTTTCACCCAATGGATAAAAGAAGATTGCAAAATTACGAAAACCAGACCATCATGCATATAAAATGATTACAAGAAATGCTTAGAAACCAAAAAAAAGCACATCTTATAATCTTAATAAGAAAAAGCCCAACAAAACCTCCCAAAAAACCTAATAAAATAAAAGTCTAACTTGAAGAAACCCATCCTAGATAATTGCCAATTGCCATTCAAGTGGCCAAATCTTCTAATATAGCCAAGGAATAATCCATATTCTTTAATTGAAAAAAGCTTTCTGACCGGTAATGCATTATTCACACAGGAAACGAAGCAGCAGAGAGCTTACCAGTGGAGAGAATTATTTTTGCAGCAGGGATGCAAAACTGTGAAAGGAGCAGAGAATTATATAAGAGGTAAAATAAGATTAGAGATAACTATTAAGTTTTTAAATTCTAAAATCTGTTATCCAGGGTATGTATGCATATATCCAAGGTAAAATAAGATTAGAGATAACTATTAACACTAAAATCGCCAGCTTAGTTTTTAAAATTAAAATTAATTTTTTAAGACTTTAAGAATTTCAGCCAAAAATCAATAATATCTTCCTTCCTCCTTCCCAAAAGAATACTATCTTGCTTGAGGTGAAAAGGATAATCAAAAGAAGTATTTACTTATAAACACTTACAAATAAATGTACTTCAACAGTGTCATCCATAAGTAAGAAATTGAAGACTATTTCATAGCCCATAGCTATATGAAACAATTATGAGAACACAAAATATTCATTTGACATCCTTATAGTTTCTCTCTTGAGCACTACAAAGCAACCTCATTTAACTATAAAGTTAGAAAACAGATGCTGTTGATAGATAGAACATTTAAAATGAAAAGTAAAAGAACTGTCTTTTTGAACAACATATCTGGTGTTTAGAATTTGATGCATGATATTAAATGCAAAATATCAATTGTACAGCATTAGAAAGCTCGTTAGAAATATGCCTCAAATTTGTTTTGTGGGTATTTCTGGCTGTAACGTTTGCCAGCAACTGAAAGTAGTCAACAGCAATCAAATGCATTTTAGCAAATAGCAGTTATGAACTTATGGTAACATTATCGACTGTAAGCCACAAAAAGTAACAAAATAGCATTAAGATATCATTATTGTTAGGTTAATCAAACAACAGGATGGATACAGTAATGAATCTGATGTGTACATGCATGATAAACCAATGGCAATTGAAAAAAGCTTTCTGACCGGTAATGCATTATTCACACAGGAAACGAAGCAGCAGAGAGCTTACCAGTGGAGAGAATTATTTTTGCAGCAGGGATGCAAAACTGTGAAAGGAGCAGAGAATTATATAAGAGGTAAAATAAGATTAGAGATAACTATTAAGTTTTTAAATTCTAAAATCTGTTATCCAGGGTACTCTGCTGCTTCGTTTCCTGCATATATCTAGGGTAAAATCGCCAGCTTAGTTTTTAAAATCGCCAGCTTAGTTTTTAAATTCTAAAATCTGTTAGAGATAACTATTAACATTAAAATCGCCAGCTTAGTTTTTAAAAATAAAATTAATTTTTTAAGACTTTAAGACTTTATGCTTTAAAAGATAGTACATTGTGCATTAAAAATTGTTTTTAAGACTTTAAGACTTTCATCCTAAATGCTTTATAAGATAGTATAGATATATATAGGGGTGGTATCGGGTACAAACCAACTAGTTTGTACAAACTCGTACAAACCATACCTAGCTTCATGATTTTGTAAATTTGGCTTCATGAATGTATATATATATATATATATATATATATATATTTTGGCTTCATGAATATATAATTTGGCTTCATGAATATATCATTTGGCATTTTTAGCTAATTTTTTTACAAAAATAAGGGTATTTTAGGGTATTTTTGTAAAAAAATTAGTTAAAAATGCCAAATGATATATTCATGAAGCCAAATTATATATTCATGAAGCCAAAATATATATATATATATATACATTCATGAAGCTATGTATGGTTTGTACGAGTTTGTACAAACTAGTTGGTTTGTATTTGATACCCAGCCTATATATATATATATATATAGAGAGAGAGAGAGAGAGCTTCAAATGTTAACATTTTTTTTATGTAAACCTTGTAAACCAATCTAGGCCATCCGATTTTTTGATCAACGGTTGAGGGATTTTTGAATTTAAAAAATAGGGAAAGGGTATTTTGGGAATAGTTTTTTAGGTATTAAATTTTGGAATCTATTAATTTTGGAATATATTAATTGATTTGAATCAATCTCTATCTCTCTCTCTCACACAAAATCCGGCCACCATCCCCCTCTCTCTCTCTCTCACAAAATTCCGGCCACCATCCCCCTCTCTCTCACACAAAATTCCGGCCACCATGATTCCAAACCACCGGTGAAGAGAGTCAAAAACAATCTCTACACAATGGTTTCATGTGGAAGAAGCTATCCAGTGAGTATAAAGCAGAGAGAGATCATCACGGCTCACCACGACAGATTGTCACCACCACCGTGGGTGCGCCACCACCATCCGTTATCATCACAACCACCGCCCACCACCATTACTGCCACCGCGGCCGTGACCATCACAACCACCTTCGCCGGAGAAGTTGAAATTCCGGCCACCCATCTATATAGAGGGAGCTTCAAAATTCCGGCCACCATGATTCCAAACCACCGGTGAAGAGTCAAAAACAATCTCTACACAATGGTTTCATGTGGAAGAAGCTATCCAGTGAATATAAAGCAGAGAGAGATCATCACGGCTCACCACGACAGATTGTCACCACCATCGTGGGTGCGCCACCACCATCCGTTATCATCACAACCACCGCCCACCACCATTACTGCCACTGCGGCCGTGACCATCACAACCACCTTCGCCGGAGAAGTTGTCCAGAACGTCTCCTATGAAACGTGAAATGTCTCCTATGAAACGTGAAACGTCTCCTATGAAACGTGAAAAAATTATGAAACTCGCCGGTTTCATATTGTTTTTTCTCCTATGAAACGTGAAAAAATTATGAAACTCGCCAGTTTCATATTTTTTTTTATCCTATGAAATGTGAAAATTTCGAAAAAACGGTTTATGAAACTTAAAAAACTCGAACTTATGAAAAAATTGTTTATGAAAAAACTGTTATGAAACTCGAAAAAATTATGAAACTCGCCGGAATTTTGGGGGAGGTCGCCGGATTGGAGATAGCCGGAGTAGGAGGAGGTCGCCGGAGTGTAGGTCGCCAGAGAGAGAGAGAGAGAGAGAGAGAGAGAGAGGTGAAGATAATTGAGAAAATTAAGGAAGTTTGTTAGTTGCTAAAATTATGGATATTTCTAAAATTATGAATTTGGAGAAAAAGACCCAAATACCCTTGGTTTCATTGTTTACATAAAAAAATGTTTACATTTGAAGGAGCCTCTATATATATATATGGGAGGGATCATTTGAAAACCACTCTTAATTTGCAAACAATGCAAACCAATTCCAGCCAATCAGAGAATATCTTTTTTCTTTAATTAATTTTAATTATAAGGGTAAGGTTGTCTTTTTTTATTTTATTTATTTTATTTATGGTAATTATCATCTTACCATTATTTTTGGATTTAGGGTTTAGGAAACAATTAATTTCAAATTTAATTATCATTGTGACCACCTGCAACCCGTCAAATTTTCTTCACACATATATCTCCTATTCCTAAGCTTGCTTCTTCCTGTCCTCCCATGATAAGCTTGCTCCCATGCCTCCTCCATTGAAACCCACTAACCCATCATCCCTCAACCATTGATAAGCTTTCATTAATCTACCCCATCATCCATCCTTCATTGAAACCTAGTAACCCACCACTCCTCTCCTCACTGGAACGAACACCACCATCACTACACCTTATCCTTCCCCTTTCACCACCGAGCACCAACACCAGTTCGTCTCATCCGACATTGAGTATTAACACCTGTTTCGTCCGGATCGATTCAGAAAAGTTGCATCAGAAGGAAATCAACGGTTGTTTCATCTCCGGGTCATCTCCGTTAATCTCCGTTTTCATCAAAACAAACATGTTTATATACGTTTCATCTCCGTTTTATCTCCGTCCATCTCCGTTTCATCGACGTTCATCACCGTTCATCCCCGTTTCATCACATTTTCATCTCCGTTTCATTGACGTTTGTTGGGTCACCAATTTGAAATTGACTCACCGATGTTTCTCCTAAATCTTACTTAGAATATTTTGGATTGGTTCTTTACAATGACTTGTACAAGATAGCAAATGTTCGGTGAAGTCGAAGATCAACCGAAACCAAGCTTGAAGATATTCTCATTTGTGGAAATGATGAATAACCTTCTCAACAAACAACAAGTCATTATCCACCGATGGTCCTCATACATCGGTGGACATCTCCCACCGACCCATCTCTTGGTCGGCCAATGTGAGTCCCACCGATGAAAGCTTCAAATCGGTGGGATCTCAAATGTCTTCACAGATGCCTCTCTCAATTGTTACATATTCCAAAGTACTCACATCGGTGGAATACGATCGGTGGAACTGTCTTGGAAGACACATCAAGAAGATCATTTATTATGGGACAATATCTATTGCCAGGTAAAAGTGACTATTTGTCGTTTTATCTATTATCAGATAAAGTCTCAATCAGCATGGGTATTCTTCCTAGTACCAAGGAAAAAGGTGATAAGGACACATCAACTTTTCAGAAGTCAACACCTACAATTGAATCTGCTGATGACAAGTGTCCTAAGCATTTAATGCTTCTCACAATATAAAAGGAGGAAGAAGCTCCCCATGCAAACTACGTTTTTTGGAAGAATTTCTCAGTGCAAGCATTCTCCATTTCTCAAGAACTTTATATCTTTGATTCTAAGTGTTCAAGTTGTTTTGTTTTCAGTATACTTTGTGAAAGATTGTTAGAATAGTTTTACCTGTTCTTTTCCGCAACAGTCTTTATTTTCTATGTGTAATTCTTGTTGAGAGATTTTTAATAATAGAATTAAATTAAGTGAAAATTTGAGTATTGTATTCACCCCCCCCCCTTCTACAATACTTGTTAAGCCATCTAGGACTAACAAGTGGTATCAGAGCAGAAAGTTTAATTCATAAACTTGATCTGCGATGGCTGCCTCTTCCTCTTCAAACAATGAAATCTCTTTTCAAAACAATTTCTCTGAAAATGGCTCTATAGCCAAACCTCCAAAGTTTAACCCCAACAACTTTGCTATCTGGAAAAGTGGCATGATGCTATTCATGGAAGGAGTGGATACTAGATATCCAACCATTCTCAAAGAGGGACCCATTATCCCTAGAGTCTGGACTCGCTATGAAACGCAGAGGACTGGAAAAGAAATCGCTGATAAAGATAAATTTGATGATTCAGATGATTCTTCTGATGAAGAGAAATCCAAAGCTACTGGTCGCTATATTCTTAAAAACCCTAAGAAATACACTGATGAAGAAAAGCGTTTGGTCTCTCTTGACTCTAAGGTCGGGGCTATTATTGCTCTCTCTCTTCCTGATGAGGTCTATCACTCTCTAGTAAACTTTGAAACTGCTAAAGAAATGTGGACCACATTGTGTGTACTGTACGAAGGTACAGAGGAAGTGAAGAAGAGCAAAAAGATTGCTCTCATCAGAAAGTATGAGCTCTTTGCTCATGAGAAAGGAGAATCTCTCTCCAGTTATTATAATCGTTTTAATAGTCTTCTAAATGATCTGAATTTATTGGGCAGAGTCTATGAAAATGAGGAAGTCTTATGCAAGTTCATGGATTGTCTCCCTGAATTTTGGGAGAACATATGCACTTGCATCAAGACAACCAAGGATCTTGAGTTCATGCCCTTAAATGTCTTGTATGGAACTCTTTTCAACTTTGAACAAACCAAACTACAAAGGAAGTCTTTCATTAAAGAGATAAAAGGCTCTTCTATAGCCCTTGTCAGTGAAACTTCAAAGAAATCTCAAAGTGTTCCCCGAATCACCTATCCTTCATCAGACTCTGACAATGACAGCCAGAACAACTCTACCCACCAAACGGAGACATATCTAAGTGATGCCGATGATGAAGGTGAGGAAACCTCGGTTGAGCAGATGTCTGATGAAATGGCTATGATGGCTGGATTCAAGAACAAGTCTCGTCCTTCTAGCAAATCTAGAACTTTCACAAAACCCTTCTCTTCCACAAAAACCCCCTCTTCTGATAAGTCAAATGTGGAGTGTTTTAATTGTGGTAAGAAAGGACATTTTGCATCTGAGTGCAGGAGTAAGCGTGTTGTAAAATCTAGGACCACATCCTCTGAAAAGTTCTCTTCTAAATATGAGAAACCCAAAAACAACTCCTTCAAATCAACCTTTTCCAGAAAAGGTACTCAACCATCTTCTCAAGATCATCAAGAACGTGCTGAGAAGTACAAGGCCAAGTACAAGAAAGAGAAAGAAAGAAATGAGGGTCTCCTCAGAAAAGGAAAGGGGCTCATGGCAGAAGTTCATGATTGGGAGGAAGAGGAAACTTCTGACAGTGACAAAGATTCTCCCAACATGTGTTTCATGGCCATATCTGAAGATATGGAAGATTCTGAAAAAGCAGTCTCTCCAATGGCTCTGGTGTCAACTTGGTGCTCGACATCATACTCTCAGGTACATCCCTTCAACTCTATGACTGACATTGAAAAGATTGATGCATATGAATCCCTAACTAATGACTTCTACACTATCAAGGATGCCAAGAAAATAAAATCTGTTCAAGTTAAAAATCTCACCTCTCAACTTGAAATTTGTATGTCTAAACTTGAAAAGTTTGAGGAAATCAAAGCTGAGCTTGAGGATCTGAAAACCATAAATCACATTATCTCCAAAGAGAAAACAATATTTTTAAAAGACTAAAAAGAGAACAAGAGACTGTTAGAAAATGGACTAGTTGTTCGAAAAATCTTGAGAGAATTTTTCAAGACCAAATCTCTTGTGAAAATAAGTCTGGCTTAGGTTTTGGAAAAATGGATTGTGAACTTCCTTCTCATACTCTTGCTCCCATCTCAAGTGAGTGGCATGATTCTTCAGAGTCAAGCTCAAGTGACTCTATTTCTTTGAACTCAGATGACCTAAATGAAGCTTTAAAATTCAGAATGTTCATAAAGGCCAAAGAGTCTTCTTCTCAAAACATTGAGGCTCAAGAAGTCTATGATGTTTCAAAACCCATTCATGATCTTTTGAAAGTTTTAACTATTGATGAAGCATCTTCTTCTAATTCAACAACCTCAAAGATTTTCAAAACAGACAATACCACAAATCCTTCTTTAAAGAGAAATCCATCAGACCTTGCAAGAGAACATTTCAAAAACTCTTCAAGAAATCCATCCACCAACTTTGCTCCCACAACTTCTGGTAATGGGATTTTAAGTTTTCCTCCCCTCATCTCTACTTTTGGTCCTAAAGCTATTCAAGTTGATGTCAAAGGGAAAGGAAAAGAAAAGGTGCAAAGACCTAAAAAGACGTTTATCTATAGAAAATGTTACAACTGTGGTGACATTTTTCATCTTGCAAAGGACTGTCCTAAGGATAGAATTGACCGAACCAAAACTAAGGAATCCTCCTCTAACCCCAAAGGACCTACCACCAAATGGGTACCTAGGAACTAATCTGTGTGTGCATGCAGGTTCATGAGCACCATCAAATCTGGTATTTGGATAGTGGGTGATCACGTCACATGACAGGAAACAAATCTCTTCTCATTAACTATGTGTCTGAAAAGGGTCCATTTGTAACATTTGGGGACAATTCTAGAGGCTACACCAAAGGATATGGAACTCTCACCAACGGATCTGTCACCTTCAACAAAGTTGCATTTGTTGAAGGCCTCATGCATAATCTTCTAAGTATAAGTCAGCTATGTGATTTGGGATACAAAGTTATCTTTGAACTTTGTATATGTACAATTGTTGATAAGAATATGAAAGTGGTTCTCTCTGGGAAAAGGATGGAAAATGTCTACATCATAGACATGGGACAAAGAAATGACTCATCCAATGTATGCTTTGTGTCGGATGACATAGCCAAAAGGAACTGGCTGTGGCATAAACGCTTATCTCACCTCAACTTCAAAACTCTTCATAAAATCTCAAACAAAGAGTTGGTGACCGGAATGCCAAAGTTAAATTTTGTCAAAGAAAAACTGTGTGATGCATGTGAAAAAGGGAAGCTCACTAAAACTTCCTTCAAGACCAAGCAATGCTCTTCCATCACTCTTCCTCTTCAAATGCTGCACATGGATCTATGTGGACCAGTCAGCACTCCCAGCCTAGGTGGCGAAAGGTACATTCTTGTAATTGTTGATGAATTTACTAGATATACTTGGGTCTCTTTTCTCAGGTATAAAAGTGATGCAACTGAAGAAATCATCAACTTTGTCAAGAAGAATGAAGTCCTGAATGGACAACTTGTACGATCAGTGAGAAGTGACAATGGCACCGAATTCAGAAACAGTGCTCTAGAAGACTTCTTCAATGAGAAAGGAATTTCTCAAAATTTCTCAGCTGTCAGGACTCCTCAGCAGAATGGAGTAGTGGAAAGGAAAAATAGAACTCTATGTGAGGCTGCAAGGTCAATGCTAAGTGAATCAAATCTTCCCACCTACTTTTGGGCTGAAGCTGTTAATACTGCTTGCTTTACCCAAAATAGGTCGGTGATCTCCAAAAGGCATGATAAGACCCCTTATGAAGTTTTCCATGGTAGAAAACCAAATATAGGTTTTCTTCATGTCTTTGGCTGTGTGTACAATCTCATAAGGAAATGCATTGATGAATCCATCCATGTCAAATTTGATGACCTAAGATCATCATCACTTTCAAATGATGATGATGAGTTACATAGATGGATCTCATCATGCATAGGTGATGCCCCTGTTACTAATCCCACCGATACATCATCCATACCCTTCACTCTTTCTGATCCTTCTTCTTCAAATCACCAAGTTGTGTCACCCTCCGTAGTGACCAACACTACCCCCACCGAAATTGACCATACTTCCACCGAAATTCTCCCTTCCACCGAAATTCATCCTCCCGCCGAAACCTCACCTCCCACTCCAATCATACAAAATCCACCAACACTTCCCTTATCAAGTCTTCCACCACCATTGCCTCCTGCTACTAAATGGACTAAAGATCACCCCATTGATCAAATCATCGGTGATCAACAAGCTGGAGTTCAAACTAGAAGAGGCACTGGAAATATCTGTCGTTATGTGAATTTTCTATCTCTCATAGAACCAAAGAAGATTGATGAAGCCTTAGCTGATCCATGATGGATCATTGCCATGCAAGAGGAACTTTCTCAGTTCACACGAAATAAAGTATGGAGGTTAGTTCCTGATAAGGTTAATTTATTAACCCTATTTTAGCCATTTTTAGTAGGTTTTTATCCTGTTTTATTTGCCCAAAGTCTGTATCCTTTTTATTATCTTTTATCATTTTCTGTGTTCTTTGTGTTCATCATGATTTAATGGTATAATCTGTGTGTTTTGAACTTATTTGGGCATGTTTTGAATTATTTCAGAAATGGGTTGGTCGATACTGCAGTGATGCTATAGGAGTAGATGCTGCAGGAGTGCCAAAGGAGTGCACAGCTGGGCCTTTTTGCAAATCTTTGGGCCGAACAAGCTTTTGAAGACCATGGGCTAGAGTTGACTTTTGGAGGGGACAAGAAGTACATTGGACATCAGTCTCTATCAACAGCTGTTAATTGCTTAATCCCCAATCAACTACCCTATATATATGGATGGATTGCTAACACTTTTCATTACCTCTTGCTACAATTAATTAGTTTATGCTACTTGCTCTCAAATACTTGCTTTCTAGTTGCTAATTATTAGCTTTTGGGTTACAAATTCAGCTTGTGTGTTCATCTCTCGGTTTCAAGTTTAATCAAGTTAATTTCGAAGTAATCCCTTGTGTTGTTATTTACGGTTCATGAAACTTTTGCTCCAAAAATCTCGATAATTTTACAAGTTTGTTACATCTAGTTGTTTTCTCGACTCATCTTGTTTTCCAAGTTACATACTTAATTTCTCAAGAATCTTAATTTTAGTTTGGACATCTTTCCTTCTAAAATTCGGAGTTCTTGATCATTTAAGTTTGTATTCCTAAGTTCCAATGTTTTAAGGTTAAAAACAGTTTTGTGACGTAACTTGTGTGACAAGTTTCCATAACTTGGCAACCAAGTTACCACGCTAGTTTGGTAATTCTTGTTTCCTTGCACTCTTAGTTCTTATATCTGTTTTTACTTTCTTGTTATTAAAATTCCTGCATTTTAATTTCTGTCTTTCCATTTCTGTAATTTACTTTCTTGCAAATTCCTTTCAGTATTTTCCATTTATGTCATTTACATTTCTTACACCTTTCGAAAGAAGAAATCAAGCCATGATGGGCTAATAGCCTGAGCTTGGGGTGTAAAGCAAAGTTTAGATGTAAAATTGTGTGAAAGTAAAGAGGTGTATTGAATATAACATTGTATCTAACTATTTATTTCAAGTGATTGATCTTACATTGAAGATTGCATTTAATTAATTGACAATTAATTTTATGTATGAAAATGCATTAACATTCAGTGTTAAGGTAAAGATTAATTATCTGAAATAATAAGAGAAGACTAATAAATAGTTTTAGTATCTGACAAGTACTATACTCTTACGGGGATGGTAACACTGTGTTGTGCTAGGATTCACGAAGTCTAACATAATTGATATCGTATCGATAGCACGTTGACCAGTGTGTACTCTTGGGAGGTCGTTTGAACCGACAGTTAGTACTGTGGCAGTCCTATAGTACTTGTTGCTACAGGACTGACTGGATGTTATAATATCTCTTTACTGGATCATTTGTTTTCATCTTTATGGAGCTTTGCACCCTGTGCTTCTTCTCTAGAATTGATTTTTAGTTGATAACTCAAACCAACCATCCAAACAAATATGTTTTCGAATTCACCATCTGAAATCAGTTTTTAAAGACTGGACTTTTGAAAAGCTTTCACAAGTTTTCCCTATGGATCAATATCTGGTACTTTTACCATTATTACTTGTTAAGAGACGATAGTAGTTCAAGGTGTATACTTGCACTGAGTTCTATTTTAAGTAAATCTCTAAGGTTGCATAAATCTGTCCAACAATTCCCAGACCTCCAAAGAAGACCATCATTGGAACTAAGTGGGTTTTTCAAAACAAGATGGATGAAGATGGTACAGTCATCAGAAACAAAGCCAAACTGGTAGCTCAGGGATACCGACAGGAAGAAGGCATTTATTATGATGAAACATTTGCCCCTGTTTCCAGACTCGAAGCCATCAGAATCTTTCTTGCTCATGCTGCCCATCAAAACTTTAGAGTCTTTCAGATGGATGTTAAAAGTGCCATCCTCAATGGTGAGCTTGCTGAGGAAGTCTATGTGAAACAACCGCCAGGTTTTGTAGACCCAACACATCTAGACTATGTGTATCGGCTGGACAAGGCTTTGTACGGACTGAAACAACTCTCCTATGAAAACTCCTATGGCACCACCCTTGAAAATTCATGCTGATCCAAATGGTAAATCTATTGATGTAACGAATTATCGAGGGATGATTGGTTCTCTTCTCTATTTAACTGCTAGCAAACCGGACATTATGTTTGCTACTTGTCTTTGTGCCCGTTATCAGGCCAATCCAAAAGAATCTAATTTGGCCGCTGTTAAACGGATTTTCAGGTATCTAAAAGGTACCATGCACCTGGGTCTTTGGTATCCCAAAGACTCAGGCTTTGAACTAATTGGGTATTCAGATTCAGATTATGCAGGTTCCAAAGTTGATAGAAAGAGTACCACAGGTAGCTGCCAACTTCTTGGTGGAAAATTAGTCAGCTGGTCCAGCAAGAAACAAAGCTCAGTTTCAACCTCAACTGCTGAAGCTGAATATGTGGCTGCTGGAAGCTGCTGTGCTCAGATCCTGTGGATGAAAAATCAACTAAGGGACAACAATCAAGTCTACTCAAAGATCCCAATTCTATGTGAAAACTCAAGTGCAATAGCTATTGCAAACAATCCTATTCTACACTCAAGATCAAAACACATAGAGATTAGATATCATTTCATCAGGGACCACGTTTCAAAAGGTGACATTGAGCTGCATTTCATTCCTACTGATCTTCAGCTTGCAGACTTGTTCATAAAACCCTTAGATGAAACCAGGTTCAACTTTCTAATAAGTGAACTTGGAATGTTGTATCTTGATATGTGATTTAATGATGTATAAAAAAAGTGTATAAAGTCGGAGTCTCTCTCACCGACATTGTATATCCATCGGTGACCTTTCTCACCGACTCTCTCGACTCGGTGGACTTCTCTCACCGAAACCTTGTGATACTTTTCATCGGTGACCCCCATCTCACCGACAGACGGGCTCATCGAAACCTTGTGATACTTTCCCCGATGCCATCATCTTACATCATCGGTAAGAATTCCCCACCGATATCATACACACTCCACTTCACCGATTTCTTCAACCACCGACGTCCCAAATCATATCGGTGATCTAAATCCTCGCCGATACATCTACCACTGAAATCCTATAAACACCGACTTTGTCGAATCGGTGTTCTAACTCCTCACCGACATCAGATACCCTCGCCAGTGAGCTCCATCATCTCCGACTCCCTCTTTGTCGGTGGACTCTAAAAAGCCCTATTCACTCACCGAAACCCCTACTGTCGGTGAACTTATCACGATTACCTTTTCCCATCGAAGCTCACTATCATCATCGGTGGCCTCTACCCACCGACCCTTTGTCCATTCTTATCCAACATGGATTCCCATGATTACCTCATCCCTATATCCTATGTGTCAGGTTTGCTTTGACCCTTCATATACCCATTTGCATGAAACCAATTTTTAGCCATATGTTTTCCATCTATCATCATTACCTTTTTAAACTCAATTTAATATTAGTTTAAACCCTCTCATTTCCCACGAAACCGTTGCCGCCTAACACCATTTCAAATTCCAACCTCTATAAATAACCATCTTCTTCTTCATTCTCTTCCTTCGCATACCTGCAACTACCCTCGATCATCTTCTTTCTCACACAAACCTGCAACTATCTACCATCAATGGCTTCCTCCACTTCTTCCAAGGCTACCAAACACACCAAGGTCGTCAAAGAAACACCCACTTGCTTCGAAGATTTGAAGTTCAATCCTTGTAATCATGTGGCAAGGTTTGAATCCGACCCCGCTCATCCGGAATTCGCTACGGTAACCAAGTTCTTAACCTGTTCTCCTCTTCTCCATGTTTTCACCTGCAACCCTAAAATGAGCAAAATTCTCATTGGCAATTTTTGTCTTACCTGCGTATATGACCCATCCAATGAGGCCATTCATGCCTCCATTCTTACTGACGACGAAGGCGATCACGATCTCACCTTTGGTGTGGATGATGTCCGCACTGCTCTCAAGATTGAAGCCTTTTTCGACTACGAAGACATGCACGTCGACAACGCCCATGCAGAGGTGGTAAACACCATTGGGTATGTGCACAAAACTGATGATAAAACCTCCAAATCTACCAAAGGTCCCGGTACCCTTAATAGAAACAAAATGGGAGGTGTCTGGAATTTCTTCTTTGCTCACGTTATCTACTGCCTTTCTCGCAAAACCAGTGGTCAGGATCAGTCTTCTTCATACATCACTAAGCTTGCCCATGCTCTAATCTTTCAAAGGAAAATAGACTTCGCTCAGTATTTTTTCACTGTACTGACTGAAGTCGTAAAACACCCGAAACGATGTCACGTAGCTTATCCACGGTTTATATCGATGATCGTTCAGCACAAGCTCGGTGATGCCTTGGATGCCGATCGGAAGTCCAAGTCTCCCCGATTCAAGTATGATTGGTCCTCTCCAATCGTCGGCCAAAAGACTCTCGATGTGGGTCTGTTGATCCAAACCCTCAGTGATTTGATAATGACCCTCTCTTAAATACTTAGTGAAAATTGTATGTAAACAATATGTATCAGAGTTTCACTATCGCTGATAAGTACTAAGATCTTACAGTACCGCTGATAGGAACTCTCGCTCTTTAAATTAAACATTCAGCGAACACTGTTCACCGTAATGCTCTGAGTCTGTTCAGTCCTTATGGTGATCGCTGATAAGTTAGTTGTTTACTTATGATCCCTGAAGACAAGTTTCACGACAACAAAGGTTCTACGCTGAAGTCGAAGATCAAGCTCAAGAACCAGCGACAAGTCTACTAATGAACTGATGCGGATCAGCGAAGACTCAGATTTGTCCACTCAACGTGAAGTATCAAGTACAAGACTTCAGCTATCGCTGAAGTTTATCATTCGCTGAATAGTGAATGGTAATCGCTGAATCAACGAAATCTGATCATGAAGTCCTCTGTACAAAGTATTTTTGTCTTAACCTCCCTTGCACGCCACCGTACGAAATGTCAGAAAAGAACCTCTGAAAATCTGAAATCGTACAACCACTCTGATACTACACTGTTCATCTTTACGGCTACTAAGGTTGTCAACCAAGGTCAATGACATGCAACCAATCCGCTGATGACACGTGTAAAGTGTATACTGAATTGCATTAAATGCATGCAGTATATAAAGAGATGAACTCACTTCATTTGAAGTAACTTGCTAACTCTGGACAAGTTCAAATCTCTCTCAAGATAGGATTTTATTAGTAATCTCCTTATCTTTCTTAGTGCAAGAAACCTTAGTGTTCCAACTTGTTTAGATTTAGGTTTATCCTTAATCTTGTTTCCGCAACAAGCTGTAAATTGTTAATGATTTATCAATAAACAATTTAGAAAAGTAAAATAGTGTGTTTGTATTCAACCCCCCCCCCTTCTACAAACTTGTATAGGCCTTTCGGGACCAACAAGTGGTATCAGAGCAGATTTGTTTAATCTCATAAACAAGATCTAATCTAAGATATTTCTCTTCCTTGCTATTATCTGAAAATGGCCTCCCACACAAACACAAATTATGTAGACAATGGTTCTCTTGCAAAACCCCCTAGATTTTCCAGAGACAACTTCAACTTGTGGAAAAATAGGATGACACTCTTCTTAGAAGGTGTAGACCCTACTATACCTTACTATCTTGAGAACGGCCCACACATCCCTGTAACAATTGATCCTTTAGTTCCAGCCACTGCAACTAGAGCTGCTATTCCAGAAAGGCTGATTCCTAAAGAAATCCATCAGTGGACCGACGAAGATAAGAAGAAAGTGGCTATAGATACAAAAGCCAGATCCATACTATCCATGGCCCTTCCTGACGAAGTCTACCATTCCGTCATGAACCTGAAATCCTCAAAAGCCATGTGGGACACAATATGTGTTCAGTATGAAGGAACGTCTGAAGTCCAGGATTCAAGAAAGATTAACCTGGTAAGACAATACGAAAGCTTCATTTCTGGTAAGAATGAAACTCTCTCTGAAGTTCACCAATGTTTTAATTGCTTAATTATAGATCTAAAAATGGTTGGTAAGGAATATTCTAACTTTGAAGTGCTGACAAAGTTTTTAGAATGTTTACCTGAAAGCTGGGACAATTATTCCATGTGTCTCAAGCTGTCAAAAGATCTAAGATCAATGACACTTGCTACCTCATATGGCACATTGCTGAATCATGAGCAATCTAGCCATCTTAAGAAGAATCTTGTAAAAGATTCCAAAAGCACCCCTGTTGCTTTACTCTCAGAGGAAGCTTCTACTCAGCGACCCTCGGTCACTATCACTGAGTTAGGAAGCAACTCTGAAAGGTCATCAGATTCTGATTCTTCAGATGATGATGAATCCTTGGCTCTCCTAACTAAAAAGTTCAGGAGATTCGCCAAGAAGAAAATGTTTAGAAA
Organism: Saussurea involucrata; assembly: GCA_033807775.1. Classification (NCBI taxonomy): domain Eukaryota; kingdom Viridiplantae; phylum Streptophyta; class Magnoliopsida; order Asterales; family Asteraceae; genus Saussurea; species Saussurea involucrata. The sequence continues at coordinate 62,772,924 of CM066314.1, read as the reverse complement.
GAACAAACCTCTTTCAATAACTGACAAGCCTAAATCATCAGCTTTTGTTGATAAGGCTACTGCTACTTGTTTCAACTGCGAAAAGACAGGTCATTTCGCTAACGAGTGCAGGTCAAAGAAAATCATGAGACCTTCAGCTTTTACAAAGAAATCCTTTGTTCCAAGGAATAAAGATGACAAATACTCAAAGCTGAAGGAGAAGTATGCAAAGCTGAAAAGCTTTAAGAAGAAAGGAAAAGGCCTGATGGCTGACTATGATTGGGCTGCTTCTGATGAAGAAGCCTCATCATCTGATTCTGAAGATGATGAAGCTAATCAATGTCTCATGGCAAAGATTGAAGAAGAGGAAGAAAGTTCAGACATTCCCTCCACTTCAACATTTGCCATTCAGGTATCACCTTCTTTCTTTACCAATATTGCAAATATTGATGAAGCTGATAGTCTCCGTAAAATCGATCTACTGACTAGAAGTTTATACGAAGCCATGAACGGCAAAGCTGTGGTTGAAAACCAAAATCTTGATCTCGCTGAAAAGCTTAAAAACTGCCACCTTCAAATAGAAAAGCTTTCTAAAATTGAAGATGATTTTAAAGATCAAGTCTATTTAAATCAGCTAGTCAAAATCGAACGAGCAGAAGCTATCGCTGCATTAAAAGCTGAACAAGCTACTGTTGAAGGATGGTGTAATTCTTCAACAAAGATCACTGAGATAATTAAGGCTCAGATTCCTCTGAGTGATAAACGTGGTCTGGGTTATAAATATGATACTCCAAAACCAACCACTGAACGTTCAATGCTTAAATTTGGAACGTTCGTATCCTCAGTCGCTGACACTTCATCATCTCAGTGCTCCTCGTCCATTACACCAATCCCTGAGGAAACTCCTACCTCCTCAAAAGGTAAGGAGAAAATGGTTTATTCAAAACCTACCTCTGTCTCTAAAGACAAAGGTAAAGGAATTGTTATTTATCAAAATCCTCAGAAGGGTACCTTAGTACCTAAGCTGAATGCTTCCAAAGCCTTAGTGATTCATTCATCTGGTTCTAGAAATCAGACCTCTGGATCAGTTCAGCGACCTACTCCTAGACTCAGAGTAGATGTCCTTGGTAAGAAATCTGAAGAACTGAATGTTCGTCCTATTTCAAAAACCAATAGTGTACTTGGTGCTGGTACTTCTAATTCCAAATTAAAAGCTCAGCACTCAAGTGGTCCTAGAACTAATTTTAGTTATAGGAAATGTTATCACTGTGGACTTACCGATCATATTGCAAGTAAGTGTCCCACAGCCACCAAAGCTGATAAGATAGCTAAGGTGAAGATAGCACCCAAGAAGACCAAACCAGTTGCAATTCAGGTCAAGGTGACTCCTACCGCTGAGGTTATGAAATTGACCAAAGTGAAGAAAGACAAAACTGAATCTTCAAATGCTGCGAAGACTGCTGAACCCATTCCAACTACTTCCACTGACAAACGCGTATACATGGTGAAGTGGGTACCCAAGCAAAACTAATCTTCCTTTGTATTGCAGGTTAAGAAGGGTATCTGGTATCTCGATAGTGGATGCTCTAGACACATGACTGGAAAGAAAAGCCTGCTCGCTGAATACAAGGAAGAGAAGGGTCCCTCTGTGACTTTTGGTGGAAATGGAAAAGGACACACCCAAGGGTATGGTGTACTTTCAAATGGTACAACATCCTTCAGAAGAGTCGCATATGTTGAAGGGCTGAAGCATAATCTTCTAAGCATCAGTCAGCTTTGCGACATGGATAACAAAGTGATTTTCACTAAGGAATCCTGCTTTGTCTCTGACAAAAAGGAGAAGATAGCTCTCAGCGGTTATCGTTTGGAAAATGTTTATGTAATAAACATGGACTCAACAACCACTGAGAACTCCTGTTTCTTCTCAAAGGCATCTTCTGATATCAACTGCTATGGCACAAGAGGCTCTCACATCTAAATTTCAAGACACTGAATACTCTTTCCTCCAAAGAGTTAGTCACTGGTCTACCTCAACATTCATACGCCAAAGAGTCTTTATGTTCAGCGTGTGAAAAAGGGAAGCAGACCAAGGCAAGCTTTAAGTCAAAGCAAGTTTCCTCAGTGTCATCTCTTCTACAACTACTCCATATGGATTTGTTTGGCCCCGTTAACAAACAATCCATCGCTGGAAAGAAATATACGCTGGTCATAGTTGATGAATTCTCTCGTTACACATGGGTAATGTTTCTCCGTTCTAAGAGTGACACCCCTGAATAACTCATCACCTTTGTTCGGAAGATGGAAACTCTGAACAATATGACTGTTCGCTCAATAAGGAGTGATCATGAAACTGAATTCAAAAACAGTTCTCTTGATTCCTTCCTTGAGAGCAAGGGTATTTCTCACAACTTTTCGTCATTGAGAACACCACAACAAAATGGAGTCGCTGAAAGAAGAAATAGAACAATTATTGAAGTTGCACGTTCAATGCTCAACGATTCTCACCTGCCTACTCAGTTTTGGGCAGAAGCTGTCAACACTGCTTGTTTTACGCAAAACAGGTCACTGATAGTTAAAAGATTCAAAAAGACAGCCTATGAACTTTTTCATGGGAGAAAGCCTTCAATCAGCTTTCTTCACATCTTTGGATGTCAGTGTTTCATACTGAACAACAGAGATGCCCTTGGAAAGTTTGATCCTAAGGCTGATGATGGAATCTTTCTTGGATACTCCTCAGTTTCCAAAGCCTTCAGTGTCTTCAATCGAAGAAGACAAACTGTAGAAGAAACTATTCACGTCACGTTTGACGAATCCCGTTCAACGAACTCTAAACCGAACGCTGATACAGAAGAACTGAATCAATGGATGTTTTCTCATCTTGGTGATTCAGAAGATATTCCCACTCCTCATGCTCACACCGTAGAAAATGATGGTCCTTCTATCATTCCAAATATGCAAAATAGTGAAGCTGAAACATCTTGGGTCTCAGCTGTTCCTATAAACACTATACCCGCAGTTGATCCAAATGTCTCAAATATTCCATCTATTTCTCAGCAATCAGTGAATGAAGTGGCAAATGCAAACATTCCTCTCTTAGCTGATAATCCAGAAGTAGCTGAAGTCTCATCTTCAGTTTCTCCAGTTCAGACTAAGTCAGCGACGTATGCTCCGGCTCAGCGATGGACTGTAAATCACCCAATCGATCAAATTCTTGGTGATCCCAACGCTGGTATTCAGACTCGTAGAAGTGCAGGTAATATTTGTTTATTTGTTAACTTTATTTCTCTAACTGAACCAAAGAAAATAGATGATGCCCTCAGAGATCCAAACTGGGTCAGCGCTATGCAAGAAGAGCTGACTGAATTCGAAAGAAACAAAGTTTGGAAACTTGTTCGTAGACCAACTGACAAAACGGTGATAGGCACTAAATGGGTCTATCGAAACAAGTTGGACGAACATGGTACTGTAACTCGCAACAAAGCTCGTCTTGTTGCTCAGGGATACAGACAAGAGGAAGGCATAGATTATGACGAAACTTTTGCTCTAGTAGCAAGACTTGAATCTATTCGTCTTTTCTTAGCATATGTTGTACACAAAAACTTCACTGTACATCAGATGGATGTTAAGTCAGCGTTTCTAAATGGAAAGCTGAATGAAGAAGTGTATGTGGAACAACCTCCAGGATTCTCAGATCCTAAGCGTCCAGGTTATGTGTATAAACTGGATAAGGCACTTTATGGCTTAAAGCAAGCTCCACGTGCATGGTATGATACTCTCTCTACTTATCTCCATATTGAAAATTTTGAGCGAGGTAAAATTGACAAAACTTTGTTTTTTAGAAAAGTGAAAGGTCATATCATTTTAGTTCAAATATATGTTGATGACATTATATTTGGTTCTACTAACCCTGAGCTTTGTACTCGTTTCGCTGATAGAATGAAAGATGAGTATAAAATGAGCATGATGGGTGAACTAACATATTTCCTTGGTCTTCAGATTAAGCAAACTGAAAAAGGAACTTTTATAAATCAGGGAAAGTATGTTAAAGATATGCTGAAGAAATTCGACTTAACTGAAAGTTCAGCTATGAAAACCCCTATGGCACCACCGCTGATACTTGATAAGGACACAAGGGGTGTTCCTGTCAATGTCACGCTGTACCGTGGGATGATCGGCTCACTACTGTATCTTACAGCTAGCCGACCCGATATTATGTTTGCAACATGTCTGTGCGCACGATATCAAGCTGAACCTAAGATATCCCATATGAAAGCTGTAAAGCGAATCTTTCGATATCTTAAGGGTACAGCGAATCTAGGTCTTTGGTATCCCAAAGACTCAGGATTCGATCTAACCGCCTATTCAGACAGTGATTTTGCAGGTTGCAAAATGGATAGGAAAAGCACCACAGGAGGATGTCAGCTCCTGGGTGGAAAGCTGGTAAGTTGGACAAGTAAGAAGCAAAACTCAGTGTCCACTTCCACAGCTGAAGCTGAGTATGTAGCCGCTGGAAGCTGCTGTTCTCAAGTCTTGTGGATGAGAAATCAGCTACTAGACTATGATCTTCAGCTCTCCAAAATTCCAATCTATTGCGACAGCACAAGTGCCATCGCTATAGCAAACAATCCAGTGCTACACTCAAAGACAAAACACATAGAAATCAGATATCATTTTATCAGAGATCATGTGATGAATGGTGATATAGAACTTCATTTTATCCCAACTGATTATCAGTTAGCTGATTTGTTTACCAAACCTCTTGATGAGACAAGATTCAACTTTCTCATCAGCGAGCTTGGAATGCTGAACTTTGAAGGATAAAATCTTCAGCGGTTCACATTTAATCAGCGATACATTTATACATTTGTGTATAGCCTTCGGGATAAAATCAACTTATATAATCCATTTCATCATCTTCTCTCTGAATAAACTTGGTTAAACTGATATCCAGGTATGTTTTTCTCTCTCTGACAATCGCATGAAAATGCAAGATTTCAAAATAAATTGCATCGCTGAATATCTCTTCCTTAACAGCGATATTTTGAAAATTTCCTTAAACCTTCACTGATATTTTCTATTCAGTGCTTCATGTTTTTCAAAAGAGTCCCTGAGTTTTTCAAAACCTCAGAGACATCCTAAAAGAATGTGAAAGGACAGTTGTGACGTCATTGCAACGGATAACACTCGGCACGATTTCTTTCTGACACACGTTTGTACGTTTTGTTCAAACTTCCAATCAAATGCAAACACGTGTCCGTGTCATGATGAAAACCTTTTCCCGCTCAAGGTTTTCTCTCTCTAAAAATCCCTATATAAACAACTCTTGGTTTATATTTGTCTTTTACGCGAACAATCTTTCTCCGCAAGAAAAGAATTCTCTGTTGCATTTGTGCTCTCAAAAACCTCAAGAACTGTTCATCATCTTCTTCATCAAAACTTCAAGGTTAATATGTTCTTATTTTTTATCAAATGCGTATAACTTGTTTTCGATCTTCTCTTTGTTTTAACAAGATCAAACAAAAGAACTTTATAAAATAAAATCATTTCTTTCATGGTTTTATGAACACAACCATTTCATGGTTGTTCTTCAAGTTTTAAATCTAAATCTTAAACTTGTTCTTCATTCGTATCCATTTTTCTTTTAGAAACTGGAATACAAGACTTTATGGGTTTTATTTTTTTAAAATCAAGAAAAACCCTAATCTTCATTAAGACATTTTTTGTCTGAATGAAATGGACAAGATTCGAAATATCTTAACGGAAATTTCTTTCCACATTAAGATAATTCTTATTTGTTAACATCTTTGGTTGAACTGATAAAACAGTGATATGGCATCTTCAAAGCTAAATGTTACCGCTGAGTCCATCTCCACTGACTCTGAGGAAATGGAAATCTTCAAAGCCCCCCAGGTTAAGTTCGAGCTGGATCAACTCGATTGGACTAAGGCCAACAACCTCTCAGCTCTTCTCGAGTTTCCTCCTCGGAAGCAAGTATCACATCTGGACGATGCTGTAAGCTTTCTGAAGAACAGCCCCATCTACACAGCCCTGACCATAACACCTCCTGCAGGTACAAATCCCACCTTAAACACTGTAACTAAACCTGAAACTTCTGAGCTTTCCATTGTTCACAAGTACTTATATGTTACAGGTCCTAATTTGGGAGACATCAACGCCTCTCTGGAGTCTGTGGAAACAAAGCTGTCCAGTCTTACCACCACACTCTCCAACAACTCAACAGCTGTAACAAACGCTGGGGAGAATTTGACAAAGCTGACAACGGTGGTGGAGAAGAAAGCTTCCACTGAAGACATCAAGAGTCTTGATAAGACGCTCAGCGATTTTGCCAAGGTGCTCTGTGACATCTACACTGACTACACAAGCCTCAAAACATCAGTTTCGACCATGTCCAGCGAAGTAACAACGCTGAAGACATCGGTTGCAAAACTCGAGGGTGATATGTCAGAGGTCAAGACTGACTTAGGCTCTGTAAAGACCGACGTTAGTTCCATGAAGACGATGATCGAGACGCTGGTAAACAAGGAAAATAGTCCAGCTCCTGCTCCTGCCCCTGTCCCTATTTTGGAATCTTTCACAGAGGAGGATCGCACAGAGCTGAGGAAAATCACGCCTGCTATTTCTGGCCTAGAAGACAGAATATCAAAGCTTGAAGGTTGTGTGAAAATCTCTGGCCCAGAAGACAGAGATAACACCAATGCTGAGTCTGCCCATTCCTCCCCCAGTCATCATGAGAAAGAGGGGGAGAAGAGCGCTGAACATTCCAGGGAGAAAAGCGCTGAAGATCTGAACAAGAGCGCTGAAGACCTTTCCCATGATGAATCCATCAGGGGAGAGATGAATGAAGATCTGACCACTGGACCTCAGGGAGATGAAAACCCTGAGGGAACCGAGAAGCTCGCCTCTGTATCTGAGGGGGAGAAACTCGAAGAAGATGCTGAGGAATCCGAAGCAGAAGAAGATGAAGACATCGACATCCCTGACGACAAACCATCCTTCTCTCCAAGAAAGGATGATGATGATGATGAAGATGACGATGATTTCTTTATCGTCAAACCTGCCCCAAGGATCAAAGCTCTTAAAGGAATCTCAATAAAAGAACCATCAGGGGAGAAGACAAAGACAAAGCCCTCAGCCTCTGGCGTTGAGAAAAGCAAAGACAAAGGCCTCGCTGAAGATGAAAATCTAGCGATCCTATTTGAAAATCCGGTTTGTCAGGTACACTAAAACTTTACTTATATTCCTTCCCTGAACATCTCAACTCAATCAGTTCTCTACTCAAACCTCTCTCCACATCCACATTATTTTTCTATCTTTTCTACCCAAGTTCTTCTACCCAGTTCTTATCTGTAAGATCGCTGCGTTTCAGCTAGTCCTCTCCCCTGTTTGAGGATGTCGCTGAAGGTTCTACTGTTGCGACTTCACAAATAAAGCCAGCTGCTGTTGATGAAATAATCCCAGTCTTGGACTTGATCTCTGAGACTGATGAACCAGAAGAACAACCTCTCTCGCACAATAAGAGACCTTCCTCAGTTCCTCAAAGGCTGAGTGAAGAGGATCAAAAGAGAAGAGAAGAAATAATAAAGCGATTCGAGGATCAGCGAATCATTCTAAGGCCTGATCAACTGCCTTCAGTTCCTCCCAAGTTCAGAATTTCAAAAGCTGAATACCAGGATCACCTTAGAGCTGAACGCCTCATTGCTGAAAGGAAGGAAGCTGAAGAGAAAGACAGAGAATACGCCATCAAGCTCACTCAAGAATCTGTCAAAGACCCCAAGCTGAAGCGTGTTCCCATTCAAATCCAACGAAAGTTGTGGGAAGAAGCCCAGAAGATCGTGGAAAAGAAAACTGAAGTTTCTCAGACCACCTTGATCTGGTGTAAAGAGAAAATTCACTTCAGATATCGTCCAGCGAAGATCAACAAGGTATTCATCTCTGGAAGAACCTCAATCGGAGTACCTATTGTTGACATAAAACTGTTCAGAGAAGATGGCACATCTGAAACCTTTCGCGCTGACACTGTAAAAAGGTATGGTCTCTCTGAATGGCTGGAGATGAGGTTAGCTATCCAACCATCACAATCTAAGTACAAGAATCATTTCGAAAAGCTGATAAACAGACAGATCGACTTGATATCTTCTTGTGTGGATATTCCTCATGTTCCTGATCTAAAGCCGAAAAGAAAAAGAGGCTCTCCAAGGAAGAAACGTCAAGATTCAAACTCAGGACCTGTCATACGAAATGAAACTGGAATTGGTTTCTCTCGCGCTGAAGTGCTTGGTCCTGATCCTGATCTATCTGCCCTTGACATCTCTTTGCCACCATGTGAACTTTTCGTCCCTGGTAAAGTCATCAGTAATCCTTATGGAATATTCTTTCTTGACTACGACGGACGTAAATGCTTTCAACGGATCGCTGAGCTCCCAATCACTCCAATCGAACAGCTCAGAGATCTTATCTACTGGTGTGACTTCAGAAAGGACATTCAGGCACGACACCTAAAACCCTTGATTTTTCAAGAAGCGTTGAATAAAAGAAAACGAGGTATAACGGTTCCTGACTGGATGATTCCCACTGAAAAGACGACCCTTGATGAACTTCTCATTAAGGAAGAACCTTTTGAAAACTGATATAATCTCCTTTTTCTCTATTGTATCAGTTATCCTTCTGTACTTGTAATTTATTTCGCTTGTACTTGTAATCTTTCTGTTCTTCATTGTAACCTGATTCAAAGATTTAAAGAAAGATTTCAGCGAATGTACTTTACTCCATCAGTACTGAAAAGATCCCAGAAAACAGTAAAAGGGACAAATATTTTATGAGTTCTTTTTATCCTTATGTTTTCATTTAATAGCAATTTTCTTTGTTGCTATGTCATAATCAAATAGGGGGAGATTGTTGATCCAAACCCTCAGTGATTTGATAATGACCCTCTCTTAAATACTTAGTGAAAATTGTATGTAAACAATATGTATCAGAGTTTCACTATCGCTGATAAGTACTAAGATCTTACAGTACCGCTGATAGGAACTCTCGCTCTTTAAATTAAACATTCAGCGAACACTGTTCACCATAATGCTCTGAGTCTGTTCAGTCCTTATGGTGATCGCTGATAAGTTAGTTGTTTACTTATGATCCCTGAAGACAAGTTTCACGACAACAAAGGTTCTACGCTGAAGTCGAAGATCAAGCTCAAGAACCAGCGACAAGTCTACTAATGAACTGATGCGGATCAGCGAAGACTCAGATTTGTCCACTCAACGTGAAGTATCAAGTACAAGACTTCAGCTATCGCTGAAGTTTATCATTCGCTGAATAGTGAATGGTAATCGCTGAATCAACGAAAGCTGATCATGAAGTCCTCCGTACAAAGTATTTTTGTCTTAACCTCCCTTGCACGCCACCGTACGAAATGTCAGAAAAGAACCTCCGAAAATCTGAAATCGTACAACCACTCTGATACTACATTGTTCATCTTTACGGCTACTAAGGTTGTCAACCAAGGTCAATGACATGCAACCAATCCGCTGATGACACGTGTAAAGTGTATACTGAATTGCATTAAATGCATGCAGTATATAAAGAGATGAACTCACTTCATTTGAAGTAACTTGCTAACTCTGGACAAGTTCAAATCTCTCTCAAGATAGGATTTTATTAGTAATCTCCTTATCTTTCTTAGTGCAAGAAACCTTAGTGTTCCAACTTGTTTAGATTTAGGTTTATCCTTAATCTTGTTTCCGCAACAAGCTGTAAATTGTTAATGATTTATCAATAAACAATTTAGAAAAGTAAAATAGTGTGTTTGTATTCAACCCCCCTCCCCCCTTCTACAAACTTGTATAGGCCTTTCGGGACCAACAGGGTCCACTTGCCACTTATCTTCATCTACGACCAGGTATGATTTCTTTCGCTCACTCTCCCGAGCTCTTTTGGGGAGACGCGGAAATTCCCGGGTTTAAACACCTGGAAATTCCCGTGGACCCCCCAGCTGTAGTGTCCCCTTCTCCCCGTTCCCGAGTTAAGTCGTGTGGCACCAAAAAGAAACCATCTCGGGCCACCGACACCTCCGTGTCCGCTTCCGAGACTATGCCTCCGAGAGATCCCTCGGAGGCTACCCAAGTCTCAACCCCTTCTCACAAGCGGAGGCACTCCAAAACCCCTCCGAGATCTCCTCTAAAGATGTCAGGATCGAATCTTAACAAGACAATAAACACTTAGAATTCAGAATTAAAGAATCTGCGGAAAAGAACTTTAATTCTCACAATCAAGAACAATGTAACAGAAAATTCACCACTTTTTGTATTCACTGTTTCGAATCACAATATTAACAACCAAACCTCAATCTTGTTGAACAGGCTCAACAAGACGACTTCTACTTCTCTAGAAATAGGGTTCTTACACCTTGAGGTTAATTCTCTCTGAAAACGATATCGAATTCTATTTCACACGTATATTAACTCATCTATCATGTATGTTCTAATAGCTATCTATCAATACTATTTATACAAGAATAATTACAAGATAACTATCAAAAAGTAACTTGATCTTCTAAATCTTCGTTAAACATATCTTGATCAATTCCTTCTTTGTCTCCAAAAGTATCGCATACCAATCTTAACAAACTCAGCAGTATTAATCTTCATTCTTCATGAGCAGTACTAACAATCTCCAACAGTAGTAATATACCAGCAGTATTAACTTTGTTCAGCAGCATTAATGATGTACCAGCAGTAGTAACTTTGACAAGCAGCACTAACCTCACATAAGCAGCATTAATAATGTTCCAGCAGTATTAATATCTCAGCAGTACTAACCTTGAACTAGCAGTAGTATCTTTGTTCTGGCAGCACTAACATTGTTCTGGCAGTACTAACTTGATCTGGCAGTAGTAATGTTGTTCTGGCAGTACTAACCATACTTAACATATCTTCAGTTCCCAACAATCTCCCCCTAACTTGACTTTTCAGGATGAGAAGTTAAGTTATTCAGATGATGCTTCCAAAACTTAGTCATCAACGCATAAATTTGGATCCAATCCCAGACTTTGATTGAGAATCCTTTTTACAAGGTATCTTGCCATTTTAGAGTCTTTATCACTCACCAACTTAGCATGCAGCATTCCATTCAACTTTTTCATGCTGTGCTTGTATACAACATCCACCAAATAATATTCATGAAATGTATTGTCAAGAGAGATGACATACACTCCACAATTCTCAATGAGCATCCAGTTGGTGATGATTTGAAAGTTCCTTGCCATCAAATGCTGAACTGCTTCTGGTTTGAACATTAAGCACAAGTATTCAAGAACCATCTTTGTGATAGACATACCTTGCTCTGTCAGCATGTTTCCATATAGCCTCATTCCCACCTTGAACATCTCTTCCAGGTCAGATCTAGAGCATGTTCTGATAAGTTTTCCCCAAGTAGGACAAACTTCAAACTTTCCATCTGCCCTTTTTATTCTGATGAACTCCTTTCTTCCATCCTTCAATGTGTCCCAGAAGATGATCTCAGGAGGCATGGAAGACAATGGTGTAGTCTTGATTGGATTAGTATCAACCACAGTAATATACAAATCACATTGAGCATTTGATTGTGATTGTACATTGCTTGGTTGACCTGATGAAGTTGCCACTTCTTCTTCAGCAACTTTTGGATTAGATTTCTCTTTAACTGCTTCCTCCTGTGCTTCTTCTACAGTTGGATCCACCCTTGGCTTCTTTATATCTTTCTTCTTTGAGGCTATTGACTTTGTTCTTGGCCTCTTTGTTCTTTTGAAAGATTTGACAGCTTCAGGAGTGGTTTCAGCTGTTTCTTCTTTGTGGCACTTAGCAGCACTAACAGTTTCTGCTGCCTTTTGTTTTTCAGCAGCAGTAACCATTTCTACTGCTATAGCTGTTACTGCTTCTTTTATGACTTTTAATACTGCTGCTTCGACACTGTCCTTCACAATCCCATATATCTCTTCATCAATCTCTGCTTTAGTTACTGTAGGAACAGATTCTGCTTTCTTCTCACTTTCAGCTTCTTTTGCAACTTCAGCAGCAGTAACCGTTTCTGCTGCTGGTTCTGTTTCTGCTTCCATTGTAATATCAGCAGCCTCCTCAGTCTCCCCCTCAACCTTATGCTCATACTCCCCCTCAATGTGTGCATCTTCCATGTTTAGATCTGAGTCTGACTCCCCCTTTTTGGAAGCATCATTGGTAGGGTTTCTTCTCCTAAGGACAAATTGAGCTCTCTTCTTTATGTGCATCAACTTAGTGATCATCTTCCTTTGCTTCTCAAGCTGTGAGTTTTGAAAGAGGACCACTTTCTTGAGTTCATCAATCTCCTTTTTCTGATCCATGACCTCAATGTTGATATTTGCAATAGTTTCCATCAATTCCTCGTACGTATACCTATCCTCACCCTGTTTAGGAGTTTTTACCTCCCTTAAAGGATCATTGGAAGTTTTAGCAGATGTCTCTTGCCTAGCAAAAGCACTATCTACCCCCTTGGTTTCTTGGCACCTGGGACCTCTGGATGATTTCTCACCCTGAGTTGCCGTGAGGAAGGGCTTAGTTATTTTACCACTGGCCTTCTCTTTGCTAGCAGAAGTAGTGGCAGCCTTACGACTCACATGCTCAACCTTCTCCTTAGTGAGCACCTTCTTGGGGTTGGGAGACACCCTTGTGGTTTCCCTTTCGATATTCTCCATTGGAAAATGCTCCAACAGAGGGCTTAAAGGCTTCGGGCTCTTAGGAGATACATCAAGGGAAGGAACCTTGTGTACCTTTCTTCTTTCAAACCTTTTGGTTATTGTGGGAGTGGGTCTTTCAAGAATGGACTGAGGGATGTCTTTTGTGATGGAAGGATGGGATTGGTCATCAGTGGGTGTGTCTAATGAGGGCCTTGACCCTGATGCCATACCTTCATTTGTGTGGGACACAACCATCATTGTAGAGAACAATGGTGTGTCAACTCCTTCCGAGTCCCTAGGAAGTCTTTTCATATTTGAAAAAACCTTCCCTTTAGGGGATTTTGGCACATATACCTCATCAAATTGAGGCATATCCGTCAATTCCTTGGTAATTACTTCCTGAACAAACCTTGGATACATATAGAAACGCTTTTTGGATTCCAGGTTTGCCACAAGATCATTGAAAATCATTTGAGAAAAATTAAACTTCCTGTTAGTGGCTAAGCAGACTAGAGCATAAGCAATAGTACTGCTGAACTCACTCCATCCAGTAGTTTTCTTTGAAATACAATGCATTAGGGTATGAACAAAGAATCTCCATTGAGTAAAAAACTTTGACTTGTAGAATTTAAAAACTCCAATGGGACCTTCATACCCCATTCTTTGTAAAGTTGAGAAGAGTTCTTCATTGGGAATAGAAGATATACCTGAGGCATCATCTAGTCGAAGAGTGATGCGAAGAAGTTCTTCTGAAACTTTCAAGGGTTTGTCACATACCCTTGTTTGGATGACTTTCTGCCCATCTTCGGATTCCACGGTGGCATTGGCCCAGAATTGCGTCTGATGCTCGATGTATATTGTTGGATTCACCGTTAGGGCATATGAAATATGAGTGGACTTGAGAAAATCCACAATTTCATGAAATCCGTCGGCCTGCTTCGGCTTCTGAAGCATTGCAATCTCATTATGCTCGTCGACAAACTCCATAATCGTTGTGCTTCCTGAGGATTTGTAAAGAAAACACAGAGATTCTAGGGAGACTAGGTTAGAACGAGAGAGAAGAAGTTAATGCGAAGAGACGTTATGAACTTTGGCGGGCAAACAGGGGTATTTATAGCAGTATTTGCCCTAGATTATCAAAAGCAGTATTAACGACATAAGCAGTATTAACGACTGAGCAGTATTAACTACACAAGCAGTATTAACTACTGAAGCAGTATTAACTGTGCACTAGCAGTATTAATTACTGAGCAGTATTAACTGCAAAGCAGTATTAACTACTGAGCAGTATTGACTACTGAGCAGTATTAACTGCAAAGCAGTATTAACTACTGAGCAGTATTAACTACTCATTGGCAGTATTAACTGTGCACTAGCAGTAGAAACTCTGCACTGGCAGTAGTAACTCTGCACTAGCAGTAGTAACTCTGCACTGGCAGTAGTAACTCTGCACTAGCAGTAGTAACTCTGCACTGGCAGTAGTAACTTTGCACTAGCAGTAGTAACGCTGCACAGGCAGTAGTAACTACACTTACACTTTTCTGCACTTGGTAATCTGAGGGAAACAGAGGATCCTGAGAAAGAGAGTTAGTAGCACCAAATATATGAAGAAATACAGGTATAAAAACAGAAAGTCATGAATTTATTCTAGGTTGATCATGCCCACACTTGTTACCAAAAAGGTGAATCTACCCACATCAAAAGCTTTTGTGAATAGATCAGCAAACTGGTCATTTGTATGAACTTTAGCAACCTGAATTAATTTCTTTTCATTGCAATCTCTTATAAAGTGATACCTTATCTCTATATGCTTTGTTTTTGAGTGTTTGACTGGATTATTAACAATGCTAATAGCACTGTTGTTATCAATGAAGATTGGAGTGTGAAGAAATGTTACCCCATAGTCCAACATCTGATTCTGAATCCATAGAACCTGAGAGCAGCAGCTTGCAGCAGCTATGTACTCAGCCTCTGTGGTAGATAAGGACACTGTGGTTTGTTTCTTACACTGCCAAGATACTAGTCTTGTACCCAAAAACTGACATCCACCTGAAGTAGACTTCCTATCCATGTTAGCTCCACCCAAGTCACTATCTGAGTATGCAAGCAAGTCAAAAGATGATTCATAAGGATACCAGAGACCTAGTCTAGGTTGCCCTCTTAGGTATCTGAAAATTCTCTTTACTGCATGAAGATGAGATTGCTTTGGTGTAACTTGAAATCTGGCACAAACACAGACTGAAAACATAATATCTGGTCTAGAGGCTGTGAGATACATGAGAGATCCAATCATTGATCTGTAATGATGGACATCCACATCCTCCCCCTCAAGATCAGCAGTGAGCTGTTTGTGTGTCTCCATAGGTGTGCTTGCTGGCTTTGAGTCTGATAAACCAAACTTGTCCAGGATGTCTTTCACATACTTGGATTGGCTAATAAAAATCCCATCTTTCCTTTGTTTTACCTGAAGCCCAAGAAAAAAAGTAAGTTCTCCCATGGAACTCATCTTGAAGCTTTTGTGCATTAACTCCTCAAACTCTTTACACATTTGATCATTGGTGGATCCAAAGATGATGTCATCCACATAGATCTGAACAAGTAATGTGTCTTTCTTTCTCCTCTTGATAAACAGGGTTTTGTCAATTACTCCTCTTTCAAAGTCATTTTTCAAGAGATAGGTAGACAGGGTGTCATACCATGCTCTTGGGGCTTGATGCAAACCATAAAGAGCCTTCTTCAATTTGTATACTCTGTCAGGGTGCAATGGATTCTCAAATCCAGGGGGTTGACAGACATATACTTCTTCCTCAATACTTCCATACAGAAATGCACTTTTGACATCCATTTGGTACACTTTGAACTTTATGTATGAGGCATAGGCTAGAAATAACCTGATTGCTTCAATCCTTGCTACAGGAGCAAAGACTTCCTCATAATCTATTCCTTCTTCCTGAGTGTACCCTTGTGCAACCAGTCTAGCTTTGTTTCTGATCACAATCCCTTTGTCATCCTTCTTGTTCCTAAAAATCCACTTGGTGCCAATTGCTCTATGACCTTTTGGAAGGTCTACCAAGTCCCAAACATCCTGTAATTTGAACTGTAGTAGCTCCTCTTGCATTGCCTCTATCCAGCTTGGGTCTTTCATAGCATCATAAGCCTTTTTGGGCTCAATCTGGGACAGAAAGCAAGTAAGAACAGTGTTAACTGTATTTTGCTGCTCTTGCAACTCTTGGAGTCTGCTTTGCTTTCTAGTCATCATGGGAGATGCAATATCTCCAATCACCAACTCAGGAGGATGATTTTTCTGAGTTCTTGTTGGATGACCAGCTTCCTCTTGTATGTTCTCATCCAGATTTGACTCATTTAATTCTGGATTTGTTTCTGCTTCTTCAGTCACCTCAGATTCTCTGGAATTTGGACCTGAAGACTGATTTTCCTCTGCTCTCCTCTCTTCTTCATTCTGAATAGGTTCAGCCTCCTCTTGTTGTTCACAGAATTCAACAGGATCAATGGAAGGGAGTGGAAATATCACAGATTGAATTCTGTGTTCTGATGTTGGTGTATCCCTTTGTCCTGCATATACATCACTACTGAAACCCAAAGAATTAGTGAGTGAATCAATGTCAAATAGCCAATTAGGACCTGAACCAATAGGATTTGGTGTGTTCTCATTGCATTTGACATTGTCACTTTCTTCAATTATTCTAGAAGAGGTATTAAAAACTCTGTAGGCCTTACTTTGAGATGAATACCCAACAAGAAAACCATCATCTGCTTTGCTATCAAACTTACCTAAGTGAGATTTGGTATTGAGAATAGTACAAGGACATCCAAATGGTTTGAAAAATCCAATATATGGTTTCTTTTTATGGAAAAGCTCATAAGGTGTCTTGTTTTTAGGCTTTACAACTAAAACTCTGTTTTGAACATAGCAGGCAGTATTAACTGCTTCTGCCCAAAAAGTAATTGGTAACTTTGAATCAGCTAACAGAGATCTAGCAGCCTCAATCAGTGTCCTATTCCTTCTCTCAGCAACACCATTTTGTTGTGGAGTCCTAGGAGCACTGTATTGTCTCTCAATTCCTTTTTCTTCACAAAAGGTGTTTAGATCAAAATTTTTAAACTCAGTTCCATTATCTGATCTAATGACTTTCACTCTTTTATTTGATTGGTTTTCAATTTTGAGAATAAAAGATTTGATCAGTCCACTTGTCTCATCTTTAGTTCTCAGAAAATATACCCAAGTAAATCTAGAATAATCATCAACAATAACTAAGCAGTATGATTTCTTGCCAATACTCATCACATTAGTAGGACCAAACAGATCCATATGTAACAGTTGAAGAGGATTTGAGATAGTGTTTATCTCTTTGGTCTTATGAGAAGTTTTGTGTTGTTTGCCTTTGAGACAAGCAACACAATGATCATCACATGAATAGACTTTGGATGGCAAACCCCTTACAAGGTTATTCTTAACAAGTTTATTCATTGTTTTAAAGTTCATGTGACACATCCTTCTGTGCCATAGTGATGATTCATCCAAAGAAGCTTTTGAAACTAAACAATTTAGGGATGAATTAGATGAAACACTTTCCAAATCTAAACAATATACATTATCCTTCCTAGGAGTTCTCAGAAGTATCATGTTTTCATCAACCACTTTGTATCCAGGAGCAAGGATAATACATTCAGAATCAGTAAACAATATGCTATGCTTCTTGTCACAAACCTGTGATACACTTAACAGGTTGTATCTCAATTGCTCAACATAGTACACATCTTCAAAGGTCATCTTACCTTTTGAAACATCACCCTTACCACTTATCTTTCCACCAGCAGGATTATTCCCAAATGCAACATGTCCTACATCAATCTTTTTGAAATTTTTGAGGCAGGCGATGTTACCTGTCATGTGCCTGGAGCAACCACTATCAACATGCCAAATGCTCTTCCCCTTGAGCTGTTGGTTGCCCTGCACATTAAGATAAATCAGTTAGTTTTGTTGGGAACCCAAGCCGAAGTGGTCTTGGGTCTCCCTTGCTCATCAAAGTACTTGCACTTGGTTTTGATGAGATTTTCAACCTTAGGTACTGCAGTACTGGAGTACTTTGTCAATATGATTGGTTTAGCAGCACTAGAAGCAGTATTAACCTCAGAAGTACTAACAGTGCTAGCAGTACTAACACTGGGAGCAGCAGTATAGTTAGCAGCACTATCAGTACTAGCAGCAGTATCAGCAGTACTAACAGAGTTAGCAGTATTAACAGAGTTAACACTGCTAGAAGCAGTATTAACAGAGTTAACACTGCTAGCAGCAGTATTATCTGAATAGGAAGTACTAACAGTGTTAGCAGCACTAATACTGCTAACAGCACTAACTTTTGAAGAATTACTAGCAGTATTAACACTGCTAGCAGCACTAACTCTTGAAGAAGTACTAACAGTGTTAGCAGTACTAACACTGCTAGCAGCAGTAACTTTTGAAGAATTACTAGCAGTATTAACACTGCTAGCAGCACTAACTCTTGAAGAAGTACTAACAGTGTTAGCAGTACTAACACTGCTAGCAATAGTATTATTTTTAGTGCCTTTTGTAACCCACATTGTAACACATTCCTTTTCAGGCTTTTTCTTCATGTGGCTTTTTGGTTCAGCTTGTTTCTTAGCCACATTTGTTCTTGTAGGCTTCCTATAGCCAGAAGGTTTTTGATAACTTCTTTGAAAACTTCTCTTTTGGTTAATAGGATTGAAGAAACAGTATTTGGCAAGATGATTCAGTTTGCCACAAATAAAGCAAGGTTTTGGTCTGTTAATCTTTTGCAGATCAACTCCTTGCCTTAGTGCCCACTGGTTATTCCAGTTCCTTTGATTTCCCCTCTTATTATCATGATTTTGGGGCTTATACTCTTGAGATTTCCTGCAAGAACACTGTTTACAAGTATTAGAGTTCACAACTTTGGTCTGTGTGTAATGAACTTTCTTTCCTTTTACAGTCCTTTTTATCTCCTTACTCCTTCCACCTTCCTCATTAGTCTTGTTGTGATTTTCTAATGGGATCTCATCACTGTCCTTCTTAGAATCTTCCCCATCAGATCCATCTTCAACAACAACTGCATCTAATGGGTCTACACTAGTGGTTCCTTCAGATAAGTCCTTACTATCCAAGGTTTCTAAAAGGTCTGACCTAGGAGGGATGTAGTTGTTGTTGTAGGGTGGGGGAGTGGCATTATACCCTAGGCCTGTTTTCATCTTACCATGTACTTGAGCATTGATTATTGTGTCCATGGCTTTAGAAGCTTTTGAAAACTTTTCAACATCAGCTGTAACTTTCTTAAGTTCTTCTTTTAATTTTTCACACTCTTCCCTAGACTCTTTCAGTTGGAACTCCAGACCACCTTTTTCCCACTTCCAGTAGTTAGTATCATATGAGTGTTGAAGTTCATTGGCTTGAAAGGCCCTAATCTGTTCTTCAAACCTCTCAACAATCAACACATAGTCTCTTCTATCCTTTTCTAATCTTTTAAGATCATCACACATACCCTGGTTGTGATCTCTATACCTTTTAACAGTATCTATACAAGCTTGAGTACAGAGATTAGATTTTACCTCAGTGGGAAGATCTGAAACTTCAGCCATAAGTGCTTGATTTTGGATGGCTTCTTCTGCTTGGTCACTCCAATCAAATCCCATTCCTTGTTGAGAAACAAGAGCTTGAATGGAGCTTCTGTTTTGATTGGAACTTCCAGCCTGAGTTTGTTGATGGCTGTTGTAAGATGTTCCTCCTCTGCATTCCCTGGCAAAGTGTCCCATCTTGTGACACTTGTAGCATTCAACTTTGGATTTGTCAAATCCAGCACCATCCTCTCTTCTTTGGGAAAAATTGTTTCTCCCTGTCCTCTTAATGAATCTCTTCACTCTCATAGACAGCATAGCCATCTGCCACTTTATATCCATCTCTTCAAGATCATCATCATTAACCTGTTCTAAATCATCATTAATCAAAGAGGAATTTATATGACTGGAAAAGAAAGCTTCTAGTACTGTATCTTTGGACTTTTCCTGATTGACTGAACCAGCAGCACTAACTGAACCAGCAGTACTAACTGATTCATGGTTAGAAGTAGAATCAGGTGATGCTGAAAGAAGTGCAGCATTATGAACATATCCAGAGGGCTTCTTTTTGGCTTCAACTTCTGATTCAAATACTCTAAGATCATTGTACAGATCATCAAGTTCCTTATCTTCCAGTTGATCATTCTGTCTGAAGGACACAGTGTACATTGTCCATTCTTCACCCAATGATCTTAAGAACTTCCTGTTGACATCATCAGCCTCCATCTTGACTCCTACAGTGGCTAATTCTCCAATCAACTTATTAAATCTATCAAACGTTTGAGTCATGGACTCATTCTTGGTAGAAGTAAAGTTTTCATACTGCTGCTTGAGAATTGCCTTTTGATTTCTCTTTGTGCTTTTGGTGCCAGTAAATCTTTTCTCCAAAGCATTCCATAGAATCTGAGCATCAGTGCAGTGATGGAATTGATGCTGATACTCATTGGGAATAGCCAAAAGCAGGGTGCTTAAGGCCTTCATCTCTGTTTGTTTGACTTTCCTCTCTGCATCAGTCTTTGGAGGAGGTCTTTTGCCATCTGGTCCAGTTCTTCCTTCAGCACATGGACCATTCTCAATGATATCCCAGATGGAATAATCAGTAAGCAGAATGTACTACTTGATTCTAATTTTCCACATGTCAAATTCATTGGGTCTGAGCATGGGAACTTTAGATACAAGAGTACTGTTTGATTCAAAAGAATTTTCCATAATGACTGTAGAATTCTAAGAAACACAAGCTCTGATACCACTTGTCAGGATCGAATCTTAACAAGACAATAAACACTTAGAATTCAGAATTAAAGAATCTGCGGAAAAGAACTTTAATTCTCACAATCAAGAACAATGTAACAGAAAATTCACCACCTTTTGTATTCACTGTTTCGAATCACAATATTAACAACCAAACCTCAATCTTGTTGAACAGGCTCAACAAGACGACTTCTACTTCTCTAGAAATAGGGTTCTTACACCTTGAGGTTAATTCTCTCTGAAAACGATATCGAATCCTATTTCACACGTATATTAACTCATCTATCATGTATGTTCTAATAGCTATCTATCAATACTATTTATACAAGAATAATTACAAGATAACTATCAAAAAGTAACTTGATCTTCTAAATCTTCGTTAAACATATCTTGATCAATTCCTTCTTTGTCTCCAAAAGTATCGCATACCAATCTTAACAAACTCAGCAGTATTAATCTTCATTCTTCATGAGCAGTACTAACAATCTCCAGCAGTAGTAATATACCAGCAGTATTAACTTTGTTCAGCAGCATTAATGATGTACCAGCAGTAGTAACTTTGACAAGAAGCACTAACCTCACATAAGCAGCATTAATAATGTTCCAGCAGTATTAATATCTCAGCAGTACTAACCTTGAACTAGCAGTAGTATCTTTGTTCTGGCAGCACTAACATTGTTCTGGCAGTACTAACTTGATCTGGCAGTAGTAATGTTGTTCTGGCAGTACTAACCATACTTAGCATATCTTCAGTTCCCAACAAAAGAGGTCTCGGATAACTTCGGCCAACCTTCCTAAGCCGGCTACCGATTCTCCAAAATCGGTGGCTGAAGTTGTCCCTTCCAGGCCAGGGAAATCTGCGAAACCCCAAACCGGCTCCTCCGTGGCCTCTCAAAAGGCCTCGGTTGTGATTTAGGAGAACCTAACTTTTACCTCATCACCCACTTCTTTGGGTGGTGTTGTAACACCCTAAATTTTCAAGTATGGATTTTCTTTTGAAATCGAAAATTTAAGTTTTATTAAGCCTTGGAAATCCATAGTACTGCCACTAAGGAATACGCAAGATCTCATACGAACTTTCACTAATACCCATCTCGGTATTTTGGTGCTTTCATTATGTAGGTATATGCATGCATGCTCATGCATGAGATTGGTGTAAACCATCAATGCTATAACTCAACAACCCACCTGGTAACCATACTAAACCTAACCATCTTTACCCCTCCCTTCCCTCCATCCTCCCTGCCTTCGTTATCATTCTCGGTACCATAACGGCGAGAGTGCCACGGCGAGTGTGCCGTGGGCACTCTCACGAATGTCACCATCGCGGTTGCCCTTCTAGCTGGAGTTCTGCTGCTGCGTCGAAGCTCCTCTCGATACATCCATGGCGAGAGTGCCTCGGCGAGAATGCCTTGGTCACTCTCGCAGGGTCATTATCGTCGACTACCAATTCGTTTACGGGAGAGGGACTTGCGGTACATAACGGGCGAGAGTGCCCGACGAGATTGCCATGGGCACTCTCGCGGTGTCATATTCGCCGGCAGGGGGTGGACCTTTAAATAAGAAGCAGCGCTGAAATCCTTTTGAAAAGCCATTTTTATTTCAGCTGCTGTGACCGATTTCTTCTCCCTTCTTGGTCGTCTCCACCTATCTCATCCATTTCATTGTTAAACCTTCCATCAAAGTTGTTAGTTGTAATCATTTGGGGTTACATCTAGGGTTTTAGCTTATTCTTTTCAAGAAATTAAGAAGATCTCAAGTTCAAGTATTCATCTCTCCAACAAGCTAGGGTTCCCTCTGTTGATCCAAACCCTCAGTGATTTGATAATGACCCTCTCTTATATACTTAGTGAAAATTGTAAGTAAACAATATGTATCAGAGTTTCACTATCGCTGATAAGTACTAAGATCTTCCAGTACCGCTGATAGGAACTCTCGCTCTTTAAGTTAAACATTCAGCGAAACTGTTCACCATAAATGCTCTGAGTCTGTTCAGTCATTATGATGATCGCTGATAAGTTAGTTGTTTACTTATGATCCCTGAAAGACAAGTTTCACGTCAACAAAGGTTCTACGCTGAAGTCGAAGATCAAGCTCAAGAACCAGCGACAAGTCTCCTAATAAACTGATGCGGATCGGCGAAGACTCAGATTTGTCCACTCAACGTGAAGTATCAAGTACAAGACTTCAGCTATCGCTGAACTCTATCATTCGCTGATATGAAATGATAGATCGCTGAATCAACGAAAGCTGATCATGAAGTCCTCCGTACAAAGTACTTTTGTCTTAACCTCCCTTGCACGACTCCGTACGAAATGTCAGAAAAGAACCTCCGACTGTCTGAAATCGTACAACCACTCTGATACTACACTGTTCATCCATGCGGCTACTAAGGTTGTCAACCAAGGTCAATGACATGCAACCAACCAGCTGATGACACGTGTAAAGTGTATACTGACTTGCATTAAATGCATGCAGTATATAAAGAGATGAACCCACTTCATTTGAAGTAACTTGCTAACTCTGGACAAGTTCAATCTCTTATCTCAAGATAGGTTATTATTAGTAATTTCCTTATCTCTCTTAGTGCAAGAAACCTTAGTGTTCCAACTTGTTTAGATTTAGGTTTATCCTTAATCTTGTTTCGCAACAAGCTGTAAATTGTTAATGATTTATCAATAAACAATTTAGAAAAGTAAAATCTGTGTGTTTGTATTCAACCCCCCCTTCTACAAACTTGTATAGGCCTTCGGGACCAACAAGTGGTATCAGAGCGGATTTGTTTAATCTCATAAACAAGATCTAATCTAAGATATTTCTCTTCCTTGCTATTATCTGAAAATGGCCACCAATACAAACACAAATTATATAGACAATGGTTCTCTTGCTAAACCCCCTAGATTTTCCAAAGATAACTTCAACTTATGGAAAAATAGGATGACACTCTTCTTAGAAGGTGTAGACCCTACTATGCCTTACTATCTAGAAAATGGTCCATTCATCCCTGTAAGAATTGATGTTGCTGTTCCAGCCGCTGAGAATAGACCTGCTATTCCAGAAAGGCTGGTACCTAAGGAAATCTTTCAATGGACTGACGAAGATAAGAAGAAAGTGGCTATAGATACAAAATCCAGATCCATACTATCCATGGCTCTTCCTGACGAAGTCTACCATTCCGTCATGAACCTGAAAACATCAAAGGCCATGTGGGACACAATATGTGTTCAGTATGAAGGAACATCTGAAGTCCAGGACTCAAGAAAGATCAACCTGGTAAGACAATACGAAAGCTTCATTTCTAGTAAGAATGAAACTCTCTCTGAAGTTCACCAACGTTTTAATTGTTTAATTATAGATCTGAAAACTGTTGGTAAGGAATATTCTAACTTTGAAATGCTGACAAAGTTTCTAGAATGTTTACCTGAAAGCTGGGACAATTATTCTATGTGTCTCAAGCTGTCAAAGGATCTAAAATCAATGACCCTTGCTACCTTATATGGCACGTTGCTGAATCATGAGCAATCAAGCCATCTTAAGAAGAATCTTGTAAAAGATTCCAAAAGAACCCCTGTTGCTTTAATATCAGAGGAACCTTCTACTCAGCGACCCTCGGTCACTATCACTGAGTTAGAAAGTAACTCTGAAAAGTCATCAGATTCTGATTATTCAGATAATGATGAATCTTTGGCTCTCCTAACTAAGAAGTTCAGGAGATTTGCCAAAAAGAAAATGTTTAGAAAGAACAAACCTCTTTCCATAACTGACAAGCCTAGATCATCAGCTTTTGTTGACAAGGCTACTGCTACTTGTTTTAACTGCGAAAAGACAGGACATTTCGCTAACGAGTGCAGGTTAAAGAAAGTTTCTAGACCCTCAGCTTTTACAAAGAAACCCTTTGCTCCAAGAAATAAAGATGACAAATATTCAAAGCTGAAAGAAAAATATGCAAAGCTGAAAAGCTTTAAGAAGAAGAATAAAGGCCTGATGGCTGACTATGATTGGGCTGCTTCTGATGAAGAAGCATCATCATCTGACTCTGAAGATGATGAAGCAAATATATGTCTTCTGGCCAAGATTGAAGAAGAGGAAGAAAGTTCAGACATTCCCTCCACTTCAACATCTGCTATTCAGGTATCACCTTCTTTCTTTACCAATATTGCAAATATTGATGAAGCTGATAGTCTCTGTAAGATCGATCTCTTGACTAGAAGTTTATACGAAGCCATGAACGGCAAAACTGTGGTTGAAAACCAAAATCTTGATCTCGCTGAAAAGCTTAAAAACTGCCACCTTCAAATAGAAAAGCTTTCTAAAATTGAAGAAGATTTTAAAGATCAAGTATATTTAAATCAGCTAGTCAAAATCGAATGAGCAGAAGCTATCGCTGCATTAAAGGCTGAAAAAGCTACTGTTGAAGGATGGTGTAATTCTTCAACAAGATCACTGAGATAATAAAGTCTCAGATTCCCCTGAGTGATAAACGTGGTTTGGGTTACAAATATGAAACTCCAAAACCAACCACTGAGCGTTCAATGCTTAAATTTGGAACGTTCGTATCCTCAGTCGCTGATACTTCATCTTCTCAGTGCTCCTCGTCCGTTACACCAATCCCTGAGGAAACTCCTACCTCCTCAAAAGGCAAGGAGAAAATGGTTTATTCAAAACCTACCTCTGTCTTTAAAGACAAAGGTAAAGGAATTGTTATTTACCAGAATCCTCAGAAGGGTACCTTAGTACAAAAGCTGAATGCTTCTAAAGCTTCAGTGACTCATCCCTCTGGATCAAGGAAGCAGATCTCTGGATCTATTCAGCGATCTACTCCTAGACTCAGAGTGGATGTCCTTGGTAAGAAATCTGAAGAACCGAATGTTCGTCCCATTTCTAAAGCCAATAGTTTACTTGGTGCTGGAACTTCTAATTTGAAATTAAAAGCTCAGCATTCAAATGGTCCTAGAACTACTTTTAGTTATAGGAAATGTTATCACTGTGAACTTACCGATCATATTGCTAGTAAGTGCCCCACAGCCACCAAAGCTGAAAAGATAGCTAAGGTGAAGATTGCCCCCAAGGCAAAGAAGACCAACCCTGGTGCAAATCAGGTCAAGGTGAATTCTACCACTGAGGTTAAGAAATTAACCAAAGTGAAGAAAGACAAAGCTGAATCTTCAAATGCTGCGAAGACTGCTGAACCTTCTATTCCAACTACTTCCACTGACAAACGTGTATACATGGTTAAGTGGGTACCCAAGAAAAACTAATCTTCCTTTGTATTGCAGGTTAAGAAGGGTATCTGGTATCTTGATAGCGGATGCTCTAGACACATGACTGGAAAGAAAAGCCTGCTCGCTGAATACAAAGAAGAGAAGGGTCCCTCTGTGACTTTCAGTGGAAATGGAAAAGGACATACCCGAGGGTATGGTGTACTTTCAAATGGTACAACCTCCTTCAGAAGAGTCGCATATGTTGAAGGGCTGAAGCATAATCTTCTGAGCATCAGTCAGCTTTGCGACATGGATAACAAAGTAATCTTTACTAAGGAATCCTGCTTTGTCTCTGACAAAAAGGAGAAGATAGCTCTCAGCGGTTATCGTTTGGAAAATGTTTATGTAATAAACATGGACTCAACAACCACTGAGAACTCCTGTTTCTTCTCAAAGGCCTCATCTGATGTCAACTGGCTATGGCATAAGAGGCTATCTCATCTAAATTTCAAGACACTGAACACTCTTTCTTCAAAAGAGTTAGTCACTGGTCTACCTCAGCATTCATACGCCAAAGAGTCGTTATGTTCAGCGTGTGAAAAAGGGAAGCAGACCAAAGCAAGCTTCAAGTCAAAGCAAGTTTCTTCAGTGTCATCTCCTCTACAACTACTCCATATGGATTTGTTTGGCCCTGTTAACAAACAATCCATCGATGGAAAGAAATATACGCTGGTCATAGTTGATGAATTCTCTCGCTTCACTTGGGTAATGTTTCTCCGTTCTAAGAGTGACACCCCTGAAGAACTCATCAATTTTGTTCGGAAGATGGAAACCCTGAACAATCTGACCGTTCGCTCAATAAGGAGTGATCATGGGACTGAATTCAAAAACAGTTCTCTTGATTCCTTCCTTGAGAGTAAGGGTATTTCTCACAACTTTTCTTCAGTGAGAACACCGCAAAAAATGGAGTCGCTGAAAGAAGAAATAGAACAATTATTGAAGCTGCACGTTCAATGCTCAGCGATTCTCACCTGCCTACTCAGTTTTGGGCAGAAGCCGTCAACACTGCTTGTTTTACGCAAAACAGGTCGCTGATAGTCAAAAGATTCAAAAAGACAGCCTATGAACTTTTTCATGGGAGAAAGCCTTCAATCAGCTTTCTTCACATCTTTGGATGTCAGTGTTTTATACTGAACAACAGAGATGCCCTTGGAAAGTTTGATCCTAAGGCTGTGATGGAATCTTTCTTGGATACTCCTCAGTTTCCAAAGCCTTCAGAGTCTTCAATCGTAGAAGACAAACTGTAGAAGAAACTATTCACGTCACGTTTGACGAATCCCGTTCAGCGAACTCTAAACCGTCCACTGATACTGAAGAACTGAATCAATGGATGTTTTCTCATCTTGGTGATTCAGAAGATATTCCCACTTCTCATGCTCATCCAGTAGAAGATGATAGTCCCACTATCATTCCAAACACGCAGAACAGTGAAGCTGAAACTTCTTGGGTCTCAGCTGTTCCTATAAACACTATACCTAACGCTGAACCAAATGTCTTAGACATTCCATCTACTTCTCAGCAATCAGTGAATATAATGACAACTACATCCATTCCTCTCTTGGCTGATACTCCTGACGTCGCTGAAGCTTCATCTTCAGCTCATCCAGTTCAAGTTGAGTCAGCGTCTCACGCTCCAGCTCAGCGATGGACTATAAATCATCCAATTGATCAAATTCTTGGTGATCCAAACGCTGGGATTCAGACTCGACGAAGTGCAGGTAATATTTGTTTATTTGTAAATTTTATTTCACTAACTGAACCAAAGAAAGTAGATGATGCCCTCAAAGATCCAAACTGGGTCAGCGCCATGCAAGAAGAGCTGACTGAATTCGAAAGAAACAAAGTTTGGAAACTTGTTCAGAGACCAACTGATAAAACAGTAATAGGCACTAAATGGGTCTATCGAAATAAGTTGGACGAACATGGTACTGTAACCCGCAACAAAACTCGTCTTGTTGCTCAGGGATACAGACAAGAGGAAGGTATAGATTATGACGAAACATTTGCTCCAGTAGCAAGACTTGAATCTATTCGTCTATTCTTAGCATATGTTGTACACAAAAACTTCAAAGTACATCAGATGGATGTTAAGTCAGCGTTTCTGAATGGAAAGCTGAATGAAGAAGTGTATGTGGAACAACCTCCAGGATTCTCAGATTCTAAGCGTTCAGGTTATGTTTATAAACTGGATAAGGCACTTTATGGTTTGAAGCAAGCTCCTCGTGCATGGTATGAAACTCTTTCTACTTATCTCCATATTGAAAAATTTGAGCGAGGTAAGATTGACAAAACTCTATTTTTTAGAAAAGTGAAAGGTCATATCATTTTAGTTCAAATATATGTTGATGACATTATATTTGGTTCTACTAACCCTGAGCTTTGTACTAGTTTCGCTGATAGAATGAAAGATGAGTATAAAATGAGCATGATGGGTGAACTAACATATTTCCTTGGTCTTCATATTAAGCAAACTGAGAAAGAAACTTTCATAAATCAGGGAAAATATGTTAAAGATATGCTGAAGAAATTCGACTTAACTGAAAGTTCAGCTATGAAAACCCCTATGGCACCACCGCTGACACTTGATAAGGACACTAAGGGTGTTCCTGTCAATGTCACGCTGTACCGTGGGATGATCGGCTCTCTATTATATCTAACAGCTAGCCGACCCGATATTATGTTTGCAACATGCTTGTGTGCACGATATCAAGCTGAACCTAAGATATCTCATATGAAAGCTGTAAAGCGAATCTTTCGATATCTTAAGGGTACAACGAATCTAGGTCTTTGGTATCCCAAAGATTCAGGATTCGATCTAACCGCCTTTTCAGATAGTGATTTTGCAGGTTGCAAAATGGATAGGAAAAGCACCACAGGAGGATGTCAGCTCCTGGGTGGAAAGCTGGTAAGTTGGACAAGTAAAAAGCAAAATTCAGTGTCCACTTCCACAGCTAAAGCTGAATATGTAGCTGCTGGAAGCTGTTGTTCTCAAGTCTTGTGGATGAGAAATCAGCTACTAGACTATGATCTTCAGCTCTCCAAAATTCCAATCTTTTGCGACAGCACTAGTGCCATCGCTATAGCAAACAATCCAGTACTACATTCAAAGACCAAACATATAGAAATCAGATATCATTTTATCAGAGATCATGTGATGAATGGTGATATAGAACTTCATTTTATCCCAACTGATTATCAGTTAGCTGACTTATTTACCAAACCTCTTGATGAGACAAGATTCAACTTTCTCATCAGCGAGCTTGGAATGCTGAACTTTGAAGGATAAAATCTTCAGCGGTTCACATTGATCAGCGAAAGGATAAAATCAACTTGTATAACCCATTCTATCATCTTCTCTCTGAATAAACTTGATTCACTGATATCAAGGTATGTTCTCTCTCTCTCTGACAATCGCATGAAAATGCAAGATTTCAAAACAAAATGCATCGCTGAATATCTCTTCCTTAACAGCGATATTTTGAAATTTCTTAAAACCTTCACTGAATATTTTCATTCAGTGCTTCATGTTTTCAAAAGTATCTCTGAGTTTTTCAAAACCTCAGAGACAACCAAGAATATGAAAGGACAGTTGTGACGTCATTGCAACGGATAAAACCCCGACACGTTTTTTCTTCCTGACACACGTTTGCACGTCTCGTTCAAACTTCCAATCAAATGCAAACACGTGTCCGTGTCATAATGAAAATCTTTTCCCGCTCAAGATTTTCTCTTTCTAAAATCTCTATATAAACAAATTCTTTGTTTATATTTTTCTTTTACGCGATCAATCTTCCTCCGTAAGAAAGAATTCACTGTTGCATTTGTGATTTCAAAAACTTCAAGAACTGTTCATCATCTTCTTCATCAAACATCAAGGTTAATATGTTCTTATTTATTACCAAATGCGTATAACTTGTTTCCGATCTTCTCATTGTTTTAACAAGATCAAACAAAAGAACTTCGTAAAATGAAATCATTTTCTTTCGTGGTTTTATGAACACAACCATTTCATGGTTGTTCTTCAAGTTTAAATGCAAAATCTTAAACTTGTTCTTCATTCGTTTCCAGAATCTATTTCTTCATAGAAAACTGGAAAACAAGAAAATGGGTTTTACATTTCGTTTCAAAAATCATGAAAAACCCTAATCTTCATTAAGACATTTGTGTCTGAATGAAATGGATAAAATTCGAAACATCTTATTGGAAATTCTTTCCACATTAAGATTATTCTTATTTGTTAACATCTTTGGTTGAACTGTTAATACAGAGAAATGGCCTCGTCTGACATTCCTGCTACCGCTGAGAACATCTCCGCTGACTCTGAGGAAGTGGAAATCCTCAAGGCTCCACAAGTCAAGTTCAATCTTGATCAACTAGACTGGACTAAGATAAACAACTTTTCTGCGCTTCTCGAGTTTCCTCCTCGAAAGCAAGTCACGCATCTGACAGATGCTGTGAATTTCCTGAAGAATTGCTGCATTTCAACAGCCCTGACCATTTCACCCCCTGCAAGTCAGCTGCTACTATCTCAGTTCTGGTAATCTGCCAGACACTCTCAGCTACCATCCGCCAAAGATCCCTCCAAAACAGTTGATTGTATCCTCTGCGATACTAAATATGGCACGATAAAGATCACACCTGCCATCATTCGCAAAACTCTGAACTTTCCCATCGCTACAAAGGAAAAACCTTTTGTTCCTTTCCCTGACCATAAGAAGATCGCTGACAAAGAAGCTCTTATTGCATTTTTTGATGCAATGGGCTATGTATGGGAAATGGGCAGAGACAAGAAGCCTGAGAATAAGCTAACACTGATGAAGAAATCGAAAATGCCCAGCGAGATGAACTTCATCTTCGCTCACCTTATCAGCTGCATGACTGCCAAGACCGGCTCTTCTGATCAAGCCGCTCAACCTCAGCAAGCTATGGGATACGCTCTGCTGAAAGGTCTACACATTGACTGGGCATCTCTCATCTATGATGACTTGCTGTAAAGAGTAGACTCTGCCGCTGACAGGCCTGCTTGGGTTCCCTACCCCCGATTCATCAGCGCTATCTTTCAATATGGCCTGAAGGACAGCTACCCGCAAGAGGGCGGTCTAAAACTCTCTCAGATTGGCCCTAAGGTACTCGACTTCAAACCTGTTGAAAATGAGGTACGTCTTTCTACCCTCTTAACTCTTCTCAACCCTTCTTCTTCTACTTCTGTGGCTCCTTCAGCGACAATACCCATCGCTGATACCCTGGCCACAAAATCCTCTCCTTCTAAGAAAAGGAAACATTCATCTACCCCACTTGATTCTAAAAGGATCAAGAAAACAAAGGAGCAACCCCAACAATCTCATGCTGAAGACTCCTCAACTCTTTCTGCAGAGCTGAAGGAACGTTCAGTGGTACGCTCTGCCACACCTGAACAAGCCATCCCTTTTATCCAAACTTCAGCGTCTCTAAACGCTGAGGTTACAAACTTGGAACCGACCCAACATCCTTCAGTCTCTCAAAAGACTGATGAAGTGATTGTCAGCGAATCCAACGCTGAACTCATAACCCAACCCCCACTCTTATCCTTCGCTCCTCCCTCCACTCATTTGGTCTCTACTCCAGATCTAACTGGAGCTGCCATCATTTCCTCGGAACATAAAGCTGATTCTCTAGGAATGATGAAGACAGGACCTGCAGAAAAATCCATGAGCACTTTTGAAGATGACATGGAACTTTACTCAGGAACCCGTGATTTCGATGAATTCACCAATCCTCCTGCAGGTAAACAACAACCCATAAACACTGTGACTAAACCCCAAACTTCTGAGCTTTCCTCTGTTCACAAGTTTTTATATGTTACAGGTCCTAATTTGGGAGATATCAACGCCTCTCTGAAGTCCGTGGAGACAAAGATGACAGGTCTCACCACTACTCTCTCCAATAACTCTACAGCTGTAACAAACGCTGGAGAGAATCTGAACAAACTGACAACGGTGGTGGAGAAGAAGGCTTCCACAGATGACATGAAGCAAGTTGATAAAACTCTCAGCGACTTCGCCAAGGTGCTCGCTGATATCTACACAGACTACACCTCTCTCAAAAACTCAGTTTCGTCCATGTCCAACGAATTTACAACGCTGAAGACATCGGTTGGAACACTAGAGGGAGATATGTCTGCTGTGAAGACAAATGTCAACACTCTGACGACTGACTTAAGCTCTGTAAAGACTGACGTTGGTTCGATGAAGACTATGATCGAACAGCTGCTGCACAAGGCGAATACTCCTGCTCCTGCCCCTGTCCCTGAATCTGAACATTTTACAGCGGCAGATCGCATTGAGCTCGGGAAGATCAATCCTGCTATTTCTGGCCTTGAAGACAGATTAGCAAAGATTGAAGTTTGTGTAGGTCTCTCTGGCCAAGAAGACAGAGAACCTACCAACGCTGCTGAATCTAGCCATTCCTCCCCAGTCATCATGAAAAAGAGGGGGAGAAGAGCACTGAAGACCTCGCCAAGAGCGCTGAAGACCTTTCCCATGATGACTCTATCAGGGGAGAGAAGACGAATACTGAAGAAACCACCGCTGGACCTCAGGGAGATGAAAACCCTGAGGAAACCGAGAAGCTCGCCTCTGTATCTGAGGGGGAGCAACTCGAAGAAGAAGCTGAGAAAACTGAATCCGAAGCAGAAGATGATGAAGCCGTCGACATCCCTGATGATGAACCATCTTCTTCTCCAAAGAATGATGATGATGATGATGACGATGACTTCTTTATCGTCAAACCTGCTCAAAAGATCAAAGCTCTTAAGGGAATCTCGATAAATGAACCTTCAGGGGAGCGAACAAAACCAAAACCCTCAGCCTCTGGAGCTGAGAAAGGCAAAGGCAAAAGCGTCGCTGAAGATGACAATCTGATGATCTTGCTTGAAAAGCCGGTTTGTCAGGTACACTAATCATCTCTCACTCCATCCCTCCTCTATCATACACTATCAGTTCCTTTACCCAAGCCTATACACTTGAACCAATTCTCTCTATCTGATTCTACCCAAGTTCTTACTTGTAAGATCGCTGTGTTTCAGCTAGTCCTCTCCCCTGTTTGAGGATATCGCTGAAGGCTCCACAACTGCGACTTCACCAAAAATACCAGCTGCTGCTGAAGAAATAATCCCAGTCTTAGATTTAATCTCTGAGACTGATGAACCAGAAGAACAACTACTCTCGCACAGAGGCAGACCTTCCTTAGCTCCTCAAAAGCTAAGTGAAGGGGATCAGAAAAGAAGAGAGGAGATAATAAAGCGATTCGAGGATCAGCGAATCATTATGAGGCGTGATCAACTTCCTTCAGTTCCTCCAAAGTTCAGAATTTCCAAAGCTGAATACCAGGAACACCTCAGAGCTGAATGCCTACTCGCTGAAAGAAAGGAAGCTGAAGAAAAAGAGAGAGAATACGCCATCAAACTTACTCAACGATCAATAAAAGACCCCAAGCTGAAAAGAGTTCCCATTGATGTTCAACGTCAGCTATAGGATGATGCTCAAGAGATCGTTAGAGAAAATACTAAGGTCTCTGATACGACTTTGGAATGGGCTAAACAAATGCTGACCTATCGATCTAGACCATCCAAAATCGTCAAGGCAAACATCAGAGGAAGACTGTACGCTGAAGTTCCTGTTGTTGAAGTGGACGTCTACAGAGATGACGAAACCAAGCAAACTTTCTATGCTACTACCTTAGAAAAGTTTGGTCTCTCTGAATGGTTAGAAACAAAATTATCCATTCAGGGATCGCGCTCAAAGTTCAAAAGCCATGTCAAGAAGATCTTAAACAAACAGATCGACCTGCTTTCATCTGCTGTGGATATTCCTCCTACTCTTCCTCAACCAAGAAAAGTCCCTGATAAGAAAAAGAAAGCCTCTAGTTCAGGTCCTCATATTCGGAATGAAACGGGCATTGGTTTCTCTCGTGCTGAAATTGTTGGCCCTGATGCCGATCTCTCAATACTTGACACCTCTCTACCACCTGGAGAAACATTCATTCCTGGCACAGTTGTAAGTGATCCCTATGGTATATTCTTTTTAGACTACTATGGAAATCATCACTTTCAACGTATCTCTGAGCTAGACATCGCTCCCATCGAACAACTCAGAGATCTCGTATACTGGTGTGAAGTCAGACGCAACATCAAAGCTAGACACCTGAAGCCCTTGATTTTTGAAGCAGCTCTGAAGAAAAAGACTCAAGGAGAAGATGTCCCTGACTGGATGATCCCCACATCAAAGACCCTTGATGAACTTCTCATCAAGGAAGAACCTTTATAAGCTGATATGATCACCTTTTTCTCTATTGTATCAGTTATTCTTCTGTACTTGTAATTTATTTCGCTCGTACTTGTAATCTTTCCATTTCTCTTTGTAACCTGATTCAAAGTTTTAAAGAAAGATTTCAGCGAATGTACTTTACTCCATCAGTACTGAAAAGATCCCAGAAAACAGTAAAAGGGACAAATATTTTATGAGTTCTTTTTATCCTTATGTTTTCATTTAATAGCAATTTTCTTTGTTGCTATGTCATAATCAAATAGGGGGAGATTGTTGATCCAAACCCTCAGTGATTTGATAATGACCCTCTCTTATATACTTAGTGAAAATTGTAAGTAAACAATATGTATCAGAGTTTCACTATCGCTGATAAGTACTAAGATCTTCCAGTACCGCTGATAGGAACTCTCGCTCTTTAAGTTAAACATTCAGCGAAACTGTTCACCATAAATGCTCTGAGTTTGTTCAGTCATTATGATGATCGCTGATAAGTTAGTTGTTTACTTATGATCCCTGAAAGACAAGTTTCACGTCAACAAAGGTTCTACGCTGAAGTCGAAGATCAAGCTCAAGAACCAGCGACAAGTCTCCTAATGAACTGATGCGGATCAGCGAAGACTCAGATTTGTCCACTCATCGTGAAGTATCAAGTACAAGACTTCAGCTATCGCTGAACTCTATCATTCGCTGATATGAAATGATAGATCGCTGAATCAACGAAAGCTGATCATGAAGTCCTCCGTACAAAGTACTTTTGTCTTAACCTCCCTTGCACGACTCCGTACGAAATGTCAGAAAAGAACCTCCGACTGTCTGAAATCGTACAACCACTCTGATACTACATTGTTCATCCATGCGGCTACTAAGGTTGTCAACCAAGGTTAATGACATGCAACCAACCATCTGATGACACGTGTAAAGTGTATACTGACTTGCATTAAATGCATGCAGTATATAAAGAGATGAACCCACTTCATTTGAAGTAACTTGCTAACTCTGGACAAGTTCAATCTCTTATCTCAAGATAGGTTATTATTAGTAATTTCCTTATCTCTCTTAGTGCAAGAAACCTTAGTGTTCCAACTTGTTTAGATTTAGGTTTATCATTAATCTTGTTTCCACAACAAGCTGTAAATTGTTAATGATTTATCAATAAACAATTTAGAAAAGTAAAATCTGTGTGTTTGTATTCAACCCCCCTTCTACAAACTTGTATAGGCCTTCGGGACCAACACCCTCAATATTAGGGTTTCTCCTTTCAAAACCCTAGGTAAGTAATTTGTTTAATCTAAGGTATTAATGAACCCTTATGGCTTTATGAGGTGACTGATTTCGATTCCTTGTGTCATTTAGGATTCTTTTAAGAAATTGGGGTTTTCTCACTACAAACCCTATTTTGGTGAGTATTTTCTTCACCTTATTTAACTATAATGCTCTTCTATTAAAGTGTGGGTTGATTCACGAGATTATGACTTTGTCTAAGAGACTAGGGTTTACTAAGTGATGGGATTTGGTGAATACATGTATACATTCACATTGTGTTCATTTTAATGTATAAACGTGTGTTCTTGTGTAGGTAGTTATATACATATATATATTTATGCCATTATTATGTATGTGTGTATAAGTATATGTATATGGGTATGTCTATATACATATATATATTTGTGCTCATGGACATATATGTACCTATATGTATGCATATTTATATACGTATGTATAAGTATATAT
Organism: Saussurea involucrata; assembly: GCA_033807775.1. Classification (NCBI taxonomy): domain Eukaryota; kingdom Viridiplantae; phylum Streptophyta; class Magnoliopsida; order Asterales; family Asteraceae; genus Saussurea; species Saussurea involucrata. Next base: position 62,737,084 of record CM066314.1, on the reverse strand, counting down.
ATGGGTATGTTTATATATATACTAGTAGTGTACCCGTGCAATGCACGGGGTGAGAAAGGTGTGAAAATTTTATCGCAAAATGAAATATGAAAAGCTCTCGAGTTCGACAAGGGGGTTGAGTGACTTTTTTTTATCAAATACACATGTTAAAGTTCGAATCATGCAAGAAATGGGCTTGAGTCCTTCCGCTAGCCTCGGGCGCTTAGTCAACTTTGAAAGGTTCCTAAGTTGTGGTTCCTATGGGTGGGTTCCATATGGGCCGATCACAGTTACCGGTGAATACCGAGTTTTTTCGGTTTTCATATTTTTTTGCTTTACTCGGTTCAAATCGAACAGTTCAGCTCGTCGGTTGTTTTTTTAACACCCTCAATTTTCATCAACTGAGAATCCCATATCCATTAAGCACAAACAACCCATCTTCAGATCATTATGGGTACAAAAAGTTATAGATTTAACCATAGTAAAGACTCGTATGCAGTTGTTTAGACCCAATCTTTTACAACACATTATAACCATTTATAAACAGCAGACATATTACTAACTTCTCTTAACTACCAACACCGATGCCCTTTCACTATGGCACATAAAGATCCCTCTTTTTTACCATTTTAAGTTATGTTTTAATCTTTTTACATTCGATGAGTGTGGGTAGCAAGCGGAAATATTAAAAAAAGCAAAATAGTAATGTGAAAAAGAAAAAGAAATTAGCAATTAAGAGTATAGATAAGTATGTAACCTTCACTACGGCCAGAAGCATTGTTAAACAGCTGTAAGACACGTGAGTAATTGCCATGACAAAGATAAATCGGTGCAGTTGCTCAAGTCCTTCGTATGATACAAAAGGCTCGTGATCCTGTAAAATTTAAATAGAAAGACAAATCCTAAGATCACCCCGAACAAATTACAAGTTTAATGGATATAAAAAAACAATAATATGACTCACCTTCTGACAGGTGTTCTGGTTTAATTCGTTCAATACCCTCCTAACCGATTGACGATTAACGATCATCAACAGTTTACGCTTACCATTTTCCATTTCTTCATCAACCTCAGACCTGGTGCATGGAGCAAATGCACTATTATAATACTTTGACGGGATACAAATATTCGATATGATGCTAGACGTGGCTGTAAGAAGGAGAGATATGAAGCCAAGAAGCATCAACTCTGCACACAAATAACAACAATCAGAATGGTGAAACAACATATAAATAGTTTTTTTTACATTTCTTTCAATCGGTTCGTTGTATTAAAAAAGCTACCTTCTTTCATTTTCTCCACGGCAGCAAGCAACGGCTTTCGATTTGTTTTCTTCAACCACTGGCATATCGAAACAAATTGTCAGGAACAAATAAAACCTCTTCCACCTTAAATTCACACACAAGGTTCAGCCCTAAATGCACATACATGTTCCAAAGCAGGGACGGACCCAAAAACATTTTTCAAACGGTGGCACCATTTGATTGTAAGAAACAAATATAGGAATATTTTTCACAAAATCATCGTTGGTCTTTGGTTAGTTCATTGTTTTCATATGTTAGGTCCTGAGTTCAAGTCTTTTATTGGAAAAATAAAAGCTAAAACTAAGAAAATGACACTAACAAAGCTCGAACTCAGGTCTGGGGTGGAAGAAAAGCCTTGCAAACCAACTCTACTAAAAGAAACTCGTGTACTCATTGTAGTTTCAAAATATAAACGGTGCGACACAACAAATTGATACAGTGGCACTTTTCAGGACCCTATAATATTTCAAGATTTTGTGTCAAAGGCACTACACAAGGATAGAGTTTGCCCATGGTCACAAACTCACAATACTTGATATAGATTCATATATTGCACACACTTGGATTAAGCATGAAAACCATCTGAATATGGTGTTATTTGAGCCAAAAAAAGAATGAATTTAACTTGATCTTGATGTTCAAAGTGGAAGATATTAGACCCAAAGAGTCGCACAATTGAAGATAAAGAACCAAATAATTAGAAAGAAAAAGAAAAAACTTACATTACTCAACCGATGAATTGATCGCTCGACAAGCAAGGAAACAACGACAAAGATAGTCAAAACTGTAGCCACAGACCATGTTGGAGTCAAAGCCAAAGATCTTGATTCTTCTTTGGCATCCTCAGACGACATTTTTCAACAAATCCTTAATTTAACCCGATTTGCTAACTCCTTACTTACCAAACCTCCGAATACCCGTAACATACAAACACACACAACGTCTAAAACGTTTTCTTGATTCCTTCTTTTTACCCAGAATAAAAAGTCTTGATTACTTGAAACCCACCATCATTGGCTCCAAGAACGTGTCTCCAAACCCAAATCTTACAATTTACAATGCAATACTTGTGTTCTTTTTCTTGAATATATTCACAAACCAAAAGTGATCTCTCACACACATTTAGTCGAACAGGTTGTGTGCTCACAATAATGAAAAAATACTTCAAATGCGAAACCCCCTCCCACTTCTGGAGTTCACCAGTAACTTAAAATTTACCTGTAGTGCATTCTTGAACAAATCAAGATTCGACACTTTCCAACTCGATCTTTTTATCTCTACCTTATTTGTATTTGTATCAAGATTTGAAAGATTCAAAACAAAATTAACTTTTTCAAACGAATCTTCACTGGTTCCAAGATACCCAACTCTTTTTTTTTAACTCTGTAGAATTAAAAGAATAGAAAACACCCAACTCACCTTTCTCGCTGTAATAAAGAAATATACAAAGTACGAATGATTTATAGATGATTGGTGGTTTTCTTAGCAACTTCTGAGGGGAGTCAATACTCTCAATGATCCATACAACTGGAATCCGAATGAAACACCCTCACACCTCTCTTGACTTCCTCTTCTCTCTCATAATACACGAACTTAAAATAAATACGTAAGGAGGGATAATGAAGATGGAGAGAGTTGAACTCCTGAGTTTCAAACCTGGGCAATATTGAAAGAGGATGTGATATCGGGGTGTTACAACCACGGTTCTAGATTGATTGATGGAGAGAGTTGAACTACTCTCGGTATGGTAGTGATGGTGGTGAGGGGCCGACGTGAAGAGGTACTGCAGGTGTGGAGAAGAGGTACTGTGGTATGGTGATCATATTTGTTTGTGTGATTGTGTCAGTGTAAGATAAAAAGGGGTTGAGGTTGTACATCTTGCATAAAAGCTTGTAATTTAAGAGTTTTTTGAATTTCATGCTTTAGAAGGTTGTACTCTATGCATTAAAATGTGTCTTTAAGACAATTGTCTTGAATGCATATATATGTAGTATATATATATATATATTTGTGCTCGTGGTTATACACGTACATATATGTATGCATAGTTATATATGTATGTATAAATATATATATATATATATATATATGGGTATGCATATATATATTTATGTATATACATATGTATATATGTGTGTATGATTATATATGCAAAAATATAAGTAGATGCGTATGTATGTGCATATATATATATATATGCTTGGTCGTAAATATTTGGTATCTTCATGAGGTTGAATTTCACATGCTAAGTAATTGATATGCGAGGATTGTCTCTGTGCTATATGTAATACCCCGGGTAAATCCGTTAGTTAAAAATCTAATTCCGTTAAGTTTATTTAACTTTAAAGTTTCTATTTAGGGAAAGTTTGGATAAGTTTATAAGTTAAGGGTGTTTGGGTCATTGTTGAATAGTTTAAGGGCTAAAAGGTAAATAGGGTTAGATATTATCTCTTTAGACTTCAGATATTTTCATTATTCAGATTTCAAGTGTGTGTTTGTGTGTGTTTTGAGAGAATAGAGAGAAAAAGGAAGAAAGCTAGGTTAAGGCATCATTTGGTGAGTTTGGAAGAGATTACAGGTATGTTTCCTTTGCAATTTATGTTTGTAATGGTTGGTAAATGGTTTCTGTCGGATTAGAATCAATAGAATCGAACTGGTATGAATTTCTGTCGATTTCTGGGTAAAATAGGAAGAACCGACAGAGGTGTCCGGACACATTATGAATGTGTCCGGATAGTTCTGTTGGGGGTGTCCGAGTGGTTATGTCGATGGTGTCCGGATAACGTTTTAAGGTGTCCGGACGAGTGTTTGTCCGGGTAAGTCTCTCTTTTCTTATGTTTTCCGGAAAGATGCCGGGTGGTGTCCGGGTTACTTTGGTATCCGGATGTTGTCCGGATAGTTGTGGTGTCCGGAAACGTCAGATTGTCCGGATTAGTCATGCTGTCCGGAAAGTTGTGTTGTCCGGATAGTTCTGTTTTGTCCGGATACTTTAGCTGTTTTGGTCACTTTTGAGGATTTGAGTTATCTAGAGTCCTTGGTCTTCTAGTATGTTTTATGTGATCAGTTGGTAAGGGGATATTTGTATTTAATCTATTTGCAGACTCTGTGGATTGGGATTGATAGACTGAATCTTTGGAAAAGGCTTGGAAGAGTTGTAATAAGCATTCAGGTGAGTTTTGCTTTAAAACGTTTTTGAACTGGGATACATATATATATATATATATATATATATATATATATGTGTATATATATATATGAGATGATTATGTGGTAGGAATATGATTATGTGTATATAAATGACAATATGATGTAATGAGATATATATTGTATTTAGATAAGCTTTGCACTGCACGAGTGCACTTGTTGCCGGGTTCCGGTGAGCGAACCGGTGTGTAGCCGGGTTCCGGTGTGCGGACCGGTGAGTAGCCGGGTTCCGGTGTGCGGACCGACGGGTAGCCGGGTTCCGGTGAGCGGACCGGTTGTTGATTTATTAGTTGGCTTGCTACCAACTAATATGGCCATTTGTGGAGGAATAAGGTGAATGAGATGTACACGATGCATGAGTCTGGATTGGTATTTAAATACGTGTGGTATGTTTATATTTTACGAAAGAATTACCAAAGGTTTATCTAAACTATTTTGATACAAAGGATTTACATAAAAGGTTTTATAATGATTTTGGAAAGGACCGGGATTAACTCACTAGACCCGTTTGGTCTAACCCTCATTTTGTTTTCAAAAATTTGTTTTCCAGGTTAAGGATCGGCAAAGGAAAGGATTAAGTGTAAGGAGCTTTTGATGGGCGTTGATTAGGAAGCTTAATGTATTTTGTAGTTTCGAGACCGAAGAGGCCGTTTGTGGTTTATTATGTATCTTTTATTATGAATGTAATGAAGTTATGCAATGTATGTTATTTGAAGCATGTTTGGGAAACCGGGTCGTTACAAATGGTATCAGAGCCCTAGTTTAAGGGATTTAGGTATTTGGATTTATACCTAGACTTAAACTGTATGTGAAGTAGGATGTCCTTATTATTTTAGAACCTTGGGATGTTAAATATAAAAAGGTAGAAGGAACATCATGTAAGGTATTTTCAAATTACACCTGGCCAGTGTAATCATGAACTTACAAGTACATGTTGAACCAGAATATCTTGTTATATTAGGTATGTGCTTACGTGTATATTAACCTTGTTGAATCAACAGAGTGGCAAGTCGAACTCGACGTATGGATAGAGATGAAGACAGGTATATTTATATAAACTTTATACGTGCTAAAGTGTTATCTGACTTCGGTGCAAACCGATTCTTTTGTGTTTTCAATTTTATTATTTGTGTTAGAAAAATATTTGATAATTGTGTTAGAGATATAGAAGGGTGTGTTTAATTATTGTTGTTCTAATTTGTTAGTGTGTGGAGTGTGATGGCTTGAGTGTAAAGAATAATAGCAATATGTAGAACGTGATGAATTATGTGTGGAAGGTAACGATAGTGCGTGAAGTCTTGACCTAGTCATGAAGGCGACAATTTAGTATGTTGTGTAGATTATACCTAATGTGATTGTTGACGCTATCAAGAAAGGTATTGTTTAAATGTGTGGGGTAATGTGGATAAGATGGTGGCAGTTTATAATTAGTGAATGTGCGAGGTGTAGTAGTAATGAATTTCGTGAGATTAAGTGGTGGATTTGTGATGATATGGGGTGAGTATAAGTGGAAACCTCTGCTCGGGATTTTGTTTATAAGTTGTTTAGATGTGCCAAAAGTATGTGTGGAGAGGCATGGATGTCGAGGTGGTGTGTAGTAGTATTATTCAAGAATAAGAGAATGGAGTGGCAGTAGATGGTTAGCTAAAGAATAGAGTATTACCGTTTGAGAAATGGAAAATGTGAAGTTATTTTGAGCATTGAGTGTGATTTCGGATTGACTCGATTAAGTTTCTGATATGAGGTATGGTGAAGTTGTTAGTAAAGTATAGTAATTGTTGAAATTGGGTGCGTGCAATTGGTTTGGAGGTGAAAGAAAGCTAGCTCATAGGATCTGTTAAGAGTGAGTACCTCCTAGTGAGCTATCCTTGGGAAAACGTGTTTTATGTTGAGAAGAGAGTGGGAGAAAGTAGACGAATGTAATGATCAGAGTGAAGGACCATTAGATAGGACGTGATATGTAGTTACCCTCGTTTATTGGTTAACCGAATTCCGGGACGGAATTCTTTTAAGGGGGAGATAATATAATACCCCGGGTAAATCCGTTAGTTAAAAATCTAATTCCGTTAAGTTTATTTAACTTTAAAGTTTCTATTTAGGGAAAGTTTGGATAAGTTTATAAGTTAAGGGTGTTTGGGTCATTGTTGAATAGTTTAAGGGCTAAAAGGTAAATATGGTTAGATATTATCTCTTTAGACTTCAGATATTTTCATTATTCAGATTTCAAGTGTGTGTTTGTGTGTGTTTTGAGAGAATAGAGAGAAAAAGGAAGAAAGCTAGGTTAAGGCATCATTTGGTGAGTTTGGAAGAGATTACAGGTATGTTTCCTTTGCAATTTATGTTTGTAATGGTTGGTAAATGGTTTATGTCGGATTAGAATCAATAGAATCGAACTGGTATGAATTTCTGTCGATTTCTGGGTAAAATAGGAAGAACCGACAGAGGTGTCCGGACACAGTATGAATGTGTCCGGATAGTTCTGTTGGGGGTGTCCGGGTGGTTATGTCGATGGTGTCCGGATAACATTTTAAGGTGTCCGGACGAGTGTTTGTCCGAGTAAGTCTCTCTTTTCTTATGTTTTCCGGATGAGGTAAGATGCCGGGTGGTGTCCGGGTTACTTTGGTATCCGGATGTTGTCCGGATAGTTGTGGTGTCCGGAAACGTCAGATTGTCCGGATTAGTCATGCTGTCCGGAAAGTTGTGTTGTCCGGATAGTTCTGTTTTGTCCGGATACTTTAGCTGTTTTGGTCACTTTTGAGGATTTGAGTTATCTAGAGTCCTTGGTCTTCTAGTATGTTTTATGTGATCAGTTGGTAAGGGGATATTTGTATTTAATCTATTTGCAGACTCTGTGGATTGGGATTGATAGACTGAATCTTTGGAAAAGGCTTGGAAGAGTTGTAATAAGCAATCAGGTGAGTTTTGCTTTAAAACGTTTTTGAACTAGGATACATATATATGTGTATATATATATATGAGATGATTATGTGGTAGGAATATGATTATGTGTATATAAATGACAATATGATGTAATGAGATATATATTGTATTTATATAAGCTTTGCACTGCACGAGTGCACTTGTTGCCGGGTTCCGGTGAGCGGACCGGTGTGTAGCCGGGTTCCGGTGTGCGGACCGGTGAGTAGTCGGGTTCCGGTGTGCGGACCGACGGGTAGTCGGGTTCCGATGAGCGGACCGGTTGTTGATTTATTAGTTGGCTTGCTACCAACTAATATGGCCATTTGTGGAGGAATAAGGTGAATGAGATGTACACGATGCATGCGTCTGGATTGGTATTTAAATACGTGTGGTATGTTTATATTTTACGAAAGAATTACCAAAGGTTTATCTAAACTATTTTGATACAAAGGATTTACATAAAAGGTTTTATAATGATTTTGGAAAGGACCGGGATTAACTCACTAGACCCGTTTGGTCTAACCCTCATTTTGTTTTCAAAAATATGTTTTCCAGGTTAAGGATCGGCAAAGGAAAGGATTAAGTGTAAGGAGCTTTTGATGGGTGTTGATTAGGAAGCTTAATGTATTTTGTAGTTTCGAGACCGAAGGGACCGTTTGTGGTTTATTATGTATCTTTTATTATGAATGTAATGAAGTTATGCAATGTATGTTATTTGAAGCATGTTTGGGAAACCGGGTCGTTACAAATGGTATCAGAGCCCTAGTTTAAGGGATTTAGGTATTTGGATTTATACCTAGACTTAAACTGTATGTGAAGTAGGATGTCCTTATTATTTTAGAACCTTGGGATGTTAAATATAAAAAGGTAGAAGGAACATCATGTAAGGTATTTTCAAATTACACCTGGCCAGTGTAATCATGAACTTACAAGTACATGTTGAACCATAATATCTTTATATATTGGGTATGTGCTTACGTGTATTTTAACCTTGTTGAATCAACAGAGTGGCAAGTCGAACTCGACGTATGGATAGAGATGAAGACATGTATATTTCTATAAACTTTATACGTGCTAAAGTGTTATCTGACTTCGGTGCAAACCGATTCTTTTGTGTTTTCAATTTTATTATTTGTGTTAGAAAAATATTTGATAAGTGTGTTAGAGATATAGAAGGGTGTGTTTAATTATTGTTGTTCTAATTTGTTAGTGTGTGGAGTGTGATGGCTTGAGTGTGAAGAATAATAGCAATATGTAGAACGTGATGAATTGTGTGTGGAAGGTAATGATAGTGCGTGAAGTCTTGACCTAGTCATGAAGGCGACAATTTAGTATGTTGTGTAGATTATACCTAATGTGATTGTTGACGCTATCAAGAAAGGTATTGTTTAAATGTGTGGGGTAATGTGGATAAGATGGTGGCAGTTTATAATTAGTGAATGTGCGAGGTGTAGTAGTAATGAATTTCGTGAGATTAAGTGGTGGATTTGTGATGATATGGGGTGAGTATAAGTGGAAACCTCTGCTCGGGATTTTGTTTATAAGTTGTTTAGATGTGCCAAAAGTATGTGTGGAGAGGCATGGATGTCGAGGTGGTGTGTAGTAGTATTATTCAAGAATAAGAGAATGGAGTGGCAGTAGATGGTTAGCTAAAGAATAGAGTATTACCGTTTGAGAAATGGAAAATGTGAAGTTATTTTGAGCATTGAGTGTGATTTCGTATTGACTCGATTAAGTTTCTGATATGAGGTATGGTGAAGTTGTTAGTAAAGTATAGTAATTGTTGAAATTGGGTGCGTGCAATTGGTTTGGAGGTGAAAGAAAGCTAGCTCATAGGATCCGTTAAGAGTGAGTACCTCCTAGTGAGCTATCCTTAGGAAAACGTGTTTTAAGAGTGAGTACCTCCTAGTGAGTACCTCTAGCATTTCATGTAATCTCACTAGACTTTTGTCTAACACTTGATGTTGCATGTTTGTGGATTACAGGTCCCACTAGAGGTGTCTAGACCTTGTTGAGTTTCCGACCATGCTAGGATCTTGGAGGGTCGGGCTTTTGGGGATTCGAGATGAGAGAATTTTTTGGAGATATAGTGACACCCGAATTAATCTAGCTTACTTTAAATTCTAGATTAATAGGGTGTTGTGTTGTATGTCTCAATACGCCCATGTTTAATCATTGTCCAAACTATCCCATTGCATTTATGGGTTATAGTTGGATTATATTTTGAGGTTTAAATTTACCCATTTTCCGGAAACCCCCTATATTTATCGTCAAAAATTTTAGGGTGTTACAGGAGCAGAAGACTTCGGGGTCTCTCCCCTCGAAGGAACTAAATTTACACGGCACAACCTTTCACCCGATCAGTATGAGATCGATGATGCACAGCCCATTAGAGTTTCGGGCTCTCCGAACACGGAATTTTTGGACTTTTTGTTGGAAGATACCGGGTCACCCCGAAAACATGCCACCGATGACGTCATGGTCATCGATTCAACACCCTCCCCGACACAGAAATCATCACCACCGATCCCCAAATCCCCGACGCCTTCATCCCCATCACCAACCCATGTATCCCCGAAGCAACCCACTCCCCGACACTCCCCATCACCGACCCATGTATCACCGAAGCAACCCACTCCCCGACACTCCCCATCACCGACATGCTCTCCCCACCGATCTCCTTCCCCCACCGATGACCGTGAAAAATCCTCATCTTCTGAGGATAGTTCTTCTCCATCTAATTCACCTCCACCACCACCACCAAGAGTGTTGTTCCCCGATCCCTTATCCGAACAACCCTCATCATCCACCATCCCCGAAGACATCCCCCTTCCTCACACTCCCCTATCACCAAATACACCCCGATTCCAACTTCATCACGTTGGTCCATCCTCCACCACTGATATTCGTCTGCCAAGTGACCTCATCACCGAAGTTCAGGAGAGTGCCCGACAGTGTCGGTTGGTGGGCACTCAGTTTGAAACCTTCAAACAAGCTACCATCTCTATGCTTGCTCAGACAAGTGACAGGGTAACGATTTTGGAAAATAGGCAACCTCAACTCTTGGAAACAACTCTTCAGAATTCGCTTCGACCCATCACCGACAATATAGCTACCTTTGCTCAGAAATTGGAAAATCTTAACACCTCCCACAACAACTTGGCCGTGTCGGTGGCTTCTATCAAAGCTTCTACCGATTACAAGGATTCTGAAATTGCTCAGCTTATTACTCGAGAGACTCGGCATCAGTCTCTTCGCTCTTCTCTCACCGACTCTCTTTAACAGCTTCATCGTAAGGTTGATTCTCTGAACAACAACTTGGATTGGGATTTTGACTTAGGTTATTTTGCCTTTGATATTACTGACAGAGGTATACTTCAGCACATTTATGCCTCGGTGGATCGTACTGCTACACATTTGGGTTTGGAATCGGCGGCTGTTGCTGAGGGGGAGAAAAGCCTCCCAAAGTCCCCGAAAAGGCCTTATGTTAGGAATCTTGACAACAACAACTCCCATCAGACCCCACTGACAAATCAACAATTCGTTTCTTCAAGCCCAAATCGACACCGACTTCTACACCGATCACATCGGTGGCCACCTCAACAATCACACCGACACTGACTCCTACACTGTAACACCCTCAAATTTGGAATGAGCAACTAAATAAAATTTCAATAAAATACCCAACAAGATAAAATCATTTCTACAATTCATTCCTTAAATTACCTCGAAATTTAAAACATTATAATTCCCCCAATAAATTAACTTAAACGGGTGTTACTTAACACGACACAAGTTGCTAATTCCAAATACGTGCGGAAGACTTCACTAATTCAAATCACCTCGCGAGCACTCTACTAGCACACGACCTTTCACACGTGTCACTAGAACTACTCCCAACCTGAGACCTGTTGCACATGCCGACAAATAAAAAGGGTTAGGCTAACGCCTAGTGAGTTCAAGCATTTTATCATGACTATATAAATTCATAAATCGAGAGGAGTGTAGCTTTTTAGTCATGATTCCAAAAGAGTTTACTTTAAATGTAAAGCACCCATTTTCCAAATCCCACAATTCCCATAAATGAAATCTTTAATGCAATATGATTTCCAAAATAGACTCATTCCCAAAATCCACGTAATAGGGTGAAATACCATTTGATACTCAAAATAATTAAATCCATAATTCAATTTGTCATTATTCCAAAAACATCCCAAACACGGTAAAAACATAATCCATAACTCATATAACATGGAAATGCAATTCTCATAAATATGATACGTTACCGAAAACATGGATAAACACAAATACCCAAAAACATCACACACGGATGAGATATAAACCACAACTTGCATACCATGGAAAACAATCCATATAAATATAACACGTCACCGAAAACATGAGTAGCAATAAATACCCAAAACAACACCTTTCGGTGACGGGGGAGACCCGTATACATCGCACGTGACGGAACACTAAAGTGGGTAACTTACTATGCAATAAAACACACACGTGGATTACTCTCGTAAACTGAGCTCAATCACTCCAGATCTATTGCCCGCGAGACTAGGGAGTTCCCAACTTCAACCACTCCAGGTCTATACATTAGGTCACTCCAAATCCACAACCGCACATTAGGGATTACACCTTACTGCCCATGAGACAACGCCCGACCATATAGATCCACGCCTTACTTATCATGGAACCCGATGCCTATCCCGTGCTAAGCACATATATGGAATTACACCTTACTGCCCATGAGACGACGCCCGACCATCTAGGTCCACGCCTTACTTATCATGGAACCTGATGCCTATTCCGTGCTACAAAATAAACTAACGTCTCGTAAAACTGAGCTCAATCAATTCCGACCTCTTGCCCGCGAGACTAAGGGAAACTCAAATGCCTATGGATCCATAGCTATCAAGGTCTAAATATTACACGACCCCAAATAAATAAACACATGCATTCAAAACATGCAATTCCCCAATAACATAATTCATTATCAAAACTCAATCTTGAGTTACCAAAACTGGACAAATGTCCCCAAGACTTAATAAGATTCAATACCGAGCCACAAGCTCAACCAACTCCAAAAAAAGTAGTTTATGAATGTTATAAAATGAAATTAAATATAACAACACACACCGTTTTCCGGTAAATACTTCGATTCCATGAAAACCCGAAATAACACTTTGGATCGGGTAAACCCTCATTTCCAAGGGCTCACGCCTTTACGTTTTCAAAACATTACATGATGTACTATATGCATATTTCCAAAACATCCACAATGCATTTTTATAATAAATAGACTCCATTTATTACATAAATCAACAACTCATTTCATGTATGATTTATTATCACATTTTTCCAAAATATCCAAAAGTAGTGTTTTATAATATTTACAACAATTAATACCTCAAAAGGTAAAATCCACCAAATAACCCAATATTGATAATTTTCAGGTAAAATACACAATTACTTGGAAAAATAACATTTTGGCATGTACAAAGTTTTCGCAAAGTAACTTGAACTCACCTCTGCTAGATTAAGCTAAATCTAGATTTTTCCCAAACGTATGCTCCTTTGATGAAGTTTGCATCCTCAAGCCAAAACTCCCAAAACCTAGATTTATGAATTTCCAACCATCAATATCACAATCCAATCATGTAGAATCATTCCCTAAACATTTAGAATCATTTCTCCCAACATATTACACCCAAAATAACCAATACATCGAAACCCTAATTTCCAAAATAAAGGGGAGAAGATTACCTCAATCATCAAGTGAATCCACCAACCAAACACTTCTAGTGTTACCAAAGTGAGCTTCAATCTTCACTTCACCCAAAGAAATGAAAGGTTTAGGAGAGGGTTGGGTAAAACCCTAGAATAGTGTAGAAATTCCAACCAAAAGGAGATGAGATGAGAAATACCAACCTCAACCTAAGAATCCTTGTAACGAGATGGAGGAGGGACTTTGATTTACAAGATTTGTGGCTTCAATGGCTTCAAAATCGTTTTGAAGGGTTAGGGTTCGGTTTTGGGAGAGTTTAGAGAGAAAGAGATGGAATAGAAATGAAAGAAAGCTGAAAGGCGTGGGTTTAAAACCCTCAGAGTCCGCTCGCGATTGTGACACGACGAGAGTGACCATGTCACAATCGCCGGGGCATTCTCGCCCGCTACCCAAAATGTTCACGGTACACTTTCGGCGAAAGTGACACTGCGAAAGTGACCATGTCACTCTCGCGAGTGTCATACTCGCTGGCCCTCCCAAAACCCTCGGTACATTCTTGGCGAAAGTGACACTGCGAAAGTGACCATGTCACTCTCGCGAGTGTCATACTCGCTGGACTTGTACCGAGTCCAAACTTGGCCAAATTCTTGAGAGATCCAAATAGCATTACGTGTTCCACACTCCAAAGCAAAACCTTGTCCTTTTTAATAAATCTAGACGGAATCATTTACAATTAGAGTTAGGATTTTTGGGGTGTTACATACAACGATAGCATCTTTGGCACCGACTACTACAATCACACTGACCCAAACCCCATCGGTAGAGAAAACCGCAACAACAGTTGAGGGGGAGCAAATACTTTCAGCCAGTGCTCCAAAAGACAAAGGGAAGAAAGCCATTTCGGCAGAGGATGCGGCTAAAGAAGAGAAAAGAAAGAAAGAATTGGCTAAGTATAGAACTCGACCTGCCGATGCCCAAACATTAAAGCTTAAACCTCCCCCACAATGAACTGCCACCGATCTGGGTCTATCTCCTCAAGAAATTGAGGAGGCTAGACTAGCTCAAAAAGCTCTGGATGATTCTAAGGCACTATCTCTAAAAGTTGCCAAAGAGGAAGCAATTAAAGCCAAGTCCACTGATCCTATTCTTGCCTAAAAATCTGAGTTGGGCACCATTGAAGAAGAAAAGGAAGAAGAAGTTAAGTGGTACAAGAAAACTATGCACTACCGAACAGATAGGTCTCCTATCTCATGTGTAAAGATTGCCACTTCTAAGATCAATCCCACCGACATCAGACTCATCATCGAAAGGGAGGATGGAACCTCAAGGAGTATTAGAGATTATAACCTCAGGCAATTCGGTCTCTCCGAATGGTTTGAAATTTCTAGGCTCTTGGTGAAATGTACTAATTCCAAGAAAGACATTTTCATCAAGTATATCGATAGGTTGATGAACAAGATGAAAGAAATAAAGAAGAAACACAACATTGTTCTCTCCACCGACGAACGTGCATCTCTTCAATCTCTAAAAGAAGATGTTCAACTTCCCATGACCAAAACCCAATCGGTGAAAGACACGGTGTTTAAAGAAATGGCTTCGAAAGGAAGAATCCCCTATGTGGAAAATCTCAACCTGTCCATCCCAACCTCCATCATTTATCCCTCTACCACACTGTGCATCTCACCGATTCCTGGCCTCTTCTTCAATGATGTTCTTGGCCACCGGCGCTTCTTCAGATTTGCTCAGATCCATCTCGCCGACATCATCTTCCTACATGGCATCTCCAACCTCATGCCACATATCCCCGAAGCTCAGACATACTATCAGAACATCACCAACGAAATCAAACGCCACATTCAAAAACCAAAGAAATGATCTAGGTGCTTTTTTCTTTATAAGTACTTGTAATTTTTCTTCATTTTCGGATATATGAAAATTTTACTTAAATACAAGTACTTTTCATCTATTTGAATTTCTGTGTTGCACATATTTATTTTCCTTACTTGTAAATATTGGATACATTTAACAAATCCATAAAAGACAAAAAAGAACAAAAAGAACAAAAAGAATGGTCTATGTGAAAAGAACCCAAAAAGAGTAAAAATGGTCTAATTGCATTTTATACTCAGATACTCCTTAATATTCTAAGTATGGAGCTCAAATTCAAATAGGGGGATATTGTTGGGTCACCAAAAATTTGAAATTGACTCACCGATGTTTCTCCTAAATCTTACTTAGAATATTTTGGATTGGTTCTTTACAATGACTTGCACAAGATAGCAAATGTTCAGTGAAGTCGAAGATCAACCGAAACCAAGCTTGAAGATATTCTCATTTGTGGAAATGATGAATAACCTTCTCAACAAACAACAAGTCATTATCCACCGATGGTCCTCATACATCGGTGGACATCTCCCATCGACCCATCTCTTGGTCGGCCAATGTGAGTCCCACCGATGAAAGCTTCAAATCGGTGGGATCTCAAATGTCTTCACAGATGCCTCTCTCAATTGTTACATATTCCAAAGTACTCACATCGGTGGAATACGATCGGTGGAACTGTCTTGGAAGACACATCAAGAAGATCATTTATTATGGGACAATATCTATTGCCAGGTAAAAGTGACTATTTGTCGTTTTATCTATTATCAGATAAAGTCTCAATCAACATGGGTATTCTTCCTAGTACCAAGGAAAAAGGTGATAAGGACACATCAACTTTTCAGAAGTCAACACCTACAATTGAATCTGCTGATGACAAGTGTCCTAAGCATTTAATGCTTCTCATACTATAAAAGGAGGAAGAAGCTCCCCATGCAAACTACGCTTTCTGGAAGAATTTCTCAGTGCAAGCATTCTCCATTTCTCAAGAACTTTATATCTTTGATTCTAAGTGTTCAAGTTGTTTTGTTTTCAGTATACTTTGTGAAAGATTGTTAGAATAGGTTTACCTGTTCTTTTCCGCAACAGTCTTTATTTTCTATGTGTAATTCTTGTTGAGAGATTTTTAATAATAGAATTAAATTAAGTGAAAAATTTGAGTATTGTATTCACCCCCCTTCTACAATACTTGTTAAGCCATCTGTGACTAACAACGTTCATACCGTTTCATCGCATTTTCATCTCCTTTCATCTCCATTTCATCGACGTTCATCACCGTTCACTCCGTTTCATCGCCAAATTAAACACCAAATTGTAGGCAAATCATCGATGAAATCAGTTGTAATGATCTTCTAAATCAAACACCAAATTAATCATTTAATCTAGAGTTTTGATTATGCTAGCTGGGTAACCATTTTCCTTAATTGATGTTGGATGAAAATGTACAATTCTACCCTTTTATCAATTTATTCATAATTATAAAAATAGGAAATAATTAATTATTATCATAATTAAAATCAATTAATCTCATCCGTTGATGAAATTATCTATGGTATATAGATGGGTTTCATAGTTTGTCACATAAGGGTGGTTTGCAAATGAAACCACCTCTCTCTCTCTCTCTCTATATATATATATATATATATATATATAGAGAGAGAGAGAGAGAGAGAGATATGGATAAGTGACTGAAAATATATGTATATAAAGAGGGTACGTAATAGTGTAATTGTCTAATGTATATATTAGCAGAGACTTAACAATCATATTACATCCAAGAAATAAAAGTATATCGGGTTCATCGAGTTGGGTTGGGTTCAAATGATTGTAACCCGATATCAGTGTCAGATCTAGGATTTTTGCCCAGTCGTGACACTTTTAAGGTAGATTAAAGGCCCACAAAGTCGTCCGATGTGTTTTTAGCCTAATTTCACGGTTTCGAGAGATTTTTAAGTTTTTTGGTTTATTTCGAGATATTTTTAAGTTTTTTGGTTGATTTCGATTGATTTTTTTTCCGGTTTTTTTGTTTGATTTCAAGAGATTTTTTGGTTGATCTTGAGGCACTTTCTTTGGTTTTATGGTTGGTGAGGGCACAAACAAGAAAATACTAGGGGGTAGGGGGGGGGGAGGGAGCTATAATAGAATGATAGAAAAAATTTGTTTACAGACTAGGGAAAAAATGTTATTTTCTTAGTGG
Source organism: Saussurea involucrata (assembly GCA_033807775.1). Classification (NCBI taxonomy): domain Eukaryota; kingdom Viridiplantae; phylum Streptophyta; class Magnoliopsida; order Asterales; family Asteraceae; genus Saussurea; species Saussurea involucrata. The sequence goes on along the minus strand of CM066314.1, from coordinate 62,719,863 downwards.
GGGCCTGGGGGGCCATCCCCTACCTTTTGAGTGCTACATCCGTCGCTGCCCAATATCAAATACATATGGTTTGAAAATTTTACAACTCGATTGGACATCGGGTTAAATCGGGTTGAGTTATTTTGTGTTGGGTTGAATTGGGTTGATCGGGTTTTTATGCACATCTAGGTTACCAAATAACAAAGGGAGTAAAAAGCTTTCGCCAATTCCGTATGGACTAAACCTGATACAAGTGGTATAATATAGGGACCAAACGGGAAACCTTTGGCATATAAAAGCAAATCTGCTGGAGGAACCAATTGTCGTCTCTCTCACACGCATAAACATAAACAGACTAATGAATTCGATGATGGAAAACTTCGTCCCCTTGATGAGTTGTTACCGTACAAAACTAAAGCAAGCATCGGTGCTGTGGCTTGAAGGTTTTCGAGAAGCTTGTTGTCTTCACAGAGTTGTCATCTACTGTCTCAGGTTTTCTTCTACTTTTATACCTGTACGCTACTTGCTTCAATTTCGACTTTTTGTTGTTTTAATTTCCTCTTGTTTGCATCTGAAGGTCGAAACAACTGATGATCCGAACTGGACAGTGCTTTCTCTTAAACGGTTTCATCTTTTTAGGAAGGTAATTTGTACTGGTGTTTTAATTAATTAGTTTGTTTGGTGGAAAATTGCAAAATTGGGTTGATTCAAGTAAAAAAGACCATACCTCTGTTCTAAGAAGAGTCATAGTTTGATTTGAAGATCGCGAGTTACTTTTTAACTTCAAAAATTGACTAGGAATAGAATTATTTGAAATCTATGTGAAATTTGATTTTGAAAAGTAATTGGTTTGAATCTTTGAAATCAAGACAGCCCTTTTAAGGTATAATTTGCAATGCAACAAGGTTCCTATGGCAAGTACAACAGATAAATAAAAATACAAGTATTTCTGTATTAGTTTCTTGATATATATGTTGAACTAAATTGCAAGTTCTCATTCGAACGAACTACTACTGTGTAGGGTGACGTAAATTCGTGTTACTTGCAGTATATTTATTCTAAGATCTCTTATCCTTCCAACACTACAATTGATCTTACCTTCTGGGGTCCCGGATGGTTATCAAGAGCCATGTTTACCGCAGATGCCTATAAGACTGTATGCCTTCTTACGACTTGGACTCTTACAACTTATTTATGTGAGTATACAATAGGAAGGTTGGTTAAGTTATGTGTGCATTTGTATCTAAAACATCTTTTTTTAGATGATACCCATGTTAGCAATCATTGCGAGTTCACATGTTGCCTATGATCTTATGGTGCATTGGTGCCAAATATGTTTGTGCTCAAGTCTCTTGAAGTTATTTGCATAATGTGGGGTAAACATATCAAACTTTAGTTTTTGATATGTTGCTAAAATTTTCAATGTGGTCGAACTCCAACAAATCCACCTTTTTTACTGTATTATTTATGCATATTTGCAGTCAAGTTTACTGAAATTGAGTTTAAACGTTAAAGGTGTAAGCACCAAATAACAACAATTTAATTCAGTCTTATATCTTATCAATTCTACTTTCAAGCATTGTTTACTTATTTTCTTCCATAGATGAATACCAGCATTCTCTACTTACCAAACTAACTCTTCTGCCAATGATATTGAGGCTAGAGGTAATCTTCTCTATTAACACCATGCGTCAGCTTTGATACTTGCTATTATGTGTTACAGTGCACAGAAAAAGCCCAGACATTATATACCACGGGTGGGGCAGTTCTATAGGGCCTACAAGGTTCTTGAGCCTAAGCTATTCACTATAGCAAACACTATTGCTTGTGTTTGGGCACTCAATTTCCATATCCCTTTCTGTATATAAGAATTAAAGTTTGGTCATCGAATTATTCATTTCTTTTGTCCAAATTGGTTCCAGAAATGCCAACTCGTTGCCAACTTCTAGCAGGATTCCATCATATCACTCAAGTTGATGTGTGCATGTTGGCTTATTCCAAAGTCCAACCACCCACTTTAACACTTGTAGCAGGTTATCAACTTGTCAATACATGTTATCCTTAAAATACAACCTTGAATGTTTGGGTGGAAATACCTGTCATTAAGTAACAACTTCCTCCTTCAAATTATGTTTTAAGGATTTTAGCCCATCATGGCTTGGAAAACATTTTAAAGATGAGAGTAAAGAGCATTAAAGAATAAAGATTAAACTTATCCAAAGCTGCAAAAAAAGTAAGGACATAAATGGAAATGCTTGAATTTGAAGAACAAAATACTAGAAAAAGGCTTGGAGCCTTGAATGCATAAAAAGGAATTAAAGACGAAGTACTAGAGTTTCAAACTGAAACTTAGGGGGCGTTTGGTTCATAGAATGGAAATTGGTGGAATTGGAATCCATCAAAGGAATTTGACTTTTAAGGAATTGGAATGGAATTTGACCACGCGTTTTGATTGCGTTTGGTTAGATGGATTGGAATGGAATCTCTTAAAATAATTGGAATCTCCATCTTTGTTTGGGGGGTGATAGTTGTGACGACCACGGTTACCCCACCCCACCCCAACACCACATCCACCCTCGCCTACCCCCACCCACCCCGCCACCCTGCCCCGCCCCTGTCGCCACCCCACCCCCTCCCACCACCCCTTGCGCACCCCTACCCACCCCCACGTTGGTGGCATTGGTGGTGGGTGGCTGCGGAGGCACCACCGCCCCATCCCTTCCATACCCCCTCTCGCCCCCGCTTCCCTGGTGGGGTGCATGGGTGGTAGTTGTGACGACGACAGTAATGGTGGGGTGGGGTAAGGCGGGGACCGGGGTTGGTGGGGCCACCGGCCACCCTTCACCAATACCGCTAGGGTAGGGGTGGGTAGGGCATGATGGTAGGGTGGGGGTGGGTGGGGTGTTGCTATGATGACGACAGTAGTGGCATGGTGGTCGGTGGGGTGGGGTGGTAGTCAGGGGCAGAGCTAGAAATTTAACTTAGGGGGGGTCTGGTCAATTAAAAAAGTCTTACATTGTTGTAAGATGACAATGATCACACTATTATATCCGAACAAATTACTGTTCAAAATAATTTTCCAATCTATTTTGTTGTTGAGTCGGAATAGAAATTAATGAAAAACTTCCATCTCAGACCAACGTATAAGTTTTGCAAAAATTAATGTTTTTTTTAATAACCATAATGATCGTCAATCCATTTTTTCATCAACTAATCTACTAGAAACAAAAAATATTAATTAACGAAAAACAAATATACACTAAACAAATTAAGAATGATTATATGAGTTTTTAAAAATGTCTTCTTTTCGCTTGAAAAAAGAATCAACAATTCGTTTTTCGCTCATATTCAACCTAAGATCATAAGAAATTAAGAATCTCGTCTTCACAAATTATAATTTACATCTATTTTATTTAAAGTTCAAAGCATTATTTATTATTATATTTATAAAACTATATTTAATTACCCGATCAAAGTAGTTGATTAAGTTCTCATTTGCTACGACGGAGCACCGAATGTGAAGTTTGGAGATCCATGGAGGGAATGGCTCAACACTATACTATTTTGTTCTATCATTAGGAATTGGGAGGGGCTATTTGGTGGGTCTCTTGGGTTGTGTATAATATTAAAATACCTTTTACATATTTGTAATATTGGGTTGGATGGTGGTTAGGGGGGCTTGGCACCAGCCTGCCCCCCTATTGACTACGCCCCTGGTGGTAGTTGTGATGATGATAGTTGTGGCATGATGGTCGGTGGCGGTTGTGACGGCGACAATAGTGGTATGGTGATGAGGGCTTAGGGGTGGGGGCGTGACAGTGACAAGGGCAGGGGGGACGGTGTTGGTTAAATTGGATGCAAATGGATGGAATTCAGTTCCTTCACATATGCCAAGGATTGATGAATTCCTTAATTTGTGGAATTCAAAGGATTCCATCCATTTCTTTATGAAACAAATGAATTCGAATTTGGTCAAAGCCTCAAAGGAGTTAATCATTCCAATTCTCTTGAAATCCCTTGAATTCTGCGAACCAAACAACACCTTAACATCCACTAAGTGCAAGACATAACTCTCTCTCTCTCTCTTATATTCACAAGGAGCAGGGTACATAAAAGGCAATGCCCAACCAAAAACTGCAAGAGTTAATGACCAATGTGTAAATACTCGATTACAAGAGACATGCTTTTAATATCTAAATGAACAAGTGCCACTTACTAGCCATCAAAAGAACTTTCTGCTGTTAGTTACCAAGCTATCCAGACATGGGATACAATCTTCAAAAGTCCACTTCAATCATTTCAGCCTTTTTACCTCCACAACACCTGATGGAATCTTGCTGTGGGGATGCTGCAGCAATCTGCCAAAAGTAAACCAAAAACTTTCAAGAATCAGCATAACAGTGCTATGAATGAATCCAAACCTACTTTCTAGCTCCATAACAAGAAAGATGTAAAATAAGAAAATAAAGGACTCAATAAGTGGGCTTGAGAAATAAAAACAAAAAGAAAACAAGGGGAAATGGTGCTATACCATCATTTGGCTTGACACTTATCATTGTGCTTGCTCCTTTACATGCGGGTCTCATGCCTGGAGAAATGAGCATAGTCATGCTAGATAATTCTATAGATTAGCAAAAGCCTAGAGACCCCTTTTGAAGATGAATATGAAAGCTCTTAGTGATTGATCACAGACACATTTAACTACATTAGTGATTATGTATAGTCGTATACACATTGATCTCTCTTATAGCTTTTTAAGGAGATTTCTTATTCAAAGCAAAGCAAACTTGCTTATGGTCTGATACTCCATAATTGGTTATGAATTCATAATCTGTTTCTTTTCCTTCATTAGTTTATGATGCACACTTTTTTGTTTTTTTACCATGAACTTATTTTCCTTGTGAAACTGAAAACATTTGTGTTGTTTACTTGTTTATGGGTCTTGCATTGTACTTATTAGTTCATGTGTGATTTTTGTTTCTCGACAGGCTCTATGGTTCTACCCTTTGTACATATTCAGCTTCATTTTAAGCACTATCTGGTACATTTCTTCTCTTCTCATCAGATACTTTTGTTGCTTCTAGTAACTTGCTGGCTTATAAATTTTCTATAAGCCAATCCCCTTTTTTCCCACTGGACTATGACCATTATCAACTAAACAGAAATGCATCAATTGACTTATCCAATTACAAGACATACAAATGTTCCAACCCTAAAGACAGATTATGTAAAATACACAGTGGTTTGTCAGTTTTTGCCACATGCCATCCTTGTCAGCAAATATAACCTGCTCACTTCTCTCTGCTTCTGTAACATTCTTGTCAGAAAATATATACTTTTGTGGTGTTAAATGTTTGTAATTTTAAAGTGGGATCCCTTCTTTTTTTGGGATTAAGAAGGGAAACTCTATATCATCCACAAAATATGCCATCTTACATTCCATAATTTATTGTTATGTATTTATGTATATACACATAGGGGTGGGTTCAAACGAGAAATTTAGGTCACTGAGGTCAGACTTAGGAGCGTCAAAATTTTTCTGAAACCGAATAACTAAACTGAACCAAAATGGTTTCATGTTAAATGATTCGGTTTTGGTAATTCTTTTACTATTTCTGTTAAATCGAATCGCAAATTATACCATAATTTTATATATTTTGTCTATAGATAATTGGTTTGAGGCTTTGGGCATGTAAAATAGTTAACATATGATAACCCAGTTTATATTGAAATTAAAATAACAATATATTGAGATGGATTTAATAAAACAATACAGAAGAACTAGATATTTAGATGCCTAATATTGAAATGGATTTAAGTCATTTAACAAAACAATACACAAGATATTGAGATGAATTTATTTCTTTTGGTTTTGGTGGAAAAAGTTAAGTGTATGGGCTCTTGTAAAAATTGAATGGGTTCTTTAACCATGAAACTAAGCCATTTGTGGAGGTTATTTTTTATTTCAAGGCTAAATCTAGATTTTTTTAAAATTTTTGACTGGGTCAAGAGACCCCATAATTTTGTATGTGGCTCCACCACTGTATTCTACCTGCTGCATTCAGACTTGTAATAGGTAGTACACACACACACACACACACACACACATATATATATATATAGACGGAGGATCATGATGCACACTCTTGGTAAATTGGTTGGATCTTTTTTCAAGGCTAAATCTAGATTTTTTTTTGACTGGTCAAGAGACCCCATAACTTTGCATGTGGCTCCACCCCTGTATTGTACCTGCTGTATTCAGACTTGTAATAGGTAGTACACACACACACACACACACATATATATATATATATATATATAGACGGAGGATCGTGATGCACACTCATGGTAAATTGGTTGGATTACTATTCCCAGCCCACCACCTTTCTTAGCCGACTACACATACTAATACTCTCCTACCCGCCTACCAATATTGGCCAGTTGACTTCCGTATCCAGGGTATAATAGATCGTGTGAGAAGAAGAGTTAAGGTGAGAAGGTAAGAAGGGATCCGGACCCTTGATCACTTTAATCTCACCCCTAACCCATGAATCACGCCATATACGGGAATTGATCTGGTACTTCTCGGTGCATCTCATCCTAATGTGCATCCAAGGGTGGAGATCCTTTCTTACCCTTCTCACCATAACTTTCACTCTTACTGGAACCAAACCCTATATATATATATATATATATATATAGGGGTGGTATCGGGTACAAACCAAATAGATTGTACAAACTGTACAAACCCATCTCCACCAATCACGTAACTTCTTTTTTTATATCCATAAGGGTATTTTAGGGCTTTTAGCATATTTTTTTTTTTTTTTAAATATATTATTTTATCCTTTGTAACTGTTAGATGAAAAACTAAATTCATCGTCCGGCACCGACGACCGGAAAATATAGATTCATGAAGCCAAATTATATATTCATGAAGCCAGATTTCAGATTCATGAAGCCAGATTGAGTGTGTAGGGTTTGTACAATCCATTTGGTTTGTATTCGATACCCATCCTTATATATATATATATATTGTATCTTTTCGTTGTTACGAAACACATGCACACAACTAACAATTAAAATAAAATGTAGGTTTAGTATATACGTTATTTTGTGTATATCGTTCTTATATATTAGTGTATATATATATATATATCAATTTGTATGGTGTGTATATATTATGTTTGTCAAGTCCACTGTCCGGTGTGTTTTTTACACACTATTGATTGTCCACAACATTTATAATCTGAAGGTTTAGTTGTTGAATTGTTAAGTCGGAAATGTGACTAGCACCGGACCAAAAACAGATCATGAAAGGATTCTTCATGGATGTATGGTGTTGAAATTGAAGTGCTAGGAGAGCGGAAAAAATGATATATGTATATCCAATGCAATTTTTGTATCAAGGTTTATTAAGGGGGAGTGAAAAGAATGGAAAACATCTTGCTTGCACATACAAAGATGTTGCACCATGCCAGAACGTACTTGTAGAAGTCAAGAACTAGATCGACCAATACCAAAGACCTTTCAAAGTTTGCTTCTCAATGCGATTTTGAGGAGACAGTAGATTGTGGAGTCTACTTTGTTGGTGATCATGGTAGTAGTGGAAGTTGCAATCCATTAGAGAGCATAAAATGGACCGATGATTTCACTAAAATCACCAACACATTAGAAACCTCTTTTTTAGCAATCTGTGTTCTTCCACTGTAGTCCCATAAACGAGTGATTGTGGCTGATTTAATAGTCATCTCCAAAACAGACCATGTTCGGTTGGACAAAGCAATTTTCTCTCACACAGTTTTCTGAGCATGGAAAGGCGCTGTATAACATTCCTCTTTATTCAACATATCACATCACATTAAGACAATATTCATTGATAAGAGCTGACTCTCAGTATTTAACTTATCTAGGTATAATGATATTGCTCAGTTTGGTCTTACGGTGACTGGAAAAGATGGATCAACCGATTTAGCTCCATCTAGCCAAAAGGAGCCATCTACTTCACAAAATGCAACACATGTTGATAAACCTACTGACCTTGGGCGGTACTTCAGATACTAAATACCTTGTTGGCAGAAGTCATTCCTTTAGCACATTGCTAATTTAATTTCCATAACATCATCTTTCTGCAGGGTAATGTTAGGAATAGCAGAACAGGGCTATTCACTCCTTCTATTGACCTTTTTCTTCCTGGAGGTATATATAGATATATATATTCATATATCATGTTAGAGCATCTCCAACAGATTCTCTAAGAAAACCAGAGATTCTGATGATATTTGTGCTCCAACAGATTCTCTAAATGGTTCTCTAAAATGGAGAAAAGAAGAGAGAAAAGATAAAATTCTATGAAGTTTAGAGAATTCTCTAAAGTTTAATGCAAGGAGAGAGAAATGATTTTTTAATTCCTTCCCACCAATGAAATTGAATGTATTATTATTTTGTATAAAGTTCTTTTAAAGGTGTGTTGGGATGATAAATTTATAGAACATTTTAATCATATAATTAATGTTCTGTTGGAGTTGACTCTAGTTTTTTTAGAGATTTTAACTTTTAGTTCTCTATGTTAGAGAACTTTTCGAGAATCGGTTGGAGACGCTCTCATATTTTTGTTGCGTAAAGATAGCCTTGATAATTTGTACTGAAAATAACAGCTAGTGATATCCTGGGACTGTAACAGGTTTACCTCACAGGTTTCATACCTTATATTGGGAAGACACTAAATTTCGTACTTCTATCATGGATGTATTCCTATTACTGCTTTGAGTATGTGGTGACAACATGGCTCCCATTTCTTATTTTGTCAGAAACTATCGCTATTTTCTTCTCATTGCACATTTTTTTTAATTCATAGGTACAAATGGAACTTCTCCGGTCTTAGTTTGGATAAAAGGCTAGACTTTTTTGAGTCCAACTGGGCATTCTTTGCTGGTTTCGGTGACTTTTCTTTCTCACTTGTGTTTCGCTGGATGTCACTTGTTTTAAACTATGTACCCAATTCAACTTTGCATTTGTTTTTGGAAGGAGGGAAAATAATGTTATTTATGGGATATTCACCGTAATTATTGATTGGAAAAAGGCACCAACCTCTGAATATAATCTTTACTGAGCATGATAATATATCTGTATCGGTTGCATATACTTTTATGTTGCATTTTTTTTAATTAGAGATGTGACGGTGTTATTATCAACAATGTACTTGCAGGTTCTCCTTGTGTTCTGGCTATTTTCTTCTTTTCACCTTTAGTGAGTTATGGGGTAATGGCTGTACTCTTTCCAATGGTAAATACTCAACTTTTTCTATATCTATCTGTTTGCAACTTTCTATTCTGCCAGCATTTATTAATGCAATGGGATTAACAACTGCTAAATCAGAATAGTTTTTTTTTTAATTTTGGAAATATGTTCCGAATATCTATAATTTTGGACACACTAATAGTTTGTGTTTCAGTTTGTCCTGACTGCAGCAGGCTCAGATGCCGACAGTGTCGTCAATTCTCACAAAACGAAATGGAGTGGCGAAGAATTGAGAAAACTTCCTATATTTTATGCAGCAGATAAGTTATTGTAAGCAATCTACTTTGCCAAATCTCTTTTCACTATTCTACACACTCAGACTTTACTTTTTTAGGGTCTGTTTTTTGTTTTATCAGCTTAATAACTTGTTCGTTTAGCTATTAAGCGGTGTTTTTGTTTTGCAAATAGCTGAATTAGATAGGCCATAATATATCCGTCGTCCACGTTAAGCCATTTTATTCAAAGCAAATCTTAATTGAAAAAAACAGCCCCTTGGGTATCATTGCATGCATCATTACCAATATTTTAGGCTGAAATTTTATTTCTTCAATAATCATTTTCTGTAGGATGCGAATCTTATCTCTTCTTCCTGTGGAACCTTCTGAGCAAACATCCAACAAGAAATCACTCTGAGCTTAACGATCTGAATCCATACAAAGATCCTTTTTAGTCGTCTTATGGCTGCAATCAATTAGTCTTGGATCGATTAGTTTGTGTGTTATGCAGCAGATTGGAAAAAGGTTCGACTCGTTGGTGTGGTTGATTTTGCTGCAAAAGAAGGCGGTGCATTTAGAAGGTCAACCCGAACGGTGAAACTGCTTCATCCATGTATCCAAAACAACACAAAAAACATTATGTTTCTATTAATGGAGGGTTAGGTATGTTCCCTTTTCGTTATCGTTTAAAACATTCACGTTTCTATGGATGAAACTAGAAAGTGAATTGACAGACTATATTATGATTTATTTAGCTTCTATGATGCTTAAAGGGTTGAAAGAGAACATTGTGGTTTCTAATATCTGTTTCGTGGGTGGGATATACCGGGTCTGTCTGGTCTGGTTTGATGCTTAAAGATTTGAGTGAGAGTTGCTTCTTGGTTTCTTCATTAACATCCTGCTTTTGATTTTCTTGCTAAGATTGGCTATGTAAAACTTTCACTGCATAAGGTACAAGTCAATTGATTTTCTTTTTGACAGTTATATCAATGTACAACTTTCACTGCATGTTGTACAAGTCATTCTTGCATTATTTGTTTGTTGTTGCTAGTAAAAACTCGTCTCTTGTTCTTGACCTTTGTCGTCATGTGATCTAAAAAACCTTGGGTTCGTGTCTGTAGCGGTAGATTTGGATCCCATGAACGGAATCAAATAATGATAAGATATGATTTCTTACAATGGCATCGTTGCCGAAACATCTTTTCACTCGACAATAATGCTATCATTCGGTATACGTTTTTTCTCAAATCTAAACAATTGCATCATTGTCCAAGCATCTTTTTGTCGACATCATCACTAAATTACAATGAACATGCTAATCAAATCAGTCATTCAATGTACATTTGTCTGTATACAAGATACAACATTTATAAATTATAATGCATTCATTAGAGGATATTTTTGTTTTTTTTATTGTATGTTGATGATATTCCCTTTACTGGCAACAACTATCATTTAGTAATCATTTTTGGGTTCTCTCCATATTTGGAGAAAAACTCATCCTCTCCTATTTTCTCAATTTTGAAGATAGTTTTGATAAAACTGTTGGAGCCAAATTATAGCTCAAAATCCTTATTTTCTCCATTTTAGAGAAGGAAGCTGGTGGTATCCAATTGTTTTTCTAAATACACGTTTCGTCTTCTACCTAGAACCACGTCTTATACTAATCACTAAGCAACTATCGTTGATTGTAAAGCGGTCGGAATCTTGAAAGTTTTTGTGACACTTATTTGGCAAGCTTTTCATTACATGTTCATCTCAACTAACTTCTCGTTACTTGAATGAGTTTGAGATGGTATGTTGAAATGAAGGGACTGGACACGTGTCACCACATTAGCGGTTATGACAATAACTGTACAAAAAAATCTCTGAGCTGGTGCAGATTCTGGTGTTATACCATGTGGTCCCAAATAGAATCATTAATAGTGGAGTATTAATTAACAATTAGATTTTTCTTATGATATTCCTTTCTTCTTGTATTAATAGGCAACAACTCTTGTTTGTATATAAATATTGAAGGGAAGTTTGAGTACAAGAATGGCTTTATTTTTGCATTATCAGTCACCATCAATCATTGATAACAATTCATTTCTTCCATCCTTGGTAATTCCGGATTGACAAAACGTTAAGTCTTCTCTTTATAACACGTACGATAAATAGCCATCAATATAATACTTTTTGTGCATTTAAATTTGCTGTTTGGTTAGTATTCTACAACAAGATTCAGAAGACTCGAGCATACCACTATGTCATTTCGTCTTTCCCTTGTTTACAAGACATGTCCCGAGTTCGATCATCTCCACTCCCTGCCTGCCGCTAGTGTCAGCCACTAAGTGAGGTTGGAGACAGGTTTCATGTGGGTCGGTTGGACTTGGACTGGCTGGTAACAACTTTTTGGCCAAATTATGGTCACAATTTGACTTCACAACTATAGGGGGCATTTATGGTAAAAAAAAAAAGAGAGGCTTATATGTTCCTACATGAAACCACAAAGGCTGATTGTTTATATGCAATTAACTTTGGCGTTGTTAAGCTAAATCAAACTTAGGGGTCGTTTATCAAATGCTTACTGAAAAGCGTCACCCTCGTTTACCTTATTTGGCCATCAAAATAAATTGTTGGTAAACATCTTTTACCTAGTACGCTCTTGTCAGGTAAGAGTCTTCTCCCTCACTTACCGGATAAGAGTCTCGGTCCTTGTTATGCCTCTTACTAGGTAGGATTCTAGGTCCTTGTCATATGATCCACTATGTGAATTTTTTACATATCACATATCACATTATCACATGTGATAATTGTAGATATTTTAGTTAATCATATATTTATAGATCTTTTTGTGATGTAAATAATATTATCACATATGATTATGTGTCACTTATCGCATTTCATCCTAATGTGCGTCAATTTATCATCCAACAATTGATAACCACTTTTCACGCATCTGACGTTAACCTCAACTTATCATCGAAACCCAACTGGTATTTTATATAGGAAAACTTCTTATTACTCCGGAACCGGAATTTATAAATTCGGGGATTCTATCCCGATCCGGGTCAAAACGGATTTAGGTATCGGATTCATGCATTTTGTTTATCATTCCTCTTATCACGGTACCTAATTAAAAGCAAAAAGGTTTTCAAAAAGAAAAAAAATGGTGCATGAATTATGATGATAAAAGAGGTCAAAATTGAATGATGACTAGAAATGTTTTCCAACAACCGATTGACTCAATATTATTTATTATATTGTTGGATTTTTATTTTTGCTTATTTTAAAATGAAATGCAAATTCTGCAAAGTTGTAAAGCTATTTTTAGACTTTATAATATAATATAATATGGCCACCAAATTATTTTCTAATAAGAGATTTTGTATTGAATGGAAATGCGACTCAACTTGGTCAACAAAGTTTGACTAGTGATAATACTTAGTGGGCGTTTGGTTCCTAGAATTAAATTCCGTGGAACTGAAATTGATTAAAGGGGTGTTTGGTTTGATGAAATTACGAATTTTATGGAATGATTTGGAATTGAAATGACTTGGAATCTTTTCTGTGTTTGATTTGCGAATTGGAGTGGAATTGAATTTCATTATTTATAAAAAAATCAATAAAAAATAATTAAATTACAACTCATTATTAAAAAACAAACGTTTTAACATATTTTTAAACATTGTTATATACAGACCCCGTGAAATCTCTTGAAATCCTAGCACGTCTTGGGATTTCAAAATTCTATGTTTCACAGAAATCAAAGGATTTTAAATCCAGACAATCCTGCAAACCAAACACAAGATTGGAATGATTTTGAAATCCAAATCCCCCCAAATCCAGTCTATTCATGCAAACCAAGCAAATCTTAAAGAAAAATTTGACTTTAAAGTAACTGGAATGAAATTTGATCACGCATTAATTGCGTTTGGTTAGATGAAATTGGAACGGAAATATCACAGGAATTAAATGCTTTTTATTTGGTTCATGCAATTCAGAATTGGAATTTAATATTGACAAATGACCTTTTATGATTTTTCTTTGTCATATATATTTTAAAAATATATATATATATATATATATTAGTAAAATTACCATTCAACATGTTAAATTATTTAAATTACCGTTTATTAAATCATTTCCCACACTTCTTATATCAAAATCCCTATTTTGACCAAAACCGTAATTTTGACCTAATTTTCTCAAAATCATCCAAACTGAAATTTGATAAATTAAAACACTAAAAAGTCATAAATGAAGCATTTATAACTCATATGAAAGTTTAGTAACTAAGAGGATGAATTTACCACTAAAAAAATGAGGATGAACATTTGATCTAGCACCTGAGGTTGTAATCATAAGCTTTGATGATTAAGGAACACTTTGATTTCCATGAAAATATCTCCAAAATAAGTTAGGGTTCATATGTGAGGGTGAGAGGTCGGCTTGGGAGAGAAATGAGAGTGTTGTGAAGTGAGAAATGAGGATGAAAGCTGGAAATTAACCCGAATTTATTGTGATCTGGTACCCAGGTGCTACATTTCCATGCGACTATGACAATGTCAATGTCGCATGGCATAATCGCATGAAGTATACCGAAAGTTGTTTCCCTTTTGCGACTTTGCCAAGTGCGACGATAACACTGTCATAGTCGCCGGACATTGTAGCCGGATCCGTACCAAACCCCGAAATTCGACTTTTTCTATGCCAACACTCCTGATACTCTTGGGGATCGAAAGAAATGATTTATTAACATAAATTCAACCAATTATAAGTTGTAAGAACGTACAGGGTGACATTTACTTATCGAAAATTTCGGGTGTTACAAACAATGTATAAATAAAAAAACGGCTAATAATTCCAGAAACGTAGCAAACCCTAGTATAGATGAAATGCATCGTGTATTAGTATGCAAGAAAAACCCAGGAAAAAAAATCTTTAAATAGAGTAGCCAATATATCTCAAAAAATTCCACCATAAATAACAAAATCGAGGTTTCCTTATCGACGAGCATCACCACACCTTGAAATCACGCACATCTATGCTTAGTGTAAAGATTGAAAACAACAACTTTAGGGTTTTTTTTAGCACGATCACATGTGTAAATGAAGATTGGTCGTGCTCTTCAGAAATCTTCATGGTTCTCTTCTTTCACCTTCTCGACCTCTCCGTTCCTTTCCATCCTAACTCGTCATAAAATTCTTCCTCGTCATCCTTTGAATCACCCACTTCACGGTCATCGACGGGTTCATTAGCTTCACGTACCAAGTCTTCACCTGAAATATGCAAAACCTTACCCAAAGTGAATGAAATCGCTTTTAGACAACCCGTAGTTAAGCCAACGGAATAAAGAAGGGAATATTAACAAAAAAGAGGCTAAAAAAATGCACGAATGCAAACTAAAGTGCACATGAAATGCAATGTAAACTACCACTAGACATGAATAAAAATGTTCTTACTAGCCTATGATGCCCTTCATTCAAATTAATTCGTCAAATATTCCAGAATTTTTCTATATCAACCGTTGATTAAATAAGATATATGGTTTAGATTGGATCCCACAAATCTCACAAAATACTAAGTCCTCCCTTGAATGACCATATATATATATATATGGGCCTAATCAAATGAGAACTCACTAGTTTGTGATAACTATGAGATCCAATGTGAACCAATCATTTAAGAAAATCAATGTTATTTCTTAAAACAAAGTAAAAGGGTAAATTAGTAATTTGATATTCCTATTTGGTATTTAATTAAACTATTTAACAACTCTCTCTCTCCCTCTCTCTCTCTCTCTCTCTCTCTCTCTCTCTCTCTCTCTCTCTCTCTCTCTCTCTCTCTCTCTCTCTCTCTCTCTCTCTCTCTCTCTCTCTCTCTTCATATTCTCATTTTGTATTACCAAAATTAACATTTCATGTTAAGAACACGTTGTAAATAATGGGTATCACAATGGTTATCAACGTTATACAACAGGTATCAACGGGTATCACAATGGGTATTACAAAGTTGGTCTTGTGAACACGTAAACAATGGGTATCAGAGTGGGTATCAATGTGTATACAATGGGTATCACGGTGGGTATAAAATGTATACAATGGGTATCAGAGTGTACATATTGTATGTATCTTAGATATCCAGTCAAGATCATTTGTATATATTTTTTTAAACAATGGCAATGCTACTTAAGTATCACATGTTCTGGTGTTCACATGATGTTCGTCGAAATAAAGTTCGTCGGAGGGAGGAGAGAGGAAAGATAGGATCTCTAAAATACCTAAAATGCCCTTTAATTAAAATTTTAAGTCAAAACTACCATAATTATTAATTTCCTAATTTATCCTATGATTTGTAGTTGATATTGGATCTCACGGTTATCACAATTTACTAAATTACCCCTTGAATGACCCCATATATATACGACGATTCTCAAATGAGAACCAAAAAAGCTTGAAACCCGTGAAAACCGATCTGAGGCGTAATTGGTTATGATCCAATGGTTTTACTTGAAAATTATTTCACCACATGAAAAAGGCATAATTGTGATTTTGGTAGTAGCGATTCACCAAATGAAACACATACTCACCAATTGAATCAAAATAAAAATTATTATTTTTTATGAAACACACAGATTCACGAGATGAACTACACATATTCACGAGATGAAACACATAGATTCAATAGATTCACCTTATGTGTTTCATAAGGTGAATCAAACACCATGTACCTCCATGTTCCATCAAGCACCACTGTTGATCCAAACCCTCAGTGATTTGATAATGACTCTGAGAAACACTTAGTGAAAATTTTAAGTAGACAATATGTATTAGAGTTTCACTATCGCTGATAAGTACTAAGTATGTTCAGTACCGCTGATAGGAAACTCACGCACTTTAAATTACATATTCAGCGAACGCTGTTCATCAGCAAGCCCTGAGCCTGTTCAGCCTTACTGACGATCGCTGATAGTTTAAGTTGTTTACTTATGATCCATAAAGACAAGTTTCACGTCAACCATGTTCTACGCTGAAGTCGAAGATCAAGCCGAAGAACCAGCGACAAGTCTACTAATGAACTGATGCGGATATCAGCGAAGCCAAGACCTGTCCACTCAACGTGAAGTTTCAAGTAGAAGACTTCAGCGAACGCTGAACTTTATCATTCGCTGATAAAGAATCATTCAGCGAACGCTGATCATGAAGCCTCCTCTACAAGAAACTATTGTCTTACCTCCTTGCACGCCTCCGTACGATAATGTCAGAACGGACATCCCTTTTGTCCAGAATCGTACAACCAACTCTGATTCTACACTGTTCATCATGCGGCTACTAGGTTGTCTACCAAGGTCAAAACATGCAACCAACCAGAAGCTGCCACGTGTAAAGTTGTACTGACATGCATTAATGAATGCATTATATAAAGGAAACCCTAACTTCATTTTTGAAGTGCTCAACCATTCCTTCTCTTACTAAATCTGTGTGTTAGAATATTTGCCTTAAGTATTCTTAATTCCTTCTCTCTTATTTCTAGTGCAAGAAATCTTAGTGATTCTCATAGTTTGTTTAGATCAGGTTTATTCCTTAATCTTGTTCTGCAACAAACTGTAAATTGTTTGTATTCAACCCCCCTTCTACAAACTTGTATAACCCCTTTGGGACCAACAAGTGGTATCAGAGCAGATTGTTTAATCTCATAAACAAGATCTTGCTTATACTAATCTCTTTTCTCTTCCTTGCTATTTTCTAAAATGGCTAACACCACAAACAAAAACTATATTGATAATGATTCTCTTGCAAAACCCTTTAGATTTTCCAGAGATAACTTTAATCTATGGAAAAATAGGATGATGCTCTTCTTGGAAGGTGTAGATCCTACTATGCCTTACTACATCGAAAATGGTCCATATATTCCTGTTATGATAGACCCTGAAGTTCCAGCCACTGCTACTAGAGCTCCCATTCCTGAAAGAATGATTCCCAAGGCAATTAACACTTGGACTGATGAAGACAAGAAGAAGGTGGCTATCGACACTAAGGCCAGATCCATCATTTCTATGGCTCTTCCTGATGAAGTCTACCACTCCGTCATGAACCTGAAAACTTCTAAAGCCATGTGGGACACAATCTGTGTTCAATATGAAGGTACATCTGAAGTCCATGACTCAAGAAAGATTAACCTGGTAAGACAGTATGAAAGCTTCATTTGTGGTAAGAATGAAACTCTCTCTAAAGTTCATCAACGTTTTAACTATTTAATCATTGACTTGAAAACTGTTGGTAAGGAATATTCTAACTTTGAGATCCTAACAAAGTTTCTAGAAAGTCTTCCTGAAAGCTAGGACAGTTATTTAATGTGTCTTAAGCTCTCAAAGGATCTGAAATCTATGACCCTTTCTACCTTATTTGGCACTATGCTCAATCATGAGCAGTCGTGTCATCTTAAAAAGAATCTTGTAAAAGATTCTAAGAGCACACCTGTTGCTTTACTCTCAGAGTTAATGCCCACTCAGCGCTCCACTGTCCACAATCACTGAGTTGGAATCTAACTCTGATGACTCATCAGAAGCTGATCCTTCAGAAATTGATGAGTCACTGGCCTTCCTGACTAATTCTTTCAGGAGATTCGCCAGAAAGAGTAACTTCAGAAGAAATAAACCTCTTTCACTCACTGACAAGCCAAAATATTCAACCCCTGTAGATAAGGCTACTGCTACCTGCTTTAACTGTGAAAAAGTAAGACATTTTGCTAGTGAATGCAGGTCTAAGAAAGTCTTCAAACCCTCATATTCTTCCTACAAGAAATCCTCTAACCCCAGGGCTAGAGATGACAAATACAAGAAGCTGAAAGAAAAGTATGCAAAGCTGAAAAGCTTTAAGAAGAAAGGCAAAGGCATGATCGGTGAAGATCATGGCTGGGCTCTTTCTGATGAAGAATCATTTGACTCTGAAGATGATGATGAGGCCAATCTCTGCCTCATGGCCAAAATAGAAGAAGAGGAAGAACAAACTGAAATTTCCTCTACTTCTGCCTCCACCTCTCAGGTATCAAACTCTCTCACTGATACTCAAACTTCAGCCCTTAGTGACATCGAAAGACGTCGGACCATCGATATTTTGACTGTTGATTTATATGATGCCATGAATGGCAAGACCAAAGCTGAAAAACTAAATATTGATCTTGCTGAACAGCTTAAGAATTGTCACTTAGAAATTCAAAAGCTTTCTAAAATAGAAGAAAATTTAAAAGATCAGGTCTGTATAAATCAAATCATTCGTATCGAACGAGAAGATGCTGTCTCTGCATTAAAGGCTGAAAAGGCTACTGTTAAAGGATGGTGTAAATCCTCAACAACTATCACTGAGATATTGAAAGCTTAGATTCCCTGAGTGACAAACGTGGTCTTGGTTACAAAGCTGACGCTGAGGAACCAACCACTGATCGTTCCATGCTTAAGTTTGGAATGTTCGTGTCCTCTATCCATGACACTTCCTCATCTCTGTGTTCCTCTTCTAAAACTCCCATTCATGAGGAAACCTCTACCTCAAGTTCTAAACTGAAAGGTAAAGGTAAAGAAAAAGTTTTTAATCAAAAACCTCAGAAGGGTACCTTTGTACCTAAGCTGAATGTTTCTAAAACTTCAGTGAATCATCCCTCTACTTCTAAGAACAAGATCCCTGGATTTATTCAGCGATCTACTTCTAGACTGAGAGTGGATGTAATTGGTAAGAAATCTGAAGAACTGATAGTTCCTCCAATTTCCAATGCTAAAGGTATTCTTGGTGCTGGCCCTACTCATTTAAAATTATCGGCTAAGTATGCAAATGGTCCTAAAGCTACTTTTAGCTATAGGAAATGTTATCACTGTGGACTTACCGGTCATATTGCTAGTAAGTGCCCCATAGCCACCAAAGCTGAAAAGTTAGCTAAGGTGAAGATCACTGCCCCCAAGGCAAAGAAGACCAATCCTGGTGCAAATTAGGTTAAGGTGAAACCAACCACTGAGGTTAAGAAATTAACCAAAGTGAAGATTAGTCCTGAAGCTGAATCTTCAAATGATGTGAAGATTGCTTAACCTTCCACTTCCTCTACCACCACTGATAAGTGTGGACCCATAGTAAAATGGGTGCCCAAGTCAAACTAATCTTCCTTTGTGTGCAGGTCCTGAAAAGTATCTGGTATCTCGATAGCGGATGCTCTAGACATATGACTGCAAAAAGAAACTCCTCACTGAATATAAGGAAGAGAAGGGTCCCTCAGTGACCTTTGGTGGAAATGGAAAAGGCTATACCCGAGGGTTTGGTGTACTTTCTAATGGTACAACTACCTTCAAAAGAGTCGCATACGTTGAAGGACTGAAGCACAATCTTCTGAGCATCAGTCAACTATGTGACAAGGACTACAAGGTGTGTTTCACTAAGGAATCCTACTTTGTCACTGACAAGGAGAAGATCGCTCTCAGCGGTTACCGTTTGGAAAATATTTATGTTATAAACATGGACTCTACAACCACTGAAAACTCCTGTTTCTTCTCAAAAGCCTCATCTGATGTCAACTGGCTATGGCATAAGAGGTTCTCTCATCTTAACTTCAAGACACTGAATACTCTTTCTTCTAAAGAGTTGGTCACTGGTCTACCTCAACACTTATACGCTAAGGAATCTCTATGTTCAGCGTGTGAGAAAGGGAAATTAACCAAAGCAAGCTTCAAATCTAAGCAAGTTTCCTCAATGTCATCGCCTCTTCAACTTCTCCACATGGATTTGTTTGGCCCCGTTAACAAATAATCCCTCGATGGAAAGAAATATACACTGATCATAGTTGATGAATTCTCTCGCTATACCTGGGTTATGTTTCTCCGTTCTAAGAGTAACACCCCTGAAGAACTCATCGCTTTCGTTAGGAAAATGGAAGTCCTGAACAATATGACCGTTCGCTCAATAAGAAGTGATCACGAGACTGAATTCAAAAACAGTTCCCTTGATTCCTTTTTTGAAAGCAAGGGTATTTCTCACAACTTTTCTTCAGTGAGAACACCGCAACAAAATGGAGTCGCTGAAAGAAGAAATCGAACGATCATCGAAGCTGCACGTTCAATGCTCTACGATTCTTATCTACCTACTCAGTTCTGGGCAGAAGCTGTCAACACTGCTTGTTTCACTCAAAACAGGCCGCTGATTGTCAAAAGATTCAAGAAGACAACCTACGAACTTTTCCATGGGAGAAAGCCTTCAATTAGCTTTCTTCACATCTTTGGATGTCAGTGTTTCATACTGAACTACATAGATGCCCTAGGAAAGTTTGATCCCAAGGCTGATGATGGAATTTTTCTTAGATACTTTTCTATCTCTAAAGCCTACAGAGTCTTCAATCGAAGAAGACAAACTGTAGAAGAAACAATTCACGTCAATTTTGACGAATCCCGTTCAGCGAACTCAAGACCTTCTGCTGATACTGAAGAAGTGAATCAATGGATGTTTTCTCATCTTGGTGATTCAGAAGCTGCTCCTATTCCTCAAGCTAATACTCCTACCGCTGATGATGATCCTATTATCATCCCAAGCATGCAGACAACCGAAGCTGAATCTTCATGGGTTTCAGCTGTTCCTCTCAACACATTGCCTGCTTCTGAACCATCTACCTCAGATATCCCATCTACTTCGCAGCAATCAGTGAATGAAATGACATCTGAACCTCTTCCTCTTTTGCCTGAAATACCAGAAGTTGCTGAAGCCTCTTCTTCAGCTCCTCCAGAAGTTCAGATTGAGTCAACGAATCATGCTCCGACTCAGCAATGGACTATAAATCACCCCATTGATCAAATTCTTGGTGATCCAAACGCTGGTGTTCAGACTCGACGAAGTGCATGTAATATTTTTTATTTGTTAACTTTATTTTTCTGATTGAACCAAAGATAAGAGGAAGGCATAGATTATGACGAAACATTTGCTCCAGTGGCAAGATTCGAAGCTATTAATCTATTCTTAGCATATGCTGTTCACAAAGACTTCAAAGTATATCAGATGGATGTCAAATCAGCATTCCTCAATGGAAGGCTGAATGAAGAAGTTTACGTGGAACAACCTCCAGGATTCACTGATCCTAAGCATACAGGTTATGTATATAAGCTGGATAAGGCACTTTATGGCTTAAAGCAAGCTCCTCGTGCATGGTATGACACTCTCTCTACTTATCTCCATATTGAAAAATTTGAGCGTGGTAAAATCGATAAAACTCTATTTTTCAGGAAAGTAAAAGGTCATATCATTCTTGTTCAAATATATGTCGATGATATTATATTTGGTTCTACTAACCCTGACTTATGTACTCGTTTCGCTGAAAGAATGAAAGCAGAATATAAAATGAGTATGATGGGTGAACTAACATATTTCCTTGGTCTTCAGATCAAACAGAATGAAAAAGGTACTTTTATTCACCAAGGAAAATATGTTAAAGATATGCTGAAAAAGTTTGATTTAACTCAAATCTCAGCTATGAAAACCCCAATGGCACCGCCGCTGACACTTAACAAAGATCCTTCAGGGAAACCTGTTAATGTCACAACGTACCATGGAATGATCGACTCTCTTCTGTATCTTACAGCTAGCCATCCTGACATTATGTATGCAACCTGTTTGTGTGCACGATATCAAGATGAACCTAAGGAATCTCATTTAATCGCTGTAAAGCGTATTTTTCGATACCTTAAGGGTACTCCTAACCTAGGTCTTTGGTATCCCAAAGACTCAGGGTTTGATCTAATCGCCTATTCAGATAGTGATTTTGCAGGATGCAAATTGGATAGGAAAAGCACCACAGGAGGCTGTCAGCTCCTGGGTGGAAAGCTGGTGAGTTGGACAAGTAAAAAGCAAAACTCAGTGTCCACTTCAACCGCTGAAGCTGAGTATGTAGATGCTGGAAGCTGTTGTTCTCAGGTCTTGTGGATGAGAAATCAGCTACTTGACTATGACCTTCAGCTCTCCAAAATTCCAATCTATTGCGACAGTACTAGTGCCATCGCCATAGCAAACAATCCAGTGCTACACTCAAAGACCAAACACATCGAAATCGGGTATCATTTTATCAGAGATCATGTGATGAATGGTGATATAGAACTTCATTTTATCCCAACTGATTTTCAGTTAGCTGATCTTTTCACCAAACCTCTTGATGAGACAAGATTCAACTTTCTCATCAGCGAGCTTGGAATGCTGAACTTAGAAGAGTAAAATCTGCAGTAGTTCACATTTGATCAGTGATAAAATGAATTTGTATAACCCTATTGATCGTCTAACCTCTGAACAAATTGATTCGCTGATATCAAGGTATGTTCTCTCTCTTAATCTCTGACGTTCGCCTCAGAATGCTAGATTTCAAAACAAATGGCATCGCTGAATATCTCTTCCTTTCAGTGATATTTTTGAAATTCTAAAACTAACACTGATATTTCTATTCAGTGCTTCTCTATTTTTAAAATGTCCCTGAGCTTTCAAAATCCTCAAAGACACCTTAAAATATGAAAGGACGTTTGTGACGTCATCACAACGGAAAAACAATGGCACGCCTTTTTGTCTGACACGTTTGCCCGTTTCGTTTCCTTGACCAATCAGATTCAAGGGACGTGTCCGTGTCATCATGAAAAACTTTTCCCGCTCATAGTTTTTCTCTCTATACTCTCATTATATAAACCCTTTGAGTTTATATTTTTACCTTTTACGCGAACTTACTCTCTTAAGAAAGAACTCACTATTGCATTTGAATTAATTTCTCAAGAACTTGTTCATCTTCATCTTCTACATCTCACAACAGGTTACTATTTCCTTTATTTTCCATCCAACAAACTTGTTTTTGATCTTATTATTGTTTTTAAAAGATCAAACAAAGGAACTTTCTCAAAATAAAATCATTTTCTTCATGGTTTTATGAACACAATCTGCTTACAGATGTTCTTCGAGTTTATATTCAAAATCTTAAACTTGACATTTTCATATGTTTTTCCAGAATCCTTTCCATAAAAGGAAAATGGAAAACATGATTTTTCACTATGTTTTGTACTTCTTTTCAAAACTAGAAAACCCTAGTTTCTATTTATTTCTCAAAATGGAAACAGTAAAACCCTAAAAACCCTTATTTTGGAAAATTATCCATTTTAAGCACTTCTCTTCATCTTCTTCATGTTTGTATATTATGAACATAAATGACAAATACTGAAACTACCAACACTCAGTCTCCTACTACCTCTGACAAGACTGAAATCGTCAAAGCACCCAATGTGAACTTTTATCTGAATCAAATCACATTCCATGGAAACAACCCCTACGCCTTATTCGACTTCCCAACTAAGAAACAGATCACTCATCTTGATGATGCTGGTAACTTCTTGAAGAGCTGTCCTCTGGCGACAGCACTGACCATCAGACCCCCAGCACACAAGAACCTCCTTGCCTAATTCTGGTATACTGCCAGAAGATCTCAGGTTGCCTCCACCAAGAACCCTGAAAAGATGGTGGACGTCATCCTTTTTGACACTGAACATGGGGAAGCAAAGATCCATCCCGGGGCAATCAGGTCTGCCCTCAACCTCCCTGGAAGCTCAAAGGAAAGACGTTTTGTTTCCTTACCTGACGTCAAAACCGAGGCAGGCAAAGCTGAAATCATTGCATTTCTGGATGCAATGAACTACACATGGAACACAGGGAGAGATAAACTCCTTGAGAAGAAGCTCACAACCATCCTCAAGAGCAAGATGCCGAGCGAAATGAACTTCATCTTCACACATCTCATAAGCTGTATGACAACAAAGGTTGGGTCAACTGATCAGTCCTCAAAACCCCAACAGGCTATGGGGTATGCGCTGATGAAGGGGCTCCACATCGACTGGGCCAAGATAATCTTCGACGAAATGATGTTAAGAGTCGACGAAGCAAAGTGTTCAGCAAATGTCCCCTATCCCCGCTTTCTCAGTGCTCTCTTCAGACAAGCACTTGGGGATAAGTACCCTAAGGTTGGAGACTTGAGGTTGTCCTAGGTCGGCCCTAAGGTACTCGACTTCAAGCCACTGCCAAATGAGGTAGGTCTTTCTACTCTCTTACCTCTTCTCAGACCTCCTACTTCTTCTACTTCTGCGGCTACCATCTCGGCAACGGTAATCCCAACCGCTGGTACCCAGACCGTAACTACCATTCCTTCTCGCAAGAGAAAATAAACTGAATCCCCACTTGGCATCCATAAGCCCAAGAAGATTTCTAAGGAGAAACCCCCAAGCCTTCCCAGGATGAAGACTCAGTTTCTGTCTCTCTACAGAAGACGCTGGACGGTTTCGTGGAACGCTCCTCCACATCTGCTGAACTAACCCCTTCTATACCCACTTCAGTGTCTTAGAACGCTAAAGTTATCCTGGATCAGGACCCCCCTTCTACAGCACCTCTAAGTGCTGCTGAAATATTTCTCGGCGGATCCAACGCTGAATCTGCCACCCAATCCCTCTTCTCAACTCTTATTCCTCCCACATCTTCTTTAGTCACTCCCAACTTTATAATCCCTCCACTCTCTACAACAAACGTCATTCACCTGAGTGACAAGGCAACTGAGGATCTACAGCAAATGATAGATCAAAATAAAGGACCTGCGGGCTCTACGCGTCAATCATTTCTGGAAGACAACTACAAACATTTTTCTGGTCACCGACATTTCGATGACTTCACCAACCCACCCGCAGGTATACATAAAACTCCAAACACTCCTCTCTCTGGACCCCCAACTTCTGAGCTTTCCTTTGTTCATAAGTTTTTCTCTATTGCAGGTCCTAATTTGGGGACAATCAACAACTCCCTCAAGGATTTGTCTACAAAGGTGGAATCTCTCACCACCACTCTCTCCAACAACTCCTCAGTGGTTACAGACGCTGGGGACGCATTGAAGAAACTCACCTCTGAGGTGAAAGAGAAGGCCTCCAGCGCTGATTTGGAAAAGCTGGAAGGTAGTCTCTCTAATGTTGCTCAAGCTCTCGCTGACAACTCCACCTCCATCAATACATTAAACACCACTAACGGCAACCTCTCCACTAACTTCACCATACTGTCCAACAAAGTCACATCGTTGAAGACAGTGGTGGGCAACCTTCAGGGAGAGGTTTCGTCCTTGAAGACAGGGATGAGCGATCTAGGTAAAAAGGTCGACTCCTCTAATACTTTGATCCAACAGCTCCTGGATCGTCTCAATGCTCCCACTGTCCCTCTATCCTACTTCTCTCCGAATGACAGGGAGAAGGTGGAGATGGCAGTGGACTTCATCCGCAATAGTACCCCTGCTATTTCTAGCCTGGAAGACAGAATGGCAGCGGTGGAAACCACAGTTGGGATCCCTGGCCACGAAGACAGGGACCCAAAAGACGCTGCTGCTGACACTACTACCTCCCCCATCTGTCATGAGGAAGAGGGGGAGAAGAATCAAGAAGATCTTCCCATAACTCTGAGGGGGAGAAAAGTGCTGAGAAAGTGAAAGCTGCTGATGCTGCTGATAAACCTCAGGGAGTTGAAAACCCTGAGGGAACCGAATTCTCCCTACACGACGAAGATTCTGAGGGGGAGAATGTCGAAGAACATGCTGACTCTCAAGAGCATGTTGAGTCTGAAGAAGAAGCTGAGGAAGAATAAGAAGACGAAGAAGATCTTGAACTTCATGACGATGAACCCTCATCATCCCCCAAAGATGATGATGATGACGATGACGATGATGATGATCTCGACTTCTTCTTCCAACCCAGAAGGACCCCTGCTCTCAAAGGGGTAGTTTTCAAAGAATCAGGGGAGGGGACCACCAAATCCAAGCCTGCAGCATCTGAAGCTGACGAAGGCAAAAACAAAGGTGTCGCAACTAAGGACAACTTGGCTATTCTCTTCAGCAAGCCACTTTGTCAGGTAACTTATTTATTATTCCCTTACACCGCATCCCTCCTCTATCCTTTCTCAACCTCAGTTCTACTCTCTCTAAAGCCTCTATACACTTAACCTCATTCTTTCTCTATCTCTTCTCCCAAATGATCTTACCTATGTGATCATTTTGTTTCAACTAGTCCTCTCCCCTGCTTGAGGGTCAAGCTGAAGCTCCTCCTGCTACAACTCCAATAATCCCAGCCCCAAGTGCTGATGAAATAATCCCGGTCTTAGACTTCGCTGAGACTGATGAACAAAAAGAAGAACTGCTCTCTCACAAGAAACGACCTTCCTTGGTTCCTCAAAAGCCAAGTGAAGAAGAGCTGAAAAAGAGAGCAACTATGATTCAAAAGCTTGAGGAGCAGCGAATCGTTCGTGCTCCTCGATTCCTCATAACAAAAAGGGAAATCGCCGAACACCTCAAAGCTGAGAAACTCCTCGCCGAATGAAAAAGAGCTGAAGAAAAAGATAAAGAATATGCTATTGATCTCGTCCAACGTTCGGTGAAAGATCCTGAACTGAAGAAGACTCCTATCTCTGTTCAGCGACAATTGTAGAAGGACGCCAAATAGATCATTGAGAAGAAGACCAAAGTCTCTGACTCCACTCTGAAATGGTGCAAAGAGAGACTTCACTTTCGACATCATGTGTCCAGAATCAATAAGGTAAACATCAGGGGAAAGACAACCAATGATATTCCAATCATTGACATCGACGTCTTCAGAGAGAATGGTCACAAGGAAACCATCTATACCTCATGGATCGACAAGTACGATTTATCTGAATGGTTGGAGATGCGGATAGCCATTCAGCGGTCATGCTCAAACTACAAATCCTTTATCGAAAAAGCTTTGAACACGCAGATCGACTTGGTTACATCAGCCGTTGATATCCCTCCTCCTCCTCCTCCAGTTCATCAAAGAAGGCCTGCTGCAAAGAAAAAGAAAACATCTTCAGCTTTAGGTCCTGCTATCAGAAATGAAACCGGAATTGGCTTTTCACGAGAAGAAGTCCTTGGTCCTGACCCTGATCTCTCAGTACTCGATGTCTCCCTGCCCCCTGGTGAATGCTTCATCCCTGGAAAAGTCTTAAGTGATCCTCATGGTATATTCTTCAATGACTGCAATGGTCGCGAATGCTTCCAACGCGTCTCTGAGCTATGCATTGCTCCTATCGAACAACTTAGAGATCTTGTCTACTGGTGCGGTTTCATAGATGATCTTCTCGGACACTTCATGAAACCCCTGATCTTTAAAGAAACACAACGAAGAAGGGATCTTGGAGAAAAAGTCCCTGATTGGATGATCCCTACCACAAACTCTCTTGATGAACTTCTCATTAATAATGAACCTAATTAGCTGATAGGATTCCCTATAATTCTTCTATCTTTATCAGCTTGTATCTTTTATACTTGTAATTATTATTTGCTGTACTTGTAATTTTTCCACTTCCCTTTGTAACTGATACGAAGTTTAATGAAAATTTTCAGCGAATGTACTTTACTCCATAAGTATTTAAAAAGATCCCCGAAAACAGTAAATGGGACAAATATTTTATGAGTCCTTTTTAACCTTATGTTTCTTTTTATTGCTATGTCATAATCAAATAGGGGGAGATTGTTGATCCAAACCCTCAGTGATTTGATAATGACTCTGAGAAACACTTAGTGAAAATTGTAAGTAGACAATATGTATTAGAGTTTCACTATCGCGGATAAGTACTAAGTATGTTCAGTACCGCTGATAGGAAACTCATGCACTTTAAATTACATATTCAGCGAACACTGTTCATCAGCAAGCCCTGAGCCTGTTCAGCCTTACTGACGATCGCTGATAGTTTAAGTTGTTTACTTATGATCCCTGAAGACAAGTTTCACGTCAACCATGTTCTACGCTGAAGTCGAATATCAAGCCGAAGAACCAGCGACAAGTCTACTAATGAACTGATGCGGATATCAGCGAAGCCAAGACCTGTCCACTCAACGTGAAGTTTCAAGTAGAAGACTTCAGCGAACGCTGAACTTTATCATTCGCTGATAAAGAATCATTCAGCGAACGCTGATCATGAAGCCTCCTCTACAAGAAACTATTGTATTACCTCCTTGCACGCCTCCGTACGATAATGTCAGAACGGACATCCCTTTTGTCTAGAATCGTACAACCAACTATGATTCTACACTGTTCATCATGCGGCTACTAGGTTGTCTACCAAGGTCAAAACATGCAACCAACCAGAAGCTGCCACGTGTAAAGTTGTACTGACATGCATTAATGCATGCAGTATATAAAGGAAACCCTAACTTCATTTTTGAAGTGCTCGGCCATTCCTTCTCTTACTAAAGCTGCGTGTTAGAATATTTGCCTTAAGTATTCTTAATTCCTTCTCTCTTATTTCTAGTCAAGAAATCTTAGTGATTCTCATAGTTTGTTTAGATCAGGTTTATTCCTTAATCTTGTTCCGCAACAAACTGTAAATTGTTTGATACATATCAATAAACTACTTAGAAAGATAAAAATCGTGTGTTTGTATTCAACCCCCCTTCTACAAACTTGTATAACCCCTTTGGGACCAACAACCACCATTCAAAAATTTATACCCAAACACAATCGAATCCCAATATCATCAATACAAACAAATTATACAAATATACAAACTAAACCAACCTCAAATTTCATAAACACTAAGTCAAGTCAAGAACAAGTAGAAATCCTAACTCAAAATTTAAGAGCAATATAAGAAAATCCCAACTCAAACTCAAGAACGATAAAAACCTAACTCACCGTGTTCAATTTCTTGGGTCGATTCTTGGTTCGAAAAACACCTCAGTCCCAGATCCGATTTCTGGGTTCGACTTCTTGCTTTAATTTTGTCTTCAACATTTTTATCCCAGATCCTGTTTTATGGGTTTGATGCACAAGGAGGAGAAGGAGCTGTCGTGGGTGACATCGAGGAGGAGGAACCCCCTAAATATGAACTACATCTGCCCTTACCTCTTGACCAATTAACCTTACTGACCCCATGTCCCGACTTGACTAACTCTCCCCCAGAATTAGATCTGAGATATGTCACTTCCGACTTCCTCCACTCTCCTCTCCTCTCGTAGTTCTTTCATTGGTCAATTCGATGCCTCAACCTAAATGCCTCACACGTTCACACCCGATTACTTACTCACATGTGTTCCACGTGACTAGTTCTAATTGCATCTCCCCCTCCCCCTCTCTCTCTCTCTCTCTCTCTCTCTCTCTCTCTGTATTTGTTTATTTATATGTTTATAAAAATATTTGAGTGTCATATTTGTTAAAAAGTGACGGATAATAAATTTACTCAAACGCTAGAAAAAATGTAATGATTTTAAAAAAGAAAAATATCAGCATACATATTCTTTCGACCCTTATGTAAATTAATTTGATTGATCTTCCTTTTATAATCAATTCGATAATTAGTTGAAGTATATAGTATAAGAGCTCATAAATCTTTTTGTTTATGTAAAAGACAACTCTCGGTTACCAAAATTTCTGGTTCTGCCATTGGTTATATGTGCATATAAAATAGATTTTTAAACAGATTTGTTTATCAATTTTGATTTCAAGATTTTTAAAACTACATTACTTTGTCTCTACTTGATTGTTCTTTGAAATTTAAAAACTATGAATATTATAAGAAACTTGTACTTGAAATCACATATTTAAAAACGCTAATCGACTAATCCCCGTTTTCAAAATAATGCACCGGTTTTTTAACATACACAAGTTTTTGATAAATCCCAATCCAAAACTTTTTATTGGTCTTATAAATTACAATTGATCACTACAGCAAAATCGGCTTTATAGAATGCTTAATAAATTGTTCTAAAGGATTTATGTTTATGAACCATACAAGATAGAGGCATATTTAAAAGTGTTATAGTATATTTATAGGACACTTTTGGACATTTCAACTAGTTTTAGGACATTTTAAACATAAAATTGCGTATTAGCTATTTTATACGATACTACTTTGAGAAAGTGTCATATATATAAACAATAGTGTGCTATAAAAAGATGTGTTTATATGATATTTTTCAAAAGTGTCCTATAAAATATTTATGACACTTTATTTTCACAATTTTCTAAAACTTGCTAAATCACCAAAAAAATTCTTACAATTTATTGTAATACTTTTACATAAGATATTTTACTAATTTTTTTTAAATGTGACATATTGATATAGAATGAGAAGTTTCAATTTCTGAATCTTAAAGTAGTAGGCAAATTAAATTTTCTATAACTATTTTTAGCAAGCGTAATAAGAAACCTTGATATCTATATGGTATGTTCACATCATTTTACAAGGCCTCTAGCAAGATTGATGTGAATGCTCTAAGATGTTATCATCGGCTAATTTAAATGAATATAGATTTTCTATTAAAAAAATTTATGTTATAATTTCGCTTTTGGTAAAGAAAAAGTATATTTTAATGAAAAATATATTTTGTTTTGCCCTTGTAAAATGGTTTGACCCCACAAAATTATTACTTGTTAGGATTAGGTTTATCGGTTAATGTTTAGTTACTAAGAGCATCTCCAACAGTATAAATGTTAAAATCTCTAAAAAAAAGCGTTACTGATAGTCCCAGATGACTTAAACAAGTATTGTAGAAGAGAAGGGGGGGGGGGTTGAATACAATACTCAAATTTTCACTTATTTAATTCTTTTATTGATTTTTCAAATCAAGAATTACACACAGAAAAACTTAGATTGTTGTGGAAAGAACAGATAAACTATTCTAACAATCTTCACAAAGTAAACTGAAAACAAAACAACTTCTAACACACAAAGATTGAAAGCTATAAAGTTCAAAGGGAGATAAAGCCTTTTTGCACTAAGAAAATCTTTAGGAACGTGTAAACTTGCATGAAGAACCCTCTTCTCTTTATATAGTGCTGGAAGCATTAAATGCTTAGGACACTTGTCATCCGGAGATTCAAGGATAGGAGTTGACTCTGAAAAGTTGACAAGTCTCTTTCATACCTTTTCTCAGTACTAGGAAGAACATGCATGTTTAATTGAGACATTATCTAAAACTGGAATAACGACAAATAGTTCCTTTTTCCTGACATTAGATATTGTCCCATAATAAATGATCTTCATCTGCTAGCTTTCTCGAAGAGGAATCTCACCGACTTTCATCCTAAAATCGGTGAGATGATTGACCGAAAATGAGGAGGGAATCGGCCATGAGCTCACCAACTTTCTCTAGGAAAATCGATGAGTAATAACTTAGTCTTTTGGTTGAGAATCGTATTTTTCACTTCCACAATGAGACTTTTTCTGACTTGATTTCGGTTAATCTTCGACTTCACCGAACGTTTGATGTCTTGGCTAAGTTCTTACAAAGAACCAAAATAAAATATTCTAAGTTAGATTTTAAGGATAAAAGCAGTGGGTCCATTTCAAATCTTTGGTTACCCAACAATCTCCCCCTATTTGAATTTGAGCTTCATACTTAGAAATTTTAAGAGCATCTGAACAAATAGTACATTTTGACCCTTTTTACTCTTTTAGGGTTCTTTTCACATAGACCATTCTTTTTGTTCTTTTTGGTCTATTTTATCTTTTATGGATTTGTTAAGTATATCCAACATTTACAAAAAATAATAAAAGTATGTACAACAAGGAAATGAAATTTAAAGAGAATCTAAGTTAAGAAAAGAAAGTACTTGCATTTCATATGAAACCTATTACATCGGAGAAAAAGAAATACAAGTTTATAAAATACAATCAAAACACGACACTTGATTCGTTTTCGACGTTTGATTTCTGAGACGATGTCTTGATAGAAGGGTTGGGCTTCTGGGAGATAAGGCATGTGATTAGAGATGCCTTCCAAGAAAAAGATGTCTACAAGGTGGATCTGAGAGAATCGGAAGAAACGTCGGCGGCCGAATCCATCGTTGAAAAAGAGACCTGCAATCGGTGAAAGAGATAGAGTAGTGGAAGGATATGCTACCGAGGTTGGTATACACAAATCAAGATTTTCAACATATGGAACTTTTCCTTTGGCAACCATATCCTTGAAGACTGTGTCCTTCACCGATTTGGTCTTTGTGGCGGGGAGCTTGACTTCTTCCTTCAAAGTTCGGACGTGAGCAGCTTCTTCGGAGGAGAGGATGAAACATCCTAAAATTCACAATTAATTTAAACCTTAAAATTTATCAAAGTTAACCATAATATCATCCAAACTTTTATACATAAATGGAGAATTAGCTATGAGGGTTCACATATACAATTTGAACTTATCAAAACAACCTGCTAATCTAATCCTAAACATTAAGATCAGATTATACTAGTTGTTTAGACCATCCACCAAAACATCATCGTATATGCTAACTTCTCCATTTTATCACCAAAAGTTGAATATCTAATATCACACGTCACTCTTCCCGTTATTACTTCCCCGAGCTCGTACCTGATAAGAAAATTTAATTTGAAACGATTAGGCTTACGCCTAGTGAGAACATCCAGTTTTCCAAATCAACACTTTATAAGCTTTGAAACCAATGTAAGCAAAGCATATAACCAAACCTGATTTGCCACCATTCTCACCGTACACATAACATCCGGGAATCTTACCCGATTCCATGAGAATGACAAACACTAAGTAGGTCACAGTCTCATGTTCCAGAGCGCCACTACGAATCCCACAGATTCTAGATCATTGCTCATGTCAAGAAATTTCAATTAGCGCCATGCCTATTTCTTGAAGTGGAAGTAGGAATTACCATTAAGCGCCCGACCTATCCCTTACCTTCCAACAGAAATCGGGAATTACGATTAGCGCCCCGCCTATTCCACGATTTCACATCACAATACGAAATGGGAATTACAATTAAGCACCCGGCCTATTCCTCATTTCAATCAACAAGAATTACGATTAGCGCCCCGCCTATTCCACGTTTATCAAATCACAACACTAAAACCATTAGAGCCCGGCCTATTCCTCATTTATCAAATCCACGGGAATTATGATTAGCGCCCCGCCTATTCCACGTGTTCACATAATACTAGTGCCTATGGATCCATTACACTTCCTAGCATACGTGCATATAAACTCAATCACATAATGTCTCATTTCACACTCTAAACTGCGTTATAATGATATTCGTACTTTTAAAATGATTAAGATACTTTTCCTATCATACTGGGAAAACACTTGATCATAAAACTTCATATAGTGAGTTATCCAGAACACCTATCCGGTAACTAATCCGGAACTTAAACAATTCGGTAACATCCGGAATTAGTATTCCAGACTCAAAGTCCGGAACTATCCGGTATCCGGTATCATAATACGGAAACCCCAATTCCGGAACCTCATTTCCGGATCTATTCGGAATCCGGTAAAAACATCCGGATCCTCGTCCGTAATCCGGTACATTCTGGAAATTCATCCGGAATCCGGTAAAATCATCCGGACTCCTATCCGGTATCCGGAGCAATCCGGGAATTCATCCGAAACCCGGTACCATCCGGATTACTCATCTTTCGGTTTTCACCAATTTTACCCAGTTCCACTATTTTCCATCCAGAACTCTAACAATTGTCTTGTATCCATTCATACATATATCAATAAGCTGATTTACCATTTCCAATACACATATAGATCATATTTAATAAATAAGCAGATGAACTCACCTGATAAATCTTGAACTTTGATATCCAGGCCACACAACTTCCAGACTTTTAATCCAAACTCTGATTTAGTTGAATGAAAACGAAAACCCAGCTTTTTTTCCCTGCCCTTTCTTTGAACCGACCCTTCTAACCTCAATTTGAGATCTTTTCTCACATCCAACCGACTCCAACTTTAAATACACACTCAATTTCCAACAATTGACAAAATCAACCTCCAAGTTCAAGTTCCACAATTTACTTGAACTTTGAGCCAATTACCAATTCAACCCTATCGTCAATCCATTTAAAATAATATTTCCATTATTTTAAACATTCTTCCCAAAATAATAGTACATTAACTATGGAAATTTCGAGGTGTTACAGAGGACAATCTGATGTTTTTTTTATTTCCTTCATCCGAGTCATCAACCCACTTATATAGTTGATGAAGATTTTTTTCTTTGGATTTGAGCACTTGACAAGAAGCTTTGACAGTTCAAGCCATTCGGAGAGGCTGGACTCTTTTAGATGGTAGTCCTTGATACTTCTTGAAGATCCATCTTCCCTTTCAATGATTAGCCGAACATCGGAAGGAGTGACTTTTGAAGTTGCAATTTTCACACAAGAAATCGGTGACCTATCTGTTCGATAATTCATAGACTTTTTATACCAGTTGATCTCCCTTTCCTTTTGCTCCTCAACCTTTTTCACCGAATCCTCAAGAGAGCCCAACTCAGATTTTTGAGCTTCAATTGGACCCGGGGTTTTGGCTTTTACAACCTCTTCTTTTGCAACTTTCAGAGATAGATCTTTATCCGCATCCAAGATTTTCTGAGCATGGAGAGCTTCCTCAATTTCTTGAGGAGAAAGCCCAAAATCGGCGACAAATCCTTGGGAAGGAGGTTTAAGTCTCAAAGTTTCAGCATCGATGGGGCGTGATCCATACTTGGCAACTTCTTTCTTCTTCTTTTCTTCTAAGTCTTCATCCTCAGCAGACAGTTTAGCCTTGCCTTTGTCTTTAGGGCCATCGGCCGGACCAGATTTCTCCCCCTGAGCTAGTCCGCCGGTTCCCTCCACCGACGGGTTTGCAGTTTCCACCGAAATGCATTGACGAGCAGCCACCGATTTTTGAAGTTCAGCTGGAGCTTCCATAAAGTGTCCACCGGTTTTAAAGATTCAGCAGGGATTTCAGTGGCTTTCGGCTGTGTGGAGAATTTGATTGATGGAGTGTCAGAAGGAGGCCCGGTGCTGGAAGCTTGTCTGACATAAGGTTTTCTAGGAGCCTTCTTCGGACCTTTCTCACCCTCAGCACCGGGCGGAGAGGAGACACCCAGATGATCGGATACCCTATCCATCCGCCGATGGATCTGATGAAACATATTCCAGTCCACATTATCAAAAGAATAGCCACCGAGATCCAAGTCCCAGTCAAGTTTGTTGTTGAAATCGTCCACCTTTCGGTGAAGAGACTTGAGAGACTCCAAGACTTCTGAATTAAGAGATTGTTGTTGAGAATCTCTATCTCGGAGGTGGCGGATTTCGGTGTCACGGGCATCGGCGGAAGCTTTCAAGGCCCCTGAAGATAGAGAATGTGGATCCCATATTAGCGCAATAACAACAGAATCAGTAATCAATATGCAATAACAGTGATTGATTTCAATACGTCATCCATCTATCATTCAATATAAAGCTCAATGTCGTTCAGAGAGATTACACAGTTAAAATAATAAGAACAATTAACCTAATTCTAGGTTAAAACAAAACTATAAATACCTAAGCCTAAGATTATTAAGGCCTAAGCCCATAAACACTAATAAGCCCATTTATCATTATGAGGCTTTTACAAATATAAAAAAACTAATATTTTCGTTATATCACTTTCTATTTTATAGGACATTTATGGTCCTACCAATCTCCCCCTAAAGTTATATAAAGAAAAAATGGTCTTGAAATCTTCAAATCTTGATGTTTGGTGTTGGTTGTCTTCATGTATTTCAACGCTCCCCCTCGAATAAAGCTCTTATCTTCAGATCTTTAACTTTATCAGCAGATTCAGTGAACAATAACCTTGACTGAGTGCACGACGCGCATCTTTCAACTGTAGAAACTCAACACATCGGATAAGTACACAAGAATGATAATGTGCAAGTTGCGTGACATTCCACAATGCATCTTCAGTTTAGAGTCACGAATCTATCTTTGAACCGCGAGTAGAATTGGCTTTCAGCTTCATCCTTAAGAACTTGTAGAACCAATATGCTCGAAAGAGGAAATAATCATTTGTAGCTAACACCACTTGATAAGGGATAGAAGAATCGATTACATGTAAATACTTTGAACTCTTTTCGGAATTTATCAATCTCGGAACTTATCAAACAACAGTTACCCCCCCTCGGCTTTTGCGAACTCCCCCTCAAATTGATAATCGGCGTCTTTGAATCTGTGAATTTGTATCATTTCTCCCCCTCATGATGAGTAGGAGCATCCGAAGCATCATGTAATATCAAAGACAATACTGGTGAGTAGCAAAGGTCCAGATAAAACATTATAGTAACCGAGATGGGGTAAATATCTAACACAGAAACACAAAAGTAACTTTTAAAAATTAACTTCTCAAACTGTTCCGGCAGTATCACAAAGATATGCAAATAGAGTCACAAAGACTCGTGCTTGTGTGAAAGAAATAATTTATATCCGTTTGGCTCAAATATTGATTTAACCTGGGATGCAAGTTAAAAATCAATAGACACAGTGATTAGAATATGAAGTTCGGAGACCGGAGCTGATGTCTTCCTTTTTCAATATCTAAGACCTCCGAGTGAGGAATAGATAGATTATGTGTTAAATCTCCGTGAATATATGAAACAAGCATCTTTTGTGAGATACTTGAGTGGCTAGGTGGGGTGACACAAGTTATCGATATTGGGTCCATGTCTGTTTCAATATTCATCTCCAAAGAACGAGAATGAATAGATTGTGTGGTTACCCGTATAACTGACTCGGTTTTGTAAGGACCAATAATTCTTTTAAGTCCTGTCACATCCTCACCATATTCTTTTCACTCCAAACTCATCTATGCATTTAGACCCCTCACTGATGTCTATAAGGTAAGTGTCTCTTGGGTAGGTCCTTCCCGTTCTGGATGGACCATAGAAACAATATAAATCCTATCACTCATTTAAAGAACCAAATAAAACATTGAGGTATACATTGAAGTACGAGTTCTAAACTGAAATGTTTAGAAGTCATGGCATTTAAGGACAAGTCCTGATCTGAGATGATCAGAAGTCATTAAAATGAAGTTCGAGTTCTAATCTGAGGTAATCAGAAGTCATTATATTTGAAATAGAGAATTTCAATAAACAAGATCAAGCGCAAAACATAATGACTCATTAAGCTCAATATGTTCAAAGATGAAATAATGATCAGAAAGTTTAATTGTGAAGAACAAGTCACAATTAATGTGTCAGATAAGAATTGAATCATTAATAGAAACTGAATAACTTTGAACGCAAATAGGAATTCAAGCGAGTGTATTTCCATCGAAATAAATCGACAAGTATATGAGACATGGAAATAACTAAATCAAGAAAATATGACACATGGCAATTCTGGAATTTAGAATCGAAGAAAAACAAACACAGGTAAGTTTTTCAGAATAAATCACCACAGTTCTTTGAATCCACTAAAAAATCATGTATGTGTCAAATACCTTATACTCCCCCTCAAATGTGGCATAACCTTTGAATGTTCATCATGTGATGTGAATAATATGAATTAAAACGCACATGGCATTCCTGCAAAATAGATTAGAAGGATTTTGGTATCCATGCTTTGATGGATCCTTGATGGTTAGATGCCTTAACTTTAAAGTGAGGACCGGGGATACTATAAGTACCATACCAATGAGAGTCATATTTTCGGTCAACAAAATCATTCAAACCACATGAAGAACAACAAATGCACTCATGAGAAAGTTGAAGTAACTGTTGAATTGAGTAAACTTTTAAAGGAAACATCACATTTTGTTCAACAGAAGTACGAGAATTAAAAGCATCATGATTGTGATTGTATGTTCTAACATGCGAAGCCGAATTAAATGAATTTGTGTTTGTTGTGCCTTTATTTAACCTTTTCACCAACCAAACTTGTTTGAACCCTTTTCTTCGGCCATTATTATCTGAGGTATCATTAAAGTCCCGATCAGTAGAGCTTGAGTAGTAAGGATGTCTATTTTGAGAATTTTCGGTTTGTTTCCGTTTCTGTGAACGTCTTTTAGATTTAGAGTTGTTTTTGGAAACATCGTTCACAGATCGGGTTTTAGGTGCGGATGTGGAACATTCGCCCTTTTGAAATTTAACCGATCGATTAATTACTTTTGAAAGAAAATTTGTGTGATTTGGAAGCGGTTTATCGAATTCAAACTTTTGAAACTCATCATCTGAACACTCGTTAGAATTCATGAAAGTTGAAAAATCAAGTTCGGTTTCAGATGGAACACTCTTGTTCAAAGGAGAAGAGGAGCAGTTAGGAATCGTGTTTTTCAAAGAATCAGGTGCGGAAGCTTTTTGAAAATCAGAGTTTAGATTCTTTTTACAACACGTTTCTTGAGAGTCTTTTCCTTTTTCAGAAGAGATTTTACCGATAAAGGCCTTACACGAAGATGTATCTGATGAGTTCGAGGAAGGTTCGGACAGAGTAGTTCTTTCATTTTGGAGCTGGTCAATCTTCTCTTGAAGTTTGCCTTTGCTCACTTGCTCTTCCATCACTTCTGTTGCCAAAGCAGACAGTTTGGATGTGAGACGATTGATTTCTGTCTTAAGAATTTCCTTTTCCTCAGCAGATACAGATTCGGTTTTGGTGGAATTTAAACTCTCAATTTGAGATAAAATCTCTTGTTTCTCTTTTTGAAAATTAATCCGTTCTTGTGCAAATGACTCCTCTAACTCGACTATTTTCATTTCCAAAACGAGAGGTGGAACATAGCGTTTAAACTCGGCCGTCTCTGTTTTGGTCTCAGTTGCAAGTTCCTCATCTTTTTTGGAGGAATCCTTGGGCTTTGCAACCTTGTATCCGTCAAAGTAGTCATTTGATAAGTATTTGGATTTCTTTTTCCTATATGATGAGTTAAGCACTTCATACGCAAAAGGCATTTGCATTTTAGTAGTGTGTGTGCGTTTGTATTCCTCTATGTCCTCTTCCTTCTCCTCGAGAGGTCCTGTCCACTTGATTTTATACCGAGGTTATCTTTTCTCTAGACCGAAAAAGTTAAATTCATAGAGAGTAGGTCTCATTGTCAAAATCTTTTTCAAGTAATGTGGGTTGTCGTACCCAATTCCTCATTCTTTATTAAAATAAGTGAATTCCTTGGGTTTGTTCATGTGAATCGTTTGTTCAGTTTGACCTCGTTTGTGGAGTTTCGTTTCAAGATTAGTTATTTTAGAAACAAACTCTTTGTGTTGAATTTGAAGAGAGGAGCATTGATAGACAATCTCAGCCTTCTCATTCTCACACTGATCAAGTTTATTGTTTAATTCGGATATTTGGGCTCTTAAGTCTTTGGGTGCAATGGACAAATTCGTGCACTTCTCTTTTAAGTATCAGTTATCAAACTTAACTTTCTCGATGACCTTTACTTGAACACTTAACTTTTCTTTTAGATCAGATATTTCAAGCGCTTATTCACTTATAGTTTTCTTACATGTGTTAACACGTTGAACAAGCAATTGCATCTATTCCATTAAGGCTTGATGGATAGGAATACATACCTGGCATGAATCTCCGAGAGATGGAGGATTGTTGTTGTTGCTCATTACAAGAGCATCTCGAGAAGACATCTTAAATTGCACTTTGATGATCGTCAGACAGTATAAAGAATATGATTCAAAACTATCAAGAATTCCCAAATGTCCCCCTCCTACAACTTAGCACGAGAGTTTCAGAGAGCTCCCGGATATGTAATCCGGGTGGTTTCCGGATAGGGAATCCGGAAAAGCGAGAGTCCGGATAAGGGAGTCTGAATAAAGAGTCCGGGATAAGGGTCCGGAAAAAGACTAATCCGGAATGTGACAGATCCGGAATCTGGTATTGGGAAATAGTCCGAAAAAACGTGGGTCCGGAATCCGGAATTGCCTAACAATCCGGAAAAGAGATCCTGTAAAATGATCCGGAATCCGATATGATTTCCGGTATCCGGATGCGAGTCCGGAATAAATGTTCCGGATATGCGTTCCAGATTGAGTCCGGAATAGGTATCGGAAAACGTGAGATTGCGGAAAAAACAGTAACTTGTCCGGAAGAAGACTTACCCGGAATAGATGTTCCGGAAAACTGATCTGATCGAAGAAATCGAAACTGGAATGAACTAGGGTTGGCCGATTTGATTCCTGAAAGATTTGTAAGGAAACAAAAACACAGAAACAAGCAAAGCCAATTCGATTTTGACCACAAACACACTATTTTGATGAAAAATCAAAGATTTTTAAGAACACAGACACAATAACTCAATAACACGAATTTTCAAATTAACACTTCAAAACTTTGAATTACACTCTAAGACTTTGCATAAACCTTAATGATACTTATAGAAACGATTTTGAATGATTAGAACTCAACATTTTAGCATAAATCACAAAACTAAAAAATTCAAGAAACCTTACAGTTCGATAAATACCAGGAAACTTGAATACCTTGAATCGATCAATGTCTGTCTGCTCTGATACCAATTGTGGATCCCAGATTAGTGAAATAACAACAGAATCAGTAATCAATATGCAATAACAATGATTGATTTCAATACGTCATCCATGTATCATTCAATATAAAACTCAATGTCGTTTAGAGAGATTACACAGTTAAAACAATAAGAACGATTAACCTAATTCTAGGTTAAAACAAAACTATAAATACCTAGGCCTACGACTATTAAGGCCCAAGCCCATAAACACTAATAAGCCCATTTATCATTATGAGGCTTTTACAAATATCAAACAAACTAATATTTTCTTTATATCACTTTCTATTTTATAGGACATTTATGGTCCTAACAGAGACAAACCCGAATTGGAGGTTGTCAAGTCCTCCAATTTTCTACCAACAGCGCCAATGGAATCGGTGAGGGGTTGAAGCAAAGCCTGAAGATATGCCTCAAAAGAAGGATGACGAGCCTGATCTTCCAGAACGTGAACCCGATCAGCCGTCTGAGAGATGAAGGTTAAGGAGGACTGCTTGAAAGCCTCAAACCGAGTTCCAACCAACCGACATTGTCGTGCACTTTTCTGGATATCGGCGAGGAGATCACAGGGAAACCTGAAGTTGGAAGAGACTCCAACCTGTACATCGGGGATATGGAACCATGGAGTTGTGGGGGAGAGTGGAGTATGTGGGAGAAATCTTGATTCCGGAATAGTTGAAGAAGATGGTTGATCAGATAATGGATCAGGGAAAAGTGTTCTTGTGGGTGAAAGAGATGGAGAGGATGAGGAACTATCTTCAGAAGAAGATTGGGATCGGTGGGATTGTGTCAGGGAGTGAGGCGTCGGTGGTTTGGGTGTCGGGGAGTGAGGCGTCGAGGATGTCGGTGTCGGGGAGGTTGCTTTCGCTGAAGGTTCCTTCGGTGAAGGTTGTTTCGGGGATATGGGTGTTGGTGAGGAAACATGCGTCGGTGATGAATGTTTCGGTGGTGAGGGCATCTTTTTGGTGGAACCAATCGATGGTGATGTTGGTCTCTGTTGATGAGGGGTGGTATCCTGTAACAAAAATTCCAGAAAGTCCAAGCCCTCCGGAATGACCGCTGGATCGGCCGAACCTTCACGGGGTTGTGCATCATCGACCATAAACTGGTCGGGTGATAGGCCGTGTAGTGCAAAATCGGAGCCTTTGAGGGGAGAGACCTCAAAGTCATCTGCACCACCTAAAGTGATAGGTGATGAGGAAAGTTGTGGGTTCTCTAGTTGTACAACCGAAGTCTTTTGAGAGACATCGGAGGAGGTGGTTAGAGGGATAGCAGATTCCATTGGTCCGGATGGGACAATTTCAACAGTCACCGATTTTTGATTTGCGGCGATTCCAAGTTTAAAGATAAAATCAATACGTTTTCATCATTCGAAGATATCGACTAAAATATCGTGAAGAAATTTCAATTTGGAATATGCATGCAAACTTGTAACACTTTCTTAGTCATTTTCCGAAAATAAAATTACATGCAACAGGTAGTCCATGCTAAAATTCTTTCAAAGTAGAAAATTCCATTAAATCAAATTTCGAAGTTTCCTCCTTTGGTCATATAATGACATAGGCGTAAAACCATTTTGACAAGACTCATACACGTTAATGTATTTTCTCAAAACTTAGGAAAATAGTAAGTGCATGTAACTTGGTTGACACGTAACATTATTTAAATCAACTCCAAATTTTAAGATGCTCAAACGATGCACATTAAAACTTCAAAAATAGTGGCTACAATGCTATGCATACCAATAATTTACTATAACGCATTTGCATGAAATGATAACGAAGAGCCAATTGATTGAGAATTCATAAAGCAAAACATTACGACAAACTGTCATGATGCTCTTAAATGCATTACTCACGCCACATATAAATCAATTCGTGCGCTAAACAAGTTGTAACGAAACGTGCAAGCACAAATCTGAAAAGAGAAAACTATGTGACACCAAACTCGCAAACGCTACTCATTTTGGTTGCTTCTCCATTAACATATTTCTCACAAAACCTGCATGAGACAAAATACCCAATAAGCCCAAAAATTAACACACATAACAATTAAGATATTTGTATGTCAAAGTTGCACCCATATGACACAAAACGTCGTAAAACAAAACTCCAAGTTACCCAACAACTTCCATAAAACTCAATAAAGCTCAACGACGTTCAATCAATCAAATGGTAGGAGAAACTTTGCAGAAACGTTAATGAAGCTAGAAGAAACAGATTCGAATGATTGGAACTTAACGATTTAGCATAAATCACAAGAATGAAAAATAAGAAACTTTGAGAAAACTTGAATCGATCTGTCTGTCTGCTCTGATACCAATTGTGGATCCCA
Source organism: Saussurea involucrata (assembly GCA_033807775.1). Lineage (NCBI taxonomy): Eukaryota > Viridiplantae > Streptophyta > Magnoliopsida > Asterales > Asteraceae > Saussurea > Saussurea involucrata. Next base: position 62,676,730 of record CM066314.1, on the reverse strand, counting down.
GATTAGTGCAATATAGTAGAAATCTATAAGCAATATCAATAAGAACACGTTTGATTTCAATACGTCATCCCTCTATTTCATAAACCATTCAGAGAGTTTTCAGAATACAGTTACAATGGTTATAGGATGATTAATCTTTCTAAGCTCTCCTCTGTCTAATCTGATCGCTTACCTACAAACGAGGTTAATATCTGTAATAGTCTATGTTGTATTGTAAATGCCTTTATACCTTGTATGTTATGGGTATAAATAGGTGTGTCATGTAATAGTTAGATAACATTCTAGAACTTAGAGAAACACTTACAAGCATATGTCATTTGTAACTCATGATCAATACATGGATGACAACTTTGCTCTCTAGATTCTCTCTACTTGTGATTATGATTCATTGCTAGATCTGGGATTTCACATTTGGTATCAGAGCACAAACAGGAAATTCAAGCAGATTCAGACCATTTTGAAGATTTTTTACACTGTTCATCATGATTTCTGAAGTATCCGGATCACTCATCGTTTACTGTTCATCATGATTTCTGATTGTTCTTCGATTACTGTTCATCCAGAATTCATCTTTTCTGCCATTTTTGATCTTTTGGATTGATTCTTGACATTACTGAACTCGTTTTTCATCACTGATCATCTTTAATTCAAGGATCTCTACCAAATTCTGCACAGAATTAGCATATTTGATCATTTTAGATCTGTTTGTTCGAAAACCCTATTCTTACTGATTTTGGATCAAAATTCGATTAATTTGATCGAATTAGGATTTGTGATCATCTAGAAAAGTGTGTGGAATCTGATTTCGAGCAAATCTGTGCAAGTTTCATTTCAATTGATCAAGAACTGAAAATGTTATGGTTGATTCAGTGATTTTTGGTGTTTAAGTGAAGGTTTCGGATCATTCATAGGGGTTTCGGATCATTCATAGGGGTTACGGATCATTCAAGCTTAGTTTCGGATCACATTGCAAAAAGTGATATTTGTTACTTGTAAAATTTTTCACAAGTTTGGGTTTCGGATTCTTTTGGATACGAAATCGTTGGTTTCGCATCCAGTGTAGTGCGAATTCTGTTGGTTTCGCATTAGAAGAGTACGAATTCTGTTGGTTTCGCATCAGAAGCATCCGAATTCAAGTGGTTTCGGATCCAGTTGCATACGAAATCTGTGGTTTCGCATCCCATTACATCCGAAATCTGAAGGTTTCGCATCAAGACCAATACGAAACCATTGGTTTCGCATCAAGACTAATACGAAACCATTGGTTTCGCATCAAGGCCAATCCGGATTCCATGATTTCGCATCCTTCTTGATCCAAATTCATATGGTTTCACATCCAACTTGATCCGAAATCTTGTGATTAGTGTTGGATCCGAATTGTAACTACTCTACAGTGTTGAGAAAAAATTTTATATATAAATTTTTTCTATAGTGTATTTCATACACTTTAAGAGTTTTTCAAGAAAAAATTTTATATAAATTTTTTTCTATAGTGTATTTCATACACTTTCTGCTTGATTTTCTAAAAGATCCATCTAGCATTCTTTTCAAAATGTTTATCAAGATGAATTATCTAGAGAAGTTAAATGAGAGAAAATGGACTCTTTCTGAAGCTAAAGATGAGATCAAGCGTCTTGAATGCTTATCCGATAAGTACATGAGATATTTTAGTGAAGAAGAAAGAAAAAAATACAAAGCTCAAGTCTGAGAAAGCTTCTTTAGAAGACAAAGTTTCTTCTCTTAAGTCCGAACTGAAAGATTTGAATGGCAAGATTGTAGTTCTTGAAGATACACAAGAGAAGAACAAGACACTTGACATCTCAACTCATCAAGAAAATATAAAAGAGCTTCAAGGGAATATAAAAGCATTGGAGGAAGAAAATGCTGATCTGAAGAGGCAGATTTTAGTCATTTCTTCTTCAAATGAAAAATCTATTTTGAAAGAACAAAATGCTGAACTTACAAAAAGAATTACTGATCTTGAAGTTTATATTGCAGGTCTTGAAACAAAGAAAGACGACTCAAGTCTGCACGATCAAATCGGGAAACTTCAAGAGAAAGTAACAACTCTTTAAAGAGAGAATACTGATATGAAGAGTAGGGAAGAAAAGAGAGAGAGAAGTGGAACTTGCATTTACAAGTTTAATTAAAAGAAGTTCAAGATAAAAGAAAAAGTTTGGACAGTGAAAATGCTGAGCTACAAAGAAAACTGTCTAATCTTGAAAAAGAGAAAGTTGTCAAGAAGCTTGTGTTTGACAACACAAATGTTCAAAAGAAAGCTCTTGAAGAAAAGAAAGCTATTGAGCTTAAATATATAAAACTTGTGAAACAAATCTCCGATTTTGAAAAAGTTTTATATCTTGAAAAACAGAAGCAAGAGAAAGAAAGAGCTGATTTTGAAACTGAACGAAAATCTTTTGAGATTAAAAGTTCTGAGCTTTCCGTGAAAATCTCTGATTTAGAAAATCTTTTGGAAAAGGAAAGAAAAGATTTTGCGGAAAAGAAAAATCTCTTTGAAAAGGAAAATAAAACTCTTAAAAAGAAAAATATGGAAACTTTCAAAGAGATTACTGATAAAAGAAAGTTTTTGGAAAAAGATTTTGAATCGGAACGCAAATATTTTGAAATTACGATTCTTAATCTTACCAAAAGATTATCTGGTTTATCAACTGACATTATGAAGGATCAATTGATCAAATCTGATCTCCAAAAGAAATTTGATCTAATTTTTAAAGAGAAAAATGTTTTGATAAACAAATTCAAAGAAATTGAAGACATCATTTTTAAATTTGATGTCTCAAAGCAGGCCAGTCATGATACTATCTTTCAGACTCCATTTGTTGATTCAAATGATTCTGAATGCTCTTTTAAAACTGCTTCAAGTTCAAGCTTTAAAAACATTCCTTCTAAACAATTTAATATATCAACTGATTTCTCAAAAGATCAGATTCGTTCAAAAAATCTCTTCTATAGTCCTTTGTTTGATAAATCAGATAACAAACCAAATATGCCTAAAGTTAATACTTCCAATTCTAAAGAAGTTCTAGTCTTCAAGAAAGTGAAGATGGAATGGAGAGTCAAAGGCACAACACCTCCAAAGAAAGATGTACCAAAATCATCTGCTTCCACATCAAAGGCCAAAAAGAACAATGCGCCGAAAGGTAAATCTTCTGCTAAACCTAATCCTATTCATTCCGCAAATCATCTGATTAGGTTGGCACATAAGAAAATCTGTTGTTCTTACTGTGGATCAAATGATTTTGTGCATAAAGATTTTACTTCTTATTGGTACGGTACTTATAGTATTCATTCTAAGAAATCTACACCTAACACGCAAGGACCCAAGTCCCGTTGGGTACCAAAATCTGCTTAATCTGTTTTGTAGGTTCTTCATGTGTGGTGCTGATTTGGAAACATAAATCTCACACATGACTGAAAAACAGAAGAGAAGCGGTGCAATTTTTGAAGAGTACATGTGCCATTAAGGAGGAGCAAAGAAATTATAGCTTCTAAACATATCAGTTTAGAACCCGTACTTCAAAGCGATTATGACTTTTAATCATATCAGATCAGGACTCGTTCTTCAACGACTATGACTTCTGAATTTACTTCAATCCTGGTAATTCAGAACTCGTTTTCATGATTAAGGATATTTTAATCCAAGTCTTGTTCTTTGTACAGATTTAGTACACATAAAGATCTTTTGCACATGTTAAGGGGGGAGCTTATATGATTTTTAAATCATTGTATCATGATTTGAGGGGGAGCTCAAACAATTCTGAATGTACGTATCTTCTGATCTTAATCTCGGATTGTTTGAAAGAAGAACGACTTTCAAGCATGAAAAACATTTTCTTAAATGTTCAAACCACTTCTCTAATTCAAATAGATTTTATAATTTTAGAAGTGTGATTTTAAATGTTTTTCATATATATATATATATATCTCAGATTATCGTAACATCAATTCTGATCGTGTGTTTCCAAAGATTAATACTTGTGTATTATCTTTTCTATACATTCAAGTATTCATACACACCAGTTCAGCTTCATATTGAATTTGTTATTACCATGTCTCAAAACGAAACAATTTTTCGATGGTAATACTCCCGTTTGTATTTCAAATTTTGTTGAGCATCATATTTTTTTCAGCGTGAGAACTTAAACGTTTCATTCAAAGATTGTTTATATTTGTTCATATAAACAAATGTCAATTCTTTGATACCCTAAACCTTACATGATTATCATTCATATTTGATCTGATTGATACATTGTCAGATTCTCAAACAAGACTTTCAAATTCATTTCATTTCATTCGTTCAATATTCTTGTTTTGAGAATTCTTCATCGTAAAATGTTCAAATATTTCATGATATTATTGAGGAGCACACATTCTGATGACAATGTCATTCAAATGCTGACATTTAATTGTTCAAGTTAAACTGTTGAACACCTCAAAACGTTTTAGGACATTTTCATGGGATCAGTGTGTGGGCATAAAGAACTTCTATGGATTCACGTTAACCAGTGTTTCCTACCCAAGAAGTTATCCTTGAGTGATTGAGGGGTGAGGGGTCTACATCAAAGAGTGGGGGAGATTACTCATCCGGTTGAGTATCTCATTGTACTGAGGTAAAATGTAAATGAGAGTTTGGGTAGAAGTGAGCGGATTAAAAACAGAAAGAGGGTGTGAGAACAGAGTTAAAAGAATAAGAGAACTCTGCACCATCCATTTTCTGAGCCGGGAAGCCACATTACTGATTGGTTCACATTCTTTGGTGACCATCATTGAAACAAGCAGTTAGCCCATGCCAATTCTTGAATTTAACCCCACCAGCTACTCATTTCTTTCTCAACAAAGGAATGTTTCATTTTTCTTGGGGACGCAGCATATAATCTATCTGATCTTCACTCGGAAGGTCTAGATATTGAAAAAGAAGGAAGTTTTCCCCACCTTCGCTCTTCATTCATGCACATTGAGTCCGTGGAAAATTGTTGCTGTCTCAACAGCTTACACATTTTGAGCCTATATTATTCAAGCATATGTTGCTTTATTCTTTCTACACATGCACGTTCACACAAGGAATATATTTTCTTGTCACAACGTTCATAGAAATTCCTTTGTGGTTTTTCGATGATTGAATGGAAGCCCTGGAGGAGTGAACATCAAAAAGCTCTTTTCCAAAGTACATCCGTTGTACTAAGTAGCTCCGTGCTGCTTATAGGCATTTTAACTGATTCATCCGTTGTTTCAGGGTTACCACATTCTTTTGTCTGAATTTGAAAAGATTCAGATAAATTCTTTTGGAATTGACGGTTTATCAGATCAAGAAGGAGGAGAATGTTACTTGTGGTGAATAAAGTGCTGAAATTGATGAAGGTTTTGAAGATCATGATGCTCACAATCATCAAAAAGGGGGAGAAATAGTATACTAAAGAATAGGGGGATAAATAATACCCTGAAGAAAAGAGAGATTTGTCAATGAAAGATTAAGGGGGAGAAATGATGTGATGTGCTAAAGTCAAGAAGACATTCCGAGATAATTCAGAGGTGTTTCGAGAAAGTTCGTTGTTCGAAGACAGTTCAAGGTCAAAAAAAGATGAAGATACTAAGTTTAAGAAATCATTCAAAGTTTGAGTTCAAAGCTTCAAAGTTTTCAAAGCTTCAAAGCCTCAAAGTTTCCAAAGCTTCAAAGTTCAAAACTACAAAGTTCAAAGCTGCAAAGATCTGAAATTCGCGTTCAAGACTTGAAGAAAAATTGTTGAAGATTACATTTCAAGATGAGTGACTTTTCAATGTGAAAGACGAAGACTTTTCAATTTTGACTGAAGACTGATCAAAGACGAGAGTTTGAAGACTATCAAAGCATCAAAGTTCAGCGTGAACTTGTGAAGATTCAACTGTTTGAAGAGTGCCAAAGCTTCAAAGTTCAAAGAGGTCAAAGGTAAAGTTTTGAAGATCAAGAGCTGAAGACTGCTGCCATATTTTTTTTAAATCTTGAATCCAAAGGGAGAGATTGTTAGAGCATTATTGTATTCAAGATTTACTGTAAAGTCAATATCTATAATAGTCTATGCTGTATTGTAAATGCCTTTATACCTTGTATGTTATGGGTATAAATAGGTGTGTCATGTAATAGTTAGATAACATTCTAGAACTTTGAGAAACACTTACAAGCATATGTCATTTGTAACTCATGATCAATACATGGATGACAACTTTGCTCTCTAGATTCTCTCTACTTGTGATTATGATTCATTGCTAGATCTGGGATTTCACACTCATAATATATCGAGCTCAACCACTCCAGATCTATTGCCCGTGGAGACTTGGGAGCCCCCAATTTCAACCACTCCAGGTCTATACATTGGGTCACTCTAAATCCACAAAAAAACAAGCACATTGGGATTACACCTTACTGCCCATGGGACGATGCCCGACCATATAGGCCCACATCTTACTTACCATGAAACCCGATGCCTATCCCATGCCAAGCACATTGGAATTACACCTTACTGCTCATGGGACAATGCCCGAACATATAGGCCCACATTTTACTTACCATGAAACCCAATGCCCATTCCGTGCTACAATGAGAGAAACTAGCGTCTCATCATTGAACGTAAGGACTCAAGTGCCTATGGATCCATAGCTATAAGGTCTAAAACATTACATGACTCCAAACGAATGAACTAGCGCATTCAAAACTTGTAATTCTCAAATAGATATAAATCATGACCAAAGCTCTACGTTGAGCCATCAACTTGGACAAATGTCCCCAAAACCCAACATAATCAAATACCAAGCCACAAGTTCAATAAATCGAAAGACCATTAGTTAAAAGTCATAAAATGAAATAAAACGTAAATATCCCACGTTTATACGAAACATACTCTATAAACATAAATAACTCCACACCACTCTAGGTTAAGACACATCATTTTCCAAAACACCCATCAAAAGGCAATTATACCAAAAGATTTACACTCGTAAAATAAATCGTTAAAATATCAATACCTAAGATTTACTCATCAAAATACTCGAAATACATCTTTTCACCAAAACCAAAAGGTTTACAATTTTCAAAATGTTCGTAAGGATGGGAATGACTAAAATCCAAAGACTCACACGACCATATTTTCAAAGCATACCATAACACGAATTATACATACTTCCAACAAACACTAAAAGCATATTTTGACCAATTGACACCCATTTATGTAATAAATTAATAAAACACTTTCAATCATGATTTATTTATCAAAACATCCAAAAATTCCAAATATGGATGTTTTATACGATTTTATAAAGTTAAACACTTCAAATAATCACAACCCACCAAATAACTCAAAATGGATAATTTTAATGTGAAAGGCATAAACACGTTAAAATAAACATTTTTGGCATGTACAACGTTTTCACAAAGGAACTTTGAACTCACCTAGCTATATTTAGGCTAAATCTAGACTCCCCCCAAACGTAAGCTCCTTTGAAGAAACGCGAATCTTCAAGCCAAATCTCCCAAAAACCTAGATCCATAAGTTTCCAACAATAAATAATCGTCCCCAAACACTTAGAATCGTTTCCCCAACATAAAACATCAAAATCACCCAATATACCAAAACCCTAATTTCTTAGGTGAAGAAAATAGAAGATTACCTCAACCACAACTTGAATCCACCAACACAACACTTCTAGGTTTACCAATATATGCTTAAATCTTCATTTCTTCAAAAGGAAGGAAAGGTTTTAGGAGAGGGTTTGGTGAACTCTAAAAGATTGGAACCAACAAAAGAGATGAGGAAGATGAACCCATACCTTTGCTTCCAAATCCTCTTCAAGAAGTAAGGAATCACTTAGAAAACTCCAAAATCGGAGCCTTAGAGGCTTCAAAAACTGAAATGGGGAGAAGGGTTCGTTTGGGAGAGTTTAGGGAGAGAGAGGTGAGATAAAATTGAGAAGAGGGGGTGGAAAATCCGGTTTTTAAGTTGTCAGGGGCCAACCGCGACTATGCCCGGCGAGAGTGACACCCTGTCACAATCGCGGGCATAATCGCTCGCTTCTTCCTGCTCTCGGTACATGCCACGCGAGATTGCCCCGCGAGAGTGACTTCCTGTCACAATCGTGGGCATACTCGCACAGGGTGTACCGAACCCTATTTTTTGTTTTCTTTTTCGAGCTGAGGCACACGCGATGCCACCCTGATTCCCAAAAAAAGCTTCCCGCTAAGGTTCACAAATAGGGGTTAGTAAGGAAGGGCGAGATAAAGGTTTACTAGAAATACGGGTGTTACAATCCTCCCAACCTTAAAAGAGATTTCTGTAAACACCCGGAAATTCCACGCAAGCTAGGAATATCCCAAAATTTGAATCGCCCCATTCTAATTATGATTTTTGGAACCTTGAGGCGTGTCATTTGGAGGAAAGCGCCAAAAGCTCGAGCACGGACCAAAGTTGGTGTGGTCGACGACTGTGACCAAGTGTCAAGGACACGCAACATAATTGCGGGGGTGGTCATGGCTCGTGGTACACCTCGGGCGAGAGTGACACGCGATTGTGCCATAAGGCACTCTCACTGGTCACAATCGCCGAGAGTGTACCGAAGGTGGGATGAAGGTGGCGACTGTGACACTCGACTATGCCAGGGGCATAGTCGCCGGGCACTATCGCGGTCGGGGTGCAGGGGCTACTTAATCTGATTTTTGTTACCATTCTCTCATTCCCTCTTTACCCACTTCTACCGTTCTCTCTCAAAAACTCTCCTCAAACCCTAAATTCGTTTTAGAGCCTCTAAAGCCATGAATCTTGTGATTCAAAGCAAATCTCTCACCTTTAGCAAGGATTTATGGTTAAAGATCAAAGTCTCCATCTCACTTTCGTTTTTTTGGGAGATTTCTACAATTCTAGAGTTTTACCCAACCCTCTCCTAAACCCATTCCTTTCTTTGGATGAAATGAAGATTGAAGCTCACTTTAGTAACACTAGAAGTGTTTGGTTGGTGGATTCATATGGTGGTTGAGGTAACCTTCTCTTCTCTTCATTTTTGGAAATTAGGGTTTCGACTTATTGGTGAGTTTGGATATAATATGTTGGGGGAAATGATTTTAAGTGATGGATATAAATATTTATGGTTGTAAACTTTTGGATCTAGGTTTTGAAGGATTTGGCTTGAAGATTCAAGTTTCTTCAAAGAAGCTCAATTTGGGGAAAATCTAGATTTAGCCTAAATCTAGCAAGGTGAGTTCAAGTTGATTTGTGAAAACGTTGTACATGCCAAAATGTCATTTTTAAAGTGATTATGTGTTTACATGAAAATTATCCTTTGTGGAGCTATTTGGTGGGTTTTGATTATGAAAGTGTTTAACTTTATAAAATCTTATAAAACACCCACTTTTGGGACTTTGGACACTTTGTTAAGTAAATCATGATTGAAGGTGTTTATTTAACTTATTTTCACAAATGGAGGTTGTTGGGTAAAAACGTACTTTTAGTGTCGTCTTGATTATGCACAAAGTATGATACAGTACGTTTTGGAAAATACAAATGTGTGAGTTGTTAGAGTTTGGTCAATCTTGACTTTATTGACATTTGTTAATTGTAAATATTTTAGATTCGGGCCGAGGGCCAATTGTGTTTACGAGTCAAAGATTTGAGTAAAGATAAGTTTTGGTTTATATAACCGTGTGAGCTCATGTAGTTAGCCAAACGTTGTTTTGCCTTTTTAGGCTTGAATCATACTCAAATGAGTCTCGGGCATTTTGCCCAGTTTAAATAGCTCGAGATGGAGCTTTGGTTGTGTACACATTTACTTGCAAGTTATTTGGAGGTTACATGTTTTGAATGCATTAGTTCATTCGTTTTGAGTCATGTAACGGTTTAGACTGTAATGAATTGGATCCATAGGCATGTAAGTCAGTCATACTTAATAGTGATGAATCTTGATATTCTCGCTTTGGGGCTTATGCCGAACTAGCTTTGTTGAGGTCTCGTTCCTTTTGTGGAGAGGAACCGTTATGGGTTGTACTCCGGGATTATGAGTTATTTTGGTGCCTATCTTTTTGTGCGCGAGGAGTGGACTATTGGAACACATGGTTATATACGGTAGGCCGTTCGGGGCTACTAGCGAGTAGGCAATGGGGGACATTGAAGTCCTTGAGGTGTAACTCGTCTAGATTGGATAGGCAATATGGTCTCATAAGTCCTTGAGGTGTAACTCGACGGAGTAGGCAATAAAGGCATGTATATGGTTTGAGGTTGTGATGTCTTTATGGCATGGGAACTAAAACCGGAACTTGAGGTGTAATCCAATAACATCATACGTCACGTTCGATGGAACCGGGTCTCCCCCGTCACCGAAAGGTGTTGTTTTTGGGTATTTACTTTTATCCATATTTTCGGTGACGTATCTTATTTATGTGAATTGTTTTCCATGGTTTATTGGTGGGGTACTATGCCTCATCCTTATTGGTTGTTTTGTGTATTGGAGTTTTATTCACGTTTATATTACTTGGGATATTTAACGTCAAAACATATTTTGAGTGAGTTGTGGAGTAAGTTTATTTTTGGAAAATGTTTCATATGAGAGCTTCCGGCTCAAGATTTGTGTGTGTTGGGAAAATGAGTTGTTTACATAAGTGTTATAAATTCTTTTGGGAAAATTATGTTTTCAAGCTACATCCTCCTCGTTTAATGATTTACACAATCATGATAAAACTCTTGAACTCACTAGGCGTTAGCCTAACCTTTTTATTTGTCGGCATGTGCAACAGATTCAGGTTGGGATTAATTCTAGTGACACTATGAAGAGATGAGTTCTAGTAGTGTACTCGTGGAGTTAAGTGCTTAGTTAAGTCTTCCGCATTTATTATGGGAATAACAGCTTGTATTTGTGTTAAGTAATACCCATCGTTATTTGGTCTTATTGTGAGACTTAGATTATGAATAATGTTGGAGTTGTGACGTTTTAAATTTTGAGGTGATTTCTTGGATGGTTCGTAGTAAGAATTTCATCTCTTTTTGTCTTTTAATCGAAGTTTTTATTTAGTTGCTCTTCCAATTTTGAGGGTGTTACAATTTCGTCCACGAAATCTAGTTCCGAAACACTCAAACGAACGCTTAACTTGCTAGCATCACCTCAATCCGTAAGAACTTCGGTTGTCTCCCAACCTCAAGAGACCCATACTTCCACAACAGAAGATACCGACCTCCAATCCGTCTAGATCTACCTGCCTCAAATATCCTGTAACTCCCAAGGTATGACCACTACTAAAACCAATAAATTTTCCCAAATCCAATGATTTACTTTCCTATACTGCCATTATCTATAACGTACGCAACCAAACTCCAATACGGACGATCATCCTGGCCTCAAGTATCGTGTAACTCCTAGAGTACGACCAAATACCGATCATCCCATCGACATATTATATTATCATTCAAGTAAAGTCATCCTACTAAATCCGCTTATCACAATCTGAACTTCTTAAAATTACTACAAGCGATTGATTGTCCCTTAAGATTGGACTACAACACTCCAAACACACTGACGGTTCTTGGCCTCAAAATCCAAAGTTGACACCTAACTATACCACCAAGATTCAAACCACTGCAGTACTCCACACACGTGTTCCTTCGTCGAACATCCCCACAAAACAAAGGTTATCAACATGGTGACTAAAGGGTCCTACACGTCCCTTGTGCGAAAACTGATCAAGGCCTAAAACAAGGTTGTCGATAAGAACGGTTACCACCAACGGTAACAGAGGATACCACAATTCTAACCTTCCAGTTACAAAAGTACGCCGATTCTGCACACGGTACTTTTTGGCCCATGGTACCATCACGCGTTAAAAACCCAACCTCCCACTGTCGAAGCTCTATACATATTTACTCATAACCAGGGTTACTTAACCTTTCTAAGGTTCTAATGAGTTCAAGGTTTTTCAAGTGAAATATTTTAACAAATATGCCAATCGAAAACTTTCATAGAAATTTTCAACACAAAGGTTTTCATATCAATTTGATTGTATGCACAAAATCTACTACTATCTACTCGGTAGTTGTGAAAAAATGGACACACTCGTCCCACGTATGAAAATCTTATTGAAAACTATTTCATCACAATTTAAGTTATTAACAAAACGCAAAAGCATAATGGAAAACTTATTTGAAATGAACCGATACGGTACTAGCATGGATTTATTTATGTCATGCACATAAAGTAATTTCCTACTTTAAATAGTGTGCAACAACAGGGTTTGTACGTACTTCAAAAGAAGTTCAAACGACATCCGACTCCAAAATTCCTTTTTACCCATAAAATGACATGGAGCAAAATTCACCAACAAAGTTTGCACGCGTCAGTTTATTTCACTAAAAACGGTGAAACGATTCATAAATACACTTTAGTCAAAACATAAAATGATTTGCGGCGATTCCAAGTTTAAAGAAAAAAGCAATACGTTTTCATCATTCGAAGATATCGACTAAAATATCCTGATGAAATTTCAATTTGGAATATGCATGCAAACTTGTAACACTTTCTTAGTGATTTTCCGAAAATAAAATTACATGCAACAGGTAGTCCATACTAAAATTCTTTCAAAGTAGAAAATTTCATTAATACAAATTTCGAAGTTTCCTCCTTTGGTCATATAATGACATAGGCGTAAAACCTTTTTGACAAGACTCATACACGTTAATGTATTTTATCAAAACTTAGGAAAATAGTAAGTGCATGTAACTTGGTTGACACGTAACATTATTTAAATCGACTCCAAGTTTTAAGTTGCTCAAACGATGCACATTAAAACTTCAAAAATAGTGGCTACAATGCTATGCATACCAATAATTTACTATAACGCATCTGCATGAAATGATAACGAAGAACCAATTGATTGAGAATTCATAAAGCAAAACATTACGACAAACTGTCATTATGCTCTTAAATGCATTACTCACGCCACGTATAAATCAATTCGTGTGCTAAACAAGTTGTTACGAAACGTGCTAGCACAAATCTCAAAGAAAACTATGTGACACCAAACTCGCAAACGCTACTCATTTTGGTTGCTACTCCATTAACATATTTCTCACAAAACCCGCATGAGACAAAATACCCAATAAGCCTAAAAATTAACACACATAACAATTAAGATATTCATATGTCAAAGTTGCACCCACGCGACACAAAACGTCATAAAACAAAAGTCCAAGTTACCCAACAAAACTTACATAAAACTCAATAAAGCTCAACGACGTTCAATCAATCAAATGGTAGTAAAAATTTTGTTTCCCAAATACCAAATTGCATAAAGCAAAGTTATGACTAAAATGTATTAACTCCAAAAATTCCCACATGTTGCAATACAATATAAAGTAGTAAGAAAACTCGCATGGGGTAAAACTCTCAATAAAACTCAAACACCAAATAGCGGAAAATAACTCTCCGTTCAACGTTAACATATGTGGAGGAGATCCAACGTCAAAGTCATACGTCGTCATTACTTGTCCAAAATTTTAAACAACGATAATATATGGATAGCCTGGTATCCGAAAATAACATTGGACAACGACAAAAATGAAGCAAGTCCTGACAGAGTTTGCATTTCCCTGCAATAAAATAATTTTATACATGTTCAGAACCATGATTTAAAATCTTGTGTGTGCTAAACGTTTTTACGAGATTTTGTAACACAATCCACATGAGGATTTGAAACACAAGAAATAACTGATGCAATTTATTTTAAAACTAAATAAATTTTGTGTATGAATTTAGTTGGCACTCAACGTCTCAAAACCACACTTCTCAAGTTCCTCCGGCCACACTATCGTCATCTGGATACTCAAGCATCTTAAGGCAACACTTGAAAATTTCATCGGTTCACCTTATTATATTTCCTCGAAGAACGTTAATTCCATAAGCCTATGGTTCTAATCCAACCAACCATTCCGATCCACCACGATTCACTTATTGTAACCACCATGCTTACGGTCATTATGGTGACAAATGCTAAAATCATCAACCTCTTCTAGCGGTTTACTAGCTTAGAAACTCCTTCACTACCCCAACCAACATCACATCAAAGTAGTTCAAGTACACACACGTAACTTGTAGGTTCACCATAACACTGGCCAGATGCAATTATGAGCGTACCGTACATGATCATCCTTGTTACTCTAGACGTGATTTCTCATTTCTAGTGACTCCATCAACCTCAATTTATCCTATCTTAATGTGTCTAATGGTGCATTTTGACTCTCACTCACTTAATTGAACGCTAGTTTGAGTCTAGGTATCCAAAATCAACACCTAATTCTCTCAAACTTAAGCTCTGATACCAACTTGTAACACCTTCAAAATTGGAAAGAGCAACTAATTAAAATTTCGATAAAATAACCACTTAAGGAATAAAATCCCTTCTACAGACCATTCTTGGAATCACCTCAAGATAAAACATAACAACTCCCACAAATAATAACTTAAGTCATACTATGTGACCACATAAAGTCGGGTGTCATTTAACACAAGTACACGTTGCTAATCCCAAAATAAGTACGGAAGACTTCACTAAGCAATTCACTTCTCGAGCACACTACAAGCACTCGTCTCTTCACCGTGTCACTAGAACTACTTCCCAACCAGAACCTGTTGCACATGCCGATAAATAAAAAGGTTAGGCTAACACCTAGTGAGTTCAAGAGTTTTATCACGATTATATAATTCGTAAAACGAGAGAGATGCAAATTAAATCATGAGTTCAAAAAGAATTTACTTTAGATGAAAGTCACCTATTTTCCAACGCACACAAAACCCGCGATGAAAGCTTTAATACAAAACCCATGATCAAATAACAGTTACTCCCCCTCGGCTTTTGCTAACTCCCCCTCAAATTGATAATCGGCGTCTTTGAATCTATATCATTTCTCCCCCTCATGATGAGTAGGAGCATCCGAAGCATCATGTAACTTCAAAGACAATACCGGTGAGTAGCAGAATATTAGATAAAACCGTTAAGTAACCAATGTAGGGTAAATATCTAACACAGAAACACAATAGTAATTGTTATCACAACAATTAAAATAATTGTGTGGCCTATGTTCAGAGTTGGCATTGGGGTATCTCTGATAGGACTTCCAGTTATCACTGAAGTAAAATTTCAAAAATTACTTCTCAAACTGTTCCGGCAATATCACAAAGATATGCAAATGGAATCACAAAGACTCGTGCATGTGTGAAAGAATTAAATTATATCTGTTTGGCTCAAAATATTGATTTAACTTTGGACTCGAGTTAAAAATCAATAAACACAGTGATTAGAATTTGAAGTTCGGAGACCGGAGCTGATGTCTTCCTTTTTCAATATCTAAGACCTCCGAGTGAGGATTAGATAGATTATATGCTAAATCTTCGTGCATTTATGAAACAAGCATCTATTGTGAGATACTTGAGTGGCTAGGTAGGGTGACACAAGTTATCGACATTGGGTCCATGTCTGTTTCAATATTCATCTCCAAAGAATGAGAATGAATAAATTGTGTGGTTACCTGTGTGGTTACCCGGATAACTAACTCGATTAGGTAAGGACCAATAATTCTTTTAAGTTCTGTCACATTCTCACCATATTCTTTTCACTCCGAACTCATCTATCAATCTAGACCCCTCACTGATGTCTATAAGTGGATGTGTTTCTTGGGTAGGTCCTTCCAGTTCTGGATAGACCATAGAAACGATATAAGTCATAACACTCCTTTCATGCATTGAATGGAACAGTTTCGAAAACAGTGGTACACATTTAAATACGAGCTCTAAGCTGAAATGTTTAGAAGTGTTAACATTTAAGAACGAGTTATGAACTGAATTATTCAGAAGTCATAAAAATTATTTGAAATAGAGAATTTCAAGAAACAAGATCAAGCGCTAAACAGAATGACTCATTGAGCACATTATTGTCAAAAAAACAAGCAATGCATAGAAGTTTTAATTGTGAAGAACAAGCCACAATTAATATGTCAGATAAGAATTGAATCATTAAGATAAAATGAAGAACTATGAAAACAAATTGGAATTCAAGCGAGTGTATTTCCATCGAAAAAATCAACAAACATATGAGGCATGGAAAATATTGGATGTGGCAATCATGGAGTTTAAAATTGGAGAATAACAAACACAAGTAAGTTATTCAGAATAAATTACTACAATCTTTGAATTCACAAAAAAATGCATTTATGTGACAAATACCTAATACTCCCCCTCAAATGTGGCATAACCTTTGAATGTTCGTCATGTGATGTGAATAATATGAATTAAAACGCACATGACATTCCTGCAAAATAGATTAGAAGGATTTTGGTATCCATCCTTTGATGGATCCTTGATGGTTAGATGCCCTATTATTGTGAGGATCGGGGATACTATAAGTACCATACTAGTGAGATGCATATTTTCGATCAACAAAATCATTCAAACCACATGCAGAACAACAAATACAATCATGAGAAAGTTGAAGCAATTGTTGAAATGAGTAAACTCTTAAAGGAATATCACATTTTGTTCAACAGAAGTACGAGAATTAAAAGGATCATGATTACGATTGTATGTCCTAACATGCGAAAATGAATTAAATGAATTTGTATTCGCTTTGCTTTCATTTGACCTTCTCACTACCCAAACTTGTTTAAACCTTTTTCTCCGGCCATTAATATCTGAGATATCATTAAATGTATGATCAGTAGAGTTTGAGTAGGAAGGATGTCTATCATTTGGTCGACCGATCTGTTGCCGCGTCTGTGAACGCTTTTGAGAATTTGAATCGGTTTTGGAAACTTCGTTCACAGATCGGGTTTTGAGTTTTGTAGAACATTCGCCTTTCAGAAATCTGACTAGTCGATTTACTGCTTTTGAAAGAAAGTTGGTGTGATTTGGAAGAGGTTTTTCGAAATCAAACTTGGGAAACTCCTCATCTGAACTTACATCAGAATTCATAAAAGCTGAAAAATCAATTTCAGGCACAGGTGGAACAGTAGTGGTTGAGGGAGGTGATGAACACTTTGAGTCTGTGTTTTTGGAAGAATCTGTTGCGGAAGCTTTTTGAAATTCAGAGTTAAGATTATTTGGAACACAATTTTCTTGAGACTCTTTTCCTTTTCTTGAGGTAGTTTTGCCAATAAAAGCTTTACACGAAGATGTATCTGAGGAGTCCGAGGAAGGTTCATGTAGATTCACCTTTTCTTTTTGGAGTTGGTCAAACTTCTCTTGAAGTAGACCCTTACTCACTTGCTCTTGCATCACTTCTGTTGCCAAGGCAGACAGTTTGGATGTGAGACAATTGATTTCTACCCAAAGGAATTCCTTTTCCTCACCAGATACAGAGTCGGTTTTGGTGGATTTGAGTTTCTCATGTTCAGTTAAAAGCTCTTGTTTTTCTTTTTGAAACTTGATCCTTTCCTGTTCAAATGATTCCTCTAACTCGACTATTTTCATTTCCAAAACGAGAGGTGGAACATAGCGTTTAAACTCATCCGTCTCGGTTTTGGTTTCCGTTGCAGGGACCTCATCCTTTTTGGAGGAATCTTTGGGTTGTGCAACTTTGTAGACATCAAAGTAATCATTTGATAAGTACTTGGATTTATTTTTCGTATAAAAATAGTTAAGAACTTTATACGCAAAGGGTAATTGCATTTTAGTTGTATGCTTGCTTTTGTATTCCTCAGTTTCCTCTTCCTTTTCCTTGAGAGGTCCAGTCCATCTGATTTTACATTCGGGGTATTTTCTATCAAAGCCAAAGAAATTAAACTCGTATAGAGTAGGCCTCATTGTCAAAACCTTTTTCAAATAATGTGGGTTGTCATACCCAATTCCCCATTCTTTATTGAAATAAGTGAATTCCTTAGGTTTGTTCATATGAATCATTTGATCAGTTTGACCTCGTTTATGAAGTTTAAGTTCAAGATCAGTTATTTTAGAAACATATTCTTTGTGTTGAATTTGTAGTGAGGAGCATTGATAGATAATCTCTGCTTTCTCATCCTCACATTGATCAAGCTTAGCATTTAATTCATATATTTTGGCCCTGAAGTCCTTTGGTGCTATTGAAAGATTTGCACATTTTTCTTTAAGATTAGCATTATTAGACTTAATCTTTTCATTGATCCGCTGTTGAACATCTAGCTTTTCTTTTAACGAATTAATTTCAAGTAGTTGTTCATTAGAGGTAAACATATAGGACTCTACCTTTTGACTAAGCAGTTGAATCTGATCGACTAAAGCGTTGTGAGTTGGTAGACATATCTGACAAGCTTCTCCGAGGGCTGGAGGATTGGTGTGGTTGCCCATTGCAAGAGCATCTCGAGAAGACATTTTATTGCACATAGATGATCGTCAGACAGTATCAAGAATAACCAAATGTCCCCCTTCGGAAACTTAGCACGGGGGCCCCGCTATGTAATCCCGGATATGTAATCCGGGTGGTTTCCGGATAGGGAATCCGGAAAAACAGGAATCCGGATGAAAGTGTCCGGATAAACAAGTAACCGGAAACAAATAAACAGAACCAAAGTATCCGGTAAAGGGAACTTACCGGATGATGCGATGGCCGGGTAGGATCCGGGAAGTGAGACTGACTGGGTGGAATAGTTACCGGACAAACTTACACGGATAGAAGTGACGGATACCGGGGAGCGGTGACCGGATACGAGAGTAATCGGATGACTTTTCTGGATAGATCAGAAACCTTACCCGGGAACTTCGAATTGTCCGAATGAAATTCGTCCGGAAACAAGGGGTGCCTGGATAGAACGTCCGGACAGGTTCACGTCCGGAAAGGGGTCGAAATTAGGAAACTTACCGGATGATACGCTGACTTCTGGAAACGACGGCTGTTCGATTAATTCGGATCTTCTAGCGATTAGGGTTGCTCGATTTCTTTCCTGAAAGATTAGAATACTACCAAAACACAAAAACAAACAATCCCAAATCGATTTCTACCAAAAACACACTCTTTTGAAGAAAAAATTGAGGATTTTTTATGAACGGAGACACCAAAACTCAATAACACGATTTTTCAAATTAAAGCTTCAAACCTTTGATTTAGATTGTAAAAGTTTGCAGAAACCTTAATGAAGCTAGGAGAAACAGTTTCAAATGATTGGAACTTAACGATTTAGCATAAATCACAAGAATGAAAAACTTGGAAAAAGTGGCAGTCGACAAAAACCTTACTAGGAAACTTTGAGAAACCTTGAATCGATCTGTCTGTCTGCTCTGATACCAATTGTGGATCCCAGATTAGTGCAATATAGTAGAAATTAGTAACCAATATAAATAAGAACATGTTTGATTTCAATACGCCATCCCTCTATTTCATAAACCATTCAGAGAGTTTTCAGAATACGGTTACAATGGTTATAGGATGATTAATCTTTCTAAGCTCTCCTCTGTCTAATCTGATCGCTTTCCTACAAACTAGGTTAAGGAAAGCTATTTATACGTAGGCCTATGACAAACAAGGCCCAAGCCCATTAAGCTCTAAACTAAGCCCATTAAATAATTAAAGAATTTTTACAATAAATAATTAACTCTTTATATAACTTTCTATATTATAGGACATTTATGGTCCTAACAGACTCATCCCAAAACTTACTTGAAAAGTGCAATAGTATTTGATTTCCAAAATGATTGAAATCATGAATAAATCGTTATTATTCAAAACATCCTCAGCACGGATGAAGCATAACCCATAACTCACATACCGTGGAAAACCATCCATATAATTATAATACGTCACCGAAAACATGGATAAAATAAACACTCAAAGCAACACCTTTCGGTGACGGGGGAGACCCGGTTACATCGCACGTGACGGGACACAAAAGTGGTTCACATAACTATGTAATAACAGAAACATGTGGACTATTCTCATAATATATCGAGCTCAACCACTCCAGATCTATTGCCTGTGGAGACTTGGGAGCCCCCAATTTGAACCACTCCATGTCTATACATTGGGTCACTCTAAATCCACAAAAAAACTAGCACATTGGGATTACCCCTTACTGCCCATGGGACGATGCCCACATCTTACTTACGATGAAACCCGATGCCTATCCCGTGCCAAGCACATTGGAATTACACCTTACTGCTCATGGGACAATGTCCGACCATATACGCCCACATTTTACTTACCATGAAATACAATGCCTATTCCGTGCTACAATGAGAGAAACTAGCGTCTCATCATTGAACGTAAGGACTCAAGTGCCTACGGATCCATAACTATAAGGTCTAAAACATTACATGACTCCAAACGAATGAACTAGCTCATTCAAAACATGTAATTCTCAAATAAATATAAATCATGACCAAAGCTCTACGTTGTGCCATCAGCTTAGACAAATGTCCCCAAAACCCAACATAATCAAATACCAAGCCACAAGTTCAATAAATCAAAAGACCATTTGTTAAAAGTCATAAAATGAAATAAAACGTAAATATCCCGCGTTTATACGAAACAGACTCCATAAACATAAATAACTCCACATCACTCTTGGTTAAGACACATCATTTTCCAAAACACCCATCAAAAGGCAATTATACCAAAAGATTTACACTCGTAAAATAACTCATTAAAATATCAATACCTAAGATTTACTCATCAAAATACTCGAAATACATCTTTTCCCCAAAACCAAAAGGTTTACAATTTCCAAAATGTTCGTAAGGACGGGAATGACCAAAATTCAAAGACTCACACGACCATATTTTCAAAGCATACCATAACACGAATTATACATACTTCCAACAAACACTAAAAGCATATTTTGACCAATTGACATCCATTTATATAATAAATTAATAAAACACTTTCAATCATGATTTATTTATCAAAACATCCAAAAATTCCAAATATGGATGTTTTATACGATTTTATAAAGTTAAACACTTCAAATAATCACAACCCACCAAATAACTCAAAATGGATAATTTTCATGTGAAAGGCATAAACACGTTAAAATAAACATTTTTGGCATGTACAACGTTTTCACAAAGCAACTTGAACTCACCTTGCTAGATTTAGGCTAAATCTAGATTTTCCCCCAAACGTAAGCTCCTTTGAAGAAACGCGAATCTTCAAGCCAAATCTCCCAAAAACCTAGATCCATTAGTTTCCAACCATAAATAATTATCCCCAAACACTTAGAATCGTTTCCCCAACATAAAACATCAAAATCACCCAAAATACCAAAACTCTAATTTCTTAGGTGAAGAAAATAGAAGATTACCTCAACCACAACTTGAATCCACCAACAAAACACTTCTAGGTTTACCAAGATATTCTTAAATCTTCATTTCTTCAAAATGAAGGAAAGGTTTTAGAAGAGGGTTTGGTGAGATCTAAAAGATTGGAACCAACAAAAGAGATGAGGAAGATGAACCCATACCTTTGCTTCCAAATCCTCTTCAAGAAGTAAGGAATCACTTAGAAAACTCCAAAATCAGAGCCTTAGAGGCTTCAAAAACTGAAATGGGGAGAAGGGTTCGTTTGGGAGAGTTTAGGGAGAGAGAGGTGAGATAAAAATGAGAGGAGGGGGTGGAAAATCGGGGTTTTAAGCTGTCAGGGGCCGACCGTGACTATGCTCGACGAGAGTGACACCCTGTCACAATCGCGGGCATAATCGCCCGCTTCTTCCTGCTCTCGATACATGCCCCGCGAGAGTGACATCCTGTCACAATCATGGGTATACTTGCACAGGGTGTACCGAACCCTATTTTTTGTTTTCTTTTTCGAGCTGAGGCACACGCGATGCCACCCTGATTCCCAACAAAAGCTTCCCGCTAGAGTTCACAAATTGGGGTTAGTAAGGAAGGGCGAGATAAAGGTTTACTGGAAATACGGGTGTTACAGAGGATCCTCTGGAACCTCTGGGTGTACAAACCCAGGGATTTCGGTGTCTCCCTAGTGCAGATAGGGAGAATGAACGAAAGTAATCATACCCCGGCGTAGTGGCAAGTCGGAGGCAAGATGTGGCACATCAAAAACATTCTTCCCAACCATAGGAGCGGACCAGTCAAAGACAAACTTTAGAGTTTTAGACTTGCGATCGGCATCCAGAGCAGCGCCCAGTTTGTGACTTATTATCATGGAGATAAACCGTGGGTATGCAACATGGCACTGTTTGGGATGAGAAATAACATTGGTTAACTCAGTAAAGAAATACTGAGCAAAATCAATTCTTCGCTGAAAGATAAGAGCACGAGCCAAGGAGGTGATGTAGGATGGAGACTGGTCTTATCCACTGGTCTTCTTGGATAGACAGTAGATGACATGAGTGAAGAAAAAAATTCCATATCCCACCCATGATTTTTCTTAGAAGTGTAGGTGGGCCTTTTGAGGTTTTGGAGGAAGAATCATGTTGATAGCCCAAAGCACGTACCACATCTTCATGTTCATTTCCGACGATCATATCTTCATATTCAGGAAATGAGGGAATTCTTAAAGCATTACGAACATCTTCGACACCAAAAGTGAGATTATGGTCTTCTTCATCATCGTCAGT
Source organism: Saussurea involucrata (assembly GCA_033807775.1). Lineage (NCBI taxonomy): Eukaryota > Viridiplantae > Streptophyta > Magnoliopsida > Asterales > Asteraceae > Saussurea > Saussurea involucrata. Next base: position 62,654,177 of record CM066314.1, on the reverse strand, counting down.
GAGAATAGAGGCATTGATCGAGTCGTTAGAAGGATCATAAACACATGTGAGCCAAAACTTCCCAATGAGAAACTTGCTCATCTTGGGGTTGCAGGTGAAAGCATAGAGGAGAGGTGATTGTGTCAAGAACATGGAGATAGTGGTGAACTCCGGATGGCTGGGATCAGTGTCGAATCTTGCAACGTGATTGCAAGGGTTGAATTTCAGGTCTTCAAAGCAGGTAGGAACATCCTTAGAACTCTTATGGATCTTGGGAAGATTGGAGGAAGTGGTGGAAGATGCCATTGAAGAAGAGTGAAAGAGTTGCAGGTTTTGCTAGAGAGAGAGAGAGAGTTCGAAGGTTGCACGTTGCGAAAAAGAAGAATGAAGAAGATGATGTGTATTTATAGTGTAGGAATTTGAAATGGGAAACAGGCGCCAACGGTTATGGAATGGGGAGGGTTTCTTGAGTAATACAAATAATAAATAAAATTAAAGATGTAATGATGACAATTCGAAAAGGAATGGCCGAAGAATGGTTTAGGTTAATTGGGAATAGGAAAGGACAAAGATGAGAATGAGATCGGTGAGTTTTCAGAGGGACATCGGTGGAATAGTGTTCTTCGGAGAGGATGCCCACCGATCGGTGATAAGTATCGAGGAGAAGAGTCTCGGTGAGACTAGGGTTCGGTGAGAGGGCACTTAGGAGAGATGACACGTCTCATCGATGAAAGAGTGTTCGGGGATATGGTGTTTTGGTGTGAGAGAGGAGAGGGTGTTCACCGAACTAAGTCTTCGAGAAGAGAGGATCGGTGAGATTAGGGAAATCGGTGATAGGGGTCTTCTCCGATAACATCGGTGAAATGATCACCGAATTTGAAATAGGAATGGTCACCGATTTTGGTCAATGTGAAGCTTCGGTGGAATTGTTTCCGAATATCCCTTCGGTGGGAGGTGTCATCGAATGCCACCGATGTCTATGTAAGATTTTTTTTATCTTTAAATGTCTAAGTACAACATGCCAAGTTCTCCAATTAGAAAGTTGAACCTGGCCTCATCAACGGGTTTGGTGAACAAATCGGCAAGCTGCAGATCAGTAGGAATGAAATGCAGCTCAATGTCACCTTTGGAGATGTGATCCCTGATGAAGTGATATCTGATGTCTATATGTTTTGATCTTGAGTGAAGAGCTGGATTATTTGCAATAGCAATTGAACTGAGTTGTCACACAATATAGGTACTTGTGAGTAGACTTGATTATAGTCTCTTAGCTGATTCTTCATCCACAAGATTTGAGCACAATAACTTACAGCAGCAACATATTCAGCTTCAGCAGTTGAGGCTGAAACTGAGTTTTGTTTCTTACTGGACCAACTGACCAATTGACCAATTTGCCACCAAGAAGTTGGCAGCTGCTAGTGGTGCTCTTTCTATCAACTTTAGACCATGCATAGTCAGAATCTGAATACCCTATTAGATCAAAACCCGAGTCTTTGGGATACCAAAGACCCAGATGCCAGGTACCTTTCAGGTACCGGAAAATGCGTTTTACAGCAGCTAGATGAGATTCTTTTGGATTGGCCTGATAACGCGCACAAAGAGAGGTAACAAACATAATATCGGGTCTACTAGCAGTAAGATACAGAAGGGACCCAATCATACCTCGATAATTCGTTACATCAACAGATTTACCATCTGGATCAGCATGAATTTTCAAGGGTGGTGCCATAGGAGTTTTCATAGGAGCGCAATTTTCAAAATTAAATTTCTTCAGAATGTCATGAATATATTAGCTTTGATTTATAAAGATCCCTTCTGAAGTTTGTTTGACCTGGAGGCCTAAGAAAAATATGAGATCTCTCATCATGCTTATCCCATATTGACTCATCATGAGTGAGGCAAACTCATCACAAAGTGATTCATCAGTGGCACAAAAGATGATGTTAGGACCATAAATGTCCTACATATTAGAAAGATATATAAAGAATTATATAGAGCTTAATTAGTTATTTATTTAATTGTAAAAACCCTTAATATTGATTATTGGGCTTAGTTTAGCCTAATGGGCTTGGGCCTTGGTTGTAATAGGTCCAAGTATATAAGGATTGTTTCCTTTAGATTTTAGGTTAAGGTTAATCACAACAGTTGGAGAGCTTAATTGTTTAGAGAGAGATAGTTGAGAATTTCATTCAAACCTTTTGTAACTATCTTGAATCATTCAATAAGATTAACCGTTTCATGTTATTCGTTGTTACCTGGTCAAACTGGGATTCACAATTGGTATCAGAGCAGAATCGGTGATTTGAAGAAAGAAAAAAAGCCAATCGAAAGCAAGAAAAAGCATAAAATTCGTATTGAATTTTCTAGAAAAACACAGCGAGCCGTTTTGCCTATTTTCGGAGATTGAACCGTCGGATCGTCACGATTTTTAGACAGTAGCTTCACGACATCTTGGTCTACATTCTGAACGGTTGGATTAAACGTTTGAGGTCCAGAAGACACCTGTTTTATTTTCGACAGACTGCAGTTTTTCTTGGGGTGAAACGATCATCAATCGGGTTTGCAAAGCTTTTCTTTGACTTAATAATTCGTTTGTTAATTCTCGATTGTTTAATCTTCCTTAATCTGGTGTTTATCTGCGTTTATGTCGATTCTCAAAGGTATTAATTTTTCAATTTAAAAATCAATTCTTGAGTATTTTGTGTTCTTAAATTTTTGTGGTAAATATTGAAAATAGGATATATTTTGCTTAGAAATCGATTTGGGTATGTTTGTTTTTTCTGTTTTTGGTCAAAATCTAACCCTACAGGAGTGAAATTAAGCAACCCTATCGATCCCAGATCCGAATTGCAACCATAGCCGTGGTTACCGGACATTATCTCATTGTTACCGGGTAAGTTTTCTATTTCTCAACACTATCCGAACGAATCATCTGGATTGATTTTGGTTTCCGGGTAAATTTAATCGGACACCTCAATCTTTCCGGGTATCAATTTTGTCAGGATAACACACACTTCACGGATACCCCAAGTTTCCGGATAGATTTTTTTTTTCAAGTTACCGGATTGATTTTTCAAGGTTACCGGAAGTTTTTTGGATTTCTAACTTTCCGGGTGAAACTTGCTTTCCGGATGAACTTCCATTCCCACATGCCATTGTCGACTTTTGCTTTTGCTAGTTGAATTTCAATTGGTTATCTCTCTACATGCATACGTATACATACTTACTTCATTTCTTCTAAAGCCAACCATATTTTACAAATTGTTTTTTGTTTGAAGTTGCTGCATGTTGTCAACATTCACATAAATATCTCTCGCATGCATCATTTTTAACCATCAAAGCATACATTCATACATCCATTTTTTTTCATACACTGCATACATTTTCTCTCACATCCGGCAAATATATATATATATCGTGCTAAATCGTCGGTTTGATCGTACATCACAAGGATCGATTCTTTTTCATCTATATTTCGCACAAAGTCGTCTCGAATTTTGTTTTGATAATTAATCACATAAATCTGATCGGTATCCGAGTTACCGCACGTCTCGTGATTAAAGGTTTTTAACGGTAAGTTGCAAAGTCTTAACGATCGGTTTACGATTCTTTGTGAAGTTTTGTGGAATTTTTACCGTTAATTTGAGATTTTTAGTGACAGTTTGAGACTTTTTGCGACAATTTGAGCTTATTTTCGACGGTTATCATTTTATGTGATTTATTTCACCATTATTGATCTAACCGTTTGTTTCTCTTGTAGGTTTCATTCTCGAAGTTTGATTTCGTTCGTTCCGATAACAATCAAATTTTAAATTTTGGAAACGAATTTATTTTATAGATTTGTTTTTCCGATTTAATTTTTGATTTTCTTCCGCAATTTTTGGTTCTTCAAAACATCACCGATTAACGATCAATTTTTCAGGTAACAATGTCGTATTGCTTTGATGTGGAGTGTCGAGCAAATCAAAGACTACATCAAACGCATATCAAGCAAGCAAATGATTTGATCAGCAAGTACATCAATGATCTGAAGGAGCAGAAAACTCAATTCTGGAATAGTTCTGTGAATCTGGCTAGATCTGAAGAAAAGGCAACGAACTTAGAAATTGAGAACACTGAGTTGAAAAGGAAGATTTCTGAGTTGCCATCACAAGACGAGATAAAGGCACTTGAAGAGAAAGGTAAGCTCTTGAACTGTGAAAACCTTGAGCTTAAAAATCAGCTAACTACTTTTGAAAAGATTTTTGAAAAGGAAAAAGAAAGTTTTGCAAAAGAAAGACAATTGCTTATACAAAAGCAATCTGAGTTTTCAACCAAATCTCTTGAAGAGAAGAAGAGTCTTGAGCTTATGTGTTTAAAACTTTCAAAACAGATCTCCGACTTTGAAAAAGTTTTGATTTTAGAAAGAGAGAAGTTTGAAACTGAACACAAATCTTTTACTAAAAGGAATGGAGAACTATCTGTGAAAATAACTGATTTGGAGAAAATAATAGACGTTCTAATCAAAGAGTCTGAGAAGAAGAAAGTTGAAGGTTTTAGGGCAAAAAGTTTAAAAGATGATTTTGCAATCGAAAGAAAGATATGTTAGCTTTAATTAGCCCCTAATTTATATGAATGTTTTATAAAGAAATAGTGTCAAGGATATTTGTATTTGTTGAGTGTCAAGGCCTAAAAGTGTAAATAACCAATTGTTGTATTGGTTATAAAGTCTTGTCTTAGAGAATTTTAGGTTAAGCCTCCTAGTCTCATTTTACTTTCATACGTTTACTGAGAGAGAGAAAGCTTCAAGAGAGAGTTGTTCTTAATTCCTATATAGTAAACTCTTCTCTTTATTAGTCAATATACAAAGATTATTGCTATTATTATTGTTACTTGTTGTATCTGGGTTCCTACAATTGGTATCAGAGCAAAACAGATTCGAATTTGTGCTTCAATCCATTGATTTTTATCAATTTTTGAGAGATTATTGTGTTTTTGTGCAAAGTTGAGAGTTCTTCAAGTTCTTCATCTTTTTGGTTGGTTTTGGCCATTAGATTTCTTCTACTGGTTTAGAATCGATCAAGGATTGTTAGTAGATAATACCTGAGTGTTTTATTCCGCAAAATCACTAGGTTTGTAGCTCAGTTTGTTTATTTACTCAATTTTCGGAGTTTTAAGATTTTATTTTTCTGCACTCTGTTTTGTTTCGGAAAACCACTTTCTATTGGTTTTTGGACAAAACACCAAGCATTAAAGTTTCTCAGAATAGTGTCACGAACCTGTGTACCAAATTTCAGCTCAATCCGATTATTTTTGAAAAAAATTGACTCAAGAACATTTGAATATAACTTTTATTTACTGCACACGTTTTTGCTTCGAAAAACCATTTTCTGTTGGTTTTTGGACAAAACTCGAAGAATTAAAGTTGTCCAGAATATCCTCGTGCACCTACCTACCAAATTTCAGCTCAATCCAACAAGATTTGGGCTGAGACAGGTTAGTGCATTAAGACAAAAGACTGTGTAACAATTAATTCTTTTTCGCACAAAGTATCTGTTAACGATCTTTCAAGTAACAATATGTCAAGACTAAGGTTTAGTGCTGATGCTGATGCTCATTATTATTCTAAACTCAGTACTAATTTTCGCAAAATTATTCTTAATCTTGAGAAAGAGTTGGAGGAAAAGAACAAAAGCATTCTGATTGATTCAGAAAAGATTGCTAAGCTTGAAGAATCAGGTAAACTCTTAACCTGTGAAAATCTCGATCTTAAGAGAAAATTATGTGAGTCTGAAATTTTTTTTGAAGAAGAGAAGAAAAGACGTGAACTTAAATGTTTAAAATTTTCTAATTTGGTATCTGATTTTAAAAAGCTTGTGATCTGTGAAAGAGAAAAGTTTGAAAAGGAGAAAACAATTTTTGAAACAAAGTCTGTGGAATTTTCTTGCAAAATCTCAGAATTACAGAAAACTCTTGAAAAGGAGAGAAAAGAGTCTGATCTTGAAAGAAAAGAGTTTGAGAAGAAGAAGATTGAAGGATTTCAAACAAAATGTTTGAAAGATGATTTTGAGAGAGAAAGAAAGGTTTTTAAAGCTGAAATGTCCAAATTGACAAAAAAACTATCTGTTTTGTCAACCAATATTATGTTGGAGAAGATGTATAAATCAGATCTTCTAAAGAAGTTCGATTTGAATCTTAAAGAAAAAGATGTTTTAGCTAAAAGGCTTAAGGAATTTGACTTAGAAAACTCTCGTGTTGATAATACAGATAATCTTGTTTTCAAAAGAGTGAAAATGGTTTGGAAAGTCAAAAGCTCTACTCCTGTCAAAAATGCTCCAAAGCCTTTTGTTTCTGTTTCATCTCATCACTCATATAACTGTAAATGCTTTAATCTTCTGTTTACATTAAAGAACCATTTGTCTAGATCAAACTATGTTCAAAATGGGTCATTTCAAAAGAAAATTCCAAAGACCCAAAGTGAGAAAAGTCATAGAAAGGAACCTGGCAAACCAGCTAAATTTGGCAAACCAGCTAAACTTGGCAAACCAGAGGACCTTACAACAGATCCTAATCTTAACAGAAAAGGACCCATTTGGAAATGGGTACCAAAATGTCTTTAATCTGTTTTGCAGGTACTTGGACTCCTTAATACATCTGTTAAGGACTCACACTTCAGTGGACAATGGACTCTTAAACACTCAGTTTAAGACTCATCCTTCAAAGGCAATTGATTTCGGTGCACAATAATCAAGTACTATGACAGCATGCTGACAGATTTGCGATGTTGTAGTAAATTGATCATATCTCACTGATCAAGACTCCAATTGATACGATTCAAAAGGCCCTGGATTTAAAACACATTGATGAACAGCTTTCGTGTTTTAATATTTCAGAGATTCGAAATTTAGACTGGTCATATGCATCGTTGAAGTATACAACAGTGTGCTGATGGAAAACTGATGGACAGATCTGCACGACTGTGGTAAATCAACCATATCTTATTCGTACGAGCTCCAAAAGAGGTGATTCAAGATGATCTGAATAGATAATAAACCAATGAAAGTTGTTTGTGTTTTGAGTTTTTGCAAACTCCAGAGGTAAAATGGTCTAATTCAGTGTCAAAGTTAGTGTAACATTTCTGTTAAGGTTCTGCCGAGCCGCGACCAAACCTCTGCCGGACGCGACCAAACCTCTGCCGGACGCGACCAACCTCTGCCGAGCCGCAACCAAACCTCTGTCGGCTGTGACCAAACCTCTTCCAAGCAAGGGTAAACCAAAGTAAGAATGTATCGCACAAAATCTTTTCTAAAATAGTTTTCTAGGACACCAACTTCCAAATACGTCCTAAAAACATTGCCTAAAACGATGAAAACTTTGGATGATCAAAAATGTTTATGAATCGTTAGCTATTAGAAATTTTCTCCCATAGAACCTCTGCCGAGTTTCACAGAGCTTCAAAACCTCTGTTGGTGAAAATTCCGAGCTAACGCTCTATCGATCAGTTCCAATGCTTTTTCAAACGATCTTGGTAAAGATGCAAGTCTAGAGAAGAATAAAAGTCAAGTCTCAGATCACAGAGCCGTGACCAACCTCTGCCGAGAAGCGACCAACCTCTGCCGAGGAGCGACCAACCTCTGCCGAGCCATGACCAACCTCTGCCGAGCCGCGACCAAACCTCTGCCGAGCCTTTGTCAAGCGTTTGTCAAGCCGCGATCATTCTTTGTCGACCACTCAGACCAACTTCTGGCGACAACATAAGCTTTGGCTCAGAATTTTGCGACCACCCTCTGTGGTACTGTTCACCACAGAGCCTCTGTGAAACCCGACAGAGCCTCTGTGGACTGAACCTCTGCGACCGAACCTCAGAGCCCGTAGCCCAACGTCTTAGTACTTGCTGTCAGGTTTGCGCACCTGACGTATTTTCAACAGAACTCCCTCCTCGAAGCTCCAAATTTGATGAGTCCAGATGCGTTGGATTCCTAAGACACAGATGAACAATGTTCGTGTTTTGAGATTGGTCTGAATCAGTGTTCTTCTTGGTCAGAATCTCTGCTAAAGTCAGTATACATATGCTGGACAGAAAGTTGTGTTTCACTAAAATCATCATCAGAGCTCTGTGGAGTTTTGCAGAGACTCAAAAGATCAGAAGCAGTCTTGAAGATCAAAGTTCATGCAGATCATAAGGTAGACCCCTGTCAGCAATTGATCAACCTCTGTCGACACGAGATCAGCCTCTGTCGACACGGGATCAGCCTCTGTCGGCACTACGATCAACCTCTGCCGCAAAACCTATGCCGCCAAACCTCTGCCGACCAACCTCTGCCGCCAAACATCTACCAGAGCTCTGTTGGTTTGTCAGAAGTTGTCCAGAGCCCGGAAATTGTTTGTTTGACAGCTTTGCGCTGCTTCAGAAACATGCACATAACTTTTGACTCGGCGCTCCAAATTACACGAGTCCAGTTGCATTGGAAAGATAATTCACAGACGCACGACTTTGATGTTCTGCGTTGTCTCAAATTATGTGTGTTGATATGCCAAAAAAAGCTTCAAAGTCTGCTGTAAGGTGCTGGACCGAAAGCATTGCATTTAATTCATGCTCCTTCTGCTTTCAAGAACGGTGTTCTCTCGACGTTTCTACACACAGCAGTGTAGAACCAGTACCTCATCAGAATTGATGCTTCTACATAACTCAGGGTAGGACCAGTACCTCAGATATGTTCAGTTCAGAGTTTTTTAACTGGTATTTCTAAACTCTGACCCCTTGCATTGTTTTTAATTATTAGTGCTTTTGGATATTCCTAACAAATGAGGAATCATCAAAGATGATTACCAAAATATTTTTTGATTTTACAGGATATCTAATTTCAAATTGAGCTTCAATGAGATTAAATACTCAATTTGAGGGGGAGAATGCCAATCTGACCATGTACATCCAACGGTAAATTTCTAAATCTTTAGACTCATCATTTTAAAAGAAGACTAACTTTAAAATGATAAAACCTTTCAAAAATGGTCAAACCACTTCTAGATGCTAAATGCTTTTTCTGATATAGAAGTTGGATTTTAAATGCTTTTCTGAGACTAAAAATAGTCAGTGTGTAGAACAATACAATCTTTAGGACAACAATTTCATGGGATCAATGTGTGAGCATATATAGCACTTCTATGGATTCACTTAAACCTGTGTTTCCTACCAAAGAAGTAAACCTTGAGTGATTGAGAGGTAAAGGGTCTACATTAAAGAGTGGGGGAGACAACTCATCTGAGTTTTTCTCATTGTGCTTAAGAGGTAAAAATGAAAAGAGAGTTTGGTTAGATGTGAGCTAAATGATAAAAAGAAAGAGGGCGTGAGAACAGAGTCAAAAGAATTATACAACTCTGCACTAACTTTTTCTGAGCCGGGCAAGCCACATTACTGATTTATCACGATTCTTTGGTGATTATCATTGAAACAGGCAGTGAGCCCATGCCAACTCTTGAATTAACCCCACTAGCTACTTATTTCCTTCTCAACAGGGAAATACTTCACTTTTCCACGGGGAAGCAGCATATATGCTATCTGATCTTTATTTGGAAGGTTGGATATTGAAAAGAAGGAAATTTGCCCCACCTTCACACTTCACTCATGCGCATTGAGTCTGTGGACACCTGTTATGTCCAAACAGTTTACACACTTTTGAGCCTAATAGATAATATTCTATTTTTCTTCCACACAATATCACGAATCTTTGTGATTCCACATGCATATCTATGTGATATTGCCATAACAGTTTGAGAAGTTTAATTTTATAATTCTACTTCTATGATAACTGGAAGTCCTATCATAGCTTCATATTTGTCAACTCTGAACATAGGCCACACAATTATTTTAATTGTTGTGATAACAGTTGCTATGTGCTTTTGTGTTAGATGATTACCCCTGGTTACTTATTATTGTTAATGCAGATTCTCATGAGCCGAATGTGTTCGCTACTCTTCATCTCCTAGTTGTTTATCTACCATCGGTTATTACTCAAACTGGTTATACAAGCTTCCGCACATCAAATCGTTCTCTGATTGTTTGAGTTTAATCTATGGGAGATAACTGGGATCTGAAAAATAAAGCAACATTCAAGGGGGAGTAGGCAAAGATCAAGGGGGAGTTAAAAAAAATGAACTAAAGCAACTGACATTGTGGAAGATCAGGAAAAGAATACTCACAAGACTTGAAGATTGACACTCCAACGCCTCTAAAGAAAGCAAGGGGGAGACTACAAGATGATGCTTTCTTTATAAAACATTAGGGGGAGATTGTTAGCTTTAATTAGCCCCTAATTTATATGAATGTTTTATAAAGAAATAGTGTCAAGGACTTATTTGTATTTGTTGAGTGTCAAGGGCTAAAAGTGTAAATAACCAATTGTTGTATTGGTTATAAAGTCTTGTCTTAGAGAATTTTAGGTTAAGCCTCCTAGTCTCATTTTACTTTCATACGTTTACTGAGAGAGAGAAAGCTTCAAGAGAGAGTTGTTCTTAATTCCTATATAGTAAACTCTTCTCTTTATTAGTCAATATACAAAGATTATTGCTATTATTATTGTTACTTGTTGTATCTGGGTTCCTACAAGATATTTCAGACTGAGATTTCCAAGCTTACAAAGCAATTATCTGTTTTGTCATCTGATATTATGATAGAGAAAAGGCTAAAATCTGATCTCCAAAAGAAGCTAGATATAATGATTGAAAAGAAAAATGTTATGTTTAACAATGACAAGGAACTTGAAAGCAAAAACTCTGATGTTGAATCACCCAATCTTGCTATTCCAGATACTGTTAATCAGTCTCTTTACGGTGATTCAGTTAAATCAGTTTGCTTGTCTAAGACTGCTTCAAGTTCTATTCACATAAATATTTCTTCAAAGACCTGCATTAGATCAAATAGCTCTTCAAAAGATCGAATCCATACCTCTAATCTGTTTTATAACACTATCATTGACAAATCAGATTAAAATCTTTCAAGAAAGTAAACATGGTGTGGAGAGTTAAAGGATCCGCTCCTACTCCAAAGTCATTCGTCTCTGTTAAGAGTGACAAGAACAACAAAGCTTTCCACGCTAAACCTTTTGTGAAAACTGATCGAGTTTACTCTGTTAATAAGTTGATCAGCTTATCTACACAAAAGCTATGTTGTTCTTATTGTGGAACAAGTGAGTTTGTGAATAAAGACCGTGCTAAGTATTGGTATGGTACTTATAGTATCTCAGGTCCTCATAGGGCATCTAACCAACAAGGATCCATCAAAAGATGGATACCAAAATCCTACTAATCTGTTTTCCAGGAATGTCATGTGCGGTTTTAATTCTTATTATTCACATCACATGACGAACATTCAAAGGTTATGCCAATTTTGAGGGGGAGTAGTATCTTATGAAGGTAAGTGATAACGCCACTTTTTGGCGTTATTTTCGGTCCTCAAACCAATGAGATTGGCTTGTGTTCTAGTAAAAAGGTAGAATTTTATGGTTTATCGAGTGATATGTGCAGGTAATCTAAAAGACAGTAATCATCGAGAAAAGAAGCAGAAAAGAGTCCAAAAGAGAGCCAAAACGAAGCCCAACGGAAGCCCAAGATCCAAGCCCGAGACCCGCACCCAAACAAGGACCCGAACCTGACCCGAAGCCTTCAGAACCACGCGCGACTTGTTGCACGGCCTGAAGCCGCGGGCCAGGTCGCGCAACCCACTGTTCGTTTTCTATATGTTGGTGTTTTGCGTTTTAGGTCATGATCACGACACGTGCGACATGAGGTAGCTTGGGGGCTATTTTCAGAGAACTTTCACGTATTTTGGAGCCATGATAGAGGAGACACTCATCACACGAAGTGGATTAGAGCCGAGAGAAGGGAGTTGATCAGTTTATTCATTACGTTCACGATCATCATGTTTACACACACAATCTCTCTTCCTTTTCTTATGTTTTTATCCACCACCAACATGAACTAATCTTTAGATGTTGGGGGTTGGATTGAATTTGGTTTAAGCTTATGGACATGTGATTTGATACTTTTATCAGTTTTCCTATTTAATGAAGCACGTGATTTGGATTTTAATGATTTTGTAAGTTTGGCCAATTTACATCTGATTTGTTTGTTAGCAATTAAGTTCGAGAGAATTAATTGATAACTAGAACTAGAATTGCATGCCTAAGGTGAGAAATTGGATAGAGATATACCAAGTAAGCCTTAGTCCCATTACAATCTTGAGTTTAATGTGTTTTGAGTTCCATAGGTTGAGATCGAGAGATAAAACTTATGCTTTCAAAATAAAACCCGTTGTTGTTCGAGAGAGAACAACGGTGATTTTAGAGATTGGGTATTCATTAAGGGAACAACTGGTAATTGTTTTAAGTCAAGTGTTTGTACGTGAAAACCTTAGGATTTCCAACCCTCAACTGTTTTCTCTATCCGAAGTCCTTAAGTTATTTGCTGTCTCGTGTTCGATTTAATTACTTGCAATTAATTAGTTTAATATCAACAACTCAAAATTGCGACCGTTCAGTTAATAGATCTTATAGTTATTGTGATACTTAGTTCCTAGTTCCCTGTGTTCGATACTCGTACTTTTGTACTATTACTTGAATTCGACTCGTACACTTGCTGTTAGATTTAGGGGGGGGGGGGGGTGAACCCTCCTATCAAGTTTTTGACGCCGTTGCCGGCGACCTAGTTGCAATTGATAGCACTACCCGTTATAAGCGCTATTACATTGAACATTTTTTTATTATTTCGTTTCATCACTTTCAGTTTCTGGATTGCTAAATTTGTTTGCTGTCCGCTTCAGGTACTAATTGGTTTATGCCAAGGAAGACCCGAGGGAAGGAAATTGAACCACCTGATCCGGAGATCGAAAGAACCGCCCGTCGATTACTCAAAGAATCAAAAGTCAAAAGGCAATTGAAGATGGGCGACGAAGCTCCTCCCGAGAGACGTCCTATGCGGTCGTTTGCCGACCCGAACATGGCAGCCGCACGCATAGGAGTCCAAGCACCCACCACTGCGGCAAATTATTTCGAGATCAAACCGAGTACCATCGTGATGGTACAACAGAATCAGTTTAGGGGAGCACCAACCGAAGATCCCTATGCACATCTTCGTGCATTTGAACGGATTTGCAATACGTTTAAGATCAATGGGATGGAGGAGAACGCGATCAAGCTGAGGCTATTCAGTTTTTCCCTAAAGGGTAGAGCTGAAATTTGGATAGAGGGCCTACCAGCGGATCAGATCACTACATTGGCAGGCCTGAAAGCTGCGTTTCTCCGGAAATTCTTCCCACCGGGAAGAACCGCTCAACTGATGGCCAACATTACTCACTTCACGCAATGGGACCAAGAGACTCTTTATGAAGCTTGGGAACGATATAAGGACATGTTGAAAAAGTGTCCACATCATGGGTTACACGACTGGGTGATTATCCAAACGTTCTTTGGAGGCCTTCACCCGCAGTTCAAGAATGACATCACTGCTGCAGTGGGTGGAGCTCTCATGAATAAGACTTATGAAGAAGCAGTCGATTTGATCGAGAATCTAGCCGAACATAGCTATGCCACTCCACGATCTTCTATCAGACCGGTAGCGAGTGTTCAAGAATCGGATGAACTGAAGGTAATAAAAGTTCAGCTAGCCGCTATCACTAACCACTTGAAGGGAGGTAGTCCGGACGTGTTCCCTACTTCGCAAGAACCCGAGCAAGTTCAGTTTTTACAAAACCGGAACAACCAGCCGAGGAACGACCCTTTCTCGAACACATATAATGAAGGGTGGAAGAAACAGCCTAACTTTTCATGGAGTCAACCCGGCCAACAACAACAAGGTAATCATCCCAACTTTTCTAATTCTTCTAATGCTAACAATGTTTACCGTCCTCCAGGTTTCAACCAAAGGAAATTCGATGAAGGACCATCCGTAGAGAAGAAACCGGGGCTAGAAGATATGATGATGAAGTTTATGACAAAGATGGATAGCACGGTTGAAGGTTTGGAAAGCACGGTGAGTACAATCAAAGCTGCAACTGATCAGAACACCGCATCCATCAAGATCCTTGAAAGACAAGTGGGGCAAAATTTCTGAAGTCTTACAAAACCAAGCCCCAGGAACATTTCCGAGTCAGACTGAAAGGAAACCAAGAGAAGAATGTAATGCCATTCATCTGAGAAGTGGCAAAGAGATAATTAAGGAGGCGAATGTTGGGTTGAAGGATGAGCGTTCTAGTGATATGATTGATCGGGAGAAGCCGAAGGAAAAAGAGGTGACACATCCATCGAAGCCAGTAGTCAAACCGTTTGTACCACCGCTACCATTTCCGAATCGGGTGAAGGCACATAAAGATGAGGAACAGTTCAAGAAATTCCTTGACATCTTCAAGAAGCTACACATCAACATCCCATTCGCAGAAGCGCTAGCCCAAATGCCAACATATCTCAAGTTCATGAAAGAGATCTTATCCAAGAAGAGGGCAATCGAACACCAGTCTACCATTGCACTTACTGAAGAGTGCAGTGCGATCCTTCAGAACAAGCTTCCCCCGAAGCTTAAGGATCCAGGGAGTTTTTCGATCCCTATTCAAATTGGGAATCTTTGTTTTGATAAGGTGTTATGCGATTTAGGATCAAGTATTAATCTAATGCCTTTATCTGTTTTCAAGATACTTGGCTTGGGGGAAGTAAAGCCAACGTACATGACACTCCGACTCGCAGACCGATCAATAGTGTATCCATATGGAGTAATAGAGGATGTGCTCATCAAAGTTGACAAGTTCTATTTTCCGGTGGACTTCGTGGTGCTAGACATCGATGAAGATATAGAGGTCCCGCTAACATTGGGAAGACCCTTCCTAGCCACGAGCAAAGCGCTGATCGACATGGAAGAAGGCGAGATGAACTTAATGGCTGGTGGTGAAAAGACAGTGTTCAAGATGTTCGAGAGCGAGAGAGGTAGAAGTGAAGAGGAACCCGGTAATCAAGGAGAGCCGAATGAGTAATCAGAAGGAAGTTCGAGCCACGACCGAAACCAAGGCGCTAGGTGGGAGGACACCCACCGAGGTTTGCGTTCTTTTTTTAATTTAGGTTTTTAAGTGATTTTATTTAAAAAAAATTTGGAACAGAGGCATACGCGGGATACCCCGCGACTTCATACCGCGTGCTAAGTCGCGGGTGTCCTTGAATGGTTTTGCGAAACAGAGAGTTACGCGGTTTCAGGCCGCGGCCCAAACCGCGCGGCTCCCTGTTCTCGTGCAGTGTGTTCCTTTTTCCTACTTTGAGTCGTTTCGTTCTTTGCTTCCTTTTCCTTTCTTTGCTGTTGTTTCTGTATTCCCTCTTCAGCTTCTCCGATGTCTCCCAACCATTCTCCTCAGTATTGCAAGAGAATCTCCTCCGTCCGGGCAAACAGGTATGTTCTAACTCTGTGTGTTAACGAGTGGTGTATGATGTTTTGTTTCCTTTTAGTTAAACGAGATGCAACAAACCTAAGTTTCACTTAGGTTTGGGGTGCCTCACCGTTCAACATCTACACACTCACTTTTAATCATGTGCAAACCTCAGTTTTACCGAGGTTTGGGGTTGGCGTTAGTTGACAAACCTAGGCTACAACATAGGTTTGGGGTGGCCATATTTTTTTTAAAAGCGTTAGACTGGATCTTTGATGTTTCGTGATTAAGACTTTGTCTTTCCTGTTTGATAACTGCTATAACTGCACAATGATACGTGTCACATCTTTGTATCGCCTACACCGACACTTACACATTGGGGACAATGTGTGGGTAAGGTTTGGGGTTGCCCAATCGGGCCCACGTTTATGCACGTAGATTCCCCGCACTTCTGAATGTTAAGATCATATTAGCTAAATTTTTTATTTTGAATGATTGAGACCAACCATTGTGGGAAGAATCTTGTGATAGTAACGTGACCATTAGGGAAGGACCGAGAAAAGACATGACTAGAGACATTAGTGGAGACCACCCAATAGTGAGATTTGAGCCTAAAAGACGTTTTTCATTTCGAGGGATTCATACACGAAATTCGTATACACTTTTTTGAATTCCTTGTCGTGATTATAGAGTGATCTCGCTATAATATTGCATTGAGTAGCAAAGACGACCATCAGGATATTGGGTAAGGGTAAAGTAGACCATATCGTGTGGACCTTGAGAGATGATTCCAGGCATTGTGTGTATTTTTAACCCTTTTGTATCTATCGTTCCTTTTGACCCCTTATGTGTGTTTCCATAACCCAGTTTGAGGGGGAGTAGTATCTTATGAAGGTAAGTGATAACGCCACTTTTTGGCGTTATTTTCGGTCCTCAAACCAATGAGATTGGCTTGTGTTCTAGCAAAAAGGTGGAATTTTATGGTTTATCGAGTGATATGTGCAGGTAATCTAAAAGACAGTAATCATCGAGAAAAGAAGCAGAAAAGAGTCCAAAAGAGAGCCAAAACGAAGCCCAACGGAAGCCCAAGATCCAAGCCTGAGACCCGCACCCAAACAAGGACCCGAACCTGACCCGAAACCTTCAGAACCACGCGCGACTTGTTACGCAGCTTGAAGCCGCGGGCCAGGTTGCGCAACCCACTGTTCGTTTTCTATATGTTGCTGTTTTGCGGATTTAGGTCATGATCACGACACGTGCGACAGGAGGCAGCTTGGGGGCAATTTTCAGAGCACTTTCACGTATTTTGGAGCCACAATAGAGGAGACATTCATCACGCGAAGTGGATTAGAGCCGAGAGAAAGGAGTTGATCAGTTTATTAATTACGTTCACGATCATCATGTTTACACACACAATCTCTCTTCCTTTTCTTATGTTTTTATCCACCACCAACATGAACTAATCTTTAGATGTTGGGGGTTGGATTGAATTTGGTTTAAGCTTATGGACATGTGATTTGATACTTTTATCAGTTTTTCCTATTTAATGAAGCATGTGATTTGGATTTTAATGCTTTTGTGAGTTTGGCCAATTTACATCTGATTTGTTTGTTAGCAATTAAGTTCGAGAGAATTAATTGATAACTAGAACTAGAATTGCATGCCTAAGGTGAGAAATTGGATAGAGATATACCAAGTAAGCCTTAGTCCCATTACAGTCTTGAGTTTAATGTGTTTTGAGTTCCATAGGTTGAGATCGAGAGATAAAACTTATGCTTTCAAAATAAAACCCGTTGTTGTTCGAGAGAGAACAACGGTGATTTTAGAGATTGGGGATTCATTAAGGGAATAACTGGTAATGGTTTTAAGTCAAGTGTTTGTACGTGAAAACCTTAGGATTTCCAACCCTCAACTGTTTTCTCTATCCGAAGTCATCAAGTTATTTGTTGTCTCGTGTTCGATTTAATTACTTGCAATTAATTAGTTTAATATCAACAACTCAAAATTACGACCGTTCAGTTAATAGATCTTATAGTCATTGTGATACTTAGTTCCTAGTTCCCTGTGTTTGATACTCGTACTTTTGTACTATTACTTGAATTCGACCCGTACATTTGCGGTTAGATTTAGGGGGGTGTGAACCCGCCTATCAGTAAGTGAACTTCAACTGAATTCAAAGACCGTGGTAATTCATTCTAGATAACTTACTTGTGTTTGTTATTCTCCAATTTAAATTCCATGTTTGCCATGTGTCATTTTTTCTTGAATTAGTTATTTCCATGTCTCACATATTTGTTGAACTTTTCGATGGAAATACACTCGTTTGAATTCCTAGTTGTTTTCCAAGTTCGCTATTTTGTGCAAATGATTCCATTCTTATCTGATATAATAATTGTGACTTGTTCTTCACAATTAAACTTTCTAATCATTGTTTGATTTTTGAACATAATGTGCTTACTGAGTCAATCTGTTTAGCGCTTGATTTTGTTTCTTGAAATTCTGTTATTTCAAACAATGACTTCTGATTACCTCAGATCAGAACTCGGTCTTAAAAGTTTTGACTTCTAAACATTTCAGTTTAGAACTCGTTCTTCACTGTTTTACTAAACTGTTCTACTCGATGCATGAAAGGAGTGTTAGGACTTACATTGTTTCTATGGTCTATCTAGAACCGGAAGGACCTACCCAAGAAACACATCCCTTATAGACAACAGTGAGGGGTCTAGATTGATAGATGAGTTTGGAGAGAAAAGAATATGGTGAGGATGTGACAGGACTTAAAAGAATCATTTGGTCCTTACCCAACCGAGTCAGTTATCCGGGTAACCACACAATCTATTCATTCTCGCTCCTTGGAGGTGAATATTGAAACAGACATGGACCCAGTGTCGATAAATCGTGTCACCCCACCCAGCCACTCAAGCATCTCACAACAGATGCTTGTTTCACATACTCACGGAGAATTAGCACATACTCTATCTATTCCTCACTCGTAGGTCTTAGATATTGAAACAGGAAGACATCAGCTCCGGTCTTCGAACTTCATATTCTAATCACTGTGTCAATTGATTTTCAACTTGAGTCCCAAGTTAAATCACTTTTTGAGCCAAATTGATATACCTTAATTCTTTCACACATGCACGAGTCTTTGTGATTCCATTTGCATATCTTTGTGATATTGCCGGAACAGTTTGAGAAGTAATTTTTAAAATTTTACTTTAGTGATAACTGGAAGTCCTATCAGAGATACCCCATTGCCAACTCTGAACATAGGCCACACAATTATTTTAATTGTTGTGATAACAGTTACTTTTGTGTTTCTGTGTTAGATTTTTACCCCATTCTGGTTACTTAATGTTTTGATCTGGATTTTTTTTGCTACTCGTCACTATTGTCTTTGAACGTGCATGATGCTCCAGATGCTCCTACTCATCATGAGGGGGAGAAAGGGTACAGATTCAAAGACACCGAATATCAAGTTGAGGGGGAGTTAGCTAAAGCCCAGGGGGAGTAACTGTTATTTGGTCAGTTCCGAAAAGAGCTCAAAGCTCTAAGAGTTCAAAGTGCATACAAGTTATCAAAGTGTTTATATTTGATCAATTCTTCTCATCCGTATCAAGTGGTGTTCGCTACAAATTTCCTCCTTCGAGTATATTGATTCTACAAGTTCTTTTAAAGCTGAAAGCAAATTCAAGAGCTTTATTCAAGGCGGAGCGCTGAAAAGACATGAAGTCTAGCAACATCAAAAGTTTTCGAAGATTCAAGAAGAAGAGAAGATCAAGACTTGAAGGTCTCAAGATCGATTTTTCTTTATATATCTTTAGGGGGAGATTGTTAGGACCATAAATGTCCTACATATTAGAAAGATATATAAAGAATTATATAGAGCTTAATTAGTTATTTATTTAATTGTAAAAGCCCTTAATATTGATTATTGGGCTTAGTTTAGCCTAATGGGCTTGGGCCTTGGTTGTAATAGGTCCAAGTATATAAGGATTGTTTCCTTTAGATTTTAGGTTAAGGTTAATCACAATAGTTGGAGAGCTTAATTGTTTAGAGAGAGATAGTTGAGAATTTCATTCAAACCTTTTGTAACTATCTTGAATCATTCAATAAGATTAATCGTTTCATGTTATTCGTTGTTACCTGATCAAACTGGGATTCACAGATGATGTCATCTACATAGATTTGAACAAGTATGAGATTACCTGAAGTTTGCTTGATGAACAGGGTGTTGTCAATTTTACCTCTGGAGTACCCATTCTTCAAGAGAAAGTCTTCAAGAGTGTCGTACCAGGCACGAGGAGCCTGTTTGAGACGGTAGAGAGGTTTGTCCAACCGGTACACATAGTCAGGATGCGTGGAGTCTTTAAATCCAAGTGGCTGTTTCACATAGACTTCTTCTGCCAGTTCACCATTGAGGAAGACACTTTTAACATCCATTTGGAAGACTCTGAAGTTTTGGTAAGCAGCATGATCCCGAAAGATTCTTTTAGCTTAAAGTCTAGCAATAGGAGCAAATGTTTCATCATAGTCAATTTCTTCTTCTTGTCTGTATCCTTGAGCAACAAGTCTGGCCTTGTTTCTGATCACTGTACCTTCTTCATCCATTTTGTTTCTGAAGACCCACGTGGTTCCAATAATAGTTTTCTTTAGGGGTCGAGGAACCAGTCTCCAAACCCTGTTTCTTGTGAATTAAGAAAGTCCTTCTTGCATGGCAGTGATCCAACATGGATCAGCTAATGCTTCCTCAATTTTCTTTGGTCCTATCAAAGATAGAAAGTTCACATAGAGGCATATATTTCCAATTCCTCTTCTAGTTTAGACCCCAGCTTGTTGATCACCGATAATTTGATCAATAGGGTGATCTTTGGTCCATTTGGTAGCAGGAGGTAGAGTGGGAGGAAAACCTGTAGATGGAAGAGATGGAGGATTCGATATGACTGGAGGCATGGGTTCTGGAGGATCGGTAGATGTAGGGATGTATGGGTCAATTTCGGTGGAAAGAGGATTTGGTAAAGTGGGAGGTGACCTGACTTGTTGGTGTGAGTGAGGAGGATTGGTGTGGGTGAAAGGAATGGAAGAGGAATCGGTGGGAGCTGCTAAAGGAGCATCCCCAATGCAGAATGAGATCCATCTATTTAGCTCATCATCATCATTTGAAAGAGATGATGATCTGAGGTCATCAAACTTTACATGAATAGATTCATCAATGCACTTTCGTCTGAGGTTGTAAACACGATATGCTTTTGAGGACAAGGAGTATCCCACAAAGATGCCTTCATCAGCCTTAGGACCAAATTTCCCAAGGTTGTCATGATCATTCAAAATGAAGCATACACAGCCAAAAACGTGAAGAAATCCTATATAGGGTTTTCGGCCATGGAAGACTTCATAAGGAGTTTCTCATGTCTTTTGGTGATCACCGATCTGTTTTGGGTAAAGCAACCAGGATTAACAGCTTCAGCCCAAAAGTACGTGGGAAGATTTGATTCACCTAGCTTTGATCTTGCAGCTTCACATAGAGTCCGATTCTTTCTTTCAACTACCCCTTTCTGTTGGGGAGTTCTCACAGCGGAGAAATTTTGAGAAATTCCTTTGTCGTTGAAGAAGTCTTCTAGGGCACTGTTTTTGAATTAAATGCCATTGTCACTTCTCACATACCGCACGAGCTGACCATTTAGGACTTCATTTTTCTTGATGAAGTTAATGATCTCTTCAGTTAAGTCACTTTTGTACCTGAGAAAACATACCCAAGTATATCTAGTAAATTCATCAACAATTACAAGAATGTACCTTTTTCCACCTAGGTTGGGAGTACTGACTGGACCACATAGATCCATATGCAGTATTTAGAGAGGAAGAGTAATGGAGGAACTCTACTTTGTCTTGAAGGAGGTCTTGGTGATTTTTCCTTTCTCACATGCATCACGTTGCTTTTCTTTTACAAAGTTCAGCTTTGGCATGCCGGTCACTAATTCTTTGTTGGAGAGAATGTGCAGAGTCTTGAAGTTTAGGTGAGACAAACGTTTGTGTCATAACCAGTTTCTTTTGGCTGTGTCATCAGACACAAAACAAACATTGGAAGCACCATGAGATTGTCCCATGTCTATGACATATACATTTTCCTTTCTTTTTCCGGAGAGAACCACATTCATGTCTTTATCAACAATGGTACAAATACAAAGTTCAAAAATTACTTTGTAATCCAGATCACACAGTTGGATTATGCTGAGAAGATTATGCATCAGTCCTTCAACAAGTGCTACTTTGTTGAAAGTGATAGATCCATTGTTGAGAGTACCATAACCTTTTGTGTAACCTCTAGGTTTGTCTCCAAAAGTTACTAATGGACCCTTTTCAGATACATAGTTTATAAGAAGAGATTTGTTGCCATTCATATGACTTGAGCACCCACTATCCAAATACCAAATTTGATGGTGCTCATGAACCTGCAGTCACAGACATATTAGTTTTTTGGTACCCATTTGGTAGTGGGTCCTTTTGGGTTAGAGGAAGAAGAGTCCTTAGTATCAGTTCGATCAATTCTATCTTTGGGACAATCTTTAGCAAGGTGAAAAGTGTCTCCACAGTTGTAGCATTTTCTATAAATAAACACCTTTCTAGATTTTTGGACTTTTCCTTTGACTTCATTTTGCAAAGCTTTTGGACCAAAACTGGACATTAGAGGAGGAAAACCTAAAACTTCTTTGACAGACTTAGTGCTTGCATTACTAGGAGAAAGGTTTGTGGGAAAACTTTTAAAGGAAGCTTTTGAAAGAGCTGGGGAGTTTCTTTATAAAGAGTGGTTGTTTGCAATAGTCTTACCCTTTTTGAACTCAGAAAGATGCTGGTTCACATTTGAAAGATTTCTTTTGGGCACTTGAGAACCCAAGGTTTCAGATGAGGAAGCTTCATCAAGAGTCAAAATTTTCAAAAGATCATGGATAGGTTTCAGAGAGTCATTTGAATCCTGAGCCTCATTGTTTGGAAAGGAGATGGGGTCTTTGGCTTTTATAAACATTCGATATTTTAAGGCTTCAGATAAATCAGCAGAATTCATAGACAGACCTAATAGAACTAGACTCAGAAGATTCATAAAGGGTTGGAGAAACACAGGATGTGGAAGCATGAGCTTGTGAAGGAAAGTCAATTTCCATCTTTCCGAAACCTAGTCCAGTCTTGTCATCATAGGAGATTTGGTCTTGAAATTTTTTCTCAAGATTCTTTGAAGAACTAGTCTATTTTCTCACAGTTTCTTGTTCTCTTTTTAGTCTTTTAAAAAGTTTATTTTTCTCTTTAGCGATGATGTGGTTTATGGTTTTCAAGTCCTCTAACTCAGCTTTGATCTTGTCAAGCTGTTCAAGTTGGGAAAGGCAGATTTGAAGTTGTGAAGAAAGAGTTTTAACTTGAGCTGATTTCCTTTTCCTTGCATCTTTAGCATTATAAAAATCAATTGTCAAAGAATCATAAACATCAATCTTTTCAGACTCAGACATGGAGTTGAAGGGATGTACCTGAGAAGATGATGATGAGCACCCAGTTGACACCAAAGCAGTTGATGTAATTACTTTTTCAGAATTCTCCACGTCATCAGTCTTTGCCATGAAACACATGTTGGGAGAGTCTAGGGGTGTAAATAGGTCAGGTTGGGTTGGGTTCGGGTTCAACCCATTTATTAATTGGGTTGAAGACCTCAACCCAACCCAACCTGTTTAAGTAATTGGGTTAAGATTTTCAACCCAACCCAACCCAACCTGGTACTTAAATGGGTTGGTAGAGGGTTGACCTGTTTATGATTTTCTCAACCCATCCTGTTTAATAAATGGGTTGAACCTGGGTTGACCCATTTAATTTTAAAACTTTAAATAAAATAAAAAGGACTAAAACATAATTCCATGACAAATACACAAGTCACAACCACAAAACCAAATAAATTGTTCAAAGTTTCAAAACCATAAAGTGAAATAAATTGTTCAAAGTTTCAACAACACAACCATAAAGTCAAACAAATAAATTTCTAGGGATGGCGTCGATCTCTTGGTTGAAACCGGAAGGAAGTGTCAGCTAGGGTTTAGAGAGTTTAGACTTTAAAAGTTTGAACGATGGAATTTTGAAATGGAAGAACCGAAGGAGTTCTGTTTAGACTTTAGTGGAATCATATTCAATTTTTTATTAACTTTTTAATTATTAAATATAATTAAATAATGATGATAAATTAAAAATAAGTCATAAATAGGTTACAAACAGGTTGTAAATGGGCTGAAAGAAGGCTGTAAATGGGTTGCAATCAGGTTGTAAATGGGTTGAAATCAGGTTGGAAACAGATCGAAAATTTCAACCCAACCCAACCCATTTATTAATTGGGTTAGGCGGGTTGGCCCATTTAACTTAAATGGGTTGAAAATCTCAACCCAACCTGCTACTATTGGGTTGGGTTGGCGGGTTGGGTTACTTTTTGCCACCCCTAGGAGAGTCCTTGTCACTCTCAAAAGTTGGCTCATCATCCTAATCATGGACTTCAGCAAGAAGTCCTTTTCCTTTTCTAAGAAGTCCCTCATTACTTTCCTTTTCTCTCTTGTATTTAGCTTTATATTTCTCAGCACGTTCCAAATGTTCAAGAGGGGAAGGTTGACCATATTTTTTAGAAAACGTCTGTTTTGAAAGATTGTTCTTGAACTTGTTATTTTTGGAAAAAGGTTTGTTAGAGGAAGTGGGTCTAGTTCTTTCAATGTGTTTGCTTCTGCATTCAGAAGAAAAATGACCTTTCTTGCCACAATTGAAGCATTCCTCATTTGACTTGTCAGTTGAAGAATTTTTTGTGAAATATGAGGGTTTTCTGAAAGTTCTAGATTTGCTTGAAAAACGAGGTTTATTTTTGAACCCATCAACCATAGCCATTTCATCAATTATCTGTTCGACATAGGTCTTTTTCACTTTCATCATCAGCATCACTTAGATATGATTCCGTTTGGTGAGCATAATCACTTTTACTGTCAATATCAGATTCAGATGAAGGATAGGTTATTCTAGGCACACACTGAGCTTTCTTGGAAGTATCACTAACAAGGGTTACGGAAGAGCCTTTTATCTCTTTTTTGATAGACTTCCTTTGGATTTTGGTTTGTTTATAATAAATAAGGTTCCATAGAGAACAGTGAGAGGCATGTATTCAAGATCCTTGGTTGTCTTGATGCAAGTACAAATGTTTTCCCAGAAGTCAGGAAGACAATCCATAAATTTGCACAGGACTTCCTCATTGTCATATACTCTGTCTAACAACTTTAAATCATTAAGAATACTGTTAAAACGGTTGTAGTAGTTAGAAAGAGATTCTCCCTTTTCATGAGTGAAGAGCTCATACTTTCTGATTAGAGAGATTTTCTTGTTTTTCTTAACTTCCTCCGTACCTTCGTACATAACACATAGAGTAGTCCACATTTCTTTAGCAGTAGAGAAATTAACTAGAGAGTGGTAGACCCCATCAGGAAGAGAAAGAGAAATAATTGCTCTAACTTTGTAGTCAAGAGAAACTAGTTGTTTTTCTTCATCAGTGTATTTCTTAGGGTTATAAGAATGTAACGACCAGTAGCAGTAGATTTTTCTTCATCTTCATAAGAGGAATCATCAGAACATCTTTTTCAGCAACTTCTTTACCGGATCTTTACGTTTCATAGCGAGCCCAGACTCTAGGGACTATGGGTCCCTCACTGAGAATGGTTGGATATTACTATACACTCCTTCCATGAAAAGCTTCATCTAGCTTTTCCACAGAGAAATGTTGTTGGGATTAAACTTAGGAGGTTTGGCTATAGAGCCATTTTCAGAGAAAGTGTTTTGAGAAGAAATTTCATTGTGTGAAGAAGAAGCAACCATTGCAGATCAAGTTTATTGATTAAACTTTTCGCTCTGATACCACTTGATAGTCCCAGATGGCTTAAACAAGTATTGTAGAAGGGGGGGGGGGGGTGAATACAATACTCAAATTTTCACTTATTTAATTCTTTTATTGATTTTTCAAATCAAGAAATACACACAGAAAAACTTAGATTGTTGCGGAAAGACCAGATAAACTATTCTAACAATCTTCACAAAGTAAACTGAAAACAAAACAACTTCTAACACACTAAGATTGAAAGCTATAAAGTTCAAAGGGAGAGAAAGCCTTTTTGCACTAAGAAAATATTCAAGAACGCGTAAACTTGCATGGAGAACCCTCTTCTCTTTATATAGTGCTAGAAGTATTAAATGCTTGTGACACATGTCATCCGGAGATTCAAGGATAGGAGTTGACTCTGAAAAGTTGACAAGTCTCTTTCATACATTTTCTCAGTGCCAGGAAGAACATGCATGCTTGATTGAGACATTATCTAAAGCTGTAATAACGAAAAATAGTTCCTTTTCCTGACATTAGATATTATCCCATAATAAATGATCTTTATCTGCCAGCTTTCTCGAAGAGGAATCTCACCGACTTTCATCCTAAAATCGGTGAGATGATTGACCGAAAATGAGGAGGGAATCGGCCATGAGCTCACCGATTTTCTCTAGGAAAATCGGTGAGTAATAACTTAGTCTTTTGGTTGAGAATTGTATCTTCACTTCCACAATAAGACTTTTTCTGACTTGATTTCGGTTGATCTTCGACTTCACCGAACGTTTGATGTCTTGGCTAAGTTATTACAAAGAACCAAAATAAAATATTCTAAGTTAGATTTTAAGAATAAAACCGGTGGGTCAATTTCAAATCTTTGGTCACCCAACAGTTACATTCATATCCAACAGCTTCGCTATTTTAGAGATTTTAACACAAATTATATTAGTATAACATTCTCTAATTTATATTCTCAATACACTTTAAAAGAAAAAACTTAATATAAAATGATAAAAGATTTATGTTATTGGTGAATTGAATAAAATAATTATTTGAGTCTCATATTTAGAGAACTATAGAAAGTTCTCTATATTTAGAGATTTTTTAATGAATCTCTATTTTAGCAAAGAAGATAACAATGCTATTGGAGAAGAATAGCAAACAAAACCCCATTTTTTTATTTTAGCAATGGTGTTGGAGATGCTCTAATTTTGTTCATCAACTTTTAATTGCTAATTTTTTATGGGTAATTATTAGACTTTTTACTACTTTACTAGAAAAATGGAATGACTTATTCACAAAAAACACCATCTACTGGTATTTAAATGGTGTTTTAACTTTTGAGATGAACCGAGTCATTTCAGTATACAATTTTTCGAGCAAAACATGTTCAAATGATAAAATCAAAATATAAAGTTATTATACTCGAATCAATGATTATTAGGTTTGAGCCAATAAACGGGCTTCTTTTTTTCTAAAGAGAAATCCATAAATAGGCTTCTAAATCTTGAAGTTTAGGTATAATGTAGAACTCCAATTTGTTAAATGAGCATCAAAGCTCAAGTTCGAAAATTTTAAAAATATATATTTGAGCTCATTCCTAGTATTACTTTTTCGAGTTGAGCTTGAAAAACTTGGTACTCGATTCTGCTTGACTAAACTCATTAACGAATAACAGTCTTAATAGTGGTGATGATTTTCGTAATCTTTGTTAACCCAATGTTACTCTTTCGATGCCTAAGAAAGTTGATTTGAATGATCTTCCTTGTAATATATCCGAGAGGAAAAGAATCATGTCACTTCCATTGCGTTCTTCAGAAACAAAATACTTGGATCAACCACCAGATGTTACAACAATAGTAAGCCCAGGGCCGACCCTGGGCCTAGGCCAGTGGGGTGGCGGCCCAAGGCATCAAAAATCTGATGGGCATCATATTTTAAGCCTAAAGTTTCATAGGTAGCTTCAGTTTTGACTTTTTGGGCATAAACAAATTTGACCATTATTCTTATTAAGCCTAAAGGATGGCCTGCTTCAAGAAAAAAGAAAACGGTCATCCTCTATCGGCCTATCGCTGATTCGCTTCACGCTTTCACTCACGACTCACCTATTGTTCCGATTCGAACTCACCCACTGAATCTCTTCTGCATTCACTCTCGCTTCACTAATCACTCTACGCTCAACCAGGGCTGAATCGCTTCACTTGACCAGGGCTGATCACTAACCTGCGGATGTGGATGTTATTGTAAGGTAAAGACACCAAGAAAATTAATAAGTTTAGTTTTATGTTTTATTATTTCATTATTTGGATTACATTAGTTGATTACGGATTTAGGATTACATTAGTTGATTTAGGGATTCAAGGTTAATTTTTGTTTTGGATTACACTAGTTTTGTTTAAATTGTTGTTTTATTGTTATTTTGTGATGATTGTTAACTTTTATTTGCTAGTGGTTGTAAAATCTAGGTTAATTCAAGGTTTCAACTTCTAAGTTTCAACTTTCAACAAGTTTGGAAATTTCACGCTTCATGAACCATGACTAAAGGTGTTATCCTTCTAATCTATATCACTCTATATCGTATCAGTTGTTTACTTGTTTAAGATATGTATCCTCAATCACAATCCCAGGGTGGTCAAAATAAAATTAGAAAGACAAGAAGAAATTGCTCAATCTATGTGGGGTTCTTTAGATAAGTTGGTTGTTAGACAACCAAATGCTTGTGATCTAACGAGAACTTAGTTGATGAAAATGTTGGTGATGCAAATGCTTATGATACAAATACTTGTGATACAAATGCCTTTGATGCGAATGCTTGTGATGATAATGTTTGTGATGAAAATGTTGGTGATGCAAATGTGTGTGAGACAAATGCTTGTGATGAAAATGTTTGTGATGCAAAAGAAAATGTTTTTGATGATATTGGTTTGAACATATTTGATCCAAAAGTTTGGGATATGTTAAATTCAAAAATGAAATACTTGCTTGTCGAAAAATGACCTATTACGGAAACTAACATCAATTACCCTAAAGATTATTTGGGTAGACACTTCTCGAATGAATTTTATGTTCGTAAGATACTCAATGGTGATTGTTATGATAGAAAGTGACTTGTTTATTCAAAAGAGCTTGATAGAGTCTTTTGTTTTTGTTGCAAACTTTTCAAAGATGGTCGGTCACAAAGTCAATTAGCAAGTGTTGAATTAAATGATTGGAAACATCTTGGTAATAGATTAAACCTTCATGAAAATAGTCCTAAGCATATGACTAACTTAAAAGTTTGGTCAGAGTTGTGATTGAGATTGGGCAAGAATGAAACTCTTGATTAAGAGTTACAAGAAATGATAAAAAGGACACCGACCATTGGAAAGAAGTGTTTATTAGAATAATTGGTACTATTAAATGTCTAGCAAAGTATAATATACCTTTTCGTGGGAGCAATGATTTTTTTTTTGAAGAGTCTAATGGTAATTTTTTGGGCATAATGCAAATGATTTCTGAGTTTGATCCTGTTATGAAACAACATTTTCAGCAAATCAAAGACAAAAAACTCATTATCATTATTTTAGCCACAAAATTCAAAATGAACTGATTGAAATGTTTGCATCCGATGTAAAGAATGCAATCATTACAAAGATCAAAGAGGCAAAATATTTTTCGGTTATTCTTGATTGTACTCCGGATGAAAGCTACAAAAAACAAATGAATTCGATTATTAGATGTGTTGATGTGTCAAGTTCTCCCATTCAAGTAGAAGAGTTATTTCTTGAGTTTTTAATTGTACAAGATACATCCGGTTTTGGACTTTTTAATGCATTACAAGATGTTTTGAAATTGTTTGACTTGGATATTAATTGTGTGCGGGGACAAGGGTATGACAATGGTTCTAACATGAAAGGAAAAACATAGAGGCGTGCAAAAAAGATTACTTGATATAAATTCTAGAGCCTTTTATATGCCATGCGGTTGTCATAGTCTTAATTTGGTTTTATGTCATACGGCAAGCTCTTGTTTCAAAGCCAAAACCTTTTTTGCTACTTGTCAAACGATATACAATGTGTTTTCTAATTCTACAAAAGATGGATTGTTTTGTTAGAACATATTGGTGATTTAACTTTAAAATCCTTATCTACTACTCGGTGGGAAAGCCACATTGAAAGTGTTAAATCCATCAAAAGTCAAGTTGGAAAAATCAAAGATGCTTTAATACAATTGGCTCAGGTAATTGAGGATGGAAAAGTGTGTAGGGATGCCGTTTCTTTGGTTAATGGTGAGCTTTCAAGTTTTGATTTTATTGTTAGTATGGTTATTTGGCATGAAGTTTTGTATAGAATTAATTTAATTAGTAAGAAGTTACAGTCTAAAGATATGTTTCTTGATGTTGACATTGAAAATATCAAGGGATTAGTTGTGTTTTTTGAATAACATAGAGAAAATGGGTTTGCATGTGCTATAAGTGAAGCAAAAGAAATTGTAAATGATATTAGAGTTAAGCCGAAATTTACTGTAAAACGTTCTTTCTCTCGATTTTTTTTATAAAATTCCAAATACAGAGAGAGAACAACAATCAGCTCAAGAGTGTTTTAGAACTGATTACTTTCTTGTTTTAGTTGATATGGCACTTTCTCAACTACGAACTAGATTTGCACAAATGCGACAATTTGAATCTATTTTTGGTTTCATGTTTAAGGGACGAAAGTTAGTAACCTTACATCCTTGAAAGCTCACTTACCTAAGCCAATTTGTTTATAACAGTAAAATAAATGCATGGGTGTAAGCTTAGGCTGGAGTTTAGCAACAATATGTTTAGGTAGATTGCTACAACATGTGTTGTAGCATTGGTTCTCAACCTCACTACTAAACCGATAAGTCCTTTTTCAAGGTTGAGATGAGACTATGTACCGGTAGTACCACACATTCGGGTAACCCAACCAATGTCTTCATGTTCTTTTCATATAGTTCACAATAGATTAAGATTGATACGGTCCAGAACAACCACTATAACACTTCAATGTTCTAAAATTTACATTGGCTTGCATTCAAGTTCAATTCATCTAAGTAGAACAACATATGTAACCTTGTCAAGAAATACTTAGATGAAACTTAGAAAAAGGGGCAAATAGTAAGGTTGATAGCCAATCGGGAAAGCAATCTTCCACTAACACATAGACCTTTATCTCCCAAACCTTTACTTACACCCAAGCTAGGGGTATTTAGCCCATCATCGCTCTAAAATAAATACAAGACATGTTTATAAAACTGAGATGTAAATACAAGAACATATATGTACTAAAAGCTTTTTAGATTAAACTAAAACAGGTGACAATAGTTACTAGGTAGCTAGATGAACTACTTAGTTGGTTCCCTTGTCAAAGAAACCGAAAGTACAATAAAGTAAAGACTTTAAAACTAAATACTACTTGCAAGAGTTGCAAGAATTGAGTACCAATAACCTAGAGTTTATGCTCATATTTATACAAGGGGAGAAAGCATCTAATGTCAACCATAAAAAGTACAAAGATTCTTTGTCCAATGGTTAATACACAAAATATAAAGGCTTTGTAAGATTCTCTCTTAACATGACCACCTCTATGATGATATTCCTCTGAAGATGCCCTCTACTCCAGCTTGCAAAAGGGCTAAGGTGGCTACTAAAAGATTCCCCAACAAAAGGGTTATGAAGTGACATCTTGTACTTTGATGGAAATGTGAACCATGTTGTAGCCCCTGCTGCAGCAAACCAAACTGTTACAATTTCTTCAAAATCAGCACAAACATAACACATTCCTCCTACTTAGCTCCAAACTATAATAAATGATAAAAACAAACTAAAAGACTTAAATATGGTGATTGGGAAACTAAAATAGGATCAAATATATACAAAATAAGTGTTTAGATTGTGATAATTTATGCACTTATCACACCCCCTACACTTGAATTGTTGTGTGTCCCCAATCAACGAAAATGACAAATAAAAAGACTCAATATATGAAAAAGAAAGAGAAAAAAATGAAGTTGAGTGATATAGGTCAATAAACTCAAACAAGACCATAGCCTATCATAATTATAAGTTCATCCCAACCAAAAGTTTAAGTACCATAAACCAAGTGTCAACTTTCCTGTTATTAGGCAAACTCCATCTTTTAGACATAGAATCATTAGGACTTTTTGTGGGAATTTTCAAAATTTTGGCTTCAGATATCTTCCTCAAACTGCCTTCAAGTACTAGTCTGGTATGTTGTAGCACATAATACAGGTGCTGCAACATATTTTCATATTTTCTGCTTTTGACTCTTGTTGTTTTCACTCATTCTTTTTGAGCTTATATATTTTTTTCTCATTGAACTTTTCTTCTTAGGAGTGATGTATTCCCTACCCCACACTTGAACTTCTCAATGTACTCATTGAGGATCACAATAAACTTAGGTTCAAAGGTGCAAAGGGAAAAGTGTATGGCTTGTGTTTAGGAAAGATGGCCTAAACCATCTTCTATGCTTTTCAAAAATGGATGCCAAGTTGGTGCATAGGAAGACATTGCTTGGTTCAAGTGTAAAACTTAGGATGGATTAAGAACAAAAAAAATTATCCGGGCTACGGTTTGCAATTTTTTTTATCAATGACTACAACTCAAACTCAAAAGAATGTATATAACAATTTCCCAGACTCATGGATCCTAAAAGAAAAAAGAAGAAAAGAAAAATGAATACTATGGAGCTGAAGTAAAGAAAATTGGATCTATCCTACTTGTAAAGAGTAAGTGTTTATGTAGCTCTTCTCCTTAGTTTGGCGGATGTTTATCTTCCACACTTTTCTCAGCACCTTTTTTTGTTTGTGATCTGGGTTTTGACTAAAGAATGAGTGAGTGGTGGTGGTCTTTGGCTCTACTGGTGCTGCAGCATTAAGATTAACGCATAATGGACCTACTACAAGTCTACAACATCACTTTGCACAAACGATTCCCTTTTGAATTCTTATGGGAATAACAATAGAAAGACAGATCTTTTCGGCATGGGTGTTGTAACCACTTTATCTCTCTTTCCTACTAGTGGAGTTGATAAACTAACAACAACAGGGTTTGTTGCTGTAGCAACTGAAAATGTTGTTGTAGCATTTGTCTCAGTTTGTTCTATAGAAAAAATCAGCAGGTTCTCTAAGGTAGGGTGTTCTACAAGATTCTCTTCATCAATTGTATTTACAACCATCACATGTTCTCTCTCACTGTCATGAACCATGTCAGTCCTACTGGGAATGGTTCCACTAGACCTATTTTTCACCTCACGAGCTAATTTTCCAACTTGGGTTTCTAGATTTCTTATGGCTGCTTGCGTGTGAGTTATGAAATCTTTCATCATTGTTTCCAAAGAAGTGGGAGAACAAGGTGGGTGAGTGGGCTTGGTTATTTTGAAAAACCGAATAAGTGGAATGTTGTTGAAACATCCTTTGGTGACTGTAAAACTCACTAGGATGATGATTTTGGAAACCTAAGGGTCCTTATGGTTTACTAACATGTTGGTTCAAGGATTGACTATTCCAAGAAAAATCCGGGTGTTACATCCACCCGTCATTATAATTTTGAGAATAGTCACCTCCCATAGCACGGTTACCAAAATAGTTGATTGAATCTGGGTTGGATGGACATTGCTTAAATAAATGGTCTTCTCCACATAATACACATGCTACAACATTAACAATAGGATATGATCCTGTAGCAACAGATTGCACATATGGCCTATCATTCAGGTTTTTAAGCATGTTAGCCATATATGTGAGTTGTGCTGCAAGTGCACTATATGCATCTGTTTCATGCGGCCCGGTTGTTTGTTGGTGTATTATGGTGTGTGCATTAGCCCAATAAAGATGATTACTTGAGATTTTTTAAGTATGTCAAACCCATCATTATAGGTACAAGTTATGAAACCTCCTCTTGCTGCAGCATCGAGCATTTGCTTAACAACGGTCGTTAAATCATTGTAAAATGTTTTTAGCTAAATACAATAAGGAATGCCATGGTGAGGGCATTTTCTCAACAACTCTTTATACCTTTCCCTTACATCAGCAGTGCTTTATCGTCCATTTGTTTAAAAAAAAGTTATATCATTTTCGGACTTAGCTAGTCTGATTGGAGGAAATTTTTTTTTTCAAAAAGCTCTCAACAAGATCATTCCAAGATACGATGGAACCTAATTGTAAGGAGTTAAACCAATACTTTGCTTTAGCCCTTAGAGAAAATGTAAACAACTTCAACCGTAAGGCATCATTAGACACTTCATGGATTTTAAAAGAATTGGTTATTTCAATGAAAGACTTTAAGTGCAAATGAGGGTCTTCAGATGGCAAACCACTGAACTGGCCATTAATCTGTAACATCTGAAACATGACAGGTGTGAACTTAAAGTGAGTTACCTTAATGTGTGGTCTTAGTATCACTGAATTTAATTGACTAAAACCATGAATAACATAGTCCAATATTTCTTTATCCCGAGAATTAGCAATACTTATGATGTTCTCCATAGTAACAGGTGGAAGAAAAATCAAACTTTAAGAATGACTAAAAAAATCCTTAGTTTTCGCCATCTCCGACAACGGCGCCAAAACGGGTTCGTGGATTATTTAACCCGAAAATCACAAATGGAATAACACTGAAGTATACATGCCAAACCACTATCGTTTGAAATAAGTAATAAAGTGGTACAAAGTACCGGATATTGATCCATAGGGACAGGAAAGTAAGGATTTCAGATGGTGAATTCAAAGGAATAATCTTTGTGTGAGTTATCAGCTATGAAATTGGTTTATAACAGTAAAAGAAATGCATGGGTGTAAGTTTAGGCTGGAGTTTAGCAACAATGTGTTTAGGTAGATTGCTACAGCATGTGCTGCAGCATTGGTTCTCTACCTCACTATCGGTCCTTTTTCAAGGTTCAGATGTGACTATGTACCGGTAATACTACGCATTCGGGTTACCCAACCAATGTGGTACAAATCTTACTGTTCTTTTCATATAGTTCACAATTTGTAAGATTGATACGGTCCAGAGCAACCACTATAACACTTCAATGTTCTAAAATTTATGTTGGCTTGCATTCAAGTCCAACTCATCTAAGTAGAACAACATATGTCACCTTGTCAAGAAATACTTAGATGAAACTTAGAAACAAGGGGCGAATCGTAAGGTTGATAGCCAATAGCGAAAGCAATCTTCCACTAACACATAGGCCTTTATCTCCCAAACCTTTACTTACACCCAAGCTAGGGGTATTTAGCCCATCATCGCTCTAAAATAAATACAAGACATGTTTATAAAATTGAGATGTAAATACAAGAATAAAGATGTCCTAAAAACTTTTTAGATTAAATTAAAACATATGACAATAGTTACTAAGTAGCTAGATGAACTACTTAGTTGGTTCCCTTGTCAAAGAAACCGAAAGTACAATAAAGTAAAGACTTTCAAACTAAAAACTACTTGCAAGAGTTGCAAGCAATGGGTACCAATAACCTAGAGTTTTTGCTCCTATTTATACAAGGAGAGAAAGCATCTAAAGTTAACTATCAAAAGTACAAAGATTATTTGTCCAATGGTCAATACACAAAAGATAAAGGTTTTGTAAGATGCTCTCTTAACATGACCACCTCCATGATGATATTTCAGCAAATCAAAGACAAAAAAACTCATTATAATTAT
This sequence comes from Saussurea involucrata, assembly GCA_033807775.1. Taxonomy (NCBI): domain Eukaryota; kingdom Viridiplantae; phylum Streptophyta; class Magnoliopsida; order Asterales; family Asteraceae; genus Saussurea; species Saussurea involucrata. Next base: position 62,619,263 of record CM066314.1, on the reverse strand, counting down.
TTTATCCACAAAATTTTAAATGAATTGATTAAAATGTTGGCATCCAATGTAAAGAATGCAATCATTAAAGAACTCAAAGAAGAAAATATGTTTCGGGGTATTCTTGATTGTACTCAGGATGCAAGCCACAAAAAACAAATGATTTTGATTATTAAATGTGTTGTTGTGTCAAGTTCTCCCATTCAGGTAAAAGAGTTCTTTCTTGAGTTTTTAATTGTAGAAGTTACATCGAGTTTAGCACTTTTTAATGCATTACAAGATGTTTTGAAAATGCTTGACTTGGATATTAATTGTGTGCGTGGACAAGGGAATGACAATGGGTCTAACATGAAAGGAAAACATCAAGGCGTGCAAAAAAGATTACTTGATATAATTTCTAGAGCCTTTTATATGCCATGCGGTTGTCATATTCTTAATTTGGTTTTATGTGATATGACAAGCTCTTGTTTCAAAGCCAAAACCTTTTTTGGTACTAGTCAAACGATATACAATGTGTTTTTTAATTCTACAAAAAGATGGATTGTTTTGTTAGACATATTGATGATTTGACTTTGAAATACTTATCTACTAATCGGTGGGAAAGCCATATTGAAAGTGTTAAAGCCATCAAAACCCAAGTTGGCAAAATCAAAGATGTTTTAATACAATTGGCTCATGTAAGTGAGGATGGAAAAGTGTGTAGGGATGTCGTTTCTTTGGTTAATTGTCAGCCTTCAAGTTTTGATTTTATTGTTAGTTTGGTTATTTGGTATATAATTAATTTAATTAGTAAGAAATTACAGTCTAAAGATATGTTTCTTGATGTTGCCATTGAAAATCACAAGGGATTACTTGTCTTATTTTAAAAACATATTGAAAATGGGTTTGCATGTGTTATAAATGAAGCAAAAGAAATTGCAAATGATACTGGAGTTGAGCCGGAATTTACTGTAAAACGTTCTTTCTCTCGAAAAAACATTTTGATGAAATTCCAAATACCGAGAGAGAACAACAATTTGCTCAAGAGTGTTTTAGAACTGATTACTTTCTTGTTTTAGTTGATATGGCTCTCTCTCAACTACGAACTAGATTTGAACAAATGCAAGAACTTGAATCTATTTTTGGTTTCTTGTTTGACGGACGAAAGTAAGTAATTTTACATGATGATGAGTTGAAAAAGTGTTGTTTGAATCTTGAATTGCTTTAACAATGGTGACGATTATGATATCGATGGCGAATATTTATTTATGGAGTTACGTGCTTTGCAGGGAATGTTACCGGAAGAGGCATCCAAGAGTGGAAATCCTTGGACATCCATACAAAATTAGGCGTTTGCAAAGAAGATAGACATGTTTCCACATGTCTTGGTTGCTTACAGGATTTTGTTGACCTATCTGTCATTGTTGCATCCGCAGAAAGAAGCTTTTTGAAGTTAAAGTTGTTGAAGTCATATCTACGGTCTACTATGAGCCAAGAAAGATTGAACGGGTTAGCACTTTTGAGTATTGAGAGCAAGTTCTTAGCGGATATTAACTTTGATAATGTAATTGATATTTTTTGTTTCAAAAAATGCACGAAGTCATCGTTTTAGGTAATGTATTTTAAGTTTTATTATACGGGGTTTTGGTTTATGTCCCCCCCACCCCCGCCCCCCGGTTGTGTTATTTTTGTTTATTTAATAAATATCCGACGTGGGGATAAGCCGCCCTTGCCTACCTTGACTAGGTTATTCCAAACCCCGTTAAATTGTTTTTCATTTCCGTAATATAGGGGCATCTTTTTTGTCTTTCGTCATAGGCATCCGAAATCTAAGCACCGACCCTGAATAACCCAAAATCAAATGTTTGATCTGTCTTTTTATCTTATCATAAATTTGTAGCAATCATGTATAAGAAATTATTACCAATCATGTGCATGGTACGTCGGGATATAAGTTGTCAATGTCCAAACGTAATTATATATTCTGTATTTTAACATTAAAATTACAAAATATTTGTTTCTTTATTACTTTCTTATTGAAGATTGAAAATAAATTAAATTAAATTGATTCCAAATTAATATTTATTGTAACGAATTTAAAATATAGAAAAGGGGAATATAATAAAACACAATCCAAGCAAATCTTTTCGTGGATAAAAAGTTTGGAATTTTGATTAATAAATAAATAAAAAGACAAGTCATTTTCCATGATATTATTTGAATCGAAATGGTCAAAAAGTCTACAAAACCCCAACCTTTCCGATTCATTCATGAAAAGCAAACTAATTGATGATGATGAGTCCCCACAATTGACTCCAAAAGTCAACAACTAACATCCATGTTTACACAACCCCGAGTCAACTCGTCCTCACTCACTCGCTACTTTCATAATTAATTAATTACCCCTCACCTTTCACCTTTCACTATTAGCATATAATGAAAACAACTTTCGAAAAAAGGAGTCGACAATGTGAAAGAAACCCTATATTTAATGAAAGAGAAAAAAAACCTTAGTTTGTTTGGACCATCAGTCCATGGCCGTTCCTAAGGATTTTGATGCTCTGTACAAAAATGCTAAAAAATGCCCGTAAGCGATTTCAAGTAAACAAAACGACAAAAGATAGGATTTTTTATACGGTTTGGAACCTAGTTAAGCTAGGCAACTCATTCCTACGTCGATTATTATTAATTAAAATAAAAAGTACAAATGGGGGACATAAAAACCAAAACCCCAAATTACAAAAATACATCACCTAAAACGATGTCGTCGTGCATTTTTTGAAGCAAAAATATCAATCAGCTTTTCATTTTGAAAATCGAATTCTTCAATCGCCGCAACCTGCTTTCTTGAAGAATGAAGAGTTCTAAGCGTACAGGTCTGTTCCATGGGGTGGGGGTGGAACAGGTCTGTTCCAGTCTGTTCTACCTTGTGCCAGTCTGTTCCACATAAAAATTCTGTCAAACATGGGACAGTGGACCCTGTTTTGTTTTGTTTTGTTCTGTCCAGTGTACCAAACGCACCCTAAGAGAACTCCAATAGATTACCTAAAATTTCTTTAAAAAAGAAAACAAAAGTCAAAATCTCCAAAAGAAACAATTACATTCATCTCTAACAGATTCTCTATTTTAGAGAACAAACATTGATTATAATATTAAAATATTTCATTCATCTATTAAAATATTATTTGTCTCTTTTAATATTCATTTTCAAAGATTTCTATTGATGCTCTCATCTAGTAATCGTTTTTAGTGTTATCTCCATATTTGGAGAAAACTCTTCTTTCTCCTATTTTCTCCATTTTGGAGATAGTTTTGGGAAAACTGTTGGAGCAAAATTATAGCTAAAAATCCCCATATTCTTCATTTTCTCCAAAATGGAGAAGCTGTTGGAGATGATCTAAGAGTATATCCAACAGATTCTCAAATTTCTCCAAAATGGAGAACCAAAAGTCAAAATCTCTAAAAACACTACAATAAACTGCACTTTTACCGGGTGGTTTAGGAAGCTATAGGTGCTCCCATTTTTTGGGTTATCTCCATATTTGGAGAAAAACTTCTTCTCTTTCCTACTTTCTCTATTTTAAAGATAATTTTAGGGAAGCTATTGGAGCACAATTATAGCTCAAAATCCCTAAATTCTCCATTTACTCCAAAATGGAGAAGCTGTTGGAGATGCTCTAAGATCGTAGCTTATGAGGAATACTTTGGCAAAAAAAAGTTAATTTATCTTGTTCAATACATGTTTGGATGAACATAAGCTAACTTATAAATTAGCTTATTGATAAGCTATTTGGAGTAGCTTATGAGGATTACTTTATGGCCTTTTTAATTTTACCTTCATTATATTAATTATTATTTATTAATAATTAATTATAAATAAGTATTAGTTATTAAATTTAATTATTACTAATCTTAAATAATAGTAACTGAAAATTATTAATTAAATTTAGTTATACGTTCATGTTAACTTTTAATGATTTAGAATTATTGTTAATCATATCAATTATTTTTATATTTTGTTAATAGTTGTTGATCCAAACTCTCTCAGCGATTTGATGATGACTCTTAGAATAACTTAGTAAAAATTACAAATAGCATTTGTATGTATTAGTGTTTCACCATCAACAATAATATATTGAGCCTGTTTAGTATCGCTGATAGTACCCACTGTTTTAACTTCATAAACTCAACGATAAATGTTCATCAGTGATAACCTAAGCTTGTTCACTTATCACTGATGATCGTTGATAGCTTCATATGTAAGCAATGTTGTTTGTAATCCTCGAAGACAAATTTTGAAACAAATAGTTCATCGTTGACATCGAAGACAAAGCTGATGAACAAGTGACAAGTCTACTAATAACCTGATGCCGACATCAGTGAAACCAAGACAAGTTCACACACGCGACATTTCAAGAAGAAGACTTCAGCGATAGCTGACTTACATCAACTCTTCTATGATGGAAGACCTACTCAGCGATCGCTGATCATGAAGCTTCTACTTCAAGAAATGTTTGTCTTATCTACTTGCACACTCCGTACGATTTGTCAGAAAGGACATGCCTTTGTCCAAGATCGTTCAACCACTCTGCCACAACACTGTTCACCATACGGCCCAAAGCATGTTGTGCAAAAAATCAGAAGCATGCACCCAACCATATGATGACACGCGTAAAGTCCTCCTGCCATGCATTTAATGCATCGAGTATAAATAGGAGGAATGCCCTTTAGTTTGAAGGTGGTCTCTGTTAATGCCAAAAATCGTCCAGAAGGATAACTTAAGGTTGATTATGGAACTTAACAACTAAATAAAGGAATCTTTCGACAAAGCGTGCGACAAAGACAGAAATGTAAATGAGACAGAGATTTTGGTGACGCGGGAAAAATCTCAACGAGGAAAAAACCCGCGGCGACAGGGATGATGTCATCGCTGCACTATGGTCGCCAAACAGGTGCGATATTCTTATGTTTCGGGTGTCGATCGTACAATGATTACAATACAGATGATAGGAAATACTTTAAATGTAAAACAATAAGTGTATCAAATGTAAAAATGAGTATGTCGTGTGTAAAAACAATGGGTCGTGTGTGTAGGTCGTTCGCCGTGAGCGATCCTTTGAAAGAGAATTCTTTGCTTCGAATGTTCTTGAGAGCTTAGTTCTGCTGAGATGTCTGAGATAATGTGTGATGGAGATTGAGTGAGATCAGATGATCCGCCAATGATGATTGAGCCTTCGCTTTTATAGTCTTCGTATCATTCAATGATCTTCATAAATGCTTCTGGTAACTGTCGTAACGGACGCTGGATTGAATGCTCATAACTGACCTTGTCGGTTATAGCCGTTGGTCATTAATGACGTTGATTCCTACAATAAACAATGAAAAAGTAACAGAAATGCCATACGTTAGTCGGTCGAGGTCGCAAGATTTCATACGACGGACGTGTGTACTAGGCGACGTCGCGGTCGAGTGTCGTGAGGTGAATATCTTTCGATTTTGACTTTGATCAGGGAATAAAGTATTGTGATTTTACTTTATTAAGGATAAGTGTAATAAATGTTTTCCTTACCTTGGTCGTGGTCGAGACTGGTGAATTTTTACCCAAACAGTTTGCCCCCAAAATTTGAAAATAGAAGGACAAATTCAGATTTTAAATTTTGTTAGTCGGACGTCCAGGGTCGTGACACGTGTTGAAAGTTACTTTGGTTGCCTTGGAACTGGATCGGTCCAATTCCAACTAAAGAGGAAGTCGAAAAGGGGATAAGATCGTGACGTCATGCTGACGCACGATCATGCTTAACAGCTATCACTGCCAGGTGTCAACGATCCGTGTGTACATTGTTAATGCCAAAAATCGCACCAAAGGGACAACTTAAGGTCGATGTGGACTTTAACAACTAAAGAAAGGAATCTTTCGACAAAGGCGTGCGACAAAGACAATGTAAATGAGACAAATGATTTGATGACGCAGGAAAAACCTCAACGAGGAAAAAACCTGCGGACGACAGTGGATGTCGTCACTGCACTATGGTCGCCAATCAGGGGCGATGTCCTTAGTGTTCCGGGTGTCGATCGTACAGAGATTACAATACAAATGAAGGAAATGCTTCGAAATGTAAAGTACAAGTGTTTAGAATGTAAAAACAGTGTGCGTCGTGTGAGAAAACTGTGTATAAACTATTGGTCGAGAGCGAGAGCCTTGCGTCGAGAGTGATCTTCTATGAATGATCTCTTTGCTTCAAATGAATATTCTTCGAGTGTTCGCGTTTTCTTCTGTTGTTTGATGCTCTTGTTCTATCTCTCTCTGTGTTATTCGGTGTTGATCAGGTGTCTTGAACTGATGATTGAGCTGGGATTATATAGTCTTTGGATGACTTTAATTGAGTCATTAAGATCTTTGATGACTGTTATAACGGTCGTCGTCTTCAATGTGAGTTTAGATGCTCATAACTGATTTCTTCGGTTATAGCCGTTTGTCCATAGATGACCTTGACTCCTGCATTTAACACTTAAACCAATATAACAGTTGCATAACGCGTCAGTCAGTCGAGGTCGTACGGTTTTATGCGACGGTCGTGCGGAACGGGCGATGTCAAGGCCGAGTGTCGTGAGGAACTCTTTTAGGAGGGATGACAGAGGTTCTTTGGGTCTTTGTCTGGACCTTATCTTAATACAAGGTACAACTCCTGACATGCGTCTTACCTTTTCTGGTCATGGTCGAGACCTGTGAAATTTTTCCCAGACAGTTTGCCCCCAAAATTTGAAAGTAGGATGGAAAATTCGAATTTTAAATTTGGCTCGTCGGGTGTTCAGTGTTCTGCGTTAAAAATACCTTGGTTGCTTCGGAACTGAATTGGTTCAATTCTAACTGATCGAGAAGTCGATGAGAAAACGAGGTCGTGGCGTCATACTGACGTACGATTGTGCTTACCAGCTGTGTTTGACAGGTGTCGACGATCCCTGCGGCCATACGAAAAGACGGGGACGCGTGGCGATCATCAAAGGGCTTGACCTAACATGATCGATTGCATAAATAGGGATCATTATAGATCATTTCCTTTTATATCCTCTTGAAAAGTTTCTTAGTGTGGAATTTTTCTTTAATCCTTTGTTGTTCTTTGCTTAATACTTTTCAAAATTTTCGAGTGTTCATACGAGGTATAGCTTCTCGATTCCTCTCAGGCCTTCCAAGATTGGAGGCTCTTTGAGAATGATTATGTCCGAGAAGACTTTGATTGCGATAGACGCGACGTTCGTGGATCTTGCGCATCTGGCGACGATGTCTTCTGCTGCCGCGTCGACCCTTTCATCAGCCGACATGGGCGAGGGTGTAATGACGGGAGAGAGTGAGGAGGAAGTTATGACGATTAACTTTACGTTGTCGTCGTTCCGCATCTGGGGAAATATCAGCTCTTATCTTTCAAAGAGCGTTTTCAAAGGATCTCCATCGAAGAGACGGGATCGCGTTTAGCTGGACTAGCGTTCTTTGTGAGTTTTTCTTCCAAAACTCGTGTTCCCAATGTTTCCTCCGAATGTTTGTTTAACATACCCCTTTTGCTTTTTGCAGATGTTTCAATCTCCTTTTGTTAGATATACGAAGATAGAGGAGATGTTGGATTGGAAGTCGACCGTCTAGAAGATCATATTCCTTCCTCTAACCTTAACATTAATCTTTAAGGGCCGCTTTCTGAAATGTCGCGGCGTGGGGTGTCACCTAACATACTCGTTTGATCCTTGCATTAGCTTCTTAGCGCATTTTCGGGTGTGACGAGGATTCGAAGGTCGAGACTGAGCATACGATCGACGCTCCTCTCTAGATTTAGGAAATGCTATGTCTTTTCATGTCTCGACCGTTGGTGGTCTAACCATTTTAACTTTGTATACTCGACCGTCGGTCGCTCCTATGTAATCGTACGTTTCGTAAATGAATTTCATCCTTCTGTCGAATTTTTATTTCGATTTATATATGTCGTAGATAGATGTAATATCAATTGTGTAACTTTGTTAAGTATACAACGAGCGAAGAATCGTGTGACTTAGGCATTCATAGCAATATAACGATTGAAATATCATACGTTTGACTTGTAATGATAGGCTCAATTATTGACGTGTTAGAACGTACAAAATTTTTCTGAATTCAGAAACTCAGATCGAGAGGTCGCTCAAACCTTATGATCGTGTAACCAAATTTCATGATGAAATTTGAATCATGTGCCCCTGTGGTAAAACAATTAAGTTGCATGAGAGGAAAATGATTCTAGAAAAATATTTTTTCAAGTGCGTCGCATTCCAACTGCGTGGGATTTCTTGATTGTCGAGAGTCTGCAGTCGATAGGCTCCTTTACCAACGACTTCGGAGATGCGGTAAGGACCTTCCCATTTAATAGAAAGTTTACCGGCATTGAGCTCTTGAGTGTTTTGGAACACTCGACGGAGGACGTAATCTCCTTCTTGAAAGACTTTGACTTTGACGTGTTTGTTGAAATGTCGCTCGACTGCTTGCTTCTGAGATGCCATTCTGATCAAGGCTGACTCTCTAAGCTCTTCGAGGGCGTCGATATCATAATTTAAATCAATCATGTTGTGGTCGACGGAAGTATGCCTCGAAGTTGGGAGCTGGACTTCGATTGGCAGGACTGCTTCACAACCGTAGACGAGAGAGAAAGGGGTTTGTCCTGTGGACGTGCGTGGTGTCGTGCGATTTGCCCATAGGAATGAAGATAGTTCTTCGACCCATCTTCCTTTTGCAGTTTTTAACCTTTTCTTGATCGAAGCTATAATGGTTTTATGACTTGATTCAGCAAGTCCGTTCGCCTGAGGGTATCTGGGAGTCGAGGTTGTTAACTTGATACTCCTGTCTTCGCAAAATTGTTGGGTCCTGTCACTTATGAATTGGGATCCGTTGTCACACACGATTTCGGATGGAATCCCAAATCTGCATATGATGTCTGGATAAAAGAGATGACTTCCTTGTCCCTGATTTGGGAAAAAGCAGCTGCCTCCACCCACTTGGAAAAATAATCGGTAAGTACGAGGAGGAATACCTTTTGCCCCGGGGCCGGGGGTAGTTTGCCAACAATATCCATTCCCCACCTCATGAAGGGCCATGGGATGAGTATCGAGTGCAAGGGTTCAGAGGGTTTATGTGACATACCTGTATATCGCTGACAAGGGTCACAGTTCTGGACATACTTGACGGCGTCTTATCGCAATGTTGGCCAAAAATACCCTTGTCGAGAGATACAATTAGCCAAACTGCGACCACCGGAGTGATTTCCACATTCGCCGTCGTGCATCTCGTGAAGGATTTTTTGGACCTGACTCTTGCTAACGACGCATCTTAGATTTAATCCTGTCGATGATCGTCGATAGAGCTTATCTCCAATTATGGTATATTTAGATGCTTTGAATCTGATCTTCCGGGCTTCCATCTTATCTTCTGGGAGTTGGTCGTGCATAAGGAAATTTCGGATGTCGCACGACCAATTACCTTCTTCTTCTTCGATCTGAACGACGTCAATGTTCTCGATAGACGATGTCGCCAGATGGATCATGGGAATAACGTCGAATATAGGTTCGACCAGAGCAGACCCGAGATTTGCCAAAGCGTCGGCCTGAGTATTCTGGTCTCTCGGGATTTGTTCGATAGAAAATGTTTTAAACATTTTTGATTTTTCTTTTGCTACCTTGAGGTACGCTGTCATTTTTGAATCTTTGGCCGCGAATTCTCCATTCATCTGGTTCACGACCAGGAGAGAATCGCTTTTGACATGTAGCGCGGTTGCCCCGAGTCGTGGGCCATATTCATCCCTACGATCAGGGCCTCGTATTCGGCTTCGTTGTTGGTGGTTTTGAAATCGCATCGAACTGAGTATACCATCTTGCCCCCCTGTGGCGACTTTAAGACGACGCCTAGTCCTGAGCCTCAAATGTTGGATGACCCATCGACGTGTAAAATCCAGGACACGTCGTCGTGAGTCGCCATAGTTGATACCTCAAGCTCTGCTTCTTTCTCCAATTCAGGGCTGAAGTCAGCAATGAAATCGGCCAAGGCTTGCGACTTGATCGCGGTCCTGGGCTTGAAGTCAATGTCGTAGCTGCTGAGATATATGCTCCATTTTGCTAAGCGACCTGACAACTCAGGTTTTCTTAAGACAGACTTAAGAGGGATGTTAGTTACGACAGTAATGGGATGCGACTCAAAATATTGTCGCAGTTTTTTAGCAGTTGTGACCAGCGACAAGAGAAATTTTTCCATAGAGGAATACCCGGTTTCTGCGTCCAGAAGAGATTTACTTACATAATAGATTGGCAGTTGCTGCTTTTCATCTTCTCGTGTTAGGACGGCACTTACCGCGTTTGGACTAACAGCCGGATATAGTTGTAAGATTTCATGGTCGCGAGGTTTCGACAATAAGGGAGGCGGCGTCATATAGTTTTGGAGCTTTTGCAATGCCTGTTCATGATCGTCGGTCCAGTTGAAGCCTCTGTTCTTCCTAAGGACGTTGTAAAATAGATGACATTTATCTGAAGATCGGGAGATGAACCTATTTAGAGCTGCTACCCGACCAGTGAACCTTTGAACTTCTTTGAAATTCCGAGGAGATTTGATCTCGACAATGGCTTTGATCTGGTCGGGATTGGCTTCGATGCCTCGGCGAGTGACCATATAGCCCAGGAATTTCCCAGCGCTGACACCGAAAGAACATTTCGTCGGGTTGAGCTTCAAGCTATACTTTCTAAGGATATTAAACGATTGCCTCAGATGTTCGACATGGTCGATCGCTTCTTTTGACTTGACCAGCATGTCGTCGATATACACTTCCATCGTGTCGCCGAGATGGTCTTTAAACATTTTATTCACTAGACAATGGTAGGTAGAACCTGCATTTTTTAGTCCGAAAGGCATAACTTTATAACAGTAAATACCTCGGTCCGTCATAAATGCGGTTTTTTCTTGGTCCTCGACGTGCATTAAGATTTGATTGTATCTGGAATAGGCATCCATGAACGTCAGTAGTTCGTGCCCAGCTGTCGCATCGACCATGGCGTCGATATGAGGTAATGGAAAAGGATCTTTTGGACAGGCTTTATTGAGATCTGTGAATTCAATACAGACCCTCCACTTTCCGTTCTTCTTTGCCACCACCACGACGTTAGCAAGCCAGTCGGGGTATTTTACCTCTCGAATCTTCCCTGTCTTGAGAAGATTGTCGACTTCGTCATATATCACCTTATTCCTTTCTGGAGCGAATTTCCATCGCTTCTGCTTACCAGGTTTGAACGATGGGTCGACGTTGAGCTTGTGAGAGATGACGTCAGGATCTATGCCAACCATATCTTCATGCGACCAGGCGAAATAATCAGCATGTTCCTGCAAAAAAGATATTAACTTTCCCCTAAGACTAGGATTGAGAGACGACCCGATTAAGACTTTTTGGTCAGGCTTGCTTGAGTCTAGAACGACTTCCTCAAGGCGATAATCGTTGACTGTTGCAAGTGCGTCTTGTGCATTTTCGAGCCCCGCATGCGCTGGGACAGCGACTTGTTCGTTATTCGCCATTTTCCTGCAACTGAGAATAGAAGAAACTCCAAGAAAACGTAAGTAGGACGCACGTTTGTCGAAGATTTTCTCTAGATGGGGTCCCACGGATGGCGCCAAACTGTTAATGCCAAAAATCGCACCAAAGGGACAACTTAAGGTCGATGTGGACTTTAACAACTAAAGAAAGGAATCTTTCGACAAAGGCGTGCGACAAAGACAAAAATGTAAATGAGACAAAGGATTTTATGACGCAAGAAAAACCTCAACGAGGAAAAAACCTGCGGACGACATTGGATGTCGTCGCTGCACTATGGTCGCCAATCAGGGGTGATGTCCTTGGTGTTCCGGGTGTCGATCGTACAGAGATTACAATACAAATGAAGGAAATGCTTCGAAATGTAAAGTACAAGTGTTTAGAATGTACAAACAGTGTGCGTCGTGTGAGAAAACTGTGTATAAACTGTTGGTCGAGAGCGAGAGCCTTGCGTCGAGAGTGATCTTCTATGAATGATCTCTTTGCTTCAAATGAATATTCTTCGAGTGTCCGCGTTTGCTTCTGTTGTTTGATGCTCTTGTTCTATCTCTCTATGTGTTATTCGGTGTTGATCAGGTGTCTTGAACTGATGATTGAGCTGGGATTATATAGTCTTTGGATGACTTTAATTGAGTCATTAAGATCTTTGATGATTGTTGTAATGGTCATCGTCTTCAATGTGAGTTTAGATGCTCATAACTGATTTCATCGGTTATAGCCGTTTGTCCATAAATGACTTTGACTCCTATATTAAACACTTAAACAAATATAACAGTTGCATAACGCGTCAGTCAGTCGAGGTCGTACGGTTTTATGCGACGGCCGTGCGGAACGGGCGACGTCGAGGTCGAGTGTCGTGAGGAACTCTCGACTTACCTTTTAGGAGGGATGACGGAGGTTCTTTGGGTCTTTATCGGGACCTTATCTTAATACAACGTACAACTCCTGACATGCGTCTTACCTTTTCTGGTCGTGGTCAAGACCTGTGAAATTTTGCCCAAACATACATACGAAAAGGCAAGGGCACGTGTCGGTCAATGAAGGACTCGACCTGACACGATCTTTTACATAAATAGCGACCCTTGACAGATCCTTTCCTTTTTACGATTTTAGAGAGATTTAAGAGAGAGATTTTCTTGCTTTTCTTTAGCGATTCGCTTCCAAACCTGCAAGAGTTAGAGTTTTCGAGGATTTGGAGTGCCTATATAAGGTACGATCCGTTATCCTTTGTATGCGTCGTAAGTCGATAGCTAGGAAGCCTAGTAAGAATTGGGACATTTGGGGTTTATCAGATCGACAAACTTGGTTGACAGGACTATGATGTCGACAGAACCTAGGAGCACCATCCAAGATCAAGATGATCTCGATGACTTTAGGATTTTAGCAAGAATCCCTGCGGGGATCACTGTGAGCAAGGACGGTCAAATTCGACAGGAGATGTGTCCCGAGGGGTACGTCGTGATATACGAGTATCCATTCAAGATAGGATTCCACTGGCCATATTCGCCTCTAGCCAAGGCGTTTATGTGTGAGTTCGACCTGTCGTCAGGGCAGCTGATGCCCCAGTTCTGGCGAGTTATCTAGGTCATTGAGCGACTTACCGCGAGCTGGGAGTCGCCAATGAACGTGACGGACCTGCTGACGGCTTACCAGGTCAAGAAATATACGTACCGCCGCTACAACTTGTTTTCCAAACACAAGGGCGATCGTACCTTGGTCTTGAAAACTGCGGTCAACGACCGCAAATGGAAGACCAGGTACGTACTCGTATGGGTGTCGACGCTGGACCCCAAAAGTGACTGGATCAGGTCCGGTTGGAATATGGCGGTGAGTTTTAGCTTTGGTCGAGCGTTCTTATTACCTGTATTGTTTTGCGTCTTGACTAATCTTCTTCCTCTATGTTTTCAGACATCGATTTCGACAAGGTGGTGCCCAACGACGACTCCAAGGATAAGATCAAGAAGTTTCTGGAGATCAGTACAGACGATTGTTCATTCATCACACGTCATTTGGTGGACGAGGATGACGACTTAGTCTTCTTGAGCGAGAGACTTCGGGAGAATCGAGGGGAAGAGGAGGAAGAAGAGGTGACAGAGGAGACGGAGGAAGAAGAGAAGAACGAGGAGTCAAGAGAAGAGGTAGAGATGACTGGTAAGTGTACCCTACTCTGCTCGACTTACTCTTTCCACTACTTTAGTTGCTTGATTGTTCTTCCTTTCTTACTTTACAGGAGAATCTCAGCCGAAAGCGCCGCCTATGATGTCTAAGAAGGCGTTTCAAGCCGAATTAGCTCGCAAGGCGAGGGAGAAGAGGACGGAGGCCCCGACAACTAGGTCGGGAGTCCTAAAGAGAAAAGAGGCCCCGACTAATGGGTCAGGAGTCCTGAATAGGACAAGGACGACGTTCCTGAGGGAACCGTCTTCCAAGATAAGCGACTCATCGAGAGTCGTTAGTCCTGAGAAGGCGAAGGCGGCGATCGCGACTTCTGAGAAGACGAAGATGTCTTCCGATGCGATTGACGCGACGTTGGTCGATCCGGCGCTTCAGGCGAAAAAGACAACGCCTGCGTCTGCGACGTCGACCCGTACAGCGGCCGACAAAGGCAAGGGTCATACGATCGAGGAGAAAGAAGTCACGACGGTTAATTTTACATTGTCGTCGGACTTCTTAGCTGACAATGTCCTAGACGGGACGAAATTGTTTCCCAATCTGGGGAAGTTTCAGCTCCCGTCTTTCAAGGAGCGTTTTAGAGGGGTCTCCGTCGAGGATACGAGTGCGCATGTTGTCGGGCTGGCGTTCATGGTAGGTCTTTCTTTCAAGACTTGTTCTATTTTATCGTTGTTTAACTTTGTCAAGTGTTTGCTAACATGTGTCTTACATCTTTTCAGACATTCCAGTCTTCTTTGGCCCTGCACGCTGAGACGACGAAGATTGAAGATCTTATGTCCTCTGCTCTTAAGAGAGAGGATGCGGCATTGGTGAGGGAGAGATCTGCTTTGGAACGTGCCGAGGGCTTGTCGGTGCGACTCGATGATGCCGTAAATGCGTTGGAAGTCGAGGGTCACGCTAAGGATGAGGCGAACCATCGCCTGAAGCTTTCTTTATCCCTGCTCGCCGATCAAAGGAAAGAATTGGACAGGATCAAGGAATCTTTGGCTGCAAGTGAGAAAGAAGCTAGAGATTCTAAGTCCAGGGTGGCGAACTTGGAGGAAGAGGTGAAGGAGCTGAAGGATGAGAATAAGTGCGTCTTTGCCTTAGCTCGACTTACTGCGCGTGTGGCGATCATGCGACGCCACCTATTGGGCAAGAATCCCCTGGCCTCGGCGTCAGACGAGCTGGACCTCTTCTACAGGGAGGTCGGGACCGAGAGAGATCTCGACTCGGACGATGAGAAGGAGGTCGAGGAGGAGGAGGGTCCCCAGGGCGAGGCGTCAGGCAAGGATGCGACGGATGCTCCTCCCCAGCCTTAGAAAATATCTTTGTTATTTTTGTTTCTTGCTGTTCGACCGTTGGTGGTTGAGTTATTTGGGATGTAAATAACAGTTTATCCAATGAATGAAACTCAACTTTCTTTTGGACTTGTGTCTTATATAGTTTGTGAATAAATACAACATCAATTGTGAAATTCACCAAGTATGGAATGAACAAGAAATCGTGCGACTTAGGCATCCATCGTAATACAACGATTATAACATAAGTCGCAAGACTTTCATACTTTTAATTCGCATTGGAAAACATAAGCACATGCAACCGAAGCATTCATTCAAAACATGAAGTTCTCTTAAGTTAAGAAACTTAGATCGTGGCATACGATCGTACAACTGGATCGTACGATGACCTTGAATCATGTGTTCCTGCAAAAAGATAACCAAGTCATAGACCCAATCATTTATGTCGTGCGATTTTGCGAAACAAAAGTCGTGCTTAGTAATCGATGTCGTGCGATGTTGCGATAAAATAAGGTCAGAGATTGGTCGTTGGCTAGCCAACGACCCTCCAATGCTTAAGTCAGTAATCGTAGTGATAAAAATCGTAAGAAGGAAAAGGACTTAGAAAAAATACTGTTTGGGCAAAAAAATCACTAGTCTCGACCACGACCAAGAAAGGTAAGACACATGTTATGAACTATATCTTGTATTAAGATAAGGCCCCGACAAAGACCCTAAAAACCTCCGTCGTCCCCCCTAAAAGGTAAGTCGAGAGTTCCTCACGACACTCGACCTCGACGTCGCCTAGCTCACACGACCGTCGCATAAAACCATGCGACCTCGACCGACTAACGCGCTATACGACTGTTATGTTTTGTTCAGTGTTTAATGCAGGAATCAACGCCATTAATGGACAACAGCTATAACCGACGAAGTCAGTTATGAACATCTAAACCCGCATTAAAAGATGGAAACCGTTACGACAACTATCAAAGTCCTTAATGATCCAATTAAAAGTGCCCAAAGACTATAAATTCCAAGCTCAATCCTCAGTTCAAGGGACATCGAATAACACAGAGAGGAATACAGATACAAGGAAGAACATCAGACACAAGCACTTGAACTCTGAAGAACACTTGAAGCACAAAAATCGCTCACAGAAGAATCGCTCTCGACGCACGACATCAGCACTCGACACACAGTTTAAACACACGACGCACACTGTTTTACATTAGAAAACACTTGTAACTTTACATTTCGAAGTCTTTCCTTCATTTATATTGTAATCTCTGTACGATCGACACCTAGAACACCAAGGACATCGCCCCTATTTGGCGACCATAGTGCAGCGACGACATCCACTGTCGTCCGCAGGTTTTTTCCTCGTTGAAGTTTTTCCTGCGTCATCAAATTCTCTGTCTCGTTTATATTTTTGTCTTGGTCGCACGCCTTTGTCGAACGATTCCTTTCTTTAGTTGTTAAAGTCCACATCGACCTTAAGTTGTCCCTTTGGTGCGATTTTTGGCATTAACAGTTTGGCAACATCCGTGGGACCTCATCTAGAGAAAATATTCGACGAACGTGCGTCTTACTAACGGTTTCTTGGAGTTTTCTTTGTTCTCTGTTTCAGGAAAATGGCAGCCCCCGGAAATCAGCAGCATGTCATTGCCCAGATGTACCAGGAGCTTGAAGTCGCTCGAAATCAAATCAACGCCATGGCAGAGCAAAGTCGCAGAGCAGCTGAGGAGATCGCACGATTAAGGAATTCTTCTGGACCTCAGAATGGTTCTAGGCCATTCGTTCAGAATCCAGGCCAAGGATCGTTCGGACAGAACGGTCCTCGACCATTCGCGCATAATCCAGGTCCAGGATCAGGTCCGTTCGCTCAGAATCAGCATCCAGGTCCATTCATGCAGAACCAGCAACCGGGACCGTTCAATCCAAATCCCCAGTTCGGGACGGTTCCTCCTCAGCATATAAGGCCACCACCCATGCAGAATGGATCACAACCATTTCCGAATGGATCGCAGCCATTTCCGAATGGATCGCAGCCATTTCCGAATGGGTCGCAGCGGTTTCAGAATGGATCGCAACCATTTCCGAATGGGTCGCAGCCGTTTCAGAATGGGTCGCAGCCGTATTTTGTTCCTTTCAACGGAGACGCCAATGGCTCGTCGCATGGAAATGGCACCAGTTCAGGAGTCAATCCGCAAGCAGGGGCAAATCTCGACCCCAATGACCCCGTCGCCCAGCGATTGAAAATGCTAGAAGATCAGAACGAGCGTGTCCTATCTTTGCTCGCCAAGCTACCTGGGGCAGCCGTGCCCGTCGACGTCGAGCCCCGATCAGGATTTCAGGCATCACCCTTTATCGATGAGATCACGACCGTCGAGGTCCAGAAGAAGTACAACGTCCCCGCCTTCACACCCAAGTATTCGGGAGTGACTGATCCGACAGAGCACGTCGCGCAATACAAGCAGCTCATGTGAACAATCTCGATCCCACACATGTATCAGGAGGTCTGTATGTACAAGAGCTTCGGTGCGACTCTCACCGGTCCTGCTCTCCAATGGTTAATCAATCTCAAACCCAAGTCCATCGGGTCGTTCGCTGAATTGGTCAACCAATTCTCTCAGCAATTTGCCAGCAGTCGCAAGATGGAGAAGTAGACTAGTGACCTGTATTATGTCGTGCAGAAGACCAATGAGTCTATCCGAAGTTATTTCAATAGATTCAATGCGGAGATGATCAGTATTCGCAATTGCGACGTCAAGACTGCAATCGAAGCTTATAAGCGTGGTCTGGACGATAGCTCAGGTTTGTATACTGATCTAACCAAATATCCTCCGGAGAATTTTGAAGACGTCCGAGCTCGAACCCTAGCGTATATGAGGGTAGAAGACGACGCTGCCTTTCGTCGCAAGCATACCGACGACAAGAGGTTGTTAGGTGTAAAGAAGCCAGAGTTCAAGACGAAAGAGATTTCCAAAATAGAGCCCGCGCGTCATATCTCGAACGTCCGATTCAAGACAAAAGCAGAGGCTAAGACCGCGACCAAATTTCCTTAGTATCCCAAGATATCCTCTTACGGATTCAAATGGTCCACTAAGGATTTGGTCGAAGCTCTGAAGACCGCCCAGGCGACCATTCGATGTCCTAAGAAGTCCGATCAGGACGACGCTAAGAAAGATAAATCTAAGTGCTGCGACTTTCATGTCGACCATGGTCATGCGACGGATGATTGCATAGCTCTCAGAAAGGAGCTAGCGTATCATGTCCCGAAAGGAAATCTCAAAGATATCATCGATGACGTCGTTACTCCAACTAGCGACCATCGACCGTCAACCCCCGAGCATGCAAAGGTTGTCAATTGCATCACCGGCGGTTCAGACGTCTGTGGTCTGACATATTCCGCAGCCAAGCGTCATGCCAGTCAAGCACCTGACGATCGGCCTATTCCGCGTTCTTCAAGGCCCAAAGGAGATTTGGAGTTGGAAGCTATGAAGATCATATTCAACCAAGACGACCTCGGTGATTCGTATCAGAAGCACCACGACGGGTTGATTATTCAACTCACGATTGGTAATTGTTTAACCCGACGAGTCTTGATTGATGGGGGCAGCTCAGCGAATGTCATTTTTCTTAACACCATCAAGGCCATGGGAATCGATTGTTCGGAAATCAACCGACGTTCGACGACCTTGGTTGGTTTCAATGGAGAAGCGACGAGCACATTTGGAGATATTATCTTGCCCGTCTATGCCGGAGAAATCAACAAGCAGACCAAGTTCAACGTCATCGACTGTGCGTCAGCCTATAACATCATCTTAGGTCGACCATGGATCCATGAAATGAAAGTCGTTCCTTCGACATATCATCAGACCCTGAAGTTCCCTACGTCGTGGGGAATCCAGGAGATCAAAAGTGAGCCAAAAGTCGCTCATGATTGCTATAAGACCACTATGAAGCCGCGGAAATAAACCATCTATTGTGGCGATTCACGACGACATTTAGTGTATCGTCCTAAAATCGCCACAAGGGGGCAAGATGGAAGCAATAATCAAGACGTCCCACGTAGTTGGGACACAACGCGTCAGAAAAGGTACGTTTTCTAAACCCTTTTCTATTCTTTCATATGATTTTTCACAACGACGGTTACTAATTAAGCATCGGAGGGTCGTTGGTTAGCCAACGACCAACCTCTGACAATGTTTTATCGCGGAATCGCACGACATAAGTCACGGAGACTGTCGCATGACACCAGCACGATTTCACAAGGTCACACGACATAAACAATCAGGTCTATGACTTGATCATCCTTCTACAGAGACACACGATTCAAATTCATCGCACGACTCAGTCGTGCGATCGCAAAGTCTAACGATCTTATAATCTAAGTTTCTTGACTTAGAAAAATTTCATACTCTGCATGTATGCTTTAGTCGCATGTGCTTATGTTTATATACACGATTTAAAAGTTTTATGGCTTACGTTCCAGTTATTGTGTTGCAATGATGCCTAAAGTCGCATGATTTCTTGGTTATTCTTTACTTAGTAAATCTTACAATTAACATTGTATTTACTCATGAAATATACGAAGTATGAATACAAAAGAAGCCCAAGTTTCAATCAGTGAATAAACCATCATATACATAACTCGACCACCAACGGTCGAATAACAAAGAAATAGAAATATTTTTCTAAAGTTGGGGAGGAACGTCGGTCGCCTCTTTACCCGACACGTCGCCCTGGAAACCCTCCTCCTCCTCGACCTCCTTCTCATCATCTGAGTCGAGCTCTCTCTCTGTCCCGACCTCCTTGAAGAACAGAGCCAACTCGTCTGACACTGAGGCCATAGGATTCTTGCCTAGCAAGTGACTTCGCATGATAGCCGCTCGAACAGTGAGTCGAGCAAAGGAAAAGATGGACTTATTCTCGTCCCTCAACTCCTCTAACTCCTTCTCTAAATCCACGGCTTTGGACTGAGAATCCTCAACCTCTTTCCCCTTCATAACCAGGGATTCCTTCATTCCCTCCAGCTTCTCCCTTTGATTGTGCATCACAGATAGGGACTCCTTGAGACGTGAGTTCATGTCATCCCTTGCATGGTCGAGAGACTCCAGCTCGTTCAAGACATCGTCGAGTTTCACCGATACCGCCTCTTCGCGTTCTAAAGTGGACATTTCCCTTTCTAACGCCGCATCTTCTTTTTCGATGGCAGAAGCCACTAAGCCTTCCACCTTTGTCGATTTAGCATACAACGCCAAAGATGACTGAAACGTCTGAAAACATATGAAAACACATTAGCAAAGAATACGACGTCGACAACAGATAAAAAAACAAAAGTCTTGAAAGACAGACTTACCATGAATGCTAGTCCAACAACATGGGCCTCAGTATCCTCGAGAGAAACTCCGTCAAAACACTCTCTAAAAGAAGGGAACTGATACTTTCCCAAATGAGGGAACAGTTTCGTCCCGTCTAGGACATTATCATCCAAAAAATCCGACGGCAACGTAAAGTTCACCGTCGTTTCAGAGCCCGTTTGCGTGCCCTTGCCCTTGTCGGCGAAAGAAGGGCCTGACGTGGCAAGAGGAGACATCGTCTCCGGTTGTACCTTATCAACAGACCTTGTGTCAGAAACTTCTCGATAGACATGGTCGATAACTTCGCCTTCTCAGGCGAGACGACTTTCGATGAACCACCCGTCCTGGACGATGGTTCACTCAAAACGGACATCCTCGTCCTCTTTGGGAGACCCGACCCAGATGTCGGGACTTCTTTTCTCTTTAAAACCCCCAACCCAGCTGTCGAGGTATCCTTCCCCTTGTCTACCCTCGCCTTGCGAGTTAGCTCAACTTGAGCCATCTTCTCGGCGGCTGCAGGTGTCAACTTTGCCCGAGATTCTCCTGTATGGTAAAAGAAAGAATTAGATGATTGAGAACAAAGATAGATTAGGACGAGAAGAAGCAAAGAGATACTTACCAGTTATCTCTACTTCCTCCTACTCCCTCTCCTCGGTCGCCTCAGAATCCTCTCTCTCGTCTTCTTCTTTCTCCTCTCGACCCATCCTCACTCTGTCGCTCAAGAAAACGGTGTCATCATCCTCGTCTACCAAATGACGCGTGACGTACGACCGGTCTTCAGTGCTAAACTCCAAGAACTTTTCGACCTTAGCCCGGGAAGCATCGTCCGGCTCTACCTTGTCGAAATCAATATCTGCACATAAAAAAGAAGATCAGTCGAAAAAACAACCGAGCAACAGAATAACATAAAACATACGATAAACAATTAAAAGCTCACCCGTCATATTCCAACCCTCCCTAATCCAGCGTCGACACTCGCACGAATACGTATACCTCTTCTTCCACCCACGGTCGTTGACCGCAGTATTTAAAACCAAGGTACGATCACCCTTGTGCCTTGAAAACAAACTATAGCGACGGTACCGATCACTTTTGACCTTATACGCCGTCAGTAGGTCCCTCACATTCATCGGTGGATTCCAGTTTGAGGTAAGTCGTTCGATGATTAGGATAACTCGCCAGAACTGGGGCATCAGTTGCCCCGGTGAAAGATCGAATTCGCACATGAACTCTTTGACCAGAGGAGAATATGGCCAATGAAATCCTATCTTGAACGGATACTCATAAATGACAACGTACCCTTTAGGGCACATTTCTTGTCTAACCTGGCCAGCCCTACTTACGGTGATCCCCATGGGAATCCTCGCTAGACTTCTAAAGTCGTCGAGATCTTCTTCGTTTTTAATAGCGCTTCTAGGCTCAGTCGACATTGCTAAACCTGTTAAATTGATTTGCACTTCTGAAAGACCCCAAATATCCCAATTCCTCCTAGGTTTCCTAGCAATGGATTTGCGACGCATACGCAAACTGAAGGGTCGCACTTTATATGGTCGTTCTAAACCTTGAAAATCCTAACCGAATCGAAAATTCCTACGGGTTCAGGAAAGACTGGACGAAGAAAGGCAAGAAAATCAAGAAAAACATCTGCGCCTAAAAACTCTCTGAAGTCGTAAACATGGAAAGATCCATCATAATCTTTATTTATGCAGTCGATCATGTCAGGTCGAGTCCTTCGATGATCGCCACACGTCCCCGTCTTTTCATATGACTACACGGATCGTCGACACCTGTCAAAGACAGCTGGTAAGCACAATCATGCGTCAGTATGACGTCACAACCTCGTTTCCTCTTCGACTTCTCATTCAGTTAGCATCGAACCAATCCAGTTCCAAGACAACCAAGGTAACTTTCGACACGTGTCACGATCCTGAGCACCCGACAAGCAAAATTTAAAATTCGAATTCGCCATCCTACTTTCAAATTTTGGGGGCAAACTGTTTGGGCAAAAAATCACTAGTCTCGACCACGACCAAGAAAGGTAAGACACATGTTATGAACTATATATTGTATTAAGATAAGGCCCCGACAAAGACCCAAAAAACCTCCGTCGTCCCTCCTAAAAGGTAAGTCGAGAGTTCCTCATGACACTCGACCTCGACGTCGCCTAGCTCACACGACCGTCGCATAAAACCATGCGACCTCGACCGACTAACGCGCTATACGACTGTTATGTTTTATTCAGTGTTTAATGAAGGAATCAACGCCATTAACGGACAACGGCTATAACCGACGAAGTCAGTTATGAACATCTAAACCCGCATTAAAAGATGGCAACCGTTACGACAGCTATCAAAGTCCTTAATGATCCAATTAAAAGTGCCCAAAGACTATAAATTCCAAGCTCAATCCTCAGTTCAAGGGACATCGAATAACACAGAGAGGAATACAGATACAAGGCAGAACATCAGACACAAGCACTTGAACTCCGAAGAACACTTGAAGCACAAAAATCGCTCACAGAAGAATCGCTCTCGACGCACGACATCAACACTCGACACACAGTTTAAACACACGACGCACACTGTTTTACATTAGAAAACACTTGTAACTTTACATTTCGAAGTCTTTCCTTCATTTGTATTGTAATCTCTGTACGATCGACACCTGGAATACCAAGGACATCGCCCCTGTTTGGCGACCATAGTGCAGCGACGACATCCACAGTCGTTCACAGGTTTTTTCCTCGTTGAAGTTTTTCCTGCGTCATCAAATTCTCTGTCTCGTTTATATTTTTGTCTTGGTCGCACGCCTTTGTCGAACGATTCCTTTCTTTAGTTGTTAAAGTCCACATCGACCTTAAGTTGTCCCTTTGGTTTGATTTTTGGCATTAACAAATACCTTCTCAGATTTTTCCTGTTTAAAAGGGGGGGGGGGGGTATTTGCCCCTCGTCATTTATCACCCTATTCCTTTCAGGAACTGATAGGTTTAAATGACGGATCGATACTGAGTTTTTGGGAATTGATGTTAAGGTCTACGTCGACCATGTCTTCGTGCGACCAGGAAAAACAGTCGGCACGTTCCTGCAAGAAAGACATTAGTTTGTTGATAAGGTTAGGGATAGAAAGACAAACCTGTCAAGATCTTATGATCAGGCCTGTTCTGGTTCAGGATGGTCTTATAGCAGTCACGGGCGAATTTTGGCTCACATTTGATTTCTTGGACTCCCCACGGCGAAGGGAACTTCATGGTCTGGTGATACGTCGAGGGAACGACTTTCATTTCTTGAATCCACGGTTGACCTAAGATGATGTTATAGGCCGACGCACAATCGATGACGCTGAACTTGGTCTATTTGTTGACTCCTCCGGCATAGACGGGCAAGGTGATCTCTCCAAAGGTAATCGTCGCGTCTCCATTGAAACCGACCAAGGTTGTCCAGCGTCGGGTGATTTCCGATCGATCGATTCCCATGGCCTTGATGGTATCAAGGAAGATGACGTTCGCTGAACTGCCTCCATCGACCAAGACTCGTCGGGTTAAACAGTTACCAATCGTGAGTTGAATGATCAACCCGTCATGATGCTTGCGATACGAATCACCGAGGTCGTCCTGGTCGAATGAAATCTTCATGGCTTCTTACTCCAGATCTCCTTTAGGTCTTGATGAGCGCGGGATAGGTCGATCGTCAGGTGCCTGGCTGGCGTGACACTTGGCTGCGGAATACGTCAGACCACATATGTCGGAACCACCAGTTATGCAATTGATGACCTTTGAATGTTCGGGGGTCGGCGGTCGATCGTCGTTAACTGGAGTAACGACGTCATCGATGATACTCTTGAGATTGCCTTTCGGGACATGATATGCCAGCTCTTTTTTTAGAGCTATACAATCATCCGTCGGGTGACCGTGGTCGACATGAAAGTCACACCACTTTGACTTGTCCTTCTTACTGTCGTCCTGATCGGACTTCTTCGGCCACCGGATGGTCGTCTGGACGGTCTTCAGGGCCTCAACCAAGCCCTTCGTAGTTCCTTTGAATCTGTAAGAGGATATCTTAGGGTACTGAGGGAACTTGGTAGAGTTTGCGGTTTTGAACTCCGCTTTCGTCTTGAACCGGACGTTCGAGATTTGCCGCACAGGCTCTGACTTGGATGTTGCCTTTATTTTGAATTTTGGCTTCTTAACACCAAGCAACCTCTTGTCGTCGGTGTGCTTACGACGAAAGGCAACATCATCTTCTACTCTCATATAAGCAAGGGTTCTGGCTCGGACGTCTTCGAAGTTTTCCAGGGGATACTTGGTCAGATCGGTGTATAGACTCGAACTGTCGTCTAGACCATGCTTGTAGGCTTCGATTGCGGTCTTGACGTCACAGATATGGACATTGATCATCTCCACATTGAACCTATTGAAATAGCTTCGAATGGATTCATTGGCCTTCTGCACGACATAATACAGGTCGATGGTCTACTTCTCCATCTTGCGACTACTGGCGAATTGCAAGGAGAACTGGTTGACCAACTCACCGAACGACCGGATGTATTTGGGTTTGAGGTTGATCAACCATTGGAGGGCAGGACCTGTGAGGGTCGCCCCGAAACTTTTGTACATACAGACTTCTTGATACATTTTAGGGATCGAGATCATCCACATTAGCTGCTTATACTGCGCGATGTGCTTCGTCGGATCGGTTATCCCCGAATACTTGGGCGTGAAGGCGGGAATATTATACTTCTTTGGGACGTCGACGGTAGTGATCTTATCGATGAAAGGCGATGCCTAATACCCTGAACGAGGCTCGACGTCGACGGGCACGGCTGCCCCTGGTAGTTTAGCGAGCAAAGACAGAACGCGCTCGTTCTGATCTTCTAGCATTTTCAACCACTGGGCGACGGGGTCATTAGGATCGGGATTCGCACCTGCCAACGGATCAACTCCCGAACTGGTGCCATTGCCGTATGACGAGCCATTGGCGTCACCGTTGAAAGGGACAAAATATGGATGCGACCCATTCTGAAACGGCTGAAACCCATTCTGAAATAGCTGAGATCCATTCTGCATGGGTGGCGGCCTTATATACTGTTTGGGTAAAAATCCACCAGCCTCACCACGACCAAGACGTTAAAGACATTTATTACACTTCTCTTGTAACAAAGTTAAATCATCAACACTTTGTCCTTGGACCGAAGCCATAGTCGAAAGTACCTCTCGACACTCGACCGACGTGTGGAAATACACGACCTCGACTGACTAACATGCGACATTTCTGTTATGCTTTCATCGTTTAAAGCAGGTCAAATTTCATTTATGATCAACGGCTATAATCGACGAGGTAAGTTATGAGCATTAAAGTCAGCAAACCGTTACGACAGTTACATGAAGTATTCAACGAATCAATTAAAGCACTCAAAGACTATAAATACAAGGACAAAGCTATCATTTGCGGATCATCTATTACCATCGAATTCCAGAAGCACACTGCGTACTCAAGAACATCCGAAGCAAAGGAATTTCTCTCAAGTGATCGCTCTCGACGCACGACTTACACTTTCGACCAGCAGTTTTAGCACACGACACACTTGTTTTACACTCGATACACTTGTTATTTTTACATTTCAAGTCATTTGTATTGTAATCATTGTACGATCGACACCCGAAACAAAGGATATCGCCCCTGTTTGGCGATCATAGTACAGCGACGACTTCCACAGTCGTCCGCGGGTTTTTTTCTCGTCGAGGTTTTTCCCACGTCACTAAAATTCTCTGTCTCTTTACAATTTTGTGTCCTTGTCGCACGCTTTGTCGTAAGATTCCTTTCTTTAGTTGTTAAGCTCCACAATCAACCTTAAGTTATCCTTCTGGACGATTTTTGGCATTAACAGTTTGGTGCCCACCGTGGGGCCCCATCTAGAGAAAATCTTTGAACTAACAGTTTCTTGTAGTCCCCTCTGTTTTCTGTTCCAGGAAATGGCAGATGATTGAGTCCAAGAACGTATCATCGCCCAGATGCATGAAAAGCTTGAGAATGCACAAGATACCCCTAAGGCAATCGACGATTATCGCTTGGAGGAAGTCATCTTGGATCAGAGCAAACCTAACCAGAAGATCCTTATAGGATCGTCCCTCGATCCATGCCTAAAGGGAAAGTTAATATCTTTCTTGCAGGAACATGCCGATTGTTTTGCATGGTCGCACGAAGACATGGTCGGTATCGATCCTGGTGTCATTTCCCATAAGCTCAATGTCGATCCACCGTTCAAGCCTATTAAGCAAAAGCGCAGGAAATTCGCTCTCGAAAGGAATAAAGTGATAAATGACGAAGTCGACAACCTCCTCAAGACAGGGAAAATTCGGGAGGTAAAATATCCCGACTGACTTGCTAACGTCGTAGTCGTGGAAAAGAAAAATAGCAAATGGAGAGTCTGTATCGACTTCACAGATCTCAACAAAGCCTGCCCTAAAGACCCTTTCCCATTGCCACATATCGACGCCATGGTCGACGCCACAGCGGGTCACGAACTATTGACGTTCATGGATCCTTATTCTGGATACAATCAGATCCTGATGCACGTCGAGGACCAGGAGAAAACTGCATTCATGACAGATCGAGGTATCTAGTGTTATAAGGTTATGCCTTTCGGACTAAAAAATGCAGGCTCTACCTACCAGCGCTTGGTGAACAAGATGTTCAAAGATCACCTCGGCGACACGATGGAGGTTTACATCGACGACATGCTCGTCAAATAAAAGCAAGCAGTGGACCGCGTCGAACATTTGAGGCAGTCATTTGACGTCCTTCGCAAGTATAGCATGAAACTCAACCCAACGAAGTGTTCCTTCGGTGTTAGTGCTGGGAAATTCCTAGGCTACATGGTCACTCGTCGAGGAATTGAGGCCAACCCCGATCAGATCAAAGCCATTGTTGAGATTAAATCTCCGAGAAATTTCAAGGAGGTTCACTGGTCGAGTGGCAGCTCTAAACAGGTTTATCTCTCGATCCTCAGATAGATGTCATTTATTCTACAATGTCCTCAGGAAAAACAGAGGCTTCGACTGGACTGACGATCACGAGCGAGCACTCCAAAAATTAAAAGAGTACATGACGTCGTCTCCTTTGTTGTCGAAACCTCGCGATCATGAGGTCTTACAGCTATATTTGGCCGTTAGTCCAAATGCAGTGAGTGCCGTCCTGACGCGGGAAGAAGAAAAGCAGCAACTGCGGATCTACTATGTAAGTAAATCCCTGTTAGACGCCGAAACCAGGTATTCCTCAATGGAAAAATTACTCTTGTCGCTTGTTACAGCCGCCAAAAAATTACGACATTATTTCGAATCACACCCGATTTATGTCGTTACTAACTATCCTATCAAGTCTGTCTTGAGAAAACCCGAGTTGACAGGTCGATTGGCAAAATGGAGCTTATATCTCAGCAGTTACGACATCGATCTCAAGCCCAGGACAGCGATCAAGTCGCAAGCACTAGCTGATTTTATCGCCGATTTTAGTCTTGAGTTAGGAAAAGAAACTGAGCTTGAAGTATCTACTGTGGCGACTCACGACGACGTACCTTGGACCTTATATGTCGACGAATCATCCAACATCAGAGGACCGGGACTTGGCGTCGTCTTAAAGTCGCCACAGGGGGGCAAGACGGTATATTCAGTCCGATGCGACTTCAAAGCCACCAACAACGAAGCTGAGTACGAAGCCCTGGTCATAGGAATGGATATGGCCCGCGACTCGGGGGCATCCTCGCTGCATGTAAAAAGTGATTCTCTTCTGGTCGTGAACCAGATGAATGGAAAATTTGCAGCCACAGATTCAAAAATGACGTCGTACTTAAAGATAGCAAAAGAAAAGTCGGAGAAATTTAAATCTTTTTCTATTGAACAGATCCCAAGGGATCAGAATACTCTAGCCGACACTTTAGCAAATCTTGGGTCCGCCCTAGTGGAACCAATATTTAACAGTATTCCTCTGGTGCACCTGCCGGCATCGTCCATCGAAAATGACGATGTCGTCCAGGTCGAAGAGCTAGAAGATGATTGGTCGTGCGGCATTCGAAATTTTCTTATGCACGACCAACTTCCAGAAGACAAGATGGAAGCTCCAAAAATCAGATTCAAGGCATCCAGGTATGTCATGATCGAAGATAGGCTCTATCGACAATCGTCGACAGGGTTAAACCTGAGATGTGTCGTCAGTAAGAGTCAAGTTCAAAAGATCCTCCAAGAAATGCACGATGGGGAGTGTGGCAATCACTCTGGAGGTCGCAGTCTGGCCAATCGTATCTCTCGGCAAGGTTACTTTTGGCCGATGCTACGACAAGACGCTATCACGCATGTCCAAAACTGTGATCCCTATCAGCGACATTCAGGTACGTCTCATAAACCATCTGAACCCTTACATTCGACACTGATCCCGTGGCCTTTCATGAGATGGGGTATGGACATTGTCGGCAAGCTACCACCTGCCCGGCAAAAAGTATTCCTCCTCGTACTTACAGATTATTTCTCCAAATGGGTAGATACAGCAGGCTTTTCCCAAGTTCGGGACAAGGAAGTCGTGTCTTTTATCCAGACTAACATTATATGCATGTTTGGGAATCCATCCGAAATTGTCTGTGACAATGGATCTCAATTCATAAGTGACAGGACTCGAAAGTTCTGTGAAGACCGTAGTATCAAGCTGACGTCCTCGACACCCAGATATCCCCAGGAAAATGGACTTGCTGAATCAAGCAATAAGACCATTGTTGCTTCAATCAAAAAGAGACTACAAGCCGCAAAGGGAAAGTGGGTCGAAGAGCTTCCTTCAGTCCTATGGGCAAATCGTACAACGCCTCGTACGTCCATAGGGCAAACTCCCTTCTCCTTGGTTTATGGTTGTGAAGCAGTTCTACCAGTCGAAGTTCAGCTCTCGACATCAAGACATACTTTTGTCGACCACAATCTAGTCGATCTAAGTTATGATCTCGATGCCCTCGAAGAGCTCAGAGAGTCAGCGTTGATCAAAATGGCATCACAAAAATAAGTGGTTGAGCGACACTTCAACAAAGATGTCAACATTAAAATAGGCGACTACGTCCTCCGTCGAGTATTCCAAAACACTCAAGAGCTCAATGCAGGTAAACTTTCCACCAAGTGGGAAGGTCCTTATCGTATCTCAGAAGTCGTTGGTAAAGGTGCCTATCGGCTCCAAACCCTCGACAACCAAGACGTCCCACGTAGCCGGAATGCTACACATTTAAAAAGGTATTTTTTCTAAGTCTTTTTTTTCTTTCATACGATTTTCTCATCGCGACGATTACTAACTTAAGCATCGGAGGGTCGTTGATTAGCCAACGACCAACCTCTGACATCGTTTTAACGCAAGATCGCACGATATTAGTTATTAAGTCTTCTATACGACTTTAAATCTCGTCGCATATGTTCAAGTCTATGACTCGCTCTGTCGCAGGGACGCACGATTCACGAGCGTCTTACGATCTGGTTATACGATCGTAGGGTTTAACATTCATTCGATCTAAGTTCTTAAGACCTAGGGAAATTTGTATGATCTGGATGAACACGCCAATCGCATATGATTATTAATATGATTCAAATGTATGATACATGTCTTGATCATTGTATTACAGTGAATGCCTAAGTCGCATGTTTTCTTCTACGATTGAAATTCACAATTAAACACTTATGATTACTTATAAGGCCTGTAAAACCGGAAGGAATACGATATTTTTCGTAGCTCTCGACGGTCGACTCCCAGTCCAACATCTTCTCTATCTTCGCAAAAGAAGATTGGAATATCTATAAAATACAAAGAAATAAATTAACAAACGTTCGATGAAAAACGCCGAAACGTAAGTTTTAAAACAAAAACTTACTAGGAATGCCAGTCCGGCTATATGCGATCTCGTCTCCTCGATGGAGATCCCTCGAAAACGCTCTTTGAAAGATAGGAGCTGATATTTTCCCAGATACGGGAACAATTTTGTCCCGACAAGGACATTGTCAACTAAGGGGTCCAACGGCAACGTAAAGTTGACCATCTTGACTTCCTTCTCACCCTCTCCCGTCTTAACACCCTTGCCTTTGTCGGCTGACGAAGGGGTCGACGTGGCTAAGGGGGACATCGTCGCCAGTTGCGCAAGATCCACCAATGTCACATCAATCGCAATCGTTGCCTTCACCTTCTCAGGCACAATAACTCTTAAAGAGTTACAAACCTTCGAAGACATCTCCCTTGAAATTATCATCATCATCATCCTCGACTTTGGTGAAACCCAAACGCAGTGATCAGGGTTTTTTCGCCTCTTTATCCTTGCATGCCAATTCAAGTTATGCCACTCTCTTAATAAGAGATGGTTGATACCTTTATCTACGATTCTCCTGAGAACATATAAAAGAGGAACATCACAAGATAAACTTCAGAGTCGGGGCATTAGCTGAATCGATGCTAAACTCAAGCATAAATGTCTTAGCCCAAGGACGAGTAAAAGATATTCCTAGGCATCTAAAAGGACGTCAAAGTTATACCTTATATAGGTGCTCAAAAGCCACGAAAATCTAAGTAAGACAGAGATTCTTGCAAGATTGGAAAATACTGAGCAAAGAGCAACAAAGAATCCCAGAAGAATCTCGCTCTCAAAACTCTCCGAAATCATAAAAGGAAAAGATCCGTCGAAGGTCCCTATTTATATAAAGGATCGTGTCAGAACAAATCCCTCGATGATCGACATGGGTCCTCGTCTTTTCATATGACCCACGGATCGCAGACACCTGGCGAATACAGCTGTTTTTCACGATTATGCGTCAGCGTGACATCACGATTATATCCCCTTTTTGACTTCCCATTCGGTTGGAATTGGACCGATCCAATTCCAAGGCAACTGAAAGGATTTTTTACACGTGTCACTGGCAAAATTTAAAAAACTTTTGAAATTTGAATTTGTCACTCCACTTTTTCAAATTTTGGGGGCAAACTGTTTGGGTAAAAATCCACCAGCCTCGACCACGACCAAGACGTTAAAGACATTTATTACACTTCTCTTGTAACAAAGTTAAATCATCAACACTTTGTCCTTGGACCGAAGCCATAGTCGAAATTTCTTCTCGACACTCGACCGACTTGTGGAAATACACGACCTCGACTGACTAACATGCGACATTTCTGTTATGTTTTCATCGTTTAATGCAGGTCAAATTTCATTTATGATCAACGGCTATAACCGACGAGGTAAGTTATGAGCATTAAATTCAGCAAACCGTTACGACAGTTACATGAAGTATTCAACGAATCAATTAAAGCACTCGAAGACTATAAATACAAGGACAAAGCTATCATTTGCGGATCATCTATCACCATCGAATTCCAGAATCACACTGCGTACTCAAGAACATCCAAAGCAAAGGAATTTCTCTCAAGTGATCGCTCTCGACGCACGACTTACACTTTCGACCAGCAGTTTTAGCACACGACACACTTGTTTTACACTTGATACACTTGTTATTTTTACATTTCAAGTCATTTGTATTGTAATCATTGTACGATCGACACCCGAAACAAAGGATATCGCCCCTGTTTGGCGATCATAGTACAGCGACGACTTCCACAGTCGTCCGCGGGTTTTTTCCTCGTGGAGGTTTTTCCCGCGTCACCAAAATTCTCTGTCTCTTTACAATTTTTTGTCCTTGTCGCACGCTTTGTCGTAAGATTCCTTTCTTTAGTTGTTAAGCTCCACAATCAACCTTAAGTTATCCTTCTGGATGATTTTTGGCATTAACATATACTGAGGAGGAACCGTCCCGAACATGGGATTTGGATTGAACGTCCCCTGCTGTTGGTTTTGCATGAATGGACCTGGTCCTGGATTACGGACGAACGGAGCCGAACCAGGGGTATGGATGAATGGAGCGGATCCTGGATTCTGACCGAACGATCCTTGACCTGGATTCTGGACGAATGGTCTTGGACCGTTCTTCGGTTCGAATGGATTCCTCAGCCGCGCGATTTCCTTAGCTGCTCTTCGACTCTGCTCAGCCATGGCATTGATTTGATTTCGCGCAACTTCTAATTCCTGATACATCTGGGCAATGATATGTTCTGGATTTCCAAGGGCTGCCATTTTCCTGAAACAAAAAACAGAGGAAACTACAAGAAACCGTTAGTAAAACGCACGTTTGTCGAAAATTTTCTCTAGATGGGGTCCCACGGATTGCGCCAAACTGTTAATGCCAAAAATCGTCCAGAAGGATAACTTAAGGTTGATTATGGAACTTAACAACTAAAGAAAAGAATCTTTCGACAAAGCGTGCGACAAAGACAGAAATGTAAATGAGACAGAGATTTTGGTGAGGCGGGAAAACCTCAACGAGGAAAAAACCCGCGGACGACAGGGATGATGTCGTCGCTGCACTATGGTCGCCAAACAGGGGCGATATCCTTATGTTTTGGGTGTCGATCGTACAATGACTACAATACAGATGATAGGAAATACTTTAAAAGTAAAGCAATAAGTGTATCAAATGTAAAAATGAGTATGTCGTGTGTAAAAACAATGGGTCGTGTGTGTAGGTCGTGCGCCGTGAGCGATCCTTTGAGAGAGAATTCTTTGCTTCGAATGTTCTTGAGAGCTTAGTTCTGCTAAGATGTCTGAGATAATGTGTGATGGAGATTGAGTGAGCTCAGATGATCCGCCAATGATGATTGAGCCTTCGCTTTTATAGTCTTCGTATCATTCAATGATCTTCATAAATGCTTCTGGTAACTGTCGTAACGGACGCTGGATTGAATGCTCATAACTGACCTTGTCGGTTATAGCCGTTGGTCATTAATGACGTTGATTCCTGCATTAAAAAATGAAAAAGTAACAGAAATGCCATACGTTAGTCGGTCGAGGTCGCAAGATTCCATACGACGGACGTGTGTACTAGGCAACGTCACGGTCGAGTGTCGTGAGGTGAATATATTTCGATTTTGACTTTGATCAGGGAATAAAGTATTGTGATTTTACTTTATTAAGGATAAGTCTAATAAATGTTTTCCTTACCTTGGTCCTGGTCGAGACTGGTGAATTTTTACCCAAACAGTCTCTCCCTCATTTACTTAGTGCTTAGAAATATATCTTTTATTTTTCTATACCTCCTTCTCTATCTATTTCTTGTGCAAGAACACTTAGTGATTCTCAAGTTTGTTTAGATTAGGTTCTACTTAATTTTATTC
Source organism: Saussurea involucrata (assembly GCA_033807775.1). Classification (NCBI taxonomy): domain Eukaryota; kingdom Viridiplantae; phylum Streptophyta; class Magnoliopsida; order Asterales; family Asteraceae; genus Saussurea; species Saussurea involucrata. The sequence continues at coordinate 62,585,709 of CM066314.1, read as the reverse complement.
CGCAACAAACTGTAAATTGTGTTTGATTTATCAATAAACAATTTAGAAAACCAAAATCTTGTGTTTGTATTCAACCCCCCCCCCCTTCTACAAACTGTTTACTTGTATAACCCCTTCGGGACCAACAAGTGGTATCAGACATATTGTTTAATCTCTATAAATAAGATCTTGCTTATACTAATCTCTCCCTTGCTATTCTCCAAATGGCACAAAACACAAACACAGACTATATTGATAATGGCTCTCTTGCAAAACCTCATCGATTTAGTTGAGATAACTTTAATCTCTAGAAAAATAGAATGATGCTTTTCCTAGAAGGTGTAGATCCCACTACACCTCACTACGTGGAAAATGGACCCTATATCCCCTACATTCTTTCTCCTGTTGTTGCAGCCACTGCTACCACTCCAGCCATTCCTGAAAGACAACTCATCAAAGATGTCTCTCAATGGACTAAAGATGATAAGAAGAAGGTAGCCATTCATACCAAATCCAGATCAATCATATCTATGGCTCTACATGATGAGGTCTATCATTCTGTCATGAATCTCAGATTCTCTAAATCCATGTGGGACACAACCTGTGTTCAATATGAAGGTACATCTGATGTACAAGAGTCCATAAAGATAAATCTGGTAAGACAATATGAAAGCTTCATTTGTGGTAAGAATGAAACTTTATCTGAAGTACACCAACGTTTTATCTGTTTAATTATTGATCTAAAAACTGTTGGTAAGACCTACTTTAACTCTGAGATTCTGACAAAATTCTTGGAATGTCTTCCTGAATGTTGGGACAATTATACCATGTGTCTTAGACTATCTAAGGATCTCAAATATATGACCTTAAGCACTCTTTTTGGCACTATGCTCAATCATGAGCAATCTTGTCAGCTTAAGAAGAATCTTGTAAAAGATTCAAAAAGCACACATGTTACTTTACTTTCCTTAGAGTTGATACCCACTCAGCGATCTTCTGTCACAATCACTGAGATGGAATCTAACTCTGATGATTCATTAGAAACTGATCCTTCAAAACTTTATGAATCCCTGACACTCTTGACAAACTCCTTCAGGAGATTTGCAAGAAAGAGTAACTTCGAAAGAACAAACCTCTCTCTATCACTCACAAGCCTAAATCATCTCCCATTGATAGGGCAACTACCAGTTCCTATAACTGCGAAAAGAAAGGACATTTTGCTAGTGAGTGCAGGTCAAAGAAAGTTTTCAAACCTTCTTCATCATTACAGAACTCTTCTACCTCTAAATCAAGAAATGAAAAATACCTGAAACTCAAAGAAAAATACCAGAAGTTGAAAAACTTCAAGAAGAAAGGTAAAGGTCTAATCGCTGAAGAACACGATTGGACTGAATAATATGAGGAATCAGATTCTGATGAAGAAGATGAGGCTAATCTTTGTCTAATGGCCGATATTCAAGAAGTAAAGGAAGAACCCGATGATATTCTCTCTACATCTTCCACTTCTCAGTTATAACCTCTTCTACTCCAACTATCATTGATGCTGATAGACTTTGCAATATCGATTCACTGACTCGATTTATACGATGCCCTGAATGGCAGGACCCAAGCTGAACAACTTAATCTAGACTTAACTGAACAACTTAATAAATGCCATTTAAAGATCCAAGAATTCTCTAAAATTGAGGAAAGTTTAAACGATAAGGTCTATGTAAATCAAGTGATCAGCATTGAACGCGAACAAGATATCGCTGAGTTGAAAGCTGAGAAAGCAACTGTTGAAAGATGGTGTAAATACTCAGCAAAGATCACTAGGATAATTGGTATCCTCAACAATGGTCTTGGTTTTACTGCTAACACAGAAGAACCAATCATAGATCGTTCCATGCTTAAGTTTGGAATGTTCGTCTCATCCATCTCTGACACATCATCATCTCAGTGCTCTTCTTCTAATACTCCTATCCCTGACGAAAAATCTTCTTTGAGCCTCAAACTCAAAGAGAAAGGAAAAATTGCTTTACAAAATCCTCATAAGGGTACCAAAGTGCCAAAGCTGAAGAAGTCTAAACCTGTTAGGGTAGAATTTATGTTGATTTTAAGTTCAAGGGTTTGAATTGTAATACTTTAAACTTAGTCCATAGTGAACGGGCCGTGGGCTTGTTAACCACGGGCCCGAGGTATATAATGTTGTATTAGCCTAGAAAAATAGGTTAATCATCCTTTTAGCTTTCTAAACTCATTGTAATATTCTCTCTGAAAGCATAATACAGGGATGACCAGTTGAAATCATTCTCTTTCATTGTTTGATATTTTCGATTTCATTATTGTTGCACGTATCTGGATTCTACATCGGTGATCCTTCCACTCCTGTACGTACACGAGGCGCTTCTGCCAACTTCTGCCTATTTTCTGGATTCTTAAGCAAGATCGAGCCGACGAACGTTCGCAAAGCACTCGAAGATCCAGACTGGATCATAGCCATGCAAGAGGAGCTGAATCAATTCGAAGCTCTAAAAGTATGGCGACTGGTTCCATGTCCTACGCACAAGACGGTAATCGGCACCAAATGGATTTTTAAGAATAAGAAGGACGAAGACGGCATCGTTGTTTGCAACAAGGCGCGACTCGTGGCCAAAGGATATCGACAACAAGAGGGGATCGACTATGATGAGACCTATGCTCCGGTCGCTCGCATTGAAGCAATCCGTATGTTTCTCGCTTATGCAGCGCACAAGAACTTCACAGTCTTCCAGATGGATGTGAAGACAGCCTTTCTTTACGGTGATCTCCAAGAAGAAGTTTACGTGTCACAACCCGACGGATTTGTGGATGACTCAAAACCTGACCATGTCTACATCTTGGACAAGGCACTATACGGTCTAAAGCAGGCCCCGCGAGCATGGTACAACACCCTATCAAAGTTCCTGTTAGAATCCAAATTTACACGAGGTACTATTGATTCTACTCTATTTATAAAGAACGAAAAGGGTCACATCATTCTAGTCCACGTATATGTCGATGACATCATATTTGGTTCTACTAATCCATTATATGCAAAGAACTTTGCCAAACTCATGGGAAATTTTTTTAAAATGAGTATGCTGTGTGAGATGAATTTTTTCCTTGGTCTTCAAGTTAAACAACTGTCGACCGGAATCTTCATTAACCAGTCCAAATACATTAGGGATATTCTTCGGAAATTCCAATTGGACCAGTCCTCACCAATGAAAACTCCCATGGCAACCAATACAAAGCTTGACACTGATCCTAACGGAAAGGCTGTCAACGCCAAATTGTATCGGGGAATGATCGGTTCTTTAATGTACCTAACTGCCAGTAGACCAGACATCATGTTCTCGACATTTCTCTGCGCCCGTTATCAGTCCAACCCTAAAGAGTCTCATTACAATGCTGTTAAACGTATTTTTCGTTATTTACGTGGTACTGCTGATCTTGGCCTTTGGTACCCGAAAGAGACAGGTTTTGGACTTTCCGCTTACTCGGATACGGATCACGCGGGATGCATGTTGGACCGCAAGAGCACCTCGGGACACATTCAGTTCTTTGGAGACAGCCTGGTAAGCTGGGCATCTAAGAAACAACAATGCGTGTCAACGTCAACTGCCGAAGCGGAGTATGTGGCCGCCGCAAGCTGCTGTTCCCAAGTAATCTGGATGCGGACACAACTCAAAGACTACGGATTCACCTATGTCAAAGTCCCAATCTACTGTGACTCAAAGAGCGTAATTGTCATATCCAGCAATCCGGTCCAACATACCAAGACGAAGCACATCGACGTTCGGTATCATTTCATTAAGGATCACGTCGAAAGAGGTACAGTCGAGCTCTACTTCGTCAATACAGAACATCAGCTAGCAGACCTCTTTACCAAAGCCTTGGACGAAAAACGCTTTAAAACTCTTGTGTTCAAGCTCGGTATGCTAAATCTGAAGACTTAATCCGACTGTGTACCTTTACAAGTTCCATACCTCTACGAGTAACTGTCCATTCATCATCCGGAGTTAACACTCTTGATGATTGAGCATACACTTCCTCGCACTGGTATTCTACTTGTCTCGGTTACTTAGTTAGATTTAGTCTCTGTATTGTTTAGGTAGATTTCGTCTGTTTCTCTGGTTAACTCTTTCTTCGTGTGTTTCCTTTACTTCATACCATCGTTTGTTTTGATTACTTCATTATCTCTGTGCTTTCATCATTTACCATTATGTTCCGGGGGAGCACACTGCGACATCAAGTAAGTTTACTCATACTTTGAGGGGGAGCGTCACACACACTTTTTTCTTACGTATCAAAAGTTTTTGTGTGTGTGGGCACTCCTAAATTGGTCATCACTTGAGGGGGAGCGACACCGGTATTCTCTCAAAAGCTTAAACTTTTTTGTGTCAGACCCCTCCACTGCACCCTAATACACGATTCGAGGCGGAGCAATGGCATTCCCATGATTAGTTTGAGGGGGAGCGAGAGAAAGGTCTCTTAAAAAGTTCTGTTTTTCTGAAAACTCATGAAAAAGGACTCATCCGGATTCTCTTGTTATCCGGATTCTCTTGTTATCCGGATTCTCTTGTTATCCGGGTCGGGTGTATCTGGGTCGGTCAGGATCCCGGACAACACCCGGGTTATATAAGACACCCGGGCCGCTGCTTCTCCACATCCGGACATTTTAACCTAAAACCCTAAAACCCCACATTTGTTTCTCTCTCGCTCGGACTCTGATCTCTCTCTCGATTCACTGTGTTTTCAGCCTCGTCATTCAGGTATGTTGCTCGCGATTACATGATAGTTAAATATATGCACCTCTCACACACATAGCACCACAAATCGAACCCTGAGTGGGTCGATTTCTCAGTCCCGAAATCGTTAATGGGTTTTTTCGACGGATTCGCATCAATGGCTGCGATTCATGAGTTGCCCCCACTCCCATGAGCCCCTAGTTGCTCCTGAGCATCCATTCCGCAACTTCACACTAGCTTGGGATCCCCTGGTGATCTTTGTGGACAAATCCGTCCTCGTCCGGACACATTCATTGTATCCGGACACGTTCAACTCAATGCGGTTTTAACCGGGCACCTTCAAATGTCATGCATATCCATCCGGACAACATCAAACTCCCGGAAACCTAGTTGTCCGGAAACCTTAGGGTTCCTGTAAGTTCAACTATCGGATAGTGTGATGTCCGGACTCCCATCTTATCCGGTAAACTCGCATATCAGGGAACCTTTGTCCGGATAATCCTTTTGTATCCGGACACTTGCATATGCTTATCCGGACAACCCTGTTATCCGGACTCTTTGAGTTGTCCGGACACCGTGTTTTTTTTTATCCGGATTCCTCTACTGTTGTGTCCATTTTGTACCTGTTTTCTCCCTAGCAGTCCTCAATTTGTCTCAGATTGAGCCATTCAACGCAAAGGTACGCACCGACACTTGTTCTTCTGGTTAAGTTCCTAACTGTGTGCCATTTTGACAGATTTATACATGGCGGAACAACAAAATCCGGAAGACCAAATTCCTCAGGAGGAGGAAATCATCGACGAAGTAGCAGATGCTGCCTTGGTTGATCCTGACCATGGCATCGAGTTGGAGGCCAACAATCATTACTTGGACCCGGCGCTGTTCAGACCTAACCCGCAACATCAGGTCATTCTAGACATTCTGATGCACCATCCCATACGCGAGGCACTCACTCGCACCGCCGACGTTCCTTTGATCTACGTTCTACAAGTCTGGCTGACGGCACAAGTCCGTACGATTGGCAATACACAGACCATCACGGCGCAGATTGACAACCACCCATTTACTCTGACGCCCGACTCCTTTCGCAGACTACTGTCTCTACCGGAAGCCACTGCCAACAAACATGAACGGTACGATCCTGCCGTTAACGATGCCACACTATGCGCACAAATGCGTGCTCTTGGTTACAACTCCGACCTTCAACGACCCTCAGTCTTCAATCGCAAGTTCCTGGCGCCAATTTGGTACACGCTCTTCACCATACTCAACCGCTGCCTATCCGCCCGATGGAAAGGTATTGATCAATGTACCGGCGACTTTCTGCGACTTGTTCACACCGTGTGCTACCACCGCCATGTCGACTTCACCATGATAATCTGGCGTGAACTTGTGACCACTATTCGACACATCGACGGAACCAAACAGAAGAAGTTCCTCCCATACCCTCGTTTCCTATCGCTTGCCGTTCGTCAGCACATGGATGCGAATCCATCCATTCCAAGACGTATTACATATCCGGTATGCCCCATCAGACACCTCCAATTCATGGTGATCCGCAACCCATCCGATGCGGTCGCCTCGCCCATTCCTGCCGCCCTACTAGCCATCGCCGATCCCGCTGCACCAGGGGTAGTTGCTTATAGGGGAGAGTTAGTAATTCCCATGGTCCAGCCAGAGTCGGAGGGACCTGCCCAGGGAAATAGGCCTGAGGGACGTGAGGGTCCTAGGACGAGAGGAGGAAGGGCCCGACAAGCAGGTGCTGTCGGGCGGGGAACATTAGATGTAAGAGGAAGGGGACCGAGAGTAGGTGGTGCAGCGGAATCGCAACCCGGTTCCAGCTCAGCCCAGGCCGGTCCATCCTCTAGACCGCGCCTACATCACTCAACCGAGCCATATATCACCGAACCCCCCTCTCCCAGTACACAAGTTGAAGACGTGGAATCTGACTCCACGGACTCCGATACCGACCGCAACACACGCCTGAGACAAATACCTCACGGTATCGGACCCAACCCTGATTTTACCGTTGGCATCCCACTTGAATCACCTCCACATACTGGAACCGGACCTTTTACTAGGATATCTGAGGGAGAAAACGTAGAGGAGTTAGGTCATGCGAGACGGAGAGAACTGCGTTCAAAGTTGAACCAGGAAAGAACGAGCCGTAAAGATAAAGAGGCCAATGAGCGACCCCAGCCGAGTGAAATCCAGGTCACCACATCTACTATCCCGTCTCATCCGTTGGGACGGGGTATTGAAACAGACTCCGTGGACCTAGCGGAGCAATTGCACGACCCCCATAGCCACTCATCCGTCTCTCAAAAGACGGGTGTTTCAGTCTTTCACGGGGATTCAGCACAACTTCCACCGGACCCTCATTCGGAGGGTCACGGTGTTGAAATAAGAGACCAGCAGCCCCCGGTCTCGACTTCTTTGTATGCACCATCGAGTCTAGAGCCTATTGTTACTGAACATTCTTAGCCTAGGACACTTGATGCGGAACAACACCAAGTCGCGGCTCTTAGTGACCCGACCGGAACGTCTATAGGGTCTCCGACTTCCGGAACACGAGGATTGGACGGAAATCCTACCACAGTTAATATCACGCCAGCTGTGAACGTAGGTGGCTCTGCCTCTAAGGTAGATGCCTCAACGGGTACTCTAAGTGAGCCCGGCGATATTTTACCCGACTTTGTGTCAAAAGGGTCTCTGGACAGCACCCTTGAGGCTGTCCGACGGGTTAGGGAGCAACAAATGCAGGAACATGTAGCCGCTGAACTTGCCAAAGCGATGCGTGCTATCAAAGAAAAGGGCCCCCTCGTCGACACTGAAACCGCCTCTGTGCCTCCACCGACTCCACTGCAACCTACTTTCTCGGTGGACACCCTGAAGACGATGCTCTTAGCCCAACTGCTCCAGGAATCCGACACAACCGCATCTACCGAAGCAGACCTGATCTCAGTTCTTCGATCCCAGGTCACTGCTCCATCTTCGTCCATCACCTCACGCCTTGACGCCATTGACTCGTCCCTCAACGACTACAACAAAGCGCTTGCTACACTGTCTGAGAGGGTCTGCTCACTAGAAGACACTTGTAAGAGTCAAGTCGGCGGTCTCAAACGCAAGCACGATGACCAGGATAATCCTGATCACCGTGAGGGGGAGAAGCGTCTACGCCAAGCCGAGACCGTCCAGATCGTGACTGCCGAAACTACAACAGTGGTTCAACAGGAACCCCCAACTGCGGCAACTTCAACAGAAACACCCGAAGCCGAGTTGCCATTAGCACAGATGGTCATCGACATGGATATTTCAGATGACGAAGCCCCAACGGTTGAAAAGCCCGAGGGTACAACACAGGAATTGGTCGCACAAGAACCATCAGACATGCCAATGCTCACCATGATTGATCCAACATGTGAAACCAACCCGGAAACCGAAGACGCATGGTACGAAAAAGCTGCCAGAGCCGTAAACTTCGAGGTAAACTTGGTGTTTCCCACTGATGAAGACGACAACGTTGATTACGACCAGTTTCTGCTTCAGAATTTCTATGGTACGACTCCCGTTCACTCGACTCAACCCGCTACGACTACAGATCAACCCGAAAGCTCAAATGCAGAAATCCCGACATCTCCTCAGCAAACGACAGTTCCTGATCTTCCTCCCCCTCCTCAGCAACAAAATCGTTGGGAGAAGATCAAGGTCCTCATTCCTCATCTGGAGGAATCTCCGAAGAAGCTGTTTGTTCACCGAATTCGCCCGATCGAGCCGACCTTCTATCTTGGCATCTACAGTCCTGATCCAGCACGCCAACTCCGATACGTAGAAGCCATGAAGCGGTGTCTCCCGAGAGACCAGGTACGAACTAAGCATAAAATTTCAGAAGTGCTAAAGATTCAGTCAAACAAAATTATGAAGATCGTCTTTCCCGTATTCACTGTTCGACGTGAAGACGGAAAAGAATGGATTTTTTCTGAAGCTGACTTTAAGCATCTTCATCCGTTCGACCTCCTGGTTATTCTGAGAGACCTTCGCACCAGAACCATCCGACCGCTTGTTGTAACAAAGGCGCTCGAAGCGGTTCGTCGATTCCTCGTCCGTTCTATTATGATCTCTTATCTTACGGACTTTCAAATGGCAATCGAGAACCGAGCGAAGAAGGTAAATCTGCTCAAACCGAATCTGAAAGCTCCTGAACTGTCGATGTATCCCGAGAATGCAATGCTGCTTCAACCGGAATTTGGGATCATTTTCCTCAACGCTCAGAAAGAAAAGAAGTTTATGAGGTTCAGTCAGGTAGATCGATTTTGCGACGGCACACTGCTCAAAGTTCAAGACGCTCTTCGGAAGATCATCAAGCACGAATCCGAAAATCCAAAGGTATCCTATGTACCCAATCTGAATGAAAGAACTGCTCAGACTGCTTTGGATATGGTTGTAGAACGTCTCGACTACCGCCGCACCATCAGATTCTTTGAGGTTCACTTCGCGTTGCGCAAACGATACGTATTCAACTGGCAAGAGATAGAGCGCGAACTCGAACTTCAAATCAAAGGGGGAGATTGTTAGGGTAGAATTTATGTTGATTTTAAGTTCAAGGGTTTGAATTGTAATACTTTAAACTTAGTCCATAGTGAACGGGTCGTGGGCTTGTTAACCACGGGCCCGAGGTATATAATGTTGTATTAGCCTAGAAAAATAGGTTAATCATCCTTTTAGCTTTCTAAACTCATTGTAATATTCTCTCTAAAAGCATAATACAGGGATGACCAGTTGAAATCATTCTCTTTTATTGTTTGATATTTTCTATTTCATTATTGTTGCACGGATCTGGATTCTACAAAACCTTCAGCTACTCAACCTTCAATCTCAAAAGTTAAGATCCCTGAACATGTTTAACGATCAACCCCAAAAATAAAGGTTGATGTGATAGCTAACAAATCTGAAGAACCCAAGGTTCCTCCGATATCTGATGTTAAAGGCATTCTTGGTACAGACCCTGCTCATTTAAAATGATCAAATGCTCATGCATATGGTCCTAAAGCTATTTTCAACAATAGGAAATGCTATCACTGTGGACTTACTGATCATATTGTTAGTAAGTGCCCCACACCCACCAAAGTTGAGAAATCATCTAAGGTGAAGATGACTGACTCCAAGGCAAAGAAACAAACTCTCACTCTTCTTCAGTCGATTCATGTACCGAATCGTATCTCTTGGAGAGAGGCGCATACGCTCTCCCTTTGACTCAGGGGGCCTTCCACCACTTCGAATGATGCGGACGGATCACCCTAGGTGAAAATTAGGCCAAGGTTAAGAAAGTAACCAAAGTGAAGGTTACCACTGACGTTGAATCATCAGATGCTGTGAAGACTGCTGATCCTTCCACTTCTTCTTCCACTGACAAATATGAACCCATTGTAAAGTGGCTACCAATTTCAAATTAGTCTTTCTTTTGTTTGCAGGTCTCGAAGGGTATCTGGTATCTTGATAGTAGATGCTCTCGACACATGACTGGAGAAAAGAACCTATTCACTGAATTCAAGGAAGAGAAATGTCCCTCAATGACCTTTGGTGGAAATGGAAAAGGCTATACCTGAGGGTTTGGTGTACTTTCAAATGGTACAACCACCTTTAGAAGAGTCACTTACATAGAAAGACTGAAGCGCAATCTTCTAAGCATCAATCAACTATATGATAAAGACTACAAAGTATGCTTTACTAAGGAAGAATGTTTTGTCTCTGACAAGAAGGAAAAGGTTGCTCTCAGCAGTTATCGTTTGGAAAATGTTTATGTAATAAACATGGACTCAACAACCACTAAGAACATTTGCTTTTTATCTAAAGCCTCATCAGATGTAAACTGGATATGGCATAAGAGGCTCTCTCATATAAACTTCAAAACTTTGAACCCCCTCTCCTCAAAAGAACTTGTCACTGGCTTGCCGCAACACTCATACGCTAAGGAATCCTTCTGCACAGTGTGTGAAAAAGGAAAACAAACTAAAGCTAGTTTCAAGTCCAAGCAAGTGTCATCAGTGACAAACCCTCTTCAACTCCTCCATGTGGATTTATTTGGATTGCTGGAAAGAAATACACTGTCGTCATAGTAGATGAATTTTGTCGCTATACCTAGGTAATGTTTCTCCATGCTAAGAGTTACACCCCAAATGAACTCATCTCTTTTGTTAGGAAAATGGAAGTCCTGAACTATATGATTGTTTGCTCAATCAGAATTTATCATGGGACTGAATTCAAAAATAGTTCTCTTGATAACTTCTTTGAGAGCAAGGGAATTTCTCACAATTTCTTAGCGGTGAGAACACCTAAGCAAAATGGAGTTGCTGAAAGAAGAAACAGAACCATCATCCAAGCTGCTCGATCTATGCTCAGCGATTCTCATCTTCCAACTCAATTCTAGGCAGAAGCTGTCAACACTGCTTGTTTTACTCAAAATAGGTCGTTGATCCTCAAAAGATTCAACAAAACTGCCTATGAACTTTTCGATAGAGAAAGACATCTATCAGATTTCTTTATATCTTTGGTTGTCAGTGCTTCATCTTAAACAACATATATTCACTTGGAAAGTTCGATCCCAAAGATGACGATGGGATATTTCTGGGATACTCTTCAGTGTCCAAAGCCTTCAGAGTCTTCAACAAGAGAAGACAAACCGTTGAAGAACTATTCATGTCATCTTTGATGAATCCCGTTCAACAAATTCAAAACCAAATGCTGAAAACGAAGACTTGAATCAGTGGATGTTTTCTCATTATGGGGAACCAAAAGCTAACTTCAACCCTGATACTCAGGTCAACAACCCAATCGTTGATGATGACCCAATCATCATTCCTAACATGCAAACAAGTGAAGTTGAATTCTCTTCTTGGGTCATAGCTATTCCCATAAACACTTTGCCTCCTTTTGAACCCTCAACCCTTGAAAATCCATCCACTTCTAATCAACAATCAATAAATGACATATCATCTGAACCTCAACAACTCTTTCCAGGTATACCTGACACTATCGCTGCCGAAGCCTCTTCTTCAGCACCTCCATAAATCCGTTCTAGGCTGGAGATTCAAGCTCCTGCTCAGCGATGGATGTTGAATCATCCACTCGGTCAAATTCTAGGTGATCCAAACGCAGGTATTTAGACTCGACGAAGTTCAGGTAATATATGTTTATTTGTTAACTTTATTTCGCTGATTGAACCAAATAAAACTGACGATGCCCTCAGAGATCCACACTGGGTCAGTGCTATGCAAGAAGAGCTGACTGAATTTGAAAGAAACAAAGTTTGGAATCTTGTTCTCAGAACACGTAACAAAACTGTCATAGGCACCAAGTGGGTATATCAAAACAAGTTGGATGAATTTGGAACTGTAACCCACAACAAAGCTCGACTAGTTTCTCAGGGATACAGACAAGAGGAAGGCATAGACTATGATGAAACCTTTTCCCCAGTGGAAAGACTCGAAGCAATTCGACTTTTTCTAGCCTATGCAGTTCACAAAGACTTCAAAGTTCATTAAATGGATGTCAAGTCAACATTCCTTAATGGAAAGCTGAATGAAGAAGTTTATATTGAACAACCCCCAGGATTCGCTGATCCTAAGCATCCAGAATATGTCTATAAGCTGGATAAGGCCCTTTATGGTTTAAAACAAGCACTCATGCATGGTATGACACTTTATCTTCCTTTCTTATAGCTGAAAATTTTGAACGTGCTAAAATCGTTAACAATTTATTTTTCAAAAAAGTTAAAGGTCATATTATTATTGTTCAAATATATGTCGATGATATTATATTTGGTTCTACTAACCCATCTCTGTGTACTCGATTCGCTGAACGAATGAAAAATGAATATAAGATGAGTATGATGGATGAACTAACATACTTCCTTGGACTTCAAATCAAGCAAAGCGATAAATAAACTTTTATCCACCAAGGTAAGTATGTTAAAGATATGCTGAAGAAATTCGATCTTACTCAAAGTCCAGCTATTAAAACTCCTATGGCACATTCGCTGACACTTAACAAAGATCTCTCTGGAAAACCTGTTAATGTCACTGCCTATAGAGGAATGATCGGCACTCTTCTCTATCTTATAGCGAGTCGTCCTGATATCATGTATTCTACTTGTCTTTGTGTACGATATCAATCTAAACCCAAAGAATCACATATGATCGCTGTGAATCGAATCTTCGGATATCTGAAGGGTACACCCAACCTAGGTCTTTGGAATCCCAAAGACTCGGGGTTCGGTCTAACTGCCTATTCAGATAGTGATTTTGCAGGTTGCAAACTGGTTAGAAAAAGCACCACAAGAGGCTGTCAGCTCTTGGGTGGGAAGCTGGTGAGTTGGACTAATAAAAAGCAAAACGCAGTGTCCACCTCAACCGCTGAAGCTGAGTATGTAGCCGCTGGTAGTTGTTGTGCTCAGGTCTTATAGATGAGAAATCATGTATTATACTATGACCTTCAGCTATCAAAGATCCCTATCTATTGCGACAACACAAGTGCCATTGCTATAGCAAACAACCCAGTGCTACATCCAAAGACTAAACACATCGAAATTGGATATCATTTTATCAGAGATCATGTGATGAATGGAGACATAGAACTTCATTTTATTCCAACTGACTATCAGTTAGATGATCTATTTACCAAACCTCTTGATGGGACAAGATTTAACTTTCTCATTAGCGAGCTTGGAATGCTAAACCTTGAAGAGTAATTCTTCAGCGTTTAAGCATTATGTCAGTAATCAGGTTCTATCTCTTCTATTCATCTTATAATCTCTTATTAAATGTTCTCTGATACTAAGGTATGTTCTCTATCCTACATCACTAAAGTTCTCTTCAGTAAGATGTATGTTGGTCCCGAAGGGTTATACAAGTATTAGTTTGTAGAAGGGGGGTTGAATACAAACACACAAGAATTATATCTTTCTAAATTGTTTATTGATAAATCAAACAATTTACAGTTTGTTGCGGAATAAAACTAAGTAGAAGAGCTAATCTAAACAAACTTGAGAATCACAAAGGTTTCTTGCACTAAGAAATAGAGAGAAAAGAAGAAAGAAAATTAAGGATAATTTTCTTAAGGCACTAAGAAATTCAGGGATGACCACTTTCAAACTGAAGGTGCATTCCTCCTATTTATACTACACGCATTTAATGCATGTCAGGAGGACTTTACACGTGTCAACATTTGGTTGGGCACATGTTTCTGACTTTTGCAAACATACTTTGGGTCGCATGGTGAACAGTGTAGTGGCAGAGTGGTTTGTACGATTCTGGACAAAGGTATGTCCTTCTGAAAAATCGTACAAAAGTGTGTAAGAGGATAAGACAAACATTTCTTGTAGAGCATGCGCTGAGTTGATCTTCCATCAGGGAGATCTGATGTAAGTCAGCTATCACAGAAGCATTCTTCAAGAAACATCGCGTGATTTTACTTTGAATTATTTCCACTTCCTCAGCGGCAGCAGCAATGTTCTCAGCGGTAGGAATATCAGCAGATGCCATTTTCTGTATTATCAGTTCAACCAAAGATATTAACAAATAAGAATTATCTTAATGTGGAAAGAATTTCCAATAAGATGGTTCGAATTTTGTCCACTTCATTTAGACAAAAATGTCTTAATGAAGATTAGGGTTTTTCTTGATTTTGAAAAAGAAATGCAAACCCATTAAAAGTCTTGTTTTTCAGTTTCTGGAAACGAATATATGAAGAACAAGTTTAAGATTTTGCGTATAAACTTGAAGAACAACCATGAAAGGTTGTGTTCATAAAACCACGAAAGAAATGATTTCATTTTAAGAAGTTCTTTTGTTTGATCTTTTTATAACAATGAGAAGATCATTAACAAGTTATAACAATAGGTAAATAATAAGAACATATTAACCTTTGATGTTGATGAAGAAGAAGATGAACAGTTGTTCTGGAAAAACTAGAGAGCAAAATGCAACAGTAAATCTTTCTTTGCTTGGAGGAGAAGTTGTTCGCGTAAAAGGAAAATATAAACCAAGAATTTGTTTATATAGAGAGATTAGAGAGAGAAAATCTTGAGCGGGAAAAGATTTTCATCATGACACGGACACGTGTTTGCATTTGATTGGAAGAAGAATGAAACGTGCAAACGTGTGTCAGAAAAAGAACGTGTCGGGGTTTATCCGTTGCAATGACGTCACAACTGTCCTTTCATATTCTTTTAGGATATCTCTGAGGTTTTGAAAAACTCAGGGACACTTTTGAAAACATGAAGCACTAAATAGAAATATCAGTGATGGTTTTAGAAATTTCAAAATATCGCTGATTAAGAAAGAGATTCAGCGATGCAATTGTTTTGAAATCTTGCATTCACATGTGATTGTCAGAGAGAGAAAAAACATACCTTGATATCAGCGAATCAAGTTTATTCAGAGAGAAGATGATGGAATAGGTTATACATGTTGATTTTATCCTGAGCTATAAAAGATGTATAATCGTATCGCTGATCAAATGTGAACCGCTGAAGATTTTACTCTTCAAAGTTCAGCATTCCAAGCTCGCTGATGAGAAAGTTGAATCTTGTCTCATCAAGAGGTTTGGTGAACAAATCAGCTAACTGATAATTAGTTGGGATAAAATGAAGTTCTATATCACCATTCATCACATGATCTCTGATAAAATTATATCTGATTTCGATGTGTTTCGTTTTTGAATGTAGCACTGGATTGTTGGCTATAGCGATGGCACTTGTGCTGTCGCAATAGATTGGAATTTTTTAGAACTGAAGGTCATAGTCTAGTAGTTGATTTCTCATCCACATGACCTAAGAACAACAGCTTCCAGCGGCTACATATTCAGCTTCAGCTGTGGAGGTGGACACTGAGTTTTGCTTTTTACTTGTCCAACTCACCAGCTTTCCACCCAGGAGCTGACATCCTCCTGTGGTGCTTTTCCTATCCATTTTGCAACCTACAAAATCACTATCTGAATAGGCGATTAGATCGAATCCTGAGTCTTTGGGATACCAAAGACCTAGATTCGCAGAACCCTTAAGGTATCGAAAGATTTGCTTTACAGCGATCATATGAGATTCCTTAGGTTCAGCTTGTGTTGGTCCCGAAAGGCCTATACAAGTTTGTAGAAGGGGGGTTGAATACAAACACCCAGATTTTACTTTTCTAAATTGTTTATTGATAAATCATTAACAATTTACAGCTTGTTGCAGAGACAAGATTAAGGATAAACCTAAATCTAAACAAGTTGGAACACTAAGGTTTCTTGCACTAAGAAAGATAAGAAAATTACTAATAATAACCTATCTTGAGATAAGAGATATGAACTTGTCCAGAGTTAGCAAGTTACTTCAAAAGAAGTGAGTTCATCTCTTTATATACTGCATGCATTTAATGCAAGTCAGTATATACTTTACACGTGTCATCAGCTGGTTGGTTGCATGTCATTGACCTTGGTTGACAACCTTAGTAGCCGTAAGGATGAACAGTGTAGTATCAGAGTTGTTGTACGATTTCAGATATTCGGAGGTTCTTTTCTGACATTTCGTACGGAGGCGTGCAAGGGTGGTTAAGACAAAAGTACTTTGTACGGAGGACTTCATGATCAGCTTTCGTTGATTCAGCGATTATCATTTACTATTCAGCAGATGATAAAGTTCAGCGATAGCTGAAGTCTTGTACTTGATACTTCACGTTGAGTGGACAAATCTGAGACTTCGCTGATCCGCATCAGTTCATTAGGAGACTTGTCGCTAGTTCTTGAGATTGATCTTCGACTTCAGCGTAGAACCTTTGTTGATGTGAAACTTGTCTTCAGGGATCATAGGTAAACAACTAACTTATCAGCGATCATCATAATGACTGAACAGACTCAGCGCATTAATGATGAACAGTGTTCGCTGAATGTTTAATCTAAAAAGCGAGAGTTCCTATCAGCGGTACTGGAAGATCTTAGTACTTATCAGCGATAGTGAAACTCTGATACATATTGTTTACTTACAATTTTCACTAAGTATTTAAGAGAGGGTCATTATCAAATCACTGAGGGTTTTGATCAACAATCTCCCCCTATTTGATTATGACATAGCAACAAAGAAAATTGCTATTTAATGAAAACATAAGGATAAAAAGAACTCATAAAATATTTGTCCCTTTTACTGTTTTCTGGGATCTTTTCAGTACTGATGGAGTAAAGTACGTTCGCTGAAATCTTTCTTTAAAATATTGAATCAGGTTACAATGAAGAACAGAAAGATTACAAGTACAAGCGAAATAATTTACAAGTACAGAAGGATAACTGATACAATAGAGAAAAAGGAGATTATATCAGTTTTCAAAAGGTTCTTCCTTAATGAGAAGTTCATCAAGGGTCTTGTCAGTGGGGATCATCCAGCCAGGGACATTTACTCCTTGATTTTTTAACTTCAGAGTAGCTTCAAAAATCAAGGGCTTCAGGTGTCTAGCTTTGACGTCGTGTCTGACTTCACACCAGTGTACGAGATCTCTGAGTTGTTCGATTGGAGCGATGTGGAGCTCAGAGACACGTTGAAAGTGAGGATTTCCATCATAGTCTAAAAAGAATATACCATATGGATCACTTACCACTGTGCCAGGGATGAAGGTTTCTCCAGGTGGTAGGGAGGTGTCAAGCATTGAAAGATCAGCATCAGGGCCAAGAACTTCAGCATGAGAGAAACCAATACCTGTTTCATTTCGAATGATTGGACCTGAATCAGTAACTTTCTTCTTCTTAGCAGAGGCTTTCTTCGGTTGAGGAAGAGTAGGAGGGATATCCACAGCAAATGAAAGCAAGTCGATCTGTTTGTTTAAGATCATCTCAACATGGCTTTTGAATTTTGAGCGTGATCCCTGAATGGCTAATTTTGTTTCTTACCATTCAGAGAGACCAAACTTTTCTAATGAAGCAGCATAGAAGGTTTGCTTGGTTTTTTCATCTCTGTAGATATCCACTTCAACAACAGGAACATCAACGAACATTTTTCCTCTGATGTTGGCTTTGATTATCTTGGATGGTCTTGATCGATAGGTCAGCATTTGATTAGCCCATTCCAAGGTTGTATCAGAGACCTTTGTCTTTTCTCTAACGATCTCTTGAGCATCATCCCAGAGCTGACGTTGAACATCAATGGGAACTCTTTTCAGCTTGGGGTCTTTGATTGATCGTTGAGTAAGCTTGATGGCGTATTTTCTGTCTCTCTCTTCAGCTTCCTTTCTTTCAGCGATGAGGCGTTCAGCTCTGAGGTGTTCCTTGTATTCAGCTTTTGAAATTCTGAACTTAGGAGGAACTGAAGGCAGTTGATCACGCCTTAGAATGAATCGCTGATCCTCGAATCGCTTTATTATTTCTTCTCTTCTCTTTTGATCCTCTTCACTCAGCTTTTGAGGAGCTGAGGAAGGTCTGTTTCTGTGCGAGAGGGGTTGTTCTTCTGGTTCATCAGTCTCAGAGATTAAATCCAAGACTGGGATTATGTCTTCAGCGGCATCTGGAATTATTGGTGAAGTCGCAGTTGTGGAGCCTTCAGCGATATCCTCAAACAGGGGAGAGGACTAGCTGAAACGCAACGATCTTACTAATAAGAACTGGGTAGAAGAACATGGGTAGAAAAGATAGAAAAAGAATGTGGATGTGTAGAGAGGTTTGTGGAGTAGAGAACTGATTGTGTATAGAGATGTTCAGGGAAGGAATATAAGTAAAGTTTAGTGTACCTGACAAACCGGCTTTTCAAGCAAGATCGCCAGATTTTCAAATTCAGCGAGGCCTTTGCCTTTGCTTTTCTCAGCGCCAGAGGCTGAGGGATTTGTCTTTGTCTTCTCCCCTGAGGGTTCTTTTATTGAGATTCCCTTAAGAGCTTTGATCCTTGGGGCAGGTTTGACGATAAAGAAATCATCATCATCTTCATCATCATCATCATCATCCTTTCTTGGAGAGAAGGATGGTTCATCTTCAGGGATGTCGATGTCTTCATCTTCTTCTGCTTCGGATTCCTCAGCATCTTCTTCGAGTTGCTCCCCCTCAGATACAGAGGCGAGCTTCTCGGTTCCCTCAGGGTTTTCATCTCCCTGAGGTCCAGCGGTTAGATCTTCATTCTTCTCTCCCCTGATAGATTCATCATGGGAAAGGTCTTCAGCACTTTTGTTTAGATCTTCAGCGCTCTTCTCCCTGGTATGTTCAGCGCTCTTCTCCCCCTCTTTCTCATGATGACTGGGGGAGGAATGGGTAGACTCAGCGTTGGTGTTATCTCTGTCTTCTGGGCCAGAGATTTTCACACAACCTTCAAGCTTTGCTATTCTGTCTTCTAGGCCAGAAATAGCAGGCGTGATTTTCTTCAGCTCTGTGCGATCCGCCGCTGTGAAAGATTCCAAAATAGGGGCAGGAGCAGGAGCTGGAGTTCTTGCCTTGTTGAGCAGCTCTTCGATCATTGTTTTCATAGAACTAACGTCGGTCTTTACAGAGCCTAAGTCAGTCTTGACCGCTGACATATCACCCTCGAGTGTTCCAACCGATGTCTTCAGCGTTGTTACTTCGCTGGACACGGTCGAAACTGAGATTTTGAGGCTGGTGTAGTCAGTGTAGATGTCAGAGAGAACCTTGGCAAAATCGGCGAGAGTCTTATCAAGTCCCTTGATGTCTTCAGTGGAAGCTTTCTTCTCCACCACCGTTGTCAGCTTTGTCAAATTTTCTCCAGCGTTTGTTACAGCTGTAGAATTGTTGGAGAGTGTGGTGGTGAGACTGGTCAGCTTTGTTTCCACAGACTTCAGAGACTCGTTGATGTCTCCCAAATTAGGACCTGTAACACATAAGTACTTGTGAACAAAGGAAAGCTCAGAAGTTTCAGGTTTAGTTACAGTGTATATGGGTTGATTTGTACCTGCAGGAGGATTGGCGAAATCGTCAAAGTTGCGGACTCCTGAATAATGTTCCATATCCTCTTCGAAAGTTCGGTGAGGAATAGTGATCTCTGCAGGTCCTGTCTTCATCATTTGATGAGAAGCGTCAGCGGTAGCTTCTGGAATGATGGCATCTCCAGTGTTAGCTGGAGGAGTGTCCAAAGAAGTGGAGGGAGGAGCGAAGGATAAGATTGGGATTCGGGTACTGAGTTCAGCGTTGGAATCGCTGACAATCACTTCATCAGTCTTTTGAGAGACTGAGGGAGGTTGGGTAGTTTCCAAGTTTCTAACCTCAGCGTTTAGAGACGCTGAAGTCTGGATTGGAGGGATGGCTTGAACGGGTGTGGCAGAGCGTACCACGGAACTTTCCTTCAGCTCTTCAGAATGAGCTGAGGGGTCTTCAGCATGGAATTGCTGGGGTTGCTCCTTGGTTTTCTTGATCCTTTTGGAATCAAGTTGGGTGTGAGAGGGTTTCCTTTTCTTAGAAGGAGAGGATTTTGTGGTCGGGGTATCAGCGATGGGTATTTTCGCTGAAGGAGCCACAGAAAGCGGAGAATTTAGAAGAGTGAGAAGAGTAGAGAGACGTACCTCATTTGCGACAGGCTTGAAGTCGAGAACCTTAGGGCCAATCTGAGAAAGTTTCAGATCACCCTCTTCAGGATAGCTGTCCTTTAGGCCATATTGAAAGATGGCGCTGATGAATCGTGGGTAAGGAACCCATGCTGGTCTGTCAGCGGCAGAATCGACACGTTGAATCAGGTCATCATAAATAATGGAGGCCCAGTCAATGTTTAGACCTTTCAGCAGTGCGTATCCCATGGACTGCTGAGGTTGGGCGGCTTGATCAGAAGAGTCGGACTTCGCTGTCATGCAGCTGATCAGGTGTGCGAAGATGAAGTTCATCTCGCTGGGCATTTTGGATTTCTTTATCAGCGTCAGCTTCTTCTCAGGCTTCTTGTCCCTTCCAATATCCCAGATATAACCCATTGCGTCAAGGAAAGCAATGATTTCTTCTTTGTCAGCGTGCTTCTTGTGGTCAGGGAATGGAACGAAAGGTTTTTCTTTGGTAGCATTTGGGAAGTTCAGGGCTTTTCGGATTATGGCAGGGGTTATCTTGATGGTGCCATACTCAGTATCGCTGAGTATGCAGTCGATGGTTTTGGATGCATCTTTGGCAGAGGGTAGCTCAGTGTGTCTGGCAGAGTACCAGAACTGGGATAAGAGCCGCTGACTGGCAAGAGGTGTTATGGTCAGGGCTGTGTAGATGGGGCTGTTCTTCAGAAAACTCACAGCATCGTCCATATGTGATACTTGCTTCCGAGGAGGAAACTCGAGAAGAGCTGAGAGGTTGTTGGCCTTAGTCCAATCTAGTTGATCCAGCTCGAACTTAACTTGAGGGGCTTTGACGATGTCCACTTCCTCAGAGTCAGTGGAGATGGACTCAGCGGTGACATTGATCTTTGAAGATGCCATTTCTCTGTATTATCAGTTCAACCAAAGATGTTAACAAATAAGAATTGTCTTAGTATGGAAAGAATTTCCATTAAGATTTTTCGAATTTTGTCCATTTCATTCAGACATAAATGTCTTAATGAAGATTAGGGTTTTTCTTGATTTTTGAAATGAAATGTAAAACCCATAAAGTCTTGTATTCCAGTTTCTAAAAGAAAAACTGGATACGAATGAAGAACAAGTTTAAGATTTAGATTTAAAACTTGAAGAACAACCATGAAATGGTTGTGTTCATAAAACCATGAAAGAAATGATTTTATTTTACAAAGTTCTTTTGTTTGATCTTGTTAAAACAAAGAGAAGATCGAAAACAAGTTATACACATTTGATAAAAGATAAGAACATATTAACCTTGAAGTTTTGATGAGGAAGATGATGAACATTTCTTGAGGTTTTTGAGAGCACAAATGCAACAGTGATTTCTTTTCTTGCGGAGAAAGATTGTTCGCGTAAAAGACAAATATAAACCAAGAGTTGTTTATATAGGGAGTTTTAGAGAGAGAAAACCTTGAGCGGGAAAAGGTTTTCATCATGACACGGACACGTGTTTGCATTTGATTGGAAGTTTGAACGAAACGTGCAAACGTGTGTCAGAAAGAAATCGTGCCTGGTGTTATCCGTTGCAATGACGTCACAACTGTCCTTTCACATTCTTTTAGGATGTCTCTGAGGTTTTGAAAGTTCATGGACTCTTTTGAAAAACATGAAGCACTGAATAGAAAATATCAGTGAAGGTTTAAAGAACTTTCAAAATATCGCTGTTAAGGAAGAGATATTCAGCGATGTAATTTATTTTGAAATCTTGCATTTACATGCGATTGTCAGAGAGAGAAAACATACCTGGATATCAGTTTAACCAAGTTTATTCAGAGAGAAGATGATGAAATGGATTATATAAGTTGATTTTATCCCGAAGGCTATACAAGATTGTATAAACGTATCGCTGATCAAATATGAACCGCTGAAGATTTTACCCTTCAAAGTTCAGCATTCCAAGCTCGCTGATGAGAAAGTTGAATCTTGTCTCATCAAGAGGTTTGGTAAATAAATCAGCTAACTTATAATCAGTTGGGATAAAATGAAGTTCTATATCACCATTCATCACATGATCTCTGATAAAATGATATCTGATTTCTATGTGTTTTGTCTTTGAGTGTAGCACTGGATTGTTTGCTATAGCGATGGCACTAGTGCTGTCGCAATAGATTGGAATTTTGGAGAGCTGAAGATCATAGTCTAGTAGCTGATTTCTCATCCACAAGACTTGAGAACAACAGCTTCCAGCGGCTACATATTCAGCTTCAGCTGTGGAAGTGGACACTGAGTTTTGCTTCTTACTTGTCCAACTTACCAGCTTTCCACCCAGGAGCTGACATCCTCCTGTGGTGCTTTTCCTATCCATTTTGCAACCTGCAAAATCACTGTCTGAATAGGCGGTTAGATCGAATCCTGAGTCTTTGGGATACCAAAGACCTAGATTCGTTGTACCCTTAAGATATCGAAAGATTCGCTTTACAGCTTTCATATGGGATATCTTAGGTTCAGCTTGATATCGTGCGCACAGACATGTTGCAAACATAATATCGGGTCGGCTAGCTGTAAGATACAATAGTGAGCCGATCATCCCACGGTACAGCGTGACATTGACAGGAACACCCTTTGTGTCCTTATCAAGTGTCAGCGGTGGTGCCATAGGGGTTTTCATAGCTGAACTTTCAGTTAAGTCAAATTACTTCAGCATATCTTTAACATATTTTCCCTGATTTATAAAAGTTCCTTTTTCAGTTTGCTTAATCTGAAGACCAAGGAAATATGTTAGTTCACCCATCATGCTCATTTTATACTCATCTTTCATTCTATCAGCGAAGCGAGTACAAAGCTCAGGGTTAGTAGAACCAAATATAATGTCATCAACATATATTTGAACTAAAATGATATGACCTTTCACTTTTCTAAAAAATAAAGTTTTCTCAATCTTTCCTCTCTCAAATTTTTCAATATGGAGATAAGTAGAGAGAGTATCATACCATGCACGAGGAGCTTGCTTTAAGCCATAAAGTGCCTTGTCCAGTTTATAAACGTAACCTGGACGCTTAGGATCTGAGAATCCTGGAGGTTGTTCCACATACACTTCTTCATCAGCTTTCCATTTAGAAACGCTGACTTAACATCCATCTGATGTACAGTGAAGTTTTTGTGTACAGCATATGCTAAGAAAAGACGAATAGATTCAAGTCTTGCTACTGGAGCAAAAGTTTCGTCATAATCTATGCCTTCCTCTTGCCTGTATCCCTGAGCAACAAGACGAGCTTTGTTGCGAGTTACAGTACCATGTTCGTCCAACTTGTTTCGATAGACCCACTTAGTGCCTATCACCGTTTTGTCAGTTGGTCTCCGAACAAGTTTCCAAACTTTGTTTCTTTCGAATTCAGTCAGCTCTTCTTGCATAGCGCTGACCCAATTTGGATCTCTGAGGGCATCATCTATTTTCTTTGGTTCAGTTAGAGAAATACAGTTAACAAATAAACATATATTACCTGCACTTCTACGAGTCTGAATACCAGCGTTGGGATCACCAAGAATTTGATCGATTGGGTGATTTACAGTCCATCGCTGAGCCGGAGCATACGTCGCTGACTCAGTCTGAACTGGAGAAACTGAAGATGAGGCTTCAGCTACTTCTGGATTATCAGCTAAGAGAGGAATGTTTGCATTTGTCACTTCATTCACTGATTGCTGAGAAATAGATGGAATGTCTGAGACATTTGGATCAACTGCAGGTATAGTGTTTATAGGAACAGCTGAGACCCATGATGTTTCAGCTTCACTATTCTGCATGTTTGGAATGATAGTGGGACTATCATCTTCTACTGGATGAGCATGAGGAGTGGGAACTTCTTCTAAATCACCAAGATGAGAAAACATCCATTGATTCAGTTCTTCAGTATCAGCGTTCGGTTTAGAGTTCGCTGAACGGGATTCGTCAAACGTGACGTGAATAGTTTCTTCTACAGTTTGTCTTCTACGGTTGAAGACTCTGAAGGCTTTGGAGACTGAGGAGTATCCAAGAAAGATTCCATCATCAGCCTTAGGATCAAACTTTCCAAAGGCATCTCTGTTGTTCAGTATGAAACACTGACATCCAAAGATGTGAAGAAAGCTGATTGAAGGCTTTCTCCCATGAAAGAGTTCATAGGCTGTCTTTTTGAATCTTTTGACTATCAGCGACCTGTTTTGCGTAAAGCAAGCAGTGTTGACAGCTTCTGCCCAAAACTGAGTAGGCAGGAGAGAATCGCTGAGCATTGAACGTGCAGCTTCAATAATTGTTCTATTTCTTCTTTCAGCGACTCCATTTTGTTGCGGTGTTCTCACTGACGAAAAGTTGTGAGAAATACCCTTACTCTCAAGGAAGGAATCAAGAGAACTGTTTTTGAATTCAGTTCCATGATCACTCCTTATTGAGCGAACAGTCATATTGTTCAGAGTTTCCATCTTCCAAACAAAGGTGATGAGTTCTTCAGGTGTGTCACTCTTAGAACGGAGAAATATTACCCATGTGTAACGAGAGAATTCATCAACTATGACCAGCGTATATTTCTTTCCAGCGATGGATTGTTTGTTAACGGGGCCAAACAAATCCATATGGAGTAGTTGTAGAGGAGATGACACTGAGGAGACTTGCTTTGACTTGAAGCTTGCCTTGGTCTGCTTCCCTTTTTCACACGCTGAACATAAAGACTCTTTGGCGTATGAATGCTGAGGTAGACCAGTGACTAACTCTTTGGAGGAAAGAGTATTCAGTGTCTTGAAATTTAGATGTGAGAGCCTCTTGTGCCATAGCCAGTTGACATCAGAAGATGCCTTTGAGAAGAAACAGGAGTTCTCAGTGGTTGTTGAGTCCATGTTTATTACATAAACATTTTCCAAACGATAACCGCTGAGAGCTATCTTCTCCTTTTTGTACCATTTGAGAGTACACCATACCCTCGGGTGTGTCCTTTTCCATTTCCACCGAAAGTCACAGAGGGACCCTTCTCTTCCTTGTATTCAGCGAGCAGGTTTTTCTTTCCAGTCATGTGTCTAGAGCATCCGCTATCGATATACCAGATACCCTTCTTAACCTGCATTTACAAAGGAAGATTAGTTTTGCTTGGGGACACACTTAACCATGTATACACGTTTGTCAGTGGAAGTAGTTGGAATGGAAGGTTCAGCGGTCTTCGCAGCATTTGAAGATTCAGCTTTGTCTTTCTTCACTTTGGTTAATTTCTTAACCTCAGTGGTAGGAGTCACCTTGACCTGATTTGCGCCAGGGTTGGTCTTCTTTGCCTTGGGGGCAATCTTCACCTTAGCTATCTTTTCAGCTTTGGTGGCTGTGGGGCACTTACTAGCAATATGATCGGTAAGTCCACAGTGATAACATTTCCTATAACTAAAAGTAGTTCTAGGACCACTTGTATGCTGAGCTTTTAATTTTGAATTAGAAGTGCCAGCACCAAGTAAACTATTGGCTTTAGAAATGGGACGAACATTCAGTTCTTTAGATTTCTTACCAAGGATATCCACTCTGAGTCTAGGAGTAGATCGCTGAATAGATCCAGAGATCAGCTTTCTAGATCCAGAGGGATAGGTCACTGAGGCTTTAGAAGCATTCAGCTTTGGTACTAAGGTACCCTTCTGAGGATTTTGATAAATAACAATTCCTTTACCTTTGTCTTTAGAGACAGAGGTAGGTTTTGAATAAACCATTTTCTCCTTACCTTTTGAGGAGGTAGGAGTTTCCTCAGGGATTGGTGTAATGGACGAGGAGCACTGAGATGATGAAGTGTCAGCGACTGAGGATACGAACGTTCCAAATTTAAGCATTGAACGTTCAGTGGTTGGTTTTGGAGTATCATATTTATAACCCAGACCACGTTTATCACTCAGAGGAATCTAAGCCTTAATTATCTCAGTGATCTTTGTTGAAGAATTACACCATCCTTCAACAGTAGCTTGTTCAGCTTTTAATGCAGCGATAGCTTTTGCTCGTTCGATTTTGACTAGCTGATTTAAATAGACTTGATCTTTAAAATCAGTTTCAATTTTAGAAAGCTTTTCTATTTGAAGGTGACAGTTTTTAAGCTTTTCAGCGAGATCAAGATTTTGGTTTTCAACCACAGCTTTGCCGTTCATGGCTTCGTATAAACTTCTAGTCAATAGATCGATTTTACGGAGACTATCAGCTTCATCAATATTTGCAATATTGGTAAAGAAAGAAGGTGATACCTGAATGGCAGATGTTGAAGTGGAGGTAATGTCTGAACTTTCTTCCTCTTCTTCAATCTTAGCCATGAGACATTGATTTGCTTCATCATCTTCAGAATCAGATGATGATGCTTCTTCATCAGAAGCAGCCCAATCATAGTCAGCCATCAGGCCTTTTCCTTTCTTCTTAAAGCTTTTCAGCTTTGCATACTTCTCCTTCAGCTTTGAGTATTTGTCATCTTTATTCCTTGGAACAAAGGATTTCTTTGTAAAAGCTGAAGGTCTCATGATTTTCTTTGACCTGCACTCATTAGCGAAATGACCTGTCTTTTCGCAGTTGAAACAAGTAGCAGTAGCCTTGTCAACAAAAGCTGATGATTTAGGCTTGTCAGTTATGGAAAGAGGTTTGTTCTTTCTAAACATTTTTTTCTTGGCGAATCTCCTGAACTTTTTAGTTAGGAGAGCCAAGGATTCATCATCATCTGAAAAATCAGAATATGATGACCTTTCAGAGTTACTCTCTAACTCAGTGATAGTGACCGAAGGTCGCTGAGTAGAAGGTTCCTCTGAGATTAAAGCAACAGGGGTGCTTTTGGAATCTTTTACAAGATTCTTCTTAAGATGGCTAGATTGCTCATGATTCAGCAATGTACCATATAAGGTAGCAAGGGTCATTGATCTTAGATCCTTTGACAGCTTGAGACACATGGAATAATTGTCCCAGCTTTCAGGTAAACATTCTAGAAACTTTGTCAGCACTTCAAAGTTAGAATATTCCTTACCAACAGTTTTCAGATCTATAATTAAACAATTAAAACGTTGGCGAACTTCAGAGAGAGTTTCATTCTTACCAGAAATGAAGCTTTCGTATTGTCTTACCAGGTTGATCTTTCTTGAGTCCTGGACTTCAGACGTTCCTTCATACTGAACACATATTGTGTCCCACATGGCTTTTGATGATTTCAGGTTCATGACGGAATGGTAGACTTCGTCAGGAAGGGCCATGGATAGTATGGATCTGGCTTTTGTATCTATAGCCACTTTCTTCTTATCTTCGTCAGTCCACTGATGGATTTCTTTAGGAATCAGCTTTTCTGGAATAGCAGCTCTAGTTGCAGTGGCTGGAACTAAAGGATCAATTGTTACAGGGATGTGTGGGCCGTTCTCAAGATAGTAAGGTATAGTAGGGTCTACACCTTCTAAGAAGAGTGTCATCCTGTTTTTCCACAAGTTGAAGTTATCTCTGGAAAATCTAGGGGGTTTTGCAAGAGAACCATTGTCTATATAATTTGTGTTTGTGTGGGAGGCCATTTTCAGATAATAGCAAGGAAGAGAAATATCTTAGACTAGATCTTGTTTATGAGATTAAACAAATCCGCTCTGATACCACTTGTTGGTCCCGAAAGGCCTATACAAGTTTGTAGAAGGGGGGGTTGAATACAAACACACAGATTTTACTTTTCTAAATTGTTTATTGATAAATCATTAACAATTTACAGCTTGTTGCGGAGACAAGATTAAGGATAAACCTAAATCTAAACAAGTTGGAACACTAAGGTTTCTTGCACTAAGAAAGATAAGGAAATTACTAATAATAACCTATCTTGAGATAAGAGATATGAACTTGTCCAGAGTTAGCAAGTTACTTCAAAAGAAGTGAGTTCATCTCTTTATATACTGCATGCATTTAATGCAAGTCAGTATATACTTTACACGTGTCATCAGCTGGTTGGTTGCATGTCATTGACCTTGGTTGACAACCTTAGTAGCCGTAAGGATGAACAGTGTAGTATCAGAGTTGTTGTACGATTTCAGATATTCGGAGGTTCTTTTCTGACATTTCGTATGGAGGCGTGCAAGGGTGGTTAAGACAAAAGTACTTTGTACGGAGGACTTCATGATCAGCTTTCGTTGATTCAGCGATTATCATTTACTATTCAGCAGATGATAAAGTTCAGCGATAGCTGAAGTCTTGTACTTGTGACTTCACGTTGAGTGGACAAATCTGAGTCTTCGCTGATCCGCATCAGTTCATTAGGAGACTTGTCGCTGGTTCTTGAGCTTGATCTTCGACTTCAGCGTAGAACCTTTGTTGACGTGAAACTTGTCTTCAGGGATCATAGGTAAACAACTAACTTATCAGCGATCATCATAATGACTAAACAGACTCAGCGCATTAATGATGAGCAGTGTTCGCTGAATGTTTAATCTAAAAAGCGAGAGTTCCTATCAGCGGTACTGGAAGATCTTAGTACTTATCAGCGATAGTGAAACTCTGATACATATTGTTTACTTACAATTTTCACTAAGTATTTAAGAGAGGGTCATTATCAAATCACTGAGGGTTTGGATCAACAGCTTGATATCGTGCACACAAACAGGTTGCGTACATAATATCGGGTCAGCTAGCTGTAAAATACAAAAGAGAGCCAATCATCCCACAGTACAGCGTAACATTAACAGGAATACCATTAGTATCCTTGTCTAGTGTCAGCGGTGGTGCCATAGGGGTTTTCATAGCTGAACTCTGAGTTAAATCGAATTTCTTCAGCATATCTTTAACATACTTTCCCTGATTAATGAAAGTTCCTTTTTCATTTTGTTTTATCTGAAGACCAAGGAAATATGTTAGCTCATCCATCATGCTCATTTTATACTCATCTTTCATTCTATCAGCGAAACGAGTACAAAGTTCAGGGTTAGTAGAACCAAATATAATGTCATCAACATATATCTGAACTAGAATGATATGACCTTTCACTATTCTAAAAAATAGAGTTTTGTCAATTTTACCTCGCTCAAATTTTTCAATATGGAGATAAGTAGAGAGAGTGTCATACCATGCACGAGGAGCTTGCTTTAAGCCATAAAGTGCCTTATCCAGTTTATAAACATAACCTGGACGCTTAGGATCTGATAATCCTGGTGGTTGTTCTACATAGACTTCTTCATTCAGCTTTCCATTTAGAAACGTTGAATTTACATCCATCTGTCTTCCTCTTGTCTGTATCCCTGAGCAACAAGACGAGCCTTGTTGCGGGTTACAGTTCCATGTTCATCCAACTTGTTTCGATGGACCCATTTAGTGCCTATCACTGTTTTTTCAGTTAGTCTTCGAACAAGTTTCCAAACTTTGTTTCTTTCGAATTCAGTCAGCTCTTCTTGCATGGCGCTGACCCAGTTTGGATCTTTGAGGGCATCATCTATTTTCTTTGGTTCAGTTAGAGAAATAAAGTCAACAAATAAACAAATATTACCTGCACTTCGTCGAGTCTGAACACCAGCATTTGGATCACCAAGATTTTGATCAATTGGGTGATTTACAGTCCATCGCTGAGCCGGAGCATAAGTCGTTGACTCAATATGAACTGGAGGAGCTGAAGATGAGTCTTCAGTAACTTCTGGAGTATCAGCCAAGAGAGGAGTGCTTGCAGTTGTCATTTCATTCACTGATTGCTGAGAAATAGATGGAATGTCTGAGACATTTGGTTCAGAAGCAGGTATAGTGTTTAAAGGAACAGCTGAGACCCATGATGTTTCAACTTCACTATTCTGCATGTTTGGAATGATAGTAGGACTATCATCTTCAACTGTATGAGTATGAGGAGTGGGAACATCTTCTGAATCACCAAGATGAGAAAACATCCATTGATTCAGTTCTTCAGTATCAGCGGACGATTTAGAGTTCGCTGAACGGGATTCGTCAAACGTGACGTGAATAGTTTCTTCAACAGTTTGTCTTCTACGATTGAAGACTCTGAAGGCTTTGGAAACTAAGAAGTATCCAAGAAAGATTCCATCATCAGCCTTAGGATCAAACTTTCCAAGGGCATCTCTGTTATTCAGTATGAAACACTGACATCCAAAGATGTGAAGAAAGCTGATTGAAGGCTTTCTCCCATGAAAAAGTTCATAGGCTGTCTTATTGAATCTTTTGACTATCAGCGACCTGTTTTGCGTAAAACAAACAGTGTTGACAGGTTCTGCCCAAAACTGAGTAGGCAGGTGAGAATCGCTGAGCATTGAACGTGCAGCTTCAATAATTGTTCTATTTCTTCTTTCAGCGACTCCATTTTGTTGTGGTGTTCTCACTGATGAAAAGTTGGGAGAAATACCCTTACTCTCAAAGAAGGAATCAAGAGAACTGTTTTTTAATTCAGTCCCATGATCACTCCTTATTGAGCGAACGGTCAAGTTTTTCAGGGTTTCCATCTTCCGAACAAAGGTGATGAGTTCTTCAGGGGTGTCACTCTTAGAACGGAGAAACATTACCCATATATATCGAGAGAATTCATCTACTATGACCAGCGTATATTTCTTTCCAGCGATGGATTGTTTGTTAACAGGGCCAAACAAATCCATATGGAGTAGTTGTAGAGGAGATGATACTAAGGAGACTTGCTTTGACTTAAAGCTTGCTTTGGTCTGCTTCCCTTTTTCACACGCTGAACATAAAGACTCTTTGGCGTATGAGTGTTGAGGTAGACCAATGACTAACTCTTTTGAAGAAAGAGTATTCAGTGTCTTGAAATTCAGATGAGAGAGCCTCTGATGCCATAGCCAGTTGACATCAGATGAGGCTTTTGAGAAGAAACAGGAGTTCTCAGTGGTTGTTGAGTCCATGTTTATTACATAAACATTTTCCAAACGATAACCGCTGAGAGCTATCTTCTCCTTTTTGTCAGTGACAAAGCAGGATTCCTTAGTAAAGATTACTTTGTTATCCTTGTCGCAAAGCTGACTGATGCTTAGAAGATTATGCTTCAGCCCTTCAACATATGCGAGTCTTCTGAAGGTGGTTGTACCATTTGAGAGTACACCAAACCCTCGGGTATGTCCTTTTCCATTTCCACCAAAAGTCACAGAGGGACCCTTCTCTTCCTTGTATTCAGCGAGCAGGCTTTTCTTTCCAGTCATGTGTCTAGAGCATCCGCTATCGAGATACCAGATACCCTTCTTAACCTGCATTACAAAGGAAGATTAGTTTTTCTTGGGTACCCACTTAACCATGTATACACATTTGTCAGTGGAAGTAGTTGGAATGGAAGGTTCAGCAGTCTTCGCAGCATTTGAAGATTCAGCTTTGTCATTCTTCACTTTGGTTAATTTCTTAACCTCGGTGGTCTTCTTTGCCTTGGGGGCAATCTTCACCTTAGCTATCTTTTCAGCTTTGGTGGCTGTGGGGCACTTACTAGCAATATGATCAGTGAGTCCACAGTGATAACATTTCCTATAACTAAAAGTAGTTCTAGGACTATTTGAATGCAGAGCTTTAGATTTTGAAATAGAAGGACCAGCACCAAATAAGCTATTGGCTTTTGAAATAGGAGGAACATTCAGTTCTTCGGATTTCTTACCAAGGACATCCACTCTGAGTCTAGGAGTAGATCGCTGAATAGATCCACGCTGAGTAGATACAGAGATCTGATTCCTTGATCTAGAGGGATAGGTCACTGAAGCTTTAGAAGCATTCAGCTTAGGTACTAAGTTACCCTTCTGAGGATTTTGGTTAAAATTAAATCTTTTACCTTTATCTTTAAAGACAGAGGTAGGTTTTGGATAAACCTTTTTCTCTTTACCTTTTGAAGAGGTAGGAGTTTCCTCAGGGATAGTCGGTCTGAACGAGGATCACTGAGAGGATAAAGTATCAGCGACTGAGGATACGAAAGTTCCAAATAAGAGCATGGAACGATCAATGGTTGGTTCTTGAGTATCAGCTTTATAACCAAGACCACGTTTATCGCTCGGGGGAATCTGAGACTTAATTATTTCAGTGATCTTTGTTGAGGAGTTATACCATCCATCAACAGTAGCTTTTTAAGCTCTTAATGCAGCGATAGCTTCTTCTCGTTCGATTTTGACTAGCTGATTTAAGTGAACTTGATCTTTAAAATTTTCTTCAATTTTAGAAAGGTTTTCTATTTGAAGGTGACAGTTTTTAAGCTGTTCAGCGAGATCAAGGTTTTGATTTTCAACTATTGTTTTTCCATTCATGGCTTCATATAAACTTCTAGTCAAGAGATCGATCTTACGAAGACTATCAGCTTCATCGATATTTGCAATATTTGTAAAGAAGGAAGGTGATACCTGAATTGCAGAAGTTGAAGTGGAGGAAATGTCTGAACTTTCTTCCTCATCTTCAATCTTGGCCATAAGACAGAGATTGGCTTCATCATCTTCAGAGTCAGATGATGATACTTCTTCATCAGAAGTAGCCCAATCATAGTTAGCCATCAGGCCTTTGCTCTTCTTCTTAAAGATTTTCAGCTTCGCATACTTTTCTTTCAGCTTTGAGTATTTGTCATCTTTATTCCTGGGAATAAAGGATTTCTTTAGAAAAGCTGAGGGTCTAGAAACTTTCTTTGACCTGCACTCATTAGCGAAATGTCCTATCTTTTCGCAGTTAAAACAAGTAGCAGTAGCCTTATCAACAAGACCTGATGATCTTGGCTTGTCAGTTATGGAAAGAGGTTTGTTCTTTCTAAACATTTTCTTTTTGGCGAATCTCCTGAACTTTTTAGTTAGGAGAGCCAAAGATTCATCATCATCTGAAGAATCAGAATCTGATGACCTTTCAGAGTTACTCTCCAACTCAGTGATAGTGACCGAGGGTCGCTGAGTGGAGGGTTCCTCTGAGATTAAAGCAACAGGGGTGCTTTTGGAATCTTTTACAAGATTCTTCTTAAGATGACTCGATTGCTCATGATTCAGCATCGTGCCATATAAGGTTGAAAGGGTCATTGATTTTAGATCCTTTGACAGCTTGAGACACATAGAATAATTGTCCCAGCTTTCAGGTAAACATTCTAAAAACTTTGTCAGTACTTCAAAGTTAGAATATTCCTTACCAACAGTTTTCAGATCTATAATTAAACAGTTGAAATGTTGGTGAACTTCAGAGAGAGTTTCATTCTTACCAGAAATGAAGCTTTCATACTGTCTTACCAGGTTGATCTTTCTTGAGTCCTGGACTTCAGACGTACCTTCAGACTGAACACATATTGTGTCCCACATAGCTTTTGAGGTTTTCAGGTTCATGACGGAATGGTAAACTTCGTCAGGAAGAGCCATGGATAGTATGGATCTGGCTTTTGTGTCGATAGCCACTTTCTTCTTATCTTCGTCAGTCCACATATGTATTTCTTTAGGAATCAGCCTTTCTGGAATAACAGGTCTATTCTCAGCGGCAGGAACCGCAACATCAATTCTTACAGGGATATATGGGTTGTTTTCAAGATAATAAGGCATAGTAGGGTCTACACCTTCTAAGAAGAGAATCATCCTATTTTTCCATAGATTAAAGTTATCTCTGGAGAATCTAGGGGGTTTAGCAAGAGAACCATTGTCTATATAGTTTGTGTTTGTGTTGGTAGCCATTTTCAGAAATAGCAAGGAAGATAAATCTTAGTATAGATTAGATCTTGATTATGAGATTAAACAAATCCACTCTGATACCACTTGTTGGTCCCGAAGGGCTATACAAGTTTGTAGAAGGGGGGGTTGAATACAAACACAGATTTTACTTTTCTAAATTGTTTATTGATAAATCATTAACAATTTACAGCTTGTTGCGGAAACAAGATTAAGGATAAACCTAAATCTAAACAAGTTGGAACACTAAGTTTCTTGCACTAAGAAAGATAAGGAAATTACTAATAATAACCTATCTTGAGATAAGAGGATGAACTTGTCCAGAGTTAGCAAGTTACTTCAAAATGAAGTGAGTTCATCTCTTTATATACTGCATGCATTTAATGCATGTCAGTTTATACTTTACACGTGTCATCAGCTCATTGGTTGCATGTCATTGACCTTTGTAGACAACCTTAGTAGCCGCATGAATGAACAGTGTAGTATCAGAGTGGTTGTATGATTTCAGACAATAAGGAGGTTCTTTTCTGACATATCGTACGGAGTCGTGCAAGGGTGGTTAAGACAAAAGTACTTTGTACGGAGGACTTCATGATCAGCTTTCGTTGAATCAGAGCTTTATCATATTATATCAGCGAATGATAAAGTTCAGCGATAGCTAAAGTCTTGTACTTGATACTTCATGTTGAGTGGACAAATCTGAGTCTTCGCTGATCCGCATCAGTTCATTAGGAGTCTTGTCGCTAGTTCTTGAGCTTGATCTTCGACTTCAGCGTAGAACCTATGTTGACGTGAAACTTGTCTTCAGAGATCATAAGTAAACAACTAACTTATCAGCGATCACCATAAGTACTGAACAGGCTCAGAGCATTATGGTGAACAGTGTTCGCTGAATGTTTAATCTAAAAAGCGAGAGTTCCTATCAGCGGTACTGTAAGGTCTTAGTACTTATCAGCGATAGTGAAACTCTGATACATATTGTTTACTTACAATTTTCACTAAGTATTAAGATAGGGTCATTATCAAATCACTGAGGGTTTAGATCAACAACATTGTTTACAGATGAACTAATCAATGATCATCAGTACATCTGAACAGACTCACCTATCACTGATGAATAATGAAGAATAGTGGTTACCCATCAGTGATACTGAACAGACTCAGTATGATATCACTGATGGTGAAACACTAATACATACAATGTTACTTATAATTTTCACTAAGTAATTCTAAGGGTCATCATCAAATCATTGAGAGTGTTTGGATCAACAATCTCCCCTTATTCGATGATGACAAAGCAACATAAGAAAATTGCTAAGTATAAAAAAATATAAGGATAAAAAGGACTCATAGATGCGTGTCCCATTTACTGTTTTCAGGGATCTTTTCTAGTACTAATGGAGCAAAGTACTTCACTAAAATTTTCATTTACTTTAGAATAAATTTACAAGGGATGATTGAAAATTACAAGTACAATGAAATAAAATTAAAAGAACTAAAAGATAACTACTGATAAACATTAGAAGAATTCAAAGAAGGATCTATCAGCTATAGATGTTCATCTTTGAAAAGTACATCATCAAAGGCATTTGTCTCTAGGATCATCCAATCAGGAACTACTTCACCCTGTTGTCTTCTAAGCTTGGCTTCATTCAGCACATGGGTCTTAAGGTGGATTCTTGGTCTTGATTTGTTACACCTTAAGTCTTGATTTGTTACACCAGTTGGTTGACAGAACAGAGAGGGAGTTCTGAAAAACGTTGAAAACACATAACACCATTCCATTCCAAAAAGATTATTCCATAGGGATCACTGACCACTTGACCAGAGATGAAAGGTCCATCAGGTGGCAGTGATAGGCTTAAGGTTGATAGGTCAGGAGGAGGTCCGAGCACTGCTTCGCTAGAGAATTCGATCTGTGTTTCAATTCAGATAGCAGGCCCTGAGGAAGTGGAAACACGCTTTCTTTTGGAAGGATCATATCTTTGGTTTTAGAGAAGAGCTGGAGGAGGAGGCACGTCAATCGTAGAAGTAATCCTGTTGATCAAAGCATTCAAGAATTTTTCAACATAGGGCTTGAACTTTGATTTTGACTTCTGAATGGCACTCCTGACTTCTAGATGTTCATCAAACCCAAGAAGATCGAGCTTTGACATGTAGCATGTACGTATTTCCCTATTCTCTCTGGTCACTCTGACTTCCACCATCGGTACGCCCTTTACCGTTTTTCCCTTCAGGGTGACATTCACGATCCGACCGGGGTGATATCCAAAATCTACTCTTTCTTTGAACCATTTCAACGTAGAGTCACTGACCTTTTTCTTCTTCTAAATCTTCTTACCAACTTCCTTGAGCAGTTCCTCCTAAACTCGGAGTGGAAATTGCTTCAGCTTCTTATCAGCGACTGACTACTTAGCAACCTTAAGGGCAAATTCTTTGTATTTAAGGGCTACCTTTTGGTTCTCAGCCAGAAGTTTCTCATCCCTAACTAATTCTTCAATTTATTCAGGAGACACGAAGTCAAGTCCGGAAGGAGGGCTGATTCGTAAGCGCTGACTCTCTAACTGATTGATCATAGCTGATCTTCTTGCTTGTTCATCCTCTGACCCTTGAGGAGGTCGAGAGGGTTTGTTTGGGTGTGAGAGCAGCTCTTCTTCTTCTTCTTGATCATCAGTCTCAAGCATTGAGACTGGGATTATTGGAACTTCGTCAGCTATGGAAGCTGGGATTATTTGTTGTTGAGGCAGGGATTCTTCAGTGGGTCCCTTAAACAGGGGAGAGGACTAACTAAATAAAAAGAACAAAGAGTTAGATTCTTTTGATGGAAGGAAGAAAAGATAGAGAAATAGGCTAAGTGTATAGAGTGTGTTTGAGGAGAGGATGGGTAGAAGCAGATTATGGAATTAGTGAGAGGCATACCTGAGAAGTTGGAATATTCACAGTAGTGAAGAGAATCTTCAGGTTCCTGAAAAAGCAACTCCTTTTTGGTTTGTCTTGGAGCTCTTCTTCACAGGAGACTTCTTTGTCGTCTCCCCTGCTTCTTTAAGGACCACCCCTTTGGTTCAGGGACCCTTACGGATGTAGGCTTGAACCAACATTCAGGTTCTTCATGATCGCCATCATCGTTGCCACCAGGGTTTGTGGAGGGTTCTTCATCTATGATCTTCAACTCGTTTTCCTCCTCTTATCCTTCTTCATCTTCTTCAGATTCAGCGATATTGATTGGATAGGAGGGAGGAGTTGGTTCTTTTTCATCTTCTTTATCCCCCTCAGAAAGAGAGGGGTATTGTTAAGTTGTTTTCTCCTCAGAGTTTCCCTCCCCCTCAACATGAGGGAGGTATTTTTCAGCATTCATCTCCCCCTCTTTGTCAACATCAATAGGGGGAGGAACATCAACAGTGGTATCAGTAGCCCTGTCTTCTAGGCCAGGATCAGCTGATACAGAGGCACGAGCATCCTCAAGATTGTCCTCCCTGTCTTCTAGACCAGGGATCGCTTCAGTGGCGGGAATAATAAAGTCAGCCGCCATCCCCAATTTTTGCCGATCATCAGTTGTGAAGGATGGGGCAGGGACCACTGGTGCATTTAGGTGGTCTAGGAGTTGAGATAGAAGGGTGTTTGAGTTGTCAACCTTTGAGGTAAGATTAACCTGACCCCTAAGCCCATCGACCTTGGTGTCGATGTCCAAAACCACTCCTTGAAGAGATCCCACAGAGGTGTTGAGGGAGGAGACGGTAGAGCTGAGCGTTTGGAGGGAGTTGGAGTTGTGGACAACGTCCTTTTGAAGTGTTTTAACCTCTTCTTGAAGCGCTGAGATGTGTGCATTGTCAGCCTTTGCAGAGAGAGAGGTGGAGAGATCCTTCAGCGAATCACCGGCAGAGTTCACGGTGTTAGTATTATTGGTGAGATCCTTGGAGAGAGAATCCACCTGATCGAATACCTCCTTTATAGAGGCAGCGATCGTGCCCAAGTTAGGACCTGTAAGGAAAGAAAAAATTTTAGTAAAGGAAAGCCCAAGATTAGGAATGGGTTGAGAAGAAGGAAGTGTATTGGTTTGGATACCTGATGGTCGGGAGAAAGCATCAAATTCCCAATATCCACTGTAGTATTCCATGTCTCGTTGCATGTCAGAGACGGGCGTGGAGGGCATACTCTGAGTGGTTCCGAACGGGAGACCATCAAGTCCTGTTGAGTTATGATGCATGAGATGGTGGAGCAGCTGTTCGTGAACGTCAGTGAGCGAAGTCGTTGGTGCAGAAGTGATGATGAAAAAAGGAGAAGTAGAAGCGATTGTTGAGAAGGTCGTGTTGTGTTCAGGCATGGTACTGGCGATACCATTAACTACTTCTTCAGCGCTTTGAGGCACTGAGAAGGATGGGAAGTTGCCAGTGATTATTCAACGGTAGAAGGCGCTGGAGTAGTTGTTGTTGCAAGTTCAAAGGTGGTGAAGTGGACCACGAAGGCATCAAGTGTCGCTTGTAAAGAAGCAATCATTGATTCACTAACAGGAGGGGGCTGAGGTTTCTTCTTTGCAATCCTCTTAGTTTTGTGAGAACCAAGGTTGGTGTCTGAAGGTTTCCTCTTCAATAAGGATTTGGTGGTGGTGGCTTGGGTTGCAGAGGGGGGTTGAACCGCTGATGTAGCCGCCGGAAGAGAAGATGTAGGAGCGAGGGGAAGTTAAAGTTCAAAGAGACGTACCTCATTTTCCATTGGCTCGAAATCGAGGATGTGGTCCCCAAGCTGATGAAGCTTGTAGTCGCCTTTCTGAGGGTAATCCTTTTGGAGAAAAAGGGCGAGGAGCGTTGACACAAAGCGTACATAGGGAACCTTCATTTCCCTCTTTGGCTTCTCGACCTTCACCATAAGGTCATCATAGATCATGCGGGCATAGTCTATTTTCAGCCCGGTTATCAGCGCATACCCCATCTGCAACTGATATTTGTTGGCTTGGTCCAGCGATCCAATCTTTCCACTCATACACGAGATGACATTGGAGAAAATGTAGTTCAGTTATGAAGGCATTTTCGCCTTGAGCACTTTGGTGATCTTCTTGTTGGGCTCGTCAGTGGTGCGGGGCTTGATGTCCCAAGTGTATTTCATCAGGTTTAAAAACCTGATAAGTTCTTCATCGCTGGGTAGGGGTTCGAAAGGACCAGTAGGGAGTTCAGTGCAGTACAAATTCCATTTGCAGTGATGAAACCCTCTCCAAGTTGAGTTTAGAAGGCTATCACAATGACCTTCTTTCCAGATTTGGTGGTGTGGAGGGTCCTCTCAGCAGTGTACCAGAACTGCTGAAGGAGATGACGGTGTGCAGGTGGAGCGATGGTGATGGCCTTGAAGATTGGTGCATTTTTTGAGGAAAATTACTGCCTCAACGAGATGTGGCAGGGTTTCTTCCTGGTGAATTCAAGGAGGGAAATCTGGTTGTTGGAGATGAAGGTTATCTGGTTCAGTTCTCCTTGCATGTTTTTCTATTTGATCATTGTCACTGGAGTGGGTGCCATTTCTGAGAAAATACCAAAAATGGAAGGGAAGAAGAAATGTTTTTCTTAGTAGGGAAATAATTTCAAAATAAGATGTTTCAGGGTTTTACCAGTTTCCTTATAAGGAAAGAAACATGAAAATTTTGATTTTCCAGTTTTGTAAAAGACCAAAACTAGTAGAAAACACAGTTTTTCAGTAACCATTTTAGAAAGGATTCTGGAAAAACGTATTTAAAGAAGAAGAAGGTTTAAAAGAAGGTTTAAGCTTTTAGAAAAACTTGTTAAAGTTTTGTTTTAAAAAATCATGAAGAAGATGATTTCTTTGAAGAAAAAAATATGTTTTGATCATTAAAAGCAAATATTTTGGATCAAAAACATGTTTTTGAAGATTTCAGAATGTAGTGAAGAAGGAGTAAGAACCTGGTTTGTTGTTGAAGATTGGGAAGAACAAGTCTTAAGTTACAAAAATCCAAGAACACAATAGCACAGGAAATATTTTCTTGCATAGGAAAATAATGAGCGCGTAAAAGGTTAAAATATAAACAACGGTTGTTTATATAGTAAGAGGAGAGAGAAAGGTTGATGAGTGGGAAAAGAAACTCATCATGACACGTGACATGTCCCACGAAGCGTATTGGTCAAGAATTCTAACGGGCGAACGTGACAGGCGAAAAGTCGTGCCAAGGGTTATCCGTTTGATGATGTCACAGATAAAATTGTCTTTTCATGTTCAAAGGGCGATCCTGAGTGTTTTTTAGATTCAGGATTGCCTTGATTTATGAAGAGTCACTAATGAGAAATCTCAATAATGAATTTTCATCCTTTTTCAAAAGGATCACTGATAAGAAAATGTCAGTGATCAAGATTTTCTTTTGAAATAAAGTTTACTAAAGAAAAAATCTTCAGTGATCAGGGATAGAGAAACATACCTTAGTATCAGAGAGCATTTATTGCTGACATAATGTTTAACCACTGAAGAGTTAATCTTCAAGGTTCAGCATTCCAAGCTCGCTGATAAGAAAATTCAATCTTGCCTCATCAAGAGGTTTGGTAAACAGATCAGTTAACTGATAATCAGTTGGAATAAAATGATGTTCTATGTCTCCATTCATCACATGATCTTTGATAAAATAATATCTGATCTCGATGTGTTTTGTCTTTGAGTGTAGCACTGGGTTGTTTGCTATAGTGATGGCACTAGTACTGCCGCAATAGATTGGAATCTTTGATAGCTGAAGGTCATAGTCTAATAGCTGATTTCTCATCCATAAGACCTGAGCACAAAAACTACCAGCTGCTACATACTCAGCTTCAGCGGTAGAGGTGGACACTGAGTTTTGCTTCTTGCTTGTCCAACTCACCAGCTTTCCACCCAGGAGCTGACAGCCTCCTGTGGTGCTTTTTCTATCCAGTTTGCAACCTCCAAAATCACTATCTGAATAGGCAGCTAGATCGAACCCCGAGTCTTTGGGATACCAAAAAACTAGGTTGGGTGTACCCTTCAGATATCTGAAAATTGGCTTTACAATGATCAGATGTGATTCTTTGGGTTCAGATTGATATCGTGCACAAAGACAAGTAGTGATCCTTGTTAAGTGTCAGTGGAGGTGCCATAGAAGTTTTCATAGCTGAAATTTGAATAAGATCGGATTTCCTCAGCATATCTTTAACGTACTTACCTTGGTGGATGAAAGTGCCTTTATCACTTTGCTTGATTTGAAGTCCAAGGAAGTATGTTAGTTCACCCATCATACTCATCTTATATTCAGATTTCATTCTTTCAGCGAATCGAGTACACAGAGATGGGTTAGTAGAACCAAATATAATATCATCGACATATATTTGAACAAGAATAATATGACCTTTAACCTTTCTGAAAAATAAAGTATTATCAATTTTACCACATTCAACTTTTCCAGTGATAAGAAAGAAGGATAAAGTGTCATACCAGCACGAGGTGCTTGTTTTAAGCCATAGAGGGCCTTATCCAATTTATATACATACTCTGGATGCTTAGGATCAACGAATCATGGTGGTTGTTCAACATAGACTTCTTCATTCAGCTTTCCATTTAGAAATGCTGACTTGACATCCATTTAGTGAACTTTGAAGTCTTTGTGAACTGCATAGGCTAGAAATAGTCGAATTGCTTCGAGTCTTGCCACTGTGGCAAAGGTTTCATCTTAGTCTATGCCTTCCTCTTGTCTGTATCTCTGAGAAACTAGTCTAGCTTTGTTGAGGGTTACAATTCCAAATTCATCTAACTTATTTTGATATACCCATTTGGTACCTATCACAGTTTTGTCAGATGGTCTGGGAACAAGATTCCAAACTTTGTTTCTTTCAAATTCAGTCGGCTCTTCTTGCATATCACTGACCCAGTTTGGATCTCTGAGGGCATCATCTATTTTTTTTGGTTCAATCAGTGAGATAAAATTAACAAATTAACAAATATTACCTGAACTTCGTCGAGTCTAAACACATGCGTTTGGATCACCTAGAATTTGATCAATTGGGTGATTTATTGACCATCTCTGAGCAGGAGCAGGAATCACTGATTCAAGATGAACTTCTGGAGGTGCTGAAGAAGAGGCTTCAGTAAAAGTAGATTCAGTTGTTGAGGTTCAGATGAAATTTCATTTACTGATTGCTGATTTGAGTTAGATGGATTTTCAGAGGTTGAGGGTTTAGAAGGAGGCAAAGTGTTTAATGGAATAGCTGATACCCACGAGGAGTATTCAGCTTCACTTGTTTGAATGCTAGGAATGATGATAGGACCATCATCAGCGATTGGGTTGTTGACCTGACGGTCAGGGTTGAGATTAGCTTATGAGTCCCCATAGTGAGAAAACATCCACTGATTTAGTTCATCGTTTTCAGCAGGTCTTGAATTTGCTGAACGGGATTCATCAAAGGTGACATGAATGGTTTCTTCTACAGTTTGTCTTCTCTTATTTAAGAATCTGAAGGCTTTGGATACTGAGGAGTATCCTAGAAATATTCCATCGTCAGCTTTGGGATCAAACTTTCCAAGGGAATCCCTGTTGTTTAAAATGAAGCATTGACAACCAAAGATATGAAAAAAGCTGATAGATGGCTTTCTTCTATGGAAACGTTCATCGGCAGTCTTGTTGAATCTTTTGACAATCAGCGACCAATTTTGAGTAAAACAGGCAGTGTTGACAGCTTATGCCCAGAATTGGAAGATGAGAATCACTGAGCATAGATCTGGCAGCTTTGATGATCGTTCTGTTTCTACTTTCAGCGACTCCATTTTGCTGAGGTGTTCTCACCGCTGAGAAGTTGTGAGAAATTCCCTTACTCTCAAAGAAGTTATCGAGGGAACTGTTTTTAAAATTCAGTTCCATGATCACTCCTTTTGAGCGAACAATCATATTGTTCAGGACTTCCATTTTCCTGACAAAAGAGATGAGTTCTTCTACGGTGTCACTTTTTGCACGGAGAAACATAACCCATGTATAGCGATAGAATTCATCTACTATGACAAGAGTGTATTTCTTTCTAGCGATGGATTGTATGTTGACAGGGCCAAATAAATCCATATGGATGAGCTGAAGGGGATTTGTCACTGATGATACTTTCTTTGATTTGAAACTAGCTTTCGTCTGTTTTCCTTGTTCACACATTGAGCAGAGAGATTCCTTAGCGTATGGGTGCTGAGGCAAGCCAGTGACCAATTCTTTAGAGGAAAGAGTATTCAACGTTTTAAAGTTGAGATGAGAGAGCCTTTTATGCCATAGCCAGTTGACATCTGAAGAGGCTTTGGATAGAAAGCAGATGTTCTCAGTAGTTTTTGAGTCCATGTTTATTACATAAACTTTGTAGTCTTTATCACATAGTTGACTGATGCTAAGAAGATTGTGCTTAAGTCCTTCTACGTAAGCCACTCTTCTGAAGGTGGTTGTACTATTAGAGAGTACACCAAACCCTTGGGTGTATCCTTTTCCATTTCCACCAAAGGTCACTGAGGGACCTTTCTCTTCCTTGTATTCAGTGAGCCGGTTTCTTTTTCCAAGATACCAGATACCCTTCGAGATCTACAAACAAAAGGAAGATTAAGTTGAAATTGGTACCCACTTTACAATTGGTCCACATTTGTTAGTGGAAGAAGAAGTAGAAGGATCAGCAATCTTCACAG
Source organism: Saussurea involucrata (assembly GCA_033807775.1). Taxonomy (NCBI): domain Eukaryota; kingdom Viridiplantae; phylum Streptophyta; class Magnoliopsida; order Asterales; family Asteraceae; genus Saussurea; species Saussurea involucrata. Next base: position 62,542,280 of record CM066314.1, on the reverse strand, counting down.
CATCTGATGATTCAGCGTCAGTGGTAACCTTCACTTTGGTTTATTTCTTAACCTTAGTAGTATTTTTCACCTTTGCTTGGTTTTCACCTGGGGTGATCTTCTTTGCCTTGAAGGCATTCATCTTCACCTTAGCTGATTTCTCAGCTTTGGTGGCTGTAGGGCACTTACTAGCAGTATGATCAGTAAGTCCGCAGTGATAGCATTTCCTATAACTAAAGGTAGCTTTAGGACCATAGGCATAAGCATTTGATAAGTTTAAATGAGCAGGGCCTATACCAAGAATGCCTTTAGCATCAGAGATCAGAGGAACCTTAGGTTCTTCAGATTTCTTACCTATGACATCAACCTTTATTCTTGGAGTTGATCGCTGAACATGTTCAGGGATCTTGTCTTTTCAGGTAGAAGGTTGATTAGTTGAAGGTGTAATCTTCTTCAGCTTTGGCACTTTGGTACCCTTCTGAGGTTTTAGTAAAACATTTTTGGCTTTATCTTTAAGTTTGGGGCTTAAAGAAGGATTTTTTCCTCAGGGATATGATTATTAACAGATATCTGAAGGGTACACCCAACCTAGGTGTTTGGTATCCCAAAGACTCGGGATTCGGTCTAACTGCCTATTCAGATAGTGATTTTTCAGGTTGCAAACTGGATAAAAAAAGCACCACAGGAAGCTGTCAGCTCCTGGGTGGGAAGCTGGTGAGTTGGACTAGTAAAAAGCAAAACTCAGTGTCCACCTCAACCATTGAAGCTGAGTATGTAGCCACTCGTAGTTGTTGTGCTCAGGTCTTATTGATGAGAACTCGTCTATTAGACTATGACCTTCAACTATCAAAGATGCCCTATCTATTGCAACAACACAAGTGCCATCGCTATAGCAAACAACCCAGTGCTACATTCAAAGACAAAACACATCGAAATTGGATATCATTTTATCAAAGATCATGTGATGAATGGAGACATAGAACTTCATTTTATTCAACTGACTATCAGTTAGCTGATCTATTTACCAAACCTCTTGATGAGACAAGATTTAACTTTCTCATCAGCGAGCTTGGAATGCTAAACCTTGAAGAGTAATTCTTCAGCGTTCAAGCATTATGTGAGTAATCAGGTTCTATCTCTTATGTTCATCTTATAATCCCATATACTAAGGTATGTTCTCTATCCTACATCACTGAAGTTCTCTTCAGTAAGATGTCTGTTGGTCCCGAAGGGTTATACAAGTATTAGTTTGTAGATGCGGGGCGTTGAATACAAACACACAAGAATTATATCTTTCTAAATTGTTTATTGATAAATCAAACAATTTACAGTTTGTTGTGGAATAAGACTAAGTACAAGACCTAATCTAAAGAAACTTGAGAATCACAAAGGTTTCTTGCCCTAAGAAATAGAGAGAAAAGAAGAAAGAAAATTAAGGATAATTTTCTTAAGGCACTAAGAAGATTTAGGGATGACCACCTTCAAACTGAAGGAGCATTCCTCCTATTTATACTACATGCATTTAATGCATGTCAGGAAGACTTTACACATGTCAACATTTGGTTGGGCGCATGCTTCTGACCTTTGCAAACATACTTTGGGCCGCATGGTGAACAGTGTGGTGGCATAGTGGTTTGTACGATTCTGGACAAAGGTATGTCCTTCTGACAAATCGTACAAACGTATGCAAGAGGATAAGACAAACATTTCTTGTAGAGAAGGTTTCATGATCACATCGTTGAGTTGATCTTCCATCAGGGAGATCTGATGTAAGTCAGCTATCGTTGAAGTCTTCTTCTAGAAACGTCGTGTGGGTGGACTTGTCTTGGTTTCACTAATATCCGCATCAGATCATTAGTAGACTTGTCACTTGTTCATCAGCTTTGTCTTCGATGTCAGCGATGAACTCTTTGTCGCGAAACTTGTCTTCAGAGATTACAAACAACATTGTTTACAGATGAACTAATCAATGATCATCAGTACAGCTGAACAGACTCAGCTATCATTGATGTACATTTGTCACTGATGAATAATGAAGAACAGTGGTTACCCATCAGCGATACTGAACAGACTCAGTATGATATCACTGATGGTGAAACACTAATACATACAATGTTACTTATAATTTTCACTAAGTAATTCTAAGGGTCATCATTAAATCACTGAGAGGGTTTGGATCAACAATGTCTTTCAAAAGAAAACTCGATCACTGACATTTCTCTATCAGTGATCCTTTTTGAAAAAGATAAACTCGTCACTGATATTTCTCATCAGTGATTCTTCAAAAATCAATCCAACCCTGATACTTTTAAACCATCAAGGATGCCTTTTGAAAACTGAAACAACAGTTTCTTGTGACGTCATCAAAAGAGGATAAACCATGGCACGCCTTTTTGTCTGACACGTTCGTCCGTTACACTTCCTGTCCAATCATCTTCGTGGGACGTGTCCATGTCATGATGAGTATTTTTCCCGCTCATCACCCTTTCTCTCTCCCCTCTCATTCCTATATAAACAACTCTCGTTTATATTTTTCCTTATTACGCGCACAAAATACTCTCAAGGCAAGAAAAATCCTTTGCATTCGAACGAACTTTGACCCTAAGACTTTGATTCTCAAACTTTAAAGACAAACAGGTTCCTACTTCTATTCCTTAATGATTTTTGGATAACAAAAACTCTTCTTTTGATCTTAAATCTTTGTTTACAAAGATCAAAATGTGTTTTTATTCTTAAAAGATCATCTTCCTTCATGATTTTATCTTAAAAACCTTAAAAAGTTTTCTTAAGTTTAAAAATATTCTTTAAACTTTCTCTCTTCTTAAATACGTTTTCCAGAATCTCCTTAAAAGGAAACTGGTAAAACATAGTTTTCTACCAGTTTTAGAAATTCTCAAACTGGAAAAACATCTTTACAAGTTTCTTTCCCTATAACGAAATTGGTATAAAACCCTAATTTCTTATTTTTGGAAATCTTTCCTAACTAAGAAAGTATGTTCTTCTTCTCCTATGTTCTATTTTTTAGAAATGGCCCAAGCTGTAACAATGGTGAAATCCAAGAATGTCAGGTTCGAGCTGAACCAAGTGCAATTTGTTGCAAACAATCATCTCGCCCTACTCCACTTCCCTGAGAACAAACCTGCCTTCACCTCGCTAACACCGTCAACCTCCTCCGCAACTCGCCCATCTTCTATGCCTTGATTGTCTCACCCCCAGCTCACCGAAATTTACTCCAACAGTTCTGGTACACTGCTGAGCGTATTAAGGTTACGCTAAAATCAAAGAAGGTGGTCACTGTGATTGCCATCCAAACTGAACTCGAACATGGTTGTATCACTGCAAACGGTATTCGCTCCGCCCTACACCTGCCAGTGGTACCATTTGAAGCCATGCCCACTGATGAAGAACTCATCCATTTCCTCGATCTCATGGGCTACACATGGGATCTGAAGCCCCGCACCGATCACCCTGACAAAAAGCTAACCAAGATTCTGAAGGCCAAAATGCCTTCAGAGTTGAACTTCCTTTTCCCCCACATCATCTCTTCTATGAGTGGGTGATAGGCGGGTTTGCACCCCCCTAAATCTATCGCAAGTGTACGGGTCGAATCAAGTAATAGTACTTAGAAAGTACGAGTATCGAACCAAAGGAACCAGGTGTCAAGTACCACAATGACTGTATAGACTATTAATTAGACTAATGCAAATTGAGTTGTTGATTGTTGGAAAACACGAATTAAAATACTTTAATTAATTCAGATAAGGGAAAGAGTTGGAGGGTTGGTTTTCCTCATGAAAACAATCAATTAGCTAAACAGGTTTGACGTGATTGAAATAACTTCAAGATGAAAAGCATAATCACAATCCATTACTATACTCTATCAAGCTATAGCAAAAATCAATCAAAACATTGTATCATCTTTCGATCTAGACAATTATAATTGAACAATCAGTGATTAAAATCCACAAAGAACGACATATCATATTTCTATCTCAAAATCGTCCAAGACATAAAGGATTAATCAAATCTCAAAACTACTCTCAAACGTTAAAAGATTCATACAATCAAATAATAGTTGATCGGACTATTACAAGCATTAAGAACAATCCCAAATGTTGCATCCATCTAAATCAAACCAATCACATCTATCTGTAAAGCTAAACGATTATCAAACTGTAACAACCTAGTCTAAATTAAGCATAACTAGCATTAATATTAAACAATTACAAAACTGGATCCATAAAATTTCTTTACATCTGACTAAACAACTTAGGTTGGCGGAAACAACCTATACACAACTGAGAATAACTATTACTAGAATATGAGTGACGATATCTCTATCTGCATCTGTGCTCTATCCTGCTCTTGCTCGATTACCTGAGTCCCATGCAATCTGCTTGCCTGAAAAGGTTTAGTTTGGAAAATGCGAGGGTTAGACCATGAGGTCTAGTGAGTCCCTCCTGACAGTCCTCAAAACTTTTAAAAACAGTTTCTAACTTTCAAATATCTTTGCATAAAACTTTCTCATAACTTTCAAATGTATACAAGACTTTCAATAATAAACTTTCACATAACTGAACAGTAAAAATCTTTCACGGATAAATCCGCTCCCGTAAATGGCACCCTGAAGTCACCCGAGGGTGACAACGAGTCAGTATCACGCTGCCTTACTGGGACTCATTCCCATGGCATAAACGGAACCTCCCCCCGACGTGAGTACTGGCGGAACCTCCCCCCGACTTAGCCAATTTACGTCTACACAATGTATGCATACATCTCACATAAAACTTTCACATTAAAGCATTCATGGAATAGGTCCGCCCCATAAATCATACACGGGATAGGCCCGCCCCATAAATCATACACAAATCTTATTTAAAACTGTAAACAACTTTCATGCAATTTAAAGCATAAGAATAAAACATGGCATCTCTCATCATGTACTTGCTTTAGAAAACATGTTAAAATCCACGCGTTTTAGTTTAGAAAACTCACCTGATGTGCTTACTTCCCTCCTACTTTGCTCTGTACTCCCCAAACGATCTACCTGGGTTAAAGGATAAACACATAAGCTGACTAACCAAACTGTTCGGATACCACTTACCGGACACTCTCACTTTCCGGACGTTTCTACTTACCGGACACTAAAATGTCCGAACACCTCTGATTTCCGGATAACCACACTTTTCCGGACAGGTTACCGGATAACCTCACTTTTCCGGATACCGAATAGTACCCGGACAACGACTCTTATCCGGACGACATAGATTTTCCGGACAACTCTATGTCCGGACACCTTCTACACTACAGTCAAGAACTTCCCGGACACTCACGCGGACACCTTCATACTTGAAGGTTTCCGGACGACTGCTGGGTGAACTAATTGGTTCGAAATCTTACTAAACACTCTGAAATCAGTAATATAATGCGACGAATCACTTACTTAAGCATCTATAACCATTTCTCCACAAACTTTACTGATTAAACTTGTTTTAATGATCCTTAAACCTTCTTTAGGAGTCTTGAATGACTTTTAGCAAGAAACTCACTAACACTCTAACAATCATCAAATTCTTAGATGGGGATGTAGAATAGGAATTACCTGGAGGATTCCTTGCAGCAAATGAATCCTAACAAACCCTTTCTTTCTGGTTCTTTGCTGATTGATGAGTCTCTTCTTCTTTGCACCTTAAACCTCCAAATCACTTTTCTCTTTCTCTCTAAACAAAACAGCCGCCACACATAATGAATTCAGGGATTTTAGAATGTTGTCTAGGGTTTTGTGCCCTTTTATACCCCAACTCTATTTACCAACTAGCCCCTCAACTTCTGCTTTTATTAAAAACTCCACACCAAACGCAAAACACTTCGAAAAAGGTCTGGGTCATTACAACACTCCCCCCTCAAAAGAATTCCGTCCCCGGAATTCCGTTTTCGAAAAGGTGTGGGTAACTGGACATCATATCTGATTCTACTTCCCACGTTGTCTCTCGTCCCTTATGACATCTCCACTGAACTTTTACTAGTCAAACTTCTATGTTCCTAGTTTAGCAAACCTTACCGCTCACGATTTATATCGGGTCTTCTACGTAAGTCAACCTCCCATCTATACTGATGTCCCCTCAACGGAACAGTCACAACGACTCCTGACAAACACTTCTTTAAGACATGAAATGTCGGATGAACACTCTTTAATTCTTCTGACCAGTCTAACTTGTATGATGCTATTCTAACTCGCTCACTAATGACAAGGTCAACTTCTTATGGCCTGCATCTCTTGCAAGGTCGCCATCATCTCACTTCTCACATCGGCTCTCCACAAAAGAGACGTGCATCACACTATGAATTTCTTCTCAAATTCACATCGAGTACCTCAAGATCGCGCACTATCTATTCAACTTTCATGCTTCGACGAATCCGCAGACTTAGTCCACCTTACCTCTCTCTCAAACTTCAAAGCTCAAAGCCTTATATTTTTCAACCCATCCACTCTTTTCTACCCGATTGCCTCAGACCGCTCAGATGGGAAACATAACCACACCCCATACTTGAAGCCGCCCTCGGCGAGACACCACTTGCTAAATCGTGCCATCTTGCACTACCTACTTGCACCCACTTCGATCACTATACTCGCTTAAAACTACCTGATAAAACAAAGGCCAACCACGCCTCCATTTGCTCGCCTCCGTCCACACATCGGGACTCACGGTTTTAATCACGTCTAAATAAGGTCTCTCATACAATTATACCTCCTTAAGAGAAAGAACTTGGCGGGAATTCCCGCCACAACAACGAGAATCTTCCACCAGGAAAACTCCCTCACTGGCAACTTGGCACAAGGCCAACCTTGTACATCCCGACAAGCTCACTCCTAGGAGTCCTCTCCTCGATATGCCTGAAATTTCTAGGTTACTTCTTCCAACCTACATTCGTCTTATGCAGATCATACTCCTTTCCCGAATCACATCGGCTACAACTCGACAACTAATTCGTACGTTCTCACCACTTCATCATTTCACACTTAACGTGTCTAATAGTAGGAGACCTCTATAATTCCTTATTGGAGTACTCACCTATCCGAATTGCACTTATCCTGAAGGCTCATAAATTTCTCGTTGCTTGCCACAAGCGTCCAGTCATATAACATAACTTCGGTTACTCCCACTCGACTAGGAGGGGTAACCTCGATCACACCCTACTATTCTCAATAGCTTACACTGATCGATCAGTTCGTTTTGAACGTTTCTCACGAAGTCACTAACTTAACTCATTCAGTTGTCTTATCCAGTTCTTTCCTACACGAAATCATACACAATTTCCTTCCTCAATACTCTTTCCATAAGTTCGCACACTTATCAAGGACAATCTACACAACACTATGCCTACCGACATTACTGTCAAGTTTACTACTTCCGATTTACTTACTTATTCCAACATACTGTCTTCACCTCCCCACGTTAGCGTGGAGCACTGCCCACCAACATTACTCGTCCCTCTCTTCCGACAATTCTCAAGCTGCAAAATGCTGTCTCATTACTATACATAACCAAACGGTTGCACTAAAATTCTAACTTAAGGCTTTCGACTAAATCACCTCGAACTGACACCAGAGTTCGACGTCACTATACATTCTGTAAACTCCAACTTTTACTTTCTCAGACAATTCGTTCACACATAAGCAACAGCTCACATTCTTTAAGGATTTCACATCTATTCCACCACATTTTGACTAATACATCCATTCTCTTCTTTAAACTTCCATAGATCCCGAAATATGCTTACTTAGCGACTCTTACAACTAAAAACACTTGGTTTCTCCTTTGGGTAACTACCCACCACCACTCCGTGATGCTATCTCGAACATAAACATATCTCCACGTCAACTTACACCCTACGTGCTCCAACAACCTGGTTAACACTCGAACACCTCATCCGAAACTCCCAAAAAGGTTCTATCTGATGTTTCCTCTTTCCCTAACATCACATCACTACGACGCTAGCTGGCACATTTAACTTGGCAATTATTGCCACTACATAACTGTACATTCCTCACTCATAACATCACACTGCAGACCAAGACTCTCATGGCCATTCACACACAACTCAAACTTATCTTCAAGACCTCACGCATAAATAACGAGTCTATCTCGCTACATTGTCTCTCCCCAGCTCTAGTTGAACCACAACACCCGAGTTTCTGATTGATTCTAACATACTCGATTCTTGCTAGCTCCTTGCAATACCAAACCATTACATCGACATGGCGCATTTCCTCACAGATCGACATAATCTATACCCTCACTTCGTTTGTGCTAAATACTTCATTCTTTACGAACCATCCATCTCATAAGTAAAACGCTTATCTAAACAGCAGCCTCTCACTATCTTAACACCCTACAAAGTGGTCCTTCAACTTTCAACCTTCTAATTCAAGTCTTTGATCTCATACAGCTTACACAACTACCGACTCTGACGTCAATAGTTGGCCTGTTGATACTTCGTTGATACTTCCTTAACCTATTCTTCAACAAGGGTCCCCTACAGGGCCTAATCTTTCCAATACCACCCTCTTAATCAACTTCACCTCCCGTCGTCCTCATTTCAACTGACTCGCGTAAGGTCAATATTACAGGATCACCTTAAACTCTTATTCAACGTCGCGGGTATTTCATCTCTACTTCACCACACTACTCATAACGAGTTGCTATACCAACACCTCGATGACTTCTAGTCCTTCCCTGAACACAACCGTCTCTCGGCAACTGTACTTCCAGTCCGCACGAGGGTACAGACCCTCATACAACCGACATTAAAGTCCACTTCCGACTCTTCCACTGGTCACCTCTCCTCTAGAATGCATCTACCAAAGCTACAAACATTCTTTCCTGATTTGTCCAACACCTCTCCACTCTAGGAGTTCTTCCTTAGCTTAAAATGTAATACTCTACGACCTATTGAGTTCATAGCCTTCATGCCTGACAACGCGATAAATGAATCATTTCACACTTTTGATCATTTTAAAGAAACAACACTTGAAAACAACTTGGGTACACCCGACCCCAACATTCTCATAACTCTAATGCCCTGCACAACGATCTTGGGGATCGTTTGCATGCAATCTTTCTGTAAAACTTAATCTTACTCAACCAAAAATGTGTTGTTACGACAGAAATAAATATTGGATGAAAATCTTCCCATACGACAAAATTTTGAAAGAAATTTACCGACACGAAGTAGACCAGTCGGTCCTCACACTCATTTATATAACTTCGAAATGTCAATACTCATTTTGGTTATAAAAGTTGTGCATTCAAACGTTTTCTTGGCTTATCATGAAAAGAGTGGAATATTTTGCAAATCGTAAACCTCAAGACTTCATTGTACGATGTAAATGGATTTGTATTTTTCTTTAAACATACGCTTGCACACGCCGACTCATATCCGATCAAATTTGATATTTACACGTTTATACTTTTCTTATGAAAAATCTCATGTACACATATACGAACTCAATGCATGAAACTCTACTTGCAATTGAAGGCTACTCACTCAAACAAGGTCAATCGCTTTACTCACGCAACTTATCATTGACACTCTACCTTCGACCAGTGGTCGCCCACTCGGTCTTGCAACGATTTGCTATACATACATTCAACAGTCCACTTACTCAACCATTTCATACTATTTCGTTTTGACCAACTATCTCACTTTCCATTTCTACATGGTTTCATTTCACTATAGGCATCTTATTTCATTTATCCAGCTAATGGAAAGCTCGATCAAGAACCCAGGGCTCCATTGATACCTTCAAGGTTTTGACACTGACCTTTCTTACCATCCTGACTGACCTATCCCATGATTTCTAGAAATGGGACTCTCCCGAAACAGGAGTCTTACTCAAACCCAAGCATTCTTCCTCTCCGAATCCACGAAGAGCTACCTCTAGACGACTCGTAATACTCTAAACAACATTTCTTCTCTACGATGTATACGTACATCACATCACCACGACTTCTCATGAAACTTCCCCAACAGGGGGTCTCAGTCTACCCCTCAGGGATCTTGCTGACATTCTAAAGTACTGGAACACGACATAAACACTAGCTTCTGACTACCACTTCGGAATAATAAGGCAGGTTAAGCACCTACATGTACCTGTAAGTTCGCAATTACACTGGCCAGGTGGAATCTCAAACTTACCTTACATGACAGTTCTCAGTACCCTATTAGTCCTATCTATATAATAGTGTCCTCCTAACGCATTTCCTGTATTTACAATAGTGCCCTCCTAACGCATTTCCTGATTCTCAGTTGTGATTTCTACTCCCAAGTTTAAGTTTAGGCCCGTCCGGTCACCTAAATCCCTTAAACTATGGCTCTGATACCAATTGTAACAACCCAGTCTAAATTAAGCATAACTAGCATTAATATTAAACAATTACAAAACTGGATCCATAAATTTTCTTTACATCTGACTAAACAACTTAGGTTGGCGGAAACAACCTATACACAACTGAGAATAACTATTACTAGAATATGAGTGACGATATCTCTATCTGCATCTGTGCTCTATCCTGCTCTTGCTCGACTACCTGAGTCTCATGCAATCTGCTTGCCTGAAAAGGTTTAGTTTGGAAAATGCGAGGGTTAGACCATGAGGTCTAGTGAGTCCCTCCTGACAGTCCTCAAAACTTTTAAAAACAGTTTCTAACTTTCAAATATCTTTGCATAAAACTTTCTCATAACTTTCAAATGTATACAAGACTTTCAATAATAAACTTTCACATAACTGAACAGTAAAAATCTTTCACGGATAAATCCGCTCCCGTAAATGGCACCCTGAAGTCACCCGAGGGTGACAACGAGTCAGTATCACGCTGCCTTACTGGGACTCATTCCCATGGCATAAACGGAACCTCCCCCCGACGTGAGTACTGGCGGAACCTCCCCCCGACTTAGCCAATTTACGTCTACACAATGTATGCATACATCTCACATAAAACTTTCACATAAAAGCATTCATGGAATAGGTCCGCCCCATAAATCATACACGGGATAGGCCCGCCCCATAAATCATACACAAATCTTATTTAAAACTGTAAACAACTTTCATGCAATTTAAAGCATAAGAATAAAACATGGCATTTCTCATCTTGTACTTGCTTTAGAAAACATGTTAAAATCCACGCGTTTTAGTTTAGAAAACTCACCTGATGTGCTTACTTCCCTCCTACTTTGCTCTGTACTCCCCAAACGATCTACCTGGGTTAAAGGATAAACACATAAGCTGACTAACCAAACTGTTCGGATACCACTTACCGGACACTCTCACTTTCCGGACGTTTCTACTTACCGGACACTAAAATGTCCGGACACCTCTGATTTCCGGATAACCACACTTTTCCGGACAGGTTACCGGATAACCTCACTTTTCCGGATACCGAATAGTACCCGGACAACGACTCTTATCCGGACGACATAGATTTTCCGGACAACTCTATGTCCGGACACCTTCTACACTACGGTCAAGAACTTCCCGGACACTCACGCGGACACCTTCATACTTGAAGGTTTCCGGACGACTGCTGGGTGAACTAATTGGTTCGAAATCTTACTAAACACTCTGAAATCAGTAATATAATGCGACGAATCACTTACTTAAGCATCTATAACCATTTCTCCACAAACTTTACTGATTAAACTTGTTTTAATGATCCTTAAACCTTCTTTAGGAGTCTTGAATGACTTTTAGCAAGAAACTCACTAACACTCTAACAATCATCAAATTCTTAGATGGGGATGTAGAATAGGAATTACCTGGAGGATTCCTTGCAGCAAATGAATCCTAACAAACCCTTTCTTTCTGGTTCTTTGCTGATTGATGAGTCTCTTCTTCTTTGCACCTTAAACCTCCAAATCACTTTTCTCTTTCTCTCTAAACAAAACAGCCGCCACACATAATGAATTCAGGGATTTTAGAATGTTGTCTAGGGTTTTGTGCCCTTTTATACCCCAACTCTATTTACCAACTAGCCCCTCAACTTCTGCTTTTATTAAAAACTCCACACCAAACGCAAAACACTTCGAAAAAGGTCTGGGTCATTACAACACTCCCCCCTCAAAAGAATTCCGTCCCCGGAATTCCGTTTTCGAAAAGGTGTGGGTAACTGGACATCATATCTGATTCTACTTCCCACGTTGTCTCTCGTCCCTTATGACATCTCCACTGAACTTTTACTAGTCAAACTTCTATGTTCCTAGTTTAGCAAACCTTACCGCTCACGATTTATATCGGGTCTTCTACGTAAGTCAACCTCCCATCTATACTGATGTCCCCTCAACGGAACAGTCACAACGACTCCTGACAAACACTTCTTTAAGACATGAAATGTCGGATGAACACTCTTTAATTCTTCTGACCAGTCTAACTTGTATGATGCTATTCTAACTCGCTCACTAATGACAAGGTCAACTTCTTATGGCCTGCATCTCTTGCAAGGTCGCCATCATCTCACTTCTCACATCGGCTCTCCACAAAAGAGACGTGCATCACACTATGAATTTCTTCTCAAATTCACATCGAGTACCTCAAGATCGCGCACTATCTATTCAACTTTCATGCTTCGACGAATCCGCAGACTTAGTCCACCTTACCTCTCTCTCAAACTTCAAAGCTCAAAGCCTTATATTTTTCAACCCATCCACTCTTTTCTACCCGATTGCCTCAGACCGCTCAGATGGGAAACATAACCACACCCCATACTTGAAGCCGCCCTCGGCGAGACACCACTTGCTAAATCGTGCCATCTTGCACTACCTACTTGCACCCACTTCGATCACTATACTCGCTTAAAACTACCTGATAAAACAAAGGCCAACCACGCCTCCATTTGCTCGCCTCCGTCCACACATCGGGACTCACGGTTTTAATCACGTCTAAATAAGGTCTCTCATACAATTATACCTCCTTAAGAGAAAGAACTTGGCGGGAATTCCCGCCACAACAACGAGAATCTTCCACCAGGAAAACTCCCTCACTGGCAACTTGGCACAAGGCCAACCTTGTACATCCCGACAAGCTCACTCCTAGGAGTCCTCTCCTCGATATGCCTGAAATTTCTAGGTTACTTCTTCCAACCTACATTCGTCTTATGCAGATCATACTCCTTTCCCGAATCACATCGGCTACAACTCGACAACTAATTCGTACGTTCTCACCACTTCATCATTTCACACTTAACGTGTCTAATAGTAGGAGACCTCTATAATTCCTTATTGGAGTACTCACCTATCCGAATTGCACTTATCCTGAAGGCTCATAAATTTCTCGTTGCTTGCCACAAGCGTCCAGTCATATAACATAACTTCGGTTACTCCCACTCGACTAGGAGGGGTAACCTCGATCACACCCTACTATTCTCAATAGCTTACACTGATCGATCAGTTCGTTTTGAACGTTTCTCACGAAGTCACTAACTTAACTCATTCAGTTGTCTTATCCAGTTCTTTCCTACACGAAATCATACACAATTTCCTTCCTCAATACTCTTTCCATAAGTTCGCACACTTATCAAGGACAATCTACACAACACTATGCCTACCGACATTACTGTCAAGTTTACTACTTCCGATTTACTTACTTATTCCAACATACTGTCTTCACCTCCCCACGTTAGCGTGGAGCACTGCCCACCAACATTACTCGTCCCTCTCTTCCGACAATTCTCAAGCTGCAAAATGCTGTCTCATTACTATACATAACCAAACGGTTGCACTAAAATTCTAACTTAAGGCTTTCGACTAAATCACCTCGAACTGACACCAGAGTTCGACGTCACTATACATTCTGTAAACTCCAACTTTTACTTTCTCAGACAATTCGTTCACACATAAGCAACAGCTCACATTCTTTAAGGATTTCACATCTATTCCACCACATTTTGACTAATACATCCATTCTCTTCTTTAAACTTCCATAGATCCCGAAATATGCTTACTTAGCGACTCTTACAACTAAAAACACTTGGTTTCTCCTTTGGGTAACTACCCACCACCACTCCGTGATGCTATCTCGAACATAAACATATCTCCACGTCAACTTACACCCTACGTGCTCCAACAACCTGGTTAACACTCGAACACCTCATCCGAAACTCCCAAAAAGGTTCTATCTGATGTTTCCTCTTTCCCTAACATCACATCACTACGACGCTAGCTGGCACATTTAACTTGGCAATTATTGCCACTACATAACTGTACATTCCTCACTCATAACATCACACTGCAGACCAAGACTCTCATGGCCATTCACACACAACTCAAACTTATCTTCAAGACCTCACGCATAAATAACGAGTCTATCTCGCTACATTGTCTCTCCCCAGCTCTAGTTGAACCACAACACCCGAGTTTCTGATTGATTCTAACATACTCGATTCTTGCTAGCTCCTTGCAATACCAAACCATTACATCGACATGGCGCATTTCCTCACAGATCGACATAATCTATACCCTCACTTCGTTTGTGCTAAATACTTCATTCTTTACGAACCATCCATCTCATAAGTAAAACGCTTATCTAAACAGCAGCCTCTCACTATCTTAACACCCTACAAAGTGGTCCTTCAACTTTCAACCTTCTAATTCAAGTCTTTGATCTCATACAGCTTACACAACTACCGACTCTGACGTCAATAGTTGGCCTGTTGATACTTCGTTGATACTTCCTTAACCTATTCTTCAACAAGGGTCCCCTACAGGGCCTAATCTTTCCAATACCACCCTCTTAATCAACTTCACCTCCCGTCGTCCTCATTTCAACTGACTCGCGTAAGGTCAATATTACAGGATCACCTTAAACTCTTATTCAACGTCGCGGGTATTTCATCTCTACTTCACCACACTACTCATAACGAGTTGCTATACCAACACCTCGATGACTTCTAGTCCTTCCCTGAACACAACCGTCTCTCGGCAACTGTACTTCCAGTCCGCACGAGGGTACAGACCCTCATACAACCGACATTAAAGTCCACTTCCGACTCTTCCACTGGTCACCTCTCCTCTAGAATGCATCTACCAAAGCTACAAACATTCTTTCCTGATTTGTCCAACACCTCTCCACTCTAGGAGTTCTTCCTTAGCTTAAAATGTAATACTCTACGACCTATTGAGTTCATAGCCTTCATGCCTGACAACGCGATAAATGAATCATTTCACACTTTTGATCATTTTAAAGAAACAACACTTGAAAACAACTTGGGTACACCCGACCCCAACATTCTCATAACTCTAATGCCCTGCACAACGATCTTGGGGATCGTTTGCATGCAATCTTTCTGTAAAACTTAATCTTACTCAACCAAAAATGTGTTGTTACGACAGAAATAAATATTGGATGAAAATCTTCCCATACGACAAAATTTTGAAAGAAATTTACCGACACGAAGTAGACCAGTCGGTCCTCACACTCATTTATATAACTTCGAAATGTCAATACTCATTTTGGTTATAAAAGTTGTGCATTCAAACGTTTTCTTGGCTTATCATGAAAAGAGTGGAATATTTTGCAAATCGTAAACCTCAAGACTTCATTGTACGATGTAAATGGATTTGTATTTTTCTTTAAACATACGCTTGCACACGCCGACTCATATCCGATCAAATTTGATATTTACACGTTTATACTTTTCTTATGAAAAATCTCATGTACACATATACGAACTCAATGCATGAAACTCTACTTGCAATTGAAGGCTACTCACTCAAACAAGGTCAATCGCTTTACTCACGCAACTTATCATTGACACTCTACCTTCGACCAGTGGTCGCCCACTCGGTCTTGCAACGATTTGCTATACATACATTCAACAGTCCACTTACTCAACCATTTCATACTATTTCGTTTTGACCAACTATCTCACTTTCCATTTCTACATGGTTTCATTTCACTATAGGCATCTTATTTCATTTATCCAGCTAATGGAAAGCTCGATCAAGAACCCAGGGCTCCATTGATACCTTCAAGGTTTTGACACTGACCTTTCTTACCATCCTGACTGACCTATCCCATGATTTCTAGAAATGGGACTCTCCCGAAACAGGAGTCTTACTCAAACCCAAGCATTCTTCCTCTCCGAATCCACGAAGAGCTACCTCTAGACGACTCGTAATACTCTAAACAACATTTCTTCTCTACGATGTATACGTACATCACATCACCACGACTTCTCATGAAACTTCCCCAACAGGGGGTCTCAGTCTACCCCTCAGGGATCTTGCTGACATTCTAAAGTACTGGAACACGACATAAACACTAGCTTCTGACTACCACTTCGGAATAATAAGGCAGGTTAAGCACCTACATGTACCTGTAAGTTCGCAATTACACTGGCCAGGTGGAATCTCAAACTTACCTTACATGACAGTTCTCAGTACCCTATTAGTCCTATCTATATAATAGTGTCCTCCTAACGCATTTCCTGTATTTACAATAGTGCCCTCCTAACGCATTTCCTGATTCTCAGTTGTGATTTCTACTCCCAAGTTTAAGTTTAGGCCCGTCCGGTCACCTAAATCCCTTAAACTATGGCTCTGATACCAATTGTAACAACCCAGTCTAAATTAAGCATAACTAGCATTAATATTAAACAATTACAAAACTGGATCCATAAATTTTCTTTACATCTGACTAAACAACTTAGGTTGGCGGAAACAACCTATACACAACTGAGAATAACTATTACTAGAATATGAGTGACGATATCTCTATCTGCATCTGTGCTCTATCCTGCTCTTGCTCGACTACCTGAGTCTCATGCAATCTGCTTGCCTGAAAAGGTTTAGTTTGGAAAATGCGAGGGTTAGACCATGAGGTCTAGTGAGTCCCTCCTGACAGTCCTCAAAACTTTTAAAAACAGTTTCTAACTTTCAAATATCTTTGCATAAAACTTTCTCATAACTTTCAAATGTATACAAGACTTTCAATAATAAACTTTCACATAACTGAACAGTAAAAATCTTTCACGGATAAATCCGCTCCCGTAAATGGCACCCTGAAGTCACCCGAGGGTGACAACGAGTCAGTATCACGCTGCCTTACTGGGACTCATTCCCATGGCATAAACGGAACCTCCCCCCGACGTGAGTACTGGCGGAACCTCCCCCCGACTTAGCCAATTTACGTCTACACAATGTATGCATACATCTCACATAAAACTTTCACATAAAAGCATTCATGGAATAGGTCCGCCCCATAAATCATACACGGGATAGGCCCGCCCCATAAATCATACACAAATCTTATTTAAAACTGTAAACAACTTTCATGCAATTTAAAGCATAAGAATAAAACATGGCATTTCTCATCTTGTACTTGCTTTAGAAAACATGTTAAAATCCACGCGTTTTAGTTTAGAAAACTCACCTGATGTGCTTACTTCCCTCCTACTTTGCTCTGTACTCCCCAAACGATCTACCTGGGTTAAAGGATAAACACATAAGCTGACTAACCAAACTGTTCGGATACCACTTACCGGACACTCTCACTTTCCGGACGTTTCTACTTACCGGACACTAAAATGTCCGGACACCTCTGATTTCCGGATAACCACACTTTTCCGGACAGGTTACCGGATAACCTCACTTTTCCGGATACCGAATAGTACCCGGACAACGACTCTTATCCGGACGACATAGATTTTCCGGACAACTCTATGTCCGGACACCTTCTACACTACGGTCAAGAACTTCCCGGACACTCACGCGGACACCTTCATACTTGAAGGTTTCCGGACGACTGCTGGGTGAACTAATTGGTTCGAAATCTTACTAAACACTCTGAAATCAGTAATATAATGCGACGAATCACTTACTTAAGCATCTATAACCATTTCTCCACAAACTTTACTGATTAAACTTGTTTTAATGATCCTTAAACCTTCTTTAGGAGTCTTGAATGACTTTTAGCAAGAAACTCACTAACACTCTAACAATCATCAAATTCTTAGATGGGGATGTAGAATAGGAATTACCTGGAGGATTCCTTGCAGCAAATGAATCCTAACAAACCCTTTCTTTCTGGTTCTTTGCTGATTGATGAGTCTCTTCTTCTTTGCACCTTAAACCTCCAAATCACTTTTCTCTTTCTCTCTAAACAAAACAGCCGCCACACATAATGAATTCAGGGATTTTAGAATGTTGTCTAGGGTTTTGTGCCCTTTTATACCCCAACTCTATTTACCAACTAGCCCCTCAACTTCTGCTTTTATTAAAAACTCCACACCAAACGCAAAACACTTCGAAAAAGGTCTGGGTCATTACACAAACCATGATTCACACCAACCCCCTAACATGAACGGATTAGTTCATATTAGGGGTTTCAAAACTCAGAAATGAAAAGATTGAAACAAAAGTAAACATGAATGTTCTAAAAGAAAATGAAATCTATGGACTCCATGAAAAGCTTAAGTAGACGATGAACGTATTCGATTCGTCTTGTTGATTCTCGTTATTTGATGTTTCTAGCCCTCTTCTTGCCTTCAAAAATCGCCTCTTCGCTCCCAAAATCGCCCAGAGAAAGTCCCAAGCCGTAACTAATGAATAATGCCTCAACCCTAGCCGATAAATAGAATAAAAACGCTCAGGGGCCGAGCGCGTATGGTGGAGCATGTGGAGCCGCGCCGTGAGAAGCGCAGAGGATTGGAGTGCGAATGAACAGAGGGCTGCGCGTCTGGTGGCGCGTGTGGAACCGCGCAGACAGGCGCGCAGGAAACTGTTTGGTCTCAAAATTTGACTTTCTCTTTTTTCGCTCAGGAAGTTGCCAACTTGCTCCAATTGATCCAAAAACTCTTCCTTCAACACTCTTTCATAAAAACCTGTACTTACTCACAAAAACCATCAAATTCTACTATTTTCCTTGGAAACTCACAACTAACTGACCGATTTCGGGATCAAAATAATGTCGTAAAACGGCATTATCAACAACCCCAAACCGAGCGTTGCTTGTCCCCAAGCAAAATAGCGACACAAATAAGCATTCAACCACAATCCAAACAATCGCAATTTCGTGTTGTCGAGAATATCATTAGCGATCTCTAGTTAACTCAAAAATCACCACGAATTACCTATGAGATGGACGAACAATCATCAGACCTAGCTATGGAATTCTAAACAGTAAAACCTTGGGAAAGGGATCTATCAGGGACCACACCACACTTAAGTGTACCTAGACTAAACACGCATAGAGAGGATTTCGCCTTGACCCTACCTCACGGTTTTCTCTCTTCACTCGAGCCCTAGGTTTCACACATGTTGTCATGCTTTCAGAGGTTGGGTGCAAAGAATTTACAAAAGCATGCATGAACAACAATTAAGCAAGAACGCACAATTGTAGACAAATTGATCTCGGAAAGAATCCATTATCAAGACTAGGACATATGAATGTTGCTCTGCTTCTCCTTACAAACTTACCATGCTGGACTAAAATCTCTTAAATTGGCCATGGTTGCTGCTTTTGGTTGGAGGCCAATGGGTTTATGATGATATTTGGTGATCCTCCCCTCTTTCTTTCGTTCGGGCTTTGATAACTCTATTTTTAGAGTTATTATTTCCATTTATTTTCCACTTTATTTTGTCAATTTTAGCCATTTCACTTTTTAAAACCCCGATTCTTGGTATATTTCACGAAAACGAGCAAAAGGAGTGAACCATGGTCTTTAATAAATTATTTGGTAGAATTTGGGTGTTTTTCACGTTTTATCCTGCAGTGACCACTGTTGTGCCCACTCCGGTTCCCCACTCTTCGAGCAGATCCAGAAAACAAAAGAAAACCATGGGCTGGAAATATAAAACTTGGAGTTTAGAAGGTTCAAATGGCAGGAAAATATGGGCTGGAGAAGTACAAGGTAGTTTTCATTGGAGATAGCATCAAGTACACCTCCTTGTACTTGGAGATTTACTTGGAAAAGGGTCCATTGGGTAAAAGGATTACACAAGGAACTGATTTCTGCCATAACACAGCAGTCTTTACCCATTGGAAGACCCACCTCTTTTGTGTAATACCCAACTCCTTCTCCTAGTATATAAAGGAGCACTTGGGTATCATTTAATAAAAATCTTTGAATATTTGTTTAGTCTCAAATTCTCTCAACTACCACATTGGCTTTAGTCTTTTATTTACTGCAGTAACTAGCTTTAATTTTCAGTAATTTACTTTCTTAGTTTAATTGTAATTCAAGCTACACAGTGCAGGGACGACTTCTCGTTCCCCACTGTGAGCAGTTTAATTCAAGTCACTTTCAGTTTTATTATGTGCAAATCTTCATCTTTTGTTTTCTTTACTTCGGAAATGCTAGGCTAAACATCCTTTGGGATGTAGGAAAGAGAAGTACCTGGATTTTATTAAAAATGCTTGAGTAATCTTTGTACTTAGAATATTTGTTGTTTTGGTCATTTATTCTCGATATTTACCCAAGGATGCGAACAAGCCGATCACTTGCAAGGATCTAAAGTCTAGTTCTTAACTTAGAAATAAGTAGAACGCAGTGACACGAGCTTGAATGATGCTAGGGGATTCGAAAGAATTCTTTTGACACTTACGAAAGTGAGGTCGGCACAGTGAGCTAATCTCAACCCACTGGAGTAGTAGGCAAGCTAATTTGTGTATTAAAAACACTTAGAGTATTTGTCTCTACACATTCCATCGAAACCTGAAAAGGTCCATTTTTGAGATTACCATTGACAAAACAATAAATACGACGAGTATGAGATTTTTATCTAACGGTGTGAGTATTTTGTAACCGGGCTTTTCTAGCGAAAATGCCTACCTCTAATACAAGGATCATTTTTAGGACCGAGTATTTGGTATAAAATCCAGGGAAAATCTAACCTACATTCCTCCTTTTAAAACCGTAGTAAAATCGTTAAAGTAGCTATTTCACCAAACAAACCAAACTATTGTTTCCTCTCTAATTGAAACCTGTAAAAGGAGCTCATGAGAACCGTATTGTCTTGATTGTCCAGTCCTTGTGGATTCGATTCTAGTATTTTACCAACTATTACTTGATGTGACGATCATAGTGGACAGTGTACACTTGCACTTCCCATTGTGGACAGTTTGCAACCCACTGCGATTAAAACACACATTTCATTCGTACCAAGTTTTTGGCGCCGTTGCCGGGGACTGGCGTGATTTTAAATCTCAAGACATTAGTTTTTGTTCGAGCCCGAGTAACTCATTTTTCTAAGCCGTTCGTGTTGCATGCCAAGGCGACAACACGAGCTTTTAATACCAATCGATCCTGAAATAGAAAAGACTTGTCGAAGAAGACGTAAAAACAAGAAAACAAATCAACAACCTACTGTGATCCACACTGTGAACATGGCAGCAGTACCGCCACCCGTAGTGGAGACCACAATCACGATTGCCGATAACAAGGATCGAAAAATACGGGACTATGCTACTTCCGGAGTTGGTGACTTAAGCTCCGGGATTCTAAGGCCCAACATTGTTGCAAACCATTTTGAACTCAAACCGGTGATGTTTCAAATGATTCAAGCCATGAGTATGTTTGGAGGATCACCATCTGAGGATCCGCACTCGCACTTAAAATCTTTTTTAGAGATGACTGATTCCTTTCAATTACAAGGTGTGAGTGAGGAAGCATTAAGGTTAAGACTTTTTCCTTTTTCATTAAGGGATAAGGCGAATACTTGGCTGAACTCACACGCACCTCATTCGATAACCACTTGGGATGAACTTGCTGATAAATTTTTGCAAAAATACTTTCCTCCCATGAGGAATGTAAGATTTCGAAATGATATTATTCTGTTTAGACAAGAAGAAGATGAGGCTGTTTCGGATGCATGGGAACGATTTAAAGAATTACTTCGAAAGTGCCCACATCATGGCATCCCACATTGCATCCAATTGGAGACCTTTTACAATGGTCTTTCCAATGCAGCCAAAATCATCTTAGATGCAACAGCCGGTGGAACATTCACGAGTAAAACCTACAATGAAGGATATCAAATCTGAGAAAAAGTGTCCAACAACAATACCGAGTGGTCCAATCCTAGAGCTATAGTACCAAAGACCAACACCATCGATTCTGAAGCACTTAAAACCATGAATGCGCAGTTAGTAGCCTTGACCAAAATCGTTTTGAACCAAAATAGAGGCCAAGTTAATTCCGCAACCCATCTCGCCGAAAACTGCTCCCTCTGTGGAGAGGACCATGTTTTTGATTTTTGTCCAGCAAATCCCGAATCTGTTAATGTCATAGGGACCAACCCGAAGAACAACCCTTATTCGCAGACTTATAATCCAGGTTGGAGAAATCATCCGAATTTCTCTTGGTCTGGTAATCAAGGACTCCAACCCCAAGGGCCGAGTCTTATCCAGCAAAGACCACACAACCCCCCTGGATTTCAACTACATCACAGTGGGCAATCCTCACATCACAATGGGCAGCACCCACAGAACTTTTACCAACGGCAGTCCTCACAACCATACCAACCACGATCCAACCAACCAGCTGAGGTTCAACAATCGATTGAATCAATTCTCAAGGGTTTTATGAACCAAACCCAGGCAGCCATTAGGAACATAGAGACTCAAGTAGGACAACTAGCCATTGAAGTTAAGAATAGACCACCAGGGACGTTACCTAGTGACACCGAACATGCTAAGGTGATAGGAAAAGGGCCTGAACATGTCAATTCCATAACACTTAGGAGTGGAAAGGATCTGAAAGATATCATTTTTAAGTCTGATGATTCGCCTCAAATACCCACTGTGATCACCACAGTGGGCACTCCTCAAGTCACTGTGATCCCCACTGTGGGGACCGACATCCCTAACCTTCCCATTTTTGGACCTGTTTCAAAGCCTACTGTTCTAAAGCCGATACCACAGCAAACTCAAATTGACCCACGAAGTATCCCTTTTCCTCAAATAATGAAGCCAAAAAATGTCGATGTTCAATTTAAAAAATTCTTAGACATTTTTAAACAACTTCATATTAACATACCCTTGGTAGAAGCTCTCAAGCAAATGCCAAGCTATGTTAAATTTTTAAAGGATATTTTGAACAAAAAGAGAAAGTTGGGTGAGTTTGAGACTGTGGCTTTGACCGAAGAATGTAGTGCCCTCCTTACTAGCAAGATTCCACCTAAGTTGAAAGACCCGGGTAGTTTCACCATTCCATGCATTATAGGAGGACAAGAAGTAGGTCAAGCACTTTGTGATTTAGGAGCTAGTGTCAACTTGATGCCGCTGTCCATTTTTAACAAGTTAGGTATTGGAGAGGCTAGACCCACAACCGTGACATTACAACTAGCCGACCGGTCCATTGCCTACCCCAAATGGAAAATAGAAGACGTTCTGGTCCAAGTGGATAAATTAATCTTCCCCGCCGATTTTCTAGTTCTAGATTATGAGGCCGATAAAGAAATCCCAATCATCTTAGGGCGTCCGTTTCTTGCAACCGGACGTACTTTGATTGATATGCACAAAGGGGAACTCACGATGAGAGTTAATGACCAAGAGGTGACATTCAATGTTTTTAAGTCTCTTAAATATATAGATACCGAAGATTGCTTTGCCTTGAGTTCGATTTATGGAACCCACAGTCTTGACACACTGCCCACAGTGGGGAATACAGTTCCCACAGTGGGGAGTGATAGTGAGCACTCTGAATCTGAGAGTGATGACACTTTTGAGGATGAGTGTAACGAAATGGTTGCAGCTTTTGAACCTCTGGACTTTAAGGATAGAGATGTTCAACCCCCTTCAATAGAACAACCTCCCGAGTTAGAGCTTAAACCATTGCCTTCCCATTTAAAATATGCTTATCTCGCTAAGGATAATAAACTTCCCGTTATTATCTCTTTCCAAACTTAGTGAGAAACAAGAACAACTTCTGATCGATTTGTTGATAAAGCATAAGGGAGCAATTGGTTGGACCATAGCGGACATTAGAGGAATTAGCCCCTCTTTATGTTAACATAAGATTAACTTGGAGAGTGACCACACTAGAAAAGTCCAACCTCAAAGAAGGTTGAACCCCATCATGAAGGAGGTAGTTAAGAAAGAAGTCTTGAAGTGGTTAGATGCCGGTATTATCTATCCCATTGCTAGTAGTAGTTGGGTGAGCCCCGTCCAATGTGTCCCTAAAAAGGGAGGGACGACCGTAGTAAAGAACGAAAAGAATGAGCTCATTCCCACTAGGACTGTCATGGGATGGAGAATATGCATGGACTATAGACAACTCAACTTGGCCACTAAGAAAGACCACTTTCCCTTACCTTTCATCGACCAAATGCTTGATAGGTTAGCGGGAAAGGAATTTTATTGTTTTCTAGATGGATACTCCGGATACAACCAAATCCACATAGCCCCCGAGGACCAAGAAAAGACCACCTTTACTTGTCCATATGGTACTTTTGCATTCCGGAGAATGACATTTGGATTATGTAATGCACCCGCCACTTTCCAACGTTGTATGATGGCCATTTTCACCGACATGATTGAGGATACCATAGAAGTTTTTATGGATGATTTTTCCGTGATAGGGACATCATTCGACAATTGCCTAGGAAATCTAGAGAAAAGCCTAGTAAGATGTGAGAGCCACGACCTTATTTTGAATTGGGAAAAATGCCATTTTATGGTAGAAGAAGGTATTGTCCTAGGTCATCTTGTCTCAAAAAGAGGGTTGGAAGTTGACAAAGCCAAGCTTGAGGTAGTGGCACAACTTCCCGAACCCACAACGGTAAAAGGTATTAGAAGTTTCTTGGGTCACGCAGGTTTTTATAGGAGGTTCATCAAGGATTTTTCAAAAATAACAAAACCCCTATGTATCCTGTTGCAGCATGAAAAAGATTTCATTTTTACAAAAGAATGCCGAGATGCTTTTGAAAAAATCAAGGAAGCTTTAGTCACAGCACCCATAGTGACCACTCCTGACTGGTCACTCCCATTCGAAGTGATGTGTGATGCCAGCGAGTGGGTTGTAGGGGCTGTTCTCGGACAGAAAAAGAACAAAGTATTTCACCCCATTTATTATGCAAGTAAAACGCTAATTGAAGCTCAGATTAATTACACTGTAACTGAAAAAGAATTACTTGCGGTGGTGTTTGCTTTTGATCGTTTCAGGTCATACTTGATAGGGACGAAGGTCATAGTGCACACTGATAATGCAGCAATAAAATATTTAATTACCAAGGCTGATTCTAAGCCTCGGTTAATTAGATGGGTTTTATTGCTACAAGAATTTGACCTTGAAATCGTCGACAGGAAAGGAACAAACAATCAAGTAGCCGACCATTTGTCCAGGCTCGAGAAGATAGTGGGCACTATTGATCCCACTCCGGTAAGAGAAAATTTTCCCGATGAGCAATTGTTATCCGCTCAACATCATGAAAATAATATTCCTTGGTATGCTGATATTGCGAACTTTTTAGCAAGTGGACTTAAGCCCCACGGGATGAGTGGACAACCATTTAAGAAGTTTTTACATAACACACGTCAATATGTTTGGGACGATCCTTTCTTATATAAGATAGGGACGGACCAATACTGAGACGTTGTGTCCACGGGAGTGAGTAACATCAAATACTCCATGGTTGTCACGCATCCCACTACGGTGGCCACTTTGGTGGAAACCGCATTGCTGCAAAAATTTTGCAAAGTGGGTTCTTTTGGCCCACTGTGTTTAAAGACTCTTACGAATGTGTAAAAAGTTGTGAGCAATGCCAACGCACCGGGAATATTTCGCAAAGAAATGAGATGCCTCTTAATAACATTCTAGAGGTAGAACTTTTTGATGTTTGGGGGATCGATTTCATGGGACCCTTTCCAAATTCCAATAATAATTTTTATACCTTGGTTGCGGTAGACTATGTTTCGAAATGGGTGGAAGCCGTCGCATGTCACTCTAATGATGCCAACACCGTGGTGAAATTTTTGCATAAAAATATTTTCACTCGATTTGGAACACCACGGGCATTGATTAGTGACAAGGCACCCATTTTATAAACAAAGTCATGGCCTCGGTTCTTGCTAAATATGACATACATCATAGAGTGGCCACCGCATACCACCCGCAAACCAACGGTTTGGCAGAGCTTTCAAACCGTGAGATCAAAGGAATTTTATAAAAAGTTGTTAAACCGCACCGAAAAGATTGGTCAACCAAACTCGATGATGCTCTTTGGGCCTACCGAACAGCCTATAAAACTCCTTTGGGAATGTCTCCATTTAAATTAGTTTTTGGCAAAGCTTGCCATCTACCGATTGAATTGGAGCACAAGGCATTTTGGGCCCTTAAAGAGCTTAACATGAGTGAGGGTGCTGCGGGAATCAAAAGGACTCTACAGTTGCATGAGTTAGAAGAGTTGCGTTACCACTCTTATGAAAACGCAAAGTTGTATAAGGAGAAGACCAAGATGTGGCATGATCGAAGAATCAACCATAGGGAATTCATGGAAGGACAACAGGTATTATTGTTCAACTCCCGTCTCAAACTTTTTCCAGGTAAACTAAAATCAAGATGGACGGGACCGTATACCATTGTCAAAGTGAGTCCTTTCGGAACAGTGGAGTTAAAATCCCCACAATCTGGTCAGACTTTTAAAGTCAATGGGCAAAGGGTAAAGCATTTTCTGAATGAGAGTGCCCACATCCCTGCCCACTCTCCACCTCACTATGGTTAAGAAAAGTCAACGCTATTTGTAAATATTTTATTTTAGTTGTTTACTGTCTTTTTATTAATTTTAGTGTTTTTAATTCTGCATGGTAGTTTATTTCAATGTGTGTAGGAGAATTTGGCATTTTTTTGGAACAAAAAGGTTCGCAGTGGGCAGAAGCAGGTCACTGTAGTCCCCACTCTTAAATCTGACGGAAGATGGGACCATTTTTGGGGCCCAATGCTGACAAGCTTTCACCTTTTTCTGCCATCAAGTCTACTTTTCTGCCATGTTGTCATAGTTCACCATTTTTCAAGAAAAACCATCATAGTCTGTCAGGATCGAATCTTAACAAGACTAATAATACTTAGAATTCAGAATTAAAGAATCTGCGGAATAGAACTTTAATTCACACAATCAAAGAACAATATATCAGAAAACACACAGCTGTTTGTATTCACTAATTCAACTCACAAGCTTACAACCAAACCTCAATCTTGATGAACAGGCTCAATCAAGACGACTTCTACTTCTCTAGAAATAGGGTTCTAAACCTTGAGGTTAATTCTCTCTAAAACAAAAACGTATTCTGAAACTCTCGTATATCGCGTATGTCGAATAGCTATCTATCAACATCTATTTATACAAAATAATTACAAGATAACTATCAAAACAAAATTGATCTTCAGAATATTCTTTCACGCATATCTTCAATCATTCCATCTTTATCTCCAACATTCTCGCATTCCAAACTTATGATCACAAGCAGCATTAACATCTTTGAGCAGTATTAACTTCATTCAGCATGAGCAGTACTAATATTCTCCAGCAGCATTAATTCATTCCAGCAGCATTAACTCATTCCAGCAGCATTAACTTGACTCAGCAGTACTAACCTTGCTTCAGCAGTATTAATCTTGACAAGCAGTACTAACTTCACTCTAGCAGTATTAATTATGCTCTGGCAGTATTAATCTTGACAAGCAGTACTAACTTCACTCTAGCAGTATTAATTATGCTCTGGCAGTATTAAAGTTGTTCTGGCAGTACTATCCATACTTAGCAAATCTTCAGTTCCCAACAATCTCCCCCTAACTTGACTTTTAGAAAGAGAAGTCAAGTTCTTCAGATGATGCTTCCAAAACCTAATCATTAACGCATAAATCAGGATTCAAACCCAGACTTTGATTGATAATCCTTCTTACCAAGTATCTTCCCATTTCAGAATCCTTGTTGCAAACCAACTTAGCATGTAGCATTCCATTCAACCTTTTCATGCTGTGCTTGTATACAACATCCACCAAATAATGTTCATGAAATGTATGGTCAAGTGTGATGACATACACTCCACAATTTTCAATGAGCATCCAGTTGGTAATGGCCTAAAAATTTCTTTCTATCAAATACTGAACAGCTTCTGGTTTGAACATTAGGCACAGGTATTCAAGTACCATTTTGGTGATGGACATTCCATTCTCAGTCAGCATATTTCCATAAAGCTTCATTCCCACCTTGAACATCTCCTCTATGTCAGATCTAGAGCACATCCTGATAAGTCTTCCCCATGTAGAACTGACCTCAAACTTCCCATCTGCTCTTTTTACTCTAATGTACTCCTTTCTCTGATATCTCAAAGTATCCCAGAAGATGATCTCAGGAGCCATAGAAGCTAATGGTTTAACTTTGATTGGACTAGTATCAACCACAATAATATACATATCACATTGAGCATTTGTTGGTGATTGTACATTGCTTGGTTGACCTGATGGAATTGCCACTTCTTCTTCAGCAACTTTTTGATCAGCTTTCTCTTTCACAACTTCCTCCTTAGCTTCTTCTACAATGGGTTCCACCCTAGGCTTCTTTACAACTTTCTTCTTTGAAGCTATAGACTTTGTTCTTGGTCTTTTGTTTGACACCATCTTGGTTCTTTTGAGTGATTTAACAGCTTCAGGAATGGTTTCAGCTGTTTCCTTTGTTTCTGCTGCTTCAGGGATGGTTTCTGTTGCCTTATGTTTTTCAGCAACATTAACCATTTCTGCTGCTTGAATGGTTTCTGCTGCTTTTTGACTAGCAGCATTAACCATTTCTGCTGCTCTATCTGTTACTGCTTCTTTTACTATCTTTGATACTGCTGCTTCAACACTATTCTTCACAATCTCAAATACCTCTGCTTCAATCTCAGATTTAGTTACTGTAGATACAGATACTGCTTCCTTCTCACTTTCAGATACTGCTGTATCAACAAGACTCTTCATAATTTCAGCTACTGCTGCTTCAATCTCAGATACTGCAGCATTAACTGTTTCTACTGCTTTTTCTGTGGTTTCAGCTACTGCTGCTTCAATCTCAGATACTGCAGCATTAACTGTTTCTACTGCTTTTTCTGTGGTTTCTGCTGCTAGAAACTCAGATACTACTTCCTTCTCATTTTCTACAGTTTCAGTTACTGCTGCTTTCTCACTTTCTGCTTCCTTTGCAACTTCTGCAATTTCAGTTACTGCTGCTTTCTCACTTTCTGCTTCCTTTGCAACTTCTGCAACCTGCTCAGCCTCCCCCTCAACCTTATGCTCATTCTCCCCCTCAACCTTTGCATCCTCCATGTTTAGTTCAGTTTCTAACTCCCCCTTTTTGGAAGCATCAGTGGTTGATCTTCTCCTTTTCAGAACATACTGAGCTTTCTTCCTTCGTTGCAGCAGCTTGGTGATCATCTTCTTATTCTTCTCTATCTTGGTGTGTTAATAAAGAACCACCTTCTTAAGCTCATCAATCTCCTTCTGCTGATTCATGACATCAATGTTGATGTTGGCAATGGTTTCCATCAATTCCTCATAAGTATATCTATCCTCACCTGGTGTATAAGTGTTTACCTTCCTTACAGGATCATTGGAAGTTTTAGTAGGTGTCTCTTGCCTAGCAAAAGCACAACCTACTCCCATGGTTTCTTGGCGCCTGGGTCCTCTGAATTTTTCACATTCTGAGTTGCCGTGGGGAAGGTCTTAGTGATGTTACCACTGTCCTTCTCTTTGCTAGCAGAAGTAATGGCAGCCTTGCAGCCCACATGCTCATCCTTCTCCTTAGAGAGCACCTTCTTGGGGTTGGGAGACACCCCTGTGGTTACCCTTTTGATATTCTCTATTGGAGAATGCTCCAATAGAGGGCTTGTAGGCTTTGGGCTATTAGGAGATACACCAAGGGAAGGAACCTTGTGTACCTTTCTTCTTTCAAACTTCTTGGTGATTTTGGGAGTGGGTCTTAAAAGAATGGACTGTGGGATTTCTTTGGTGATGGAAGGTTGGGATTGGCCATCAGTGGGTGTGTCTAATGGGGGCCTTGACCCTGATGCCATACCTTCAGTGGTGTGGGACACAACCATCATTGTAGAGAACAATGGTGTGTCAACTCCTTCCGAGTCCCTAGGAATTCTTCTCATATTTGAGAAAACCTTCCCTTTAGGGGGTTTTGGCACATATACCTCAGCAGACTGAGGTAAATCCGTCAATTCATGGTTAATTACTTCTTGGACAAACCTGGGATACATGTAAAAGCTCTTTTTGGATTCTAGGTTTGCCACAAGATCATTAAAAATCATTGCTGAAAAATTGAACTTTCTGGCAGTGGCTAAGCAGACCAAGGCATAAGCAATGGTACTGCTAAACTCACTCCATCCAGTTGTTTTCTTTGAAATACAGTGCATAAGAGTATGAACAAAAAATCGCCATTGGGTGAAAAACTTTGACTTGTAGAATTTAAAAATTCCAATGGGACCTTCATACCCCATTCTTGGTAAGGTCGAGAAAAGTTCATCATTAGAGAGATAGGTTATACCTGAGGCATCATCTAAGAGAAGAGTGATGCGAATAACCTCCTCTGTGACCTTCAAGGGTTTGTCACAAACCCTTGTTCGAATGATTTTCTGCCCATCTTCGAATATATAACAGTGGCATTCTCCCAAAATTGCTTTTGATGCTCGATATATATGGTTGGGCACACTGTTAGGGCATGAGAAATGTGTGTGGACTTGAGAAAATCCACAATATCATGAAATCCTGCGGCCTGCTTTGGCTTCTGAAGCATCGCAATCTCATTGTGCTCATCGACAAACTCCATTGTCGTCATTCTTCCTGAGGATTTGGATAGAAAACACAGAGATTCTAGGGAGAAAAGGTTAGAACGAGAGAGAGATAAATTGAATGCAAAGAGACGTTATGAACTTTGGCGGGTTGAAAGAGTATTTATAGCAGTACTAGCCCTGATTTTCTTTAAAAGCAGTATTAACGACTTAGCAGTATTAACGACTGAGCAGTATTAACTGCAAGGCAGTATTAACTACACAGCAGTATTAACTACACAAGCAGTATTAACTACTAAGCAGTATTAACAACAAAGCAGTATTAACTACACATACAGTATTAACTACTAAGCAGTATGAACTACAAAGCAGTATTAATTACACATGCAGTATTAACTACTAAGCAGTATTAACTACAAAGCAGTATTAACTAATAATCAGTATTAACTACAAAGCAGTATTAACCACTAAGCAGTATTAACTACACATTGGCAGTAGAAAACAGACTTGTCAATATCAAATCTTAACAAGACTAATAATACTTAGAATTCAGAATTAAAGAATCTGCGGAATAGAACTTTAATTCACACAATCAAAGAACAATATATCAGAAAACACACAGCTGTTTGTATTCACTAATTCAACTCACAAGCTTACAACCAAACCTCAATCTTGATGAACAGGCTCAATCAAGACGACTTCTACTTCTCTAGAAATAGGGTTCTAAACCTTGAGGTTAATTCTCTCTAAAACAAAAACGTATTCTGAAACTCTCGTATATCGCGTATGTCGAATAGCTATCTATCAACATCTATTTATACAAAATAATTACAAGATAACTATCAAAACAAAATTGATCTTCAGAATATTCTTTCACGCATATCTTCAATCATTCCATCTTTATCTCCAACATTCTCGCATTCCAAACTTATGATCACAAGCAGCATTAACATCTTTGAGCAGTATTAACTTCATTCAGCATGAGCAGTACTAATATTCTCCAGCAGCATTAATTCATTCCAGCAGCATTAACTCATTCCAGCAGCATTAACTTGACTCAGCAGTACTAACCTTGCTTTAGCAGTATTAATCTTGACAAGCAGTACTAACTTCACTCTAGCAGTATTAATTATGCTCTGGCAGTATTAAAGTTGTTCTGGCAGTACTATCCATACTTGGCAAATCTTCAGTTCCCAACAATCTCCCCCTAACTTGACTTTTAGAAAGAGAAGTCAAGTTCTTCAGATGATGATGCTTCCAAAACTTAATCTTGAACACACAAGTCAGGATTCAATCCCAAACTTTGATTGATGATCCTTCTTACCAGGTATCTTGCCATCTTAGAATCTTTGTTACCCACCAACTTAGCTTTTAACATTCCATTCAACCTTGTCATGCTGTGCTTGTATATTTTATCCACCAAATAATACTCATGATATGCATAGTCAAGTGTTATGACATACACACCACAGTTTTCAATAAGCATCCAGTTGGTAACAACTTGAAATTGCCTTTCTGTCAAATACTTAACTGCTTCTGTATTGAACATTAGACACAAGTATTCAAGTACCATTTTGGTGATGGACATTCCATTCTCAGTCAGCATATTTCCATACAGCTTCATTCCAACCTTGTACATCTCCTCTAGGTCAGATCTAGAGCATATTCTGATAAGTCTTCCCCATGTAGAACAGACTTCAAACTTCCCATCTGCTCTTTTTATTCTAATGTACTCCTTTCTCTGTTCTATCAATGTATCCCAGATGATGATCTCAGGAGCCATAGAAGCTAATGGTTTAACTTTGATTGGACTAGTATCAACCACAGTAATATACATATCACATTGATCATTTGTATGTGATTGTACATTGCTTGGTTGACCTGATGGAGTTGCCACTTCTTCTTCAGCAACTTTTTGATCAGCTTTCTCTTTCACAACTTCCTCCTTAGCTTCTTCTACAATGGGTTCCACCCTAGGCTTCTTTACAACTTTCTTCTTTGAAGCTATAGACTTTGTTCTTGGTCTTTTGTTTGACACCATCTTGGTTCTTTTGAGTGATTTAACAGCTTCAGGAATGGTTTCAGCTGTTTCCTTTTCCACATTATTCCTTGCAGGCTTCCTATAACCAGAAGATTTTTGAAAACTTCTTTGAAAACTTTTCTTTTGGTTAATAGGATTGAAATAACAGTGTTTGGCAAGATGATTCAATTTGCCACAAATAAAACAAGGTTTTGGTCTGTTAATCCTTTGCAGTTCAACTCCTTGCTTTTGTGCCCACTGGTTATTCCAATTTCTTTGATTTCCCCTCCTTTTATCATGTTTTTGGGGCTTATTCTCTTGAGATTTCTTGCAAGAACAATGTTCACAAGTATTAGAGTTCACAACAGTGGTCTGTGTATAATGAACTCCCTTTCCAGTCCTTTTCATCTCATTGTTTTTAACACATGGACTTACACATTCCTCGTCAGATCCTTCTTTTTCAGTCTTATTCTCAACAACTACTTCATCTAATGGATCTACTTCAGTGGCTCCTTTAGGTAAGTCCTTCCTATCCTTGGTTTCTAATAGGTCTGACTTAGGAGGGATGTAGGTGTTGTTGTAGGGTGGGGGTGTGGCATTGTACCCTATGCCTGGTTTCAACTTACTATGGATTTGAGAGTTGATTATGTTATCCATGACTTTAGAGGCACAATTAAACTTTTCTACATCAAGTTTAACTTTCTCAAGCTCTCCTTTTAGTTTCTCACACTCTTCCCTGGATTCTCTAAGCTGGAACTCTAGACCATCCTTTTCCCATTTCCAGTAGTTTGTATCATAGGAGTGTTGAAGTTCATTGTCTTGAAAAGCCCTAATCTGTTCTTCAAACTTCTCAACAATTACTACATAGTCTTTTCTGTCCTTTTCTAATCTCTTAAGGTCATCACACATTCCCTGATTGTGATCTCTATACCTTTTAACAGTGTCTATACAAGCTTGAGTACAGAGATTAGATTTTACCTCAGTGGGAAGATTTGAAACTTCAGCCATAAGTGCTTGATTTTGGATGGCCTCTTCTGCTTGATCACTCCAATCAAATCCCATTCCTATGTCAAACTCATTGGGTCTGAGCATGGGAACCTTAGAAACAAGAGTACTGTTTGATTCAATAGAATTGTCCATAATAATTGTAGAATTCTAAGAAACACAAGCTCTGATACCACTTGTCAGGATCGAATCTTAACAAGACTAATAATACTTAGAATTCAGAATTAAAGAATATGCGGAATAGAACTTTAATTCACACAATCAAAGAACAATATATCAGAAAACACACAGCTGTTTGTATTCACTAATTCAACTCACAAGCTTACAACCAAACCTCAATCTTGATGAACAGGTTCAATCAAGACGACTTCTACTTCTCTAGAAATAGGGTTCTAAACCTTGAGGTTAATTCTCTCTAAAACAAAAACGTATTCTGAAACTCTCGTATATCGCGTATGTCGAATAGCTATCTATCAACATCTATTTATACAAAATAATTACAAGATAACTATCAAAACAAAATTGATCTTCAGAATATTCTTTCACGCATATCTTCAATCATTCCATCTTTATCTCCAACATTCTCGCATTCCAAACTTATGATCACAAGCAGCATTAACATCTTTGAGCAGTATTAACTTCATTCAGCATGAGCAGTACTAATATTCTCCAGCAGCATTAATTCATTCCAGCAGCATTAACTCATTCCAGCAGCATTAACTTGACTCAGCAGTACTAACCTTGCTTCAGCAGTATTAATCTTGACAAGCAGTACTAACTTCACTCTAGCAGTATTAATTATGCTCTGGCAGTATTAAAGTTGTTCTGGCAGTACTATCCATACTTGGCAAATCTTCAGTTCCCAACATAGTCCTTCTCTCTCTCTCCTAGAAACCGACGGTTACACCCTAAACCCTTTTCCAAAATTCCAAAAACCACCTTAACCCCTCAAAAACCACTTTCACTTCCAAAATATTCAAAAACACTCTTTCTTCTCCATTTCTCTCCAAGAAACAGAACCAAAAACCATTCCTAAAACCCTAAAAATGGCAAGAAGCAAGAGGAGGAACACCAACCCCGATGCACCCACACGTGCGGCCGTCCGCCGCAGGACCGCCGAGGAACAACCGCCGGAAACCGTCACCGGTGACCTAAACGAACCGCCGCCGGTCTCCGGCGAAAACCCGATCATCTCCGGTGCGGCCGACGATGGTTCTTCAAGGCACGAAAGTCCAAAGGTTATTTCATCCTCGCGAGTCTCAGACACCAGTGTCATCCATTTCGAGACCGAGGCACTTCTAGCCGAAGAAGAAGAGAGACGGTTAGCAGAGGAGTTCAAACAGAAAATGGAAGCCATTAGAAAAAGAAAGGAAGAGGTCGAGAGGAGGCGTCGAGAGGAAGAAGAAAGAATCAGAAAGGAAGAAGAGGAAAAGCGAATGGAGCAAGAAAGGTTAAAGGTTGAGAAGGAAAGGATTTTTGAGGAAGAAAGGAAAAGGGCTGAGGCAGAGATTTTTGCTGAAGAAGTGGAGTTTCCGAAAGAAGGTAGTCTTGCCCCTTCCTTGCCTCATTACGTTACTAATGATAGATGCAGGTGTACCCTCAGCGGTGGAGGATCAGTGGTTTTACTCCACAAGCAACATCATCGCACAAACCATCCGCAAGATGGGAAGGTACGTCACCATTCCTCCATCTGAACCAGAAGAAGATATCCCCACAGTGGGGACTGTTCACCCCACTGTGACCATTGCTGAGGAGCATGTTGTGAGAACGCCGCGTACACCACTTCATTCAACCGAGGCCGGATCATCAAGCAACCAAATGGGAGAGATCTTGGCAGCTTTGAAGAAGCTCACATACAGGATCGAGTTGCTGGAAAGTGAGCAGCGATATCAGAACCGGGCCACGCAGAAATTTTGGATGTATACAAGAGAACGGGATGAGGTGATGGGCCTGATGATGAAGGAGGCCAACCCGGTGCTAGCTGCTCAGCTCCCAGATTTTCCTGAGGATATTTTCCCGACTTATGATAGCGCTAAGGAATTTGAAGAAGGCGATGCCGAAAGTTCACCAACTGCCACCCCAACCCCCTGAATGGTTTGTTAAAACAATGGTTTATCTCGTTTGCTCCCAAAACAATTTTATTTTGTGTTTGTTTCATATTTTGTGCCTATGGCTAGGCTTTCTGACAATTTGCTACATTTTTATTTCTGGTTTAATGATGCATGAAATCCTACCACTGGGTAGGTACTTTTGGGTACTAACGTATTTGTTGTTTGAATGCTTGTTTGATCTCGTTTCCATTTCAAGGTACAACTTTCAGCTTCCGACTTAAAAAGGTCCCTTTAGTAAGTACGAATCTCAACTTGATACCATGAAATGATATAGGCCGTTTTTCGCATCCAAACACGATCCTTTTTGTACCCCAAACCACCACCTTTGTTCGTTAATTCAATGTCACAGTGGGGACACTGTGAGATTTTAAGTTTGAGGTGGGAACTTCCAGAGTGACTTCCAGTATTCCCACAGTGGGGACACTGTGAAGTCTAAGTTTGAGGTGGGTAAGCCATACCCCCCTCCTAAAAAAAAGAAAAAAAACAAAAATACAAAAACGGAAGAAAATCGGAGTGTCACTAACAAACTTGATGGTGTGCCTTTCTGGACCATCAAAGTGTTCACTCCCAGAAAAATATGGTGTGCCTATTCTGGACCATCGGAATACTCACTTTCACAAAAATAGCCATACCTAAATAAAGCCTGAAAGTGTGCGTACATACCCATGAAAAATCCATAACACCCACTTCTTGAAATAAAAATCTCCAAGCGAGATTTTCGGTCCATGTTTGGAAGTACTTGCCAAAAACCCTTGGGAAAATATTCAAAGCCATAAACCCGTCGAACCCAAGAAAGCCCTATTGATTAATGGAAAACAAGGGAAAGATTTCGTCAAACACAAAAGTTAAATTTTCAAGTTTGGAACCGAAGGAAGTATCGAAGGAAGGAGATCAACGCCCATTCAAGTCAAGAAGTATGTAAGTCCCTAAAAGTTCTACTGCATTTTATTCATTTTATTTCTTTCTTTTTATTACTTAGGGACAAGTAATGGTTTAAGTTTGAGGTTGTGATAACTCTATTTTTAGAGTTATTATTTCCATTTATTTTCCACTTTATTTTGTCAATTTTAGCCATTTCACTTATTAAAACCCCCATTCTTGGTATATTTCACGAAAACGAGCAAAAGGAGTGAACCATGGTCTTTAATAAATTATTTGGTAGAATTTGGGTGTTTTTCACGTTTTATCCTGCAGTGACCACTGTTGTGCCCACTCCGGTTCCCCACTCTTCGAGCAGATCAATAAAACAAAAGAAAACCATGGGCTGGAAATATAAAACCTGGAGTTTAGAAGGTTCAAATGGCAGGAAAATATGGGCTGGAGAAGTACAATGTAGTTTTCATTGGAGATAGCATCAAGTACACCTCCTTGTACTTGGAGATTGACTTGGAAAAGGGTCCATTGGGTAAAAGGATTACACAAGGAACTGATTTCTGCCATAACACAGCAGTCTTTACCCATTGGAAGACCCACCTCTTTTGTGTAATACCCAACTCCTTCTCCTAGTATATAAAGGAGCACTTGGGTATCATTTAATAAAAATCTTTGAATACTAGTTTAGTCTCAAATTCTCTCAACTACCACATTGGCTTTAGTCTTTTATTTACTGCAGTAACTAGCTTTAATTTTCAGTAATTTACTTTCTTAGTTTAATTGTAATTCAAACTACACAGTGCAGGGATGACTTCTCGTTCCCCACTGTGAGCAGTTTAATTCAAGTCACTTTCAGTTTTATTATGTGCAAATCTTCATCTTTTGTTTTCTTTACTTCGGAAATGCTAGGCTAAACATCCTTTGGGATGTAGGAAAGAGAAGTACCTGGATTTTATTAAAAATGCTTGAGTAATCTTTGTACTTAAAATATTTGTTGTTTTGGTCATTCATTCTCGATATTTACCCAAGGATGCGAACAAGCCGATCACTTGCAAGGATCTAAAGTCTAGTTCTTAACTTAGAAATAAGTAGAACGCAGTGACACGAGCTTGAATGATGCTAAGGGATTCGAAAGAATTCTTTTGACACTTACGAAAGTGAGGTCGGCACAGTGAGCTAATCTCAACCCACTGGAGTAGTAGGCAAGCTAATTTGTGTATTAAAAACACTTAGAGTATTTGTCTCTACACATTCCATCGAAACCTGAAAAGGTCCATTTTTGAGATTACCATTGACAAAACAATAAATACGACGAGTATGAGATTTTTATCTAACGGTGTGAGTATTTTGTAACCGGGCTTTTCTAGCGAAAATGCCTACCTCGAATACAAGGATCATTTTTAGGACCGAGTATTTGGTATAAAATCTAGGGAAAATCTAACCTACATTCCTCCTTTTAAAACCGTAGTAAAATCGTTAAAGTAGCTATTTCACCAAACAAACCAAACTATTGTTTCCTCTCTAATTGAAACCTGTAAAAGGAGCTCATGAGAACCGTATTGTCTTGATTGTCCAGTCCTTGTGGATTCGATTCTGGTATTTTACCAACTATTACTTGTTGTGACGATCATAGTGGACAGTGTACACTTGCACTTCCCACTGTGGACAGCTTGCAACCCACTGCGATTAAAACACACATTTCGCACGTACCAGGCTTCCTAACACTTCACTCAAACTCTTTAAACTGACCCCTCAGTTTTATTTAGATCTTTTTTTTGGCAAAACCCTTTACGACTGATTTACTGGGTTTGCGGTTTTTTTTTTACTGAGGGGGTTACAACGCGTTTTCATTTGAGAACCTTGAGTAGTGAAAAGCAGTGGGATTAGCAGCAACCAATAAGCTTGATGAATTTTCACATGGTTTGTTCATACAGATAGGCAAAAGCTTCACTCCTATTCCTATGGATGTCTTTGATAACGGATGCAAGTTATAGTAAGATCGGGCTATAACAACGACCAAAAGACTAAATGAGAAGTGTATCGAGTAATGCGTAGTCTCTCAGAATCGAGGTTAGCACGTGTATGGCTCAACAAACTCACGGGTGGTCTCCACTAATGTCTCTATTGTGTGCAGTCGCCTAGGTCCACCTTTGTGCTATATTATCCTTTCTAAATCCTTCCCCCAAAATTAGTGTCTTCGAACTCTCACACTAAATCATGCTAAACTGGTCGCCCATTCCTCACTATAAACAAGGTGATTGTTCAATCCACTGAGATTAAAAAATGATAGCCTCGACAAACCACCCCAAACCAGACATAAACATTGTCTCCAATTGAACCAATTGACAGCACACAAAATAAACACGAGAATTGCGAAACGGTACAGATAATAGTAATTACGCCACCCCAAACCTAATCACTAGATTAGGTTTGTTTTCACAACAAGGAATCATACAACGATAAAGTTCAAGTGAAAACAGGGACCCCAAACCTTGGTGAAACCGAGGTTTGGGAAGAGGTGTTGTGTAGATACCTTTCAGGATGCATGCGTGGACCACTGTTCACTCGTTTTTGCCCTTTCTTCTGTTGCCTTGCTCTTGGACATATCAGGATTGCTTTCAGAGATCAAAAACTAAACACAAACACACAAAACACAAAACAACAAACAAAAGCAAAATCACACAATATAAGAACTTGCTAAAATAAAAAAATAAAATAAAATTAACCCTATGGTGGGTTGCCTCCCACCCAGCGCCGTAGTTAAAGTCATGGCATGACTGTGTGGCTCTCAACTTGGCTCGGTATCGCTTGTGGAATTGAATCACACACAAATACGATTGTTCCTTATTTCCCCCACATGCGTTTTCCTATTCTTACCAGCTTCTGATCTGCTCTGCTCTGTTCTTGGTTCACCTCTATCTTCTACTCTTTTGAGAACATGGAAGGTTACCTTCTCATTCTCCACTCTTAAAATCATCACACCTTCATCCATGTCTATCAAAGCCTTGCTTGTGGCTAAGAATGGTCTTCCAAAAATCAATGGCATCTCAACATCTTCCTCCACATCTAGAACTACAAAATCAACTGGAAAACAAAATTTTCCAACCTTTACCAAAACGTCTTCCACGATTCCATAAGGATACTTCACCGATCTATCTGCAAGTTGAAGTGTCATGTTTGTTGGCTTCACTTCCCTCAAGCCAAGTTTCCTGAAAATGGATAAAGGCATTAAATTAACACTTGCACCAAGATCACATAATGACTTACTAAAATTAGATTTTTCTATTTGAACAGGGATAGTAAAACTCCCTGGATCCTTAAGCTTCGGGGGAAGCTTGTGCTGAATGATAGCACTGCACTCTTCAGTAAGTGCAACTGTGGCATGCTCCTCGATCTTTCTCTTGTTGGAGAAAATGTCTTTCATGAACCTGAGATAACTTGGCATTTGTGCCAGTGCCTCCGCAAATGGAATATTGATGTGTAACTTCTTGAAAATGTCAAGAAATTTCTTGAGTTGTTCCTCATCCGTATGTGCCTTCAACCGATTCGGGAAAGGTAGTGGTGGCATATATGGTTTTCCAATCATCTTTGATGGAGTTCTCTCTTGTTCCTTCCCCTTATCTCTATTCTTCGACATTTCAATCTCTATATCCTCGTCTACCTCAACCTCTTCTACCTTGATGGGACCCATTTCAGTACCTTCAGCTTCAGTGTCATCAGTCAATGGTCCTCGGGTAGGGTCTATAATCAACTCCTTTCCACTTCTTAGATGAATAGCCTTGCACTCCTCTCTTGGTATTCGTTCAGTCTGACCAGGGAATTGACCGTGAGTCCGTGATTGTAGTGCTTCAGCTATTTGTCCGACTTGTCTTTCTAACATCTTGATTGAGGCGGTATTTTGGTCAGTTGTCGCCTTCACATTACCCACTGTACTTGCCAATCTTTCAACCGCACCTTCCATCTTTGACATGAATTTCATCATCATGTCTTCTAACCTCGGCTTCTTTTCTGAAGATTGCCCCTCATCATATTTCCTCTGATTATAACCTGGGGGACGATAAACATTCTGAACATTCGGTTGAATAGTATCTCCTCTCAATTGATTAGTCAACGCATTCAATTGTGCCTTTATAGCCTTTAACTCTTCTGTTTCTTGCGCGCTTGCGACTTTTCTAACAGCGGATCTTGGAGTGGAATAGCTATGTTCTGCCAAATTTTCTATCAACTCGACCGCTTCCTCATAGGATTTGTTCATTAAGGCTCCACCTACAGCAGCTGTGAGGTCATTCTTAAACTGAGGGTGTAACCCCACATAGAATGTTTGGATAATCATCCACTCTTGTAACCCATGATGTGGAAACTTTTTGAGCATCCCTTTGAATCTTTCCCATGCCTCGTACAAAGACTCTTGATCCCATTGCGAGAAATGTGTGATGTCGGATAACAGTTGAGTCGTTCGCCCCGGTGGAAAGAACTTGTTGAGAAAAGCTGTAACCATATCGTTCCAAGTTTGAATTGACCCCGGGGGTATATTCTCTTCCCAAGTAGTGGCTCGATCCCTCAATGAAAACGGAAACAACCGTATCTTGATCGAATCTTGATCAGCCCCATTCACCTTGAAAGTATTGCATATTTTTTCGAATGCGCGCAAGTGTGCATGGGGATCTTCAGTTGGTGCACCTCCAAACATGTTCGATTGCACCAATTGGATGGTACCCAGTTTAATTTCAAAATTGTTAGCAGCTATCGGAGGTGCATATGGTCCTCGTTGTGCAGCTCCCATGTTCGGGTTGGCGAAATTTCTCATTGGTACCCTTTGTGGAGGCGGCGGTGGATGATTGACATTGTGATGAATCCCATTGTCGGCGTTATGGTTGACGTTGTTGTTGAGACCATGATTGGCGTTATTGTGGTTCTGATTGTTCGCGTTTACATTTGGAATTGGTTGACCATTGTTCATGGGCATCCCCTCTTCCCAATCATCTTGAACGTGGACGTTGACGTCAGCCATTCTGTTTCGTGCTTGTCGTCTCAGGTCTCAGGCTGTTCGTTCTATCTCCGGGTCAATCGGTACTAATTCCCGAAATAGTCTCCTTCTTGGCATAAACCAAGAGGTAACCTGAAACAGAGAATATAGAATCTCAAAACCCAAAAATATATGAACTTTCAAAGCAGATTATAATAAAATAAAAAAACAGGGTGTCTAATGTAATAATTTCTACAGCTGGTAGTGATATTCACACAAATCAGGTTCCCCGGCAACGGCGCCAAAAACTTGATAGGCGGGTTTGCACCCCCCTAAATCTACCGCAAGTGTACGGGTCGAATCAAGTAATAGTACTTAGAAAGTACGAGTATCGAACCAAATGAACCAGGTGTCAAGTACCACAATGACTGTATAGACTATTAATTAGACTAATGCAAATTGAGTTGTTGATTGTTGGAAAACACGAATTAAAATACTTTAATTAATTCAGATAAGAGAAAGAGTTGGAGGGTTGGTTTTCCTCATTAAAACAATCAATTAGCTAAACAGGTTTGACGTGATTGAAATAACTTCAGGATGAAAAGCATAATCACAATCCATTACTATACTCTGTCAAGCTATAGAAAAAATCATTCAAAACATTGTATCATCTTTCGATCTAGACAATTATAATTGAACAATCAGTGATTAAAAGCCACAAAGAATGACATATCATATTTCTATCTCAAAATCGTCCAAGCCATAAAGGATTAATCAAATCTCAAAACTTCTCTCAAACGTTAAAAGATTCATACAATCAAATAATAGTTGATCGGACTATTACAAGCATTAAGAACAATCCCAAATGTTTCATCCATCTAAATCAAACCAATCACATATATCAGTAAAACTAAACGATTATCAAACCATGATTAACACCAACCCCCCAACATGAACGGATTAGTTCATATTCGGGGTTTCAAAACTCAGAAATGAAAAGATTGAAACGAAAGTAAACATGAATGTTCTAAAAGAAAATGAAATCTATGGACTCCATGAAAAGCTTAAGTAGACGATGAACATATTCGATTCGCCTTGTTGATTCTCGTTATTTGATGTTTCTAGCCCTCTTCTTGCCTTCAAAAATCGCCTCTTCGCTCCCAAAATCGCCCAGAGAAAGTCCCAAGCCGTAATTAATGAATAATGCCTCAACCCTAGCCGATAAATAGAATAAAAACGCTCAGGGGCCCAGCGCGTATGGCGGCGCGTGTGGAGCCACGCCGTGAGGCGCGCAGAGGACTGGAGTGCGAATGAACAGAGGGCTGCGCGTCGGGTGGCGCGTGTGGAGCCGCGCAGACAGGCGTGCAGGAAACTGTTTGGTCTCAAAATTTGACTTTCTCTTTTTTCGCTCAGGAAGTTGCCAACTTGTTCCAATTGATCCAAAAACTCTTCCTTCAACACTCTTTCATAAAAACCTGTACTTACTCACAAAAACCATCAAATTATACTATTTTACTTGGAAACTCACAACTAACTAACCGATTTCGGGATCAAAATAATGTCGTAAAACGGCATTATCAGTGGGAAGACCGGATCGCTGGATCAAGCCAATCGATACCAGTTGTAGATGGG
This sequence comes from Saussurea involucrata, assembly GCA_033807775.1. Lineage (NCBI taxonomy): Eukaryota > Viridiplantae > Streptophyta > Magnoliopsida > Asterales > Asteraceae > Saussurea > Saussurea involucrata. The sequence continues at coordinate 62,498,934 of CM066314.1, read as the reverse complement.
GTACAGGCTCATCACTGGGCGTAAGATCGACTACGCCAAGAAGATCTTTGACGACATGATGGTCAAAGTGGAAAAAGAGAAAATAGAGCTGAAGGTACCATATGTGCGCTTCGTCTCAGCCCTCCTTCACTTCTTCCTGAAAGAAGAATACCCAACAGAGGGTGATTACCAGCTCCTACAGCTAGGGGTCAGAATCCTAGATGTGAAGCAGACCGCCAACGAGGTAAGTCTCTCTGCCCTGAAACTCCTTATCTCTCCCACATCTTCTACTTCTTAGGAAACCATGTCTGTGGTACAACCCCCCACATCTTCCCACGTTGCCACATCCACATCCTCATTGAAGAGGAAATAGTCTGGAACCACTCTTGGTCTTTCCAAAAAGACCAAGAAAGTTTCTAAGAAGAAAACCCCCCATATTCAACAACAACATCAGGGGTCGTCTCTTCATAGGCGACTCTTGAAGATTTTGTAGTATACTCCGCCACTCCTGACACTGCAACAACAACCACATCATCGAGATTCTCAATCGCTGATGTATCGCTGACAACTACCCTATCACTCTTAGTGCCTCAAAGCACTAACGAGTTTGATTTCGGCAATGTCAGTGCCGTCCCACAATACTTCACGGCCTTCTCTTCACCTCTTGCTCCTCCCACTCTTTCTCTTTGGTTAACACGTCTACCGCACCAGTGACAACGGTCGCTGACTCGTAAGAATCGCTGCTACAGGATCTCATTCACAAAAATACTATAGGACCTGATGGTCTCCCTCTCATGGGCTCTCAGAGTATTCCTCAAACGTCATTGTCTCTTTTGGAGCATGACATTCTTTATTATGGCGGGAATAGTCATTTTGACCAATTCTCGCAGCCATCGGGTACTCCACCCTCCCTACCCTTCTCTTCTCAACCCCTTCCTAATTTTGAGCTTTTTTGCACAAAGTTCTTCTTTTCTTACAGGTCCTAATTTGGGCACGATCACCACCTCAATCAAGGAGGTCAGTGATCGGGTGGAATCTCTCACCACCAACATCTCCAATGCCACCAGTGCAATCAACTCGGTGGGAGATACGCTGAGGAACATCTCCACTTCCCTCTCATCCAAGGCTGACAATGCTCAGCTCTCTGCCTTGAAGGAGGAGGTGATGAATTTAAAGAAGGATGCGGCGACTAACTCCTCGTCCCTGCAGTCGCTGACCTCTACAGTCTCGACGCTCAGCACTACAGTTGGCTCACTGCAAGGATATGTCACTGACCTAAATTCCAAAGTCGATAACACCAACTCCCTTTTTCCTCAATTTTAAATAAATTGAAGGAACCGGTGGCCACTCCCATCCCCTCGTTTACCCCTGAAGATCGAAAGCAACTGAGGATGGTGGTTGATTTCATCTTACAGACCACTGCAGCGATCCCTGGCCTTGAAGCCAGGGTGGACAACCTAGAGGCCGTCAAAGCCTCAACCTCAGTGACTCCTGGCCTAGAAGACAGGAACGCTGAGGGTGCAACTGCCAATATTGCTGTTGATGTTGCTCTCTTCACTACCCCTGACTTGATGATGGCAAAGAGGGGGAGAATGAGAAATAAGACCCTCCTCACGCTGAGGGGGAGGAAAATAAAGAAGACCCCCCTCAAGCTGAGGGGGAGAAAGAGAAGATCCAAACCCCTCCTTCTTTTCCCTGGAATGAAACTATAAATATTCTCTCTAAAGAGGATGTAGAAGAAGAAGTAGAGGAGGACTTGGAAATTCTTGAAGACGAGCCTTCCAACGCTGATGGAGATAATGACGATGATGATGGTGGTGATGAGGAAGCAGGCCTCTGGTTTAAACCTGCCCCCATCAGGGTTCCAGCTCAAAAGGGCATCGTCTTCACTAAAGCAGGGAAGAAGACTTCGAAGACTCCCACAAAGAAGTCTTTCCAGGGCAAACATAAAGAGATCGTTGCATCTGGTAATTTGAAAATATGATTTGTCGCTGAGAGGGAGCAACCTTCTCAAGTATGCCTCTCAATTATTCCCTACTCTACTTCTTTTCACTCTCACCTCAAATCTCTGCTATACACTTAGCCAATCTTTCTCTATCTTTTCTTTTCCCTCAAACCTAACTCTTGTTTCTTTTATTCTAGTCCTCTCCCATGCTTAAGGGACGAGCTGAAAAAACTCAACGACCAATAATCCCAGCATCTACTGTTGATGAACTGCAAATAATTCCAGTCTCAATGTTAGAGACTTATGAACAAGAAGAGGAATTGTTGAGTCACCCAAACCGACCATCACGACCACCTCAAAGGTTTGAGGATGAAGAACAAGAGAGAAGATCAACAATGATCTGTCAGCTAGAGAATCAACGTCTACGACTCCCTTCCTAACCTGGTCTAGAATTCCTAACCCCGGAAGAATTGGAAGAATCCAATCAGGGCTGAGGAACTCATCACTGAGGGCCAAAAGGATGCAAAATTTGCCCTTAAGGTAGCTCAGAGCTCAATCTCTGATAAGAAACTAAAAAAGTATCCGATCAGGGTTCAGGAACAACTCCTGAAAGACATTCGAAAGGAAACTCGCAAACTAATAATCGTCAGTGATTCTTTTCTAGAATGGTGCAAAGAAAAAGTCGATCACAGATACCACCCAATTTGCAAGCCGAATTGTCATTGTGAACTTGAAGGGAAAATCTCCAAATGGATCAGTGATGGTGGAGATCACAATCACCAAGGAGAACGGGTACTCGCAGAGAATCTTCATGTCCAAGTTAGAGCTATTCGGGTTTGATGAATGGCTTGAAATCAGGAGTGCCATTCAGAAGTACAAGTCAAAATACAAATCCCACGTGGAGAAGTTTTTGAACGTGCACATCAACAAGATCACATCTACCATGGACTTGCCTCCTCCTCAAGTGCTTCTTCAAAATCGAAGACATGCCCCAGCGAAAAGAAAGCGAGCCTCATCTTCTGGTGGGCCTGCTATCAGAAATGAAACCGGAATAGAATTTTCAAGAGAAGTTGTGTTCGGACCTCCACCTGATCTCTCAGCTTTGGACTTATCACTACCACCATGTGGACTATATGCACCTGACCAAGTGATAAGTGACCCTTACGGTATCATCTTTCTTGATTGGGATGTTATCCTGCGCTTTCAACGATTTTCAGAGCTTCCTATTTGCCCAGTAAATCAACTCAGAGATCTGATCCACTAGTGCAATAAATCAAGGCCAGGCCTCTTCCTTAAAACTGTAACACCTCAAATTTTCATTAATTTATATTTAATATAAATGGGGTCGATTTGTAATTTAGTTTAAGTTTTAGACTACTTTGCAAATGTAGAACTCAAGGGTTAAATTTTGTAATTAACCAAAGTTTAAGATACTTTTAGGAATTACAAATCTTGGAGGTTGAATTGGTCTTTTGAGATAAGTTGGTAGTGTTTAAAAGAGTGGGTCGGCTAAATATAGAAATAATCTCAAATTCTGAAAAAGTGAAGTCGGTGTTGAGCAGGAGAAAGGAAGAAGAAGAACTGAGCAATTCGATTTGTTGCGATAAGGGTTTGAAATCATCTTCCTTATTTTCAAAATCAGATTGGTAATTGCAAGTTGGAATCACTTTCCAATATGTATTGAATCAGGGGAAAGAAGGAATTCGATTTATGGATTTTGGTTTTGGGTCAAGCTTCATCAGGTGAGTTCATCTTTTTCCAAATGATTTTAATTGAAATTGAGTAAGATATTTGGTAGCAAACTATCTGAATGATTTGGTAAATATGTATTGAGATTGAATCGACCAAGAAATTGAACGTAGACGAGTTTTTAAAAGTAAAATTGATGTACAGTTCGAAGTCCCGGTTTCATAGGATCCAGAATTGAGTAGATCCGGTATGGGATAAGATCCGGAATTGAGTAGGATCCGGTAAGTGATAGGATTCGGAATTAGAGGGATCCGGTATGTAATAGGATCCGGAATTGAGAGGGATCCGGTAGGTGATAGGATCCAGAATTGAGAGGGATCCGGTATGCGATAGGATTCGGAATGGATTTGAGATCCGGTCTCATTTGGGTTCCGGTTTCGGGTAGTTCCGGATTGTACCGGATTCGGGAATGTTCCGGATAATGGATTTTCCGGATATAGTTCCGGGTGTGTTATCTGGATAAGTTTTTCTAAAAAAATTCTGGGGGCGCTGCCCCAAACCCCACTAGGGCGTTGCCCCTTGACCCCATCCGCTAACCGAGTAGCGGAACCCCCGTGCTAAGTCGCCGAAGGGGGCGACATTCGAGGATAAGGGTACGATAGGTTATCTAGTATTCTTAGCGTTGAGAATATGATATGAGATGTTACGTGTTTATGTTGATTAGGCATTTACGCTAGTAAGTGTAATGGATCCATAGGCACTGGCAGTCTTTGTAACGTGGAATAGGCATAAAGTAACTTGTAATTCTCGTTGACCTGAAATGAGGAATAGGCATAAAGTAACTTGTAATTCCCATTTCGTATTGTGAGTAGAAATCCATGAATAGGCATAAAGTAAATTGTAATTCCCACTTCGTATTGTGAATAGAATTCCTGGAATAGGCATAAAATAAATTGTAATTCCTGATTTCTATGGGAAGGTAAGAGATAGGCATAAAGTAATTGTAATCTCTACTTCCACTCCAAGAAATAGGCATAAAGTAAATTGTAATTTCTTGGACATGAGCGATGATCTAGAATCTGTAATGATTCGTAGTAGGCTTTCGAATGTGATGATATGACATTCTGAATGTTAGTCATACTCATGGAATTGGGTATGTTCCTGTCATGGTAAGATGTGTAGACGTATGGTAAGAATGATGGCAAACCAGGTTTGTATATACATTTTGATTACTTGAGTTTCCAAAGCTGTTAATGTTTTAATTTGAAAATGGATGTTCTCACTAGGCGTAAGCCTAATCGTTTCAAATTAAATTTTCTTACCAGGTACGAGCTCGGGGAAGTAGCGGGAAGAGGGACGAGTGTTTTTGGTATTCAACTTTTGGTGATAAGTGGAGAAGTTAGCATATGCGAGGATGCTTTTGATGAATGGCCTAGACAACCAATTTAATCTAATCGTAGTTGTCAGGATTAGATTAATAGGTTGTTTTGATAATTCGAAATGTGTATATGAATCCTCTTAGTTAATTCTACGCTTATGTATAAAAGTTTAGATGAAATTATGACTTACTCTGATAAATGTTAAGGTTTAAATTTGTCCCGGTTTTTGGGATGTTTCAGTATGGTATCAGAGCTGTAGTTTAAGTGAACTAGGTATGATTATGAGATACCTAGACTTAAGCTGAGATGAATTAAGTTATGATTTGTGCGATATGGGTGGAAACACTAAGACGGGATAGTCTTAGAGTCGACGGAAATACATAAATTAAGCACTGTAACGATGGTAACGAGGATTCTCATGTATAGTATGTTCACAATTTCAATTAGCTAATGTTATTATGAATATATTGTTACACAAGCATACTTGTTTCTAAATTGTTACAGTGACTAATGAACGTTAAAGTATGTTTCCTGTGTTGGGGTATGGATAGCCATTCTTATGGTTATCTCTTGTGTATATTCAGATTACGATGGTGAACACACCAAACAGATCCCCTAATTCTTCGGAAGATAGGGCAGTAAATGACTGGGTGGTGGAGAAGCAACCTGAAATGGGTGGAACTCACGAAATTCCACCGAGGCCGCCTTTAATAGGAGGAGGAGAAATTCAAACACAAAGAACAAGTGCCGGTACCTCTAATCCGGTGACACCCGATTCTACGATGGAATCTCGCATGATAGAAAATATGGTGCGAGTGATGAATACAGCACTGACTCAACAACAAGAAATGTTTATGAAAGCGTTAACTGACAGAAGTACTGAGTTACGATGACCGGAGACGGGTACTGGTGTAGTAACTCCACATCTTATTCCTGTAGTGAATGTTAACCGGATAGTGGAGAGAGTTTGTTCTTATAAAACTTTTCTGAGCTGCAAGCCACCGGAATTTGCTGGATCAAATAATCCGATAGCATGCATGAACTGGCTTAGAGAGATGGAACAATTGTTACATGGAAATACCTTAACCTGGTGGAACATTGTGACGTCGACAATAACAGCCCCGATTTTGGCCGCCATGGCGTGGGAGTCATTTAAGAAAAAGATTCTAGAAGAGTAATGCAATGAAAATGAAATGGATAGAATCGAAGAAGAGTTTCGAACTCTTAAGAAGGGTACTTCGTCTGTTCGGGAGTACACTCGATTATTCATGGAAAAGATGAATTTGGTGGGGCATGTGGCTCCAACTGAGAAGGAGAAGATTAAAGCCTATCTGAAGGGCTTACCGGCTGACATGATGTCTCGAGTGCGAAACTATGAAGCCTCGACATTGAGGGAGACGATCGAAGAATCTAAAGTAATAGAAGAGGTTTATGCCAAAGATAAGGAAGAAAAGACACAAAGAGGAGAGAAACGAAAATGGGAAGGCCGGTGGGAGTCTTCTCAGAAATCTAAATCGTTTGGTAAGAATGTTCGTTACGAGCCTCGTCGGGAACCAAACTGATGCCAGAAGTGCCGAAGTAAACATTTTTATCCCGTGCCGAGTGGTAGGAAGTGAATGTTTCAAATGTGGAAAGCCTGGTCATCAAGCAGCAAGCTGTCCTGTTCAAGGGTTGACATGTTTTGAGTGTAAACAACCCGGTCACTTCCGAAGAGACTGCCCAAAGCTAAAGAAGGGTGGATATCAGGGAAGGAAACCAAATACTTCTAAGACAACGGGCCGGGCATTTCATATGCCGGCTGAGGAGGCGAAGGAATCCAAAGATGTTGTTTCTGGTACGTTTCTCGTTAATTCCATTCCCGCACGAATATTATTTGATTGTAGCGCCAATCTGTCGTTTGTATCAAAATCATTCTATCGAAAGTTAGCTATGCCTATCACTACCTTGGAAGATGTTTTAGTAGTCGAGATAGCTAATGGGGGTCAAGTCTTAGTTCATGAAAGACTTGAGGGTTGTATGATTATGATAGAGGATAAGAAATTTCCGATTGACTTGATGTTGATGGAAATTGGAGGGTTTGATATTGTTGTGGGTATGGATTGGCTAACAATCAATCAGGCAGAAATTCTATGTGCTAAGAAATTAATTTGGATTCCTATGCCTGACAATGATGATGTATTCATCTTTGGGGAGAAGAGAAAAGGGGAAGTCCTGTTAATTTCTGTTGCAAGGGCACGTAAATGTCTGGTAAAAGGATGTTCATCATATTTAGCTTATGTTCTGGATGTTAAGGCAGAAAAGAAGCAAGTTGAAGACATAAGGGTGGTACGTGATTTCCCAGATGAATTTCCTGATGATCTTCCAGGCCTACCGTCAGAACGGCAAGTTGAGTTTCGAATTGATCTTGTTCCGGGAGCGGCACCGATAGCTCGTGCACCGTACCGTTTAGCGCCAGCTGAAATGAAAGAAATGATATCTCGGCTTCAAGAACTGCTCGACAAGGGATTTGTCAAGCCGAGTTCTTCACCTTGGGGAGCTCCGGTGTTATTTGTTAAGAAAAAGGAGGGCACTATGAGAATGTGCATCGACTATAGGGAGCTGAATAAGGTGACTATTAAGAATAAGTATCCGCTTCCAAGGATTGATGACTTGTTCGATCAACTCCAAGGTACGGGATGCTTTTAAAAGATTGATCTGAGGTCGGGATATCATCAGGTGCGAGTAAGGGATGAATATGTTCCCAAGACGGCGTTCAGAATGAGATACGAGCATTATGAATTTCTTGTGATGCCATTTGGGTTGACAAACGCTCCCGCCGTGTTCATGGATTTGATGAACAGGGTATGTCAACCATTCTTAGACAAGTCTGTCATCGTGTTCATTGATGACATACTTGTTTATTCAAAGAACGAAGCCGGTCATGAATACCACCTTCGTGAAGTCTTGGAAATTCTAAGGAAGGAGAAATTGTACGCAAATTTTTCAAAACGTGAATTTTGGTTAAAAGAAGTACAATTTCTTGGTCATTTGATTACTTCTGAATGAGTCAAGGTAGATCCGGCAAAGATAGAGACAATGACGAACTGGAAACACCAAGGAGCGCATCAGAAATAAGGAGTTTCTTGGGTCTGGCAGGTTATTACCGGAGATTTATAAAAGATTTCTCAAAGATTGCTTCTGCCTTGACCATTTTGACTTGGAAGAATGTAAAGTTTGTATGGACTGAAAAGCAAGAGTCAGCTTTCAATACTTTACTACAGAAGCTGTGTGAAGCTCCTATTCTTGCACTACCGGAAGGAACAGAAGATTTGGTCGTATATAGTGACGCGTCAAAGATGGGTTTAGGGTGTGTGTTGATGCAACGCGGCAAGGTGATTGCTTACGCATCAAGGCAACTTAAAGAACATGAAAAGAATTACCCCACTCATGATTTAGAACTTGCAGCGTTGGTTAGAACTACTTAAACATTATGATTGTGAATTGCATTACCATCCCGGTAAAGGAAATGTTGTGGCTGATGCTTTAAGTAGAAAGGAATATAATGGGTACTTGAAATCAACTAACGCCAGAATTGATGTGACGTCGAGTCTGATTGAAAGAATAAAAGTTGCACAAGCGGAAGCCTTATTGGAAGAAAATCTGAAAGAGGAAGTCATGATCAAACAACGTTTTCAACTAACTGAAGATAGTCGTGGGGTCAAACTATTCCAAGGCCGCGTTTGGGTGCCAAAGGTGGGAGGAAATCGGGAGTTAATTCTTGAAGACGCCCACAAGTCTAAGTATTATATACATCCTGGAAGTACTAAGATGTATAGGGATCTGAAGCTACACTATTGGTGGCCAGCCATGAAGTTAGATGTGTCACAAATTGTAGAAAAGTATGTGACGTGCTCGTTAGTGAAGGCTAAACATCAAAGGCCCTATGGAAGTCTGCAATCTTTGGAGATTCCGGAATGGAAATGGGATAAGATTACCATGGATTTTGTGACGAAGTTACCAAGAACGTCAAAAGGTAACGATACCATATGGGTAATCGTGGATCGATTGACCAAGAGTGCTCACTTCTTGGCAATGAAAGAAGCATCGCCAATTGATAAGTTAGCCAAGCTTTATATTGACGAAGTGGTCTCAAGACATGGTATACCCGTGTCTATAGTTTCTGATCGTGACAGCTGATTTACTTCGAGGTTTTGGCAGTCACTACAAGAAGAACTGGGTACAAGAGTCAACTTGAGCAATGTATACCATCCACAAACAGACGGGCAAAGTGAAAGAACCATTCAGACTTTGGAAGATATGCTCAGGTCATGTATGTTAGACTTTGGAGGTAACTGGATACGCATTTACCTTTAGTGGAGTTTGCGTATAATAATAGTTATCATTCCAGTATTGGAAGAGCACATTTCGAAGCTTTGTACGGACGGAAGTGTAGAACTCTGGTATGTTGGTTAGAAGCTGGAAAAAACAATTTGCTGGTCCTGAACTTGTTCAACAAACGGTTGATAAGGTGAAAGAGATTCGGAAGCACATGAAGGCGGCTCAAGATCGACAAAAGAGTTACGCCGATCCGAAGAGAAGGCCGAAAGAATTCCAAGTTGGGGAGAGTGTGATGCTTAAGGTATCCACGTGGAAAGGTGTGATAAGGTTTGGTAAACGTGGAAAGTTGAGTCCTCGTTTTCTTGGACCTTTCACCACAACTAAGAGAGTTGGACTTCAAGCATATCAATTGGATCTTCCACCTGAATTGGAAGGAATCCACAATACCTTTCATGTCTGCTATCTTCAGAAATGTTTAGCCGAAGAGGACAATGTCATACCACTTTCTGATATAAGAGTAGATGAGAAGAGTCGTTGCGTGGAAGAGCCGGAAGCAATTTTAGAAAGGACGACTAAGAAGCTACGACATAAGGATATAGTTATGTTAAAAGTACAATGGAAACATCACAGAGGTGCTAACGTGACGTTAGAAGCTGAAGAGGATATGAAGATTAGATATCCTTATTTATTTACCTAACTTTGATTTCGGGGACGAAATCATTTTCAAGTTGGGGAGATTTGTAACACCTCGAATTTCCATTAATTTATATTTAATATAAATGGGGTCGATTTGTAATTTAGTTTAAGTTTTGGACTACTTTGCAAATGTATAACTCAAGGGTTAAATTTTGTAATTAACCAAAGTTTAAGCTACTTTTGGGAATTACAAATCTTGGAGGTTGAATTGGTCTTTTGAGATAAGTTGGTAGTCTATAAAAGAGTGGGTCGGCTAAATTTAGCAAGTATCTCAAATTCTGAAAAAGTGAAGTCGGTGTTGAGTAGGAGAAATGAAGAAGAAGAACTGAGCAATTCGATTTGTTGCGGTAAGGGTTTGAAATAATCTTCCTTATTTTCAAAATCAGATTGGTAATTGCAAGTTGGAATCACTTTCAAATAGGTATTGAATCAGGGGAAAGAAGGAATTCGATTTCTGGATTTTGGTTTTGGGTCAAGCTTCACCAGGTGAGTTCATCTTTTTCCAAATGATTTTAATTGAAATTGAGTAAGATATTTGGTAGCAAACTATCTGAATGATTTGGTAAATATGTATTGAGATTGAATCGACCAAGAAATTGAACGTAGACGAGTTTTTAAAAGTAAAATTGATGTACAGTTCGAGTCCCGGTTTCATAGGATCCGAAATTGAGTAGATCCGGTATGGGATAAGATCCGGAATTGAGTAGGATCCGGTATGTGATAGGATCCGGAATTAGAGGGATCCGGTATGTAATAGGATCCGGAATTGAGAGGGATCCGGTAGGTGATAGGATCCAGAATTGAGAGGGATCCGGTATGCGATAGGATCCGGAATGGATTTGAGATCCGGTCTTATTTGGGATCCGGTCTCATTTGGGTTCCGGTTCCGGGTAGTTCTGGATTGTACCGGATTCGGGAAGGTTCCGGATAATGGATTTTCCGGATATAGTTCCGGGTGTGTTATCTGGATAAGTTTTTCTAAAAAAAATTGGGGGCGTTGCCTCTTAACCCCATCCGCTAACCGGGTAGCGGAACCCCCGTGCTAAGTCGCCGAAGGGGGCGACTTTCGAGGATAAGGGTACGATAGGTTATCTAGTATTCTTAGCGTTGAGAATATGATATGAGATGTTACGTGTTTATGTTGATTAGGCATTTACGCTAGTAAGTGTAATGGATCCATAGGCACTGACAGTCTTTGTAACGTGGAATAGGCATAAAGTAACTTGTAATTCCCGTTGACCTGGAATGAGGAATAGGCATAAAGTAACTTGTAATTCCTATTTCGTATTGTGAGTAGAAATCCTGAAATAGGCATAAAATAAATTGTAATTCCTTATTTCTATGGGAAGGTAAGAGATAGGCATAAAGTAAATTGTAATCTCTACTTCCACTCCAAAAAATAGGCATAAAGTATATTATAATTTCTTGGACATGAGCGATGATCTAGAATCTGTAACGATTCGTAGTAGGCTCTCGAATGTGATGATATAACTTTCTGAATGTTAGTCATACTCATGGAATTGGGTATGTTCCCGTCATGGTAAGATGTGTAGACGTACAGTAAGAATGATGGCAAACCAGGTTTGTTTATACGCTTTGATTACTTGAGTTTCCAAAGCTGTTAATGTTTTAATTTGAAAATGGATGTTCTCACTAGGCGTAAGCCTAATCGTTTCAAATTAAATTTTCTTACCAGGTACGAGCTCGGGGAAGTAGCGGGAAGAGGGACGAGTGTTTTGGTATTCAACTTTTGGTGATAAGTGGAGAAGTTAGCATATGCGAGGATGCTTTTGATGAATGGCCTAGACAACCAATTTAATCTAATCGTAGTTGTCAGGATTAGATTAATAGGTTGTTTTGATAATTCGAAATGTGTATATGAATCCTCATAGTTAATTCTCCGCTTATGTATAAAATTTTAGATGAAATTATGATTTACTCTGATAAATGTTAAGGTTTAAATTTGTCCCGGTTTTTGGGATGTTTCAAAAACCCATGTATACAATGAAGCCAAACTCAGAAGGGAACAAGGAGAAGTGGTACCTGATTGGATGATCCCTGAAATTGAATCCTTTGACGAGATGCTCTTCAAAGACGAACCTCTATAGCTGATAGATTTCCCTTTTGTGCTCTCTTGTTATTTATCAGTAGTTACTTTTTGTACTTGTAAATTTTTCTTTCGCTTGTACTTGATATTTTCAACTTCCTTTATAATCTTTTTACGAAGTTAATGAAATTTTTAGTGAACGTACTTTACTCCATTCAGTTATAGAAAATATCCTTGAAAACAGTAAATGGGACATGCATCTATGAGTTACATTTATCCTTATGCTTTTAACACTTAGCAATTTTCTTTTGTTGCTTTGTCATCATCAAATAGAGGGAGATTGTTGATCCAAACTCTCTCAGTGATTTGATGATGACCCTTAGAATAACTTAGTGAAAATTACAAATAACATATATATGCATTAGTTTTTTGTACTAATACTAATATGTATGTATGTATTAGTGTTTCACCATCAGCAATAATATATTAAGTCTGTTCAGTATCGCTGATAGTACTCACTGTTTTAACTTCATAAACTCAGCGATAAATGTCCATCAGTGATAACCTGAGCCTATTCACTTATCACTGATGATCGCTGGTAGTTTCATATGTTAGCAATATTGTTTGTAATCCTCGAAGACAAGTTTCGCGACAAAGAGTTCATCGCTGACATCGAAGACAAAGCTGGTGAACAAGTGACAAGTCTATTAATGATCTGATGCGGACATCAGTGAAACCAAGACAAGTCCACACGCGCGACATTTCAAGAAGAAGACTTCAGTGATAGCTGACTTATATCATCTCTTCTCTAATGGAAGACCTACTCAGCCATCGCTAATCATGAAGCTTCTACTTCAAGAAATGTTTGTCTTATCTACTTGCACACTTCGTACGATTTGTCATAAGGGACATGCCTTTGTCCAAGATCGTACAACCACTCTGCCACTACATTGTTCATCATATGGCCCAAAGCATGTTGTGCAAAAAGTCAGAAGCATGCACCCAACCATATGAGGACACATGTAAAGTCCTCTTGTCATGCATTTAATGCATCGGGTATAAATAGGAGGAATGCCCCTTCAGTTTGAAGATGGTCTCTCCCTCATCTACTTAGTGCTTAGAAAAATATCTCTTATTTTTCTATACCTCATTTTCTCTCTATTTCTTGTGCAAGAACACTTAGTGATTCTCAAGTTTGTTTAGATTAGGTTCTACTTAATCTTATTCCGCAACAAACTATAAATTGTGTTTGATTTATCAATAAACAATTTAGAAAACCAAAATCTTCTAATTGTATTCAACCCCCCCCCCCCCCCCCCCTCTTTCTACAAACTTTTTACTTGTATAATCTCTTCGGGACTAACAATAGTAGTCAATATATTTTAGTTATCAATTACAATTATTTTCTTAATTATTATTCACTTATTTGTTTTTTATTCATATTATATGTAATGGTTATTTAAAACATTAAGTTAATGTATATTATCTTCTAAAATTTGCTTTAACAATTCAAAACTTATAGTATATGTATAATAATAAAATTTAAATTCTTTTACTTAATATATTATATTATTTAATTTTTCTTTGCTATTGTGTTTGTATTAATTAACAGATTTTTACATTATAAATTTGTTTTAATTACTTTACGAAATATTGTAATTGATACTTTTCAAGATGTCATTTTTAGTAATTTTATATGTTTATCAGCTAAGTTTTGTCAAACATGACTCTGTTCATCAGCCAACTTAGTTTATCACTCATCAACTAGCTTATCAGCCATAAACTAGCTTATCAGTCATCAACTAGCTTATCAGCCATAAGCTAACAGCTAGTTTGCCAAACATAGCCTTTATCTTTTTTTTATATCAATATAATTCAAATTGATATATTACTTAACAATCATTATAAGTTATTAGGGTAAAGATTTTGTTACACAAGATTTTTCAACTGTCTTAATAGATTTTTATTTAAATTCCGTATCAAATCAAATGTTGTATTTTCTGAAATGAAGAAAACCGATTAATCTGTGCCTGATAATACATCAAACACTTTATCGGAGTAATGTAATATATAAATGTTGTTCATATGAACAATTTAAAAATCATGATACTATTGATAAACCAAAGTAATATCAGGGCATAATGAAATCTTTCTTATAGGTATAGAAAAAATAAAGAATGAACTGAACGTTTAATTTTTAACTTATCATTCTTTAAAAGATAGGTCCGTTTTTAGATGTTTTTTGTACCATATTTTGTGATAAAGGTATCTGAATTCTATGATAGAACTAAACCAATTATTAAAATTTCTCATCGTCCCACTTGACTTTAATTTAAAGGACATTTGATTCGTTCCGAGGAACGGAAATAGGAGTGAGAATGAGAATGTTGAAAAATCAAAATGAGTTTCGGATCTCTAATTTGTTTAGGAATGCTTAGTTGCCTGGTATTTGTTTTTCTTTTTGAAATATATATTATTTATATACAACAAATGAAACCCACAAACGCGTCTCATCTTTGGTGAGGTCGAAATTACTGACACCGAATACCGCTAGACTAAAGACCCTTTGAAAGTTGTCCGACATTTGATAATAGTTTGTTTCTACAAACATAATTAATTTTTTCTAATTTATGCAGCTATGATTATTGTTTTAAACAATAAAATCAAATACAATATTACAAATGTCGATCAGTATATAAAAAAAGTTGTAGGGACCATTTGAAAAAAAAATCAAACAATAGGGAATGTTGGTGAATGATATACCCATCTTACATCCCTGTCACCCCAAAGAATTGTGAATTATTTTCCCACTCATGAACTCATCAAATACCCCACTTTTGGGTAGGTTTTCTTGGATTTTGTTAACTTTACAAAAAGATTTTGAAATAAATCAATAAACCACTCAAATTTCCCTTGATTTTAGCAAGATTTTGAGGACCAAGTGGGGTTTCTTTAACAACAAACAACATGACAATCTTTGAAGAGGAATTGGGGAACATGTCCATAGTTTTTATGAGATAAAATGCAAAAACTTATATCAATCAAAGGAGTACCACCAGTGATCCATGAACTTTTCCTAGTGGGTCACTTTTAAGGTAGTTTAAATGTCCGTAAACTTCTCCGATGTATTTTTAGCCTAAATCCGACGTTCCGAGTGTTTTTTAAAGTTTTTTTCGTTGATGTTAAAGAATTTTTAAGTTTTTTCCCGATTTTGAGGTCTTTTTTGGTTTTTTGGTCAATTTCAAGAGCTATTTTTGGTTTTTTGGTTGATTTAAGAACATTTTTTTGGTTGATAGGGTCCCGGACGTACAATTACTGGGGGGACACTAAGCAAGAAAGTTAAAAATACCATGTTTTACCTTAAAATCACTTTTTTTCTTTTTAATGGGGTCCCATCCCCCCCCCCCCTAAATATGAAGTGGATCCGCCAATGAGTACCACCACCATCCACCACTACTCACCACCCCATCTGTTAGCTTCAATCTTCCTAAACATAGAAGTATTTAGAAGTAGTGAAAAATAGGCTAAGTGAATAAAGCCTCTTACAGAGGCTCTGCCGACATTACCGAGAAATCAAGGTCAAGAAGCTACAGAATCAGCAGAGGCTTCCTACAGAAGCTCTGTCATACGCACAAAGAAGACCAAAGACTCAAAATCCGGCGAAGACTGCTCCACAGAGGACCAGACCACAGAACCTCTGTAACTCATTACAGAGCCTCTGTGGTCCACACTGAGACTTGAAGATATTTATAATATCTTGCTACTGTTCCAAGACCTGTTCATCAACTTGCATGGCAACTTGCCCTGTCCAACTTCAACACGTGTCAAACTCTGAATGGACTCAATAGGGCTTAGTACATAATAGACGTCTGCGCCATTTAATGCATTTACCAATAGTACATCTGCTCCATTAAATGAGCATGGCTTAAACAACTGTTCACACCATCCAGTTCACTATTCATGCCGTAAAAGGAACAGTGACCTACTTCATAGTCTTCTAAGAGTAGTATAAAAGGAAGTCTCATGTTGAGATCTTCCTAAGGACGAATACACAAGGAATCACTAATACTCTCAAGCTTTATTGTCAAATATCTGAGTGTTATATTCTCACACACACCAACAGTTCTTAATCTGTTCTTCGTGTTGTTATTATATATTGAATAACAGTAACTGTTCAAGAAATCCTTTTCATTCTTTACTGTTTTCTTTATATGTGTACGTTCTAATATCTATCAAACATATCTGTTAGTTTAATACGCTTCCGCATCAAACTCTAAACTCAACTAATAGACTGTTAATCTTGATTAAGTGTATCTGGGTTCCAACAATTGGTATCAGAGCCAAACAGATTCGAATTTGTGCTTCAATCCATTGTTTTTTATCAATTTTCGGAGTTTTATTTTGCTGCACTCTGTTTTGCTTCGGAAAACCACTTTCTGTTGGTTTTTGGACAAAACACCAAGCATTAAAGTTTCTTAGAATAGTGTCACGAACCTGTGTACCAAATTTCAGCTCAATCCGATCATTTTTGAAAAATTTGACTCAAGAACATTTGAATCTTCATCCTTAACTTTTATTTGCTACACACGTTTTTGCTTCGAAAAACCATTTTCTGTCGGTTTTGGACAAAACTCGAAGAATTAAAGTTGCCCAGAATATTCTCGTGCACCTACCTACCAAATTTCAGCTCAATCCGATAAGATTTGAAAATTTGACTCAAGTGCACAAATTCTATTTCTCACAAAGTATCTGTTAACGATCATTTTTTTCAAGTAACAATATGTCAAGACTAAAATTTAGTGCTGATGCTGATTTTCATTATTATTCTAAACTCAGTACTAATTTTCGCAAAATTATTCCTAATCTTGAGAAAGAGTTGGAAGAAAGGAACAAGAGTATTCTTATTGATTCTGATAAAATTACCAAGCTAGAAGAGGCAGGTAAACTCTTAACCAATGAGAATATTGAACTGAAAAGGAAACTATTTGAGTCTGAAAAGTTTTGTGAAAAGAAGAAAGAGAAGTTTGACGAAGATAAGACTGTTTTTGAAAAAGAGAAGAAACGACTTGAACTTAAATGTTTAAGTTTTTCTAAACTGATTTCTGATTTTGAAAAACTTGTGATTTGTGAAAGAGAGAAGATTAAAAAGGAGAAAACTACTTTTGAAACAAAATCTATGGAATTTTCTTGCAAAATCTCAGAATTACAGAATATTCTTGAAAAAGAAAGGAAAGAATCTGACTCTGAAAGAAAAGAATCTGAACAGCTGAAGGTTCAAAGATTTCAAGATTTAAGTCAAAAAGATGACTTTGAAAAAGAGAGAAGGATCTTTAAAACAGAAATATCCAAACTAACAAAAGGACTCTCTAATTTATCAACCGAAATCATGTTGGAGAAAAGATGCAAATCTAATCTCCAAAAGATGCTAGAGGAAAATTTAAGGAAAAAGAAAATTTTTGCTAAACGGATCAAGAAATTTAATTTTGAAAGATCTTTTAATCCAAATATGTTTTCAAAACTTCAGACCTCTACATCAAACTTTTTTTATGATCATAGGTTGGACAAATTAGTTAATCAAACTTTTAAAAAGGTGAAAAAGGTTTGGATAGTGAAAGGCTCTATACCTGTTCAAAATATTCAAAATGACAAAAAGCCTTTCATTTCTGGTATGTATGACAAGTGCATAAAGGCGTTTCATACAATAGGACCGATTCGAATATGGGTACCCAAAACCTCTGTAAGTATAACATAGATACTCTGTATTTTCTGTAAATAATAAGTAAATACATTGCTTAATTTATTGCTTTGATTGATTCTACTTCTGTATGTAAATTCTTAAAACCTTAAATAGTTCTTAAAATCACAGAGCTTCTATAAGTCAACTCAGAACCTCTGACGACCCCTACAGAACCTCTGAAAAACATGACATATGTTCTATGCAAAACTTATCATTCTTTGATCCAAGCATAGGTCAAGGGGGAGCAATAGGAAATTACTTGATCTACAGAGGTGATTAGATCAAGGGGGAGCAGAAGGGAACCCTGAAATGATCTAAAGAGATAAAACTTTCAAGGGAAAGCCAAAGAAAAATGTCGATGACTCCATATCGACAGAAGTCAGATATCACTGCCGAGAAAAGAAGAACCAAAAGGTATGTCTCTCGCACAAAAGGTTTTTGGAAAACAATTTTCCAGGACAAGAATTGTCAAATATGTCCTAAATATACTGTGAATAACATTTCAAAAATCAAAAGCTCAAAAAGTTTCACAAAATTCGAATTAGGAGAAATTTAAGGTCATAGAGCTTCTGCTGAGCTCAACAGAGGTTCTGCAAGAAATATGCTATGTGATCACAAATTAACCCTCTGTCGATCTTTTGGAATGTTATCTCGGAAACCGAAAAAGCAGACCATGACCTTCTCGAACAAACCGTTTTTTTTTACAGTTTTCTCGGACACAAACTTTCAAATATGTCCGAAAAACATCTCTTAAACCAAATCAAAAATTGGATGATCAAAACTATTAATAAAATTATTGTTATGAGATTTTTTCCCTCATAGAGCTTCTGCTGGCCCTCACAGAACTTCTGCAAGTTCCAACAGAGCCACAAAACCTCTGCGAAGCAAATTTCTTCACAAAAATCCGATTTTATCCTCTCCAATGCCTTTACAAATGTTTTGGTTAAAGAAGAACCCCACAGAAGTCATGATAACAATGACATATATGAAAAAGGGATAAACATCAAAGATTTTCAAGATCACAGAGCCTCTGTAAACTACAGAAGCTCTGTCAATCTGATTACTTGGGCATCTCTGTAGTAATAACGGTTACTTTTACTGAGAGTGAATTACATGTGGCTAAGAATAACCCCACGCGCCTAGCATTAATGGGGCGCGCACGACGTCCTGTCATCCTCTGACATGGCCTACGTGTCCTATTTTCATTGGGCATACATGAAACGTTTTCTTTGGAAAGTTGAACCCGCCGTTCTAACTCGAGTACGGATTCCAAATTTTATTCCATTGCCATATATTTTACTCTTTCGAATTCTACCGTTTTACCCTCATATAAAAACCAAGCTTACCCTCTCATAAACCTTTTACAAACTCTCATTATTCTCCGGCGAAACCTTGCAAAAACCTGCAAGTTTCTTATTCTCAGTATCAAATGGCTTCATCTTCTCAAGCTATCTCCCCTGCACACTCTCCGGCGACCTCACCAGAACATTCACCGGCTCATTCTGAACATTCAGAAAACCCCAACCCTGCCCAGAACATTGAACTAGAAGATTCCGGCGACTCAGCAGACTTTGCTCCGACAACACATCTGCAAAACTTCATAGCTAAGGATCACTTCGAAAAAGTACTACCAATAAAATCCAACAACTGCTATTTGGTCCCCTCACCCACTGCTTTTGGCGAAGCCCACGCCATTCTTCTGAACATAATGGAAAATCACATCCTCTTCCCTCTACTATCAAGAACACCAGAGACAATACCCGTAAGGTATTTGAACCAATTTTGGCAGAGCTGCAGGTACGACAAAGATGATTCTCTCATCAAGGGGTACATTTCCAGGCCTAACAACTCTGAGCATCTGGAACTGAAATTTAACCGAACTATGTTCTCTCTGGAGTTCAATCTACCCATGAGGGGTCTTCTGGGATTAAAGTCCTATGTAGAACCACCCACAGACGAAGAGCTCTGTGATTTTGTAGAGATGCTTGGGTACAATACTCACCTGAGAAAACGCAATGACTTCCGCAGAGGCAGATTACCACCTCTGTGGAATACCCTATTCTCAATCCTCAACAGGTGCTTAACAGGGAAGATTGGGAGCATCGACCAAAGCTCGCATCAAATTTTGGCAATCATGTACGGAGTGTATTACGATATACCTCTCGACTATGCAACACTCATGATGCAAGAGATCGTACATACGATTGAAAGGAAGAACAATACCAAAAGATCAAGAGAGAAGGATCCCAACTTTCTACCACCGCTGCAGTTTCAGAGAATCTTAGGGGTTCTATTTGAGCCTCTGTTGCTAATAGAAAATTGGCCAATGGAAGGGCCAAAGGCTAAACAGTTCCCCATGAACAGGAACATCCCCACAGATCACAAAGATGGCTACAGATTCTGTAGGCCAATATCCAAGAGACTTCTGAGCTACTCCACGAGCAAATCCCTAACCCGTAGGTATATACGCCATCACAGAACTCCAGAACCGAGTCCTGTGACACCCCCGCGTCTAGGAATCCCCTTAGGAGAAATAATTATAGAACCCCTCTCACCCACGACTAAGGAACAGAGACTGGCAAAACACCTGGAGATTCAACAGAGCTTCAATGCCAAACGTGAAGAACTCAGAAGAAAGAAATCCTCGAAAGCCTCTGCCTCAACAAAGAAACCTAAGAAAAGGAAATCTGCAGAAGGCACCACTGCAGAAGCTGCTGAACCTCAACCTTCACCCCCTCATGCCACAGAACTTGGATCTTCTGAACCTCCGAAAAAGAAGAAAAAGAAATCGAAGAAACATTCCAAGAAGAGAACTGCAGAAGGCACTTCTATGGATGTTACAGAAAAATCCTCTCCCACCAACGAAGGTGGTTCCTCTGCCCAACCCTCTTCTTCTTCAAAACCAAAGAAGAAGCGAAAGTCAAAACCTACAGAGGAAGGGGCCCCCAAACCAAAAAGGAGAAAGACCAAGCAGAGGTTGAAAACCATAGCAGAAGAAGGGCCAACAGCGGTGTTTGAAACAGAGGTCACAGAAGCCAGGGTAGAAGCCATCGCAGAAGAAGAACCTGCAGAGCAAGATGCAGAACGTTTTCCTGATCAAGGAAGTTTGAGTTCCTTCCTTGAACATCCCGAATTTGCCGACACCCTCAATACGGCCGGATGGACTGCAGAACCTATCGACCACCACACCACATCAGATCAGGATTTTTCTACCTCAGGAGTGGATACGACTCTGCGACATGACCAAACTCCGAAAGACGACAGAGGCGACACTCCAAACATCTTGCAAGATCCTTTCATCCAAAAGGGTATGGACGTTCACAGAAAGAGTCCAGTTACAACTTCTACAGATGCCGACGAAGAAATAGACACAACAGCAGAAGCCATAAGGGCAAGAAATCAGTCTATGCCTGAGTGGGCTGTAACAGGGATTGAAAAGGTACTAGAGCCAGTGGGAGGAAAAGAAAAAGAAAAGGAAAAAGATGCCGCAGAGGAAGAAGGCACACATCAATCACCCCCTCCCAGTGCAACCCACATTTCTGACACCGCAGGTCTAGCTGCAGAAGGTGTCATTGAAACAGAGCAGCACAGCTCGAACCTCACCCAAACCATCCAGCCAGAGGTTATTCTTTCAACCTCTGTGCCCACAAAAACCGGGGAAACCATTCCTAGGGAGTCTCCTCAAAGAGACTCACCTATAGTTCGTGATCAATTGCCCCAGATCACAGAAGAACGCCCAACAGAGGAATTTGTTTCCTCTGCCACGCACTTATTAAGACCCACGCTTCTTTCAGAGAGAAGTAGAGAGCACAAAGACAAAGAGACTCTAGACAAGTCTCCTAGTCAACAGAAGGATATTCCAATACCCACCTCTGGAGTGGATTTGGACAATGTTCTTCTCAGAACTTCTGTAGGGATTGAAACTCATGTTTCTTCTCAAGGATCAGATGGAAATCCTTCCATTCTCAACATACAAACAGGAATGAAAGAAGGTATCCCAGGAACAGGGATTCACTCTGGAGACAAATGTGTTCCTCCAGAGGTTACCACCGGAACACAAGTTACAAGGGATGAGTTCCAAACCCTTGAGACCTCTGTGAACCAAACCTTGAAAGAGTTGCAAAGCTCTTTCAAATCTTTTGCAGAGACAACATCACTGGCACTGCTAAACCTGAACACCAAAATGGACAACCTGTCCACAGAGGTGAAAACTGCCATCTCACAGATGAAGTCTGCTGCTACCGCATCCACCACTTCTGCCGCAACAACTACTACTTCTTCGATTGAGAACTCCATCAACAAGTTCCTTGATCAATTGAACAAACAGACTTCAGTGTCAACGGGCATCACTCCTGCAGATCTACAGAAGGCCCTACAAAAAGTTCAAGAAGAAGTTATGCGAAATACCATGCTGATGCAACCCAAAGACTACATGACAAGAGCACAGCTGACAGAGCTTGGGCAGAACGTGATTAATCAAGTGACAGAAGTCATCATTTCCTTCACCACTGCCAATGCTAACTTCGTCAAAGATTTCAGAGCTAGTGTAGGAAGGATGAGATTCAAAACAGAGGCAGAGCTAGCAACTCTTCTTGGCCTCTGTGATGATGTCTGCGCGAAACTGATCGCTGCTGGAGCCACAATGCCAAAGAAACCCGATGCTTCCTGCAGAGCAGAGGGTACATCAGACAAGGGTCAGGATGACTCTGATGATGATGACCATCCCGGTCCATCAGATCATCCTGAGGGGGAGAAAACTACAGAGAAAGCTGCAAGCAGAGGACTTACAGGTCCACCAATAGTCGCAGAACCTCTGAGTCAAGCACCTCCAGAACAGACCCGACAACAACAAACTCAACAGACCACAGAGACAATACCCACCTCTGTGGAATCATCTACTCAAGAAGCTGAGACTACAGAAAAGACACAAGAGGCTACAACCTCCCCAGAGGTAATAATCCTAGAAGAAAGCCCAACAAGTCAACACAGAGGTACAGAAGCACAGAAGACCACAGAGGCAGCACCCACCTCTGTGGAGTTTCCTTCAGTGTTTGGCAAAGATGCCCAACACTTGACATCTTCTGAAGAAGATCTTCCCTCCCAACCACCACAACCAACAGAAGTGCCAACCTCAAAACCCACAGAAGCAACAGGTTCTGCCACGACAATAGCAAAAGATAAGGGCAAAGGGATACTGACAGAAGAGCCAAAGAAGAAGAAAACATTGCCAAAGCCAACAGAAAAACTAATGAAGAGTGCGTTTGACGCCTTTCAAACCCCAAAACCCGAAGAAGTTGACTGGGCACATGGATTGAAGCCTCTGTCAGAAATTCCTCTAACTGGTAGAGCTGCAGAAGTTGTTCAACAGATGGAGAGTCTCAGAAGACAAATTCCACGACCTAGTCCAACACATGAAGAGATGGAAGAAGTGGTATACAAATACCTCTACAAACAATCCTATCAGACAAATCATCCAGTAGATCATGTGACAGATCCAAGGATCAGAGAAGAATTTGAGAACATCTTCACAGGAACAAAGCCAAGAACCAAAGCAGATGTCTTCTCAATTCACAAAATCAAAAAGGTGATCTTCTGCAGATTCTCCTTCACAAGAACCTATCCAAGGGTCAGGTACAATCTTTACAAAGTAAGAAGAGAGAACAATTCAGAATCTACCTTCGCTGATGCTGACTTAAGAAACATCAATCCTTACGATCTACCTGACCTTCTGCAATGGACAAAAGATAACTACAACACAGAGCCTAATACCAGAGCCTATCAAGTGTTGAGAAAAGCGATGAGGGAAAAGCTTCTGCTATACAGCATGATAGATTTTCAGCTGGGAAAGGATCTTGGTCTCAAACCTCTAGATCTACGACAACCAAAAGATCGCTGCCCACCAGACGCTGTGCCCAACTCAATCATCAGAGAACCAAGATTTGGGTTAGTATTTCAAAACCCACAACACCAAGTTAAACTTTTTGTACTCATGGATTGTCAGAAGTACGCAACCAGTACTCTGAGCAAATTCAGAGCAAGCCTTGTAAAATACAGAAGTACAGAGAAAATGGATAGAGATGATGCAGATACTTTCATCAGAGAAATAGACTCAACAATCCGCCTAAGAGAACTCTGCATCAGATTCTACAAAGAGATCAGAAAAGTCGGCAGAGACAACAGAAGCTACAACAATTTCAAAGATGCCAAAATCTGATTCTCAGACCTCCAATCTCTGCAAACAAAGTTAAAGTTTATCTTTCATTGTACTCAAATGTAAAATGCCTCTGGCATATTTCTAAATGAAAGAAATTTTGAGGTATTGTTTAACCTCTGTCTTATCTAACTTAGCCAAACTTAACTCAAGTTCAATTTTTTTATTTTTCACTACTTAGGGGAGATTGTTAGCTTCAATCTTCCTAAACATAGAAGTATTTAGAAGTAGTGAAAAAAAGGCTAAGTGAAGAAAGCCTCTTACAGAGGCTCTGCCGACATTACCGAGAAATCAAGGTCAAGAAGCTACAGAAGCAGCAGAGGCTTCCTACAGAAGCTCTGTCATACGCACAAAGAAGACCAAAGACTCAGAATCCGGCGAAGACTGCTCCACAGAGGACCAGACCACAGAACCTCTGTAACTCATTACAGAGCCTCTGTGGTCCTCACTGAGACTTGAAGATATTTATAATATCTTGCTACTGTTCCAAGACCTGTTCATCAACTTGCATGGCAACTTGCCCTGTCCAACTTCAACACGTGTCAAACTCTGAATGGACTCAATAGGGCTTAGTACATAATAGACGTCTGCGCCTTTTAATGCATTTACCAATAGTACATCTGCTCCATTAAATGCGCATGGCTCAAACAACTGTTCACACCATCCAGTTCACTATTCATGCCGTAAAAGGAACAGTGACCTACTTCATAGTCTTCTAAGAGTAGTATAAAAGGAAGTCTCATGTTGAGATCTTCCTAAGGACGAATACACAAGGAATCACTAATACTCTCAAGCTTTATTGTCAAATATCTGAGTGTTATATTCTCACACACACCAACAGTTCTTAATCTGTTCTTCGTGTTGTTATTATATATTGAATAACAGTAACTGTTCAAGAAATCCTTTTCATTCTTTACTGTTTTCTTTATATGTGTGCGTTCTAATATCTATCAAACATATCTGTTAGTTTAATACGCTTCCGCATCAAACTCTAAACTCAACTAATAGACTGTTAATCTTGATTAAGTGTATCTGGGTTCCAACACCATCATTCACAACCGCGGCGTTATTTTTTGAAAAAAGAACAGTCGTAAAAAAGAACAGTTGCAAACCATCAATACTATATTCGTCTAAACATCATTTCAGACTCCTTTTTCATGAAATTAACTTAACATTCATGTTTCCATATATATGAGGAATTTAGACACGTATTTGTCCACCCACGTTCTGAATTAACTATAAATGAGCACTTTTAGCAAGTGTTATTTAATAATTTGCCGAAAATAAAAACATGCTAATAAATAGACAAAAGGTATCATCAACTTGTCAATTAGATATTGATATATAGTTTAGCATACCTGAATGTATGCCCTCCAATGATATGTATATTTGGTGGATACGTCAAGAAACAAAAAAAAAATCATTTGGTTAAATAAACTTGCGATAAAACCACCAAGACGATACATTAGGATCAAATGTGCATAAGGCCATGAGTACCGCCTACCCACGAACCCACTGAACCCGAATGTCACCTCAGCGCCACATCAGCTTTTCTCTTTCCTACCCTCCTTACCCTAAAGTGGAGTACCGTCAACCCACGAACCCACCGAACCCACTCCTACCCGCTACCCACAAATCTGCAACAAAAACCATGAACCCGAATGGTGCTAATCTAGTTCACGAACCCGCCCTACCCGCTACCCCCTACCCGATCGGAACCCGCCCACCCCCGTACCACGAACCCACCCTACCCGTTGCTACCCGCATTCCAACCCGGCCGTGGTACCCGATGGCGGTACGCACGGCCTAATTAGTAGTCACTAAATCACAGTAAAAAAGTATTCCAAATATGTGTTTAAAAGTAAAAATAGCAGTGTGTTCCGATAATAAGATAAGGTTAACGTAAGAAGCGTGACAATTGGTTATCAACCATTGGATGAGAAATGAATGCACATTAGGATGAGATACACCAAGATGTACCGGAATAATTCCCTTCCAAGCCGCAATTCATGGGAGGGCTATTTAGTGATCAACGGTTCAAATCCACTTCTCACGCTAACTTCAACTTCTCACACGATCCTTCGCCTATATATATATATATATATATGGATGGATTCACGTGAGACCAACATGTTTTCGTGAGAGCCGTGAGACCACATTTTTACACTTGAACTTCACAGCAAAACATTATGAATATGAAGACTAATCTCGCTCTCCACCTCTAGTGATCCAACAATTCACATTAAATAGAGTTTCTAATTAAAATTATTAATTAAGGTGATTATGGGTAAAAAAATGAGGTTAATTTCAATCACACCTCTACCTTATTTGACTTTTTATTTTATATTAAATTAAAAACTTTTACCTCCTTAAGGGTGTTCATCGATTGACATCCAATGGATGTGAAGGGAATCGATCTGATTCAATCATCCATTGGATGTCGGATGTTTTCAACCGAACCGATTCAATCATCCATTGGATGTGGAATTTTTCCAATCCAATGGATGGTGGTTGAATCGGTTCGGTTCCATCCATTGGATATTCTCGTTGAATATCCATTGGATCGGATTGGATCCATCCAATGGATGGTCAGATCGGATTCATCCAATGTTTTTATGTTTCTTTCTAAAAATATAGTTTTTATTTTTAATAAATGTTTTTAAATTATAATGTTTTAAAAATATTTTTTTTAGTTTTGAATCTTTGAATTATAATGTATTGGATTGTAGTTGGATGATAACCGGATGGGTGGTTAGATGATAATTGGATAGATGCTTGGATGGTGAATCAGTTCAGTTCGGTTTTGGTCGGTTCTGGACTGTCGTCCAAGAACCGCCCGATCCAAATTGGATGTTGAAAATTTTGATTCGATACGATCCAATTACAACTGGATATCCAATCAAGGTCGGACGGTTCTAATTGGATCGGTCGGTTCTGATTGGATCAGTCGGTTCTGATTGGATCGGTTGAATTTCTGCACACCCTTACCTTAAAGTTTAAAATAAATTATCTTAAATGTTATTAACATTTTAATCAAACAAATTATATCGGAATAATGAGAATTTCATGTTTTTCGATATGACATGATTGACATCCATCTCGATATAGTTTTTTTTTTCGTTTTAAGTGTTTTTTATGTGAAATTCAATATATGTGTTATATTCATTATGAATATTTATGTACGTTCAATTGAATATAACAGTTTGACATCGTAAGTCTGTAACTCGACATCACCTTCTTCAACGCTTTCTTCAACGTCGTAAGGCATCACGTTCTTTATCACCGTAATTCATCGAGACCTATCGATTGATCTATTATATGTTTGTGTGTGTAAAACCCTAGACTACCACTTTCAGCTTTTATCGGGATGGATCGGGAACCCATAGATGAATTTCATAGTGATGTATGAATAATGAAAATTTGTTGAATACACGTGAAAATACATAACTATTCATGATAATGTTATACTAAGTTGTAACCACAAGGGTTGTGGTGTACTGGTTAAGGCCATGGGGGATGTGGTGGAATATCTCATCTACTCATAGTTCGAATCCAGACGTACACAACAATTGTGGCCACTGAAGTTTAATCAGAGTTGATTTCTTACAATCATAATTTGCCAAGGGATTAGTCTAGGCATAACCTAGGACACCCTTCTCAAAAATATTGTATATTCATGAGTAATATCATACTAATGTATGAATATTAAAGAGTTGTTGTGAATATATAAACGTGCATAAATATTCATGATGAATATTACATAGATATACCATTTCACGTAAAAACGGCAAAAAAAACTATATCCAGAATGGAAGTCATATAAAAGACAATAAAATGCTTGTTTTTTTGATGTAATTTCTTTAATTAAAATATTAGTTATTTTTAAGAGAATTTAGTTTAAAAATTAAAGGAGTAAAAGTTTTTTACTTAAAAAAGAAAAGAAAGGGTCAAATAAGGTTGGAGTGTATTCAAATTTACATTTTTGCCCTAAATTTTAATCTTAAACTCATTTATAAATCACGCTTGATATGAGAATTGATCTAGTAAATCATGATACATCTCATCTCGATACATAATATACATCTAAGGATGGGGATCCCTTATTACGATTTCCAGCATAACCTAATCCTATATATATATATATAGTGATGGACATTTTACCCGTCGGGTCGGGTACCCACGGGTACCCGCCCCTAATGGGGCGGGGATTCCCCGGCTAATCAGGTAACGGGGCGGGGACGAGTATTGTTTTTCATACCCGAAGCGGGTTCGGGGTCGAGGATGGTATTACCCGCCCCTAATAATACCCGATATATATTTTTATATATAATTTAATTAGCTTCTTATTCGTTGTTTGATAATTTTATACTTTAAAATTTGTCATGAACTATGATTACACATGGTTTATTTGTTTTAAAAATTAAAAACTCGCTAATTTCATTTTCTTTAAAAATAACTTAATTATTTTTTTTTCGTAAACGGGTACCCAACGGGTTCCCTGTACCCGTCGGGGATTTTCTCCCCCGAAACCCGTCGGGGACGGGGGGCTTAAACGGGGGTCGGGGACGGGGGATGCATTACCCGCCTAATACCCGCCCCGTTTCAATCCCTATATATATATATATATAGACTTGAGATCATGTGAGACCAGACTATTTCCGTGAGATCGTGAGACCAAAAAATTAACACTAAACCTTCACAGCAAAGACTGTGAAGGTACTGTGATGGTAAACCTTCACAGTGTTTTTGATGTGAAGGTTCGCTGTTTTTCTTACCTTCACAATGAATTACTGTGAAGGTGTAGTGTTAATTTTGTGGTCTCACGGTCTCACGAAAACAAGTTGGTCATACATATATATATATATAGGGGGAATATCATTTACAAGCCAAATGAATTGTACAAACTTTAGAAATCAATCGTAGCCACTAATTTAATTATAACCGGATTAATTATTTAATTTAATACCGAGGGTAGTCATGTAATTTAGTTATTTAATTTAATTTAATCAAGAAAATAAACTCAACTAGGACTTTCACAGATTCATGTAAAGACCAATAAATTTTTAAGGACAACAATCATTCATGAAGTTAGCATAACTTAAATCATGAAGCACTTATTAATATTCATGAATGAGAAATTAAGATTTATGAATGAGAAATAAATGGATTGCTACTGACAAGATATTAACCTGTAAACTACATAAAAAACCAATGGTTATGTTATTTCAAAATGCACAGCATGTAAGTATTGAATGGGTTGGACTATAAGTACTAAACCAGAAAACAAATCATGTCCAGCAAACTTATATAAAACCGTAAATCCTTCACAAACAATCATGAACAATGTGTTGATATTTAAAATGTTTGTTTTCTTTGCAAGTATATCCAGATTATCCAAATCATGAAGTTACCATATCTAAATTCATGAAGCAATATAAGAAAGTCATGTAGATGTTCAACTCACTATTCACTTGTGAATGTATCAAAAAATTCATGATCATGGTGGCACAGAACGTAACAAAAAAAATGGATTACTGTAACAGGTGAAACCAGAAGCAATTTTAAAGACTCGCGAAGGAAAATCATGAATGTAATAATAACAGTGTATTGACAATTGTTTATTATTTACAGAGTGTGTTAACATAATCACGATTATCAAAGTTTTCCAATAGTTAAAAAGTTATGTATTAAAGTAGTTTACCTTTTCCAGATGGCCCACCATTTTTGGGTAATCCCTTTTCTACTTCAGAAGAAGAATTAGGCCAAAAATTAGGGTCCTGTAGTCAATGTTTAACTCAGAATAGAATAAAATGTGTAGTTTTGTTTGGATTTTTTTGGAGGAATGTTGACATTTTATATAAATATTTTGAATCATATCGATGAATCCAAACAACACTAATCAGTAAAAACAATTTAGGGTTTTTGATACACACCTTTTTCCGTTTGACCAAGATGCTCGATTTCGGCTGAATTCTCTTCCGAATCATATGCTATTTTGACATTCACTTCTTCCTCTTCACTCGTCACTTCGTCCAAATCAACAGGGTTGTTAGCCGTGTTCGTGAAGTTCGAGAAAGAGGTCAACATTTTGATTCTGTCACTCGGGCGTCTCACTGATGATTGAATCAACAAAAACCCTAGTTTTTTCAGTATATGTTCTGCAAATGGAGTGGTAGATTCAAAAAACAAGAATTTAACGAATCATACCTCGATTTGGATTCATGGTTTCTGAATAATGAAGAATTTTTAAAACCGGTTGTCGCTAAGAACAATATTGTTTTTGATTCATCTAGATTTGGCTAAAATAGAAAACCGTATCATGCAGTTTTTGTGGCTTCGAAATCGGAAAACGGGAATCCCTGATTTCTCGCTAATTTCTTTGTTGATGATTGTATCTTGTTTGATTTGGCCGACTTACCCCTTCCCGCCTCTAAATTTAATGAAAAAAAATCAGAACCCATTCATTATTTACAGTATTGCCACCGGATTAATATGATCTGTAACAACCCATACCATTTTGGAAGGTTTATGTTTTACGTCAAGTTTTGTTAATAAGTGAAAGTTGAGGGGGCTAGTTGGTATTTTTGGGAGGGAGTATAAAAGGGCTCAAAACCCTAGGAAACATTCTAATTTCACTGATTTGTTTAGTGTTTGTCGGCTGAGTTTTGGAGAAGAGAAGAGAATAGAGTTTTGGGAGGTTTTGTGCTCTTGAGAGAGGAGAATCACCAAGTTTCGAAATCAGAAGGAAGTGTAAGATTGGATTTCGTTTTCAGCAAGGATCATATCAGGTAACCCCTAATCCATACTCCATTTAAGATTTGTCTGTTTGATTTTGAGTTAGTTGAGAAGTTTTCCTTGTTTTTGTTGTTTGAGACTCTAGAAGTAAGAGTTAATGGTCATAAATCGTGTTAGATTGGTGAAACTAATCGGGAAACGATTATATAGCATTTATGTAGTTATTCCCTACCTTGTCGTATCATGTTAAGGGGATTAGAATGATTTTTGCCTCTGTGTTCGTCACAGCGTCTCGTCCGGAAACTGCCTTCGATTGAGTGTTTTCGGATGAGTACCCGGTAAGCCTCATGGATAGTGGGCTTCCGGATAAGTGTCCGGAAAGCTTAGGTACCCGGTAGAAGTTACCCGGAATGTAGAGTTACCCGGTAAGTAGTGTTGTCCGGAAAGCAGAGGTGTACGGACAATTGTGGCGTCCGGTAAGTAGTGTCGTCCGGGAAGTGAGGGTGTCCGGTAAGTTGTATCCGGACAGTTTGGTTGGTCAGCTTATGTGCTTATCCTTTGACTCAGGTAGATCGTTTGAGAAGTACATAGCAAGGTAGGAAGGAAGTAAGGATACCAGGTGAGTTTTCTAACTAAATACGTGATTTTACAACGTGTCATGCTTTATTTATATGCTTTTGACTGCATGAAAGTTTGTTTAAAGTTTTATGTGAGATGTATGCATACATTGTTTTATACGTAAACTGGCCAAGACAGGAGAGTAGACCCGCCAGTGCTCATGCGGGAGAGTAGACCCTTTTATTCCAGTGGTAGTGTGGCCCCACGTAAGGCAGCGTGAGACTGGCTCGTTGGCACCTTCGGGTGACTTCAGGGTGCCGTTTACGAGTGCGGATTCATCCGTGTTTGTCTTGTGAAAATTAATGTGGAAGTATTATTTCTGAAAGTGATAAACTGTTTTAAATGCTTTTGAGAACTGTCAAGAGGGACTCACTAGACCTCATGGTCTAACCCTCGCATTTTCAAATTAAAAACATTTTCAGGAAAGCAGGTAATGAAAGGTTCTGGCATTTGAGCAGGGCGTTAGCGAGGAGGTTTGATAGTATAGTGACACTGCAGTTTAGTTTAGTTTATTTCTCAGTTGTGTAGGTTGTTCCGCCAACCAAATTTTGAATTATGTAAGAAATTTTGAGACGCGATTTTGGGATGTTCCAATTCTTATGTTATGCTTATTAAAAATGTTTGGGTTATTATAATTGGTATCAGAGCCATAGTTTAAGGGATTTAGGTGACCGGATGGGCCTAGACTTAAACTGTAAGAAGTAGAAATCACAACTGAGAATCAGGAATGCGTTAGGAGAACACTAATATAGAATTAGGACTAATGGGGTACCAAGGACGGTCATGTAAGGTAAGTTTGGAGTTACACCTGGCCAGTGTAATTGCGAACTTACAGGTACATGTATGTGCTTAAGTTGCCTTATTATTCCGTTGTTGTAACACTATATAAGCCTAGAGTATTAAATGAGTCTTTTGTTGTTGTGTACCAGAATATCGACAAGAACTTTGAGAAGTAGGTCGACTCCGTTTGCGGAGGAAGCTCAGACCAAGAGCACTGCGCCGCATGAGGAGGCGGTGAGAGTTAAGGAACTGGTAGAAGATGGACCAGTGAATTCTCCCAGGGCGGCAGCCACTCGTAGGAGAGGTAGAGGCCGTGGGAGGGGTAGAGGAACAATGCCAAGAAAGGCCGTTACTGAAGTGGGAGCAGCAACCACTAAGGGCAAAGGCAAGAAGAAGAAAGCGCCAGTTAGACGCAAGGCAAGGAGTGTGGAAGAACCAGAAATCCAACCGTTATCCGAACAGGAAAGTTCGGCACCGGTGAAGAAAGCGAAAGCTAAGAAGGGGCGTAAACCTGAAAACGCACCGGCTTTTGTGACCGAGGAGAAGTTCACAGCAGAGATGGGAAAACTACAAAAGACCTTGCAGGCAGTGTTAGAAAATCGGAACAAGACTACATCAGAAAGGGAAACCAAGAGTGGTACTGGGAAGAAGACTGTGGAAGACAGTCCACCACGAACTGAGATAGGAAACAACTCGGTGACAACCCCGGTTGTTGCCTATGAACCAAAAACGGTGAAGGGGTGCTCGTTTAAGACCTTTGCTTCATGCAAACCTCCGACGTTCAACGGGGAGCGCAACCCTGTTCTAGCCTTGAAATGGGTTCGTGAAATGGAGTTGGCATTTGATACTAGCAAGTGCGCCGAAGAAGATAAGGTACTGTTTGCTATGTCAATGATGAAATCTGAGGCCATTTATTGGTGGGATGTTGAGACCGGAGGCAGGGGATCGGAAGTAGCGAAGAGTATGTCGTGGGAATATTTTGTTAAGAGGTTCCGAGCTCAGTTTTGTCCGTTGGCAGCAGTTAAAAATTTAGAGGAGGAGTTTCTGGGATTAGAGCAAGGGTCAATGTCAGTTCAAGAATACACGTCGAAGTTCATCGAAAAGGCCCGGTTTACTGAGTTGTATGTACCTATTGAGGCAAGACGGATAGAGAGGTACATTTATGGGCTAAAGAGCAGTATAAGGGAATTGGTGCAAGTGAAAGACCCGTCTACTTTTCAGGCTGCGGTTGATACAGCAGAACTTACCGAGAAGGATAAGAACAGACAGTTAACCGAGAGAGTCGGAGACAAGAGAAAGTGGGAAGGACCGACTCGGGAGAGTAAGAGACCGAATACTGCTAGACCCGAGCTGCGGGTGGGGCCCAGATCAGGTGAGGGGCCATGTGGTAAGTGTAACCGGATGCACAAGGGGGAATGTTTGGCGGATAAAGCAGGATGCTACAAATGTGGAAAATCGGGGCACATGGCTCGAGACTGCCGTGGTTCGAAGATCTGTTATCAGTGTGGGTTGTCGGGTCATGTCAAGTGGGAATGCCCGAAATTGAAGAAAGGTTATGTTGGGGGTGAAGGTGGTAGTGGCGGAGGAAGAGATAATGAGAAGAAAGTGGAACCGGCTCGCGCCAGAGCAAGGGCTTTCCACATGTCAGCTGAAGAAGCGGAGAACACGCCTGAAGTGGTAACATGTACCTTTCCTATAGACTCGAATTTTGCTAAGGTGTTGTTTGATTCGGGGGCCAACCGTTCGTTTGTGTCGCCCAATTTCATTCAGAAGTTCCAAGTGAAACCCAAGAGGTTGAACTTTGGGTTTGAAGTAGAGATAGCGGATGATTGTCGAGTCTGGGTGAAAGAGGTTTACGAGGGTTGTAGCATAGACGTGGACGGACACTTGTTTCCTTTAAGGTTGTATCCTATGGGAATGGGAGAGTTTGATGTAGTCCTAGGAATGGACTGGTTAGCGGAAAATGATGCTAACATAGTTTGTAATAAGAAGCTGATCCGTATTGCCTTGCCCGATAAGAAAGAGGTGGTGATTTACGGAGATCAGCGGAGTAGGAAGTCGTGTGTGATTTCGATGATGAAAGCTAGGCGGTGCTTGGGGAAGGGATGTTTGGGGTATTTAGCTTATGTGTTAGACGCTAAGAAGGAGAAGAAGAGCGTAGAGGATGTCCCGGTGGTGAGTGAGTATCCGGATGTGTTTCCAGATGACTTGACAAGTCTGCCTCCAGATCGTCAAGTGGAGTTCAGAATAGAACTGTTACCTGGGGCGGCACCGATTGCCCGTGCGCCCTATCGGTTAACACCAGCGGAGATGAAGGAGATGATGACTCAGTTGCTGGAGTTGCTCGACAAGGGCTTTATTCGTCCGAGCACATCGCCTTGGGGAGCGCCAGTACTGTTTGTTAAGAAGAAGGACGGATCTATGCGAAAGTGCATAGATTACCGTGAGCTCAACAAGGTAACCGTGAAGAACAAGTATCCGCTTCCGAGGATCGATGACCTCTTCGACCAGCTACAAGGTGCGAGTTACTTCTCAAAGATAGACTTGAGGTTGGGTTATCATCAGTTGAAGGTGAAGGAAGACGATGTGCCGAAGACAGCTTTTCGTACGATATATGCTCACTATGAGTTTTTAGTCATGCCCTTCGGGTTGACTAATGTGCCCGCAGTATTCATGGACTTGATGAATCGGGTGTGTAACTCATTGCTGGATAAGTGCGTGATCGTCTTCATTGACGATATCTTAATCTATTCTCGTACCCGAGAGGACCACGAGAGGCACCTTCGAGCAGCGCTGGAATTGCTTAAGCGTGAGAAGTTATATGCGAAATTCTCGAAGTGCAAGTTTTGGTTAAGGGAAGTTCAGTTTTTGGGTCATGTAGTGTCGGCGGACGGCATCAAGGTAGATCCTGCTAAGATTGAAGCCATCAAAGATTGGGAAGCGCCAAGAACCCCATCGGAGGTGAGGAGTTTTCTCGATTTAGCAGGTTATTATCGGAAGTTTATCCAAGGCTTCTCTCGGATAGCTTCGCCGCTGACCTCGTTGACGAGAAAGAACGTCAAATTCGTGTGGACTGAAGCACAGGAATCAGCGTTTGAGAAGCTGAAAGAAAGTTTAAGCAGTGCTCCGATCTTGTCGTTGCCTAACGGACCGGAGGGTTTTGTGATATACAGCGACGCTTCTAAGCTTGGGCTGGGGTGCGTGCTGATGCAGAACGGAAAAGTAATTGCCTACGCTTCTCGACAGTTGAAAGATCATGAAAAGAACTACCCCACTCATGACATGGAGTTAGCGGCGGTGGTGTTCGCGCTAAAAATCTGGCGACATTACTTATATGGAGTAAAGTGTCAGATTTATACCGATCACAAAAGCCTGAAACACCTGTTTGATCAGAAGGAGTTAAATATGAGACAGAGGAGATGGATGGAGCTGTTGAACGACTATGATTGCGAGATTTTGTATCACCCAGGTAAGGCTAACGTAGTGGCCGACGCTCTGAGTCGGAAGGAACGGGGGGAAAAGATCAAAGTCGTGGCTTTCAGAGTCGAGGCAACCTCGAATCTTCTTGAAGAAGTTAAGAAATTTCAAGAGGAAGCGTTGTTGGAAGATAATGTAAAGAGCGAAAGAGTAGTCGGAGTTACATCGTTGTTCGAAGTCAACAATAGTGGGCTGAGGTGTATGAAAGACCGAGTGTGGGTACCTAAATTGGGCAATCTGAGGGCAAGCCTCCTAGAAGAAGCGCACCAGTCGCGGTATTCCATTTTGTACCGAGACTTGAGACAGTCTTATTGGTGGCCGAGAATGAAGAAGGATATCGCCCATTTTATGGAGCGGTGTGTGACATGTTTAAAGGTTAAGGCAGAACACCAGCGACCTTATGGGGAACTCCAGTCTTCGGTGATACCAGTGTGGAAGTGGGATAATATCACCATGGATTTCGTCACAAAGTTGCCGAGGACTCCGAAGGGTAATGATGCAATTTGGGTGATAGTAGATATTCTCACCAAGTCAGCACATTTCTTACCTATCAAAGAGTCAGATTCTTTGGAGAAGTTAGCCCGATTGTATGTTAATGAGATAGTGTCTAGACACGGAGTGTCGCGATCCATAGTGTCTGACCGTGATAGTCGGTTCACGTCGGCATTTTGGAGAGTTTGCAGCGGGAGTTGGGGTCGCAACTAAAGTTAAGCACGGCCTATCATCCTCAAACGGATGGTCAGAGTGAGAGAACCATTCAGACGTTAGAGGATATGCTTCGGCCGGGCGTTATCGACTTTAAGGGGTCATGGGAGGCGCATCTTCCATTGATAAAATTCTCCTACAATAATAGTTACCACGCAAGCATCCAAGCGGCACCGTTCGAAGCCTTGTATGGGCGAAAGTGCCGCACACCGTTGTGCTGGAATTAAGTAGGAGAAAGGCAGTTGGCCGGACCGGAAATTGTGCAACTAACGGCGGATAAGATTGAGGTGATCCGCGAAAGGTTGAGAATCGCGCAAGACCGACAAGGGAAGTATGCGAATAGAAGGAGAAAACCTATCGAATTCCAAGTGGGTGACAAGGTCATGCTAAAAGTCTCGCCCTGGAAAGGAGTGGTACGTTTTGGAAAGAAAGGAAAGTTAAGGCCGAGATACGTTGGGCCTTTTGTTATCAGTGTGCGAGTGGGTGTGGTGGCCTACAAGCTAGAATTGCCGGAGGAGTTGAGGAGGATTCACTCGACATTTCACGTGTCAAACTTGAAAAAGTGTTTGGTCGAGGCCGATGTGGCTATTCCGTTGGAAGACGTCAGCATCGATGAGAAATTGATGTTCTAAGAAGAGTCGATCGAGATCGTAGACAGTAAAGTACGAAAGACGAGGAACAAGGAGGTGCGTTTAGTGAAAGTTCATTGGAGGTACCACAAGGGACGAGAAGCTACATGGGAGGTAGAATCTGATATGAAGTCTAGGTACCCTCACCTTTTCGAGAATGGAATTCCGGGGACGGAATTCTTTTGAGGGGGGAGTGTTGTAACGACCCAGACCATTTTGGAAGGTTTATGTTTAACGTCAAGTTTTGTTAATAAGTGAAAGTTGAGGGGGCTAGTTGGTATTTTTGGGAGGGAGTATAAAAGGGCTCAAAACCCTAGGAAACATTCTAATTTCACTGATTTGTTTAGTGTTTGTCGGATGAGTTTTGGAGAAGAGAAGAGAATAGCGTTTTGGGAGGTTTTGTGCTCTTGAGAGAGGAGAATCACCAAGTTTCGAAATCAGAAGGAAGAGTAAGATTGGATTTCGTTTTCAGCAAGGATCATATCAGGTAACCCCTAATCCATACTCCATTTAAGATTTGTCTGTTTGATTTTGAGTTAGTTGAGAAGTTTTCCTTGTTTTTGTTGTTTGAGACTCTAGAAGTAAGAGTTAATGGCCATAAATCGTGTTAGATTGGTGAAACTAATCGGGAATCGATTATAGAGCATTTATGTGGTTATTCCCTGCCTTGTCGTATCATGTTAAGGGGATTAGAATGATTTTTGCCTCTGTGTTCGTCACATCGTCTCGTCCGGAAACTGCCTTCGATTGAGTGTTTCCGGATGAGTACCCGGTAAGCCTCATGGATAGTGGGCTTCCGGATAAGTGTCCGGAAAGCTTAGGTACCCGGTAGAAGTTACCCGGAATGTAGAGTTACCCGGTAAGTAGTGTTGTCCGGAAAGCAGAGGTGTTCGGACAATTGTGGCATCCGGTAAGTAGTGTCGTCCGGGAAGTGAGGGTGTCCGGTAAGTTGTATCCGGACAGTTTGGTTGGTCAACTTATGTGCTTATCCTTTGACTCAGGTAGATTGTTTGAGAAGTACAGAGCAAGGTAGGAAGGAAGTAAGTATACCAGGTGAGTTTTCTAACTAAATACGTGATTTTACATTGTGTTTTCCAAAGTAAGTACATGATGAGATATGTCATGCTTTATTTATATGCTTTTGACTGCATGAAAGTTTGTTTAAAGTTTTATGTGAGATGTATGCATACATTGTTTTAGACGTAAACTGGCCAAGACGGGAGAGTAGACCCGCCAGTGCTCATGCGGGAGAGTAGACCCTTTTATTCCAGTGGTAGTGTGGCCCCACGTAAGGCAGCGTGAGACTGACTCGTTGGCACCTTCGGGTGACTTCAGGGTGTCGTTTACGAGTGCGGATTCATCCGTGTTTGTCTTGTGAAAATTAATGTGGAAGTATTATTTCTGAAAGTGATAAACTGTTTTAAATGCTTTTGAGAACTGTCAAGAGGGACTCACTAGACCTCATGGTCTAACCCTCGCATTTTCAAATTAAAAACATTTTCAGGAAAGCAGGTAATGAAAGGTTCTGGCATTTGAGCAGGGCGTTAGCGAGGAGGTTTGATAGTATAGTGACACTGCAGTTCAGTTTAGTTTATTTCTCAGTTGTGTAGGTTGTTCCGCCAACCAAATTTTGAATTATGTAAGAAATTTTGAGACGCGATTTTGGGATGTTCCAATTCTTATGTTATGCTTATTTAAAATGTTTGGGTTATTATATGATCCACTATTTAAAATATTGTATGGTTAAGATCAGTTTATATAGTTAGTATAATCTATATGGTTTGTACCCGATATCACCCCTATATATATAATATATATATATATAGGGTCATCTTCTTTTGTTAACCGTTCATTTAGTATTAACCGTGTTAACCTTTTTGGACCAATAGGAATTAAGATAAGTCACTGGTTTGGTAGGGTAGTTTAGGAATTTCAGAATTTTAATTATTTAATGGTTATTTACTTTCCTAATTTCATGCACAAGATATTTTTGGTAGTTATTAATGATAATCTTAATCTTCTAAAACCCATTTTCATTTTTGGTAGTTATTAATGATAATCTTAATCATCTAAAACCCATTTTCAAACATAATCTTCATCTTCACGTTTCAGATGTTCTTTTCACGTTTTTTTGCATATATGCACGATTTAAAACTGCATATATGCACATCATAGAATTGCATATATGCACATATTAGTAGTGCATATATACATACCTTAGAACTGCATATATGCACATCATAGAATTGCATATATGCACATATTAGTACTGCATATACGCATACCTTAAAACCTTTTTTCAAACACAATCTTCATCTTCACGTTTCAGATAATCTTTTCACGTTTTTTCTTTGCATATATGCACATCATTGAATTGCATATATGCACATATTAGTACTGCATATATATCCATACCTTAGAATTGCATACCTTAGAACTGCATATATGCACATCATAGAATTGCATATATGCACATATTAGTACTGCATATACGCACATTTCAAAATTGCATATATGCACGATTTAAAACTACATATATGCACCAAATGAAAGCAGAAATGGCAAAACATTATGATGTTCTTATTTCTTTACCGTGCTAGTATTAAGCCATGAACACATGTTTCTTATTCATTCACTAAAATCTCATAACCATTTTAAGCATTACATACAAGGTAGCTGTTGGTCCCGAAGGCCTATACAAGTTTGTAGAAAGGGGGGGGGGGGGTGAATACAAACACACAGATTTTACTTTTCTAAATTGTTTATTGATAAATCATTAACAATTTACAGCTTGTTGCGGAAACAAGATTAAGGATAAACCTAAATCTAAACAAGTTGGAACACTAAGGTTTCTTGCACTAAGAAAGATAAGGAAATTACTAATAATAACCTATCTTGAGATAAGAGATTGGACTTGTCCAGAGTTAGCAAGTTACTTCAAATGAAGTGAGTTCATCTCTTTATATACTGCATGCATTTAATGCAAGTCAGTATACACTTTACACGTGTCATCAGCTGGTTGGTTGCATGTCATTGACCTTGGTTGACAACCTTAGTAGCCGCATGGATGAACAGTGTAGTATCAGAGTGGTTGTACGATTTCAGACAGTCGGAGGTTCTTTT
The DNA here is from genome assembly GCA_033807775.1 of Saussurea involucrata. Lineage (NCBI taxonomy): Eukaryota > Viridiplantae > Streptophyta > Magnoliopsida > Asterales > Asteraceae > Saussurea > Saussurea involucrata. Next base: position 62,458,867 of record CM066314.1, on the reverse strand, counting down.
CTGACATTTCGTACGGAGTCGTGCAAGGGAGGTTAAGACAAAAGTACTTTGTACGGAGGACTTCATGATCAGCTTTCGTTGATTCAGCGATCTATCATTTCATATCAGCGAATGATAGAGTTCAGCGATAGCTGAAGTCTTGTACTTGATACTTCACGTTGAGTGGACAAATCTGAGTCTTCGCTGATCCGCATCAGTTCATTAGGAGACTTGTCGCTGGTTCTTGAGCTTGATCTTCGACTTCAGCGTAGAACCTTTGTTGACGTGAAACTTGTCTTCAGGGATCATAAGTAAACAACTAACTTATCAGCGATCATCATAATGACTGAACAGACTTAGAGCATTAATGGTGAACAGTGTTCGCTGAATGTTTAATTTAAAGAGCGAGAGTTCCTATCAGCGGTACTGTAAGATCTTAGTACTTATCAGCGATAGTGAAACTCTGATACATATTGTTTACTTACAATTTTCACTAAGTATATAAGAGAGGGTCATTATCAAATCACTGAGGGTTTGGATCAACAATCTCCCCCTATTTGATTATGACATAGCAACAAAGAAAATTGCTATTTAATGAAAACATAAGGATAAAAAGAACTCATAAAATATTTTGTCCCTTTTACTGTTTTCTGGGATCTTTTCAGTACTGATGGAGTAAAGTACATTCGCTGAAATCTTTCTTTAAAACTTTGAATCAGGTTACAAAGAGAAATGGAAAGATTACAAGTACGAGCGAAATAAATTACAAGTACAGAAGAATAACTGATACAATAGAGAAAAGGCGATCATATCAGCTTATAAAGGTTCTTCCTTAATGAGAAGTTCATCAAGGGTCTTTGATGTGGGGATCATTCAGTCAGGGACATCTTCTCCTTGATTCTTTTTCTTCAGAGCTGCTTCAAAAATCAAGGGCTTCAGGTGTCTAGCTTTGATGTTGCGTCTGACTTCACACCAGTATACGAGATCTCTGAGTTGTTCGATGGGAGCGATGTCTAGCTCAGAGATACGTTGAAAGTGATGATTTCCATAGTAGTCTAAAAAGAATATACCATAGGGATCACTTACAACTGTGCCAGGAATGAATGTTTCTCCAGGTGGTAGAGAGGTGTCAAGCATTGAGAGATCGGCATCAGGGCCAACAATTTCAGCACGAGAGAAACCAATGCCCGTTTCATTCCGAATATGAGGACCTGAATCAGAGGCTTTCTTTTTCTTATCAGGGACTTTTCTTGGTTGAGGAAGAGTAGGAGGAATATCCACAGCAGATGAAAGCAGGTCGATCTGTTTGTTTAAGATCTTCTCGACATGGCTTTTGAACTTTGAGCGCGATCCCTGAATGGCTAATTTTGTTTCTAACCATTCAGAGAGACCAAACTTTTCTAAGGTAGCAGCATAGAAAGTTTGCTTGGTTTCGTCATCTCTGTAGACGTCCACTTCAACAACAGGAACTTCAGCGTACAGTCTTCCTCTGATGTTTGCCTTGACGATTTTGGATGGTCTAGATCGATAGGTCAGCATTTGTTTAGCCCATTCCAAAGTCGTATCAGAGACCTTAGTCTTTTCTCTAACGATCTCTTGAGCATCATCCCATAGCTGACGTTGAACATCAATGGGAACTCTTTTCAGCTTGGGGTCTTTTATTGATCGTTGAGTAAGTTTGATGGCGTATTCTATGTCTTTTTCTTCAGCTTACTTTCTTTCAGCAAGTAGGCGTTCAGCTCTGAGGTGTTCCTGGTATTCATCTTTGGAAATTCTGAACTTTGGAGGAACTGAAGGAAGTTGATCACGCCTCAGAATGATTCGCTGATCCTCGAATCGCTTTATTATCTCCTCTCTTCTTTTCTGATCCTTTTCACTTAGCTTTTGAGGAGCTAAGGAAGGTCTGCCTCTGTGCGAGAGTAGCTGTTCTTCTGGTTCATCAGTCTCAGAGATTAAATCTAAGACTGGGATTATTTCTTCACCAGCAGCTGGTATTTTTGGTGAAGTCGCAGTTGTGGAGCCTTCAGCGATATCCTCAAACAGGGGAGAGGACTAGCTGAAACACAGCGATCTTACGAGTAAGAACTTGGGTAGAAACAGATAGAGAGAATTGGTTCAAGTGTATAGGCTTGGGTAGTAGAACTGATAGGTATGATAGAGGAGGGATGGAGTGAGATGTTTAGCATACCTGACAAACTGGATTTTCAAGCAAGATCATCAGATTGTCATCTTCAGCGACGCTTTTGCCTTTGCCTTTCTCAGCTCCAGAGGCTGAGGGCTTTGTCTTTGTCCGCTCCCCTGAAGGTTCATTTATCGAGATTCCCTTAAGAGCTTTGATCTTTTGAGCAGGTTTGACGATAAAGAAGTCATCGTCATCTTCGTCGTCATCATCATCATTCTTTGGAGAAGAAGATGGTTCATCATCAGGGATGTCGACGGCTTCATCATCTTCTGCTTCGGATTCAGTTTTCTCAGCTTCTTCTTCGAGTTGCTCCCCCTCAGATACAGAGGCGAGCTTCTCGGTTTCCTCAGGGTTTTCATCTCCCTGAGGTCCAGCGGTGGTTTCTTCAGTATTCGTCTTCTCTCCCCTGATAGATTCATCATGGGAAAGGTCAGCGCTCTTGGCGAGATCTTCAGCGCTCTTCTCCCCCTCTTTTTCATGATGACTGGGGGAGGAATGGCTAGATTCAGCAGCGTTGGTAGGTTCTCTGTCTTCTTGGCCAGAGAGACCTACACAAACTTCAATCTTTGCTAATCTGTCTTCAAGGCCAGAAATAGCAGGATTGATCTTCCCGAGCTCAATGCGATCTGCCGCTGTAAAGTGTTCAGATTCAGGGACAGGGGCAGGAGCAGGAGCAGGAGTATTCGCCTTGTGCAGCAGCTGTTCGATCATAGTCTTCATCGAACCAACGTCAGTCTTTACAGAGCTTAAGTCAGTCGTCAGAGTGTTGACATTTGTCTTCACAGCAGACATATCTCCCTCTAGTGTTCCAACCGATGTCTTCATCGTTGTTACCTCGCTAGACATGGATGAAACTGAATTTTTGAGAGAGGTGTAGTCTGTGTAGATATCAGCGAGCACCTTGGCGAAGTCGCTGAGAGTTTTATCAAGTTGCTTCATGTCATCTGTGGAAGCCTTCTTCTCCACCACCGTTGTCAGTTTGTTCAGATTCTCTCCAGCGTTTGTTACAGCTGTAGAGTTATTGGAGAGAGTAGTGGTGAGACCTGTCAGCTTTGTCTCCACGAACTTCAGAGAGGCGTTGATATCTCCCAAATAAGGACCTGTAACATATAAAAACTTGTGAACAGAGGAAAGCTCAGAAGTTTGGGGTTTAGTCACAGTGTTTATGGGTTGTTGTTTACCTGCAGGAGGATTGGTGAATTCATCGAAATCACGGGTTCCTGAGTAAAGTTCCATGTCATCTTCAAAAGTGCCCATGGATTTTTCTGCAGGTCCTGTCTTCATCATTCCTGGAGAATCAGCTTTATGTTCTGAGGAAATGATGGCAGCTCCAGTTAGATCTGGAGTAGAGACCAAATGAGTGGAGGGAGGAGCGAAGGATAAGAATGGGGGTTGGGTTATGAGTTCAGTGTTGGATTCGCTGACAATCACTTCATCAGTCTTTTGAGAGACTGAAGGAGGTTGGGTAGGTTCCAAGTTTGTAACCTCAGCGTATAGAGACGCTGAAGTTGGGATAAAAGGGATGGCTTGTTCAGGTGTGGCAGAGCGTACCACTGAACGTTCCTTCAGCTCTGCAGAAAGAGCTGAGGAGTCTTCAGCATGAGATTGCTGGGGTTGCTCCTTTGTTTTCTTGATCCTTTTAGAATCAAGTGGGGTAGATGAATGTTTCCTTTTCTTAGAAGAGGATTTTGTGCCCAGGGAATCAGCGATGGGTATTGTCGCTGAAGGAGCCACATAAGTAGAAGAAGGGTTGAGAAGAGTTAAGAGGGTAGAAAGACGTACCTCATTTTCAACAGGTTTGAAGTCGAGTACCTTAGGGCCAATCTGAGAGAGTTTTAGATCGCCCTCTTGCAGGTAGCTGTCCTTCAGGCCATATTGAAAGATAGCGCTGATGAATCGGGGGTAGGGAACCCAAGCAGGCCTGTCAGCGGCAGAGTCTACTCTTTGCAGCAAGTCATCATAGATGAGAGATGCCCAGTCAATGTGTAGACCTTTCAGCAGAGCGTATCCCATAGCTTGCTGAGGTTGTGCGGCTTGATCAGAAGAGCCGGTCTTGGCAGTCATGCAGCTGATAAGGTGAGCGAAGATGAAGTTCATCTCGCTGGGCATTTTCTATTTCTTCAGCAGTGTTAGCTTCTTCTCAGGCTTCTTGTCTCTGCCCATTTCCCATACATAGCCCATTGCATCAAAAAATGCAATAAGAGCTTCTTTGTCTGCGATCTTCTTATGGTCAGGGAAAGGAACAAAAGGTTTTTCCTTTGTAGCGATGGGAAAGTTCAGAGCTTTGCGAATGATGGCGGGTGTGATCTTTATCGTGCCATATTCAGTATCGCAGAGGATACAATCAACTGTTTTGGAGGGATCTTTGGCGGATGGTAGCTGAGAGTGTCTGGCAGAGTACCAGAACTGAGATAGTAGCAGCTGACTTGCAGGGGGTGAAATAGTCAGGTCTGTTGAAATGCAGCAATTCTTCAGGAAATTCACAGCAGCTGTCAGATGTGTGACTTGCTTTCGAGGAGGAAACTCGAGAAGCGCAGAAAGATTGTTTATCTTAGTCCAGTCTAGTTGATCAAGATTGAACTTAACCTGAGGAGCCTTGATGATTTCCACTTCCTCAGAGTCAGAAGAGAAGTTCTCAACGGTAGTACGAATGTTAGATGTTGCCATTTCCTGTATTATCAGTTCAACCAAAGATTAACAAATAAGAATAATCTTAATGTGGAAAGATTTTCCATTAAGATGGTTCGAATTTTGTCCATTTCATTCAGACAAAATGTCTTAATAAAGATTAGGGTTTTTCTTGATTTTTGAAACGAAATGTAAAACCCATTTTCTTGTTTTCCAGTTTTCTATGAAGAAATAGATTCTGGAAACGAATGAAGAACAAGTTTAAGATTTTGCGTTTAAACTTGAAGAACAACCATGAAATGGTTGTGTTCATAAAACCACGAAAGAAAATGATTTCATTTTACGAAGTTGTTTTGTTTGATCTTGTTAAAACAAAGAGAAGATCGGAAACAAGTTATACGTATTCGGTAAAAAATAAGAACATATTAACCTTGATGTTTGATGAAGAAGATGATGAACAATTCTTGAAGTTTTTGAAATCACAAATGCAACAGTGAATTCTTTCTTGCGGAGGAAGATTGATCGCGTAAAAGAAAAATATAAACAAAGAATTTGTTTATATAGAGATTTTAGAAAGAGAAAATCTTGAGCGGGAAAAGATTTTCATCATGACACGGACACGTGTTTGCATTTGATTGGAAGTTTGAACCAGACGTGCAAATGTGTGTCAGGAAGAGAAAACGTGCCGGGGTTTTATCCGTTGTAATGACGTCACAACTGTCCTTTCATATTCTTGGTTGTCTCTGAGGTTTTGAAAAACTCAGAGATACTTTTGAAAACATGAAGCACTAAATGAAAATATTCAGTGAAGGTTTTAAGAAATTTCAAAAATATCGCTGTTAAGGAAGAGATATTCAGCGATGCATTTTGTTTTGAAATCTTGCATTTTCATGCGATTTGTCAGAGAGAGTAAACATACCTTGATATCAGTGAATCAAGTTTATTCAGAGAGAAGATGATAGAATGGGTTATACAAGTTGATTTTATCCTTTCGCTGATCAAAGTGAACCGCTGAAGATTTTATCCTTTAAAGTTCAGCATTCCAAGCTCGCTGATGAGAAAGTTGAATCTTGTCTCATCAAGAGGTTTGGTAAATAAGTCAGCTAACTGATAATCAGTTGGGATAAAATGAAGTTCTATATCACCATTCATCACATGATCTCTGATAAAATGATATCTGATTTCTATATGTTTGGACTTTGAATGTAGTACTGGATTGTTTGCTATAGTGATGGCACTTGTGCTGTCGCAATAGATTGGAATTTTGGAGAGCTGAAGATCATAGTCCAGTAGCTGATTTCTCATCCACAAGACTTGAGAACAACAGCTTCCAGCAGCTACATATTCAGCTTCAGCTGTGGAAGTGGACACTGAATTTTGCTTTTTACTTGTCCAACTTACCAGCTTTCCACCCAGGAGCTGACATCCTCCTGTGGTGCTTTTCCTATCCATTTTGCAACTTGCAAAATCACTATCTGAATAGGCGGTTAGATCAAATCCTGAATCTTTGGGATACCAAAGACCTAGATTCGTTGTACCCTTAAGATATCGAAAGATTCGCTTTACAGCTTTCATATGAGATATCTTAGGTTCAGCTTGATATCGTGCACACAAGCATGTTGCAAACATAATATCGGGTCGGCTAGCTGTAAGATACAATAGTGAGCCGATCATCCCACGGTACAACGTGACATTGACAGGAACACCCTTAGTGTCCTTATCAAGTGTCAGCGGTGGTGCCATAGGGGTTTTCATAGCTGAACTTTCAGTTAAGTCATATTTCTTCAGCATATCTTTAACATATTTTCCCTGATTTATGAAAGTTCCTTTCTCATTTTGCTTTATTTGAAGACCAAGGAAATATGTTAGTTCACCCATCATGCTCATTTTATACTCATCTTTCATTCTATCAGCGAAACGAGTACAAAGCTCAGGGTTAGTAAAACCAAATATAATGTCATCAACATATATTTGAACTAAAATGATATGACCTTTCACTTTTCTAAAAAATAGAGTTTTGTCAATCTTACCTCGCTCAAATTTTTCAATATGGAGATAAGTAGAAAGAGTGTCATACCATGCACGAGGAGCTTGCTTCAAACCATAAAGTGCCTTATCCAGTTTATAAACATAACCTGGACGCTTAGAATCTGAGAATCCTGGAGGTTGTTCCACATACACTTCTTCATTCAGCTTTCCATTCAGAAACGCTGACTTAACATCCATCTAATGTACTTTGAAGTTTTTGTGTACAGCATATGCTAAGAATAGACGAATAGATTCAAGTCTTGCTACAGGAGCAAATGTTTCGTCATAATCTATGCCTTCCTCTTGTCTGTATCCTTGAGCAACAAGACGAGCTTTGTTGCGGGTTACAGTTCCATGTTCGTCCAACTTGTTTCGATAGACCCATTTAGTGCCTATTACTGTTTTATCAGTTGGTCTCCGAACAAGTTTCCAAACTTTGTTTCTTTCGAATTCAGTCAGTTCTTCTTGCATGGCGCTGACCCAGTTTGGATCTTTGAGGGCATCATCTACTTTCTTTGGTTCAGTTAGTGAAATAAAATTTACAAATAAACAAATATTACCTGCACTTCGTCGAGTCTGAATCCCAACGTTTGGATCACCAAGAATTTGATCAATTGGATGATTTATAGTCCATCGCTGAGCCGGAGCGTGAGACGCTGACTCAAATTGAACTGGAGGAGCTGAAGATGAAGCTTCAGCGACGTCAGGAGTATCAGCCAAGAGAGGAATGGATGCAGTTGTCATTATATTCACTGATTGCTGAGAAGTAGATGGAATGTCTGAGACATTTGGTTCAGCGTTAGGTATAGTGTTTATAGGAACAGCTGAGACCCAAGAAGTTTCAGCTTCACTGTTCTGCATATTTGGAATGATAGGACTATCATCTTCTACTGGATGAGCATTAGTGGGAATATATTCTGAATCACCAAGATGAGAAAACATCCATTGATTCAGTTCTTCAGTATCAGCGGACGGTTTAGAGTTCGCTGAACGGGATTCGTCAAACGTGATGTGAATAGTTTCTTCTACAGTTTGTCTTCTACGATTGAAGACTCTGAAGGCTTTGGAAACTGAGGAGTATCCAAGAAAGATTCCATCATCAGCCTTAGGATCAAACTTTCCAAGAGCATCTCTGTTGTTCAGTATAAAACACTGACATCCAAAGATGTGAAGAAAGCTGATTGAAGGCTTTCTCCCATGAAAAAGTTCATAGGCTGTCTTTTTGAATCTTTTAAATATCAGCGACCTGTTTTGCGTAAAACAAGCAGTGTTGACAGCTTCTGCCCAAAACTGAGTAGGCAGGTGAGAATCGCTGAGCATTGAACGTGCAGCTTCAATAATTGTTCTATTTCTTCTTTCAGCGACTCCATTTTGTTGCGGTGTTCTCACTAAAGAAAAGTTGTGAGAAATACCCTTACTCTCAAGGAAGGAATCAAGAGAACTGTTTTTGAATTCAGTCCCATGATCACTCCTTATTGAGCGAACGGTCAGATTGTTCAGGGTTTCCATCTTCCGAACAAAATTGATGAGTTCTTCAGGGGTGTCACTCTTAGAACGGAGAAACATTACCCAAGTGAAGCGAGAGAATTCATCAACTATGACCAGCGTATATTTCTTTCCAGCGATGGATTGTTTGTTAACAGGGCCAAATAAATCCATATGGAGTAGTTGTAGAGGAGATGACACTGAAGAAACTTGCTTTGATTTAAAGCTTGCTTTGGTCTGCTTCCCTTTTTCACACGCTGAACATAACGACTCTTTGGCGTATGAATGCTGAGGTAGACCAGCGACTAACTCTTTTGAAGAAAGGGTGTTCAGTGTCTTGAAATTTAGATGAGATAGCCTCTTATGCCATAGCCAGTTGACATCAGATGAGGCCTTTGAGAAGAAACAGGAGTTCTCGGTGGTTTTTGAGTCCATGTTTATTACATAAACATTTTCCAAACGATAACCGCTGAGAGCTATCTTCTCCTTTTTGTCAGAGACAAAGCAGGGTTCCTTAGTAAAGATTACTTTGTTATCCATGTCGCAAAGTTGACTGATGCTTAGAAGATTATGCTTCAGCCCTTCAACATATGCGACTCTTCTGAAGGAGGTTGTACCATTTGAAAGTACACCATACCCTCGGGTATGTCCTTTTCCATTTCCACCGAAAGTCACAGAGGGACCCTTCTCTTTTTTGTAATCAGCGAGCAGGCTTTTCTTTCCAGTCATGTGTAGAGCATCCGCTATCAAGATACCAGATACCCATCTTAACCTGCAATACAAAGGAAGATTAGTTTTTCTTGGGTACCCACTTAACCATGTATACACGTTTGTCAGTGGAAGTAGTTGGAATGGAAGGTTCAGCAGTCTTCGCAGCATTTGAAGATTCAGCTTTGTCTTTCTTCACTTTGGTTAATTTCTTAACCTCAGTGGTAGAATTCACCTTGACCTGATTTGCACCAGGGTTGGTCTTCTTTGCCTTGGGGGCAATCTTCACCTTAGCTATCTTTTCAGCTTTGGTGGTTGTGGGGCACTTACTAGCAATATGATCGGTAAGTCCACAGTGATAACATTTCCTATATCTAAAAGTAGTTCTAGGACCATTTGAATGCGGAGCTTTTGATTTCAAATTAGAAGTGCCAGCACCAAGTAAACTATTGGCTTTAGAAATTGGACGAACATTCAGTTCTTCAGATTTCTTACCAAGGACATCCAATCTGAGTCTAGGAGTAGATCGCTGAATAAATCCAGATATCTGCTTCCTTGATCCAGAGGGATGAGCCACTGAAGCTTTAGAAGCATTCAGTTTTGGTACTAAGGTACCCTTCTGAGGATTCTGGTAAATAACAATTCCTTTACCATTGTCTTTACAGACAGAGGTAGGTTTTGAATAAACCATTTTCTCCTTGCCTTTTGAAGAGGTAGGAGTTTCCTCAGGGATTGGTGTAACGGACGAGGAGCACTGAGAAGATGAAGTATCAGCGACTGAGGATACGAACGTTCCAAATTTAAGCATTGAACGCTCAGTGGTTGTTTTTGGAGTTTCATAATTGTAACCCAAACCACATTTATCATTCAGGGGAATCTGAGACTTTATTATCTCAGTGATCTTTGTTGAAGAATTACACCATCCTTCAACAGTAGCTTTTTCAGCCTTTAATGCAGCGATAGCTTCTGCTCGTTCGATTTTGACTAGCTGATTTAAATATACTTGATCTTTAAAATCTTCTTCAATTTTAGAAAGCTTTTCTATTTGAGGGTGGCAGTTTTTAAGCTTTTCAGCGAGATCAAGATTTTGGTTTTCAACCACAGTTTTGCCGTTCATGGCTTCGTATAAACTTCTAGTCAAGAGATCGATCTTATGGAGACTATCAGCTTCATCAATATTTGCAATATTGGTAAAGAAAGAAGGTGATACCTGAATAGCAGATGTTGAAGTGGAGGGAATGTCTGAACTTTCTTCCTCTTCTTCAATCTTGGCCATAAGACATAGATTTGCTTCATCATCTTCAGAGTCAGATGATGATGCTTCTTCATCAGAAGCAGCCCAATCATAGTCAGCCATCAGGCCTTTATTCTTCTTCTTAAAGCTTTTTAGCTTTGCATATTTTTCTTTCAGCTTTGAATATTTGTCATCTTTATTTCTTGGAGCAAAGGGTTTCTTTGTAAAAGCTGAGGGTCTAGAAACTTTCTTTGACCTGCACTCGTTAGCGAAATGTCCTGTCTTTTCGCAGTTAAAACAAGTAGCAGTAGCCTTGTCAACAAAAGCTGATGATCTAGGCTTGTCAGTTATGGAAAGAGGTTTATTCTTTTTAAACATTTTCTTTTTGGCAAATCTCCTGAACTTCTTAGTTAGGAGAGCCAAAGATTCATCATTATCTGAATAATCAGAATCTGATGACCTTTCAGAGTTACTCTCTAACTCAGTGATAGTGACCGAGGGTCGCTGAGTAGAGAGTTCCTCTGAGATTAAAGCAACAGGGGTGCTTTTGGAATCTTTTACAAGATTCTTCTTAAGATGGCTTGATTGCTCATGTTTCAGCAACGTGCCATATAAGGTAGCAAGGGTCATTGATTTTAGATCCTTTGACAGCTTGAGACACATAGAATAATTGTCCCAGCTTTCAGGTAAACATTCTAGAAACTTTGTCAGCACTTCAAAGTTAGAATATTCCTTACCAACAGTTTTCAGGTCTATAATTAAACAATTAAAACGTTGGTGAACTTCAGAGAGAGTTTCATTCTTACCAGAAATGAAGCTTTCGTATTGTCTTACCAGGTTGATCTTTCTTGAGTCCTGGACTTCAGACGTTCCTTCATACTGAACACATATTGTGTCCCACATGGCTTTTGATGTTTTCAGATTCATGACGGAATGGTAGACTTCGTCAGGAAGAGCCATGGATAGTATGGATCTGGCTTTTGTATCTATAGCCACTTTCTTCTTATCTTCGTCAGTCCATTGAAGGATTTCCTTAGGTACCAGCCTTTCTGGAATAGCAGGTCTATTCTCAGCGCCTGGAATAGCAGCATCAATTCTTACAGGGATGAATGGACCATTCTCGAGATAGTAAGGCATGGTAGGGTCTACACCTTCTAAGAAGAGTGTCATCCTATTTTTCCATAAGTTGAAGTTATCTTTGGAAAATCTGGGAGGTTTAGCAAGAGAACCATTGTCTATATAATTTGTGTTTGTGTTGGTGGCCATTTTCAGATAATAGCAAGGAAGAGAAATATCTTAGATTAGATCTTGTTTATGAGATTAAACAAATCCGCTCTGATACCACTTGTTGGTCCCGAAGGCCTATACAAGTTTGTAGAAGGGGGGGGGGGTTGAATACAAACACACAGATTTTACTTTTCTAAATTGTTTATTGATAAATCATTAACAATTTACAGCTTGTTGCGGAAACAAGATTAAGGATAAACCTAAATCTAAACAAGTTGGAACACTAAGGTTTCTTGCACTAAGAAAGATAAGGAAATTACTAATCATAACCTATCTTGAGATAAGAGATTGAACTTGTCCAGAGTTAGCAAGTTACTTCAAATGAAGTGGGTTCATCTCTTTATATACTGCATGCATTTAATGCAAGTCAGTATACACTTTACACGTGTCATCAGCTGGTTGGTTGCATGTCATTGACCTTGGTTGACAACCTTAGTAGCCGCATGGATGAACAGTGTAGTATCAGAGTGGTTGTACGATTTCAGACAGTCGGAGGTTCTTTTCTGACATTTCGTACGGAGTCGTGCAAGGGAGGTTAAGACAAAAGTACTTTGTATGGAGGACTTCATGATCAGCTTTCGTTGATTCAGCGATCTATCATTTCATATCAGCGAATGATAGAGTTCAGCGATAGCTGAAGTCTTGTACTTGATACTTCACGTTGAGTGGACAAATCTGAGTCTTCGCTGATCCGCATCAGTTCATTAGGAGACTTGTCGCTGGTTCTTGAGCTTGATCTTCGACTTCAGCGTAGAACCTTTGTTGACGTGAAACTTGTCTTCAGGGATCATAAGTAAACAACTAACTTATCAGCGATCATCATAATGACTGAACAAACTCAGAGCATTAATGGTGAACAGTGTTCGCTGAATGTTTAATTTAAAGAGCGAGAGTTCCTATCAGCGGTACTGTAAGATCTTAGTACTTATCAGCGATAGTGAAACTCTGATACATATTGTTTACTTACAATTTTCACTAAGTATATAAGAGAGGGTCATTATCAAATCACTGAGGGTTTGATCAACAGTAGCAACAAAGAAGCAATAAAATAGCAAGATGAAGAATTGTATATCAAGGGCAGAAAACATGAAGATACCCAAAGTAGCAACAAAGAAGAAATAAAAAATTACGACTCATGAATCATGATGTGTATATTGGGTTGCCGAGAGAGTTGAGATTGTCTGTCATCTATCGGTTGAAGAAAGTGATAGGCGGGTTATCACCCCTTAAATCTAACCGCAAGTGTACGGTGTCGAAATCAAGTAATAACGTACGGTAAGTACGAGTATCGAATCCACGGGAACTAGGAACTAAGTATCACAGTTACTATAATTGCTATTAACTGAACTGTTGAAATTGGATGATGGTTTATATTATCTAATTAATTGCAACTAAAGTAAATCACAACCGGAACAACAAATAACTTAGGAAACTTCAGATAGAGAAAACAGATGAGGGTTGGAAATCCTAAGGTTTTCACGTACGAACACTCGACTTCTAACGATTACCAGTTAATCCCCTTAATGAATACCCAATCTCTAAAATCACCGTGGTTATCTCTCGAGCAACAACGGGTTTTATTTTGAAAAGGACAGGTTTTATCTCTCGATCGCGACCTATGGATTTCAAAACACATTAAGCGCAAGATTTATTTCGAACGTATAGGTTTTATCTCTCGATCTCAACCCAAATGGTTCAATTAGGACTAAGGCTTACTTGGTATATCTCTATCACCAATTTCTCACCTTAGGCATGCAATTCCTAGTTCTAAGTAACAATTAATTCTCTCAAACTTAATTGCTAACAACAAATCAAATGTAAATTGGCCAGATTCACACAAGCATTAAGAACAAAATCACATGCTTCATTAAACAAGGAAAAACTGATAAAAGTCTCGAGTCACATGTTTATACGCTAAAAACCAAATTCATTCCAACCCCCAACATGAAAAGATTAGTTCATGTCGGTGTTGGATACAAACGCAAGAGAAAGTATGGAAACGATGAATGTAAACATAATGATTATGAACGAAATAAACGTAATAGTGAACTCCCTTCTCTCAGCTCTAATCCGCTTCACGTCGTGACTTCCTCCTCGATCTCTCCTCTATCGTGGCTCCAAAAAGCGTGGAATGTCTCCCAAGATCGCCCCCTAAGTTGCTGCCGTCGTGTCTCGAAAAGTGGTATCACGATAATGACCTAAAACCAGAAAAATAAAGCTGAAAGTCGCGAACAGAGGGCCCCGCCGCGACTTGTCACGCGACTTGCAAGTCGCGTGGCAAGTCGCCCGCATTTCTGCATGGTTCTGGGTCGGTTTCTGGTTCACAGTTCGGGTCTTGGGCTTGGATCTCGGGCTTCCGTTGGGCTTCGTTTTGGCACTTTTGGGGCTCTTTTTAGCTTCTTTTCTCGAGGATTACTACCTGTTAAAGAACCTGCACATTCCACTAAATAAACCATAAAATTCCGTTTCTTTGCTTAAATACAAGCCAATCTCATTGGTTTTAGGACTGAAAATAACGCCAAAAAGTGGCATTATCAACAACCCCAAACCGAGCGTTGTTTGTCCCCAAGCAAATTAGCGATAAAAATAGAATAAAAGCACACTTCAGTGAAATATAATAACTGCACAACTCCCAATTGGTACCACGTGATGCACTGGTGATTTCCCATACCCGTGAATGCCTATCTCACTCTCGCCTCATCCTTATTTTGTTTGATCTACGACCTTCCATTGTAAGTTGAACTCGTGACTGCTACGTTCCCATTAAGGTCGTACTAGGTCCAGACATACTAGGGAAAACATTTTTCCTCGACCCTACCTCACGGGATACTCTCGTTTCACTCGAACCTAGGTTGTCGCACATGTTGTCATGTATAGGAGGTTGGGTACAAGAATACTCGAAATTCACATGACAACTCTAATGAAAGACGCACAAATGTCCAAAAAGTTGATCTCAGAAAGGAATTAAGTAGAAAGACAGGGATTATTGGTAAAAGTGGTCGCATACCCTAATCACGTTTTCCAGAAGATCATCCAGGTCTTTACAAGGGTTGTAACGGGGCTAAGGTTATGGCTTACGAAACGAAAGGGAAAAATGGTTCAACGATCCTCGGTGTGTCAAACGTTAGCAATTTTGAACTTTATCACATTCTAACTTATCACTTGGCCTTTTTGTCACTATCGGAGTCACCTTGACTCTTTTATTTTTGCTGTAAATAAAATCTAAACTAACTTTCTTCTTTTTTTTTCTTTTTTTTTGGGACTTAATTGGTCCTCTTTATTAAATTGGGGCAGCATTGGCACTCTTTTCTATTTCTTGGGTTACATTGACCCAATTTATTCTTCTGACTGGCTTGTATTCTTTCTTTTCCGCTCTCTCTATTTCAGTTCATTACCGCCTCTGTTTGACACACTTTCAGATCGGGTTGGCTAAGGCTTTTGGCTCGGGTTTAAAGGTGGGTCTGAAATGAAAAGGTGAGTGTATGGCTACAAGGGGGGCTATGGTTACACACAAATGGGTGAAAAGGGTACGAAAGCTAAAAACAGGGTTAAACAAACACACAATGCATGGAATCATCTCTTAAGGTCCACACGATATGGTCTACTACACCCTTACCTAATATCCCGATGGTCGTCTTTGCTACTCAATGCAATAATATGGCGAGATCATTCCATATTCACGACAAGGAACTCGAAAAAGTGTATACGATTTTCGTGTATGAATCCCTCGAAATGAAAGAACGTCTTTTAGGCTCAATTCTCACTACTGGGTGGTCTCCACTAATGTCCCTAGTCATGTCCTTTCCCCGTCCTTCCCTAGCGGTCACGTCACTATCACAAGATTCTTCCTACAATGGTTGGTCTCGATCATTCAAAACAAAAAATTTGGCTACTGTGATCTAAGCATGCAGAAGTGCGGGAAATCTACATGCATAACGTGGGCCCGATTGGGCAACCCCAAACCATACCCACACATTGTCCCCAATGTGCAAGTGTCGGCGTAGGCAATACTTAAAACAAGTATCGTTGTGCGGTTATTACAGGTATCATACAGGTAAGGCAAATTATTAACAAGAAACATCAAAAAGCCAACATAGACATTTTCAAAATGGGCACCCCAAACCTAGGCCGCGGCCTAGGTTTGTCAAAACAAAAGCCAACCCCAAACATCGGTGAAACCGAGGTTTGCACAGGAATAAAAGTGAGTGTGTAGATGTTTAAAAAGTGAGGCACCCCAAACCTAAGTGAAACTTAGGTTTGTTGCATCTCGTTAACTACTAAGAACGAACATCATACACCACTCGTTAACTACAGAGTTCGAGCGTACCTGTTTGCCCGGAGAGATTCTCTAGAAAGATTGGAACGCCCAGTTGGAAGACAACGGAGAAGACGGAGAAGGGGAATGCACAAACAAAAGAAACAAAGCAAGCAGCGAAAGAAAACGAAGAAAACGAAAAACTCTAAAAACCAAACAGGGACTCCCGCGACTTGGCACACGGCTTATAAACCGCGGCACAAGTCGCGTAAGTCTCTGTTTCAGAAACTTTTTTTTTGTAAATAAAATCATTCAAACTGAAAATAAAATTAAGAAACGCAAACCTTGGTGGGTTGCCTCCCACCCAGCGCCTTAGTTAAAGTCGTGGCACGACTGTGTGGCTCTCAACTTGTTTCGGTATCTGTTAATGCCAAAAATCGCACCAAAGGGACAACTTAAGGTCGATGTGGACTTAATCAACTAAAGAAAGGATCTTTCGACGAGACGTGCAACGAGGGAAAAAATAAACGAGACAAGGAATTTGATGACGCAGGAAAAACCTCAAACGAGGAAAAAACCTGCGGACGACAGTGGGTGTCGTCGCTGCACTATGGTCGCCAAACAGGGGCGATGTCCTTCGGTACTGGTGTCGGTTGTACGATGATTACAATACAAATGAAGGAAATACTTCGAAATGTAAAGTACAAGTGTTTAAATGTGAAAACAGGTGTTTGTCGTGTGTGAATACAAAGTGTAAACTGTTGGTCGAGGGCTGATGTCGTGTGTCGAGACTGATTCTTGAGCTTTTTCTTCGAGTGTTCTTGAGTTCGCTGTAAGATTCTGGCTTTCAGTACTTAATCTCCAGAGGTTGAATGTTCTTTTCTATGAGTATAGATGATTTTCTCTGCTGGGTAGTGATGTTCGCTGGAGTGTATTGGATGTTAACCGATGTCCCTTAAAATGAAGCTTTAGCTTGTCTTTTATAGCCTTTGCGTCATTAATTAACTCCATTAATGATTCAATCAACGGCTACAACGGCTGGAAACGGTCGCCGGAGTGATTATCCATGATGATCTTCGTCCGTTACGGTTATCGATCGTTGATGGTTGCATCGGTTATATCCGTTGCTCTTTAATGACTTTGACTCCTGCATTAAACACTTAACAAACGTAACAGTCAAGGTTAACGTTACTTTGGTCGTCGGTACAATGATCTTACGCGATGGTCGTACGGGACGGGCGATACTATGGTCGAGCGTCATGGGGGACGTACGACTTACCTTTTACGGGCGACGACGGATGTTTTATGGGTTCTTGTCGAGACCTTATCTTAACACAAGATTTAGTTCACAATCGTGCGTCTTACCTGTCCTGGTCGTGGTCGTACGACGTGATTTTTTGCCCAAACAGTTTGCCCCCAAAATTTGAAAATTGAATGTCAAATTTAAGTTTTAAATTTTGTCCATCAGACACATAGGAAATAAGACAAGAGTTAGAAATTACCTCAATCGCCTTGGAGCTAGACTGGTTCGTTTCTAACTAAACGAGAAGTTGAAAAGGAAATGAGGTCGTGACGTCATACTGACACACGATGATGCTTACCAGCTGTCAAGGACAGGTGGCGACGATCCATGCGGTCATATGGAAGGACGGGGGCGCGCAACGGTTATCCAGGGATTCGACCTGACATGATCGACTGCATAAAGATTACGACGAATCCTTTCTTTTCTTACGCTGAGTTTATTTTGGAAAGAAATTCCGCTTTGCTCTTCTTGCCATTCTTCTTCCGAATCCCTTTGATTTAGCGGAGATTATTTGGGATTTAGGGCGTTTATATAACGCATTGCTTCTTTCTTTCAGCTTTCACTGCCTTCTTTCCCCTGGTAAGAAATGTCGACTGACCCAGAGAGTTCCATCGTTAGCCAGGAAGATTTAGACGACTTTAGGCGTCTAGCGAAGATTCCTTTAGAAGTAGGGATAACAAGTCCGGGGACTGTTCGTCCTAAGGATTGCCCCGAGGGGTATTTCGTGATATACGAATATCCTTTCGAGATTGGCTTCGAATGGCCATTTTCGACTTTGACTAAGAATTTGATGCGATGCTTTGGTTTGTCGCCGGGGCAGTTGATGCCTCAACTCTGGCGAGTTCTTTTGGTTATTGAGCGTTTGTCTGCGGATTGGGACCCCCTATGTCTTTGAATGATTTCTTGGCAGCGTACCAAGTTAAGGGAGATAAGCGTGGGCGTTATAGCCCGTATTCCAGATATAAAGGCGATCGTGCCTTAGTTTTGAATACTGGAGTAAACGATCGAGGGTGGGGGTCCAGGTATGTGTTCGTACGTGTTGATTCGCTGGACGCCGCCAGCAAATGGATCCGTCCCGACTGGAATATGGGAGGTATGCTCTTTTTCGATTTTCATCGTAGTATGGTTTTTCTAACCTTTTATTTATTCTTCTCCTTTTGTTGTCTTCAGATATAAAGTTCGGCGTTCCGCACCCGAATGAAGGTTCTCGTGCCAAGATTGACAGATTCCTTAGTTACAGCATCGAGGACCGATCTTTCGCCACGTGGCAACTGGCGACCGAGGACGAGGACGTGGTGGTGGACGCTGTGGAGGAGGAAGAAGGAGAATGTGAAGAGGAAAGTGGACGACAGGAGTCGACAGGTGGGTGTATTATGGTTTCCTGTCTTTTACCATTTATTTCTTATTCCTGTCTGACGCTTCGCATTTTTCCTGATTAGTGCCAACTGAAAGGAAATCAGTTTCTAGGTCGAGAGGGAAGCAAATCATGCGTGCCCTTCGAGGAGGAGATGTCTCGACAGCTGGGTCGAGCCAGAAGAGAACCAGGAGTATGGTCCTGAGGGAACCGTCGTCGAGGGTTGATGACTCGTCGAGAGTTGTTCTGCCTAAGAAGGTGAAGGCGTCATCTAGCCGTCCTGGCGTGATGGACGCGACACCAGCAAGTTCTGCGCCTCCGGCGACGGTGACGAAACCGGTGTCTCAAGTGTCGATCCCAACACTTGCCGACAGGGGCGAGGGATCGTCGGCCGAAGTTATGACGGTCAATTTTACATTGCCGTCTGACTTTATGGCGGATGGTGTCCTAGACGGGACGGCGTCGTTCCCTCATCTAGGGAAATATTTTCTCCCGTCTTTCGGGGAGCGTTTTCGCGGAGTTCCGGCCGAAGAGATGAGATCTTGAGTTGCCAGTCTGGCGTTCACGGTGAGTGTCAATCTTTCATGACTTGTGTAATCTTTGCCGAATGTTCTTGAATGCACCTTTTATTTTTCACAGACGTTCCAGTCTTCCTTGGCGTTACATGCTGAGACGTCAAGAGTTGAAGATTTGATGGCGTCTGCTCTTGAGAGAGAAGCTGCAGCGTTGGAAAGGGAGAGAAGTTGGCCATGGCGCGTGCCGATGAGCTGGCAGTCCAACTTTTCGATGCTCAATATGAATTGTAGGAGATTCGTGCGGTAGGAGTGGCAGATGGAGGCCCTCAGGTTGGGACTTCGAGCGGGGATACGACCAATGTTCCTCCTGTCGTCTAGAATTTTTTTCTTTCCTTGTTTGTTTTTGCCACTTGACCTATCGGGGGTTGAGTATGTATACAGTGGTTTATGAATATATATCTTTTGCTTTTATTTGAATAACGTTTGATTATAAAGTCGAACATAAGATACATATGAAATCATGCGACTAAGGCATTCATTGTAATACGATGACAAGAACGTAAAACAAATATAAAAACACGCGATTAAATCATTTTCTAAGTTGATAGACTTAGGGGTAAAATCGTTTAGACTCTGCGATCGTACGACCGGATCGTATAGTGAGTTTGTATCGTATGCCCCTGTGGAGAAATAATCAAGTTAGAGACCTGATCGTTTATGTCGTTCGACCTTGCGATATTAAAGTCATACAATAGACTTAATGATTATTGTCGTGCGACTCTGCGATAACCTATCGTGCGATTCTGCGATAAAACGATGTCAGGGGTTGGTCGTTGGCTCACCAACGACCCTCCGATGCTTAAGTCAGTAAACGTTTTGTGAGAAAAAATAATATGAGAAATAGCTAGAAAAAGCTAGAGAACGTACCATTTCAGACTCTCTCTATTTGCCCCTGTCATTTATTACCGTATCCTTTTTGGGAGGAAAAGATAGGTTTTAAATGACAGAATGTCACGGAGAAATATTGTCCTGCGGTCGACTATGTTGTCGTGCGACGAGGCACCATAGTAGATTTATCCCTGTGGAAAAGATATTAATTTAGGGATAGAAGAAATAAACCTGTCGAGAGCCTGATCTTGTGACTTTAGTTTATTTTCGCGGCTTCAAGGTAGACTTGTAGCACTCACGAGTGACTTTTGGCTCATTCTTGATCTCATGGATTCCCCATGGCGTCGGGAATTTCAACATTTGATGATACGTCGAAGAAACAGCTTTCATATCATGGATCCACGGTCTCCCTAAGATGATGTTATAGGCCGATGCACAATCGATGACATTGAACTTGGTCTGCTTGTTGACTCCTCCGGCGTAGACGGGCAAAATTATCTCTCCAAAGGTGCTCGTCGCTTCTCCATTGAAACCGACCAAAGTCGTCGAACGTCGGGTGATTTCTGAGCGATCGATTCCCATGGCTTTGATGGTGTTGAGAAAAATAACATTTGTTGAGCTGCCCCCGTCGATCAAGACTCGACGCGTTAGGCAGTTACCGACTGTGAGCTGAATGATTAGCCCGTCATGATGCTTCTGATACGAGTCGCCCAGGTCGACGTGGTCGAACACAATCTTCATAGCTTCTAGCTCCAAATCTCCTTTGGGTCTAGACGAGCGAGGAATAGGCTGATCATCGGGCGCCTGACTGGCATGACGCTTGGCCGCTGAATACGTCAGACCACACACATTTGAACCACCAGTGATGCAATTGACGACTTTCGCGTGCTCGGGGATCGACGGTCGATGTCCGTTAGCTGAAATAGCGACATCGTTGATGATATCTTTGAGATTTCCTTTCGGAAAATGGTATGCTAGTTCCTTCTTCAATGCGATACAGTCGTCTGTCGCGTGACCATGATTGGCATGGAAGTCGCACCACTTTGATTTATCCTTCTTAGCATCGTCCAGGTCGGACTTCTTTGGCCATCGAATGGTAGCTTGGGAACTTTTCAGAGCTTCGACTAGGTCCTTTGCAGATCCTTTGAATCCGTTAGAGGATATCTTGGGGTACTGAGTGAACTTAGCCGCGGTCTTGGCCTCTGCTTTCGTCTTGAAACGAACATTTAAAATTTGGCGCGCTGGCTCTATCCTGGAAACAGCCTTTGTCTTGAACTCTGGCTTTCTGACGCCTAGCGACTTCTTGTCGTCAGTATGCTTGCGACGAAAGGCTGCATCGTCTTCAACCCTCATATATGCTAAGGTCCGAGCTCGGACGTCTTCGAAATTCTCCGGGGGATATTTGGTCAGGTCGTTGTATAAACCCGAATTATCGTCCAGACCACGCTTATAGGCTTCGATTGCGGTTTTTACGTCGCAATTGCGGATGCTGATCATTTCGGCATTGAATCTATTAAAATAACTTTGAATAGACTCATTAGCTTTCTGCACGATGTAATATAGGTCGCTGGTCTGCTTCTCCATCTTACGACTGCTGGGAGAATTGATTAACCAACTCAGCAAACGACCCGATGGATTTGGGTTTGAGATTGATTAACCATTGGAGAGCAGGACCAGTGAGGGTTGCTCCAAAACTATTACACATGCATACTTCCTGGTACATAAATGGGATCGAGATCGTCCATATGAGTTGCTTATATTGCGCGACGTGCTCAGTTGGATCGGTCACACCCGAATACTTGGGAGTGAAGGCGGGAATGTTATACTTCTTTGGGACCTCGACGGTGGCGATCTCGTTGATGAAGGGCGACGCCTGATACCCCGAGCGAGGCTCGACGTCGATAGGCACGGCTGCCCCAGGCAACTTGGCGAGCAAGGACAGGACGCGCTCATTTTGGTCTTCTAACATCTTCAAACGCTGAGCGACGGGATCGTTTAGATCGGGATTTGCCCTGTCAAGGGATTGGCCCCAGGGCTAGTGCCATTACCATGCGACGAACCATTGGTGTCCCCGTTGAACGGGACGAAATATGGCTGCGGCCCATAGTGGAATTGTTGCGGTCCATTTTGAAACGGCTGCGATCCTTGCTGGAAAGGCTGCGATCCACCTTGAGGTCCATTCTGAAATGGCTGCTGAAATGGTTGCGACCCTTGCTGGAAAGGATGCGACCCTTGTAATAGCTGAGACCCATTATTCATGGGTGGTGGCCTTATGTGCTGAGGAGGAACTGTCCCAAACTGAGGATTTGAGTTGAACGGCCCTGGTTGTTGATTCTGCATGAACGGGCCTGGATGCTGATTCTGCGCGGATGAACCTGGATTCGGGAAAAATGGTCTAGGGCCATTTTGGTCGAACGGTCTTGGAATTGGGTTCTGCACGAACGGCCTAGGACCATTTTGAGGCCCAAGAGGATTTCTTAACCACGCGATCTCCTCAGCTGCTCTGCGATTCTACTCTGTCATTGTATTGAGCTGATTCCTGGCGACTTCGAGCTCCTGATACATCTGAGCAACAGCTTGTTGCGGATATCCAGAGGCTGCCATTTTCCTGCAACAGAAAATAGAAGAAACTCCAAGAAACTATTAGTAGGGTGCACGTTCGTCGAGGATTTTCTTTAGATGAGGTCCCACGGATGGTGCCAAACTGTTAATGCCAAAAATCGCACCAAAGGGACAACTTAAGGTCGATGTGGACTTAATCAACTAAAGAAAGGATCTTTCGACGAGACGTGCAACGAGGGAAAAAATAAACGAGACAAGGAATTTGATGACGCAGGAAAAACCTCAAACGAGGAAAAAACCTGCGGACGACAGTGGGTGTCATCGCTGCACTATGATCGCCAAACAGGGGCGATGTCCTTCGGTACTGGTGTCGGTTGTACGATGATTACAATACAAATGAAGGAAATACTTCGAAATGTAAAGTACAAGTGTTTAAATGTGAAAACAGGTGTTTGTCGTGTGTGAATACAAAGTGTAAACTGTTGGTCGAGGGCTGATGTCGTGCGTCGAGACTGATTCTTGAGCTTTTTCTTCGAGTGTTCTTGAGTTCGCTGTAAGATTCTGGCTTTCAGTACTTAATCTCCAGAGGTTGAATGTTCTTTTCTATGAGTTTAGATGATTTTCTCTGCTGGGTAGTGATGTTCGCTGGAGTGTATTGGATGTTAACCGATGTCCCTTAAAATGAAGCTTTAGCTTGTCTTTTATAGCCTTCGCGTCATTAATTAACTCCATTAATGATTCAATCAACGGCTACAACGGCTGGAAACGGTCGCCGGAGTGATTATCCATGATGATCTTCGTCCGTTACGGTTATCGATCGTTGATGGTTGCGTCGGTTATATCCGTTGCTCTTTAATGACTTTGACTCCTGCATTAAAGACTTAACAAATGTAACAGTCAAGGTTAACGTTAGCTTTGGTCGTCGGTACAATGATCTTACGCGATGGTCGTACGGGACGGGCGATACTATGGTCGAGCGTTATGGGGGACGTACGACTTACCTTTTACGGGCGACGACGGATGTTTTATGGGTTCTTGTCGAGACCTTATCTTAACACAAGATTTAGTTCACAATCGTGCGTCTTACCTATCCTGGTCGTGGTCGTACGACGTGATTTTTTGCCCAAACAGTATCCGCGGACTCAAATCGCCCACACCTGCGACTCCCCGCGGATTCTTCCTCATCCGGTTTTTCTTTACCAATTTCGGATCCCTCTTCACTTCGACCTCTCACCTTCTCGAACATCTTGAACACTACCTTCTCTCCGCCAACTCTTAGTGTCATCTCCCCTTCTTCCATATCGATTAGAGCTTTGCTCGTGGCCAGAAATGGCCGTCCCAATATCAACGGGACCTCTTCGTCTTCATCTATGTCTATGACCACGAAGTCGACTGGAAAGTAGAACTTACCCACCTTGATGAGTACATCCTCTATCACTCCATATGGGTATCTGATCGATTTATCAGCGAGTTTAAGCGTCATGTATGTCGGCTGCACTTCCCCCAATCCGAGCTTCCTGAAAATTGATAGAGGCATTAAGTTAATACTCGCCCCTAAATCACATAAAACTTTATCAAAATTAGACTTCCCAATTTGAGCATGGATCGAAAAACTCCCTGGATATTTGAGCTTCGGGGGAAGCTTGTTCTGAATAATTGCGCTGCACTCCTCGGTAAGTGCAACGGTGGACTGGTGATCGATCGCCCTTTTCTTGGATAGAATCTCCTTCATGAATTTCGCGTATGAGGGCATTTGTGCCAAAGCATCTGCAAAAGGAATGTTAATATGCAACTTTTTAAATATATCAAGAAATTTAGAAAAATTAACATCATCCTTATGTGATTTGAGTCTGCTCGGATAAGGCACTCTCGGTACCACCGGCTTGACCGGTGGTTGCTTTGGTTTCGTCGCTTCACTCTTCTTGCTCTCTTCAACCTTTAAGTTCTCTTCACTCACCACCTCTTCATCAACCTCTAGCTCATCCACATCTATGACCTCTTTCTCTTTAGGCTCGGTTTCCTTTGATGACGGTTCGCGTGTAGGCTCTCCATTCAGCTCCTTGCCACTTCTCAGATAAATGGCATTACACTCCTCTCGGTTCTTCCTTTCAGTCATGCTCGGGAATGTGTCGGAAGGTCGGGTTTGTAGTGCTTCCGAAATTTACCCTACTTGCCTCTCCAAGATCTTGATGGATGCGGTGTTCTGATCAGTGGCCGCCTTTACCGTGTTCACCGTGCTCGCCAACTCTCCAACCGTGATATCCATCTTTTCCATAAACTTCATCATCATTTCTTCTAACCCCGGTTTCTTCTGACCAGATGGTCCTTCGTTCCTTTGGTTGAAACCTAGAGGACGGTAAGCATTGTTAGTATTAGAATAATTCGAGGAGTTAGAAAAATTACCTTGTTGTTGACCGGGTTGACTCCACGAAAAATTGGGGTGTTTCTTCCACCCTTCGTTATACGTATTGGAGAAAGGGTCGTTTCTCGGCAGGTGATTTCGGTTCTGTAGGAACTGAACTTGCTCGGGCTCTTGCGGACTACCTCCTTTCAAGTGATTCGTGATAAAGGCTAGTTGAGCTATTAGTTCCTTCAGCTCATCCGACTCTTGAACACTCGCGACTCTTCTTACGGCTGATCTTGGAGTAGAAAAACTGTGCTCGACCAAGTTCTCGATCAGCTTGACCGCTTCTTCATACGTCTTGTTCATGAGAGCCCCACCCGCTGCAGCAGTGATGTCATTTTTGAACTGCGGGTGAAGACCTCCAAAGAAAGTCTGGATAATTACACAGCCGTGTAACCCGTGGTGAGGACACTTCTTCAACATATCCTTGTATCGCTCCCATGCCTCGTATAGGGTCTCTTGTTCCCACTGAGCGAAATGAGTGATGTCGGCCATCAGTTGAGCAGTTCTCCCCGGTGGAAAGAATTTCTGAAGAAAGGCTGCCTTCAGTTGTGCCCATGTAGTGATCGAGTCCGGTTGGATACTCTCGGTCCATGTTTCGGCTCGGCCTTTGAGTGAAAATCCGAATAACCTCAGCTTGATGGCATCCTCGCTCATGCCATTGATCTTAAATGTGCTGCAAATCCTCTCGAATGCACGGAGATGTGCGTGAGGATCTTCAGTCGGCGCTCCTCCATATTGATTTTGTTGTACCATGACAATGGTACTCGGTTTGAGCTCAAAAGAATTCGCCCCAGTATCGGGCGCTTGGATGCCTATGCGTGCCGCTGCCACATTTGGGTCGGCAAACGACCGCATAGGACGCCTCGCTTCGTCGCCCATTTCGGTCTTGTAAAGAAACCAATTAGTACCTGAATATGAAGTAGGCGAAATCAGGAATCCAGAAATTGAAGGTGATAAAGTAAAATAACAGAAATAAAAAAAATTGTTCAATCTAATAGCGTTTATAGCTGGTAGTGCTATCAGTTGCAACTAGTTCCCCGACAACGGCGCCAAAAACTTGATAGGCGGGTTATCACCCCCCCTAAATCTAACCGCAAGTGTACGGTGTCGAAATCAAGTAATAACGTACGGTAAGTACGAGTATCGAATCCACAGGAACTAGGAACTAAGTATCACAATTACTATAATTGCTATTAACTGAACTGTTGAAATTGGATGATGGTTTATATTATCTAATTAATTGCAACTAAAGTAAATCACAACCGGAACAGCAAATAACTTAGGAAACTTCAGATAGAGAAAATAGTTGAGGGTTGGAAATCCTAAGGTTTTCACGTACGAACACTCGACTTCTAACGATTACCAGTTAATCCCCTTAATGAATACCCAATCTCTAAAATCACCGTTGTTCTCTCTCGAGCAACAACGGGTTTTATTTTGAAAAGGACAGGTTTTATCTCTCGATCTCGATCTATGGATTTCAAAACACATTAAGCGCAAGATTTATTTCGAACGTATAGGTTTTATCTCTCGATCTCAACCCAAATGGTTCAATTAGGACTAAGGCTTACTTGGTATATCTCTATCACCAATTTCTCACCTTAGGCATGCAATTCCTAGTTCTAAGTAACAATTAATTCTCTCAAACTTAATTGCTAACAACAAATCAAATGTAAATTGGCCAGATTCACACAAGCATTAAGAACAAAATCACATGCTTCATTAAACAAGGAAAAACTGATAAAAGTCTCGAGTCACATGTTTATACGCTAAAAACCAAATTCATTCCAACCCCCAACATGAAAAGATTAGTTCATGTCGGTGTTGGATACAAACGCAAGAGAAAGTATGGAAACGATGAATGTAAACATAATGATTATGAACGAAATAAACGTAATAGTGAACTCCCTTCTCTCAGCTCTAATCCTCTTCACGTCGTGACTTCCTCCTCGGTCTCTCCTCTATCGTGGCTCCAAAAAGCGTGGAATGTCTCCCAAAATTGCCCCCTAAGCTGATGTCATCGTGTCTCGAAAAGTGGTATCGCGATAATGACCTAAAACCAGAAAAATAAAGTTGAAAGTCGCGAACAGAGGGCCCCGCGACTTGTCACGCGACTTGCAAGTCGCCCGCATTTCTTCATGGTTCTGGGTCGGTTTCTGGTTCACGGTTCGGGTCTTGGGCTTGGATCTCGGGCTTCTGTTGGGCTTCGTTTTGGCACTTTTGGGGCTCTTTTTAGCTTCTTTTCTCGAGGATTACTACCTGTTAAAGAACCTGCACATTCCACTAAATAAACCATAAAATTCCGCTTCTTTGCTTAAATACAAGCCAATCTCATTGGTTTTAGGACTGAAAATAACGCCAAAAAGTGGCGTTATCAACAACCCCAAACCGAGCGTTGTTTGTCCCCAAGCAAATTAGCGATAAAAATAGAATAAAAGCACACTTCAGTGAAATATAATAACTGCACAACTCCCAATTGGTACCACGTGATGCACTGGTGATTTCCCATACCCGTGAATGCCTATCTCACTCTCGCCTCATCCTTATTTTGTTTGATCTACGACCTTCCATTGTAAGTTGAACTCGTGACTGCTACGTTCCCATTAAGGTCGTACTAGGTCCAGACATACTAGGGAAAACATTTCGCCTCGACCCTACCTCACGGGATACTCTCATTTCACTCGAACCTGTTGTCGCACATGTTGTCATGTATAGGAGGTTGGGTACAAGAATACTCAAAATTCACATGACAACTCTAATGAAAGACGCACAAATGTCCAAAAAGTTGATCTCAGAAAGGAATTAAGTAGCAAGACAGGGATTATTGGTAAAAGTGGTTGCATACCCTAATCACGTTTTCCAGAAGATCATCCAGGTCTTTACAAGGGTTGTAACGGGGCTAAGGTTATGGCTTACGAAACGAAAGGGAAAAATGGTTCAACGATCCTCGGTGTGTCAAACGTTAGCATTTTTGAACATTATCACATTCTAACTTATCACTTGGCCCTTTTGTCACTATCGGAGTCACCTTGACTCTTTTATATTTGCTGTAAATAAAATCTAAACTAACTTTCTTTTTTTTGCTTCCCCCGGCAACGGCGCCAAAAACTTGATAGGCGGGTTATCACCCCCCTAAATCTAACCGCAAGTGTACGGTATCGAAATCAAGTAATAACGTACGGTAAGTACGAGTATCGAATCCACGGGAACTAGGAACTAAGTATCACAATTACTATAATTGCTATTAACTGAACTGTTGAAATTGGATGATGGTTTATATTATCTAATTAATTGCAACTAAAGTAAATCACAACCGGAACAGCAAATAACTTAGGAAACTTCAGATAGAGAAAACAGTTGAGGGTTGGAAATCCTAAGGTTTTCACGTACGAACACTCGAGTTCTAACGATTACCAGTTAATCCTCTTAATGAATACCCAATCTCTAAAATCACCGTTGTTCTCTCTCGAGCAACAACGGGTTTTATTTTGAAAAGGACAGGTTTTATCTCTCGATCTCGACCTATGGATTTCAAAACACATTAAGCGCAAGATTTATTTTGAACGTTTAGGTTTTATCTCTCGATCTCAACCCAAATGGTTCAATTAGGACTAAGGCTTACTTGGTATATCTCTATCACCAATTTCGCACCTTAGGCATGCAATTCCTAGTTCTAAGTAACAATTAATTCTCTCAAACTTAATTGCTAACAACAAATCAAATGTAAATTGGCCAGATTCACACAAGCATTAAGAACAAAATCACATGCTTCATTAAACAAGGAAAAACTGATAAAAGTCTCGAGTCACATGTTTATACGCTAAAAACCAAATTCATTCCAACCCCCAACATGAAAAGATTAGTTCATGTCGGTGTTGGATACAAACGCAAGAGAAAGTATGGAAACGATGAATGTAAACATAATGATTATGAACGAAATAAACGTAATAGTGAACTCCCTTCTCTCAGCTCTAATCCTCTTCACGCCGTGACTTCCTCCTCAATCTCTCCTCTATCGTGGCTCCAAAAAGCGTGGAATGTCTCCCAAAATCGCCCCCTAAGCTGCTGCCGTCGTGTCTCGAAAAGTGGTATCGCGATAATGACCTAAAACCAGAAAAATAAAGCTGAAAGTCGCGAACAGAGGGCCCCGCGACTTGTCACGCGACTTGCAAGTCGCGTGGCAAGTCGCCCGCATTTCTGCATGGTTCTGGGTCGGTTTCTGGTTCACGGTTCGGGTCTTGGGCTTGGATCTCGGGCTTCCGTTGGGCTTCGTTTTGGCACTTTTGGGGCTCTTTTTAGCTTCTTTTCTCGAGGATTACTACCTGTTAAAGAACCTGCACATTCCACTAAATAAACCATAAAATTCCGCTTCTTTGCTTAAATACAAGCCATTCTCATTGGTTTTAGGACTGAAAATAACGCCAAAAAGTGGCGTTATCAGAAAGCAACTGGTGGCTCAAGAGAGAAAATCATCGTCTTCTCTCCATCGACTGTATACATCGATTTCAAAGTTATTGCCTTCAAAGCCATCGATTTTCTGCCTCATCGATATCCGCAGTAGAAATATGCCTCATCGATTTACTGCTTCATTGATTTTCTTCTTCATCGATCAACTTTCCTCCATCTCTGCTCATCGACAACAGCTTGCTTCCATCTCTGCTCATCGACAGCTTGCTTCCATCCCTGCTATTTCTCTGTATCAATTCGATTTTGTAGGCTGATATGTGTATAGATTTTGCTATTTCTCTGTATCAATTAGATATTTTAGGAAGATGAGTGATTATTGGAAACTGATTATTGACATCTTATGGTTTTCTTATCTATTAATTAGAGATGGTTGATAATTGACAATATTACCCCTGTGCATATGTGTTTCCTATAATGTTAAATCGATTTTTTTTAATTAGGAATTAAAAATCAGTTTAATCCTAGCTATTGATTTTCATGATTAATGATCCTGATTGAGTGGGGACACTTTATATATATATATATATATATATATATATATATATATATATATATATATATATATATATATATATAGGGTCAGGTTCAAGGAAAAATCTCTAATAAATGGAAATCCGGAAAACCACGAAAAAACGGATGAAAAAGTATATCAATATGGATGTCAAATTAACGAGAAAAATATTGTCGTTTATTTGGTGTAATTTATTTCGTTCGAAATTTGTTTATTTTTTGTCTTTTTTCGAATAAAAAATAAAGGGGTGAGGTTTTTTAGTTTAAATAATATTGTTGTAACCGTCTGTTTAACCACATCCATCAGATCATCTAATCTAACGGTCGATTAAGTGTTTTTTAGTTTTTCATTTATTTGAGGTTTTTTCTTGAACCTCCCTCTATATATATATATATATATATATATATATAATAAATACCAATATTACAAAATTGTGATGGAAAGTTTGAGAAAAGAAGGAATTTATCATGTTGTGTTTTAGCCCCAAGATGAGTAGGCCAGGTAAAGGCCTTTTTGGCCCCTATCTTTTTTCCCTTAATGTGGTTTCTTTTTTAAAAGAGATAAAAGGGAAATTAATTAAAATACCCCAAGTTTGACTTTGTTTTATCAAAATACCACAAATCTCGTTCACTTTACCGAAATGCCACGAATTCCAGCGGTGGGCCCCGCGATCGCAGGCCCCAGCCCACGTGTCATACGCTTTTGCCCAAATTGCCCGTGTAGGTCCCTCAAGAATACCCGCGGAACAGGTTTGGCCCCTGCCCGCGATCGCGGGCTAAGCCGCTACATGTCAGTATGGGGTTAACCCTAAAAAATTTTGATGGACACAAACCCTAATTTATTCTCATCGCCGCAACTATATAAGAGAGGGTGGGGGGACCAAACCGGCTACACAATAATTTTTTAATCAACTCCTCTCCCAAACTCTCTCAATTTTGTCGTGTGGAATACGCGCTCGGGATTTTTTGAAGATGGCTCATATTACTCAGTTGGTAAGTTTTTCTTAAGTTTTTTGTTCTTTTTTTATATGTTGTTATTTTAAGTTAAGATATATGATATGTATGTTGTTAGAGTGTTTATAACTTGTTATATGTTTGAATATGATATTTGTTCTATGTTTAAATTTTAAAATATATGATATGTATGTTTTTATGTTTGAATGTGATATTTGTATGTTATAATGTGTATGTTGTTATAGATGTTAGAGTATTTTTATAAAAAAATGTTAAGAGTGTGTTTTTATAAAAAAAATGTTAAGAGTGAGTTTTTATAAAAAAATGTTAAGATGGTGTTTTTAAAAAAAAATATTTCTTAAGAGTGTGTTTTTATAAATAAAATGTTAAGATGGTGTTTTTTAAAAAAATATTTCTTAAGAGTGTTTTTATAAATAAAATGTTAAGATGGTGTTTTTTTTAAAAATATTTCTTAAGAGTGTGTTTTTATAAATAAAATGTTAAGATGGTGTTTTTTAAAAAAATATTTCTTAAGAGTGTTTTTATAAAAAAAATGTTAAGAGTGTGTTTTTATAAAAATAATTCTTAAGAGTGTTTTTATAAAAAAAAAAAGATGTTAAAGTGTTTTTTATAAAAATAAATGTTAGGATTTTTTTTATAAAAATAATTCTTAATAGTGTTTTTTTACAAAAAAAAAATGTTATAGTGTTTGTTATAAAAATAAATGTTAAAGTGTTTTTTATAAAAAAATGTTACGAATGACAACTTAGGTCCCTAGGGTTTTAAGAATGACAACTTAGGTCCCTAAACTTTTAAGAATGACAATTTAGGTCCCTAAACTTTTAAGAATGACAACTTAGGTCCCTAAACTTTGGTGAATCATAACTAGGGTCCCTAAACTTTTAAGAATGACAATTAGGTCCCTAAACTTTTAAGAGAGACAAATAGGGTCCCTAAACTTTTAAGAATGACAATTAGGTCCCTAAACTTTGAAGAATGACAACTAGGGTCCCTAAACTTTTAAGAATGACAACTAGGTCCCTAAACTTTTAAGAATGACAATTAGGTCCCTAAACTTAGGTCTATATATAACACTATTATATGTTGAAATAAAATAAACCGCAACATATCTATATATAACACTATTATATGTTGAAATAAAATAAACCGCAACATGTCTATTTGGATTTTGTCAAACGGGTGTAAATAGCCCTAAGGTATGCCGGGATTTAAGCAATCCTTGTGATTCCCCTGCTACCTGGAAGTCCAATAAATTGAGTGGTTTCTTTTCTAAAACTAAAACAAACGAATAATTATCAACACAATAAACCAAACAAGCAAAAGCATCTATATATAACACTAACTATAACATCTGTGAATGACTATGTAGAGGGATTTCTTTAACATTGAATTGACGCTAAAGTGCAAAGTTGGCTACATGGAGGAGTTAAGAGAGCGCTTTAGGGGATTAGGTGATCGTGCAGATACCGTTGAGGCCATCTTTAGAGGGACACCTTTCGGGCCATGGATGGATGTGTCTTACTCTGGTGGCGACCCTACGCTAGTGCACATGTTTCTACAGTTGGAGGTCGAGGACTCCAACGCTGAGTCGGAGGAGATGCATTTTGATTTCTTCGGCCATCGATTGCATTTTAGGCTTCGTGAGTTATGTCTAATTACAGGACTACGTTTTGGAGAGGCTCCCCCCTTCCTCCCTTAGCAGACTGCTCCTTCGTTCCTAGGGTTTGGGGCATTTCAGCATCTCGTTTGAAGCTGAAGGCAGCCCGGGACATGATGAAAGAGGGCCTTAGTGCCCTAAGCGACGCCGATGCTGTCCGTGTATGCTTGGTGGTGATCGTGGATATGGGCTTCATGGGCCGTGAGTATAGCTAGACTGCTTCCGAGACGGTCATTAGGGCCGTCGATGAGTTTGATGTGTTTAACAGGTACCCGTGGGGTAGCCATATCTGGACACATTGCTACTCTATTCTGCACCGAGCCATAGCCAGACGCGCCGATCGACATGCCAAGATGAATCTTTGTGGTTTTACATACGCCTTCAAGGTTAGATATGTAGTATAACATAAATAATAGTACATACAAACTGTTTGGCTTTACTTTTTACGTACTTGCTCTTCTTGTGTAATTCCAGATATGGATCTTGGAGATGTTTCCCGCAGCCGTCCAATATTTCGTCAAGCGCGACGACAGATTACTTAGGGGAACCCGTTGGGACAAGAATCTTTCCCTAAATAGGGCGCTTTGGCTTCAGTTCTTCAGTCAATCTAGACATGTAAGTTCTTTTACTATGTTTACAATGTCGCATATGTTAGTCCCGCTTATTAAATTTTTTATATTTTATCATATATTTAGCTGCCGCTTGCGCCTTTCGCTCACCTTGTGCCTACTGCCGACGAGAGGGACACGCATTGGTACAGAAACAGCGTGGACTTTATTGACGCAGAGGCGGCAAGGGCTCGACGTCCCTCTCCTTCCACATCTGATGAAGATGAGGAAGACGACGCGAGGCCCCCTTCCGGTGGATATCAGCCGCCCCCTTCCTCCGCCTATCAGTCGCCCCCTTCCGGTGGATATCAGCCGCCCCCTTCCTCCTCCTATCAGCCGCCCCCTTCGGATGGATATCAGCCGCCCCCTTCCTCCTCCCATCGAGGTCCGACTTCCACCGAGCCACCTCGTGGCACTTTAGACCAGCTGTGGGACCACGTTTTTGGGGAAGTACACACGCGTCTTGATGATCTGGAGGCATTCAACAGACAGTTTCGCGCTGTAAATGTTAGTGTGTAACTTAATTTATCGGCAACGATCTTTTTGTTTGTATACTAATATTACGTTCTAAATTTGTTTTAGGTGTCGAGTACGACGCCGATCCCCGCGTCGTTCGGACAGGGGGAACATCAGACGTTTGGCACCACATCCTATCCGTCATTCCCTGAGAATGTAAGTCACACTGAGTAACCTAAGTTTGTAACTCTTTTAATGATCAATGTCACGCAGGCCGGGATGTCGGGGGCATACACCTCGCAGATGCCGCCGTACAGCACGACATCCTATTCTACTATCCCGGAGACTGTAAGTCACATTGAGTAACCATTATAGTAATATGTTAGTTATAGTTATATGTTAGTTCCTAAGTTTGTAACTCTTTTAATGATCAATGTCACGCAGGCCGGGATGTCGGGGGCATACACCTCGCAGATGCCGCCGTACAGCACGACATCCTATTCTACTATCCCGGAGACTGTAAGTCACATTGAGTAACCATTATAGTTATATGTTAGTTATAGTTATATGTTAGTTCCTAATTTTGTAACTCTTATAATGATCAATGTCACGCAGGCCGGGATGTCGAGTGCAGGGGGTTACACATCCTAAATGGTGTCGTTTGGCACCACATCTTATTCTACTATCCCGAAGAGTGTAAGTGACACTGAGTAACCATTATACTTATATGTTAGTTCCTAATTTTGTAACTCTTATAATGATCAATGTCACGCAGGCCGGGATATCGAGTGCAGGGGGTTATTCACACCCAAATACGACGTTCGCCACCACAGCATTCACGGACATCTTTGGCGGTTCGGCCGGAGAGTATTACAGGCCGGAAATGTCGGGGTCGTCGTACGTCACACCGCCACCTTCCATGCATACTGTAAGTTATTTTGGTAGTTTTGGTTTAATTGTGAACATTTCCTAAATTCTACTTAAAACATCTAATAACTTAATTTTCAGGCGAAGGGGTCTTCTATTCTCGAGGAGCACTTCTCGGAGCCGGAAGATGACCCGATGGATATTGTAGATCCACAGGGGACACCGCTCCCTGAAAAGCGGGAGCCGAAACGTTCAAAAAAAATTCGTTACCCGTGGACAAAAAAAAATTCTACGACACCACTGCCCCCTGAAAAGCAAGCGGGAAAGAAAGCGGGGGGAAACAAGGGAGGAAAGAAGGCGGGAAAGAGAAATGGAAAGGTGGCTTCACCGGAGCGTCTACCGGCATACGATATATTGAGGAAGTGCCGGACTGGTGACCACCCCCCGATGATATTCATCCCTTACTTGAGCCTGGAAATCACCCCCTGGTTTTTCAAAGTATTGCTGGCGGATGACCCTTTGGAGTCTGACTTACAGGATGTGGTTAGTATGAAGTTTAACTATAGTCATATAATCAAATATATTTATATTACATGTCAAACCATCTATTTTTTATATATAACACATGGATTGTTGGGTCTCGCTGCTGCAAAAATATCGTGGAACAGACACGAGGTGGACCATGATGCACAGTATTTTCTTTCACTACATGGTGCTTGAACATCAAGGTCCCGCCTCTGTGGCTAACTCATGCAATGGCGTGGAAGGGCTTTCTTGGGCTCTCCTCGATGTGGTATGTAAATCGTTTACTCTTATTTTATTTAAGTTGTTTTGTTGCTAACTAAGTTGTCTAATATTGTAATATTTCAGGTGTACATCCCTATATGCATTCATCCCAAACATTGGCTGCTTGGAGTGTTTGA
Organism: Saussurea involucrata; assembly: GCA_033807775.1. NCBI lineage: Eukaryota > Viridiplantae > Streptophyta > Magnoliopsida > Asterales > Asteraceae > Saussurea > Saussurea involucrata. Next base: position 62,423,589 of record CM066314.1, on the reverse strand, counting down.
GCTTGACGCTATGACCATGACCATATATGACAGTGACAGTGCCAGTCTCTTCAGAGACCAATTGGAAGACCAGATGAGAAGGTTTAAAGCTGTGCTATTTGACTTCTTTTGTCGGGTCAAGGACACGAGGCGTCGCGATAGGTCAGAGCTCTTTCGCCATAAGTTCGCCAAGAATACACCCCAGCAGTCCGGGATGAATGCGGATTGCGGTGTCTGGGTATGCCGTAATGCCAGCATGTTGATAAATAACGATGTGGTATTTGTACACCCTGACCACACCGAGGCCGAGGCCAATAAATTTTGCAATCATATGGCGGAGTCCATTTTTGAGCATTGTCAAATAATGCAACGTTAGGTTGTTTATGTAACATTAAATAATTGTTATTTTTAGTATTAACTTATTTTGTTAAAGTATTGTGATTGACTTAGTGTTTACTTCATTTGGTTTTTGCTAATTTCATCCAATTACTCAACTTTGAGTATCGATATCTCTTTCACACATACTCCATTTTGGACGCATTATATATCGTTTCGAAGCTCTCATATAGGAGAACATAAACCTACTAAAAGTTAGTTATATATAACACACACACACATATATATATATATATATATATTTATATATTTAAATGTGTCCAAAGTTTAGTAAAACCCATATTTTGACTAAAATTTTCCAACACCTAGTAAGTAGGTTTATGAAACTTGCGATAATCCTAATATAGAGATTATTGGATGAACAAGCATTTATTTCTTGATTCACATGTGCATTAATCCTTAGACTACTTAAAGACTAATTTTCATGCTACTGAGTGAACTCAATGAACCGGCGAAGGGGTTTTTGTTAAATGGAAGTCTTATTGTCGAAGCCGAGTTTTCTTTGGTTGGAATGCTTAAAAATTTCATCTGAAAATTGGTGTATTGGTTCTTGTTGTCTGGAAGTGATTCATATGATGCAAAAATTGGTATTATGTAATGTAGAACATTATCTATATTATAGAAACTTGCATTTGACAGTACCATATAAATCTGATCTAAATTCTCATTAATTAGCTATGTTTGACTACTTAAAGACTAATTTTCAGCCTAATGAAAGACCTTTATTCAAGAGTAGACGAATATTGCAAGTTACTTTTTCAGTCGAATCTTACAGGGTCTTTTGCAGACGAATATTGCAGTTACTTTTTCAATCGAATCTTACAGGCTCTTTTCAAATGAATCTTGTAGTGAACTATTCAAACGAATCATGCAGGCAACTTTTCAGACGAAATCTTTGACCATATCCACATCCCTGATGAAGAACATACATTTTCACGGCTATAAGTAGATGGCATGATGAAGTAGTAATTCACAACTTGCTATCTATCTTTTATACATTCTCTCATCACCGTTTACAAACATTCTCTCGTTTTTCTTAACACCATGGCTGGAGGTTCAAGATCAAGGGGGAACAGGTCGGCGAATGTGGCTGGAACTTCACGTTCGGGAGCCTACCAACCACTGAACGATGGAGCTCGCCGGAGTACCTGGAAGGTACCGGAAACAGACGAGGAGTGGAGAAACTGTGGGCGAACTGCGGCCGATTTTCCATTCACGACTGACGAGGAAGCAGACTGGGAGATGGCATGCGACAATTACCACTTCGATAATGGCATGAGAACCCCACCAATGTATCATTGTACCCAACCGACGGGTATTCCACAAAGTCAACGAATTACTCCCGCAGTGCAAAAAACCATTGATGAGGCGAACGCCGATATCGAAAAGGTAAAGGGTATGTGGAACCATAACAGGGGGATTCAGCAGGGGAAAATGGAGTATCTAGCGGAGAAGAAACGAGAACTGGCCATGACTAGGGCTCACGTTCGGCAGCTGCAACGAGAGATTAAGGAAGCTGAAGAGGAACTAGAAGAACTCGAATCGGACTACATGGGAATGGAGGACGTGATCAAGAAAAAGGTTAACTTGATCACTGGACTCCAGGACGCCTTCCAGTAATAGATTTCTTTGTTTACCTGTACTGTATCCGTTTCGGTTGGGAAGATGATTTGCAATAATTTCTAGATGAACTTGTTAATTAATTTCCTTGTTAAATAACTTAAAATGGGGAAAACATTTTCTTAAGTTAATTTCTATATTAAAAACATTAAAATAGAAAGGACACAATACATTAAAAACCACATAAAATGATAACCTAAAAACTATAGGGACCATTAATGTATTTTTAAATTTGCCACAAACTTCAGGGGCCAAAACTGTAATTTCGGCATATCGCGGGACCACCGCGGGGTACCCTCGCGGGACAGGGGCCAAAAGTGTAAACGCGGGCATTCTTGAGTGGCCAAACCTGTACCGCGGGCATTCTTGAGGGACCTCCGCGGGACTTTTTGGCCAAAATCGTATGACACGTGGGCTAGGGCCCGCGATCGCGGGGCCCACCACGGAAAATTGTGGCATTTTGGTTAAGTGGACGAGATTTGTGGTATTTTGGTAAAGAAAAGTCAAACTTGGGGTATTTTAATTAATTTCTCGAGATAAAACTCATTTTCCACTTATATTACCATTTTCGGATAATAGGTTTATCGATAATTGGCTAAATAATTTTGTGTTTTGTGAACAATTCGGAGGCGTATGTCGTTTGAAAATATCAAATTTTACGTAAGTGGTATGAAAGAAACATTTTACGTCTATTATGTAAACTAGTTGAAATGAATCAACACTTTAACCGTTACTATTAAAGTCGTTATACATAAATGAATGGTATTTTATCTATAACGTTGCGAAATATACGAAAAATAGTCAAACATTTTCTTCTTATTCTCCAATAATTATCGGTTTTTTCACATGAATTTTTTTATCTTTAATCGGTTAATGATATTTATAGCAAGTAATATTATAAAAATTACCGATTATTTCTTAAGAAAATAAAATAAACCCCAAATTAAATAGAATTATGCATTGTGAACTCGTATACTCCCTCCGTCCCAAAATAAGTATCTATATTATTATTTTTATTTGTCCCAAAATAAATGTCCACTTTCAAAAGTACATTTTCACTTTTCCATTCTACCCTTAATTATGTGATGGATAAATTTTCTCTCTCTATAACTAAGGGTACAATTGTACTTTGGTTAATTAAAATATGTAATAATTGCACACTCCTAAAACTGTGTGCATTTTTTATTGTAAACATTTATTTTGGGACGGAAGGAGTAATAAATAGACAAAAAAGAAATTAAAGCAATAAAAATTGAAATTATATTTAGTTTTGTTTTTCTTTTCTGATTTTGATTGGATTCAACAAACCAAATTTATAATACTAAACACAAATCAATATATCCTTCTATACAATCTCTCTTGAAACTCCTACTATCCTTTTCCATCAAACCTACCAAATTACATCCACAACACCACAACAATCAACACATAAATTTACCCAAAAAAACAAGCATTAATATTTGATGAAAGCAGAACCAGATGATGATAGCAATATACCTCTTCAATTTCTTGGATTTCAATTCGTCTTGAAAAATTCAATCAATCAACATCAAAATCTGCAAAAGTAAAAGAAACCCATTAATTTCCATGTAATGTTGGTGCAATTTGATTCAGATTTTGTTTTGCTAATTATAGAAAGAAAATAATTATGATGCAATGAATTTAACCTCTATCTCATGTAGAATCGTTTTGGTCTTCTTCACCACTGTCAGTAGTTTGTGAATGATGTTGTTGTTGTTGTTGATGGTGATGGTGATCGAGAGTATGATTTTGGTCGGAGTTCATGTTTAAACCACCTCGAGAATAAGCATTCAAAGCAGCTAACATACCTAAATTACTTTCGCTCATTCCCAATCCCAAATGCTGCGATGGTTGTTGTTGTTGTTGTTGTTGTTGTTGCATCAGCATTGATCCAAGTTGGAGTGGATTTCCTCTTGCACCCTGTTGGAATTCCAGATTGGTCGCCGGAATATTAATCCTTGGGATGAAATGGCCGCCGGCGGCCGGAAACGGCCACTGGTGGTGGTGTTGTTGGGACTCCGATGCGGCGGCGAGATGGGAGTGTTGGCTACTGACGGTGGCGGAGACTGGTAGCATCCATAAGGTGTTGCCGGTGGCGGTGGTGGGTGCCGGAGCAACTGCCCACATGGCGGTTGCCGGCATCATATTAGCATGATGCCGGAGAATATTAATATTAGAAGGTCCGGCGGCGTCTTGTTGTTTTGGCATTTCAATGGATCCTTTGAATTGTTTGTTGGATGGTGATGTTGATGTTGATCCAAGTGTTACTTCTCCTTGATTTTGATTATTATTATTACTTTCGTCTTTGAACAAATCTTCTCTGTACCTTTTTCTCATGTAATTCTCGGTTGAATCGTTGCCGCCGGTGGAAATTGCGTCAGCAATTTGGTCGGCGGTTAAGATATGAGGGTTTTGATGGTGGTGATGAAACCCTAACATTTGTGAGAATCCTTCTTCAAACGGGTGGTGTGCGAGTGCCAACGCGCCGTGAAATTGGTGAGGTGCTGACTTTGACGGCGGAGCTGAGAGAGTGGATCCGCTGCTACGCAGGGAGACGTTTAAGGTAGAGAAGTTCGCCGGAATAGTTCCGGTGCCGGTGGCGGCAATGATGGCCGGCTCCGCTTGTTGTAGTAGCCACTCAATTGTTTCTCCATCGGACTTGTGACCTAATTCCCTTGTTAACTGAAAAACCCTAGCGGCGCATGTCGCCGGCATTCGAATTCTCCGGCCACGGCCGTCGACTTTTGTATGCCGGTCTTTTGTTGACCTTTTGGGAGCAACTATAGCCACAGGTTGAGGGGTTTCTTTAGCAAGATCCGTTAGGGATTCGGATCTAGTGGCGATTGCAAGTGAGGCGTCGATATGCGGCGGCGACAGCTGTGTGGCGGAGGAGGTGGTTGGTGGGTGTTGATTGGAAGGAGAAGAGAGAGAAGAAGAGCCACCACTAGTAGTAGTAGGAGTGGGTTGGATGGAAATGGAGCCCATGAATGGGGCTCCAGATCGGGTATCAAATGGGACCACCATGGGTTGGTGGTGGAGGAGGTGGTGGTGGTGGTTGTGGTGGTGGTGAGGTTGAGAAGAAGTGGTGGTGGTGGTGGTGGTGGTGGTGGTTTGTTTATTATTGCTCTGCTGCAAATCTGTTCGTTCCATGTGCTCCTTTTGTTGTACTTTTATTTTTTCTTTCTAAAAAAAGATTATCTTTTTCTTGAGTGGTGGGTTCAAGAAACCTGAAACATCTCTCCCACCACCACCAACCACCAGTCTCCGCCGCCTGGACTGGCGTGTCTCTCTGGTTAGAGAGAGAAAGAAAGAATATAAAAAAGGAGGGGTCTAGAGAGAGAGAGAGAAAAACAGCTAGAGGAGTTGGAGTTTGTGGGGTTGTTTGGTTTTTGATTGACTCTTGTCTTTGTGTTTCCCTATGGTTAATCTAGAAGAGAGAGAGAGAGAGAGAGAGAGAGAGAGAGAGAGAGAGAGAGAGAGAGAGAGAGAGAGAGAGAGAGAGAGAGAGAGAGAGAGAGAGAGAGAGAGAGAGAGAGAGAGAGAGAGAGAGAGAGAGCTTGGTGGGTGGGGGCTAGTTGGAGAATGTTAAAATTCAGAGTAAGTTCTATTTTTGGTCCCTGTCTTTTAAGTATTATAACATCTTAAATCCTTAAAACTAAATAATTATGGATTTGAACCTAGTGGTATGTATTTTATAACATCTTGGTTCTTTGTCTCTAACTTCGTTAGAATTCATTAGTTAAGTCATTTTACTGAGAGGGATTTTTAAGTCATTTTACTCCTTTTCCGTATTTTCTATTAAAAATAAACAAAACACATTTTTGAGCACTTCCCTTTTGGTTGACGTCTTACAAAAGCTATTTTGACAACTTTTTCAGCAGCATCTCGCCCTCTGAAACCAAGCCTTCAGCCATTCTTGTTCCTTCTTGTGTCCATGTCCAGGTTCCTTAACCCACTCGAACTAATTCCACAAGCGAACATAAAGCATCAACCCAAGAACATGAATTATGAACATAATTAGCACAACGATAAATTTGTGCAAATCTATTCATAAATATGATACAAAATCTATATAATTTAGAAAAACTAAAGCTAAAATAAACAATCAAAAACACCAATTCTAACCAAATAATCAAAAACCATTAATCAATTTCAAACAAAAACCCTAATTATAATCATATGAAGATCTCATCCATGAATCTTTCTCTGGTTAAACCTTTATTTGATGGATTTACAACACCAACATCCACAAACCCCAAAACTATAAACACTAAGATGGAAAGAAGGGAGATGTATTTGTGTCACTTTGCTTGAACCTAAAACCATGAACGGTAGGAGGAAAGATCTAGGTGATGCTTATGTTGCTTCATTGGTGGTCTAGGGATGAACGAGGGAGAAGAGATCTCATTGATGCTTCAATTTTAAGATAAAGGGAACCTAAGAGGAAGATGGGGATGACCGGAACGGGAAGAGAGACGAGGCCGAAGATGACGACAGAACTTAATGGTGGTGGAGATCATGATAAAGGTCAACGTAGAAGGGTAAAGAGAACTTTATGTGTTGTGAGTAGAGGTGTAGCCAAAAATTTAAGATAAAGGTTTCAGACGTTCAATGTTATACTTTATTGAAAAATAATACTGATAATGTTGTATCTGAACAAAAGAATTAACAAAAAAAACTTACATCTTAGACCGATGCATGAACCTTCCGATGGTTATAAGTACCATAAATCTTTTGTCTCATTGACTAATTTGATTGGAATAAAAACAATTAGTCATAACTTAAATATATACGCCAAATAAACATACGTTAAAACACAAAAAATTAACAATTACAAGACATTGTACATTGTGTGTTTTAAGTTGGACGCGTCTTTGTTTTATCGAATAAAAGTCATCTATTATCTTATCTGTGGAAAAGAAAGCGGCAAATTCCTTTCAATGTAAAGAAGCAAACAACTTCTAAGAAACTCATCATCCATGTGCTACGAAGACTTGTCTTCACACTCTTCATTATTGAGAAAACTCTTTCAATTGTTGTCGTTGAAACAGACAAAGTTAAAATAAGGCGAACCAATTTTTCAACTAAAGGACTAATTTTTTTTTGCCTTGCTTATTTCTTGGAGACCTCTACACAACTCTCAAAGTGTACAAGCATTTTTTTAGTTGTGGATAATTAATTAGGCACATCTAATTAATAATGCTGCAACTTAAACTTTAGTTGAATCACTTCGTGTTCTATAAAGTCCAAAGGGTAGTAAGTTTTCACTAACTTGCATGCATCATCAATATTGATGGATTTTATTGACCCAAAACAACACTAAAACGAAGAAGTTTTGTTACAGACTCATTAAATCTGGAGTTTAACTCTTGCAATAAGCGATCAATAGTAGCAATGAATACATCAACACGATAATGATACTCAATAGACATGTTGTCTTTCTTACGGTGTGACCAAATTATATCTTTGTAAATTCCATTCATATCAAGGACCATAATGCTATCTGTAATACCCCAGGTAAGTTCGTTAGTTAAAATCCCTTTTTCCGTTAAGTTTAGTCAACTTTAAAGTTAGATGTTTAGGGTATGTTTGGGTAAATTATAAGTTTAGGGGTGTTTGGGTCATTATTGAGAAGTTCAAGGTTTAAAATGAAAATAGGTTGATATTACCCCTTTAGGAGTTCAGATATGTCACAACTCAGGAATTCAGATATTTCAGCTTAGTGTGTGTGTGTGTGTTTGGAGGCAAGGAGGATAAAAGAAGACAAGTAGGGTAAAGCTCCAATTGATGTGCTTGGAAGTGAATCTGAGGTATGTCTCTTTGTATTCTATGTTTGTAATTGCTTTTAGATAGTTCCTATCAAAGTAGAATAGTCAAAATCACATATGTTAATGATTCAGTCGATTTCTGGGTGAAAATGGGATAAACAGTCAGAGGTGTCCGGATGATATGAAGGTATCCGGGTAGTTTCTTGGGTGGTGTCCGGGTAGTTTATTGATAGTGTCCGGATGATTTGTTTGATGATTTCCGGATGAATTAGATACCGGATGACGTCCGGATTACTTTGGTGTCCGGATTCCTTGTGCTGTCCGGAAAAGTCGAGTTGTCCGGATTGGTCTGTGTTGTCCGGATAATTCATGTTATCCGGGTTAGTGATGCTGTCCGGAAAAGTTGGGTTGTCCGGGTGGCTTTGGGCTGTCCGGAAACTATAGCTGTTTGGTTGTTTTGATGGCAAGAGTTAGGTAGATTTATCTAGAGTTCACGTGTTCAAATGGTAAGGGGATATTTGTATTTAATCTGTTTCAGATTCTGTGGATTTGGATTGAAAGACTGAATCTTTTGGAGAAAAGCTTGGAAGTGTTTATGGATAAGCGATTGAGGTGAGTTTTACTTTAAAACGTTTTCAACTGGAATATATATATATATATATATATATATATATATATATATGTTTATATATATATATGAGATGGATATGTGTAGAATGGATATACGATCAAGGTGTGAATATTTTGTGTTTATAATATAGTAAGATATTATATTTATTGGTGCATTACACTACCCAAGTGCACAGTAGCCGGGTTCCGGTGAGCGGACCGGTGAGTAGTCGGGTTCCGGTGTGAGGACCGACGGGTAGCCGGGTTCCGGTGAGCGGACCGGTTGTTGATTTATTAGTTGGCTTGCTACCAACTAATATGGCTATTTGTGGAGGAATAAGGTGAATGAGATGTACACGATGCACGAGTCTGGATTGGTATTTAAATACGTGTGGTATGTTTATATTTTACGAAAGGATTACCAAAGGTTTATCTAAACTATTTTGATACAAAGGATTTATATAAAAGGTTTTATAATGATTTTGGAAAGGACTGGGATTAACTCACTAGACCCGTTTGGTCTAACCCTCATTTTGTTTTCAAAAATATGTTTTCCAGGTCAAGGAATTGATAGCGGCCAAGGGAAGAATAAGGTGTAGGCTGCCTCCGTTGATCGATGATGTTTAAGAAGCTTTTATATATTTTGTAGTGTCAAGACTAATGAGACCGTACTTGGTTTATTATGTAACTTTTGTTGTAAATCAATGATATGTATGCATGTTATGTATTATGATGTATGTTATGGGATTTGGGTCGTTACACTATCACACTTACAAAAAGAAACAACTTGCTACAGAAGTGATTCCCAACTTTCGTCTCTTAGTTTCTAAATCAATGTCTTTGTAGTAGAAACCATTGTCAAAACATTAACAATGTTTTGAGATTTTTGTAGTAACGTTTTTCATTTATCCCCATAATTTTCTTCGTCACATGTATAGCAATGACAAAATCAAATGACGAAGCATGTGCAAGGGCATTGTGGCATCACCTCTTTTGAGAAGATGTGGACCCTTCAATAACAATGTCATCCAAAACTACATAAGTCGGACCAAACAATCTCATCAAACTACATATAATCTGAAATGGAACTCCATCTAGTATCTCATGGCCTTTGCAAAGTTCGAATTTGATTTGTTCATTTTCCACCCTCGATGACTTGTGAGTATGCATGAGTGGCAAAGGTGGCGATCTAAATCACTGAAAGTTAGAGTTAGAGATTTAGAATGATGGATTTAAAGAAGATGTATGCATTATATGTGTGTATATACATATATATACAAGACTTGGGATCATGTGAGACCAACCTGTTTTCGTGAGACCACATAAAAAACAACATTCACAACAAAACATTGTGAAGATAAACCTTCACAATGTTTTTGTTGTGAATGTTTGATATTTTTTGTACATTTACAATGTTTTGCTGTAAAGTTTCATTATTATTTATGGTCTCACGAGTCTCATAAAACCAAGTTGGTATGACATGAACCCAACCCTATTTATGAGAATATATATATATATATACACACACACATAGAGTTTGGATCATGTGAGACCAAGCTATTTTCGTGAGACTCGTGAGACCATATTTTTACACTTGAAACTTAACAACAAAACACCGTGGAGGTTCAGATCTTTTTACCTTCACACTGTTTTGCTGTGAAGTTTCAAAGGTAAAAATGTGGTCTCACGAAAACAACTTGGTCTCACCGTAAATTAACTGATTCACATATAGTTCATATGTGAATCAGTTAATTAGTTCATATGAGAATCAGTTAGTTAATTCATATGTGAATCTATTAATTAGGTCAACTGATTCACATATGAACCGACAGTTAATTAGTTCATATGTGAATCGGTTAATTAGTTCATATATGAATCACAAAGATTCATATATGAATCAGTTAAAACGAGTTCATATGTGAATTACACAGGTTCACATATAAATATATAATTCATCTGTGAATCACACAAGTTCATATATGAACTCGCCCCGCGTATTTGTAAAAGTTACGAAATTGTCCTTCTATTTTTGGAATAGTCGCAACTTTAGACTAGTCATAGCCGATCTTGACCGGGTGAATGGCAAGGATTACTTCTCTATTTCTCACACAACATTTTTCATTTGAACCTATGGCTATATATATATATATATATATATATATATATATATATATATATATATATATATATATATATATATATATATATATATATATATATATATATAGGGTCCCCTTCTTTTGTTAACCAGTCATTTAGTGTTAACCTTGTTAACTTATTTTAGACCAATAGGAATCAAGATACATTTTGGTTTTAATATTGATAGGACGGTTGCTTCAAGGGTATTATATTAAGATTAACATTTTAATTATTTGAAGTAATTATTCTTTCCACTTTTCCCTCCTATCCAATTATGGTAGTTATTAATATATTATTTTTTAATATTCATCCTAATCTTCATTATATTATCTCTTTATTTTATCATTTAGGCAATTTTTTCAAGGAATTCTTCCACGCTAATTGAACTGCTATACCCAAATTTTTTTTGGAAGGGTATCCGAGGACATTGCCCCGACTAATCCCGGCAAGGTGAGGCAATTGCCCCAGCTGCTAAAGCGTGCAACCCTGAGTTTATCCCCAGTGGCCACAAGTTGGAAGCGCCTGGATTCGAACTTGGGGTAGATGGGTTACTAGTCACATCCCCCACATGATATGAAACTGCATATATGCATATCATAGAAATGCATATATGCACACCAGCCAATTGCATATAAGCACATCAGAGAATTGTATATATGCACATATTACAATTGCATATATTTACACTTTACATTTGTAGCATATATGCACATATGAAAACTGCATATATGCACTCTTTACACCTACAACATGCACATCAGAGAATTGCATATATGCACATTAGAGAATTGCATATATGCACATATTACAACTGCATATATGTACACTTTACACCTGCAGCATATATGCACATATTAAAATTGCATATATGCACATTTTACACCCCCAACATATATGCATCCCTTCAAAATTGCATACATGCACATACCAAAATTGCATATATGCACAAATTACAACCGAAAATTGCACCCCCCTATTGATTTTTGCTCCGAAAACCACTGATTTGTTGTGAGAGTTCGTATCGAAACTGCTTGTTTACTAATCGATTTGAAATCGACCTTCTTGGAATCGACGGGAATCAATTTCCTTTTGAACGATTTGGAATCGTTTTGGCCTTCTTGGAATCGACGAGAATGGTTTTGCTGTTAAATGATTTTGGACGATTTTGGAACGATTTTGGAATCGATTTCGAATCGATTTGCTTTTTGAACGATTTTGGTATGGATTTGGAATCGATTTTGGTTTTAATCGATATTGGAGAGAGAGTAGGGTTTTTGATTTTGTTTCTAAATGAGGTTGAGATAACAAGGTCCGTGAAAGTAGCAATTGGTTAACCCATTCCTTATCTTAGTTACATAGGGTTGTTAAATGACAAGAATACCCCTGTGCATATACGCTTCAACCGTGTTTTTTATTTAATTGTGAATTAAAAAACCATTTTAATCTTAGCCATTGATTTTGGTGATTGATGGTCCTGATTAGTTAACACAGTTAACACTAAATGACTGGTTAACAAAAGAAGGGCCCCCTATATATATATAGGCTATATATGTGTGTGTGTGTGTGTGTGTGTATAGATACGGGTCTCACAAAAACAACTTAATTGGTCTCACGTGAATCCAACCCTATATATAAGCTATGGGAAAGCAGTACATGTCTAAGATGCCCCATCAGTTAATCCACTTAACGAAATTTGTTTAAGAAAGTTAGGTCAAGGAACCTAAGGAGTTATAAAGTACATACCACAGGGTTTAAATCTGTACATATTTTGATTTAGGGACCATGGATGTTAGAATGTGTAAAGTACAGGAATCAATTACTCTAAACTAGTGTTAGGCCCGCGCGTTGCGCGGTAATGATAATCTATTGTAAAGATAATCAATTGAGTTAAAATGAAACGTAAGTCATCAATATATATATATATGTGTGTGTGTGTGTGTGTGTGTGCATTAGATCATGTGAGAAGTGTCATTTTTGGTGAGAAGTGTGAGAAGTACTTTTAAACCGTTGATCATTTTTAATCAAATACTCTCCCATGAATTGTGGCTTAAAAGAGAATTTATCCGGTGCGTCTTATCTTGCTGCATCTCTTCCTAATGTTCGTCTATTTCTCATCCAACGGTTGATAACCACTTCTCACGTTTCTCACCAAATTTGGCACTTAGTATTCACCATTTACACTATAATATTTACCATTTGGTAGGCTTTGATTCCAACCAAGGTTATAGATTTCAAACTTTCTATCTTCTTTTTAATGCTTATCATCTTCTTCCAAACTATCATATTCTCACCAATGTAGGATAATAAAACTCAACCTTACTTTAAGATTTAAGAAACAAAAAAATCTCATAGTTCCAAGTCATCATCCTTGGTTCACTTTAAATTTTGCACTATTTTTCTTTACATTTGTTTGGTTATGATTCCAATCATGGTTATGATTCCAATCATGGTTATGATTACAATCATTGTTATGAATTCAAAATCTTCCGGAATCCGGAATCCGATACCCAAATCCGGAATCCGATACCTAAATCCGGAATTCGATACCCAAATCCGAAAGTACCGGAAAAGCCATCTTTCGGACTTCGTGCGATTTCCAGTCTGATTACTTACACTTCCTACTATGTTCTTTAAATCACATGTACCAATCCTTTTAACATGTACATAGGTTCAATAAAACAAATTCCAATTTAGCAAATCACTTTTGATATGTAAAAACATATTTTTTAATAAGAATGAACTCACCTGATTGAGAGTTCGTACTCAGAGTCTGCCAAGCTCAATCGATTCATAAATCCAATCTTTCACACCATCGAACAGTACCTAATCAAATCCAGACTTCTCTCTCGATTTTCTCTGGAAACCGACTTAAAAAATCAGCAATTGAGATAAAAATCTCAATTCAACCGCCTCTCCCTTTAAATATCCAAAACTATCAACAAATAACAAAACCAACCCCCAAAGTTTCAATATTGACAAATAGCTTAAACTTTGGTCAATTACACTTTGAATCCTTCCATATCAAATTATAAGATAACTTTGATCATGGAAATTCGGGGTGTTGCATAATTGATTGGGATAATGTAAAATGAGTGAACTTTATTAGTTATCACAAAAATATTATTTTAATTATTTGTTATATATATATATATATATATATATATACATTTTTTTGCAAAAATAAGGTAGACTAAATTAAACCAACCACATGAGTATTGAGTAGACACAAAAACAATCACCCCTTATTTCTTATACACACTTCATGCTTCAAAACTTGCATCTTGTAACCAATTAGGATGATGCAAAAGTAGGGTAAGCCAAATTGAGCCAACCACGTTAATTGACACAAAAAACATTCACCTTTCATTTCTTATAGCCACTTGCTACTTCAAAACTTTCATTTCTTCACCAATGTGGGATGATGAAACTCAACCACATTTCTAGATTTGAGGATTACTCAAATCCCATGGTTCCAAATCACTCTTTGTGGTTGTTCTTTTAAGGTTATGATTCCAATCATGGTTATAGATTTCAAAATCTTATGTCATTCTTTTATATTGGCTTTGACTCCAACAATGGTAATAGATTTCAAAACCTTACATCTCTATTTTTATACCATAATTTTCTTTCAAACTATCATATTACCAACAAAGGAAAATGATAAACCTTAACCTTATTAAAAGATTTGAGAAATACTCAAACCTCATGGTCCCAATTCACCAACATTGGTTTATATTTTAATTTTGCACTATATTTTTACCATTTGGTATATTATGATTCTAACCATGGTTATCGGTTTCAAAACCTTTCATCATCCTTTTATATATCCTCACTACTTTCTTCCAAATAATAATCTTCCTACCAATGTGGCTCAACCATATTTCAAGATTTGAGGAATACTCAAACTTCATGGTGCCAAGTCACTCTTTGTGGTTGTTCCTTAAATATATATATATTGATATATATATATATATATATATACATATTAATTTATTGGGGTAGTGTAAAATGAAACTTTATTAGTTATCACAAAAATATTATTTTAATTATTTGTTATATACATAAAGTTTGTTTTGCAAAAATAAGGTAGACTAAATTGAGCCAACCACATGAGTTGACACAAAAACATTCACCCCTTCTTTCTTATACACACTTCATACTTTAGAACTTGCATCTTCTCATCAATGTGGGATGATGCAAATGTAGGGTAAGCTAAATAAGCCAACCACATGAGTTGACACAAAAGTATCCACTCCTCCTTTCTTATAGCCACTTCCAAGTTCAAAACTTCCATCTTTCCACCAATGTGGGATGATGAAACTCAACCACAATTCAAAAATGAGGAATTCTCAATTCTTAGGATGCCACATCATCTTTTGTGGTTTTCTCTTTTATATTGATATATTGATTTTACCATTTGGTATATTATGATTCTAACCATGGTTATCGATTTCAAAACCTTTCATCATCCTTTTATATATCCTCACTACTTTCTTCCAAATAATAATCTTCCTACCAATGTGGGATGATGAAACTCAACCATATTTCAAGATTTGAGGAATACTCAAACTTATGGTGTCAAGTCACTCTTTGTGGTTGTTCCTTAAATATATATATTGAGATATATATATATATATATATATATATATATATTAATTTATTGGGTTGTGTAAAATGAAACTTTATTAGTTATCACAAAAATATTATTTTAATTATTTGTTATATACATAAAGTTTGTTTTGCAAAAATAAGGTTGACTAAATTGAGCCAACCACATGAGTTGACACAAAAACATTCACCCCTTCTTTTTTATACACACTTCATACTTTAGAACTTGCATCTTCTCATCAATGTGGGATGATGCAAATGTAGGGTAAGCTAAATGAGCCAACCACATGAGTTGACACAAAAGTATCCACTCCTCCTTTCTTATAGCCACTTCCAAGTTCAAAACTTTCATCTTTCCACCAATGTGGGATGATGAAACTCAACCACAATTCAAGAAATGAGGAATTCTCAATTCTTAGGATGCCACGTCAACTTTTGTGGTTTTCTCTTTTAATATATATATTGATTTTGTTTACCCTTTTCTCCCTATATTTGGTGTTCCAAAATTACAATATTACCCTCCATGACTTATTTAAAATATAATTTCTGATTTGATATATTAAATAAATTGAATTTAAAATAAACACTAATATAAAAATAAGCAATAATAAAATATTCGCAGCAATTTATATATCACAAATCAGATATCTGATAGTGATATTTAATTTTGGATGAAAAAATTGTATGAATTTATATTAACAGGGTTAATAATGTCTTTTACGTAATAATGCAAGTCCCATGGGTTTCTAAAAGTAGAAACAGTGCTCACTTCAAGGCCTACCAGTAAAAGTAAATAATGGTTAAGACAGCCTAACATCTACCACATACAAATTTGTACTTTGTTAAATTATTACTTTAATCATTATATATAAATAAAATAATATAATTAAATAAAAATACAATGTTATTTCACGTTATAAAATAAAAATATATATATATATATATATATATTCTAAACAATATTTTGTGATTGTTAACAAAGGGTCTTTAGTCTAGCGGTACGAGAGTCTTTGGTCTCATAGGAGGTCAAGGGTTCAAACCTCATTAAAGGTAAAGAGTGTGTGTGAATTTAATTATTGCATTTGCCGTATATAAATATAATATACTTTAAAAAAATATTTTGTGATTGTTCTCATTCATAAATTACATTGATGAATTTCATTCGTCTCTCTCCTAAGATGTGTAAGTGATTGAGATAGGGAGTAAAAAATAAGTGGTATGAATAACAAACCTTTTATATTTTGTCATTTTATGTATAATTTTGTTAAAATCGATCCACATTAAAGTCATTAGATGACTATTGAGCATATATCGTTCTCAAACATCATTCAATGACTGTCAAAGATCATGTACACTTGTACGTTAGATGATACTTACACGTCGCACAATCTTGAAAGTTACATTTTTACAATTGCACAAATTAAAACGACAACCACATTTTAAGGGAAATTTGTTGGATGCCTAGATATGTTAGGATACAAAAAAGACGACAAAAGTCAAAAGAGGAATGAAATCACATGGGCTCACGTTCATTTATCAAAACATTCGGGTTTCGGTTACTTTTTATCTTCTATATCACAACGTATATTTAAAACAAACTATAATTTTGCAACAATAAATTGCACGATGAATTATTTTATTCAACAAAAGTGTCATGTATATAATTGTGACGCGACTATAAGTAAAAACTACTGTTCAATTATTCGTCAACACATTGATTATTGTTTGTTCATTAATTTATCTTTTGCAACACAGTGATAGTACCTATATAAATGTAGTTATGAACCTTTAGGTTGTTTTCGATCCTTGATTCATTTTTCACATACTTTCAATGGTGATATTAAATGCATAACACACTTATTAATAAGATAAACTCACGAATTTTCAAATTAAATTATATTTTACATTAGTCGGTCCAAGACTAACACCTTTGGTTCAATTAAAATAGGGGAGGGGGGGGGGGGGGGGGGGGGGGATTTATGGTCCCAAATGAAGGTGAAGTCGGGATGATGTTACACATCGCATAAAGGCAAGTTAGTTAAATTGGAGGGTTGGCAAGGGGGTGTTGTGTGTCAAGACTACTATGGTTGAAGGGAAAATTCTTGCAGAATGACCATGCTAGACAAGATACCAAATGACTTCTCGAGAAAAATTGAGAGTAGCGCCTATAATTGATAAGATGAGAGTGGGGAGATTACAGTGGTTTTGCACGTTTGTATGAGACAGATGTCGGCACCGATAAGGATGGTGGAATGTGTTAGGGTCGAGGGTGTAAGGAGGAGGGACAGGGCGAGGAAAATGTGAAAGGAACAACTAAGAGGTTATTTGTTTTTTGCTTAATGGGCGTCATGGTCTATATGACTTATTCGTTGACCATACATCAATGTTTGTTTGTAGCTTAATGAGTAAGTTATAAGCTATATTTACTATATAAATCAACAGTAATCGCTTAGAGCATCTCTAACAGTTATGCTATATTTCTATAAAATAGAGTATTAAAATTAAAATCTCTAAAAAAATTATATTCAATTCCAACAACTACTCTAATTTAGCAATTCTAACACTATCTTTATTATTAAAATACTTAATACATCTAATAAAATATTATTTCTCTCTTTTAAACAATTATTTTCAATATCTCTTATTGGTGGGAAGTATTAGAATAATAATTTCTCTCTTTATTTAGAGATTTTTACAATTTCTCTCATTTTTTCTTCTATTTTAGCATACAAGATGACATAGTTATTGGAGTAAAAAACTGCTAAAGTCCCTCTTTTTCTTTATTTTAACATAGTTGTTGGAGATTCCCTTAGCTGTCTGAATTCAACCATTTACCCTTTGTTTTATATTTTCCACCGTTGCTTGGCTGAATTTATTTTGGATTTAGCCCAATAGTGGACCCAATATTTTGAACGAAGGCATAGATAAAGGTCTGCAAAGTCCCTTAATATGTGTTTTAGCCGAATTTTACCTTTTCGAGCGATTTTTAAAGGTTTATGGTTGATTTCGAATAACTTTTAAGATTTTTAGTTGATTTCGAGAGAATTTTCAAGATTTTGGTTTAATTCAAATACTTTTTTCTGTTTTTTTAGTTGATCTCCTTGTATATTCAAATATCCTAAAGCATCCCTCGAAAATTAACAGGAACAAATTTCATATTACAAAAAATCATACTTATAGAAATAAGTTGAACGCACAAATCCGTTAACACATATATAGTTCCGTCCCTAATTTAAAGTCCTAGTGGTCGATTGATTTACTCCCTCCTCCCATCCCCCTCTATTATCAAACCCTCTAATATGCATTTAATCTCCTTACGTATTCCTTTTTAGGGTGCATTTGATATACTACAGAACAAAACAGAGATCAGTGTTCCATGTTTGCCAGAAATTTTATGTAAAACAGACAAAAACAAAGTGGAATAAATTGAAACAAGCCTGTTCCACCCCCACCCCATGGAACAAGGTGGAACAGACTTATGTTTTACCAATATAAGTTGAAATAAAATTGATTTCTTTTCTAAAACATCAAATAAGTCTTCTATTTTATATTTTATTCATTCTTTCAATTTTATTTTATATTTTTTAAACATTCCCTTTACTTTTCTCAAAATATTATTTGTATATGGTTTCTATGTTTTGATTAATTTATGTAAATTATTAGATACTAATAGTAAAAAATATATATAAAATGTTAGAAAATAAAATTGGAAACTACATATTTTTTTATTTTGGTGTCATTTTAATCGTTTTGAAGAAAGCCTTCTAATAAATTTTTTTGTTATAAAAAATATTTATTTCATTGTAATTTAATAAATTACATAATAAATCATAATATGTAAAATATATAAACAATTTATAGGGTAAATTGGTGAATGTTATATGTTCTGTCCTGTCCAGTTCTGTCTTACCAAACATTGAACAATTGTTCCTTCTTGTTCTGTTCTGTCCCGTCCTGTCATGTCTGCACACCAAACGCACCTTTATTTATTTGCTCGTGTTTTTATTCTCAACTTTAAAGTTCCTTTCTTTCTTCCAATTCGTTTCCCTTTGATTTCTATCAAACATTTATCAAAATTTTGAAATTTTTTTCCCAACTTTTATTTACAAGACAGGGGTCTTAATAAAAATAATCTTTCAACTTAATATTTTTATTTTTATAGATAAATCATCTTGTGGTACAATTTACCAAAAAAAATTTATTTAGATTGGTGAAAGAAGTATGTAAAAAAAGTAGATGTGTTCTTTTCTTTTTGTTATTGGGCAATTGGTTTAAATTTGAATCTACTACTTTTACCTCCAAAATTTATATATTGCATTTCAAATTTTGGATAAGATAGAAGATGCTCATTAAATTATTATTCACATTATTGAGCGCATTAAAGATTTCAAAAACTAATTTCATATCAATTTAAATAAACTTTTTTAATAAAATTTAAAATTTCAGCAACAACTATTACATACCTTTAAAAAATACTTATCATATCTTGTCTGAAATATATATAAAATAATATGTTTTATAGCATGTAATCCATGTATTAGACTTTTATTGTCAAAAAATTGGTATGATAATTGTTGCTAGAGAATAAATAAATAATTCTCATCAACTTAAAGTAAATGCAAAAAGTTCTTTCATATGATATTAATTAGTCATTTTGTCTCACAAACAAATACATCACGTTTTGACCAAAGGACCTTAGGCCTTCGGGATGGGATCCCGGATCATCCCGAAGGTTTTTAAAAAAAAAAATTTATTTTTCTCAATTTAATCCCACTATATATTTAATCCTCAACCTCTTATTTCTCACACCTCTCAAACTCTCTCAAATTCTCTCAACCTCTTATTTTTCACACCTCTCTCATCATGAATTCAAACAGAACACATACATCCCGTCGTAACCGACCGAATACACCACAATCGCAAGAAGATCAAGAGCTTGGTTTCCAAGCGTTTACACAACAAGGTTATCATCCGCAATTTTCGCAACAAATTCCGCCACAATGGTCGCAACAAAATCCGCCACAATATCCGCAACAATTTCACCAACAATTTCACCAACAAATTCCTTACCAATTTACACGTCCCAGGTTGATCGAACGAGATAAACGATTTGAGAAAGACTTCGAGTATTTCATAACCCCGCATGATCACCTTACGGGAAACGCTTTGAGGGCTACTTTAGCGAGAAAAGAGCAAATCCAAAAATTTCATAATTGGTAGTGTTTTGTATTTTGTAATTTTTATTTTTAATGAATGATATGAATTTTAATTTTTATTATTTATCTTTTTTTTATTTATTAAAAAATATATAAATATTTTTATTTTGTTAAATAATTAAATGTATAAATAAAAGAATTAAAATAAATGAGGTGGCAAAAGGGTTTGAGGGATTGGGGTACGGGTGTTTAGGGATCGTTAGGGATCGAGTGAGGGATGGAAGAAAAGCTGATGTGGCGCTGATGTGGCGCTGATGTGGAGTGGAATCTTTGAAAGATGCTGTCCATGAGGTACTGATGGCCTTATAATGCTTTTAAATGCCTTTGTTTCAAATTGTTGACTAATTATGAACAACTTTTGTCTAGAATTGTATTAAAAAAATCGTCTACTTTTAACAAAACGTAAAGGTTGCTCCTTAATACATATTTGACAAATTATCTCACCATTTTCAATCAAACTATTAAAAAACAATACAAATTGTGGGTTTCTTGAACACTAATAAAAATTAACTTCAACTATACTAAAAAAATATACTAAAATACATCTTTAATATAATACATTTTTTTTGAACGGCAAAAAGAATTGTATAAATATAAAATAAAAGAGAGAGTATACAGACACCAAAACCGAACAATAAGAGAAAGGAAAAAACCAACTACCCGAACCCAAATTTAGCCACAAAAACTAAAAAACCAACAGCTAGGAGAAGCCAAACAGGGGGGGGGGGGGGGGGGCGATGAGCAGCAGGAAGCGCTGTTTGCAAGGTGCAAACCGTCCCCCTACCTGCCCAACACCGAGCAGCCCCCGTCACGACCCGAAGCAGCAAGAGAACCTCAGCCCTGTGGAGCTGTCAACCACGAGACCCAATCTAGTGCCAGATGTCGGTCCCTTTTGGAGACCCACTCAAACGGTTTGAATTGGAATTCCATAAACCGATCCACGAGACTTCCTTCTCTCTTTTCGAACACGACCTTGTTGCGATTTGCCCATAAGAGGTATAAAGTACTCCACGCGATCGCTGTCCACCTTTTGGCGCCCCTTGAGTTATTCCCCAGTTGATTTCCGAGAGCCGTGATGTTTTGTATCGAGCTTGCATCAGCGTTATCAATGTTCCACCACTTCCCGATGAGCTTCCATAAGTTCTTTACTTCCTCGCAATTGAAAAGCGCATGTTGAATGGATTCAACCTCTGAGTTGCATCTTGGACATAGTATCAAGTCAAGATCAATACCCATATTGTCCAAAACTGCTCTTAACGGGATCCTACCCAGTTTTAACCGCCAAATGAATATACTCACTTTTAATAATAATAATAGAATAATGTATTTATTTGTTATTTTATTAAAACATAGTAGTTATAATATAAAATTAATTTGTATAATCGATAAATAATTATCACTTGAATTTAAACTGATCTTATAAAATGACCAGAGGCGGATTTAAAAAAAATCTAATCTTGGACACAAAATAATTAGCATATATGACACTACCGATTGTTGGGGAAATAGGGTATATGGTCAGTAACCGGATTTGCTCGAGAATCATGTAAAAGTTCACTTTCTGAATTGATATTTCAACAATGACTAGTTTCACGAAATTCAACATGGGATAAGACTTAAGAACAATTACATTTTTAGGTGCAAAAATGAGAGAAAGAATACAAGAGAGTATATGAAGGCTTGTTCCCAAAAAACTTGTGTATGATGAAGGTATATATCGTATATATACTAGTTATATTCATAAAGAAAGAAAGAAACCGATATGGCAATCAAGGCTAATTTAGCCTAATTGCTCTGTTGCAACCGTACAACTAAAAATATGGGATAATTATTAGCTTAATTAGTCGATTGCAACCGTTATAGCTAAACTTATTGGTTGGAATCATGCAAGATAATTGAACAAAACGACTTCAGACTTCTGGACGTGCAAGTCAGAAGTCAGATCACACTTGATCAGAGAAAAGACTTAACTTGATCAGAACTGAGATCACCCTTGATCAGAGGTAAAACTTAGCCTCTTGTGCTTAGCACCAAGCTGGTTAGAAGTGAAGTTTTCTTCATTCTGATCAAGTATTTTCACTACATTCCAAGTCCATAATTCTGAAGAGCTTTTGGGGCGCTGCCCCAAACCCCGCCAGGGGCTGTGCCCCTTGACCTCCGCCATTTCGTTGTGTTCGGGATCAAACTCGTCTTATGACAAGTGTGCACTCCACACCTCCTAACTTGTATTAGATCACAATTTGAAAACCAATTACCACACGTGTTAAGTCCAATTACACTTAAATGACCCGGTGACACTCAAATCACCAACAATCCTCCCCCATTTTAGTGTAACCCATGAAATAACACCTTAAGTTGAACAAAACCAAACTTGCACATAAATGAAAATATCAAAACGATTGAATTTTCATATTAGTATTTTACACGTTCAAAACATTCGAGAATCAAGGTGTCCTAAGGATTGCACCAATCAACTCAGTTGAATACCTGAAGATAAAATACATACGAGTTTCCATACTCTTCTAGTAAACAAAACATGACACAGTTATAAAGTCGTGTGTCTTAATCCTCTCATGCTTGTATAAAGGCCAAGTCCCCAACCTTTTGAAATACAGCTACACTTCACAATCACATAGGTAACTCCTTTACTTCGTGCTCCTGCAAATACACTTTCTCAAAAGAATTATTAAGAAGATAAACTTCAACTTACATACTGCAGGACCGAACACATACATGGGATGATGAAACCTGTGTTCCAATTTATAAGTGTGAGCTTTCCGCATTGAATTCAACTTCTAATATAATATTAGAAGGGAATTGGGTGTCTCACCATTATAATATTATATGGACTTTAATCCCATCTCGATCGCAGACTTGTGCACTCTCTTGTCAGACCTTTTGTCAAGTGGTCTGCCAAATTCTGTTACACTCTAACAAACTAAACGAAGATTACACCATTCATGCTTAATTCTCTAATCATGCTATGTCTAACACCCAAGTTTCTAGACTTGCCATTATAGACCTGGCTATAAGCCTTAGCCAAGGTGGTCGCACTATCATAACAGATAGAAATAGGTGCAATCGTCTTTTGCCACAACGGAATCTCATAAATTAGATTCTTTAGCCACTTCGCTTCTTTACTGACGACGGCTAATGCAACAAACTCATATTCCATTGTTGAGTTTGTAATGCAAGTTTGCTTTTTGGATGCGCAAGATATAGATCCTCCTCCAAGCAAAAATACCCAACTACTAGTCGAAGAATGATCATCCATGTTAGATATCCAACTTGTGTTCGAATAACCTTCTAAAACCGAAAGGTATTCCAAATAAATCAAACCATAATCCATGGTTCCCTTAAGATATTTAAATACTCTTTGAATCGCTTGCCAATGTTGAGTACTAGGATTACTAGTATATCGACTCATCCGCCCTACGACATAAGCTATATCGGGCCTGGTGCTTGTCATGGCATACATCAAGCTACCAATAGCCTTAGAGTATTCAAGTTGTGAAATTTCATTGCCTGTATTTGACATTAGTTTCACACTAGAATCCATAGAAGTGCTCACGGGAGAACAATCACCGTAATTGAATTTATTGAGAATTTTCTTAATATAATGCGATTACGTCATAACAATCCCTTTGTTAGCCTTTTTAATCCTTATACCAAAGATTACATCAGTCTCCCACATGTCTTTCATGGAAAATTTAGATGACAACAACTTCTTAGTTTCATCTACCTGATTTTGATAAGTCCCAAAAATCAGCATGTCATCTACATATAAGCAGATGATCACACCAACACGTTTAGCATCTAATCTGCTATAAACACATTTGTTGCATTGGTTTAAAGTAAAACCACATGACAAAATAACCTCATCAAATTTTTGATGCCATTGTTTAGGTGCTTGTTTCAGCCCGTACAAAGATTTCACAAGTTTACATACCTTATGTAAACTTCCTCTTGAAGATCACCATTCAAGAAGGCTGTTTTAATGTCCATTTGATAGATAACCAGATTGTGTATTGCCGCCAAGGCAATTAACAATCTAATAGTAGAAATACGTGCTACGAGAGCATACACCGGGTTTTTGTCGAAACCCTTGAGTGACTAACCGGGAATTGAATTTATCAATCTTCCCGTCAACTTTCATCTTCTTTTTGAATATCCAGTTACATCCAAGTGGTTTAGAACCTGGAGGAAAATTTGATAACACCCACGTGTTATTCTCAAGAATTGATGCTCATTTCATCATCAATTGCGTTCTTCCAAAACGTGACATCTCGAGACTCCATTGCTTCTTTGAAAGTTTTTGGGTCATCTTCAATACTATAACAACAAGAGTATTGGAGCCCAAGTTCATCCCTTGGACCTTTCACCAAATACAGTTGGAAATCGGGACCAAATGTTTTGGCAATTCAGTCTCTTTTGCTTCTCCGGACCTGTTGTATTTATGGACAGGAAACACCATCCAAAGTTTCTGGATTTTGCAATTTATTAGTGCTATGAATCAGGTCTTTAGGCCTTTGCATTGATGAAAATCGCATCTCATAAAAAAATAGCATCACGCGACTCAATTACGGTGTTAATCGATACCGAATCGTTAGGTTCTATCATGTAGAACCTATATGCCTTGGAATTTACTGCATATCTAATAAATATGCAATTAATTCCACGTTCACCCAAAGTTTTTCTTTTGGGTTGGGGTAGTTTTACAACAGCCCGACAACCCTAAATTCGAAAATAATTCAAATTCAGAGTTTTCTTGAACCAAAGCTCATAAGGAGTTGTTTTGTTCCGTTTATTTGTAACTCTATTCAAAACATAACAGGACGTTAACATGGCCTCTCCCCAAAATCCCTCACTCAAACCCGAGTTAGAAAGCATCGAGTTCACCATTTCCTTTAAAACTCGATTTTTACGTTTGGAAACCCCGTTTTGTTGAGGTGTGTAAGGTTCCGTTGTCTCATGGACAATGCCAAATGATTAGAAATATGGGGGTCCATATATTTTCCTCCCCGATCAGTTCTAAGACATTTTATCGATTTACCCTATTGTAATTCGACGTCGGTTTTGAAAATTTTAAATTTATCTAAGGCTTCATCTTTGGCATGCAAAAGATATACATAACAAAACCGAGTATTGTCGTCAATAAATCTGACGACATACTTCTTATTTCCCAATGAAGGAGTGGAGTGCAAAATCACACAGAACACCGTGTACAAGTTCCAAAACAGCCGTATTTCGATTAACATTAGGACAAGGCTGTTTTGTGACTTTTGTAAGCATGCAAGTTTTGCATTTTTCTGTATTGATGTCAAAGGCTGGAATTAATCTATCTTTTGACATTTCATACATTCTTCTAAAATAGACATGACCCAATCTCGCATGCCAAACCATCGAGTCATCAAGTTTAGAAGAAGACGATGACGATAAAAACGTAGAATTATTGGAACAAAATATTTTATTTACCACATTTAAACGAAACATGCGATTACATAAATATCCAAAACCGATAAAACTACCACATCGAGATAGGATAAACCTATCCTATTCAAACAATTGTTTATAACCAAGATTATTTAAACAACTACCACTCACTAGGTTCTTACAGATTCTAGGCACAGATAAAACATCATAAAGTTTAATAAAATTCCCAAAAGAAAACTCCAACTTAACAACTCTAACTCCACAAATTGGTGCACTTGACTCGTTTCCCATATTGAGCATCGAACCATCTTCAACCGGTGTCATTCTCTCGAACCACCGACGATCTTTGCAAATAAGGATTGTTGCCCCTGAGTCGATCCACCATGCATAGTCATCATCCTGCACATAAAAAGACCCAGGTAAAAGTGAAACATAACTCTGAACAAAAGTATCAAAGTTAATCAAAAGCTGACCGCCTTTAACTTGATCGTTATTGTTAGGACCAAATGTCCTATAAAATAGAAAGTGATATAAAGAAAATGATTGTTTTATTTATTTGTGTAAAGCCCGTGTCCCGGTATGGTTTTAAAAATTCTTAAGGTATTTATTTTATTATCGTTTTAAGTGTGATTCATTAACGGAAGTTGTCAAGGGAGGGACCTCGAATGTTACACGTGACAACCTTGCTTATCTTTTTGTTTATGACGAAAAACCAGGGACCGGAAATGCCAAAGGTGGGAACAAGGGGGGGCTAATGGGAAATGAGGAGTGGTTGGTGGTTTTGAACGGCTAGGGAAAGGGGGACCGACCCCCCCTATTCCTCTTCTCGTCGGTTTCCAAACGGCAGCAACAAACAGCCCTCTTTGTTTTTGTTCTTTTCTTCATTGCTTTCATTTGGTTTCAATTGTCGTGAGTGTGAGAAGCCGAGAGAGGAAAAAAAGTGAGAGAGAGAGGTCGCCGGAGAAACGCCGCCACGGTCGCCGGAGAACCACTGGTGTCAACGTCCTTCATCGGAGAGGTCGAGAAGAAGGGATTGCAGGCACGGTTGCGGGTCGTCATTGTAAGGTATGGTTCTCGTTACATTCGGTTTTCGTTTTTGGTTTCCGGCGAAAGGGCAGCGGCAGCGCCGCCGCCGCGCGCCGCCACTATTGTGGCTGGGTGTCGGGTGGTGGTGGTGTGAGTCATATGTGTGCATGCGGTAAGGTGATCGAGAGAGTAGGGATTTCACGGCGGTTTGCGGTTCGTTTTATGTGTTTCGTCGAAGGACCGCCGCCGGCCGCCACCGGCGACCACCACTGCCGGAGGTGGTAGTGGGTGGTGCGTGGCTGTGACCTGTTAATGACCATAGAGCCCTTTAAGTCGTGACTTAATCGATTAAGCCAATTCGATAAAGCCGTCGTTCTCTTTATAATCATCATTTCATGTGAATAATTGTTCAGTCACTGTTTTTGCGATGGCCATAACTTTCCCGTCAT
Source organism: Saussurea involucrata (assembly GCA_033807775.1). Classification (NCBI taxonomy): domain Eukaryota; kingdom Viridiplantae; phylum Streptophyta; class Magnoliopsida; order Asterales; family Asteraceae; genus Saussurea; species Saussurea involucrata. Next base: position 62,396,325 of record CM066314.1, on the reverse strand, counting down.
AACTCCGATTGAGCCGAAACTGGTACCCACGGTTCAAGTTCGGGGTCGGTCACGTTTTCCGTGTTTTAGCGGAAAACTGGTTCAGCCTCTAGCTAGGTGAAAAAGTGGTCGCAAGTTTGGTGTTTTGTCATTTTATGTGAATGACGATTTTCTGCCACTGTTTTGTCGTGGCCGTAACTTTTTACTCGTAGCTTGGATTGAAATGAAATCGGTGGCCGAAGTTCACCAATCGAGTCAGGAAAGTTTTTCGTGTTTTGCCGAAAATCTGTTTAAGCCTGTAGCTGGGCCGTATGGGGCTGTTTATACAGCTTGGTCCGAGAAACTTCCAGCTTTCTGTCCCTGTTTTGTTTTATGCATAACTTTTGCTTGGAATGTCGGTTTGGGATGGGACTGGTGCCAAAGGTTTCGTTTCGGAGTCTATTAAGTTTCCTCTGTTTTGCGGAAAGACCAATTCGGACCATAGCTAAGGAGAATTTGCCATGTTGTACTGAAAGGTCCGGGTGTTCGCTGTTCTGCGAAGCATTCTTGTAAAATCCATAGTAAATTATAGAAAAATCGTTAGGACGCGTGCGATACGTCCCTGAAATCGTAAGACTTAGAACTTCGTAATTATGGATTTTGATTTCTGTATTTATCAGTTTTAAGGGGGTAAAGCAGGCCCCGAACAGACCCGTATTTTTTATAAAAAGCTGGAATATTTAGTCTTTTGAAAACTAGTAAACGTGTTATGGGTCGGGACTTTCCTTTGACTTTTTATACGTATTTAGGTGGGAAAAAGTGAAGAAGATTGCCGTGTTGGTGTTGCGATTCGTGAGCACATTGCTTAGCCTTGAGGTGAGTTCTCTCACCGCGTAGTTAGGAATTTCATGTATGTCGTTCTTTTGTGTTACGTGTTATTACGTGTATTTATGTGCTTACATGAACTAGTTGGGATGTGATAACTGGTTGTGATTTGTTAAATTCGTATGTGGAATATTTATGCATGTGTACACCTCGGTGGGACTGAGGGGCTCGGTGGGACCGAGGGCTTGGTGGGACTAAGCTAGTACAGCAATCTTTACTCGGTGGGACCGAGGGCTCGGTGGGACTGAGCTTGTATTAATGTATTTTGTGTACTCGGTGGGACCTAGGTTCGTACTTATATAATAATCATTATGTGGTTTGATATTCGTGGTGATGGTGATGTTGCCTACTTGCGAGTAGGGGTGATATGCGTGGGATTGCTACCTACGTGTGTGGTTGGATTCACTAAGCGTTTAGCTTACCCTCTCCCAATATGTTGTTATTTCAGGTGCGGGCGGCAGTCGGGCGTGACCGTACACACATCAAGCGCGGAGTATCAAAGATTGTTAAACCTTCACTTTCGAACCCTTTGAATTTAATTATGTAATTTTCCGTTGCATAAACTTTGTTGACGGTTTGAGTCAACGACGTTAATTTCAGTTAAGACGTGAATTACTAAATTATGGTTGTTTTATAATGAAATGTATGTTTTAAAAAATTTAAATTTCCTTGTAATTTTTGGGACGTTACAACTTGGTATCAGAGCACGGCTTGAGTGAATCAAGCACATCTCGGTGTGTTTGGTCTCAAGTTGCGGCTAAGAGATCTTTAAATTCTTTTATCAAATTTTTTGTTTTTAAATGAAAAGAGAAAACCCGTTTGGAAACGGTGATCGTGGGCGCAGTGTGTACAGTCAGCCGACGCCAACTGGGAAGGTAAGGAACTTAGTGTATCTATCGCTTTTCAGGAATAGTGTATGCATGCTAGATTGCTTATGTGAACTGTATGGTACCGTATGCTGGTTTTATCGCTTATAGGAACTCATGCTAGCTTTGATAGGTTGTTAAGCGAATGCACTCTAGGTGGTATGCAGTAGGACCTGAATAGCCTTAGAATATTAGATTTAGTTCTATTGCGTAGCTCTTGTTTGAGTCCAACCGTTCTAGGATAGAATCTCTTATTCGAACGTCTATCTGGTTTTACACTGTATACGACCGTGCATTCACGAGGCGACTCGTCAGGGTTAGTGGGGTTTCCATGTTAGCAAGGGATAGTGGGTGATATGACCTTTCTAGGGAGTTAGGAAAGGTGTTTGTATGGGCTGGATTGGCTATATGTGTTTATTTGTGGTAATCAACTACTTGAATGTCCCGGGACAGGACTCGAAACGAGTAAGGATAGGTGTGAAGGGTAGTAGTAGAGCTCCTACTATCTGAAGCACATGATCCATGCTCGAGTCGGGGAGAGTCACGAGGAAGCCAAGGAGTGGAGTATGAGCGTGGTAGGGTGAGTTATATGTGCTTATATATCTCTGAAATTTCTCTTTCTAGAATGGTCAATACTAGAAGGAACAACGCGGCGGAGTCGCGAGCCGAGACGGGGATTACTGAGGAGCGTATTAGGGAACTGATTGCTACTGAGGTTTCCCACGCGATCGGGGAGGCGATCCTCGAGATCATCACCGCTATTCGAGAGGAGGTGGTGATCCTACTGGAGGAGCGTATTGCAGCTATTCCACTGCCGGCGGAGGGTCATCTCCGTAACCGAGAGTTCCAGTACCGGGATCTCTCCGCCTGTTCCCCGCCAGAGTTTAAGGGAGACCCAGATCCGATTACCAGCATGCGATGGGTATCTGACATGGAGTTCGCCTTTTTGACCAGTGGTTGCCCGGACAACCTAAAGGTTCGTTTTGCAGTAAATCTACTTCGTGACGGCGCGAAGGATTGGTGCGCCACGGCATTGACGCCTGCCGAGCGCACTACTTTGACTTGGGACGAGTTTGTCACTCGTTTTCGTGCGGAGTATGTACCGCCAGTAGAGATGGAACGAATCGCTAAAGAATTCCTAGAGCTTACACAGACAACAGAGACGGTAAAAGAGATGAACAGGAAATTTACCGAGATGGCATTATTCTGTCCTCAGTATGCCGCCTCGGAAGAGATGAAGATGTCAAGGTATAAAGATATGCTACGCACGGAGATCCGAGAATTTGTTAGCACGGCACAGTACACTTCATTATCCGCCATGATGGACGCCGCTCGAAGGAGGGAGCTTGAGCTGGAGACCCAAGCTAAGAAGCGGAAGGCGGCACAGCCAGTGACGCCCATCTCGGCAGTGCCGAAGCGTTCGAGGTTTACAGGTACACGCACGGGATCTAGGAGTGGCGGGTTTAAGCCCCGTGATACCGGAGCAAGGAGAGTGGAGGGGTGTTTTAAGTGTGGTCAACCCGGTCACCTTAGCCGGGATTGTAAGACGCCGTTAATGGTCTGTTTCAACTGTAATCAGACGGGCCACGTAAGGGCCAACTGTCCTAGAGCAGGGGTAGCTGCTGGGGGTGGAGCTCCGAGGGTGCCTGGGAATGCCCCGTTGCGTATCACAGATGGTCGAGCTGGTCAGCCAGGGGCGGGAGCGGCCCGAGGTAGAGTTCACCAGTTGACAGTGGATGAGGCACAGGCGACCCCTAAAGTGGTGACAGGTATATCCCTTACTTCTTTCCTTTTGTCTTTCCTTTCCATGTCATGTATTTATTTGTGGTCAAACTATATGTTAGGTACTTTCCTAGTAAACTCGGTGCCTGCAGTTGTGATGTTTGATAGCGGAGCTACTCACTCTTTTGTGTCTCGCACTTTTAGCGAGGGTTTAGGCCGAGTTGTAGGACGTTTGAGTTATCCTCTGGTTGTTGAGGTGGCCGATGATAGGACCTTGACGGTCACAGACGTGTTTCGCGGATGCACCTTAGAGATCTCAGGGGTGAGGTTTCCCATTGACCCGATCCCGATTGCTATGCGGGAGCTTTGTGTGATTGTGGGCATGGATTGGATGGATAAGTTCGACGCGGAGATCGTTTGCCGTCACAAGCAAGTGCGAGTTCGAACCCCAAGCGGGGGAGAACTGTTAGTGCAGGGAGATTCGTCTAGACGGTCTACGGCCATATGTTCGGCTGCGAGAGCTCGGAGGTACCTTCAGCATAGTGGGCAAGGATTTTTAGCATACGTGTTAGACACGAGGGTTGGGGAAGCGAAGATGTCTGCGGAAGACGTACCTGTGGTACGGGAGTTCACCGACGTGTTTCCCGAGGAGTTGCCGGGGATACCTCCCGAACGACAGGTAGAGTTTCGGATCGATCTGATCCCGGGTGCGGCTCCGGTGGCCAAGGCACCCTACCGCCTGGCTCCACCGGAAATGAAGGAGCTGTACGCCCAGCTGCAAGAGCTACTCGAAAAGGAGTTCATTAGACCGAGCTGTTCGCCGTGGGGAGCACCTATCTTATTCGTGAAGAAGAAGGATGGATCACAACGGATGTGCATAGACTATCGAGAGCTGAATAAGCTTACGGTAAAGAATCGTTATCCTTTGCCAAGGATTGACGATTTGTTCGACCAGCTTCAGGGGGCCTCATGGTTCTCCAAGATTGATCTACGGTCGGGGTACCACCAGATGCGGGCCAGGAGTGAGGACACGGAAAAGACGGCTTTCCGTACGCGATACGGTCATTACGAATTTGTGGTGATGCCTTTTGGACTCACCAATGCACCTGCAGCGTTCATGGACCTCATGAACCGAGTGTGTAGTCCGATGTTGGACCGTTCGGTGATTGTGTTCATCGATGACATTCTGGTGTATTCGAAGACCAAGGAGGAGCACGAGATGCATCTTCGAGAAGTGTTGAAAGTATTGAGGCGAGAGAAGTTATACGCTAAGTTTTCCAAGTGCGAATTCTGGTTACGAGAGGTCCAGTTCCTAGGACATGTCGTGAATCAGGATGGTATTATGGTTGACCCAGCTAAGATTGCAGCTGTGATGCGGTGGGAGGTGCCGAAGACTCCTACTGAGGTGCGAAGCTTTCTGGGATTAGCGGGGTATTATCGAAGGTTTATTCAGGATTTCTCTAAGATCGCGTTACCCATGACGCGATTGACAAAGAAATCCACGGCTTTCAGTTGGGGGGAGGAACAACAGAAGGCGTTCGAGGAGCTACGCAGGCGGTTGTGTGAGGCTCCTGTGTTAACCTTACCCGAGGTCATGGAGGATTTGGTGGTATATTGTGACGCCTCACATCAGGGTTTGGGTGCCGTGCTTATGCAGCGCGGCAAGGTCATAGCCTACGCTTCTAGACAGCTGAAGCCTCACGAAGCAAATTACCCGACTCATGACCTGGAGTTGGGAGCGGTAGTGTTTGCCCTTAAAATTTGGAGGCACTATCTCTATGGTGTCAAGTGTACGAGCTACACTGACCATAAGAGCCTCAAGTACTTGATGGATCAGTAGAACCTTAATATGCGTCAGCGAAGGTGGCTCGATGTGGTTAAGGATTATGACTGCGAGATACTTTACCACCCGGGTAAGGCGAACGTGGTCGCGGACGCACTCAGCCGACATCCGGTCGGTGAGCCACTGAGGGGTTATTGTCGGCGATTGACAGTGGGCACACCTATCCTGGAGTCGATAGGAAGCGCTCAAGAGGTGGCTGTCTTGGAGGAAAATGCAAAGCGGGAAAGAGTGTCGGGGGAAATCTCGATTTTTGTTCGTGATAGTCGGGGGTTGTTAACTCGACATGGTAGGGTTTGGGTTCCATTCATCGGTGGGAACCGGCAGGTGCTAATGGATGAGGCGCATAAGTCCAAGTTCTCGATTCACCCGGGGGCTACAAAGATGTACAGGGACTTGTGTAATGACCCAAATCCCATAACATACATCATAATACATAACATTCATACATAACATTGATTTACAACAAAAGTTACATAACAAACCAGGTACGGTCTCATTAGTCTTGACATTACAAAATATATGAAAGCTTCCTAATCAACATCCAACAAAAGCTTCCTATACTTCATCCTCTCCTGCCGATCCTTAACCTGGAAAACATATTTTTGAAAACAAAATGAGGGTTAGACCAAACGGGTCTAGTGAGTTAATCCCGGTCCTTTCCAAAATCATTATCAAACCTTTTATGTAAATCCTTTGTATCAAAATAGTTTAGATAAACCTTTTGTAAAATATAAACATACCACACGTATTTAAATACCAATCCAGACTCGTGCATCGTGTACATCTCATTCACCTTATTCCTCCACAAATGGCCATATTAGTTGGTAGCAAGCCAACTAATAAATCAACAACCGGTCCGCTCACCGAAACCCGGCTACCTGTCGGTCCGCACACCGGAACCCGACTACTCACCGGTCCGCACACCGGAACCCGGCTACACACCGGTCCGCACACCGGAACCCGGCAACAAGTGCACTCGTGTAGTGCAAAGCTTATATAAATACAATACATATCTCATTACATCATATTGTCATTTATATACACATAATCATATTCCTACCACATAATCATCTCATATATATATACACATATATATGTATTCCAGTTCAAAAACGTTTTAAAGCAAAACTCACCTTGAATGCTTAAAATACGCTTCCAAGCCTTTCTCCGAGCTATCCGATCCTTTATCCAAATACCTCAGAATCTGAAACCATTTACATACAAATATCTCCTTACCAACTTATGTATAAGACTTACTAGCAGGTTATGGACTCTAGATACATCTACATAACTTTTATCCTCAAAATTTACCCAAACAACCAAGTTATCCGGAAACCTCAAAGTATCCGGACAACTTTCCGGACAATACAAGGAATCCGGACAACACGAGGAATCCGGACACCACAGACTAATCCGGACAACAAAGGAATCCGGATGCCATCCGGACTCTAGATCATCCGGAAACCATCAATCGAATCGTCCGGACTTTATCAATAACTTACCCGGACACTACCCAAGAATCTACCCGGACACATTCAACAAAACTATCCGGACACCTTCATACTGCGTCCGGACACCTCTGTCGGTTTCATCATTTTCGACCCAGAATTAACAGAGATCACTACTGGAAGTGTAATCGGTTATTCTACTCCGATAGAAACTATCTAAACACATTTACAAACACAAAATACAAAGCAACATACCTCAAATTCACTTCCAAAAGTACCAAGTTGAATCCCTAGCTTTACTTCTTCTCTTTTCTTCTTTTGCTCTCAATACACACACTCACACACTGAAATTCTGGATATTTAGCTGATATGAAAATATCAGAAAACTAAAAGGGTATTATCTACATATATTTACCATTTCCACCCCTAAACTCCTCACTAATAACTAATACACCTTTAATTTATCCTTTGGTCAAACTTTTACCCTTTAAACTTATAAACCCTCCTAAACTTACCCTAACATCAATTATAAAGAAAATAAACTTAACGAAACTAGAATTTAAATTAACGGATTTACCCGGGGTATTACATCATCTCCCCCTTAAAAGAATTCCGTCCCGGAATTCGGTTAAGCGAAAAGGTATGAATACTTAGTTTCCACTACTACCTCGAACTCAATCAAAACCATAGGAACTAACTAAATAGCCACCCCACACCCACCTATATCTCTAACACAGATAAGCAACAAGGGCACGGAAATATCAATAACCATGTTGCACCGAAGTCAGATAACGCCTTATCACGTATAGAGTTTATAGAAATATACCTGTAACCTCATCAGGACTTTCTTCCACCTCTTGTTCCGTCATCTGAAAAACTCGACCCTTTGCTTTCGGTACCTCCGGCCCGTGTTCCTCTCCCGGTCTACCACTCGTTGGTCTTACCGTCATACTACTCTGCTGTGCTTTCCATTGCGGACAATCTGCCTGAATATGATCCGGGGAATTGCAAACGAAACATAATCGAGTTACTCGACAGTCTCTAACTATGTGACCAGTCTTTCCACATTTGTAACAACTTCGGGAATCCACATAACAGTTTCCTTGATGCACGCGGTTGCATTTTAGACATGGTCTTTCAACTGGTCTGAAAGGTGAATAACTATCAAACCTCGGGGATTCATATTCTTCCGAATCGTACATCGTTTCTTCCAGTTTTCTTTTCCCAGCACTCTTATCACCAACGTCTCTCCGGTTATCATGTTCCACATTTTCCGTGGCATCCACTGCGGCTGAGAAGGTATCAGGTCCTCTTGCAGTCACTAGCTTTCTAATTTCTGCATTTAATCCAAAAATAAACATTTCCATCTTTAGAGCCTCCGTGGCAACATAGTACTCTGCAAAGCGAGACTTCTCCAGAAAGAGAGCGGTGTAATCCCTAACCGATAAACTTCGCTGGTGTAGGTTCATGAACTCCTCTTCCAATTGTCTAACTGCTGCTTGAGAACAAAACTGTCCTTTGAATGCTGTTGTGAATTCGTCCCAAGTAAAAGTAGAGTATACATCCGATCTTGTGGAATCAATGTGAGCTTCCCACCAGTACAGAGCTTCTGCCTTCAACATCGCTGTTCCGTATAATACTCTGTCCTCATCCGCACACTTACTGGTCTTGAAGATGGCTTCTATTTCTTTTAACCATCTCATTGCCTTCACTGGGTCTCTATCTCCTGAGTAAGTTGGAGGTCTACAGTTTAAGAACATCTTGTAATCACACCTTCTTGACACTGGTATGACCGTAGGTGTAATGGGCATTTCGTCTTCCAAACCAGGATCTGGTGTTTCAGTATGACGAGCTTGGTCGAACATAGTCTGGATATTTGCTTGAAGTCTTCCCATCTCCGCCATCAGATCGTTTCTTGTAATAAACTCCGTACCTTGCCCCTGAACTCTACCTCTGGTTCTGCCCCTACCTCTTTCTCTTCCTCTTTCTCTTCCTCTTCCCCTTGTCCCGACTGTTGGATTCGTTCTATTAGGATTTCTTCCTCCCTCTCTAGTCGTATTTCTAGTACCGCTTGCCATTCTGTAGATTCAGACAAGATTAATATACACATAAGCACATGCCCCATATAATAAGGTATCCCAGTCCAAACATGCACCTGTAAGATCACAATTACACTGGCCAGGTGTAATCTGAAATTACCTTACATGATGTTCCTTCTACCTTTTATACTTAGCATCCCAAGGTTCTAATATATCAAGGACATCCTACTTCACATGCAGTTTAAGTCTAGGTACGGGTACAAATACCTAAATCCCTTAAACTAGGGCTCTGATACCATTTGTAACGACCCAAATCCCATAACATACATCATAATACATAACATTCATACATAACATTGATTTACAACAAAAGTTACATAACAAACCAGGTACGGTCTCATTAGTCTTGACATTACAAAATATATGAAAGCTTCCTAATCAACATCCAACAAAAGCTTCCTATACTTCATCCTCTCCTGCCGATCCTTAACCTGGAAAACATATTTTTGAAAACAAAATGAGGGTTAGACCAAACGGGTCTAGTGAGTTAATCCCGGTCCTTTCCAAAATCATTATCAAACCTTTTATGTAAATCCTTTGTATCAAAATAGTTTAGATAAACCTTTTGTAAAATATAAACATACCACACGTATTTAAATACCAATCCAGACTCGTGCATCGTGTACATCTCATTCACCTTATTCCTCCACAAATGGCCATATTAGTTGGTAGCAAGCCAACTAATAAATCAACAACCGGTCCGCTCACCGGAACCCGGCTACCTGTCGGTCCGCACACCGGAACCCGACTACTCACCGGTCCGCACACCGGAACCCGGCTACACACCGGTCCGCACACCGGAACCCGGCAACAAGTGCACTCGTGTAGTGCAAAGCTTATATAAATACAATACATATCTCATTACATCATATTGTCATTTATATACACATAATCATATTCCTACCACATAATCATCTCATATATATATACACATATATATGTATTCCAGTTCAAAAACGTTTTAAAGCAAAACTCACCTTGAATGCTTAAAATACGCTTCCAAGCCTTTCTCCGAGCTATCCGATCCTTTATCCAAATACCTCAGAATCTGAAACCATTTACATACAAATATCTCCTTACCAACTTATGTATAAGACTTACTAGCAGGTTATGGACTCTAGATACATCTACATAACTTTTATCCTCAAAATTTACCCAAACAGCCAAGTTATCCGGAAACCTCAAAGTATCCGGACAACTTTCCGGACAATACAAGGAATCCGGACACCACAGACTAATCCGGACAACAAAGGAATCCGGATGCCATCCGGACTCTAGATCATCCGGAAACCATCAATCGAATCGTCCGGACTTTATCAATAACTTACCCGGACACTACCCAAGAATCTACCCGGACACATTCAACAAAACTATCCGGACACCTTCATACTGCGTCCGGACACCTATGTCGGTTTCATCATTTTCGACCCAGAATTAACAGAGATCACTACTGGAAGTGTAATCGGTTATTCTACTCCGATAGAAACTATCTAAACACATTTACAAACACAAAATACAAAGCAACATACCTCAAATTCACTTCCAAAAGTACCAAGTTGAATCCCTAGCTTTACTTCTTCTCTTTTCTTCTTTTGCTCTCAATACACACACTCACACACTGAAATTCTGGATATTTAGCTGATATGAAAATATCAGAAAACTAAAAGGGTATTATCTACATATATTTACCATTTCCACCCCTAAACTCCTCACTAATAACTAATACACCTTTAATTTATCCTTTGGTCAAACTTTTACCCTTTAAACTTATAAACCCTCCTAAACTTACCCTAACATCAATTATAAAGAAAATAAACTTAACGGAACTAGAATTTAAATTAACGGATTTACCCGGGGTATTACAACTTGCGCGAAGGGTACTGGTGGCCCGGCATGAAGCGGGATGTTGCTAGATGTGTTGAGGTATGTATGACCTGTCGGAAGGTCAAAGCGGAACATCAACGACCTCATGGTAAATTGCAACCGTTGGAGGTCCCGGTTTGGAAATGGGAAGAGATTACCATGGACTTCATAACGAAACTCCCAAGGACTCCCCGTGGGAACGATGCCATTTGGGTGATCGTTGACCGTCTGACCAAGAGTGCACACTTCTTGGCCATCAGAGAGAGCTCCTCGGCGGAGAAGCTTGTGGAGGTGTTTGTGCGTGAGATCGTGGCCAGGCACGGGGTGCCAGTTTCGATTGTCTCCGACAGGGATACTCGTTTTACCTCTCGGTTTTGGGAGAAGTTCCAGTCGGAGATGGGTACATGGTTACACTTTAGCACGGCCTTTCATCCACAGACGGACGGGCAGAGCGAGCGAACCATTCAGACCCTCGAGGATATGCTTCGAGCTTGTGTCATCGATTTTGGAGGTAGTTGGGATCAGTACCTACCTTTGGCGGAATTTTCCTACAACAACAGCTACCACTCTAGTATTGGCATGCCGCCATACGAGTTGTTGTACGGTAGGAAATGCAGGACGCCCGTTTGTTGGGGCGAGGTTGGGCATCGGGTGTTAGGGAGTACTGACATCGTGTTGAAGACGACCGAGACAATTCAGATGGTGCGGGACCGTTTGGTTACTGCACAGAGTCGGCAGAAGAGCTACGCCGACAAAAGGCGATCCGACTTGGAGTTTCAGGTGGGTGATTATGTATTATTGAAGGTTTCACCCTGGAAAGGGGTGATCCGGTTTCGTAAGCGGGGGAAGCTAGGGCCTCGTTATATTGGGCCTTACCGGATCATCGCCCGCGTGGGGAAAGTGGCTTACCGGTTGGAGCTACCGGAGGAACTGAACTTGATTCACAACACCTTCCACGTTTCGCAATTGCGGAAGTGTGTGATGGATGAGTCTGCAGTAGTACCGCTCGAAGATATTCAGATCGACGAACGGCTTAATTACGTGGAAAAGCCAGTTGCTATTCTTGACAGGAGGACGAGAACCTCGCGGAACAAGGTTGTTGGTTTGGTGAAGGTTCAATGGAGACACCGAAAGGGTTCCGAGTGGACTTGGGAACCTGAAGCGGAGATGCGAGAGAATTATCCGGAGCTGTTTGCGGGTGTAGACTTCGGGGACGAAGTCTAATTCAAGCGGGGGAGAGTTGTAAAGCCCGTGTCCCGGTATGGTTTTAAAAATTCTTAAGGTATTTATTTTATTATCGTTTTAAGTGTGATTCATTAACGGAAGTTGTCAAGGGAGGGACCTCGAATGTTACACGTGACAACCTTGCTTATCTTTTTGTTTATGACGAAAAACCAGGGACCGGAAATGCCAAAGGTGGGAACAAGGGGGGGGCTAATGGGAAATGAGGAGTGGTTGGTGGTTTTGAACGGCTAGGGAAAGGGGGACCGACCCCCCCCTATTCCTCTTCTCGTCGGTTTCCAAACGGCAGCAACAAACAACCCTCTTTGTTTTTGTTCTTTTCTTCATTGCTTTCATTTGGTTTCAATTGTCGTGAGTGTGAGAAGCCGAGAGAGGAAGAAAAAGTGAGAGAGAGAGGTCGCCGGAGAAACGCCGCCACGGTCGCCGGAGAACCACCGGTGTCAACGTCCTTCGTCGGAGAGGTCGAGAAGAAGGGATTGCAGGCACGGTTGCGGGTCGTCATTGTAAGGTATGGTTCTCGTTACATTCGGTTTTCGTTTTTGGTTTCCGGCGAAAGGGCAGCGGCAGCGCCGCCGCCGCGCGCCGCCACTATGGTGGCTGGGTGTCAGGTGGTGGTGGTGTGAGTCATATGTGTGCATGCGGTAAGGTGATCGAGAGAGTAGGGATTTCACGGCAGTTTGCGGTTCGTTTTATGTGTTTCGTCGAAGGACCGCCGCCGGCAGCCGCCGGCCGCCACCGGCGACCACCACTGCCGGAGGTGGCAGTGGGTGGTGCGTGGCTGTGACCTGTTAATGACCATAGAGCCCTTTAAGTCGTGACTTAATCGATTAAGCCAATTCGATAAAGCCGTCGTTCTCTTTATTATCATCATTTCATGTGAATAATTGTTCAGTCACTGTTTTTGCGATGGCCATAACTTTCCCGTCATAACTCCGATTGAGCCGAAACTGGTACCCACGGTTCAAGTTCGGGGTCGGTCACGTTTTCCGTGTTTTAGCGGAAAACTGGTTCAGCCTCTAGCTAGGTGAAAAAGTGGTCGCAAGTTTGGTGTTTTGTCATTTTATGTGAATGACGATTTTCTGCCACTGTTTTGTCGTGGCCGTAACTTTTTACTCGTAGCTTGGATTGAAATGAAATCGGTGGCCGAAGTTCACCAATCGAGTCAGGAAAGTTTTTCGTTTTTCGCCGAAAATCTGTTTAAGCCTGTAGCTGGGCCGTATGGGGCTGTTTATACAGCCTGGTCCGAGAAACTTCCAGCTTTCTGTCCCTGTTTTGTTTTATGCATAACTTTTGCTTGGAATGTCGGTTTGGGATCGGACTGGTGCCAAAAGTTTCGTTTCGGAGTCTATTAAGTTTCCTCTGTTTTGCGGAAAGACCAATTCGGACCATAGCTAGGGCGAAGTTGCCATGTTGTACTGAAAGGTCCGGGTGTTCGCTGTTCTGCGAAGCATTCTTGTAAAATCCATAGTAAATTATAGAAAAATCGTTAGGACGCGTGCGATACGTCCCTGAAATCGTAAGACTTAGAACTTCGTAATTATGGATTTTGATTTCTGTATTTATCAGTTTTAAGGGGGTAAAGCAGGCCCCGAACAGACCCGTATTTTTTATAAAAAGCTGGAATATTTAGTCTTTTGAAAACTAGTAAACGTGTTATGGGTCGGGGCTTTCCTTTGACTTTTTATACGTATTTAGGTGGGAAAAAGTGAAGAAGATTGCCGTGTTGGTGTTGCGATTCGTGAGCACATTGCTTAGCCTTGAGGTGAGTTCTCTCACCGCGTAGTTAGGAATTTCATGTATGTCGTTCTTTTGTGTTACGTGTTATTACGTGTATTTATGTGCTTACATGAACTAGTTGGGATGTGACAACTGGTTGTGATTTGTTAAATTCGTATGTGGAATATTTATGCATGTGTACACCTCGGTGAGACTGAGGGGCTCGGTGGGACCGAGGGCTTGGTGGGACTAAGCTAGTACAACAATCTTTACTCGGTGGGACCGAGGGTTCGGTGGGACCGAGGGCTCGGTGGGACCGAGGGCTCGGTGGGACTGAGCTTGTATTAATGTATTTTGTGTACTCGGTGGGACCGAGGTTCGTACTTATATAATAATCATTATGTGGTTTGATATTCGTGGTGATGGTGATGTTGCCTACTTGCGAGTAGGGGTGATATGCGTGGGATTGCTACCTACGTGTGTGGTTGGATTCACTAAGCGTTTAGCTTACCCTCTCCCAATATGTTGTTATTTCAGGTGCGGGCGGCAGTCGGGCGTGACCGTACACACATCAAGCGTGGAGTATCAAAGATTGTTAAACCTTCACTTTCGAACCCTTTGAATTTAATTATGTAATTTTCCGCTGCATAAACTTTGTTGACGGTTTGAGTCAACGACGTTAATTTCAGTTAAGACGTGAATTACTAAATTATGGTTGTTTTATAATGAAATGTATGTTTTAAAAATTTTAAATTTCCTTGTAATTTTTGGGACGTTACAATTTGTTTGTAAAAGCCTTTAATTGGTTAAATGGGCTTAATTAGAGCTTAATGGGCCTTGGGCTTTAGTAGATAAGCCCTAGGTATTTAAAGTGAGTTTTAGTGGAAATTAGGTTAGAGAAGCTTAGAGATTAGTCGTGCGCCTAATTGAGTTTAGAGAGAGAGAGGGTGTTCTGTTCATCAACCAATATTGTAACACTCTCTATTCAATCAATCAATAAAGCTTAATCGTTTCGTGTTTATTTGTTACTTGATTGTCAAACTGGGATCTACATGTGGTATCAGAGCAGAGGGACAAAGCTATCGATCCAAAAGGTAATCTTTATTATTTCTGTTTTTATCGACCGTGTTCTTAAAAGGTTTGATTTTTAATCTGTGATTTCTGGGTTAGAAACAAAATTGGTGCTTAAGATTTTATTGGTAATGCCTTCCTAGGGTTCGTCACGAATTTTTGGAATCATTCTTTGAGTTTTTGGTCATCAAATCATTAACATCGACTTACTGGGTTTAAAAGTCTCTGTTTTTCAAATTTTCTTGATTTTTGCTCAAAAAGTGTGTTAAGATTCGAATTGGCTAGTTGTTTGTGATCTTTTGGTTGTTTTTGTGGTATTAAAAGAGTTTGCAGGAGATCCCCAAAGCTTTCCAGTAAAAAAGTTGAGTTTTTGGAACTCCAAGTACGTTATTTTTCTATAAATCATTTGAATACGGGACTCAATTTTTGAGTTTCGGTTCCTTTTTCCCGTACCGGATCCTAATCTTACCGGATCTCAATCCGGTTCCGGTTAATACCGGTTCCTTCATTACCGGATTATAGTTCCGGTATTCTTACCGGGATTTAAACTCGGTTCCGGAAGTTTACTGAGATTCAAACCCGGCTCCGGTTCTCCCCGATCCTGCATCATATCGGTTCCGGTACCCAACCCGGATCCGGTCCTGATTATTGGTTCCGACACATACCGGATTTCAATCCGGTTTCCGGTCCCCTCCGGATTCCACACCGGTTCCGGTCTCACACCGGTTCCGGATTTCGTACCGGATCCCATCCGACTCCCGGTCCCGGATCATACCAACTTCCGGGTTCGCTAATCCCGGATCCCAATTCCCGGACTTCTTTCCGAGAAACCAAACCCGGATCACAAATCCGGGAGTGTTCAAACCTTTCAGTTTTCTTTATATAACTTTAGGGTGAGATTGTTAGGACCAAATGTCCTATAAAATAGAAGGTGATATAAAGAAAATGATTGTTTTATTTATTTGTTTGTAAAAGCCTTTAATTGGTTAAATGGGCTTAATTAGAGCTTAATGGGCCTTGGGCTTTAGTAGATAAGTCCTAGGTATTTAAAGTGAGTTTTAGTGGAAATTAGGTTAGAGAAGCTTAGAGATTAGTCGTGCGCCTAATTGAGTTTAGAGAGAGAGATGGTGTTCTGTTCATCATTCCAATATTGTAACACTCTTTATTCAATCAATCAATAAAGCTTAATCGTTTCGTGTTTATTTGTTACTTGATTGTCAAACTGGGATCTACAGTTATCCTTCGATCCCGATCCACATCCACTTATACCAGCACCATTATTGTTCAACTTTACCCGACAATCACTTTTACAATGGCCCACTTTGTTGCATCTCCAACATACCAAATCCTTTCTCTTTTTAGAGGATTTATTGGGTCCATCAAACTTATGTTTCTTGCCTTTTCCAGTGTTGTTTGAGTTGACTTTCTTCTCCTCAACCATGTGAACAAAGGGTTGTCCAGATTTGACTTTCCCCTTCGTTTTGCCTTTAATTTGAACTCAAAGGGACTCTTCGATGCGCAAGTGACTCCCAAGTTGAACCAATGACAGTTCCTTATTTTGATGTTTCAAGTTATGCTTAAAATCTTTCCAAGAAGGTGGTAGTTTATCAATCACACTTGACACAACAACGGATTCATCCATATTCATATTGTGCAGCGTAAAATGACCTAAAGCTTTGACTGCAAAGCTTTTTATAACCAAAGTGAGTATTGACACGTTGATATCATATAAATGAGTGTGGGAGCCGACTGATTTACTTCGTGTATGAGATTTAGCTCAGAACTTTTCTAGTCGTATATGAAAGGTTTCATTCAATATGTTCCTGATGTAACGACATCGTTTTAGTTGGTTAAGGTTGCGTTTTACCGAAAAGTTACGTGCGAGCGATTCTCGAGATCGTTGTGCATGGCATTGAAGTTATGAGAGTGTTAGGTCATGTGTACTCAAGTTGTTTTCAGGTGTTGTACTTTTTGAATGTTCTAATGTGTGAAAGGATTTAAATTATCGTGTCGTCATGCATGAAGGCTATAAACTCACTAGGTCGTGGAGGTTATTGCATTTAAAGATAAGGAAGAGTTTCGAGAATGGAGATGTGTTGGTCAAGCCGGTGATGGATGATTTGTGATCTTGGTATTCTTATTAAGGAAGAGAGGTGAGTAGTGGAAATGTCAGAAATGGATTGTGGTATTGTTTGTATTAAGGTAGCTTGTACTCTTGTTTGGTAATTGGAGATGCGGTTTTCGGTGGACGGTTGTGTCCGGGGGAAGGACTTGAAGTCGTCAAGGTGTTGATATTAGTAACTCGTTTTATGTAGTGTTGAGATGCATTGATGAAATGTTATCGGTATTGAGCCTGAGGGTTGGAGTGGTCTCGCAATTTTGACCTCGCAGCAAGTAAGTCTTGAATTTTATTCAAGTGAGGACGATGGAGTATAAAGCTAATTATGATACGTTGGAAGAAGTAGATTCCGTTTGGAACCCTTGTTATCGGGAAGGTTATGGAAGCATCATCATGTCGTCTTTTGATGATTGAAGCCAGCAACTGTTTAAGACGTGTAAAGCTATAGGCATTGTCAGGAGTTCGGAATTTGAGAATTCACCCTGGTGTGTGTAGACGTAGGAGGTAGTTCATAAAAGATGTATACTTGCATGATGTTGGACCACCTTGTGTGGTCGTTATGATAGTGGGGATTGCCAATTGGATGAGTGTTTTCCCTATGAGGTTTTGACGGATCGTAAAAGGATGAGGCAATTAGCACGGCGAAGTGGGTGCATTGATTATATCGGTCGGTAAGGGAATATGCCTTATCTTGTGGACTGGTTTCTTGGAGATCGCAATGAACCAACAAGGAACAAATACTTATTTGAGTAAATCGTGAAATTGTGGTTCATCTAGATTTGGGGAAAGACAAATTCGTGAGATGGACTTGGTTTATATATATCTATATATATATATACATGCCGGTGAGTATGAAGGCAAGATTGAGTATGTGTACAAATGACCGTGAGAACCTTGTCTAGGGTGTGATGCTGTGAGTGGTGATTGTGTGGATAAGTTAGTGGCATCTTTTGCCAAGGTAGACGTGCAAGTCTTTGATGTGGTAATGGGTTGTTAATGGAGGTTAAGCACATATGGAAGTCCTTTTCGGAGATTTCTGATGAGTTATACAAAGCGTTAAGCATGTTGTTGGGATGCATGGATTGTAAGTTGGCGTTATGATATGACTTTTTTTAGTTTATAAAAGGGTGGAGCGGTAGTTGGTGGTTACTTAAAAGAGAAACCATGTGCTTTTGGTTGCGTGAGTTGTTTAGTGAGTTTATTTTGGGACCATTGACAGATTGATGAAGATGCTGGATTGGTTAGTTTACAATGTGATGTAGTAGATATGAAATAATTGGAATTGTGAATTAATCCTTGTTTGCGAAAAGGAACTCTCTAGAGTAGGTTAACCCGTTTGGGGGATGCGAAGTGTTTGGTGGCTTCGAACACTTGGTGTTATTTAGGGATGACGTAGTTGAATTTCTTGAGTAAGAATGGTGGTGAAACCGTTTAGTTAGGCATAGCCATGTATATGTGCTATCGGCGCGTTTGGTGTGGTCGGAATATAGAGTGGGCAATGTTCCATACTAGCCGGAGGTGGTAGAGATGATATGTTGAAATAAGTGAGTAAACTGGAATTATGAAGTTTGGTAGGTGACACCGAAATTGTGGAGCAATGTTGACAGATTGTTATTGTCAGTAGTGGGTACCTGAACTCCTAGTGAGAGTATGAAAATAGGAGTTATATATGTTACGATTTAAGGGTCGTAGAAAGCTAACTCTTGTGATTGGTCAAAAGCGTGCACCTACTGGTGAGCCGTTCTTTGGAGGCATGAATGATGTTTTCGAGAAGATATTGGGAAAGGTAGTGGAAAATGGTGCTCATATTGGAGGACCGTTGTTTAGGCGTGGTATTGTCGTGGGAAAGGTTCCAAGTGAGTTTGTCGTTCAGTGTTAAGCCCATGGGACTAGTTATGCATGGACATGGTCAATCATTCTTGTGAGCGAATGAAACTTGAATTTATTTCATATATGGTTGGACGGTTGATGGATGCAGTGAAAATTTGAATGCGTCTTCAGGATTGGTTCAACATGGATTGGGGGATAGTTCAGATGATGGATTGTGGAGGTTTCCTACTGTTAGCCATGTATAAGTGTGGGGTGTTGACGCGGTGGGAGCGTATGAATATTTGATTAACATTGATGAGTCGTAGTCAATGTGATTCGGGAAAGAAAGTACTATTTGCGATAGACGTAAGTCGTATTGGGGAAGTAATCCTAGAATTGCATGTTATCCGATGAAGGAACTATTTACTGTGAGTTATTGAGATACTCAAGGTTGGCCTTGTGCCAAGTTAGCAAGTTGAGTGGATATATTTTTGTAAATGATTCACGTCATTGTGGCGTGGAATTCAACAAGGTTCCTTCTTTTAAGGAAATGATGTTGTACGAGAAAACCTTGATTAGACGCGTTTTAAAACCGTGAGTCTAGGTGTGTGGTCGAAATGGACATTATCTAGTACGGTTGGCCTGGGATGTTACAGATGGTATAGTCGATCGGAGAGGTTGCAAGTATGTCATACGAAATAACCCGTCGTAAGAAAGTGGTGGTCAATTGAGGGGCGGTGCCGAAGGGTCGGGTACAACTGTGATTTCAATCAGAATGGTTTGGGCAACTGAGTGGAGTTAAGTTGATTGGGTTTAAAAGTATAAGACTTCTGAGCCTTGAGTTTGAGAAGGGGGCAGTTGATGCAAAAGACGTCCCCATAGAATGGGGTGGAGTGTTCGAAGGAAAAATGGAATCGGTTCATGATTTTCTTTAGATCCGTTAAAAATTATGTAAATAGTTGGAGGGATAGTATATAATTTGGTTGTGCTCGATGACATTTGGAGAATTCATAATGTGTTTCACGCCTCTATTATATAGAGAGCAATTGCTGGAAGTTGGAATGACGACAACTCAACAAGAAATGCAAGTGAAAGCCCATGGGACTAGTTATGCATGGACATGGTCAATCATTCTTGTGAGCGAATGAAACTTGAATTTATTTCATATATGGTTGGACGGTTGATGGATGCAGTGAGAATTTGAATGCGTCTTCAGGATTGGTTCAACATGGATTGGCGGATAGTTCAGATGACGGATTGTGGAGGTTTCCTACTGTTAGCCATGTATAAGTGTGGGGTGTTGACGCGGTGGGAGCGTATGAATATTTGATTAACATTGATGAGTCGTAGTCAATGTGATTCGGGAAAGAAAGTACTATTCGCGATAGACGTAAGTCGTATTGGGGAAGTAATCCTAGAATTGCATGTTATCCGATGAAGGAACTATTTACTGTGAGTTATTGAGATACTCAAGGTTGGCCTTGTGCCACGTTAGCAAGTTGAGTGGATATATTTTTGTAAATGATTCACGTCATTGTGGCGTGGAATTCAACAAGGTTCCTTCTTTTAAGGAAATGATGTTGTATGAGAAAACCTTGATTAGACGCGTTTTAAAACCGTGAGTCTAGGTGTGTGGTCGAAACGGACATTATCTAGTACGGTTGGCCTGGGATGTTACAGATGGTATAGTCGGTCGGAGAGGTTGCAAGTATGTCATATGAAATAACCCGTCGTAAGAAAGTGGTGGTCAATTGAGGGGCGGTGCCGAAGGATCGGGTACAACTATGATTTCAATCAGAATGGTTTGGGCAACTGAGTGGAGTTAAGTTGATTGGGTTTAAAAGTATAAGACTTCTGAGCCTTGAGTTTGAGAAGGGGGTAGTTGATGCAAAAGACGTCCCCATAGAATGGGGTGGAGTGTTCGAAGGAAAAATGGAATCGGTTCATGATTTTCTTTAGATCCGTTAAAAATTATGTAAATAGTTGGAGGGATAGTATATAATTTGGTTGTGCTCGATGACATTTGGATAATTCATAATGTGTTTCACGCCTCTATTATATAGAGAGCAATTGCTGGAAGTTGGAATGACGACAACTCAACAAGAAATGCAAGTGATAAGCAGTTGACCTTCGTCATAGGGTCGAGGACAATCATTGACCTTAGAGTCAAGGAGTTGAGGACCAAGGGGGTTGACCTTGTGGGAGTATCGTGGTGTTATCACCAAAGAACCGGAAGCAACTTGAGAGATGGAGGCTGACATGAGGTCCAAATACCTAAACTTGTTCGATGATGGAACTCCGAGGACAAAATGCTTTTGAGGGGGAGGTATTGTAATAACCGGAATCTTATTGAAAAGGAAGTGGGTGTTTAGTGGAATTTTGATGGAAACTCAAGTTCAAGGGCCCAAGTGAAAATAAAAGAAAGTGGTCATTTTGCAATAAAGGAAAGTAATAAAAGACCCTATTTTCATCTTGTTAGTGAAAATGGAGGCTGGAGAGAGGGCAGATAGATTTTCGAAGATTGATCAGAGTGCAAATGGAAGGAAATCGAGAATTGAGCTAAATTCGAGGTGGTTTGTGCATCATTTTCATTCAAGGTAAACTCTTCATCTCTATCTCTTATTATTGATTTTGATGGGATTTAGTTTGTTGGGTTTTGGGATGAAAAGGGAGTAATCGGTTGTTTTCTTTGAGTTTTGTGTGTAAATGTTGGGTTATAATGGTTAGAAAATGATAAGGAAAGTTGAGACTGCATGTTTTATCTTTTATATGAAACTGCATGTTTTGCTATGTTTGAGAAAGTTGAGATATTATGTATGCATACATTTGAAAGTTGGCATGTTATGGCTAAGTCGGGAGAGGGGGGGGGGTCCCGCCAATGCTCATACTGAGGGCTGTGTCCCGTTTATGCCATGGAGGGTGTGTTCCAGTTAAGGCAGTGTGAGACTGACACGTTGTCACATGTGTGCGTGACCTCAATATGCCATTTACATGCGTAGTTCTTGCGTTTGAAAGTTTAGATGTTTTAAAGTTGAGAAATGTTTATAAATGCTTATAAACTGTTTAAAATGTTTCATGTGGCTCGAATGTTCGTTTCTAGAGGGTACTCACTAGACCTCATGGTCTAACCCTCGCTTTTCAAAAACTAAACCAGTTTCAGGTAAGCGCTTTGTAGAAGGCTTTAGTAAAGGCAAGGAGAAGGCGTGGACGTGAAGTTTTGGACTAGAAGGAAGTCATTATATTTAGCATGTCAAGCATAGTTCTTTAGTGATCTCATCAGTGTAATAGGTTGTTTCCGCAAACCTTGTGATGTACTCGTATGTTTGAGTTGGTAGTTTGAGGCCGATTCGGCGAGTTCTTAATTTTATTGCCGTTATGCTTTAATTTTGGATCTGGGTTGTTACAAAGAACCCGTTAAGTGAGGGACATTTTTGTCTTTTTACCAATTATTTGTCATGTTATTTAATAAATATGTAAATTACATTATTACAGGGACTAAATATGTAATTTGCTTTAAATGTATACATACACATACTAAAACCCTTACAGCCCACCTACGACCATCTTACTCGATTACCCCTCTTTTTCGACCATCTTCCTTGATGACCCAGATGCAAGCGATAAAATGGGCACTCAGCCAAGTCTAAGCATCTAAGTCAGAGCTCCGATTGTGTTCCAAGTTCGAGCAACTTTGGCACCCTTCACCCCTGTAACTTCAGCAGCCATCATCCCTGCGATCCGGCGCCGCCAACTTCAGCTACTCGAATGAATGCTCCCGTCCTCGATTTCTTTGTAAATTGAAACCTTCCTCCCTTTGATTTAGTTTCTTAGGGTTTGATTTAGAGAGATTAAGTTTGATTTTAGGTTTTGTGTCTGTATCTTCATTTAAGATTTGAGTTTGTATCTTTGATTTAGGGTTCTTGTTGTTCTAGAACTAGTCTTTATCACTCTTTGAGTTCTTCAATCTGATTTGAAAGACTTCAAATGATTTTTGGTGGTGGATAATGGTGGGAAGCGACGACGGTAGCCGGAGGAGGTGGCCGGAGTTAGGTGATCGGAGGTGGTTTGGCCGGAGGTGCAAATCAGAGAGGGAGGTCTGATCAAATTAATGATAAAAGGACAAATATTTAATAAAAACATGAAAAAAGACCAAAATAAAAAAGGGTAAACTACAATTTTGTCCTTGTATTTTGTATTCGGTACAAGTTGAAAGAATTGGTAAAGGGACTATAATGGCCCTCACTTAACGGGTTCTTCTAGGGTGCGTTTGGTACACTGGACAGGACATGACAGAACAGAACAGGTCCAATGTCCCATGTTTGGCAGGACTTTTATGTGGAACAGACTGGAACAACGTGGAACAAACTGGAACAGGCCTGTTCCACCCCCACCCCATGGAACAAGCTGAAACAAACTTATGTTTTACCAATATAACCTCAAAATAAAATCTAATTCTCTTCTAAAATATCAATAAACCTTTTATTTCATATTTTATTCATTCTTTAAATTTAGTAAGGGTAAAATGGTCAATGTTATTCGTTCTGTTCTGTCCAATTCCGTCTTACCAAACGTGGAACAAATATTCTGTTCTGTCCCACCTTGTCCTGTCATATCCAGTCTGCGTACCAAACGCACCCCTAATGACCGTTAGAGACATGAACCGAATTTGGTCATTTTTGCATACATCAATAATGAAACCGTAATTTCAAAATCGTAGGAACTCAAAATGTTATATACAAGAAACCACAGGGACCAAATTTGTAGTTTACTCTTTCTTTACTTGTGTTTTACACATATAAATGGCTTTTGTAACATTTTAACTATGTAGTAATTTAAACATTGTATTTATTTGGGGTGAATGGAGTATTATGAAGTGATATAATAATAATAAATGAACATATTGATTATTTTGTAGTGGAAATTGAGGAGGGGCGAGTCCAAAAAGGAGGGCAGATACGCAGTGCTGGTAAAAGCATCTAAATGCAGTAATACAGTTCAGTGCTCACCTCATTCATCCTTTTTTGTTCTCCATTCTCCTTTTTTGTTTTTCTTAAAACGCCTATAAATATATTATTATTATTAGTGTTGGGTCCGTGCGTTACACGGTGACGATAATTTATTTTTATAAATAATGAGTTGAATTAAAATAAAACGTAATTCATCAATTAATATATATATATATATATATATATATATATATATATATATATATATATATATATAGTGACAATAAAATGTAAACTACTAAATGTGTGTAAACTATGTAAACCAATCCTAGCCCTTGATTTTTGATCTTGATTAATATGTCATTAAGGGTAAAATAGTCTTTCACACATTTAGTGGTATTTTCGGAAATGTCATTAATAAGGATAATTATCCTTTATTTTAGGAAGTGATTGACTTTATCAAAAAAAAAATTAAAATTCAAAATTTCTATTTCATCTTCTTCTTCTACATTAAACGGTTTCAAAACCATCTTCATCATCTTCATAACCCTTCTTTGTTTCAGAAATTAGTTCCAATTTTGTTCTATCTTTTAGTTTAATAATCGTCGTCATCATGTCGTATAATATGGAAGAAGAACCTTTGCCACAACAGCGATATCCTATGAAATTTGGGGTTTTTCATACCTTTGCCACAACAACGGATTTCCTATGAAATTTGTGGTTTTTTCATACATTTGCCACAACAGCGGATTTCGTATGAAAACCATCATCATCTCCATAATTTTCAGTTAGGGCTGGGAAATTTTTGTTTTTTTCATACCTTTGCCACAACAGCGGATTTCCTATGAAATTTGGGTTTTTTTTCATACAAGCTGAATCGGTAACAATGGTGGGTTAGTGAGCATCAATCGAATGTGAAACAACACCATTGTTTTCGAAACAACCTTGATTTTTTCATAATTTTGTCTGACAAAACCGATTTGTTTCATACCTTCTGTTTGCCGACCTTCAATCGCAAATGTTTTCAGACGATTTTGATTTCATAGAATAATGGGTTGATTTTTGGATTGTTACCCTAAACCCTATATACGAAATTGCTTGCCGTTTTTTCCACATAATCGTCACATAATCCCCATTTTTTACCCAGATCACAAGATTTTTTTCATTCATTGTTGGGGTTTTCAGTCAACAGAGCATAAACCCAATTAATTGTTTTGGGTTTTCACACATCACATACTATCACAACAAGTTTTCATACATTCTTCTTGAGGTGCATTCACAGAAACGCCCCCCATGTCAATGTCTACAGGATTATCCCGTGTATTCTTGAACTTCGAAAAGGATGTGAGCAGCCTCACGCGATCACTCTTCATCCTCCCTGCAGAAATCAACCACTCTTGTCAATATATGAACAAAAACGAACGATTTCATACACTTACAAGAACCCTAACCTCTAATCCTCTTCGGTTTGCCATCCATCTTCTTCGATGTCGCTTTCGTTTTTCACAGAATAAAGCCAAAAAAAAAATCAGAATGTTTGAATCAATTAATTTCATAGAATCGTATCTTCTCTTTGAAGTCATGTGGCCGTGAAATATGGAAACAATACACCTCAATCCCTAAATTCACGGTTACCAATTTTATCCCAATTCCAGTCTACGTTTTTTTGGTCCTTTTTACCCCTTTTCATACTTCTACTTTGACCATCTTGCCACCGCTTTCATAGGATATTACATGATTGCCACCGCCCCAATTAGAACCATTGATTGAAATGATCAATGGTCTATATTAGTTTACATATTTTTCATAGTTTACATTTTAGTGAGCCTATATATATATATATATATATATATATAAATAAACCAAATCTTTATCATTGATTACTATTTTATTTTGCACTATAATATTTACTATTTAGTTGGTTTTGATTCCAACCATCGTTATAGATACCCATTCATCCCTCTTTTTTATATCCATCATTTTTTCTTCCAAATTATCATATTACCGCTAATGTGGGATAATTAAACATAACCTTATTTCAAGATTGAGGAATACTCAAACCTCATTGTTTGAAGTCATCATCTTTTGTTTCTCTTTTAAATTTGCGTCACACTTTTTTACTATTTGGTTGATTTTGATTACTACCATTTTTATAAAGTTCAAAACCTTTCATTCCTCTTTTTTATATTCATCATCTTCTTTCAAACTATCATATTCCATCGGTGTGGGATGATAAAAAGCAACCTTATTTCTAGATTTGAGGAATAATCGAATCTCATGTTGTGAAATTATCATCATTGGTCTTCCTCTAATCCCGTACTCTAATTTTTACCATTTAGTTGTATTTGATTTCAACCAAGGTTATAAATTTCACAACCTTTCATCCATCTTTTTATACCCATAACTTTCTTCCAAACTATCATATTACTACCAATTTGAGATGATAAAACTTAACCTTATTTTAAGATTTGAGGATTACTCAAACCTCATGGTCCCAAATAATCATCATTGGTTTCTCTTTAAATTTTTTACTATTTGGTTGGTTTTGATTACAACCATAGTTATAGATTTCAAGCCATTCAACCTATCATCTTTTTTCAAACTATTATATCAACACCAACGTGGGATGATGAAACTCAATCTTATTTAAATATTTGAGTAATACTCAAACCTAATGGTCCAATGTCATCATCCTTGGTTTCTCTTTTAATTTTGCCTAATAATTTTTATCATTTGGTTAGTTTTGATCCAACCATAGTTATATATATTGATGTCGATATTGAATGGTTTGATATATTGATTGATTGGATATTGTAAAATGAGTCAACTTTATTTGTTATATAAATAAATATTTTTTTTTTCAAAAATAAGGTAGACTAATTTGAGTCAACCGTAGGAGTTGACACAAAAAAACATTCATCCCTCATTTCTTATATTCACTTCATACTTTAAAACTTGCATCTTCTCACCAATGTGGGATGATGCAAAAGTAAGGTAAGCTAAATTGATCTGGCCACATGAATTAACACGAAAACATACATTCTTTTTTTCTTATAGCCATTCCAACTTCAAAATTTTTATCTTTTCACCAATGTGGGATGATGAAACTCAACCACACAAAAACATTCATCCCTCCTTTTTTTTATACTCATCTCATACTTCAAACTTGCATCTTCTCACCAATGTGGGATGATGCAAAAATAGGGTAGACTAAATTAAGTTAACCACATAAATTGACACAAAAGCATTCATCCCTCATTACTTATAGCCACTTTCTACTTCAAAACTTTCATGTTTTCACCAATGTTGGATGATAAAACTCAACCACATTTCAATGTTTGTAGAATACTCAACTCTTTAAATTTTGCCTAATTATTTTTACTATTAGGTTAGTTTTGATCCAACCATGGTTATATATATTGATGTCTATATTGATTGATATTGATATATTGATTGAGTATTGTAAAATGAGTCAACTTTATTTCTTGTATAAATATAGATTTTTTTTTTGCAAAAATAAGGTACGCTAAATTAAGTCAATCGTAGAAGCTGACACAAAAACATTCATCCCTCATTTCTTATACTCACTTCATACTTCAAAACTTGCATCTTCTCACCAATGTGGGATGATGCAAAAATAAAGTAAGCTAAATTGAGTTGACCACATGAATTAACACAAAAGCATTCATCTTCTTTTTATTATAGTCATTCCTACTTCAAAACTTTTATCTTTTCACCAATGTGGGATTGATGAAACCCAACCACAAAAAAATATTCATCCCTCATTTTTTATACTCATCTCATACTTCAAACTTGCATCTTCTCACCAATGTGAGATGATACAAAAATAGGGTAAGCTAAATTAAGCCAACCACATGAATTGACACAAAATCATTCATTCATCCTTTCTTATAGCCACTTCCTACTTCAAAACTTTCATGTTTTTACCAATGTGGGATGATAAAACTCAACCACACAAAAACATTCATCCCTCCTTTTTTATACTATTCTCATAATTCAAACTTGCATCTTCTCACCAATGTGGGATGATGTAAAAATAGGGTAAACTAAATTAAGCCAACCACATGAATTTACACACAAGCATCCATGCCTCCTTTCTTATTACCACTTCCTACTTCAAAACTTTCATGTTTTCACCAATGTGGGATGATAAAACTCAACCACATTTCAATGTTTGTGGAATACTCAACTCTAATGATGCCATATCATTCATGGTGGTTTCTCTTTTAATATTGCCTAATAATTTTTTCCATTTGGTTAGTTTTGATCCAATCATGGTTATATATATTAATGTCGATATTGATTGATATTGATATATTGATTGATTGAGTATTGTAAAATGAGTCAACTTTATATATATATAGATTTTTTTTTGCAAAAATAAGGTAGGCAAAATTGAGTCAACCGTAGTAGTTGACACAAAAACATTTATCCCTCCTTTCTTATACAAACATCATACTTCAAAACTTGTATCTTCTCAATAATGTGGGACGATGCAAAAATAAGGTAACCTAAATTGAGCTGACCCAATGAATTAACACGAAAGCATACATCCTCTTTTTCTTATAGCCATTCCTATTTCAAAACTTTTATATTTTCACCAATGTAGGATGATAAAACTCAATCACATTTCAATGTTTGTTGAATACTCAACTCTCATCATGCCACCTCATTCACCTTAGTTGTTCCTTTAATATATATAAATAAAAGGGATAGTGAAAAGCAACCAACCCAAAACTTGAGATGGTTAGCCAAAATTAGCCAATCACATGAGTACATATAGAGGGTCAACTAAAATAAGTTAGCCCATGAGTTTCATAAAGACTTTGCCTCCTCCTAATAAATACCCACATCATTCTTTCATTCTATCATTTCCTCACCAATGTGGGATAACCAAAATGCACCAAATTGCAAGATTTGATGAATACTCAAATGTCATTGTGCCACCTTTGTGGTTTTTTTTTAATATATATATATATATATATATTGATATATTGATTATTATTATTATTACTACTACTACTACTACCCGTCCCACTAGAAGTGTACCCATGCAATGCAATACGATATATCTTGATTTTAATGTTTTATTTTATTTTTTATCTTTGTCGATTTTATAATATAGTTTTGTGTAATTTTGAGAAAGCGATAATTTTTATAATAAATTTTTGTAGTTCAACTTTTTATTAATTTAATTTAGATTTAACAATGATGTGAATTGTTTTATGTTTAATAAAATAATGTTTTTTTATAAAAAACATAATTAACTATTTTGTTAGAATTCAATAATTATCCTGATTATATTTTAGATTTTTCATATTTAATGTAAAATATTTATCCTGTATTTGATTGTGTTTATTAGTTAGTTATGAATTTAGACATGTAGCTTTAAATAGTTGTACTTATCCATCATTACTTGTAATCTTGAATTTTAAGTAATATGCATCAATTAATAATACTCGATGCATAAAAAGTTGTTTTTAAAAGTTTTTTCAAATGTTTTATAATATATTATAGATTATATATGTTTCAACCCAAATAAAATAAATTGTATTTTTTCTACTTTTGATTTATATTATATATAAACGTTATTTTGTGAATCGTATTATGTTTTTAAAATAACGAGTGAGTTATGTATGTTGTCTTTATGATTTGATTAAAATTACGTCTATAATACCTAAACTTCGTTTATTATGGTTTTGATCCCGAAAGTATTCATTTTTACGGCCATCGTCCCTCTAAGATTAGTAAGAGACTATGGAATTGTTTGGTTGTGATTTAATGGACTAAATAGGTTGTATAGCTTATTCGGTAAGCCATACAAAGGTGTTCGATTGTGACTTAATCTATAAACTGATGGCTTATTTGGTCAACTAAAAAAACAACACTTGTATCCATTTAGCCGTCCATTTTCCATTCTTGCCCCTCTTTGTCTCATAACCCATATTTGAAAGAAGAAAAAACACGCTCTACCTCTCTCATATTAACACGTCACCTTCGTCATCCAAACTAATCTCGTCGCGAGCCTTCACCTCTCCATATTCGACCATTTTCAACCCTCGCCTTGTTGGATCTGCTTATTTCTCGATGTAGATCTGCTTTGCTCTTTCACTTACCTGTTTACCAATGTAGATATGCTTCTTTCTTGATGTAGTTCTGTCTTTTTGTTCTTTCACAAACCTATGCTTCCTTCCTACCAACAAAATATCAACAATTGCAATAACCTTATGAGTCTGAAGTAAGAACGCTATCAACAAAACTTCGAAATACATATTAGCTATTTGTTTTCTCCAAAAAGATTTTCATTTTTTATTCTATTTTAATTAAAAATTCGTGAGTTTAATTTACGGATTATAAAAAGTGTAAAATCCCGTTTAAAGGTATGAAGAAGAAAGAATGGACTAGAGTATTGACTTTGTTTCTTATTGATTGTTCTCGTATTAAGTCAAAAGTTGGAGATGCAGTAGTCAAAAGTATTAATATTGAAATCTATACAACAACTATTACAAATGAAACAAAACTCTCAAATAAAACTATACTAACATCTTCAAGAGATTTGAAGATGAAAACCTAAAACTAAAACCCTAATTTTGAGAGAGAAAGCAAATACAACTTTAAGCTCTAAAAGAGAAAAATGAAACTCGTTATCGTCTGAGAGAAGAAAACGAGTGTTTATATATTTAGCCGATTTTACATTCAGTCCTCGCAGCTTGAAACAATTGCTCCGCTAACCCTAAACATTTCCCAGAAGTGATGCGCAGTCCTCCTGACCTTCTAGTTCCATACACGTACAACTTTAACCCTTATACTTCTGTAAAATACACCACAAACATATTAAGTTAGAAAGATGACAAGATTGGTACTAAACAAACTTACCTTTTAACACCCTCCCTCAATCTTGACATCAGAACAAATCCAACATATTTAATTTAGAACAAAGATAGTTATGCTGATTTACACAAACTGATTTGGTAAAAATATCAGCTGGATTTTCATAAGACAAAACCTTTACAGTTTTTAACATTCCAGCAACGATTTTATCCCTCACTTGATGAACATCTATCTCTATGTGTTTAGTTCTTTCATGAAATACAGAATTATTAGCAATCTGAATAGCAGATTTAATATCACAGTTCAAACTTATAGGAATCAAGTTTTCTATTCTTAAATCTGACAGAATACTAAGAACCCAAATTATTTCTCAAAGAGCTGAGGCCATAGCCCAACATATAGATTCTGCAAAGGAGCGTGAAACAGTGGGCTGTTTCTTACTTCTCCACGAAATCATACAATTTCCCAGAAATAGACAATAACCAGTTACATAACGCCTTGTCGATAAACATTTACCCCCGTCAGCATTAACAAGTAGAAAAGTTAACACCCTTACCTGGAGAAGTCTTCAAATACCTCAGAACCCTAGGAGCTAATTTTAAATGAGACTGGCGAGGAGAATGCATAAATTGGCTGAAGCAGTGAACTGCAAAAGCAATGTTTAGACGAGTTGCTAACAAATAAATTAATCTACCAATTAATATTTGATAACCAATGAAATCTTTTAGAGGAGAATCTTTAGATGCAGAACCAACATAATCAATCACAATTAAATTCATATCCATAGGAGTACTAATAGGTTTGCATCCTAAATACCCAAAATCATTTAGCAACTCAAGACCATATTTTCGTTGAGACATACACACTCCGTTATCAGTTTTTAAAATTTCTAAACCTATGAAAAACTTTAAGTGACCAAGATCTTTCATTTTGAAATTGGATGGCAAGTGATCTTTTACATTTTTAATTACAGAATCACAATTACCAGTTAAAACAATATCATCAACATAGACAAGAAGAACAAGAAAAACAGAACCCGTATTTTTTGTAAATAAAGAATAATCACTAGCACTTTGACAAAAACCATGATCAATTAAAAAAGAAGACAATTTAGCATACCATTGTCTTGGAGCTTGTTTTAATCCATAAAGGGATTTAACAAGTTTACAGACACGTTTATCATTGGAAGAAAAATAATCAGGAGGTAAACTCATATATACTTCTTCAACTAAATCACCACAAAGAAAAGCATTATTAACATCAAGTTGACACAAAGGCCAACGATTTTGAACAACTAAGGCAATCACAAATCTAACAGTTACCATTTTCACAATAGGAGAGAAGGCTTCCTCATAATCTAAACCTTATCTTTGACTATAACCTTTTACCAAAAGCCTAGCCTTATACCTCTCGATCTCACCGGACGATTTATACTTAATTTTATAAATCCAACGACAATCTATTGGTTTTCGTTTGGGAGGAAGATCAATTAAAATCCAAGTACCATTTCGATATAAGGCTTCCATCTCATCATTCATTGCTGTAACCTAATTTTGATCTTTACTAGCCTCAAAGAAATTATTGGGTTAAACAGATTTATTTAATGTAGAAACAAAACAGAAATTATTAGGACTGAGATAAAATAGTTGACAACCTTTTCCAAACCATATTTAACTTTTCCTTCTACAATATAATCATCAAATCTACGTGGCAGATTAGAAGTACGACTATATTTACGAACAGAAGAATACTTGGTCCAGAAATATCACCCTCAAGAGGGGAACCCAAATGAACATCATGGTGATGTTGAACATCCAAATGACGAAACTCAACATCACGTTGACCACCGATAGTCACATCAGTACTACCAGAATCAACAGATCCAGTAGCTCTTCTTGGGTCATTAGCCACATTAGTACTACCAGAATCAACAGATCTGACAGCTCTACTTGGGCTACCTAGATGGTCAAGGTTACTATTAATGTCAGAAATAGTGGATCCAATTTCATTTTAAGGTTTCTCCCTAGCTTCATCATTGGGTATTCTAGAAGTAAAATCATCAATTTGAACAATAATATAATCAAAGAAATTAAAAGAATTTATGCCACTATAGTCAAGATCTTGTTTGTTTGCACTCATTTTAAAAGGAAAAATAGTCTCATAAAATTTTACATATCTTGAAGTTATAATTTGTTTGGTATCTAAACTGTAAAGTCTATAACCTTTCTTGGAATTAGAATAGCCAAGAAGAACACATTTTCAGCACGAGAAGCAAATTTATCTGAAACATTTGGTTTGACAGCAAAACAAAGACATCCAAAAGTTTTAAGATGAGAAAGAACTAGTGCAAAACCATAAACAAGTTCATAGGGACATTTTCGATTTAACACGGAAGATGGACTTTTGTTAATAAGATATGTAGCAGTTAAAATACATTAACACCACATATTTAATGGAATATCTCCCTGAAACATCAAGGCTCTAGCAACATTTAATAAATGTCTATGCTTGCGCTCAACCACCCCATTTTGTTGAGGTGTATAAACACAAGACGTTTGATGAAGAATTCCTTTGGATTTAAAAAACCCACCTAATCTGGTATTAACAAACTCAGTTCCATTATCACTTCTGAAAATCTACACATGTTTGCCAAATTGTGTATGCAATAAAATGTGAAAAACAGTGATATTATCATAAACTTCATCTTTATTTTTTAACAAGTTGACCCAAACAGACCTAGTATAATCATCAACAATGGTCAAGAAAAATCTATAACCTTCTTTACTAGGAACTTGATATGGTCCCCACAAATCAAGATGAACTAATTCTCCAAGACTCTTGGAAGTGTGATAACTAAGGTTGAACTTGTCCCTAGTTTGTTTTGCCTTATGGCAAATATCACAACGGGGAGAAATGTTTTCATTTCCCAATTTAAGAGTCTCTTTTAAAACTCCAAGAGCCTGATCAGCAGGATGTCCCAACCGACTATGCCAGAATTGACGGGACACATAACAAAAAATAGACATATTTGACTTATTTGACACATTGTTTGATACATGTGAAACAAAAGGCTCACCCTTAGACACTTCATCAAAAAAATACAGACCTCCTTGCTCGCTACCAGTCCCTACAATTCTCTTAGGAAGAGAATCCTGAAGAAGATAACACTTATATTCATCAAAACCAACAAAGATCTTACTGTCTCTAGCAATTTTGTGAACAGATAAAAGATTAACATGGAAGTCAAGAATAACAAGAACATCAAATAAGGTGACTTTATTGTTTAGTCAAAAGCTACCAATTTTATTTATCTTGGCTTCATTTCCATTAGGTTGAGTAACTTTCAAATTTAAATCAGAAATGTCAAGAATGTTTTCAAGATGAGAAACAGAAGATGTCATATGTTGATTAGCTCCAGAATCAATGATCCAACTGGAGCTAGAAAAATTTGAAAAAAATAGAAACACTTGCCATATTGGGAGAGAAAATACCTACCGTATTGACGGAAATGCCATAAGATTGTTTCTGATCAAGAAGAGTAAGTAATTTGTTGATTTGCTCTCGTGTAAGAGAAGTAGAGGAGTTTTGACCACGGCCATAACCTTCTGTGGAGCAGGTATTGCTTGAAGGGGGTTTAAAAGTTTAAGACGATTTATTTTTAGTGAGTTGAAAGTCTTTGGGAAACCCAATTAGTTTGAAGCACATTTCTATAGCATGACTTGTCACACCACAATGTTTGCAAAGAAGGGGGGGGGGGGGGGGGTTACTGATTTTTTTTCTTATTATCAACAGCTTTACTAAAAAGGCAAAGTTTTGACTTTTGGTATCAGAAGAAGATCGGGTCACACCACGATGTGACTCTTCTCTAGACACCAAGGAAAATGCAGTTTTAATAGTTGGAAGTGGATGGATCAGTGGTTAAGATATTACTTCTTATTTGAATATAGATATCATCCAAACCCATTAAAAACCGCATTAATTTTAAAAGTTGATTGTGTTTAGAAAGTTCTTGAGCAGCATTGCAAGAACATGAAGGCAATTTGACTAAAGCATCAAACTGCTTCCATAAGGCATTAATCTTATGATAATAATCAGAAGCAGGAGCACCATTTTGGCAAAGAGAGTTGATTTTTTGGTGCAAATTAAAGGTGACAGAACCATCTAATTTGTCATAAGTTTCTTTTAGTTCCTGCCAACTTGACTAACAAAAAGATCCTCAGAGATAGACCCAAGGATCTAAGATAACACAACAAAATTACACCTATCCCACTGTTTTCCCAAAACATCATTATCAGTGGAACGAACAACAGAACCATCCAAAAATCCAAGTTTATTCTTGGTTTCTAAAGCAAGAATCATAACACATGACCAAACCTTATAATTTTCAGTACCACTTAGTTTCATGTTTAGAATGCACACATGACACACCAGAAGTATCACTCGAATGCAGATAAAGAGGATCTTCAAAGTCCAACTTTACAATCAAGGATTGTTGCTCTGGATCCTTGGAGACTTCTCCACCAGCCATGATGAAAAGAAAACAGGGAAAGAACACATAGGAGTAAAAAAACCTAAGTGGATTAATTGACAGGATTCCTTGCCACTCAGAGGTAGTAGGTCAATCCAACCACTCAGATACCGAAAATAAGAAGCATACAGAGAGAAAAGGAAAGAGAAACTTACCAAATGGCATAGGCAGAAGCAGATTTAGTAGAAACCAGAAGAGATAAGAGATGGAACAAACTTACAGTGCTTTTCCTTAGCAACAATGCACAACGGAAACAAAGAGAAACAACTCTGGAATCTCAACAGAAGAGATCTCACAGAGAGAACTCGAGCAAACAACTGAGAATAGGATGAAACCTGAACAAATATGTAAACAACAACGAAACCAACGTACTACACAAACATGCAGTCATAAACAGGGGAAGAAAATTCAATTTTTGACCAGATCCAACAAAAATGAGGAATAAAACACGAAAAATACCTTCCACACAATAGATCTGCAACATGAGTACTAGGTTTGAAAACACAAATAACCACAATAAGAATTTAGACCAGATCTAAAAGGACCAGATCTAAAATCAACTCAGTAAAAAACAAATATATACATAACTAGAAATGAAAAACAGATCAGATATCGTAAACACATTGTTTCAGAACAACCATATATGATATGGTCAGATATCAATAGAAAAAGCAAATATGCAAACAAAAATGAGCAGAAAGGGATAATTTGATGAACACAACAACAAACAAGGTCTATCAAGACCAGATCTCAGGTTCACGTCACAAGGACCACTGCACAATGAGGTTCTACAAAAAAAGGCTATAAAGCCAAAAATGATGAACACACTCCAGACTAGATTTAGCAAAACCAGATCTAATATCATATAAGAACGAGATCTCTAAAGGAAAATAACACGAAAAGAGAGGATTTACAACGAAATAGACTGGATCTACAGAGATCGAGTCCAGATCGAAAAGGGGAGCTCTCAATCCAAACCAACAGGCTAAAAGAAAATACAAGAAGAAGTTCACAAGTCGCTTGATGAACACCAAACATGATTGAACCAGATCTAAAGAGATCAGATCCAAATCGAGCAAAGAAGAAGGAGTCTCAACTTAGACCAGATCTACAAAGATCAGATCAAACGTCATACCACACTTTTCCAAACGAAATGAAGAAAAATATGCGAACAACAGAACTCGGACCAATGCCAACAGTGGTAAGATCCAAGTGAAGCGAATAAGAGATCTCGAAGAAAAAGAAACTGCAACCACTCAAGAAGTACAAGACGGCTCCAGGTTTGAAAGTAGAGAAGAACGAGAACTTACCGGAGGTTGCTGTCGATGAAGAACATCACAAAGACGATTGAATCGATCCATCGCTCTGATACCATATTGAAATCTATACAACAACTATTTACAAATGAAACAAAACTCTCAAATAAACTGTTAATGCTAATATGTCTTCAAGGTTTAATGTAGAAAGTCAAATGTCAAAGTCAATGTTATTGTGTTGTTAGTGTGTGGTTTATACCTTGTGTGTCTAGGTATAAATAGGCTTGTTTAGTGCTTTGTTATAAAAACACTTACACTAACTGTTAAGAGAGAACCTTTAGAGAGAACAGTGCTGAACTCATATCTTGTAACATGTTCTTGATGTAATTGGATGACAAATTCTCTATCTTCTCTATCTTGATTAGATCTTGGTTTAACAATTGGTATCAGAGCAGGAATCTTGATTAGAGATTGTTTCTTGGATCAATCACAAAGTTTTGACTGGATTCTTAAGAAAATTTGATCGATTTCTTGAATTTTTTCAAGTAAATCTCGTTTTCTTGAAATTTACTCAAATCTTTCTGTTTTTGATCGATTTCTTCTGAAGAATTAGTTCTCTGGATTCGTATTGGTGTTTAGATCATTTGTATTTGATGAATCGAGAGCTAATCTGGTCGTTTTGAGGTTCGATTTCACGAATTTCAAGGTTTTTGCGCTGTTCGTGAAAAAGTCACTGTTCGATCGATCTGGTTTCTGATTCAGAGGTTTTCAGAGGTTGAAGTTTGAAGAAGTGTTCGAAATTGAGTTTCTAACTGATCTGCACAATTTAATTTCAACAATTTCAAGATTTTCGGCTTCATTTTTGGGATTTTCAAGATTTTGGTTTGGTGCGTATCAGGTTCTGATCGATCCATTCAGATTCAAATTTAGAGGTTTTCAAACAGAATTTTATGAAGAAGATGTGATCCGTTAGTGATTTCGAAGAGGTCTGTGAAGTTTGATTTCAGAAGTTTTGGTTTTTCAGAGGTTATTTGACATTTTTGGAATATCTCGCAAGATCTAAACTTCTCACAACATTCATCTTACTTTTCGCAAGCTTCATCGATCTGAGTTCAAGTCTACTTCTCGCAAAGTATTTCGCAGCCTTAAGACCCGAATTTTACAGCTTTTCGCAACCCACTGACCCGAATTCTATAACTTTTCGCAAGCTTCTTTTGCGAAAAGTGATCTGTCAGATTTCATTCCTTGCCCAAGGCTACTTTTCGCAACCTTTGCTTGCGAATTTCTTCACTTTGCGCAACCCTTGCTTGCGAGTTTCTCAACTTTTCGCAACCTTTGCTTGCGATTTCTTCACTTTGCGCAACTGTTGCTTGCGAGTTTCTCTACTCTTCGCAACCTTAGCTTGCGAGTTTCTTACTTTTCGCTTCTCACAGTTGCGAGTTTCTGACATCTTTAAAAAAAAAAAGAATGAACCGACTTCTCACAGTTGCGAGTATTTTGAGAAAAAATTTTATACTGAAATTTTTCCTATAGTACAATTTCATACATTTTAAGAGTTTTTCAAGAAAAAGTTTTATATAATTTTTTTTCTGATTGTCAAGCGAACATGAACCGACTTCCAGTGCTGATCAAAGAATCTGATTTTGAACGATGGAGTATTTCGTTCATCGACTTTATTGCGAATAGCGAAAATGGAGAGAATATGATAAAATCTTTCTCCGAAGGTCTAATGATCAGATATAAAATGGAGAATGACCTTACTCAAGAAGAGATTAAAAGAATGAATGCCGACAAGGAAGCTTCATCCAACTTGATCTTCGCACTTTACAAACTTCCACAACACATCTTCAAACGCGTTGAATGTTTCAAACAAAACCCAATGCAGATGTGGAACGAGTTATCAAAGCAAATGCTTGGATATGAAGTTGCTTTTAAGAGAAATGAAGAAGAAAAGAAAGCTGAAAAAGAGGATACGGAACATAAATTATCAAATGCTGAAAATGAAGAACTCAAGGAAAAGGTTATAGAGCTTA
The DNA here is from genome assembly GCA_033807775.1 of Saussurea involucrata. Lineage (NCBI taxonomy): Eukaryota > Viridiplantae > Streptophyta > Magnoliopsida > Asterales > Asteraceae > Saussurea > Saussurea involucrata. The sequence continues at coordinate 62,358,069 of CM066314.1, read as the reverse complement.
CAAAGAGACTTTCTGACACGGAAAAGTTGCTAAAAGAGGAAAGAGCGAATCGTACAAATGACAAGAAGTGCTATGCAAAGCAAATTTTATCTCTTTCACGGAAAGTTTCTGAACTTGAACAACCTTCAAAGACGGAGAAGAAAGAAAATGAAGAAAAGAAAGCTCTTGAACTCAGATGCATAAAACTTTCTAAACAAAATGCAGATTTTGAGAAGGTTTTATTTCTTGAAAAAGAGAAATTGGAGAAGGAAAGGGTTGAGTATGAAAAGACAAGGAAAAGCTTTGAAGCGAAGAATATGCAATTGTCAAAGAAAATTTCTGAGCTTCAAAAGGACTTAGATACAGAAAGTCAAGAGCTAGAAAAGATGAAGAAAGCTGACTTTTAGGCTAGGAGCGTTAAAGATGAATTTTCTGTTGAAAGGAAGATTTTTCAGCAAGAAATACGAAAGCTAACAAAGAATTTGGCAGTGTTATCAACTGATATTATGATAGAGAAGAGGGTTAAGTCTGACATTCAGAAGAAGCTTGATTTCGTGACTAAGGAACGAAATGACTTATCAAACAAAGTGAAGTCACTCAACAAATCCAAAAGCTATTCAGAAAGTCCGATTCGACCGTCTAATCTTTTTTATGATCATTCAGTGGATAATTCTTCCAAATTTCAATCTGCTGATCTTCCTTCATACAAGAAAGTCAACATGCAATGGAGAGTTAAAGGTACGTTTCCTGAAAAAGATGTACCAAAATCATCTGCTCCCAACAAGAACACTAACCTGAAAGGTAAATCTTTTGCTAAACCTGATTCATTATATTCTGCAAATCATTTAATCAGGTTAGCACAAAAGAATTTTTGTTGTTCCTATTGTGGTACTAATGATTTTTTTAAAAATGATAGTATTCAATATTGGTATGGTACTTATCATTTTCCTTCCTATAGAGCTCCGCTTAACAAGCCAGGACCCAAAACATGTTGGGTACCAAAATCTACTTAATCTGTTTTTGCAGATTTAGAAGCAAAGCGTTGAACTCTCGGAAGAAGATTACTTGTGCCATTAAGGGGGAGTAAAGAGAATTGGTTTCTAAACACATCAGTTTAGAACCCGGATTTCACAGTTATTGGTTTCTGAATAAATCAGTTCAGGACTCGTACTTCAATGGCTAAGACTTCTAAACAAATCAGTTTAGAACTCGTACTTATCAGATTAAATCTTTTACCGCATGATCATACTACTCAGGTGATATCCTTAACTGTCACATCTTTCTATTTCAAAGAACAAGTGGTAAAAAGTAACATTGCATTATGTTTTATTTCTGCTGCTTTGAATGTTTGAATCTTTACAAATTTAATTCAATGAGATGAAATATTTTTCAACTTTCATTCAATGAATGAAATGTGTGTCAAGGGTGATTTTACAAGCGTTTTTGTATTATCTGAGTTACATCTGTTTCATCTTTCACTTCTGAAATAAATCGAAAGGTCAGCAAAACATGAATGAAATTATGTTGAATGCTCAAAACTATGTGATTCTAGACTTATATAGAATATAATGCTCAAAAATCCTTTTGTCAGAATGATGGATGGAAACGAAAATATGGGAGAAGCACTATGTTTTAGAACCAAGTGATTGAGATGCTCTAAGTTTCAAATCTAATCATTTAGTTTGAAAGTTTGTGCCTGTGGCCTATCTGGTTTGGGAGATTAAGTCCTAAGGGGTGCTCAACACCTAGTCCCTAAGACCAACTGGTCTGGGATCGGCTGACCCAAATCCTGCTATAGAACCAGATAGAAAGCCATGTTCTACTGGTACAGATGGGTTTAAGATATATCGATGTGGCCTTTCTGGTTTGGGAAAGTAAGTTCTAAGGGGTGCTCGTCACCTAGCACCTATGGCCAACTGGTCTGGGATCCGCTGACCCAAATCCTGCTATAGAACCAGATAGAAAGCCATGTTTAACGGTGTATCTTATTCTTAATAAACTTTGTGATTAAAAGATGCCAATGAGCACAAATTTAAAAGATGCCAATGAGCACAAAAGTAAAAGATGCCAATGAGCACAATATCAAAAGATGCCAATGTGCACAAAATCAAAAGATGCCAATGAGCACACATCTCTTGAAACTTGGGGAAAATACAAAGTCGCGATAATCCTGTAATTTTGTGAAAATCTTGATTTTGGGCAAATAGTGTGAGTAGAGCAGAGTATTCTGATGTGTTTTAGAATTGCATATGCTTGTTGCTACTCATATTTCGCATGCTAGCACACCAAATAGATTTTATAAAGGAGTTGAAACTGAACTTTTGTAACTTGATATGCAATGATGTCTTGTTTTTGAATCCAAACACATGCATTTGATTTCACTTGATGGAAATATCTGTTACATTTCATTAAGTTGAATTTCTTTTGTTTGGTGTTCAAATAATTAATTGTTAGTAGTTATAAAATGTAGTTCAATGAATTAATTTTTTTTCCTTGTACAAATTTGTTAAAATGTGCGCTAATGAAATTTTATGCAAATTTTCAGGGGGAGAAAATCAATTGCTCTACAATTCTTATTTTTAGGGGGAGCAAGATCTTTCGTTAATGGGGAGATTGTTTGTGTTTTACAAGGACTTGACTGAAATTGACAAGAATTTTCGATGCTCATGATGCTCATTTTCATCGAAAAAGGGGGAGAAATGTCTACATCAATTTCATGTCAAAGAGCGTTTCATGTCAAAGATTTGTTTTTTTTAACGTCAAAGGGGAGAAATGTTGAAAGAAGTCTTTGTTTCAAGAAAGGATAGGGGGAGATTTCTTCTTCAAGAGTTTATAAGAAATCGATTGATCATTTAGTGATCTCTTTCTTTTGAACTCGTGCTTTTATGAAGATATCGATACTGAAGTTTGAATTTCTCAAGTCAATGAATAAGGGGAGAATTCTTCAAGAGTTTGAGAAAAATCGATTGATCATTTTGTGATCTCTTTTTCTTGAACTTGTGCTTAAGGTTCTAAAATGCTTTGTGTGAAGATCCATATTCTCCTGTTCGAAGAAAGATAGTCCGTAAATTCTTGTTTGAAGATTGTGTGACATGTTGACTTTGACAAGCAATTTTAAAGATCAAAGAGCTGAAGTCTTAAAGTTTTGAAGATTCAAGAATGCCAAAGACTGCTGTTTTCATTTTGTTTAAACCTTGAATCCAAGGGGGAGATTGTTAGTGCTAATATGTCTTCAAGGTTTAATGTAGAAAGTCAAATGTCAAAGTCAATGTTATTGTGTTGTTAGTGTGTGGTTTATACCTTGTGTGTCTAGGTATAAATAGGCTTGTTTAGTGCTTTGTTATAAAAACACTTACACTAACTGTTAAGAGAGAACCTTTAGAGAGAACAGTGCTGAACTCATATCTTGTAACATGTTCTTGATGTAATTGGATGACAAATTCTCTATCTTGATTAGATCTTGGTTTAACATAAACTATACTAACATCTTCAAGAGATTTGAAAATGAAAACCTAAAACTAAAACCCTAATTTTGAGAGACAAAGCAAATACAACTTTGAGCACTAAAAGAGAAAAATGAAACTCGTTATCGGATAAGAGAAGAAAACGAGTGTTTATGTATTTAGCCAATTTTACACTTCAGTCCTCCAAGCTTGAAACAATTGCTCCGCTAACCTTGAACATTTCCCAGAAGTGAGGCGCAATCCTCCTGACCTTCTAGTTTCATACACGTACAACTTTAGCCCTTATACTTCTGTAAAATACACCACAAACATATTAAGTAAGAAAGATGACAAGATTGGTACTAAACAAACTTACCTTTTGACAATTAATTATAAGATTTTTCTTATATAAAAATTTGTTAATTTTCCAATGTTGATTAATCGAATGTTAGAAGTTTAATGAGATTATTTTTGTTGTTATTGAAGCTACATCAATTAGAATTTTATCAATAAAAATAAATCATTTGTCACTTTTATCAAACTAATACTTTAATCAGACAAAAATATAGATTGAAGAGTAAAATGGTCATTTCTGACATTTATACTGTTTATTCTGCACTATGGTTTATCTAATATCATTCAGATAACTTTATCAATACAAACATTTTTATCTATATAGGACTTAAAGGAAAATTAACCGAACAACCCCTATGTTAATTCTGGTGTAACTTAAGTCTTTTTACATTTTTTGTTTGTTTCATATTAAAAGAAAGAGTAAAATACAAATTTTGCCTATGTGGTTTGGTCATTATATCACATCTGGTCCCTACAGTTTTGAAATTACAAACTGACCATTGTGGTATGTAAAAACGTTCGGATTTGGTCCCTGCCTCTAACGACCGTTAAAAAAACCTGTTAATTCGGGAGTATTTCTTTTTCTTGGTTTCTCATATTTGCTTTTAAAAACTAAACTCAGGACCAAACTTGTAGCGTACTCAAAAAATATGATTAATTATATATTTATATTAACTATATAGTATATCATATATATATATATATATATATATAGGCACACACATATTAAATTATATTGTATAATATTTCAAACGCTAATCTGAAACCAAAAGCTAAATGATTGTTGAATACTTGTTGAACAAGACAAAAGATAGGAAAAGGTATGTGAGTTGTTGGTTGAAGCAGGACAAGGGAGTCAGGGGGGTGGGGAGGCCATGGAGGATGGTAGTGATCAAAGACAATAATCGGAGCTTTGGTTGAGAAGGGGGGTTTTCAATGACAGAAAGGGGCATCGAAGAATGGTGTCGCCGAGAGGAATAAAAGGTAGGTGATTTAGGAAGAAGGGAAAGATGTACGCCGATAAAGACCTGTTCTTGTGCTTCTTCAATGTTCACTAATGGTTTTTCTTCAATGATGATACCATGGAGAGGTGGTGGCTAGCAAATCAAGGGTGCGGGTGAAACCTAAGTCGTTCGAGGTGCCGATGGTCGGTGGTTGGGGTTGGCCACGGATAACCGTTGATGCCTAGAAGTATGTAGTGATATATATGATGTTTGTGTATATGTGTATAATTCAAGGTTCTAAATGGCGTGGCGGCGACGTCAAGCCTCAAGCCTTAGAAGTTACGACGAGGCCATAGCGTTTTCCATGGCATGGCTTAAGACGGCAAATCTGTGTATAATATATATGTTTATATATATATATATATATATGTGTGTGTGTGTGTGTGTGTGTTTATGTAAGTGTCTTGAACAATAACGATTAAGTTATTAACAATTTAAATTCATAGAAAACGATAAACAAAAAAATTCTAAATTCTAATTGATACTATTGGACAAATTCTAATCGAATTTCAAAGTATACAAATTCACAAAATCAAAAGTACACAGATGGCATGCCATGGCGCGCCATAATGAGCCATTATGAGCTTCACACCTTATATCCATGTCAATGGGGGTAAACGTAGCGGCACAGTCACGTTTCGACGCCATGATGCGTTTTTTAGAACCTTGCTCTCTGTGTGTGTGTGTGTTTTTATATATATATATATATATATATATATGTTACATTTGTGGTCCTTGTAGTTTATATATAAAAGTAAGTTACATTTTTGAGTAAACTGAAAACTTGGTCCATGAATTTATTTTTTAAAGCAAAAATATAAGAAAACTAGAGAAGGGTGAAAATACCCTGATATAACGGGTTCATTTGACAACCGTTAAAGGGAGGGGCCAAGTTCGGTCAGTTTTGCATACCACGATGACCAATTTGTAATTTCGTAACTGTAGGGACTCAAAAGTGTTAAAACCACCAAACCATAGGGATAAAGTAAAACTTGAATATACGCAAGATATATCATTCTATTCATAAATAAATCACCCAATAATGGGGAAATGTAAATATGGATTTTACAACTATAAAATGGACCATTAGACAACAACCTACTAATCTAGACCAAACATAAATTTAGATTATAAACGGGTGTTGCTAAGAGCACCATAAGACTTTTATTCAACAAATCTCTATATATTTCCTTCAAAGATTTGTTCCTCAAAAGTTGGCTTTCCGGTAGTTAGCACTTCACTCACATGCTTGCCGCCCCGCTACCCTTAGAACCTGATATACATGCCACATTAAAGAAAAGGTGTTAGGATAATGCCTAGTGAGATCAAACAGTTTATATTCAAAATAATAAATATAATTTTCCAGAAATATACACTTGATGCATTTCAATGCATGAACTCTTTCTCATTTTCAAACAATTGTGACACATACACACCGTGCGGTGACGGGGGTGACCTAATTTCCATGTTGATGATGGAACACAAAAGTAGGTCACACAGTCATGTTCAAGAGCCCCACTACAAATCAATGATCATTCCATTGATTCTAGATTTCACTCATTCACAAGAAATTACTATTAATGGTCATTGGTCGTTGCCTGACTTTAAAGTCCACAACTATTACCGGTTTGACTCCATGTCAATTTCTTGGTACGATATGGGAATTCAACATCCCAAAAATTTAACATAACAAGACTTCTATGCCTATTGATCCATTACAATTAGTTTACACGTTATCGTATTAATGACATATTAAAAACATGCATGATACTAAAGACATGTACCACACTTCATCATATACAAAAACACCATAATATTACCAATATATATTTAAACTTGGCCATCATATGTTTTACCCCAAGACTCACCCAAAATATGGAATTAACCATAATTTGTGTATATAAAATCCTCCATTAAGATCATTTCACCAAATATGCTTAAAATGGCCAAACCTTAGTTTGACCCAGATCTTTCCCAAAAATCACAATATGAGCAAGAGAGAAATAACAACTTTGAGGAAATTATTATTATCCCTTTATACTCATTTGAACACACATTTGAGAATTATTACCAAAATATCCAAAACCTTAAAATCACCCAGACCCTTCAAAATGGGTTTTTAATGTAGCAAGTAAGAATTGTGATCAAGAGAAGTTTTAGAAGATCAAATCATCATATTTTAGCATGTATAAACTTTTGTAAAGGTATAAAGACTCACAATTTAGGTATTGTTGAAAACCCAAGTATCTCTTGATGAAGAAGATGAAGAACTTGAAACCCTAGCCTTCCAATCCTAGTTGATGCAATCCAAATTTGAAAAGGTGAGAGAGATGGAGCCTTAAATGCAACCAAGATTGATATAAATGAGGGTTTTCATGATGAGACATCCCGAACTTGAAACTCGACTTTTCGTCCCCAACTTTCCCTATACACTTAGAGATTAAAGTCAACTATTCTGCATGCTAAAATATAGAACTTATGAGTCGTACTTTTAAGCTACGATGAAATAATGTTTACCGAAAATTCCGAGTGTTACAATTAGACTTGAGAGAAAAATAGTAATCGTATCCACTTCTTTATTAACTTTGTTAAATCGAGGGCCAAAATATAAATGTTACAACTTGGAGGCCAAATAAGAAAATCTTCATCTTCTTCCCCATGTCGAACACCACTTCCATCTCTAGTGGGTTTTCACCCATCTTTAGTGAACACCCTCACCCTCACTATCTGCCACCCATTATTTTCTTTCTCTCTCCCCTCACTGTGTGCCCTTCTTTAATGATCAACTCATTTGTTTTTAATATTTGGATCAATACCCCATTGAAACACTCAATATGGGTTTTCTTCAAATGACCCTACAAAACTTATAAAGAAACATCACAAGCTCAATCCGGTATGTTGTTAGTGGCTGTCGATCAGAGGTGCAGGAAGTAGTTCGAGTGTATGTGTCTGGTAATTTTTAGCAGCAGGGGAAGGCTGGAACGTGGAGATCGGTCGGAGAAAGAAGTTGAAGTTAGGGCATAGAGAGAAAGGTGGAGATGGTTGATTCGGTGGTTTCTAGTTGTTGTGGATGGTGGGGTGAGATGGAAAGTTGACGTCGGAGATTGAGGGGGGAGTGTTTTCAAACCAAAGATGTAAGAGTTGGGGATGAGGCATCGAATGGAGTTGCTGACGATGACGATCTTCATCCCTATAATAGTGTATATTAGGTGCCTATCTAAATGAGAACTCCGTGGTTTTCATAACCGTGAGATCCAATGTGAGCCAGTCATAAAATCTTTTATTAAATACTAATAGAAGAGCGTGTTTGTAATTTGTTGATTCAAATAACAATTCTTTATCTTTTTTCCTAGGGTTTAAGCATTATCTTAAGAAACTAACCCTCCCTATTTTCTCTTTTCTCTCATATACGACTTCTCATATCCTATCCCTTTCATTACTCTCTTCTTTAAACAACCGCTTATTAGCACTTTATTGTTGTGTACGGCAACTCACCACTTGATGAATGTTCTTGAAGGTTTATCAAACTCAAGTGACACGATAAAAAAAGTTTGGAAAGGAAGATCACCAACATAATCCTCCTCTCCAACATCCCCAACCAGCCAAGATGCCATGCATCCACGCACTACTCAAAGTCTCACCTGGATGTCGTCGTACATACACTGAAGCTCGTAATGATTGTTGACCACACATTTGAGAAATCTATTAGATGTTTATGTTGGTTCTATATGCTCAAGAATGATTATAAAATAATATTGCCGATAATATATGATCCTATAGGGTCACACCGAACAACAAGTAGACACCAAATTGATATTTATGAGAATTTGATTCTTGATAAATATTAATTAATTCTTAAAAATATTAATAAATATGATTTATAATATTAGATGCAAATAATAAATTTTGGTAAAATTAAATAATACATATGATGGATTAATTGTATAACTAAAAAGGAAAGGAGGGACTTGAGGAGAAAGTTTAAGATACTTAAAATATGATTTTAAACATCTTAAATTAGGAGGGTTTATTATGTAATATTGCATGGACTCTCATTGGACCCTTTTATGGTCCAATAGAAATTGCCCTAGCTTTAATATACTTGGCAATTTTCAAGAGAGAGTGATGAGATAACAAAATAAACCAAGCACTCTCTCCCTCCCCTTTCCTCTACCTCACGGCCGAAAACACACACACACATTGTGTGTGTGTGTTTTGGTGTTCTTCTCTTTCAAATCCTATGGTAGTGATTGTTAGAGTTCTTGCATCAAGATAGAAGAAGAACTAGCATTCTTGAAGGTGTCGTTTGCTTGTGGTGGATACCGCTAGAGGAGCTCTCTTTTGGGTTCTACATTCATCACCAACATCCAACTTCCCATGAGGAACCAAAGGACTACAAAGGTTGTAATATTGAACTCTCTTGGTATGTTGCTTATTTATCTTTTCTTGCATGTAACAAGATCCTTGGTGGGAATAAAATGGTTTTATGTTTTGTTCAAATTTTTGCTTCCGTTGCGTAATTATTTTTATCTCTTATGAGTTTTTGAAACCCATGTTTTGAACATAAAATCCCAACAAGTGGTATCAGAGCCTATGTTATAATGCATGATTAGATAATAAGTTTTATTTGGATAAAACTTGGTTTTTGGAAGCCATGGATAAAATTTCATTTTTTATATGAAAAGTTCATACATGGCTTTTAGGCAACTAGTTTGTATTTGTATTTATATTTATATTTATATATATATATATATATATATATTATGTAACAAAATTTTAACATGCATTTTTGTTACATAAAAGTTGCCTAACAAAAACAAAGTGTTGTTTTATGTTATTTATGAGAAATATGTGCATAAACAAGCCATGGACCAATGTGTTGGTTGTTGTGTTGTTTTCCTTTAAATTTGTTATAATTTTTATTATTATTCATGTTGGTTTGTAATAGTAAATAGGTTTTATTATTTCATGTTCTCTTGTTCATTTTGTAAGTATTAGATTAGTTATTAGAACTAGTGTTTATTTCATAAAATGTAACAAGAAGAAGGCCAACATGGAGCTTGAAGATGGAGCTTGATGTTCTTGTTTGCATGGAGATACTAAAGCAAGTGGGAGCTTGAAGTTTTTTTGTTTTTTTTGTCCCTTAGGAATGGACTTGGCATTTCTTGTTTTGGCTCACAAGAAATGTCATTAGAAATGGCTTTGTTTTATGCACATTCTTTTGCATGTTTATGGTTGATTATGTTCTTTTTTGATGCGTTAAATATATAGGATATTGCATGCTAGTAAAGAACATAAAATTGGTTCAAACGCGCTTATTTAACACTGTTTAAAGTTGAAGCGACACATTTTAAAATTAGATTTTAAATGAACCAAGTTTAAAATAGATATTTTATATCAACCAATATTTAAAATGGAGATTTTAAATCAATGACATGCAAATTGGTTCAAATACGTTTTATATAAGATTGTTTATTTAAAAACGAACTAACTTTAAAAATTGGATTTTTAATTGAACCAAATTATTTAAAATGGAGATTTTAAATTTATTCATTTTGATAAATAGTTTCCTTTTCTTAAAAAGAGTACCTTGATTATTGGATGCATTCAATAATATGGTACTACGGTTTTTAAGACAAAAATTGAGATTTTGAGTTTTATAATAGGAGTTTAAATAGAGATTTTGAAACTCACATAAATTCATAATCTAATAATAAAAGTGTTTTATTAAAAGACTATAAATGGTTCTTATTATGATCATTAGTTGGTAAAATAGAGATTTTATTAAATAGGAACCATTTGATGAGTAGTAAGATTTTATTTAAATACCATGTATTATTGAATGCATGCAAAATCACATGATACTAAAATGTTTACAAAACTAGAAGTGTAATACATCTAAAATCCCTTTTTTATAAACGCAAGTCATATGTCGTCCTTTTGAGAAACACTCTGTTGGTCCCGAAGGCCTATACAAGTTTGTAGAAGGGGGGGGGGGGGGGGGGGTTGAATACAAACACACAGATTTTACTTTTCTAAATTGTTTATTGATAAATCATTAACAATTTACAGCTTGTTGCGGAGACAAGATTAAGGATAAACCTAAATCTAAACAAGTTGGAACACTAAGGTTTTTTGCACTAAGAAAGATAAGGAAATTACTAATAATAACCTATCTTGAGATAAGAGATTGAACTTGTCCAGAGTTAGCAAGTTACTTCAAATGAAGTGAGTTCATCTCTTTATATACTGCATGCATTTAATGCAAGTCAGTATATACTTTACACGTGTCATCAGCTAGTTGGTTGCATGTCATTGACTTTTGATGACAACCTTAGTAGCCGTAAGGATGAACAGTGTAGTATCAGAGTGGTTGTACGATTTCAGATTTTCGGAGGTTCTTTTCTGACATTTCGTACGGAGGCGTGCAAGGGTGGTTAAGACAAAAGTACTTTGTACGGAGGACTTCATGATCAGCTTTCGTTGATTCAACGATTATCATTTTCTATTCAGCGAATGATAAAGTTCAGCGATAGCTGAAGTCTTGTACTTGATACTTCACGTTGAGTGGACAAATCTGAGTCTTCGCTGATCCGCATCAGTTCATTAGGAGACTTGTCGCTGGTTCTTGAGCTTGATCTTCGACTTCAGCGTAGAACCTTTGTTGACGTGAAACTTGTCTTCAGGGATCATAAGTAAACAACTAACTTATCAGCGATCACCATAATGACTGAACAGACTCAGAACATTAATGGTGAACAGTGTTCGCTGAATGTTTAATCTAAAGAGCGAGAGTTCCTATCAGCGGTACTGGAAGATCTTAGTACTTATCAGCGATAGTGAAACTCTGATACATATTGTTTACTTACAATTTTCACTAAGTATATAAGAGAGGGTCATTATCAAATCACTGAGGGTTTGGATCAACAATCTCCCCCTATTTGATTATGACATAGCAACAAAGAAAATTGCTATTTAATGAAAACATAAGGATAAAAAGAACTCATAAAATATTTGTCCCTTTTACTGTTTTCTGGGATCTTTTCAGTACTGATGGAGTAAAGTACGTTCGCTGAAATCTTTCTTTAAAGTATTGAATCAGGTTACAATGAAGAACAGAAAGATTACAAGTATAAGCGAAATAATTTACAAGTACAGAAGGATAACTGATACAATAGAGAAAAAGGAAACTATATCAGTTTTCAAAGGGTTCTTCCTTAATGAGAAGTTCATCAAGGGTCGTCTTTTCAGTGGGGATCATCCAGTCAGGGACATTTACTCCTTGATTCTTTAACTTCAGAGCAGCATCAAAAATCAAGGGCTTCAGGTGTCTAGCTTTGATATCGCGTCTGACTTCACACCAGTGTACGAGATCTCTGAGTTGTTCGATGGGAGCGATGTGGAGCTCATAGACACGTTGAAAGTGATTATTTCCATCATAGTCTAAGAAGAATATACCATATGGATCACTTACCACTGTGCCAGGGATGAAGGTTTCTCCAGGTGGTAGGGAGGTGTCAAGCATTGAAAGATCAGCATCAGGGCCAAGAACTTCAGCACGAGAGAAACCAATACCTGTTTCATTTCGAATGATTGGACCTGAATCAGAAACTTTCTTCTTCTTAGCAGAGGCTTTCTTCGGTTGAGGAAAAGTAGGAGGAATATCCACAGCAGATGAAAGCAAGTCGATCTGTTTATTTAAGATCATCTCAACATGGCTTTTGAATTTTGAGCGTGATCCCTGAATGGCTAATTTCGTTTCTAACCATTCAGAGAGACCAAACTTTTCTAATGAAGCAGCATAGAAGGTTTGCTTGGTTTTGTCATCTCTGTAGACATCCACTTCAACAACAGGAACATCAGCGTACATTTTTCCTCTAATGTTGGCTTTGATTATTTTGGATGGTCTTGATCGATAAGTCAGCATTTGTTTAGCCCATTCCAAATTTGTATCAGAGACCTTTGTCTTTTCTCTAACGATTTCTTGAGCATCATCCCAGAGCTGACGTTGAACATCAATGGGAACTCTTTTCAGCTTGGGGTCTTTGATTGATCGTTGAGTAAGCTTGATGGCGTATTCTCTGTCTTTCTCTTCAGCTTCCTTTCTTTCAGCGATGAGGCGTTCAGCTCTGAGGTGTTCCTGGTATTCAGCTTTGGAGATTTTGAACTTTGGAGGAACTGAAGGAAGTTGATCACGCCTTAGAATGATTCGCTGATCCTCGAATCGCTTTATTATTTCCTCTCTTCTCTTTTGATCCTCTTCACTCAGCTTTTGAGGAGCTGAGGAAGGTCTGTTTCTGTGCGAGAGAGGTTGTTCTTCTGGTTCATCAGTCTCAGAGATCAAATCTAAGACTGGGATTATTTCATCAGCAGCAGCTAGCTTTATTTGTGAAGTCGCAGTAGTAGAACCTTCAGCGACATCCTCAAACAGGGGAGAGGACTAGCTGAAACACATCGATCTTATAAATAAGAACATGGGTAGAAGAACTTGGGTAGAAGGAGAAAGAGAAATATGTTCAGGTGTAGGCTAGGGTAGTAGAACTTATAGAGGAGGGATGGAGTGAGATATGATTAGTGTACCTGACAAACCGGCTTTACAAGCAAGATCGCCAGATTTTCATCTTCAGCGACGCCTTTGCCTTTGCCTTTTCAGCGCCAGAGGCTGAGGGCTTTGTCTTTGTCCGCTCCCCTGTTGGTTCATTTATTGAAATTCCCTTAAGAGCTTTGATCCTTGGGGCAGGTTTGACGATAAAGAAATCATCGTCATCTTCGTCATCTTCGTCATCATCATCATCATCATCATTATTCTTTGGAGAAGAAGATGGTTCATCATCAGGGATGTCGACGGCTTCATCATCTTCTGCTTCGGATTCTTCAGCGTCTTCTTCGAGTTGCTCCCCCTCAGATACAGAGGCGAGCTTCTCGGTTCCCTCAGGGTTTTCATCTCCCTGAGGTCCAGCGATAAGATCTTCATTCTTCTCTCCCCTGATAGATTCATCATGGGAAAGGTCTTCAGCGCTCTTTTCAAGATCCTCAGCGCTCTTCTCATCGGTATGTTCAGCGCTCTTCTCCCCGGGATGTTCAGCGCTCTTCTCCCCCTCTTTCTCATGATGACTGAGGGAGGAATGGGTAGACTCTTCAGCTGTGGGAGGCTCTCTGTCTTCTTGGCCAGAGATACCTACACAGCTTTCATTCTTTGCTAATCTGACTTCTAGGCCAGTTATAGCAGGATTGATCTTCTGCAGCTCTTTACGATCTGCCGCTGTGAAAGTTTCCAATGCAGGGGCAGGGGTCGGTTCAGGAGCTGGAGTATTTGCCTTGTTGAGTAGCTGCTGGATCATCGTTTTCATCTCACCAACGTCGGTCTTTACAGAGCCTAAGTCAGTCTTTACAGCTGACATATCACCCTCTAAGGCTCCAACCGATGTCTTCAGCGTTGTGACTTCACCAGACATGGAGGAAACGGAGTTTTTGAGTGAGGTGTAGTCAGTGTAGATGTCAGCGAGCACTTTGGCGAAATCGCTGAGAGTCTTATCAACAATCTTGATGTCGTCTGTGGAAGATTTCGTTTCCACCACCGTTGTCAGCTTTGTCAAATTCTCTCCAGCGTTTGTTACAGCTGAAGAGTTGTTGGAAAGAGTAGTGGTGAGATCTGTCAGCTTTGTTTCCACGGACTTCAAAGAGGCGTTGATGTCTCCCAAATTAGGACCTGTAACAGATAAGTACTTGTGAACAAAGGAAAGCTCAGAAGTTTCAGGTTTAGTTACAGTGTATAGGATTTTATTTGTACCTGCAGGAGGATTGATGAACTCGTCAAAGTTGCAAGTTCCTGAAAAATGTTCCATATCCTCTTCGAAAGTACGGTGAGGTATGGTGATCTCTGCAGGTCCTTTCTTCATCATTCTTTGAGAAGCTTCAGCTGTGGGTTCTGGAATGATGGCATCTCCAGTGTTCTTTGGAGGAGTGTCCAAGTGAGTGGAGGGAGAAGCGAAGGATAAGAATGGGGTTCGGGTTCTGAGTTCAGCGTTGGAATCACTGAGAATCACTTCATCAGTCTTTTGAGAGACTGAGGGAGGTTGGGTAGGTTCCAAGTTTCTAACCTCAGCGTTTGGAGACGCTGAAGTCTGGATTGGAGGGATGGCTTGCACGGGTGTGGCAGAGCGTACCACGGAACTTTCCTTCAGCTCTTCAGAATGAGCTGAGGAGTCTTCAGCATGTGATTGCTGGGGTTGCTCCTTGGTTTTTTTGATCCTTTTGGAATCAAGTTGGGTTGAAGAGTGTTTCCTTTTCTTAGAAGGAGAGGATTGTGTGGTCGGGGTATCAGCGATGGGTATTGTCGCTGAAGGAGCCACAGAAGTCGAAGAACTAGGGTTAAGAAGAGAGAGAAGGGTAGAGAGACGTACCTCATTGTCAACAGGTTTGAAATCGAGCACCTTAGGGCCAACCTGAGAAAGTTTCAGGTCACCCTCTTGAGGATAGCTGTCCTTCAGGCCATATTGAAAGATGGCGCTGATGAAACGGGGGTAGGGAACCCATGCAGGTCTGTCAGCAGCAGAATCTACTCTTTGTACTAGGTCATCATAAATGATAGATGCCCAGTCAATATGTAGACCTTTCAGCAGTGCGTATCCCATAGCCTGCTGAGGTTGAGCGGCTTGATCAGAGGAGCCGGTCTTCGCTGTCATGCAGCTGATCAGATGGGCGAAGATGAAATTCATCTCGCTGGGCATTTTGGACTTCTTTATCAGCGTCAGCTTCTTCTCGGGCTTCTTGTCCCTTCCAGTTTCCTAGATGTAACCCATTGCGTCGAGGAAAGCAATGATTTCTTCTCTGTCAGCATGCTTCTTATGGTCAGGGAATGGAACAAACGGTTTTTCTTTGGTAGCATTGGGAAAGTTCAGGGCTTTTCGAATGATTGCGGGGGTTATCTTAATTGTGCCATACTCAGTATCGCTGAGTATGCAATCGATAGTTTTGGATGCATCTTTGGCGGAGGGTAGCTGAGTGTGTCTGGCAGAGTACCAGAACTGGGATAGTAGTAGCTGACTTGCAGGAGGTGTGATGGTCAGGGCTGTTGAAATGCAGCAGTTTTTCAGGAAATTCACAACATCATCCAGATGTGTGACTTACTTTTGAGAAGGAAACTCGAGAAGCGCAGAGAGGTTATTGACCTTGGTCCAATCTAGTTGATCCAGCTTGAACTTAACCTGAGGGGCTTTGATGATTTCCACTTCCTCAGAGTCAGCGGAGATGTTTTCAGCGGTAACATTGATCTTTGAAGTTGCCATTTCTCTGTATTATCAGTTCAACCAAAGATGTTAACAAATAAGAATTATCTTGATGTGGAAAGAAATTTCCATTAAGATGTTTCGAATTTTATCCATTTCATTCAGACAAAAATGTCTTAATGAAGATTAGGGTTTTTCATGATTTTTGAAACGAAATGTAAAACCCATAAAGTCTTGTATTCCAGTTTAAAAAAAAACTGGATACGAATGAAGAACAAGTTTAAGATTAAGATTTAAAACTTGAAGAACAACCATGAAATGGTTGTGTTCATAAAACCATGAAAGAAATGATTTTATTTTTAAGAAGTTCTTTTGTTTGATCTAGTTTAAAACAATGATAAGATCAGAAACAAGTTATCTGCATTTAAAAAAAAGAACATATTAACCTTGATGTTTGTTAACGAAGATGATGAACAGTTCTTTGAAGATTTGAGAGCACAAATGTAACAATAATTCTTTTCTTGCGGAGGAAGATTGATCGCGTAAAAGATAAAATATAAACCAAGAGTTGTTTATATAGAGAGTTTTAGAGAGAGAAAACCTTGAGCGGGAAAAGGTTTTCATCATGACACGGATACGTGTTTGCATTTGATTGGAAGTTTGAACGAAACGTGCAAACGTGTGTCAGAAAGAAATCATGCCGGGGTTTATCCGTTGCAATGACGTCACAACTGTCCTTTCATATTCTTGGTTGTCTCTGAGGTTTTGAAAAACTCAGGGACTCTTTGAAAACATGAAGCACTGAATAGAAATATCAGTGAAGGTTTTAAGAAATTTCAAAAAGTCGCTGTTAAGGAAGAGATATTCAGCGATGCAATTTATTTTGAAATCTTGCATTTACATGCGATATGTCAGAGAGAGTAAACATACCTTGATATCAGCGAATCAAGTTTATTCAGAGAGAGAATGATAGAATGGGTTATACAAGTTGATTTTATCCTATCGCTGATCAATGTGAACCGCTGAAGGTTTTATCCTTCAAAGTTCAGCATTCCAAGCTCACTGATGAGAAAGTTGAATCTTGTCTCATCAAGAGGCTTGGTAAATAGATCAGCTAACTGATAATCAGTTGGGATAAAATGAAGTTCTATATCACCATTCATCACATGATCTATGATAAATTGATATCTGATTTCTATGTGTTTTGTCTTTGAGTGTAGCACTGGGTTGTTGGCTATAGCGATGGCACTAGTGCTGTCGCAATAGATTGGAATTTTTGAGAGCTGAAGATCATAGTCTAGTAGCTGATTTCTCATCCACAAGACCTGAGAACAGCAGCTTCCAGCGGCTACATACTCAGCTTCAGCTGTGGAAGTGGACACTGAGTTTTGCTTCTTACCTGTCCAACTTACCAGCTTTCCACCCAGGAGCTGACATCCTCCTGTGGTGCTTTTCCTATCCATTTTGCAACCTGCAAAATCACTGTCTGAATAGGCGGTTAGATCGAATCCTGAATCTTTGGGATACCAAAGACCTAGATTCGCTGTACCCTTAAGATATCGAAAGATTCACTTTACAACTTTCATATGAGATATCTTAGGTTCAACTTGATATCGTGCGCACAAGCATGTTGCAAACATAATATCGGGTCGGCTAGCTGTAAGGTACAATAGTGAGCCGATCATCCCACGGTACAACGTAACATTGACAGGAACACCCTTTGTGTCCTTATCAAGTGTCAGCGGTGGTGCCATAGGGGTTTTCATAGCTGAACTTTCAGTTAAGTCGAATTTCTTCAGCATATCTTTAACATATTTTCCCTGATTAATAAAAGTTCCTTTTTCAGTTTGCTTAATCTGAAGACCAAGGAAATATGTTAGTTCACCCATCATGCTCATTTTATACTCATCTTTCATTCTATCAGCGAAACGAGTACAAAGCTCAGGGTTAGTAGAACCAAATATAATGTCATCAACATATATTTGAACTAGAATGATATGACCTTTCACTTTTCTAAAAAATAGAGTTTTGTCAATCTTACCTCGCTCAAATTTTTCAATATGGAGATAAGTGGAAAGAGTGTCATACCATGCACGTGGAGCTTGCTTTAAGCCATAAAGTGCCTTGTTCAGTTTATAAACATAACCTGGACGCTTAGGATCTGAGAATCCTGGAGGTTGTTCCACATAAACTTCTTCATTCAGCTTTCCATTCAGAAACGCTGACTTAACATCCATCTGATGTACAGTGAAGTTTTTGTGTACAGCATATGCTAAGAAAAGACGAATAGATTCAAGTCTTGCTACTGGAGCAAATGTTTCGTCATAATCTATGCCTTCCTCTTGTCTGTATCCCTGAGCAACAAGACGAGCTTTGTTGCGAGTTACAGTACCATGTTCGTCCAACTTGTTTCGATAGACCCATTTAGTGCCTATCACCGTTTTGTCAGTTGGTCTTCGAACAAGTTTCCAAACTTTGTTTGTTTCAAATTCAGTCAGCTCTTCTTGCATGGCGCTGACCCAGTTTGGATCTTTGAGGGCATCATCTACCTTCTTTGGTTCAGTTAGTGAAATAAAGATTACAAATAAACAAATATTACCTGCACTTCGTCGAGTCTGAATCCCAGCGTTTGGATCACCAAGAATTTGATCGATTGGGTGATTTATAGTCCATCGCTGAGCCGGAGCGTGAGACGCTGACTCAACTTGATCTTGAGGAGCCGAAGATGAAGCTTCAGCGACGTCGGGAGTATCAGCCAAGAGAGGAATGGATGCAGTTGTCATTATATTCACTGATTGCTGAGAGGTAGATGGAATGTCTGAGATATTTGGATCAACTGCAGGTATAGTGTTTATAGGAACAGCTGAGACCCAAGATGTTTCAGCTTCACTATTCTACATGTTTGGAATGATAGTGGGACTATCATCTTCTACTGGATGAGCATGAGGAGTGGGAATATCTTCTGAATCACCAAGATGAGAAAACATCCATTGATTCAGTTCTTCTGTATCAGCGTTCGGTTTAGAGTTCGCTGAACGGGATTCGTCAAACGTGACGTGAATAGTTTCTTCTACAGTTTGTCTTCTTCGATTGAAGACTCTGAAGGCTTTGGAAACTGAGGAGTATCCAAGAAAGATTCCATCATCAGCCTTAGGATCAAACTTTCCAAGAGCATCTCTATTGTTCAGTATAAAACACTGACAACCAAAGATGTGAAGAAAGCTGATCGAGGGCTTTCTCCCATGAAAAAGTTCATAGGCTGTCTTTTTGAATCTTTTAACTATCAGCGACCTGTTTTGCGTAAAACAAGCAGTGTTGACAGCTTCTGCCCAAAACTGAGTAGGCAGGTGAGAATCGCTGAGCATTGAACGTGCAGCTTCAATAATTGTTCTATTTCTTCTTTCAGCGACTCCATTTTTTTGCGGTGTTCTCACTGACGAAAAGTTGTGAGAAATACCCTTACTCTCAAGGAAGGAATCAAGAGAACTGTTTTTGAATTCAGTTCCATGATCACTCCTTATTGAGCGAACAGTCATATTGTTCAGAGTTTCCATCTTCCGAACAAAGGTGATGAGTTCTTCAGGGGTGTCACTCTTAGAACGGAGAAACATTACCCAAGTGAAGCGTGAGAATTCATCAACTATGACCAGCGTATATTTCTTTCCAGCGATGGATTGTTTGTTAACAGGGCCAAACAAATCCATATGGAGTAGTTGTAGAGGAGATGACACTGAAGAAACTTGCTTTGATTTAAAGCTTGCTTTGGTCTGCTTCCCTTTTTCACACGCTGAACATAATGACTCTTTGGCGTATGAATGCCGAGGTAGACCAGTGACTAACTCTTTGGAGGAAAGAGTATTCAGTATCTTGAAATTTAGATGCGAGAGTCTCTTGTGCCATAGCCAGTTAACATCAGAAGATGCCTTTGAGAAGAAACAGTAGTTCTCAGTGGTTGTTGAGTCCATGTTTATTACATAAACATTTTCCAAACGATAACCGCTGAGAGCTATCTTCTCCTTTTTGTCAGTGACAAAGCATGATTCCTTAGTGAAAATCACTTTGTTATCCATGTCGCAGAGCTGACTGATGCTCAGAAGATTATGTTTCAGTCCTTCATCATATGCGACTCTTCTGAAGGAGGTTGTACCATTTGAAAGTACACCATACCCTCGGGTATGTCCTTTTCCATTTCCAACGAAAGTCACAGAGGGACCTTTCTCTTCCTTGTGTTCAGCGAGCAGGCTTTTCTTTCCAGTCATGTGTCTAGAGCATCCGCTATCGAGATACCAGATACCCTTCTTAACCTGCAATACAAAGGAAGATTAGTTTTTCTTAGGTACCCACTTAACCATGTATACCCGTTTGTCAGTGGAAGTAGTTGGAATGGAAGGTTCAGCAGTCTTCGCAGCATTTGAAGATTCAACTTTGTCTTTCTTCACTTTGGTTAATTTCTTAACCTCAGTGGTAGAATTCACCTTGACCTGATTTGCACCAGGGTTGGTCTTCTTTGCCTTGGGGGAAATCTTCACCTTAGCTATCTTTTCAGCTTTGGTGGCTGTGGGGCACTTACTAGCAATATGATCAGTGAGTCCACAGTGATAACATTTCCTATAACTAAAAGTAGTTCTAGGACCACTTGTATGCTGAGCTTTTAATTTCGAATTAGAAGTGCCAGCACCAAGTAAACTATTGGCTTTAGAAATGGGACGAACATTCAGTTCTTCAGATTTCTTACCAAGGATATCCACTCTGAGTCTAGGAGTAGATCGCTGAATAGATCCAGAGATCAGCTTTCTAGATCCAGAGGGGTAGGTCACTGAGGCTTTAGAAGCATTCAGCTTTGGTACTAAGGTACCCTTCTGAGGATTTTGATAAATAACAATTCCTTTACCTTTGTCTTTAGAGACAGAGGTAGGTTTTGAATAAACCATTTTCTTCTTACCTTTTGAGGAGGTAGGAGTTTCCTCAGGGATTGGTGTAATGGACGAGGAGCACTGAGATGATGAAGTGTCAGCGACTGAGGATACGAACGTTCCAAATTTAAGCATTGAACGTTCAGTGGTTGGTTTTGGAGTATCATATTTGTAACCCAGACCACGTTTATCACTCAGAGGAATCTGAGCCTTAATTATCTCAGTGATCTTTGTTGAAGAATTACACCATCCTTCAACAGTAGCTTTTTCAGCCTCTAATGCAGCGATAGCTTCTGCTCGTTCGATTTTGACTAGCTGATTTAAATATACTTGATCTTTAAAATCTTCTTCAATTTTAGAAAGCTTTTCTATTTGAAGGTGACAGTTTTTAAGCTTTTCAGCGAGATCAAGGTTTTGGTTTTCAACCACAGTTTTGCCGTTCATGGCTTCGTATAAACTTCTAGTCAAGAGATCGATCTTACGGAGACTATCAGCTTCATCAATATTTGCAATATTGGTAAAGAAAGAAGGTGATACCTGAATAGCAGAGGTTGAAGTGGAGGGAATGTCTGAACTTTCTTCCTCTTCTTCAATCTTGGCCATGAGACATTGATTTGCTTCATCATCTTCAGAATCAGATGATGATGCTTCTTCATCAGAAGCAGCCCAATCATAGTCAGCCATCAGGCCTTTGCCTTTCTTCTTAAAGCTTTTCAGCTTCGCATATTTGTCTTTCAGCTTTGAGTATTTGTCATCTCTATTCCTTGGAACAAAGGATTTCTTTGTAAAAGCTGAGGGTCTAGAAACTTTCTTAGACCTGCACTCGTTAGCAAAATGTCCTATCTTTTCGCAGTTAAAACAAGTAGCAGTAGCCTTATCAACAAAAACTGATGATTTAGGCTTGTCAGCTATGGAAAGAGGTTTGTTCTTTCTAAACATTTTCTTCTTGGCAAATCTCCTGAACTTTTTGGTTAGGAGAGCCAAGGATTCATCATCTGAAAAATCAGAATCTGATGAACTTTCAGAGTTACTCTCTAACTCAGTGATAGTGACCGAGGGTCGCTGAGTAGAAGGTTCCTCTGAAATTAAAGCAACAGGGGTGCTTTTGGAATCTTTTACAAGATTCTTCTTAAGATGGCTTGATTGCTCATGATTCAGCAACGTGCCATATAAGGTAGCAAGGGTCATTGATCTTAGATCCTTTGACAGCTTGAGACACATGGAATAGTTGTCCCAGCTTTCAGGTAAACATTCTAGAAACTTTGTCAGCACTTCAAAGTTAGAATATTCCTTACCAACAGTTTTCAGATCTATAATTAAACAATTAAAACGTTGGTGAACTTCAGAGAGAGTTTCATTCTTACCAGAAATGAAGCTTTCGTATTGTCTTACCAGGTTGATCTTTCTTGAGTCCTGGACTTCAGACGTTCCTTCATACTGAACACATATTGTGTCCCACATGGCTTTTGATGTTTTCAGATTCATGACGGAATGGTAGACTTCGTCAGGAAGAGCCATGGATAGTATGGATCTGGCTTTTGTATCTATAGCCACTTTCTTCTTATCTTCATCAGTCCATTGATGGATTTCTTTAGGTACCAGCCTTTCTGGAATAGCAGGTCTATTCTCAGTGCCTGGAACTGCAGCATCAAATCTTACAGGGATGAATGGACCATTCTCAATATAGTAAGGTATAGTAGGGTCTACACCTTCTAAGAAGAGTGTCATCCTATTTTTCCATAAGTTGAAGTTATCTCTGGAAAATCTAGGGGGTTTTGCAAGAGAACCATTTTCTATATAATGTGTGTTTGTGTTGGTGGCCATTTTAAGATAATAGCAAGGAAGAGAAATATCTTAGATTAGATCTTGTTTATGAAATTAAACAAATCTGCTCTGATACCACTTGTTGGTCCCGAAGGCCTATACAAGTTTGTAGAAGGGGGGGGGGGGGGGGGTTGAATACAATCACACAGATTTTACTTTTCTAAATTGTTTATTGATAAATCATTAACAATTTACAGCTTGTTGCGGAGACAAGATTAAGGATAAACCTAAATCTAAACAAGTTGGAACACTAAGGTTTCTTGCACTAAGAAAGATAAAGAAATTACTAATAATAACCTATCTTGAGATAAGAGATTGAACTTGTCCAGAGTTAGCAAGTTACTTCAAATGAAGTGAGTTCATCTCTTTATATACTGCATGCATTTAATGCAAGTCAGTATATACTTTACACGTGTCATCAGTTGGTTGGTTGCATGTCATTGACTTTTGATGACAACCTTAGTAGCCGTAAGGATGAACAGTGTAGTATCAGAGTGGTTGTACGATTTCAGATTTTCGGAGGTTCTTTTCTGACATTTCGTACGGAGGCGTGCAAGGGTGGTTAAGACAAAAGTACTTTGTACGGAGGACTTCATGATCAGCTTTCGTTGATTCAGCGATTATCATTTTCTATTCAGCGAATGATAAAGTTCAGCGATAGCTGAAGTCTTGTACTTGATACTTCACGTTGAGTGGACAAATCTGAGTCTGAAGTGATCCGCATCAGTTCATTAGGAGACTTGTCGCTGGTTCTTGAGCTTGATCTTCGACTTCAGCGTAGAACCTTTGTTGACGTGAAACTTGTCTTCAGGGATCATAAGTAAACAACTAACTTATCAGCGATCACCATAATGACTGAGCAGACTCAGAACATTAATGGTGAACAGTGTTCGCTGAATGTTTAATCTAAAGAGCGAGAGTTCCTATCAGCGGTACTGGAAGATCTTAGTACTTATCAGCGATAGTGAAACTCTGATACATATTGTTTACTTACAATTTTCACTAAGTATATAAGAGAGGGTCATTATCAAATCACTGAGGGTTTGGATCAACACACTCAATACGTCACTATGACACCCTTGTGGGATAAAGGTCACCTAACCACTTAGATTGTCTTGAGATGGATGAGGTAATTCTTATGTCTTTGTGGGATAAATGTCACCTAACCGCATGGATGTGAGTTTCACATGTTGTTTCAAGTAGGATGACTTGATTGGGAATCTTTTGTGATAAAGGTCACCTAAGCATTAGAAACCCAAGGCATAGATGGGATCAAACATGCCAATTAACAAACAAGTTGTTAAGGATCCCATAACGCTAGGAATTACATTCGATGTAATCGATAAACGTTATCTACCTTGTTGGATTAAATGGACGGGATAAAGGTCACCTAACCGTTTCATTTGTTTTGCAATGTTGGATCCTAGATTATATGCAAATTATTGTTTTTAGAAAACAAAAGGGTAATTAATTTGCTAAAAAATTAATATTGAAAATACTATATTAACTTTGTTAAATTTTGTAGATGGCCTAAAATGAAAACACTACAATTAACACATCCCTAAGACCTTTTCTTTTGGAAGAAAAGTTAACCACTAAGAACTTCCCAAATTTGTTTTCAAAACATTGAGACGCGTTCTCAGACGTGAAAACAAATCATACGTACTTATCGTACCTCGTCCTCAAGAACCTCCTCTTACCTCCATAGAAGCTCACGATACTTGATTGAAACATAATGATGATTCAATCGATATATCACGTCTTATACTTGAAACCATGGTTCCATCCTTGCTAGAAAGAATGGAAACGTTTCCACTGAGGGCATTTGACATGGTAAACCGATTACGGGAATATTACCAAGTGTATATGGTCCGTGAATGCTTCAATACTATTGGGGTACTTCACAGGACAAAGTTGGAGGAAGGCCAAGATGTAAGCTCTTATATTCACAAAATGAGGACGCACCTTGACTATTTGGATAGACTTGGCCATCCTAATTCCAATGGGAGAGCCGTAAATGTGATCCTCAAATCTCTGACCAAAGCATTTGATGTTTTTGTCGAGAATCTGAATATAGACCTCGAGAAGATTTCAGTCCCAGAATTGCATACGATGCTAGAAACTGCTGAAAGGAATCTTCCTATGGTAACAGTTACATATGATAAATGTGGCAACATTGGTCATAGAAGAGAAGATTGCACTTCTGAGAAATAAATGTTTTCTAGCGAAGGAAAGTCCTTCAGGTATCTATATTTTAGATAGAACTTTTACCTTTCTATCTTGCACTTGTGTATTTGATACTAAGTGTAGAACTCACTATTGTAATATGTTACAGATGATCAAGAAAGGTAAGTGACTGAATAAGAAGCAAAATGGTGATCCATATAAGCAAGGAAGCAAGATTGCATACCAAGCTTATAAGAGATTTTATTTTGAAACCATTTGGCTTGTATTATTAAACAATGTTTGTTTCGAACAATATTTGAATTTAGTTTGACTAAATTATTATTCAGTCACATGTTTATTGATTGAGTGAAATTCACTTAACCGTTTTGGAAACGATTATATTCATATTCAAAATGAATTATTCCATTTCGAGAACTAGTCCTCTTAATTGAATAATAAAGTGAATCACAAGAGCTTTCTAAAACATGGTTCTATATAAACACCATAAGACTCAAATATGATTTGAATCATATCTACACATAAAATAATCAACTTAATCAAGTAAACTTTGAACGCATGTCTAAATTTTCAAAACTGTGGTATTTTGAAACTAAATATAAATATTTTCTTTTAATATATGCGATCTTGATAAGTTGAATATAGCTTCTTTTTAGAAAAAGGAGGAAAAGGTTTTGTTAGAATTGATACATGTTGATGTATGTGGTTTTTCAAAACCAAGTCTAGACATGGTGATAGGTAATACAAAGTCTTCACTTGCGATTTCAAACGTTGAAGTTATGTTTATGAAACATAAGCATGAAGCATTTGATATGATTCAAACAGTTTCAAAGTGAAGATTAATAAAACAACTCAGCAGGACCATTAAAGTCTTTTCTGATATATGAGGATAGTAACTAAACCAAGAACTCTTGGATCATCATAGAAATTGTGTACATCCGAAAGGATGAACCGAACCTTATTAAATATGGTTTGCTCTATGAGTAGAAGTACTATTCCTATATCAATTCGGAATTCTGCCCTAGTTAAAGTAAACCGTACTTTAAGACACCAACCAATCGGTAGACAAGACACCTTATAAGATTTCGTATGAAAGTTATTCTTAGTCTTAGTTGAAGGTGTGAGTTGATGAAGCTCATGTAAGACAATAAGCTTCAAGTAAACTCGACCTAAAATCTACTAAATGCAAATGTTGTAGAATATATGTTTAAGATACCAATTCTACAATCCCACAAACAATAAAAATTGTTTATTGTTCCAATGCCAAGTTCCTAGAAAAGCAATGTTTTAATGGGCAAGGCAAATGGGAGATTTAAGAAACTTGAAGGGAATCAAGAACCTTATAATCTAATGCACTTATTGGTTGGCACTAGTTATGAAACAAAGGTTGTTAAAAATGAGCAATTTGATTGATCAGAAACTTAGTAAAAGCACCAAGTGTTCGCAAATCTAGTAGAATCATTCAGAAATTCGAGAAATATCGTTTTCTCATGATTTATGAAGAATGATATATGATAGGTTTCTAGTAAGCCCATCAACTACTAAAGTGCTATGTCAGATTCTGAATCTGGTGAGTGGCTTAGAGTCATGAACACTGAGATACAATCCATTCAAGGATCAATACAAGTATCACAAAGCAGAAGTCTTCATTTTGACAGAAAAATTAAAAGTTTAATTTTCATCAAAATATAAGATGACTCATGCATTTACTAAAACTAGTGGGAGCGCAGTAAAATTCCTAATCTTGTATGTGCAAGACATACTAGTATTTGGAAATTAACTTTCCGACTTAGCAAAACATCATGTTTTTGCTCGGACAATATTTCCTTAATAAAAGACTTAGAAGAGGCTAATTTTATTCTTGAAATAGAGATCTTTAAAGATTGGATCAAGACGACTGATAAGTTTAAGTCAAAGTGCATAAGTAGACATGATCTTGAAAGGTTCAAGATGCAAGGCTCTAAAGGTAGTTTCTTGCAAGTATGATAACACATCATTTTAAACATATCTCAATGTTCTAGCATAAAGGCTGAGCTAGATAAAATGATTGGTGTTCCATATGCTTTGACAATTGGATCTATCATATATGTCATGACATGCACTAGATCGAATGTATCATAATGCTTTAGAGCATTAGAAGGAGATACCAACGAAATACGAGGGAAGGACATTGGATGATTGCATAGAACAATTTAAGGTACTTATGAAGAACCAAGGAAGTGTTCTTTAACTGAGGGATGGAAGAAGATCATAGCAAAATGTTGCACCGATGATAGCTTCCATAAAGATTGAGAAGGTTCTCAATCACAAAAGGGAAATGTCTTCATTATGAATGAAGAAGTAGTTCGCTTGAAAAGGTTCCAAGTGAAGGTAAAGTTGCAAAATACACTACAAAATAAGAATACATTGCTGCTTTAGAAGCCGCAAAAGAAAGATGCTTGGATGAAAGAGTTCATTGAAAAGCTAGGTAGACGCCTCCCATTCAGGATCATCTAGAAATCCTTTGTGAGAATGTGGGTACCATTACGCAAGCTAAAGGACCCTATCTCACATCAGAGTACCAAGCATCTACTCCAAACATTTAACTATATTTGGAATAAAGTTAAAAATGGAGATGTTAGTGTTCACAGAGTTTACACAAATCAAGTTTCTAGATGAACCCATTAATGAAGCTCCTTATATAAGCTAACCTTGAAGGGTCATGTTTGAGCTATAGGACTTCGTTATTCTAGTGATGGGATTTGATTTGAATTTAGTATTTGGATATTGGAATAGGTTAAGCAACAAGTGTAGTATTTAGTTAGATATATAGGATATGATCTTTTCATACTCGTTGTGTTCTATATTAGCATGTTTTAAATCCTTGAATAAATTAGTTATTCAAAATGTCCATAGTCGAACATAATTGTGGGAGCAACTATGAAGTAAGACTAATATGAATTGGATTGGTTGACCTTTAAGAGTAAAAGTGGCAAAGTGTTGCAACCAAGTTCATAGGTACTTGTTAGGGAGCAAGTATTGGACCTGACCCGCATCAAGATCACCTCATGGATCGTCGTCATAAGTGAGTCTTGAATAAAGGTAGTATCTTTGTATCCTTCGACCCGAGATGCATATTTGGGACTCAAATGTAGGGAGTGTTACGCTTTGATATGGTTAACCGTTGTTCTTGAAAAAGGCAGCTATAAAGGCCATTATTGGGCATGGCATGAACTGCATGAGAGGCGTATGTAGTCAAGATGGGATTTGTTTCTCTAAATATGTTAAGAGTGAGACATCTAAGGCGCCTTACCAAAAGTTGAACAATAGATGAGAATGATAGTGATCCATGTCTCATGTTCAACATGATGTCTAAACAAAGGGATAACTGATACCACACCTTATACATCAATTGAAGCTACGAGCTTGTGGGAATTGGATGTTGTTGAATGGCACTTACAGTCATACATTGCTGGGGCAGTGAGATGTTGCTAGACGTCCACCACTGTCTATATTATTCTATAATACAATCTTGAGCAAGTGGGAGATTGTTGGTTCTATATGCTCAAGAATGATTATAAAATAATATTGCCGGTAATATATGATCCTATAGGGTCACACCGAACAACAAGTAGACACCAAATTGATATTTATGAGAATTTGATTCTTGATAAATATTAATTAATTCTTAAAAATATTAATAAATATGATTTATAATATTAGATGCAAATAATAAATTTTGGTAAAATAAAATAATACATATGATGGATTTGTTTTATAACTAAAAAGGAAAGGAGGGACTTGAGGAGAAAGTTTAAGATACTTAAAATATGATTTTAAACATCTTAAATTAGGAGGGGTTTATTATGTAATATTGCATGGACTCTCATTGGACCCTTTTATGGTCCAATAGAAATTGCCCTAGCTTTAATATACTTTGCAATTTTCAAGAGAGAGTGATGAGATAACAAAATAAACCAAGCACTCTCTCCCTCCCCTCTCCTCTACCTCACGGCCGAAAACACACACACACACACACATTGTGTGCGTGTGTGTTTTGGTGTTCTTCTCTTTCAAATCCTATGGTAGTGATTGTTAGAGTTCTTGCATCAAGATAGAAGAAGAACTAGCATTCTTGAAGGTGTCATTTGCTTGTGGTGGATATCGCTAGAGGAGCTCTCTTTTGGGTTCTACATTCATCACCAACATCCAACTTCCCATGAGGAACCAAAGGACAACAAAGGTTGTAATCTTGAACTCTCTTGGTATGTTGCTTATTTATCTTTTCTTGCATGTAACAAGATCCTTGGTGAGAATAAAATGGTTTTATGTTTTGTTCAAATTTTTGCTTCCGTTGCGTAATTATTTTTATCTCTTATGAGTTTTTGAAACCCATGTTTTGAACATAAAATCCCAACAGTTTACTGTCGTGATGGTTCAAGATCTGTGTAACACCTCAAAATGTCCATAATTATAGTACATTTTGGGAGAATGTTTAAATAATGAGAAAGCGTTATTTTTAACAAAATGTACGATTTAAATGTTGAAGGGTAAAAGTGTAATTGACCAAAGTGTTAAAACGATTTGGGAACTTATGAATTTTGAGGGTTGGTTTTGTTATTTGAATATAGTTTTGGATTAAATGTAAAAGTGTGAATTGTGGTATAAAAAAAGGGGAAGTCGGCTGAAAGTTTAAGAATATCTAAATTTTTGGTTCTTAGGTCGGTTCCCAAGCAGAAGAAGAAAAATAAAGTTGTCAATCGGTAAGCCAATTCAACTGCAATCTGATTTCCTTAAGAAATTGAAATCACAAGTAAACCTTTTTCTGATAGGTTTCTGAATTGGGTTGGTGAAAGAGAGTTGAAGTTTGATTTCTGATTTTGATTTCCATCGACTTCAAAGTTCTGCAGGTGAGTTCATCTCACTTTTGTTATTTTGCAATTAAAATTGAATAGTTCTATGAAGTTAAATGGTCTAAGTGTGTTAGAAATACCGGAGTATATGCATATGACTGGGAATTTGATTATAGAGGGAATCAATGGTGAAAATCAAGTGCAAGTCGATAGTTATCGGATAAGAGAGTAGTATCCGGTAAACTCTTACTCAGTGGTGTCCGAAAGATGTAAGTGACCGGTAAGAACCATTTTCCTGAAGTATCCGGTAAGTATTTAAGTTTTCGGATAAATAGTTTACCGGATGGTATCCGGATTACTTTGGTGTCCAGACTGTTCCCGGATCTGTTGGTATTTTCTGAGAGTATCTGGTAACTCCTGTTTCCGGATATGAGTTCCGGATACTGTGTCCGGATAGGTTATTATTGGTAACTGATGAGTTCCCCGGTAAGTAATGATATCCGGTAACTTTTGACATGGAACATTTTATTACTTGAAATCCAATCCTAGCAGCATCAACATACTTATAACTTGATTTTATGTATGCCATGATTTGTCGTATGATATGGTTTGATACGCACTTATGCTAAGAAGTGTAATGGATCTATAGGGACTAGTATTATTTGATAACGTAGAATAGGCAAGGTATAATTGCTATTCTCGTTTGTATTTGAGAATGGGGAATAGACAAGGTATAATTGTTATTTCCTTTATCATGATATTGAAACATGGAATAGGCAAAGTAGAATTGCTATTCATATCGAAACATGGAATAGGCAAAGTAGAATTGCTATTCATATTGAAATAATGGAATAGGCAAAGTAGAATTGCTATTCATATTGAGAAGTGAATAGGCAAAGTATTGCTATTCATATTGAGAAGTGAATAGGTAAAGTAGAATTGCTATTCATGTTGAAACAATGTAATAGGCAAAGTAGAATTGCTATTCATATTGAGAAATGGAATAGGCAAAGTAGAATTGCTATTCATATTGATACATGGAATATGCAAGGTATAATTGCTATTCGTATTTGAGACGTAGAAACACGAAATAGACAAAGTATAATTGTTATTTTTGATATCAATCAGTAGATTAGTAATACGCAAGATATAGTTGTTGTTTCTATTTCCATTCCAAGAAATGGTTTGGCGTTAATCTATAACATCTTGGACGAGCTATAAATTAGAATCCATGGTGATTCGTAGTGGCACTCTCGAGTATGATACTATGACATACTTAGTGTTGTCATATTCATGGAATCGGGTAGGAATCCCGTCATCGAAGGATCTTATGTATACGGTAAGAAAGTTGGGATCAGGTTATTTTATACGCTTTGTTTACAATTTTGGTTTCAAAGCTTATAAAGATTTTGAATTGAAAATTTGATGTTCTCACTAGGCGTAAGCCTAACCTTTTCAATTTAAATTTTTTTACCAGGTACTAGCTCGGGAAAGGATACGAAGGGATGAGTGACGAGTGGTTCTACTTTTGGTGTTGTAATGGAGAAGTTAGGGTATATGAAGATGTTTTGATGAATTGCCTAGACAACCCGTCTAATCTGATCATAGTGTTAAGGATTAGATTAGTAGGTTGTTTCGATAAGTTCAGTTGTATATGTAAACTTTTGTAACTAATTTCTCCCTCTATGAATGAAATTTTTGGAAGAGATTGTTATAGACTTTGATAAATTCAAGGTTTAAATTTACTATAAATTTTAGGGTGTTTCAGTTTGGTATCAGAGCCGTAGTTTAAGTGAACTAGGTATGATCGTGAGATACCTAGACTTAAGATGAGATGATTAAGATATGATTGGTAAGATTGGGTAGAAATACTAAGACGGGATAGTCTTAGAGTCGACGAAAATACGTGAATTAAGAACTGTGATGATGGTAACGAGGATTCTTATGTATAGTATGTTCATAATTTCAATTAGCTACTGTTATTATGAATGTATTGTTACGTAAGCATACTTGTTTTTAAATGGTTATGGTGATTAATGAACGTTAAAGTAGGTTTTGTGTTGGGATTGTGCATAACCATTCCTTATGGTTATCGTTATGTGTTACACAAAAATACGATGGTGAATACACCAAACAGATCTTCCACTTCTTCAGAAAAGAGGGCGGCAAGTGAATTGGTGGAAAACCAACCCGAAAGGGGTGGAACTAGGGAAAGTCCACCAACACTATCCATTCTGGGAGAAAGAGGGAATCAAACACATCGAATGAATGCCGGTACTTCTAATCCGGGGATGACATAATCTACTATGGAGACTCGGATGATGGAAAATATGATGCGAGTCATGAATGCGGCAATGACCCAACAACAAGAAATGTTCATGAAAATGTTTAATGACCGAAACGTTGAGTCACGAAGAACGGAGATGGGTACTGGTACGGTAACTCCACCTGTCAATCCGGTGCAGAATGTGAATAGAATGATGGAGAAAGTTTGTTCTTATAAGACGTTTTTGAGCTGCAAGCCACCGGAGTTTGCGGGATCAGACAATCCAATTCCCTGTATGAATTGGATTAGAGAAATGAAACAGGCTTTTAGATCTTGTGAGTGTGACGAAGAATCGAAGGTCAGATTCGGATCTCAGATGTTACGCGGAAACGCTTTGACCTGGTGGAACATTTTGACATCGACTGTAACGGCTCCAGTTTTGGCAGCCATGACCTGGGAGTCGTTTACAAAGAGAATATTGGAAGAATGTTGTAATGAGAATAAAGTGGACCGGATCGAAGAAGAGTTTCGAACGATTAAGAAGGGTACTTCTTCAGTAAGGGAGTACACTCGTGTATTCCTAGAGAAATTGAACTTAGTGGGGCATGTGGCCCCAACTGAAAAAGAAAAGATCAAGGCATACCTGAAGGGTTTGCCAGCCGATATGATGTCTAGAGTTAGAAATTCTAAAGCTTTAACTCTGAGAGAAACAATTGAAGAAGCAAAGATTATAGAAGAAGTCTATGCAAAAGATAAAGCTGAGAAAGCTCAATTAGGAGAGAAAAGAAAGTGGGAAGGTCGATCGGAATCTTCGCAAGGACCAAAGCCCTTTGTCGAGGACACTCGTTTTGAGCCTCGACAAGAATCGAACTAGTGTCAGAAATGTAGGAATAAACATTTTGGGCCGTGTCGGGTGATATCGAAGGAATGTTTCAAATGTGGAAAGAGTGGTCATCAAATAGAGGACTGTCCCATCCAAGGACCGACCTGCTATGAATGTAAGAAGCCTGGTCATTTTCGAAGGGATTGCCTAAAGTTGAAAAATAGCGGGAATCAAGAAAAGAAACCCAACACCCCAAGATCAACGAGCTGAGCATTTTATATGATGGTGGAAGAAGCTAAAGAATTGACGGATGTAGTTTATGATACATTCCTTGTTAATTCTATATATGGGTGTAAATTATGCGATAGTGGTACTAACTTGTCTTTTGTATTACAATCTATTGTTAAAAGTTAGCTATACCAGTCCCTGTTTTGGAAGATGCCTTAATAGATAAAATAGCTAAAAGAGGTCAAGTCTTAGTTCGGTAAAGACTTGATGATTGTACAGTTTGCTCCAAGGAGACCTAAAGAGTTTCAAGTTGGGGAGCGCGTAATGTTAAAGGTATCTCTGTGGAAGGGTATAAGATTTGGAAAACGTGGAAAGTTGAGTCCTTGTTTTCTTGGACCTTTAACTGTGATTAAGCATGTAGGACTTGAATTTGAAGGAACACATAGCATATTTCATGTTGGTTATCTTCGAAAAGGAATAATAGATATCCTCATTTGTTTGTATAATTTCGATTTCGAGGACAAAATCATTTTCAAGTTGGGGAGATTTGTAACACCTCAAAATTTCCATAATTATAGTACATTTTGGGAGAACGTTTAAATAATGAGAAAGCGTTATTTTAAACAAAATGTACGATTTAAATGTTGAAGGGTCAAAGTGTAATTGACCAAAGTGTTAAAACGATTTGGGAACTTATGAAATTTGAGGGTTGGTTTTGTTATTTGAATATAGTTTTGGGTTAAATGTAAAAGTGTGAATTGTGGTATAAATAAAGGGGAAGTCGGCTGAAAGTTTAAGAATATCTAAATTTTTGGTTCTTAGGTCGGTTCCCAAGCAGAAGAAGAAAAATAAAGTTGTCAATCGGTAAGCCAATTCAACTGCAATCTGATTTCGTTAAGAAATTGAAATCGCAAGTAAACCTTTTTTCTGATAGTTCTCTGAATTGGGTTGGTGAAAGAGAGTTGAAGTTTGATTTCTGATTTTGATTTCCATCGACTTTAAAGTTCTGCAGGTGAGTTCATCTCACTTTTGTTATTTTGCAATTAAAATTGAATAGTTCTATGAAATTAAATGGTCTAAGTGTGTTAGAAATACTGTAGTATATGCATATGACTGGGAATTTGATTATAGAGGGAATCAATGGTGAAAATCAAGTGCAGGTCGATAGTTACCGGATAAAAGAGTAGTATCCGGTAAACTCTTACTCGGTGGTATCCGGAAGATGTAAGTGACCTGTAAGAACCATTTTTCTGAAGCATCCGGTAAGTATTTAAGTTTCCGGATGGTATTCGGATTACTTTGGTGTCCGGGCTGTTCTCGGATTTGTTGGTATTTTCTGAGAGTATCCAGTAACTCATGTTTCCGGATATGAGTTCCAGATACTGTGTCCGGATAGGTTATTATTGTACCCTGTAACTGATGAGTTCCGGGTAAGTAATGATATCCGGTAACTGATGAGTTCCTGGTAAGTAATGATATCCGGTAACTTTTGACAGGGAACATTTTATTACTTGAAATCCAATCCTAGCAGCATGAACATACTTTTAACTTGATTTTAAGTATGATATGTTTTGTCGTATGATTTGGTTTGATACGCACTTATGCTAAGAAGTGTAATAGATCTATAGGCACTAGTATTATTTGATAACGTAGAATAGGCAAGGTATGATTGCTATTCTCGTTTGTATTTGAGAATGAGGAATAGACAAGGTATAATTGTTATTTCCTTTATCACGATATTGAAACATGGAATAGGCAAAGTAGAATTGCTATTCATATTGAAACGTGGAATAGGAAAAGTAGAATTGCTATTCATATTGAAATAATGGAATAGGAAAAGTAGAATTGATATTCATATTGAGAAGTGAATAGGCAAAGTAGAATTGCTATTCATATTGAGAAGTGAATAGGCAAAGTAGAATTGTTATTCATATTGAGAAGTGAATAGGCAAAGTAGAATTGCTATTCATATTGAGAAGTGAATAGGCAAAGTAGAATTGCTATTCATATTGAGAAGTGGAATAGGCAAGGTAGAATTGCTATTCATATTGAAACATGGAATAGGCAAGGTATAATTTCTATTCGTATTTGAGACGTAGAAACACGAAATAGACAAAGTATAATTGTTATTTCTGATTTCTATCAGTAGATTAGTAATAGGCAAGATATAGTTGTTGTTTCTATTTCCATTCTAAGAAAAGGTTTGGCGTTAAACTATAACTTCTTGGAGGAGCTATAAATTAGAATCCTTGGCGATTCGTAGTGGCACTCTCGAATATGATACTATGACATACTTAGTGTTTTCATATTCATGGAATCGGGTAGGAATCCCGTCATCGAAGGATGTAATGTATACGATAAGAATGTTGGGATCAGGTTAATTTATACGCTTTGTTTACAATTTTGGTTTCAAAGCTTATAAAGATTTTGAATTGAAAATTTGATGTTCTCACTAGGCGTAAGCCTAATCTTTTCAATTTTAATTTTCTTACCGGGTACTAGCTCGGGAAAGGATACGAAGGGATGAGTGACGAGTGGTACCCGAATTCTACTTTTGGTGTTGTAATGGAGAAGTTAGCGTATATGAAGATGTTTTGGTGAATTGCCTAGACAACCCGTCTAATCTGATCTTAGTGTTAAGGACTAGATTAGTAGGTTGTTTTGATAAGTTCAGTTGTATATGTAAACTGTCGTAACTAATTTCTCCCTCTATGAATGAAGTTTTTGGAAGAGATTGTTATAGACTTTGATAAATTTAAAGTTTAAATTTACTGTAAATTTTAGGGTGTTTCAATCTGCAGTTGCAGTTAGGCTTTGCCTCTGGCTCAACTTCGTTGGAAATCACAACGGTATATTGGGTATCATATTGTGGTATCTTGAAAAGTGTATCATTATAGTTGTATATTGGGTATTATATTGTGGTATCATAAAGTGTATCACAATGGTTGTATATTGGGTATCATATTGTCGTATCATGAATTATGCAAAATCATGAAATCATTCTATTTCATGTCTGCCAGAGAGAAATGAAGAGAAGATATAAATATATATATATATATATATATATAGAGAGAGAGAGAGAGAGAGAGGAGAGATTTATGAAAAGACTACTTTACCCCTAAATATTATCTATAAATTTAATTTTTTTAAACTTAATGGATAATTACAAAAATTAATATTTTTAATAGTAACAATTTATTATTGATAATATGAGATTGAGATTGAAACTCACACTTATCACAAATTATCGAGTTCTACCTTGAATGACCCTATGTAAATTATATATATATATATATTTTAAATATGAAATATGAAATATAATATAATATATAGCAATTTATTTTTATTTTTTTATTAGGAAAAAGAAAAAAAAGAAAGTAAAAGATGAAAAAACCCTTCATCTAATTGGGATTAACAGAAAAAATTAACAAATTTAAACCATAGAGACCAATTTCATTGAAAAAGTGCAAACTTCCGACTCTTCCACCAAATAAATGAAATTTAAGGATAAATTCCTAAATACCAATACACTAACCAAATATATAATTTACTACTTTTTTTTTTGTTTCATGACATTTCGACTTCACAAACCTCCTACTTCTGGTTATGGATTTCGAAGGCATAATCTCCTTTTATAAACCCTGTTAGGACCATAAATGTTCTATTTATTAGAAAGTTATATAGAAAAATTATAGAGTTTGATTTATTTGTAAAAGCCTCTAATTGTTAAATGGGCTTTAGTGCGTTAATGGGCTTGGGCCTTAATAATAATAGGCCTAGGTATAAATAGCTTTTGTTAAATCTAGTTTTAGGTTAGCCAGAGACTAGAATCAATCATTCTTAATCGTTCATTATTCCTAATTGTAAAACTCTCTGAACGGTTTCATACCTTTGAATGAAATAAATGGATGACAACTTGAAATCAAATATTGTTCTTACTATTGACTGTTGATTATCATCTCTATTGCACTAATCTGGGATCCATAATTGGTATCAGAGAAGACAGACATCGATTGATTCAAGGTTTTAAAGTTTCCTGGTAAGTTTTAGTCGACTACTGTTTTTTCTTGAAATTCCATTCTTGTGATTCTTGCTAAAATCATTAGATTTCACTCATCAAAATTGCTTTCTACTAATCTCGTTAAGGTTTCTGCAAAGTTTTAGAGTGTGATTTGATCTTTAGAGTGATTTTTAAGCAAAATTGTGTTCTTGAGTTTTTGGTCTATGTTCTTGAAAAATTCATAATTTTAGCACCAAAATCAGTTATTTTGCTTAGAAATCGATTAAGGATTGTTTGTTTTTGTGTTTTGGTAGTATTCACATCTTTCAGGAACCAAATCGAGCAACCCTAGTTCATCCTTCGATCTGGTTTTCTCGCACAACCGCTCTATGCGGGTAAGTATCTACATTCTTGAATACTATCCGGAAGTCACATTGTCCGGACTTCTATCCGAGTAATTCCGGTTTCCGGATCGTTACTTCCCGGGTAAGTTAACTTTCCGATCAAAAGGTATCCGATTACTTCATCCGGTAACTTCTACTTTCCGGACATCGCCTATCCGGACACCTAACTTCCCGGATCTCCCATCCGGTTTGCTCATATTCGGACACTTCCATCTGGACTCTCTTTTCCGGATTCCTTATCCGAAAACCACACCCGGATCACATATCCGAGATCCCCGTGCTAAGTCGCCGAAGGGGGACATTTGGGTATTCTTGATACTGTCTGACGATCATATAAGTGAAATTTAAGATGTCTTCTCGAGATGCTCTTGCAATGGGCAACCACAACAATCCTCCATCCCTCGGAGAATCATGCCAGGTATGTATTCCTATCCATCAAACTCTAATGGATCAGATGCATCTACTTGTTTAAAGGGTAGATTCCAGTAAGGCAACCACAAATGAACATTGCTTGAAATAACCACACTAAAAGAAAAGCTAGATGTTCAAATAAAGATCACAGAAAAGCTTAAGCATGATAACGCCAACCTAAAAGAAAAGTGCGCGAACCTTTCTATAGTACTTAAAGACTTTCAAGCCAAAATATCCGATTTAAACGCAAAACTTGATCAGTGTGAGAATGAGAAAGCTGAGGTTGTCTATCAATGTTCCTCTATTCAAATAGACAACAAAGAGCTTGTTTCAAAAATAACAGACCTTGAGCTTAAACTTTATAAACGAGGTCAAACTGATCAAACGATCCATCTGAACAAACCTAAGGATTTCTGGTACTTTAACTCAGAATGGGGAATTAGGTACGACAACCCACATTATTTGAAAAAGATTTTATTAATGATGCCTACTTTATATGAGTTCAATTTTCTAGGCCTTGATAAAAGATTTCCCCAATATAAAATCAAATGGACAGACCCTCTCAATGAGAAGGAAGAGGAACGTGAGGAATATATACGCATGAATACAACTAAAATGCAATTACCTTTTGCATACGAAGTTCTTAGCACATCTTATGAGAAAAAGAAATCCAAGTACCTATCACATGACTACTTTGACGGCTACAAAGTTGCAAAAGCCAAAGATTCCTCGAAAAAGGATTCGGTCCCAACAACTGAAACTAAAACAGAGACGGACGAGTTTAAACGCTATGTTCCACCTCTTGTTTTAGAAATGAAAATAATTCAGTTAGAGGAGTTATTTGAACAGGAAAGGATTAAATTTCAATAAGAAAAACAAGAACTTTTATCCAAACTTGAGGGTGTCAATTCCACAAAAACATAATCTGTATCTGTTGAGGAAAAAGAAGCTCTTAAGGCAAAAATCAAACGGCTCACATCCAAACTGTCTTCCTTGGCAACATAAGTGATGCAAAAGCAAGCGAGTAAGGGAAAACCTCAAGAGATGGTTGACCAACTTCAAAACGAGAAAATCATTCTGTCTGAACCTTCCTCGAACTCATCAGATACATCTTCTTGTAAGGCCTTTATAGGAAAAATCTCTTCATGAAAAGGAAAAGAACCTTAAGCAACGTGTTTTCAGAAGAATCTCGACTCTGATTTTCAAAAAACTTTCGCACTTGATTCTTCGCACAACACCATTCCAAAGTATTCCTCACATCCTTTGACCAATGGTGTTGCATCTGAGAGTGAAAATGATTTTTCCGCATTCATGAATTCAAATATTTGTTCAGGTGAGGAGTTTCCAAAGTCTGCATTTGATCAACCCCTTCCAAGCCATACTGATTTTCTTTCAAAAATGCTTGAACGATCGGTCAATTTTCATAAGGGTGAATGTTCTACATCCGCACCTCAAACTCGTTTTGTGAACAATGTTTCCAAAAACAATTCCAAATCTGAAAGACGTCCACAGAGATGGAAAACGACCGGTCGCTCTCAAAATAGACATTCTTACTACTCCAATTCTTCCGACAGTGACTTTAATGATATTTCAGATAGTAATGGTCGGAGAAAAAGGTTCAAACAAATTTGGGTAGTGAAGAAGTCTAATGAAAGCACAACGAATACAAATTCATTTAAGTCAGTTTCGCATGTTAGGACATACAATCACAATCATGACGTTTTTAATTCTAGTACTTCTATTGAACAAAAAGTGATGATTTCTTTAAGAGTTTACTCAATTCAACAGTTGCTTCAACTTTCTCATGGTTGTATTTATTGTTCTGCATGTGGTATGAATGATTTTGCTGACCGAAAATATCAATCTCATTGGTATGGTACTTATAGTATCCCTGGTCCTCATTCTAATAGGGCATCTAACCATCAAGGATCCATCAAAGAATGGATACCAAAATCTTTCTAATCTGTTTTGCAGGAATGTCATGTGCGTATAGTTCAGAAGATTTCTTTCACATGACATCAATAAAAGGTTACACAATTTTTGAGGGGGAGTACCAGGTCTTGCTCAATAAAATGAATTTTTAAGTGAATTCAAATATCGTGGTAATTCATTCTGAATAAATTACTTGTGTTTGTTATTCTCTGATTTTAACTTCCATGATTGTCACGTGTTATATTTTCTTAATTTAGTTATTTCCATGTCCCATATGTTTGTTGATTTTCGATGGAAATACATTCGCTTGAATTCCAATTTACGTTCAAAGTTCATCATTTCTTGTAAATGATTCAATTCTTATCTGACATATTAATTGTGACTTTTTCTTCACAATTAAACTTTCTATTTTTTGTTTGATTTTTGACCATAATGTGTTCAATGAGTCATTCTGTTTAGCGCTTGATCTTGTTTATTGAAATTCTCTATTTCAAATAATTTTTAATGTTTTCTGGTCATCTTAGATCAGGACTCGTTCTTAAATATTTTGACTTCTGAACAAATCAGTTCAGGACTCGTACTTCAATGTTTTATTTGGTTCATTAAAGGAGTGTTAGGGCTTATGTCGTTTCTATGGTCTATCCAGAACCGGAAGGACCTACCCAAGAAACACATCCATTTATAGACATCAGTGAGGGGTCTAGCTTGATAGATGAGTTTGGAGAGAAAAGAATATGGTGAGGATGTGACAGGACTTAAAAAAAATTATTGGTCCTTACCAAACCGAGTCAGTTATCCGGGTAACCACACAATCTATTCATTCTCGTTCTTTGGAGATGAATATTGAAACAGACATGGAATCAATGTCGATAACTCGTGTCACCCCACCTAGCCACTCTAGTATCTCACAAAAGATGCTTATTTCACATATTCACGGAGGTTTTGCACATAATCTATCTATTCCTCGCTCGGAGGTCTTTGATATTGAAAATGGAAGACATCAGCTCCGGTCTCCGAACTTCATATTCTAATCACTGTGTCTATTGATTTTTAACTTGAGTCCCAAGTTAAATCAATTTTTGAGCCAACTCGATATGAATTATTTCTTTCACACATGCACGAGTCTTTGTGATTCCATTTGCATATCTTTGTGATATTGCCGGAACAGTTTGAGAAGTAATTTTTAAAATTTTTACTCCAGTGATAACTGGAAGTCCTATCAGAGACACCCCAATGCCAACTCTGAACATAGGCCACACAATTATTTTAATTGTTGTGATAACAGTTACTTTTGTGTTTCTGTGTTAGATATTTACCTCTTGGTTACTATAATGTTTTATCTGGTATTTTGCTACTCATCAGTATTGTCTTTGATATTACATGATGCTCCGGCTTCTCCTACTCATCATGAGGGGGAGAAATGATACCGATTCAAAGACACCGGATATCAAGTTGAGGGGGAGTTAGCAAAAGCTGAGGGGGAGTAACTACTATTTGATCAGTTCCGAAAAGAGTTCAAAGTGTTTACAAGTGATTAATTATTCCCATCCCTTATCAAGTGGCGTTCGCTACAAATTATTTCTTCCTTCGAGCATATTGTTTCTACAGGTTCTTAAAGCTGAAGCTGAAAGCATATTCAACTCGCGGTTGAAGACAGATTCTTGATTTTCATCTGAAGATGCACCGTGAAATGTCACGTTGAAGATATGAAGACAAAGAGCTTTAGTCAAGGGGGATCTTGGAAGACATGAAGACAAACAATAGCAAAGTGTTTCAAAGATTCAAGAGAAAGAGAAGATCAAGACCTAAAGTTTTCAAGACCAGTTTTTTCTTTATATAACTTTAGGGGGAGATTGTTAGGACCATAAATGTCCTATTAATTAGAAAGTTATATAAATAGTTATAGAGTTTGATTTATTTGTAAAAGCCTCTAATTGTTAAATAGGATTTAGTGCATTAATGGGCTTGGGCCTTAATAATAATAGGCCTAGGTATAAATAGATTTTGTTAAACCTAGTTTTAGGTTAACTAGAGACTAGAATCAATCATTCTTAATCGTTCATTATTCCTAATTGTAAAACTATCTGAACGGTTTCATACCTTTGAATGAAATAAATGGATGACAACTTGAAATCAAATATTGTTCTTACTATTGACTGTTGATTATCATCTCTATTGC
This sequence comes from Saussurea involucrata, assembly GCA_033807775.1. Lineage (NCBI taxonomy): Eukaryota > Viridiplantae > Streptophyta > Magnoliopsida > Asterales > Asteraceae > Saussurea > Saussurea involucrata. The sequence goes on along the minus strand of CM066314.1, from coordinate 62,316,065 downwards.
ACTAATCTGGGTTCCATAATTGGTATCAGAGAAGACAGACATCGATTGATTCAAGGTTTTAAAGTTTCCTGGTAAGTTTTAGTCGACTGCTGTTTTTTCTTGAAATTCCATTCTTGTGATTCTTGCTAAAATCATTAGATTTCACTCATCAAAATTGCTTTCTACTAATCTCTTTAAGGTTTCTGCAAAGTTTTAGAGTGTGATTTGATCTTTAGAGTGATTTTTAAGCAAAATTGTGTTTTTGAGTTTTTGGTCTATGTTCTTGAAAAATTCATAATTTTAGCACCAAAATCAGTTATTTTGCTTAGAAATCGATTAAGGATTGTTTGTTTTTTGTGTTTTGGTAGTATTCACATCTTTCAGGAACCAAATCGAGCAACCCTAGTTCATCCTTCGATCTGGTTTTCTCGCACAACCGCTCTATGCGGGTAAGTATCTACATTCTTGAATACTATCCGGAAGTCACATTGTCCGGACTTCTATCCGAGTAATTCCGGTTTCCGGATCGTTACTTCCCGGGTAAGTTAACTTTCCGATCAAAAGGTATCCGATTACTTCATCCGGTATCTTCTACTTTCCGGACATCGCCTATCCGGACACCTAACTTCCCGGATCTCCCATCCGGTTTGCTCATATCCGGACACTTCCATCTGGACTCTCTTTTCCGGATTCCTTATCCGAAAACCACACCCGGATCACATATCCGAGATCCCCGTGCTAAGTCGCCGAAGGGGGACATTTGGGTATTCTTGATACTGTCTGACGATCATATAAGTGAAATTTAAGATGTCTTCTCGAGATGCTCTTGCAATGGGCAACCACAACAATCCTCCATCCCTCGGAGAATCATGCCAGGTATGTATTCCTATCCATCAAACTCTAATGGATCAGATGCATCTACTTGTTTAAAGGGTAGATTCCAGTAAGGCAACCACAAATGAACATTGCTTGAAATAACCACACTAAAAGAAAAGCTAGATGTTCAAATAAAGATCACAGAAAAGCTTAAGCATGATAACGCCAACCTAAAAGAAAAGTGCGCGAACCTTTCTATAGTACTTAAAGACTTTCAAGCCAAAATATCTGATTTAAACGCAAAACTTGATCAGTGTGAGAATGAGAAAGCTGAGGTTGTCTATCAATGTTCCTCTATTCAAATAGACAACAAAGAGCTTGTTTCAAAAATAACAGACCTTGAGCTTAAACTTTATAAACGTCGTCAAACTGATCAAACGATCCATCTGAACAAACCTAAGGATTTCTGGTACTTTAACTCAGAATGGGGAATTAGGTACGACAACCCACATTATTTGAAAAAGATTTTATTAATGATGCCTACTTTATATGAGTTCAATTTTCTAGGCCTTGATAAAAGATTTCCCCAATATAAAATCAAATGGACAGACCCTCTCAATGAGAAGGAAGAGGAACGTGAGGAATATATACGCATGAATACAACTAAAATGCAATTACCTTTTGCATACGAAGTTCTTAGCACATCTTATGAGAAAAAGAAATCCAAGTACCTATCACATGACTACTTTGACGGCTACAAAGTTGCAAAAGCCAAAGATTCCTCGAAAAAGGATTCGGTCCCAACAACTGAAACTAAAACAGAGACGGACGAGTTTAAACGCTATGTTCCACCTTTTGTTTTAGAAATGAAAATAGTTCAGTTAGAGGAGTTATTTGAACAGGAAAGGATTAAATTTCAATAAGAAAAACAAGAACTTTTATCCAAACTTGAGGGTGTCAATTCCACAAAAACATAATCTGTATCTGTTGAGGAAAAAGAAGCTCTTAAGGCAGAAATCAAACGGCTCACATCCAAACTGTCTGCCTTGGCAACAGAAGTGATGCAAAAGCAAGTGAGTAAGGGAAAACCTCAAGAGATGGTTGACCAACTTCAAAACGAGAAAATCATTCTGTCTGAACCTTCCTCGAACTCATCAGATACATCTTCTTGTAAGGCCTTTATAGGAAAAATCTCTTCAAGAAAAGGAAAAGAACCTTAAGCAACGTGTTTTCAGAAGAATCTCGACTCTGATTTTCAAAAATCTTTCGCACTTGATTCTTCGCAAAACACCATTCCAAAGTATACCTCACATCCTTTGACCAATGGTGTTCCATCTGAGAGTGAAAATGATTTTTCCGCATTCATGAATTCAAATATTTGTTCAGGTGAGGAGTTTCCAAAGTCTGCATTTGATCAACCCCTTCCAAGCCATACTGATTTTCTTTCAAAAATGCTTGAACGATCGGTCAATTTTCATAAGGGTGAATGTTCTACATCCGCACCTCAAACTCGTTTTGTGAACAATGTTTCCAAAAACAATTCCAAATCTGAAAGACGTTCACAGAGATGGAAAACGACCGGTCGCCCTCAAAATAGACATTCTTACTACTCCAATTTTTCCGACAGTGACTTTAATGATATTTCAGATAGTAATGGTCGGAGAAAAAGGTTCAAACAAGTTTGGGTAGTGAAGAAGTCTAATGAAAGCACAACGAATACAAATTCATTTAAGTCAGTTTCGCATGTTAGGACATACAATCACAATCATGACGTTTTTAATTCTAGTACTTCTATTGAACAAAAAGTGATGATTTCTTTAAGAGTTTACTCAATTCAACAGTTGCTTCAACTTTCTCATGGTTGTATTTATTGTTCTGCATGTGGTATGAATGATTTTGCTGACCGAAAATATCAATCTCATTGGTATGGTACTTATAGTATCCCTGGTCCTCATTCCAATAGGGCATCTAACCATCAAGGATCCATCAAAGAATGGATACCAAAATCTTTCTAATCTGTTTTGCAGGAATGTCATGTGCGTATAGTTCAGAAGATTTCTTTCACATGACATCAATAAAAGGTTACACAATTTTTGAGGGGGAGTATCAGGTGTTGCTCAATAAAATGAATTTTTAAGTGAATTCAAATATCGTGGTAATTCATTCTGAATAAATTACTTGTGTTTGTTATTCTCTGATTTTAACTTCCATGATTGTCACGTGTTATATTTTCTTGATTTAGTTATTTCCATGTCCCATATGTTTGTTGATTTTCGATAGAAATACATTCGCTTGAATTCCTATTTACGTTCAAAGTTCATCATTTCTTGTAAATGATTCAATTCTTATCTGACATATTAATTGTGACTTTTTCTTCACAGTTAAACTTTCTATTATTTGTTTGATTTTTGACCATAATGTGTTCAATGAGTCATTCTGTTTAGCGCTTGATCTTGTTTATTGAAATTCTCTATTTCAAATAATTTTTAATGTTTTCTGATCATCTTAGATCAGGACTCGTTCTTAAATATTTTGACTTCTGAACAAATCAGTTCAGGACTCGTACTTCAATGTTTTATTTGGTTCATTAAAGGAGTGTTAGGGCTTATGTCGTTTCTATGGTCTATCCAGAACCGAAAGGACCTACCCAAGAAACACATCCATTTATAGACATCAGTGAGGGGTCTAGCTTGATAGATGAGTTTGGAGAGAAAAGAATATGGTGAGGATGTGACAGGACTTAAAAAAAATTATTGGTCCTTACCAAACCGAGTCAGTTATCCGGGTAACCACACAATCTATTCATTCTCGTTCTTTGGAGATGAATATTGAAACAAACATGGAATCAATGTCGATAACTCGTGTCACCCCACCTAGCCACTCTAGTATCTCACAAAAGATGCTTATTTCACATATTCACGGAGGTTTTGCACATAATCTATCTATTCCTCGCTCGGAGGTCTTTGATATTGAAAATGGAAGACATCAGCTCCGGTCTCCGAACTTCATATTCTAATCACTGTGTCTATTGATTTTTAACTTGAGTCCCAAGTTAAATCAATTTTTGAGCCAACTCGATATGAATTATTTCTTTCACACATGCACGAGTCTTTGTGATTCCATTTGCATATCTTTGTGATATTGCCGGAACAGTTTGAGAAGTAATTTTTAAAATTTTTACTCCAGTGATAACTGGAAGTCCTATCAGAGACACCCCAATGCCAACTCTGAACATAGGCCACACAATTATTTTAATTGTTGTGATAACAGTTACTTTTGTGTTTCTGTGTTAGATATTTACCTCTTGGTTACTATAATGTTTTATCTGGTATTTTGCTACTCATCAGTATTGTCTTTGATATTACATGATGCTCCGACTTCTCCTACTCATCATGAGGGGGAGAAATGATACCGATTCAAAGACACCGGATATCAAGTTGAGGGGGAGTTAGCAAAAGCTGAGGGGGAGTAACTACTATTTGATCAGTTCCGAAAAGAGTTCAAAGTGGTTACAAGTGATTAATTATTCTCATCCCTTATCAAGTGGCGTTCGCTACAAATTATTTCTTCCTTCGAGCATATTGTTTCTACAAGTTCTTAAAGCTGAAGCTGAAAGCATATTCAACTCGCGGTTGAAGACAGATTCTTGATTTTCAACTGAAGATGCACCGTGAAATGTCACGTTGAAGATATGAAGACAAAGAGCTTTATTCAAGGGGGATCTTGGAAGACATGAAGACAAACAATACCAAAGTGTTTCAAAGATTCAAGAGAAAGAGAAGATCAAGACCTAAAGTTTTCAAGACCAATTTTTTCTTTATATAACTTTAGGGGGAGATTGTTAGGACCATAAATGTCCTATTAATTAGAAAGTTATATAAATAGTTATAGAGTTTGATTTATTTGTAAAAGCCTCTAATTGTTAAATAGGCTTTAGTGCATTAATGGGCTTGGGCCTTAATAATAATAGGCCTAGGTATAAATAGATTTTGTTAAACCTAGTTTTAGGTTAGCCTGAGATTAGAATCAATCATTCTTAATCGTTCATTATTCCTAATTGTAAAACTCTCTGAACGGTTTCATACCTTTGAATGAAATAGATGGATGACAACTTGAAATCAAAGATTGTTCTTACTATTGACTGTTGATTATCATCTCTATTGCACTAATCTGGGATCTACAAACCCACATTTCTCTTCCAAACTATCAACTACTCATCACTGTGAGTTAACATAACATAATAGATTCCAAGATTTGAAAAATACTACAAGCTTATAGTGTCACATCAATATATCAACATCTTCCTTCTAAGTGTATATAGAGTACCATGTGGGTGGTCTTAATTTCTACGATGGTTGTATATTTCAAGGCATCCCCTCCTTTTATTTACCCATATTTTTCTTTTAAACTATCAACTACTCATCAAGTGTCAGTAAAGTATATATGTCATTGCTCGTTTTCACTGTTCATAACATATTCTAAGAACGATGGTGTAGTATAATATTTGCATCAGTGTGTGTGCTGAAAATGATAATAAGTGTCCAAGATCTTGACTAGCACTAAATGCATGGTGAAGATGCCTTGTACTAGCACTGGTGACACCATTGACGATCGTTATTTTTCTCATTACAAACAGAATGAGTTTGTGGTTGCATGAGCCTGACTACGTTGCATACGGAACCTACTTGATCCGCCCATTTCGCTACTTAAAAGTTTTATCATAGTTTTGAAACGTAAAAGTTTTGTTATTATTGTGTATTTTCGTATGACTTTTATTATATTCATACATATCAACATTGAAAATCTTTGATCATTGTTATCATATTTTTTAAATATTTTTGTAGAAACCCTTTAGGACCTACCCACTAAGATATTTAATACTAAGACCACTAAGATCTATTGATGTTGGGGTATTCATGAAAATAGTCTCAACCTACTTTCAAGTGGAATTTTTGGATACGTTTGATTTAGTTGTGTTTTAAAACAATTGTTAATAGTTTTTTTTATTGATATAGAATGTTTTGACCCGTCTTTGGTTTAAATTAATGGTCCGATTTGCTCTCCACAACGGATAATGAAAATGAAATATGTAAAAATAGGTAAGTAAATGTAAATTACACGTGTGAATTGTTGACATAGAAAAGTTCTGAAATGGTGAAAAACCACGGGTGACGTCGAGTCACTGATCAACTATTCGTAAAGAAAGGTAGGCGTTAGATTTACTTAAACGCGTTGGTGTGTCCCCCGTAGTCGACTGACAACCACATTGATAATGAAATCCACTCATCCCTCTGTAGTTGACTGAAAAACGCCTAGTTACTTAAACTCGCTCACCCCTCCCTGTAGAGAATTCTTCTTCCTCTTTAAAAGATGGATCCAATAATCTTCGGGATGCTGGTTACTCGTCCTCAGGGTCTCTGGGCACAGTGAATTGAGTCAACTGAACTTATCAACTACTATCCTTGTGACTTGGTTTACAATCTGACGTCTTCTCTTTCGATTGATGAGCCTCAGTCCGTAGCCTTCAAAAATGGTCAAGACAACATGTACCCGTGTAGTGGGAACGGGCCAAGTTTGGCCCCCGGAGTTTTGCGGTCGGCCTTCATCTCGTTAGGGTAATCGAACAGTTTACTTCTAACATGGAACGTTTATTATAAAAAAATGTTGCAAAGTAATAATATTTGAATGTTTGGAATAAGAATCGCATTTTGCGAATCACACAAAATCTTGTGACAAGAAAAAGAAGATATTATTGTATTTCTTTATTTTACTTTGCAATGATACGAATTTTGCTTTATATCCTTTCAAATGAAATTATTTTAAATTAATTTTGTTTTTAACTTTATTTGAAAATGTCAAATTATTAAAAAAAATTATGTCGACGGTTCCATGGTTTGAATGACTTGTCAAAAAACGATAAAACACTAGGGTTCGGTACCACACGTTGCACAGTAGTGATAATTTATTTAGAAATTATTGAAGTTAAATGGGCCGATGATCATATATATATATCTATACTACATATATAAGCATATACACCTAATGTCTTAAAGACAAATTTTAAAGCACAATGTACAACAATTTAATGCATAAATTCCAAAATCTCTTAAATTACAAGTGGTTATGCATGATGTACAAACTTTCAATGCATTGATGCAAAAGATTTTAAAACCGGCCCACAGCCCATGCTCTCTGATCAACCTCCATCGTTTGTCCCTCCAGCCATACCGAGAGTAGCCATGCTTTCTGACCTCACCCTTCTACCTCTTCACTTCTCAAACCATACCCAGAGTACACTTCCTTCTACCTGCTAAGTCAGATTTCTGAGCCCTAACACTTCACGTTTGATATAAAACCTTCCAATTCAAACGAGCAACCTCTTTACACAGAGGTCACCAACCCAAATCTTTCACCTTCTCGTCTACAAGGTTAGTGTCCTGTACGATTTAATAGAAATGGATTATTAGATCTTTGTTGCCTTCTGAGTGTTTCCCCTCCAGTTTTGCTTCTTCAAGTTGTTTTTACCTCTTATTTTCGTTGTGATCAGAATCAATTATAGTCAATGTTTGTCACATCTAACAACTATCGTTGATCTGTTTACTGAAAAGTTTAAAGGTTTGTGATGTTGGAGTCCTTTTGTTGTATTTAATTTTTTTGTTTTTATTCTTGATTATAGTGGTTGATCATGTTTTGAGCTTCAACATCATATCACCTGGGGCAAAGCCCCTTTTGTGCTTCAATAGTCATCAAGTATAAGGTATGGGGTTCTGTTTACTTTGGACATTATCAGTGGAGTTTTGCACATTGAACTTGCATATGGTTCAAGTTATTTTTATTTCTTCTCTTGATGGATGAACTCACTGTTGTGTGTTTCTTGGACCAAAATAATCTCATGACTAATGTTGTTTTTCTATCGATCTACAGCTGTAGCCACAAATGAACAAACATTGTACAAAAAAGATGAATGCTGGCATCTTCATGAGCACAGTAATCCACCCATCCATACCAAATATAAAAAATCGGAAGGGCATCAAATACTAAAACCTTAAAAACAATAAACCACAAAAACAATTTAAGGAGTTGATCATTCGAGTCAAAAGAAGCTTTTGCGGGCTTGGTATGGTTCTGTTGAATGTAATTTCAAACTCCTTTATTTAACTTGGTATTTAATTAGTTTTCTTGATTGATTTATGTTCAAGTTGGTCTGAAATTTGGCATTATGGGTTTGATCCTACATCACACACATAACCAACCATTAGTCATTCCCATGTATTTTATTCAGTGGTTCAAGGGCGTAGAGCATAGACTTTTTACAATTATATGGTGAACCTAATGATGCTAGCGTTAAGGACTGTTCGTAGATTTTGCTCTCATTTTTAAATTAATTTGAGTCATTTAGTAGACCTATCTATATCCGGAAACTCCATTTTCTTTCATTCCATTAGACACTCGTTTTTTTCACCCTGCTGAGTGCTGAGTGCTGAGTGCTGAGTGCTGAGTGCTGAGTGCTGAGTGCTGAGTGCTGAGTGCTGAGTGGAAGATAAAAAAAATACTGTTTTTTTTTGCTCTGCTACCATAAAAATGTTGTTAATCTCCTAATTCTTCTTTGATTTCCTAAAATGAAAATGTTATAAACAACGTTGCTTAAACATTTGTTTTTTGTTGTTGTTATGTTATATAAGTATGTTCAATGTTGGTTTATTTGTCTTTTTTTTAAAGGGTATCCTAGGCTTTGCCTAGACTAATCCCTGGCACTATTGGCAAAGGTAAATATAGGAAGCCGGGTTGGTTTTACAAGTGTACAGGTTTGTAAATTAATTTTCTTATAAAACACTAATTAAAAGATAGACCTGAATCTCAATTTGCTTATTGGCATCGGTGGCGTCGGTTGGTGTAATGACCACCGCCAAAATGAGATCAACCATCTCACTCTACGGCTTTTAAAGACATCTTACATGTTTACTAAAACTGACTAATAGTTTTAGCTCAATTTCATAGCTTAAAACTCTCTTGAATAATGTGATGCTGGACCTTAATACACTTCATAGCTTAAAACTCTCGAGATCAATGCAGGCTTAATGACAGCAGCTAAGGGGTGTTTTTCAGTGCAGGATCGATGGCGACAGCAGCTAAGGGGTGTTTTTCAGTGCAGCTCTTAGGGGTTGTCTAATTGTCATTTTGAGACCGTTTTATGCTATCTAGAGGGTTGTAGGACTAAGTCAGGGGCAAATATTGTTCAGCCATAAATCTAGGTCCAACAGCTGCAACTTTATGTTATTGTCGAGCCATTTAGAGGCTGTTCTTAGGTGATCTCGGCTGTTTCGAACTCACGTCAATTTTATTAACAAGTTCATTCATGTAACCTTTTTTATTTAAGTTGTTCTAGGCTTAATGTTTCATTTTGGATTCTTTAGTTTCAATCAATTTTCTTGCATGTTTTCGTGGTTTAATGTCTCGTGTTAATAATCCTGGTTTAATGTGTTGGGTTAATAATTTTCCTGTTAATTATTTAGGAGCATGATAGTTGCGGTTTAAAAGAATCTTATATATAAAAGAAAATGAAGCTTTAGAGAGCTTGAGAAGTCAAAAAATTGGAAACACGTCATTTGTAAGGTGCTTATATTGCTGAAATCTCAACGTGTGTGGGAGTAAATGGGTATTTTAGGTGGGTTATTTGGTTTTCTTCCATCAATTTTGGGATATAAGGAGGTCAAATTCTGGAAACAGTAAGAATTGTTACCTTCACTTACTTGTCAAACCTTAGAATATCAACCCTCTCAAAAAGCATCTCAATCCTAACCAAACCCTCCTTTTTTATAATTTGTTCTGTGTAATAAATGTATTTGGTACACGTACATTTTTTGTTGATTCCTGAATTGTTTTTAAGTTTTGCGAAAAGTAATATAATAAAGAACTATTTTGCTGGGATGAATGTTTTTTTTGCATTTCATCGTTGTATAAAGGTTATAAATTTATTCTATAAAATAGAAGAGAATAGTTGTTTTGGAACTGTAACAAATGAGATTATGCTACAAATTACAAAGCATTTTATGCTCTCATAATAATAACAATAATAAAAGTGATTGTTTTGATTCATTAAATATTCCACATAAACATTTTTTAGGGTGTTTCAAGGAACTGAGTCTCTCTTTTTCGTAAGTTGGGTGTTAAATGTTACTGTTTTGTGTTCTGTTCGGGATCGGATTATTTGGATTCATATTTGGTGGACGTTGTATGAAATTGCCCTTGTCCAAATCAGTATTATGTCGTCTTTGATCATTTTTTGGTTGCTATCTATAAAGTGTTCCTTTACTTCTGGCCTTTGGATGTAATGGTATTTATGGTACTATTTCCCAATGGATTGTTTTGTCATTTTGATACTTAAAAAATATGTGGCCTACTTAATATACGGATTTGAATTATGTACGGACGATTGTTTTTATATTTTGTTGAGCCAGTAATTTCAAATTTGGTAATGATTCTCAATATATGGGTTTGGAAACTTAATACTGTAATTATTTTTCCTAGATATCTTGTTAATAAATAATATTAACCTTCATCTTTATTTATTTGTTGACTTGCAAATAAACCACATAAGCTCAAGTTTTTTTTTGAGAATGAACGTACAAACATAATCAAAGGCTAACCTATTGCTTCAGAGTTGCGATTCACCCGCGCTGCATCGCGCAGGTAAACTGCTAGTATATATATATATATATAGTCATCTTGAAATGTAAACCATCATTTTCGTGTAAACCGTCGATTTCATAGGTTTTTTTGATGAATTTTTTTTATAAAATTGTTTATTTTGATGAAATTATTTCATATCATTCATTTCTTGATGAATTTTTTTTTATGAAATTTGTAGTTTCATAGGTTTTTTTCATTCTTATGAAACTGTTTCATATATTTTCGTTTTCACCTATGAACTACAAATTTCGTAAAAAAAAATCATCAAGAAATGAATGATATGAAACAATTTCATCAAAATAAACAATTCCATAAAAAAAATTCATCAAAAACCCTATTAAATCGACGGTTTACACGAAAATGATGGTTTACATTTGAAGATCCCTATATATATAGAGAAGGATTACTTCTCTATTTCTCACACAACATTTTTCATTTGAACCTATGGCTATATATATATATATATATATATATATATATATATATATATATATATATATATATATAGGGTCCTCTTCTTTTGTTAACCACACAATTAGTGTTAACCCTATTAACTTTTTTCAACCAATAAGAATCAAGATAAATAGTTGGTTTTACTAGGTGCTGGCCGATTTATGCAGGGGCATTTTTGGAAGACCAATATTTTTTTATTTTAAGTAATATTACATTCCTATTTCAACGCCTACATATTCTTGGTAGTTATTATTATATATATTTTTTATATTAATGATAATCTTCAACCCTTTTTATCTTAATCTTATCAAAATCACTCATTTTTTTCCACGTTTTTACTGGTAATTTCCTAATCAAATATGCATTCATCTGAAGAAGAAAGTGGTGTGTCAATTTTGATATGTGCATATATGCACTTATTAAAACTGGATTATCTAAATTTTACACATGCAGCATATATGCACATATCAAAAATGTATATATGCATACTTTACACCCTAAACATATATGCATCATTTCTCAATTGCATATATGCACATGTCAAAATTGCATATATGCATATTTTACACCTACAACATGCACATAAGAGAAATTGCATATATGCACATCAGACAATTGCATATATGCACATATTACAATTGCATATACTTACACTTTACACCGACAGCATATATGCATATATCAAAATTGCATATATGCATATTGTACACTAACAACATGCATATCAGAGAATAGCATATATGCAGATTAGAGAATTGCATATATGCAGTAACTAACGGTATGGTTGATTTACACGAGAGAGAGAGAATGTGTGGAGAGAGAAAGAGAATGTGTGGGGAGAGAGAAAATGAAAGTTTTAAATCTTGCGGCTGCCTTCAACCGCTGCCACCATCGACATCCACCCAGCTGCTGTCACCACCATCGCCCTCAGCCACCATCGACATCCACCCAGCCGCTGCTGCCACCATCGACATCCACCCAGCCTCTGCTGCCACCATCGACATCCACCCAGCCGCTGCCACCATCGACATCCACCTTGTTGTTTTCATTACAGCAAACAACCACCGCCAAACCCACTCTCAGCCGCCACCAACCAGCCGCCATCCACCACCTTCTACCCCATCCCGTCGACCATCGTGTACTGCCGGTGAAGAATCAGTCGTTATCTCAGCCGCCAAACACCATCCTTACCCACTGATTTCTTTGGTGATTTTCTTTTGAGTCGAGATTGGAGAGAGAGAGAGAGAGTGAATCAATTAGAGATAAGTTACAGGTCCTTAAATGTAGCTCTCGATTTAATTGTTTCCTAATCAAGATTTATTAAATGACTATAATACCCCTATGCATATATGCTTCAGCCGTGGGTTTAGTTTAATTATGAATTAAAAATGCTTTTAATCTTAGCCATTGATTTTGATGATTAATGGCCCAGATTAGTTAATAGGGTTAACACTAATTATGTGGTTAACAAAAGAAGGGACCACTCTCTCTCTCTCTCTCTATATATATATATATATAGAGGTGGGTTCAAACGAGAATAGAACCTATTTAAAAGAATAAATGGATGAATCTCATCCATTGATTGAATGAGATCAATGGTTAAAAAACGGAATGGCATATTCTGTAAATATGAAGGATATTAAACCATTTTACATACAAGGGCAAATTATTTTAAGGGTAATTTTGGAAGAAAAAAAATCATAACCAGATTTGTTTCTTTGTGGGCTAAAATCACGGGATGTGATAATTAATAGAATTAAAAAATCAATACCTATTTCTCTCTCTATGATACGGTATCTGGTTCAAAAAAGCAAACAAGAGAGAGAGAGAAACATGAATTCTGATTGAAGGAGACGTACGCCATTGAAGCTCGAGAAGGAGACTGCAATCGAAAAAAATCCTAATCAAAAGAAGATGATTAACGATAGCTTCTGATTTATCTTGAAACAAGATGTACGCCATTATCGATCGAGAAGCTTTCTGCAATTGAAAAAACCCTAATCAAAAGAAGAAGGGGACAATAGCTTCTGATTTTTTATTGAAGCAAGACGTACACCATTATCGATCAAGAAGCTTCCTGCAATTGAAAAAGCCCTTTTTCGAAAGAAGAAGGGGACGATAGCTTCTGATTTCTAATTGAAGCAAGACGTAAGCCATTATCGATCGAGAAGGAGATTGCGATTGAAAAAACACCAATTGAAAGAAGAAGTGCACGATAGCAATAGTTGAAGCAAGTTACACTTCTACCAGAAATGAATCAATGAAGTCAATAATTGATCTCAAAACAGGGTTTACTTATCCTCTTAATTTGTACATTGCCCAAAAAGTGGTATAAATCACTGTTGATTTATGATTATGATAAGTTTTGTGTTGGATATGCGAATCACTGTTGATTTTAAATATGCTTAATATATTGAGTTTTGTGTTGCATATGTGAATCACTGTTGATTTTGAATATGTTTAATATGTTGAGTTTTGTGTTGGTATGTTAATCACTGTTGATTTTGAATATGTTGAGTTTTGTGTTGGATATGTTAATCACTGTGATTTTGTCTCTCGATCACCGCCTTCATAGAGTTGAAATCCTGGAGAAAAAAGATTGAAATTGTATAAATTTGGAAAAGCGACTACATTGGGTTGAAAATTGTGCAAACCCTTATGAAGAGTAAAATCACCTATGATCACCTATGATAGGTTTTGTAAAATCACCTATGATCATACGATGGGTGTTGTAGTTAAGCATTCTGGTTAATTCATTTAGATTATAATCACAGGTTATATATAATTTCCTATGATCATATGATGGGTATTGTAGTAAAATCACCTATGATCACCTATGATAGGTTTTGTAAAATCACCTATGATCATATGATGGGTATTGTAGTTAAGCATTCGGCTTAATTCATTTAGATTATAATCACAAGTTTTATAAAATCATCTATGATCATATGATGGGTATTGTAGTATGATCACCTATGATAGGTTTTGTAAAATCACCTATGATCATATGATGGGTATTGTAGTTAAGCATTCTGCTTAATTCATTTACATTATAATCACAGGTGTTTTACTTCATGTAGAGTAATAATTACATTATGTCCAATTCCAATATAGTATAATTGCATATGGTGTTGTCATGGATTGTATAATATAACATTATGTCTATTTACTAAGTGTTGTAATCACATATGATTTAGGCATGAAATCACAAATGATCATGTAATGGGTATTATAACTATAGATTATGTCACATTCTTTCACATTTTAATCACAACTGATGTGATGAACCAAAAAAAAGAACACCTGTCCAATTAGATTATAGTAAAAACACATATGATTTTGTTATATATATTGAACTATATTAGCATCACATATGATTATATTGAATTGGACTATATTAACATCACATATGATTTATTTATATGATGTAATGTTAACATAGTTATGCATTTGAAGAAGTCCACAAATAATAAATCATGGAACCGGTGAATAAGTGATATTCACGTTTGCAAGAAGCAAACCAATCACAACAACAATCACAGACCACATGAACAATTACATAAATAAAACAAAGCTACAGATGCAATTTCCAGTAGCGTCGAAACAGAACAGAAAGTAAGCATAGTCGTTGCGGTACTTCAGACCCGAACGGAACCGAGCTGATGTGCCGAGACCACCTGCAGTCTCGATCAAAATCCACAGCAGCCTACGAAGTCGTCGGTGCAGCCAGCCGTAAGACCCAATCAATTTTACACTTTCGTTCGCGCCAGAGCTTAATCCAAACAGCCGCTACTCCAAAAGCACATGCAGTGCTTAATCCAACCTGTCCTTGATCCAAACAGCACCTGCAATGCTTAATCCAAGCAGCCTCCAGTCCAAACATCCCTACTACGACTGAAGCAACAACTATGGAGCTGATTATTAATTACAAGAATTTGCGTAGGGTTAATTCATCATGATGAAATCCCTCTTAATCAAAAACCTATCAAGAACATCTCATTCAAAAAATGAGATCAAATCACGAATAACCATATAATTTAAGTTGAAAAAAGTACAAAAACAAAACAAAACTTACCTTCAATCCTAACATTAACGTATCACCACAAGAATCAAACACTTCTCACTTCGTTAACAGAAAAAAGTCGCACATAGTAACCTGATTTGGTGGCACAATTTCGTCAACATAATGCGTATACTATATGGATTCAGGCTGTAATTCGTGATCACAAAATGAACTGCTACTGTATACTAGTTGAAGAAACCGTGATTTGGTTGAAGAAACGAAGATGAAGAAAACGAATTACAGAATATCGATCTGTATGATACTCAAACTCAAAAAATGGGATTTGCTTGAATTAAGGAAATGGATACGTACAAATTTGATATGAAGGTAGAATTGTGATCCCTTAATTATAGGAAGTCAAATCTTTCCTAACCTAATTCATAGAATAATAAGACCTTAATACCCCTTTAATATGATTTTTGGAAATTAATATTTTCAAATTTATTTAAAAAGAATGATTGGTTGAGAGTTACCATTCTCGTTTGATCCTCCCTCTATATATATATATATATATATATATATATATATATATATATATATATATATATATATATATATATATATATATATATATATATCTTCATAATAATTTTTATTGTATGTATTAATTTTAGTAGTGATATTAAATTACTAACTATTGATTTAATTAGTGAACTAAATGTAATAAGTGTATTATTTATTAATGAGAGAGTTAGTAATAAGTATTTGATTATATATTAAATTTATTTAATGATATTAAATGTAATAAGTGTTTCATTTATTAAAGAAGGGGTTAATAATAAGTATTTAATTGTATATTGGTTCTAATTTTATTCATATATATTGGTTCTAATGTCATTACATTTAGGGAAATTAATTAAAATACTCAAAGTTTGACTTTGACTTGCAAAAATACCCACTTTCTCGACCATTTTGCAAAAATACCCATTTTTTCTGCGGTGGGTCCTGCGATCGCGGGTCAGTGCCCACGTGGCCCGCAGTTTGGCCTAAATGTCCCGCGGAGGCCCCCCAACAATTGCCGCGGTGACAACTTTGGCCCCTGTCTGCGGTAGTAGCCCGCGATGGGCAAAAAAAAAAACACTTTTGGTCCTTTTTGCACGAATATTTGCATGTTTTTATGTAACACTCGTAATTTTCGGATAAGTACAATTTTGAATCAGTGTGGAATCGATCTTTTAAGAAAAATAGGATTTTGGATTAAATCCTAGATTTTATGGTCTTGTTGGATGGGGAATTTGAATACGAGTCCAACGGTTCTTTCCGGAGCGAAAACAGAGCGAAAACAAAGAAGTTATGGCCAAAACAATGTTTAGGAAGAAACCGGGCGACCAGTGCTTGGCGCTGGTGTTGGAGCTAGTGGACCCGCGCGAAGATCCGCGTGGAGCGTTTGATGACTAGTGCTTGGCGCTGATGGTGGCGCTAGTGCATCCGCGCGAGGATCCGCGCGGAGAGTCTGATGAGCATAAATACGGGATTTTTAGCCCCAAACTTCATTTCTTCATATCTCTCTCATTTCAACTCCGATTTTGGTGATTCAAGTTGCTATGGTTCCGTTTTTTAGAGCTCTTCAAGGATCTAGAAATAGTTTGGAAATTTATTGGAAGATTCAAGAACGTTTGGTGGTGGTAATCTTCTCATTTCTCACTCCCAAACTCCATCTCTTCTCTCCCAAATCATTTCCTCTTTCCCTCACAAACCCTAACTGATTTTGGGGCTTTTTCTTGGAGATTAATGTGTTCTTTATCCACTTTGTGCTAGTTATTTCATTTATTGATGCAAGAGCAAGTTTCATCCACAACACTAGAGATTTTTGGGGTTTTCTAGGTTTTCATCAAAACCTAAGTGGTGAGTTCATCCTCCTAGCTTCTATACTTTCATATGAGTTATAAATGTTCCATTGATGATATCCTAGTGTTTTGTTTCTCCAATTTCGGTTTGGATGATTTTGGGGAAGTTAGGTTAATATTGGGGTTTTGGTCAAAATGGAGATTTTTATATAAGATGTTTGGGGAATGGTTTTAAAGTGGTTGAATATGAATATTCATGGTTGGAAATTTATGGATCTAGGCTTTTGGAAGATTTGTCTTAAGGATTCGTGTTGCATCAAAGGAGCTTACGTTTGGGGAAAATCTAGATTTAGCCTAAATCTAGCAAGGTGAGTTCAAGTTACTTTGCAAAAACTTTGTACATGCCAAAATGTTATTTTTTCAAGTACTTATATGTTTTACATGAAAATTATCAATAGTTGAATTATTTGGTGGGTTTAACCTTTTGAAGTATTTATTGTTGTAAATAATGTAAAACATCTACAAATGGAATTTTGGGAAAACTTGGTAGATAAATCATAAATGGAAATGTGTTGATGATTTATTTTATAAATGGAATCTATTTGTTATGAAAATGCATTTTTGTGTATATCTTGGAAATATGCATTTAGTACATCATGGGATGATTTGAAAATGTAACGGTGTGAGTCCTTTGGGAAAAGAGGGTTTCCCAACCCAAAGTTTTATTTCGGGTTTTCATGGATTCAAAGTATTTATTGGCAAAGGTGTGTGTTGCTACGTTTAATTTCATTTTATGACTTTTTATGAACCATCTTTTGAGTCAGTTGAGCTTATGGCTCGGTATTGGATTTTGTTAAGCCTTGAGGACAATTGTCCAGTTTTGATAGCTCAAAGTCGAGTTTTGATCATGGTTTACGTTATTGGGGAATTGCATGTTTTGAATGCACTGGTTTATTCTTTTGGAGTCGTGTAATGTTTTAGACCTTGTTAGCTATGGATCTATAGGCATTTGAGTTTCCCAAGTCTCGCGGGCAAGAGATCGGGATTGATTGAACTCAGTTTACGAGACATTAGTTTCTCTTTTGTAGCACGTAATAGGCATCAGGTTCCATGATAAGTAAGGCGTGGGCCTACATGGTCGGGCGTTGTCTCATGGGCAGTAAGGTGTAATTCCATATGTGCTTGGCACGGGATAGGCATCGGGTTCCATGATAAGTAAGACGTGGACCTATATGGTCGGGCGTCGTCTCATGGGCAGTAAGCTGTAATCCCAAATGTGCTGTTGTGGATTTGGAGTGACCCAATGTATAGACCTGGAGTGGTTGAAGTTGGGGGCTCCCTAGTCTCGCGGGCAATAGATCTGGAGTGATTGAGCTCAGTTTACGAGAGTAATCCACGTGTGTGTTTTATTGCATAGTAGGTGACCCACTTTTGTGTTCCGTCACATGCAATGTATACGGGCCTCCCCCATCACCGAAAGGTGTTGTTTTGGGTATTTGTGTTTATCCATGTTTTCGGTGACATATCATATTTATGTGAATTATTTTACCACATTATGTGAGTTATGAGTTATGCTTCATCCATGTTTTGGGATGTTTGGAATAATGGAGATTTAATTACGCATTCTATCGTTTTGAGTATCAAATGCTATTTCACCTTTCGCGTTGGTTTTGGAAATGAGTCCATTTTGGGAATCAAGTTATATTAAAGTTTTCAGCACGGGATTTGTGTGAGTTGGAAATTGGGCGGTTTGCATTCAAAGTAAATTCTTTTGAACTCATGACTAAAACTACATCTCTCTCTCGATTTATGAATTTATATGGTCATGATTAAACTCTTTAACTCACTAGGCGTTAGCCTAACCCCTTTTATTTGTCGGCATGTGCAACAGGCTCAGGTTGGGAGTAGCTTTAGCTACACTGTGAAGTGGCGAGTGCTAGTAGAGTGCACGAGAGGTGATTTTGATTAGTGAAGTCTTCCACACTTAATTGGGACTAGCAACTTGTGTTGTGTTAAGTAACGCCGTCCTAAGTTATTAATTGTGGAAATTGTGATGTTTAAATTCCGAGGTATTTTTCAGGGATGACCTGTAGAAATGATTTTATCATCTTTTGGTTAATTTATTGAAATTAAAGTTAGTTGCTCGTTCCAATTTTGAGGGTGTTACATTTTACCATTTTTTCCACAATTATTGTACTTGGAAGACCAAATTGTGGTTGAAATTCACTGACTTGTTTCATCAATGTTGAATCATTGTACTTGATAGATCAATTTGTGGTTGCCATTCATCTTCCTCAATGAGATTTCACCCATAAATATCAGTAAAATGCAATCCATAATTCACACCCATTCCATCCTTCTTTCTTGCTTTCTTTCTTCAGTATTTTGTTTTTGAGATACTACTGAAAAAATGAGTTCATCTGTTGCAAAAGCTAAACTATTTTTCTGTTACGATGGTGAATGGGTGCAACACAACAATGAGTGGAATTTTGTTTATAAATCTAAGCATGGTGTAAAATTGCCAGTAAACTATACTTATCAGAAGTTTGTTGCATACGCCATGCAAAAATGTGGAATCGACCCTTCTGCTGTTTGCAAGTTAGTGTTTAAAAATGGTGATGGGTCATTTGTGGAGTTATCCAACGATGGGGTAATCTCTGGTTTTCTGCACTTTGCAGCCGAATCAGAAAGACCGCCATTACTTTTTGTGTATGCCGATTCATCGGTGTGCGACGAAGACGATGACGAAGGTGATGACGACGGTGATGACGAAGACCTCCAAATGGAGGAGCATGATTCTCAATTTCAAGATAACGTCCTTCTTAACGACTGTTATCCTGATTTTGTTCCGGAGACGCAACAACAACAACCACAAGAAGAAGAAGACCAAGAAGGACGTTTTGCTGGAGTTGTTGATGAAGAAACCCATGTTTTCACAATGGGTAATTCTGATATAGACAGATCAGATACCGATAGTGATGAGTACGAAGAATATACCCCTAGTAATAAATCATTTAGTCAGTTAAATGACTTTTTTGATATGCCCCCTATTCTTCCAGACCCGAATACCCATACACAAACCTACGAACCTACACCTTATAATCGCAGTTCAAGGATACAAGTAGGTCAGATATTTGATTCGAAGGATGACTTGGCCACACAGGTCGGAATTAAGTTCATAGAAGAGAGTTTCGAAAGTTACACGCCGAGATCCGACAAAACCAGATACGAAGTTGTATGTGCGAGAGAAAATTGTAATTGGAGGCTGTACGCGAGGTCCGTGGGCGATAAAGGAGGGTTGTTTGTCATTAGAAAGTTTCACGACGAACACACTTGTTCGAGGACGCAACTAAATCCCAACCACAAACAAGCCAATAAAAGGACTTTGGGTGCGATACTGAAAAGCAAATTTCTTGATGCTAGCAGGTCATTGCATCCAAAGGACATCGTGAGCGATGTACACCAGCAGTACGGGATCACAATTGGTTACCACCAAGGCTGGCGTGCACGATACAAGGCACTGCTAATGGTTAGAGGCACGTTCGAGGAGTCGTATGAACGACTCCCAACGTAATTATATAATTTACAGTTGCATAATCCAGGTACGGTCACCCAGATAAGGACCAATTCAAATGGACGGTTTGAGATGTGCTTCGTTGCCATTGGACCCGTGGTACGTATTTTAACACGTCATACGTTTACACATTATAAAATATAACATTTACAAAGGGAAACCACCTACGTTTTTGCAGATCCGCACATTTGTGGCAAATCTGCGTCGTGTCCTGGTAATAGACGATGCCCATTTAAAGGGCCCTTACTTGGGTATGATGTTCCTGGCGGTTGCCATGGACGGAAATAACTCCATCGTTCCCGTAGCTTTCGGAGTAGGCAAGTCCGAAACCGTGGAGGAGTGGACTTGGTTTCTGTCCATGTTGAGACAAGCTACCGGAGACCCGCAAGGGTTGGAGTTTATGTCCGACATGGCTCCTTCCATAAGCGCCGCAATCTCTGCCATGTACCTAAACGCCCTCACGCCTTATGTTGTCGACATTTGGAGATGAACGCCAATGGCCAGGACAAACGTATTACCACCTACAACGATGTCTACTGGAAGGCATGCAAAGCATATACGGCTCGGGAGTTTGACCGGTACATGAATGTTCTACGAGTTAGTGCCACGAAAGCAGCCAAAGTTATGGACGATGTTGGACCGGAGAGGTGGTCCGCGACCCATTTTCCTGCACAACGGTATGACATTCTGACCTCCAATAGTGCAGAGTCGGTGAATGCACTCTCCCGTTTTGCGCGTAGATGTCCGATTGTTACTCTTATGGAGTACTTTCGGGCCTTTCAACAAGAGTGGTACCAACTTCGACGCCGAAAAGGAGCTGAGCTGCGTAATAGACTCACACCACTAGCGGAGGAGACAGTTCTCCTTAGGGTGGGTCACGCGTCGACATGGAGGGTAAGCGAAATCGGGTATGGGAGGTACCAAGTTCGGGATAACCAACTTGACGCGATTGTCAATATAACCGACCATGTTTGTTCATGTTTCCAATGGCAAAAATCTGGGTTACCGTGCGGCCATGCCATCGCTGCGACAAGACATATGGGTCGTAGAGATTGCAGCGACTTGGCTGTAAGTTTCTTCACGTCCGAAACTTACCGGGCAACATACATAGAGGTAATAAATCCAGTTGGACCCCCTGAAGCATGGGTGTCTCCTCCACCCGACCCCCTTCCGCCATGCTATCAACCGTTAAACAATAAGAACAGAGTCGGGAGACCAAGAAAGAACAATCGACGTCCATCACGTGGTGAAGGTCCGATACAGCGAAAATATACCCGATGCCAATGCGTAGGACATACTCGTGGAGAGTGTCCAAGTCCTGCCCCTTCAACCGTGCCAAGGAGTAGACGTTCAGTCAGTCAACTAAGTAACACACAGGGCCCGTCGAAGCTTGAACCACATGGAACTATATCATATGATAGCGTTGATCTGAACATTGATTTCCCTTGATTGGGACGATAAATATTGTATGTTTAGTGCTCTTGTTTTGATATATAACATGATTTTATCTACTTTATCGGCCCGTGTAATTTATCAAACATAACTTATGTACGTTGTAATTTAGTAAAATAAGAGACCGAAGTTGTAATTTAACAAACAAAAGAGACCTAAGTTGTGTTAGAGCAAAGACAGGGACCAAAAATAGCCAACATGCAGTAAAAGCATGTAAAAACTAGAGGGGGCAAATTTGTAAAAAGTGTGACAAAAATAGTAAAAAATCTCAACTACATAAAATGAGATACAAAATCTCTTCACAGGTCTCAATTATCCAAAAATAATTGAGGTTTTACCAAGATCATGAACCTACAACTTTGCCGAGGTTTTACCATGATCATCAACCTGCAACTTTACCGAGGTTTTACCATGATCATCAACCTGCAACAACTTTGGCAATGGTGAATATGTATCAGCAAAGCCATCCAGTGTCATTGATAATGAAGAGGAATCATGTGCAGAAGATGCATGGTAGTATGGGGAATCATGTGATGGTGCATGGTAGTATGGGGAATCACAGAAGATGCTCCTCCCATGCTTCGCCATGCTCACTATTACTAAATACCATGCTACCATAATTTGATCTTTCTAGTACCTAGTAAGTAGGTTTATGAAACTTGCGGTAATCCTAATACAGAGATTATTGGATGAACAAGCATTTATTTCAGACGAATCTTGGAGTTACTTTTCCAGCCGAATCTTACAGGCTCTTTTCAGATGAATCTTGCAGTGAACTATTCAGACAAATCATGCAGGCAACTTTTCAGACGAAATCTTTGACCATATCCACATCCCTGATGAAGATGTTGATCCAAACCCTCAGTGATTTGATAATGACCCTCTCTTAAATACTTAGTGAAAATTGTAAGTAAACAATATGTATCAGAGTTTCACTATCGATGATAAGTACTAAGATCTTCCAGTACCGCTGATAGGAACTCTCGTTCTTTAAGTTAAACATTCAGCGAAACTGTTCATCATAAATGCTCTGAGTCTGTTCAGTCATTATGATGATCGCTGATAAGTTAGTTGTTTACTTATGATCCCTGAAGACAAGTTTCACGTCAACAAAGGTTCTACGCTGAAGTCGAAGATCAAGCTCAAGAACCAGCGACAAGTCTCCTAATGAACTGATGCAGATCAGCGAAGACTCAGATTTTCCACTCAACGTGAAGTATCAAGTACAAGACTTCAGCTATCGCTGAACTTTATCATCTGCTGAATAGTAAATGATAATCGCTGAATCAACGAAAGCTGATTGTTGGTCCCGAAGGCCTATACAAGTTTGTAGAAGGGGGGGGGGGGGGGGGGGGGTTGAATACAAACACACAGATTTTACTTTTCTAAATTGTTTATTGATAAATCATTAACAATTTACAGCTTGTTGCGGAGACAAGATTAAGGATAAACCTAAATCTAAACAAGTTGGAACACTAAGGTTTCTTGCACTAAGAAAGATAAGGAAATTACTAATAATTACCTATCTTGAGATAAGAGATTTGAACTTGTCCAGAGTTAGCAAGTTACTTCAAAATGAAGTGAGTTCATCTCTTTATATACTGCATGCATTTAATGCAAGTCAGTATACACTTTACACGTGTCATCAGCTGGTTGGTTGCATGTCATTGACCTTGGTTGACAACCTTAGTAGCCGTAAGGATGAACAGTGTAGTATCAGAGTGGTTGTACGATTTCAGATATTCGGAGGTTCTTTTCTGACATTTCGTACGGAGGCGTGCAAGGGTGGTTAAGACAAAAGTACGTTGTACGGAGGACTTCATGATCAGCTTTCGTTGATTCAGCGATTATCATTTACTATTCAGCAGATGATAAAGTTCAGCGATAGCTGAAGTCTTGTACTTGATACTTCACGTTGAGTGGACAAATCTGAGTCTTCGCTGATCCGCATCAGTTCATTAGGAGACTTGTCGCTGGTTCTTGAGCTTGATCTTCGACTTCAGCGTAGAACCTTTGTTGACGTGAAACTTGTCTTTAGGGATCATAAGTAAACAACTAACTTATCAGCGATCATCATAATGACTGAACAGACTCAGAGCATTAATGATGAACAGTGTTCGCTGAATGTTTAATTTAAAGAGCGAGAGTTCCTATCAGCGGTACTGTAAGATCTTAGTACTTATCAGCGATAGTGAAACTCTGATACATATTGTTTACTTACAATTTTCACTAAGTATATAAGAGAGGGTCATTATCAAATCACTGAGGGTTTGGATCAACAATCTCCCCCTATTTGATTATGACATAGCAACAAAGAAAATTGCTATTTAATGAAAACATAAGGATAAAAAGAACTCATAAAATATTTGTCCCTTTTACTGTTTTCTGGGATCTTTTCAGTACTGATGGAGTAAAGTACGTTCGCTGAAATCTTTCTTTAAAATATTGAATCAGGTTACAATGAAGAACAGAAAGATTACAAGTACAAGCGAAATAATTTACATGTACAGAAGGATAACTGATACAATAGAGAAAAAGGAGATTATATCAGTTTTCAAAAGGTTCTT
Source organism: Saussurea involucrata (assembly GCA_033807775.1). Taxonomy (NCBI): domain Eukaryota; kingdom Viridiplantae; phylum Streptophyta; class Magnoliopsida; order Asterales; family Asteraceae; genus Saussurea; species Saussurea involucrata. The sequence continues at coordinate 62,291,684 of CM066314.1, read as the reverse complement.
CCTTAATGAGAAGTTCATCAAGGGTCGTCTTTTCAGTGGGGATCATCCAGTCAGGAACCGTTACGCCTTGTTTTCTTTTGTTCAACGCTTCTTCAAAGATCAAGGGTTTTAGGTGTCGTGCCTGAATGTCTTTTCTGAAGTCACACCAGTAGTTAAAATCTCTGAGCTGTTTTATTGGAGTGATTGGAAGCTCAGCGATCCGTTGAAAGCATTTACGTCCGTCGTAGTCAAGAAAGAATATTCCATAAGGATTACTGATGACTTTGCCAGGGACGAAAAGTTCACATGGTGGTAAAGAAATGTCAAGGGCAGATAGATCGGGATCAGGACCAAGCACTTCAGCGCGAGAGAAACCAATCCAGTTTCATTTCGTATGACATGACCTAAGTTTGAATCTTGACGTTTCTTCTTTGGAGAGCCCCTTTTTCTTTTCAGCTTTAGATCAGGAAGAGGAGGAATGTCCACACAAGAAGATATCAAATCGATCTGTCTGTTTATCAGCTTTTCGAAATGATCCTTGTACTTTGATTGTGACGATTGGATAGCTAACCTCATCTCCAGCCATTCAGAGAGACCATACCTTTTTACAGTGTCAGTGCGAAAGGCTTCGGATTGGCCATCTTCTCTGAAAAGTTTGATATCAACAATAGGTACTCCGATAGATTTTCTTCCAGAGATGAATACCTTGTTGATCTTCGCTGGACGATATCTGAAGTGGATTTTCTCTTTACACCAGATCAGGGTGGTCTGAGAAACTTCAGTTTTCTTTTCCACGATCTTCTGGGCTTCTTCCCAAAGCTTTCGTTGGACTTGAATGGGAACACGTTTCAGCTTGGGGTCTTTGACAGATTCTTGAGTAAGCTTGATGGCGTATTCTCTGTCTTTCTCTTCAGCTTCCTTTCTATCAGCGATGAGGCGTTCAGCTCTGAGGTGTTCCTTGTATTCAGCTTTTGAAATTATGAACTTAGGAGGAACTGAAGGCAGTTGATCACGCCTTAGAATGATTCGCTGATCCTCGAATTGCTTTATTATTTCTTCTATTTTCTTCTGTTCTTCTTCTCTTAGCTTTTGAGGAGCCAAGGAAGGTCTGTTTCTGTGTGAGAGAGTTTGTTCTTCAGGTTCATCAGTCTCAGAGATCAAATCCAAGACTGGGATTATTTCTTCAGCGGCAGCTGGAATTATTGGTGAAGTCGCAGTTGTGGAGCCTTCAGTGATATCCTCAAACAGGGGAGAGGACTAGCTGAAACGCAGCGATCTTACAAATAAGAAATGGGTAGAAAAACTTGGGTATAAAAGATAGAAAAAGAATGTGGATGTGTAGAGAGGTTTGTGGAGTAGAGAACTGATTGTGTATAGAGATGTTCAGGGAAGGAATATAAGTAAAGTTTAGTGTACCTGACAAACCGGCTTTTCAAGCAAGATCGCCAGATTTTCATCTTCAGCGAGGCTTTTGCCTTTGCCTTTCTCAGCGCCAGAGGCTGAGGGCTTTGTCTTTCTCTTCTCCCCTGAAGGTTCATTTATTAAGATTCCCTTAAGAGCTTTGATCCTTGGGGCAGGTTTGACGATAAAGAAATCATCGTCATCTTCGTCATCATCATCATCATTCTTTGGAGAATAAGATGGTTCATCATCAGGGATGTCGACGGCTTCATCATCTTCTGCTTCGGATTCTTCAGCATCTTCTTCGAGTTGCTCCCCCTCAGATACAGAGGCGAGCTTCTCGGTTCCCTCAGGGTTTTCATCTCCCTGAGGTTTTTCAGCGATCAGATCTTCATTCTTCTCTCCCCTGATAGATTCATCATGGGAAAGGTCTTCAGCGCTTTTGTTCAGATCTTCAGCGCTCGTCTCAGCGGTATGTTCAGCGCTCTTCTCCCCCTCTTTCTCATGATGACTGGGGGAGGAATGGGTAGACTCAGCGTTGGTGTTATCTCTGTCTTCTGGGCCAGAGATTTTCACACAACCTTCAAGCTTTGCTATTCTGTCTTCTAGGCCAGAAATAGCAGGCGTGATTTTCTTCAGCTCTGTGCGATCCGCCGCTGTGAAAGATTCCAAAATAGGGGCAGGAGCAGGAGCTAGAGTTCTTGCCTTGTTGAGCAGCTCTTCAATCATTGTTTTCATAGAACCAACGTCGGTCTTTACAGAGCCTAAGTCAGTCATCAGAGTTTGAACATTTGTCTTCACAGCAGACATATCACCTTCTAGTGCTCCAACCGATGTCTTCAGCGTTGTTACTTCGCCGGACATGGAGGAAACTGATTGTTTGAGTGAGGTGTAGTCTGTGTAGATGTCAGCGAGAACTTTGGCGAAATCGCTGAGAGTCTTATCAACAATCTTGATGTCGTCTGTGGAAGCTTTCTTTTCCACCACCGTTGTCAGCTTCGTCAGATTCTCTCCAGCGTTTGTTACAGCCGTAGAGTTGTTGGAGAGTGTGGTGGTGAGATCAGTCAGCTTAGTTTCCACGGACTTCAGAGACTCGTTGATGTCTCCCAAATTAGGACCTGTAACACATAAGTACTTGTGAACAAAGGAAAGCTCAGAAGTTTCAGGTTTAGTTACAGTGTATATGGGTTGATTTGTACCTGCAGGAGGATTGACGAAATCGTCAAAGTTGCAGACTCCTGAATAATGTTCCATATCCTCTTCGAAAGTTCGGTGAGGAATGGTGATCTCTGCAGGTCCTATCTTCATCATTTGTTGAGAAGCGTCAGCGGTGGCTTCTGGAATGATGGCATCTCCAGTGTTAGCTGGAGGAGTGTCCAAAGAAGTGGAAGGAGGAGCGAAGGATAAGATTGGGATTCGGGTACTGAGTTCAGCGTTGGAATCGCTGACAATCACTTCATCAGTCTTTTGAGAGACTGAGGGAGGTTAGGTAGTTTCCAAGTTTCTAACCTCGGCGTTTGGAGACGCTGAAGTCTGGATTGGAGGGATGGCTTGAACGGGTGTGGCAGAGCGTACCACAGAACTTTCCTTCAGCTCTTCAGAATGAGCTGAGGAGACTTCAGCATGGGATTGCTGGGGTTGCTCCTTGGTTTTCTTGATCCTTTTGGAATCAAGTTGGGTGTGAGAGTGTTTCCTTTTCTTAGAAGGAGAGGATTGTGTGGCCGGGGTATCAGCGATGGGTATTGTCGCTGAAGGAGCCACAGAAAGCGGAGAATTTAGAAGAGTGAGAAGAGTAGAGAGACGTACCTCGTTGGCGACAGGTTTGAAATCGAGCACCTTAGGGCCAACCTGAGAAAGTTTCAGGTCACCCTCTTCAGGATAGCTGTCCTTCAGGCCATATTGGAAGATGGCGCTGATGAATCTTGGGTAAGGAACCCATGCTGGTCGGTCAGCGGCAGAATCCACGCGTTGTACTAGGTCATCATATATAATAGAGGCCCAGTCAATGTTTAGACCTTTCAGCAGTGCGTATCCCATAGCTTGCGTAGGTTGTGCGGCTTGATCCGAAGAGCCGGACTTCGCTGTCATGCAGCTGATCAGGTGAGCGAAGATGAAATTCATCTCGCTGGGCATTTTGGACTTCTTTATCAGCGTCAGCTTCTTCTCAGGCTTCTTGTCCCTTCCAATTTCCCAGATGTAACCCATTGTGTCGAGAAAAGCAATGATGGCATCTTTGTCAGCTTGCTTCTTATGGTCAGGGAATGGAACGAAGGGTTTTTCTTTGGTGGCATTGGGAAAGTTCAGGGCTTTTCGAATGATTGCGGGGGTTATCTTAATTGTGCCATACTCAGTATCGCTGAGTATGCAATCGATGGTTTTGGAGGGGTCTTTGGCGGAGGGTAGCTGAGAGTGTCTGGCAGAGTACCAGAACTGGGATAGTAGTAGCTGACTTGCGGGAGGAGTGATGGTCAGGGCTGTTGAAATGCAGCAGTTTTTCAGGAAATTCACAGCATCATCCAGATGTGTGACTTGCTTTCGAGGAGGAAACTCGAGAAGCACATAGAGGTTGTTCACCTTAGTCCAATCTAGTTGATCCAGCTTGAACTTTACCTTAGGGGCTTTGATGATGTCCACTTCCTCAGAGTCAGCGGAGATGGACTCAGCGGTGACATTGATCTTTGAAGATGCCATTTCACTGTATTATCAGTTCAACCAAAGATGTTAACAAATAAGAATTGTCTTAGTATGGAAAGAATTTCCATTAAGATTGTTCGAATTTTGTCCATTTCATTCAGACATAAATGTCTTAATGAAGATTAGGGTTTTTCATGATTTTTGAAATGAAATGTAAAACCCATAAAGTCTTGTATTCCAGTTTCTAAAAGAAAACTGGATACGAATGAAGAACAAGTTTAAGATTTAGATTTAAAACTTGAAGAACAACCATGAAATGGTTGTGTTCATAAAACCATGAAAGAAATGATTTTATTTTACAAAGTTCTTTTGTTTGATCTTGTTAAAACAATGAGAAGATCGAAAACAAGTTATACGCATTTGATAATAGATAAGAACATATTAACCTTGATGTTTTGATGAAGAAGATGATGAACAGTTCTTGAGGTTTTTGAGAGCACAAATGCAACAGAGAATTCTTTCTTGCGGAGGAAGATTGTTCGCGTAAAAGACAAATATAAACCAAGAGTTGTTTATATAGGGAGTTTTAGAGAGAGAAAACCTTGAGCGGGAAAAGGTTTTCATCATGACACGGACACGTGTTTGCATTTGATTGGAAGTTTGAACGAAACGTGCAAACGTGTGTCAGAAAGAAATCGTGCCTAGTGTTATCCGTTGCAATGACGTCACAACTGTCCTTTCACATTCTTTTAGGATGTCTCTGAGGTTTTGAAAAACTCAGGGATTATTTTGAAAAACATGAAGCACTGAATAAAAGATATCAGTGAAGGTTTAAGGAACTTTCAAAATATCGCTGTTAAGGAAGAGATATTCAGCGATGCAATTTATTTTGAAATCTTGCATTTACATGCGATTGTCAGAGAGAGAAAACATACCTGGATATCAGTTTTACCAAGTTTATTCAGAGAGAAGATGATGAAATGGATTATATAAGTTGATTTTATCCCGAAGGCTATACAAGTTTGTATAAACGTATCGCTGATCAAATGTGAACCGCTGAAGATTTTACCCTTCAAGGTTCAGCATTCCAAGCTCGCTTATGAGAAAGTTGAATCTTGTCTCATCAAGAGGTTTGGTAAACAAATCAGCTAACTGATAATCAGTTGGGATAAAATGAAGTTCTATATCACCATTCATCACATGATCTCTGATAAAATGATATCTGATTTCTATGTGTTTTGTATTTGAGTGTAGCACTGGATTGTTTGCTATAGCGATGGCACTTGTGCTGTCGCAATAGATTGGAATTTTGGAGAGCTGAAGATCATAGTCTAGTAGCTGATTTCTCATCCACAAGACTTGAGAACAACAGCTTCCAGCGGCTACATATTCAGCTTCAGCTGTGGAAGTGGACACTGAGTTTTGCTTCTTACTTGTCCAACTTACCAGCTTTCCACCCAGGAGCTGACATCCTCCTGTGGTGCTTTTCCTATCCATTTTGCAACCTGCAAAATCACTGTCTGAATAGGCGGTTAGATCGAATCCTGAGTCTTTGGGATACCAAAGACCTAGATTCGCTGTACCCTTAAGATATCGAAAGATTCGCTTTACAGCTTTCATATGGGATATCTTAGGTTCAGCTTGATATCGTGCGCACAGACATGTTGCAAACATGATATCGGGTCGGCTAGCTGTAAGATACAATAGTGAGCCGATCATCCCACGGTACAGCGTGACATTGACAGGAACACCCTTTGTGTCCTTATCAAGTGTCAGCGGTGGTGCCATAGGGGTTTTCATAGCTGAACTTTCAGTTAAGTCGAATTTCTTCAGCATATCTTTAACATATTTTCCCTGATTTATAAAAGTTCCTTTTTCAGTTTGCTTAATCTGAAGACCAAGGAAATATGTTAGTTCACCCATCATGCTCATTGTATACTCATCTTTCATTCTATCAGCGAAACGAGTACAAAGCTCAGGGTTAGTAGAACCAAATATAATGTCATCAACATATATTTGAACTAAAATGATATGACCTTTCACTTTTCTAAAAAATAGAGTTTTGTCAATCTTACCTCTCTCAAATTTTTCAATATGGAGATAAGTAGAGAGAGTATCATACCATGCACGAGGAGCTTGCTTTAAGCCATAAAGTGCCTTGTCCAGTTTATAAACATCGCCTGGACGCTTAGGATCTGAGAATCCTGGAGGTTGTTCCACATACACTTCTTCATTCAACTTTCCATTCAGAAACGCTGACTTAACGTCCATCTGATGTACATTCAAGTTTTTGTGTACAGCATATGCTAAGAAAAGACGAATGGATTCGAGTCTTGCTACTGGAGCAAAAGTTTCGTCATAATCTATGCCTTCCTCTTGTCTGTATCCCTGAGCAACAAGACGAGCTTTGTTGCGAGTTACAGTACCATGTTCGTCCAACTTGTTTCGATAGACCCATTTAGTGCCTATCACCGTTTTGTCAGTTGGTCTACGAACGAGTTTCCAAACTTTGTTTCTTTCGAATTCAGTCAGCTCTTCTTGCATAGCGCTGACCCAGTTTGGATCTCTGAGGGCATCATCTATTTTCTTTGGTTCAGTTAGAGAAATAAAGTTAACAAATAAACAAATATTACCTGCACTTCTACGAGTCTGAATACCAGCGTTGGGATCACCAAGAATTTGATCGATTGGGTGATTTACAGTCCATCGCTGAGCCGGAGCATACGTCGCTGACTCAGTCTGAACTGGAGAAACTGAAGATGAGGCTTCAGCTACTTCTGGATTATCAGCTAAGAGAGGAATGTTTGCATTTGTCACTTCATTCACTGATTGTTGAGAAATAGATGGAATGTCTGAGACATTTGGATCAACTGCAGGTATAGTGTTTATAGGCACAGCTGAGACCCAAGATGTTTCAGCTTCACTATTCTGCATATTTGGAATGATAGTGGGACTATCATCTTCTACTGGATGAGCATGAGGAGTGGGAATATCTTCTGAATCACCAAGATGAGAAAACATCCATTGATTCAGTTCTTCTGTATCAGCGTTCGGTTTAGAGTTCGCTGAACGGGATTCGTCAAACGTGACATGAATAGTTTCTTCTACAGTTTGTCTTCTACGGTTGAAGACTCTGAAGGCTTTGGAAACTGAGGAGTATCCAAGAAAGATTCCATCACCAGCCTTAGGATCAAACTTTCCAAGGATATCTCTGTTGTTCAGTATGAAACACTGACATCCAAAGATGTGAAGAAAGCTGATTGAAGGCTTTCTCCCATGAAAGAGTTCATAGGCTATCTTTTTGAATCTTTTAACTATCAGCGACCTGTTTTGCGTAAAGCAAGCAGTGTTGACAGCTTCTGCCCAAACCTGAGTAGGCAGGTGAGAATCGCTGAGCATTGAACGTGCAGCTTCAATAATTGTTCTATTTCTTCTTTCAGCGACTCCATTTTGTTGCGGTGTTCTCACTGACGAAAAGTTGTGAGAAATACCCTTACTCTCAAGGAAGGAATCAAGAGAACTGTTTTTGAATTCAGTTCCATGATCACTCCTTATTGAGCGAACAGTCATATTGTTCAGAGTTTCCATCTTCCGAACAAAGGTGATGAGTTCTTCAGGGGTGTCACTCTTAGAACGGAGAAACATTACCCATGTGTAACGGGAGAATTCATCAACTATGACCAGCGTATATTTCTTTCCAGCGATGGATTGTTTGTTAACGGGGCCAAACAAATCCATACGGAGTAGTTAAAGAGGAGATGACACTGAGGAGACTTGCTTTGACTTGAAGCTTGCCTTGGTCTGCTTCCCTTTTTCACACGCTGAACATAAAGACTCTTTGGCATATGAATGCTGAGGTAGACCAGTGACTAACTCTTTGGAGGAAAGAGTATTCAGTGTCTTGAAATTTAGATGTGAGAGCCTCTTGTGCCATAGCCAGTTAACATCAGAAGATGCCTTTGAGAAGAAACAGGAGTTCTCAGTGGTTGTTGAGTCCATGTTTATTACATAAACATTATCCAAACGATAACCGCTGAGAGCTATCTTCTCCTTTTTGTCAGAGACAAAGCAGGATTCCTTAGTGAAAATCACTTTGTTATCCATGTCGCAAAGCTGACTGATGCTCAGAAGATTATGCTTCAGCCCTTCAACATATGCGACTCTTCTGAAGGAGGTTGTACCATTTGAAAGTACACCATACCCTCGGGTGTGTCCTTTTCCATTTCCACCGAAAGTCACAGAGGGACCCTTCTCTTCCTTGTATTCAGCGAGCAGGTTTTTCTTTCCAGTCATGTGTCTAGAGCATCCGCTATCGAGATACCAGATACCCTTCTTAACCTGCATTTACAAAAGAAGATTAGTTTTGCTTGGGTACCCACTTAACCATGTATACACGTTTGTCAGTGGAAGTAGTTGGAGTGGAAGGTTCAGCGGTCTTCGCAGCATTTGAAGATTCAGCTTTGTCTTTCTTCACTTTGGTTAATTTCTTAACCTCAGTGGTAGGAGTCACCTTGACCTGATTTGCACCAGGGTTGGTCTTCTTTGCCTTGGGGGCAATCTTCACCTTAGCTATCTTTTCAGCTTTGGTGGCTGTGGGGCACTTACTAGCAATATGATCGGTAAGTCCACAGTGATAATATTTCCTATAACTAAAAGTAGTTCTAGGACCACTTGTATGCTGAGCTTTTAATTTTGAATTAGAAGTGCCAGCACCAAGTAAACTATTGGCTTTAGAAATGGGACGAACATTCAGTTCTTCAGATTTCTTACCAAGGATATCCACTCTGAGTCTAGGAGTAGATCGCTGAATAGATCCAGAGATCAGCTTTCTAGATCCAGAGGGGTTGGTCACTGAGGCTTTAGAAGCATTCAGCTTTGGTACTAAGGTACCCTTCTGAGGATTTTGATAAATAACAATTCCTTTACCTTTGTCTTTAGAGACAGAGGTAGGTTTTGAATAAACCATTTTCTCCTTACCTTTTGAGGAGGTAGGAGTTTCCTCAGGGATTGGTGTAATGGACGAGGAGCACTGAGATGATGAAGTGTCAGCGACTTAGGATACGAACGTTCCAAATTTAAGCATTGAACGTTCAGTGGTTGGTTTTGGAGTATCATATTTATAACCCATACCACGTTTATCACTCAGAGGAATCTGAGCCTTAATTATCTCAGTGATCTTTGTTGAAGAATTACACCATCCTTTAACAGTAGCTTGTTCAGCTTTTAATGCAGCGATAGCTTCTGCTCGTTCGATTTTGACTAGCTGATTTAAATAGACTTGATCTTTAAAATCATCTTCAATTTTAGAAAGCTTTTCTATTTGAAGGTGGCAGTTTTTAAGCTTTTCAACGAGATCAAGATTTTGGTTTTCAACCACAGTTTTGCCGTTCATGGCTTCGTATAAACTTCTAGTCAAGAGATCGATCTTACGGAGACTATCAGCTTCATCAATATTTGCAATATTGGTAAAGAAAGAAGGTGATACCTGAATGGCAGATGTTGAAGTGGAGGGAATGTCTGAACTTTCTTCCTCTTCTTCAATCTTGGCCATGAGACATTGATTTGCTTCATCATCTTCAGAGTCAGATGATGATGCTTCTTCATCAGAAGCAGCCCAATCATAGTCAGCCATCAGGCCTTTTCCTTTCTTCTTAAAGCTTTTCAGCTTTGCATACTTCTCCTTCAGCTTTGAGTATTTGTCATTTTTATTCCTTGGAACAAAGGATTTCTTTGTAAAAGCTGAAGGTCTCATGATTTTCTTTGACCTGCACTCATTAGCGAAATGACCTGTCTTTTCGCAGTTGAAACAAGTAGCAGTAGCCTTATCAACAAAAGCTGATAATTTAGGCTTGTCAGCTATGGAAAGAGTTTTGTTCTTTCTAAACATTCTCTTCTTGGCGAATCTCCTGAACTTTTTAGTTAGGAGAGCCAAGGATTCATCATCATCTAAAGAATCAGAATCTGATGACCTTTCAGAGTTACTCTCTAACTCAGTGATAGTGACCGAGGGTCGCTGAGTAGAAGGTTCCTCTGAGAATAAAGCAACATGGGTGCTTTTGGAATCTTTTACAAGATTCTTCTTAAGATGGCTAGATTGCTCATGATTCAGCAACGTGCCATATAAGGTAGCAAGGGTCATTGATCTTAGATCCTTTGATAGCTTGAGACACATGGAATAATTGTCCCAGCTTTCAGGTAAACATTCTAGAAACTTTGTCAGCACTTCAAAGTTAGAATATTCCTTACCAACAGTTTTTAGATCTATAATTAAACAATTAAAACGTTGGTGAACTTCAGAGAGAGTTTCATTCTTACCAGAAATGAAGCTTTCGTATTGTCTTACCAGGTTGATCTTTCTTGAGTCCTGGACTTCAGACGTTCCTTCATACTGAACACATATTGTGTCCCACATGGCTTTTGATGATTTCAGGTTCATGACGGAATGGTAGACTTCGTCAGGAAGGGCCATGGATAGTATGGATCTGGCTTTTGTATCTATAGCCACTTTCTTCTTATCTTCGTCGGTCCACTGATGGATTTCTTTAGGAATCAGCCTTTCTGGAATAGCAGGTCTATTTGCAGTGGCTGGAACTAAAGGATCAATTGTTACAGGGATGTGTGGGCCGTTCTCAAGATAGTAAGGTATAGTAGGGTCTACACCTTCTAAGAAGAGTGTCATCCTATTTTTCCACAAGTTGAAGTTGTCTCTGGAAAATCTAGGGGGTTTTGCAAGAGAACCATTGTCTATATAATGTGTGTTTGAGTTGGTGGCCATTTTCAGATAATAGCAAGGAAGAGAAATATCTTAGATTAGATCTTGTTTATGAGATTAAACAAATCTGCTCTGATACCACTTGTTGGTCCCGAAGGCCTATACAAGTTTGTAGAAGGGGGGGGGGGGGGGGGTTGAATACAAACACACAGATTTTACTTTTCTAAATTGTTTATTGATAAATCATTAACAATTTACAGCTTGTTGCGGAGACAAGATTAAGGATAAACCTAAATCTAAACAAGTTGGAACACTAAGGTTTCTTGCACTAAGAAAGATAAGGAAATTACTAATAATTACCTATCTTGAGATAAGAGATTTGAACTTGTCCAGAGTTAGCAAGTTACTTCAAAATGAATTGAGTTCATCTCTTTATATACTGCATGCATTTAATGCAAGTCAGTATACACTTTACACGTGTCATCAGCTGGTTGGTAGCATGTCATTGACCTTGGTTGACAACCTTAGTAGCCGTAAGGATGAACAGTGTAGTATCAGAGTGGTTGTACGATTTCAGATATTCGGAGGTTCTTTTCTGACATTTCGTACGGAGGCGTGCAAGGGTGGTTAAGACAAAAGTACGTTGTACGGAGGACTTCATGATCAGCTTTCGTTGATTCAGCGATTATCATTTACTATTCAGCAGATGATAAAGTTCAGCGATAGCTGAAGTCTTGTACTTGATACTTCACGTTGAGTGGACAAATCTGATCTTCGCTGATCCGCATCAGTTCATTAGGAGACTTGTCGCTGGTTCTTGAGCTTGATCTTCGACTTCAGCGTAGAACCTTTGTTGACGTGAAACTTGTCTTCAGGGATCATAAGTAAACAACTAACTTATCAGCGATCATCATAATGACTGAACAGACTCAGAGCATTAATGATGAACAGTGTTCGCTGAATGTTTAATTTAAAGAGCGAGAGTTCCTATCAGCGGTACTGTAAGATCTTAGTACTTATCAGCGATAGTGAAACTCTGATACATATTGTTTACTTACAATTTTCACTAAGTATATAAGAGAGGGTCATTATCAAATCACTGAGGGTTTGGATCAACACTGATCATGAAGTCCTCCGTACAAAGTACTTTTGTCTTAACCACCCTTGCACGCCTCCGTACGAAATGTCAGAAAAGAACCTCCGAATATCTGAAATCGTACAACCACTCTGATACTACACTGTTCATCCTTACGGCTACTAAGGTTGTCAACAAAGGTCAATGATATGCAACCAACCAGCTGATGACACGTGTAAAGTGTATACTGACTTGCATTAAATGAATGCAATATATAAAGAGATGAACTCACTTCATTTTGAAGTAACTTGCTAACTCTGGACAAGTTCAAATCTCTTATCTCAAGATAGGTTATTATTAGTAATTTCCTTATCTTTCTTAGTGCAAGAAACCTTAGTGTTCCAACTTGTTTAGATTTAGGTTTATCCTTAATCTTGTCTCCGCAACAAGCTGTAAATTGTTAATGATTTATCAATAAACAATTTAGAAAAGTAAAATCTGTGTTTGTATTCAACCCCCCCCCCCCCCCTTCTACAAACTTGTATAGGCCTTCGGGACCAACAAGTGGTATCAGAGCAGATTTGTTTAATCTCATAAACAAGATCTAATCTAAGATATTTCTCTTCCTTGCTATTATCTGAAAATGGCCTCCCACACAAACACAAATTATATAGACAATGGTTCTCTTGCAAAACCCCCTAGATTTTCCAGAGATAACTTCAATTTATGGAAAAATAGGATGATGCTCTTCTTAGAAGGTGTAGACCCTACTATGACCTACTATCTTGAAAACGGCCCACACATCCCTGTAAATTGATCCTTTAGTTCCAGCCACTGCAACTAGAGCTGCTATTCCAGAAAGGCTGATTCCAAAGGAAATACACATGTGGACCGATGAAGATAAGAAGAAAGTGGCTATAGATACAAAAGCCATATCCATACTATCCATGGCCCTTCCTGACGAAGTCTACCATTCCGTCATGAACCTGAATTCATCAAAAGCCACGTGGGACACAATATGTGTTCAGTATGAAGGAACGTCTGAAGTCTAGGACTCAAGAAAGATCAACCTGGTAAGACAATACGAAAGCTTCATTTCTGGTAAGAATGAAACTCTCTCTGAAGTTCACCAACGTTTTAATTGTTTAATTATAGATCTGAAAACTGTTGGTAAGGAATATTCTAACTTTGAAGTGCTGACAAAGTTTCTAGAATGTTTACCTGAAAGCTGGGACAATTATTCCATGTGTCTCAAGCTGTCAAAGGATCTAAGATCAATGACCCTTGCTACCTTATATGGCACGTTGCTGAATCATGAGCAATCTAGCCATCTTAAGAAGAATCTTGTATAAGATTCCAAAAGCACCCCTGTTGCTTTAATCTCAGAGGAACCTTCTACTCAGCGACCTTCGGTCACTATCACTGAGTTAGAGAGTAACTCTGAAAGGTCGTCAGATTCTGATTTTTCAGATGATGATGAATCCTTGGCTCTCCTAACTAAAAAGTTCAGGAGATTCGCCAAGAAGAAAATGTTTAGAAAGAACAAACCTCTTTCCATAACTGACAAGCCTAAAACATCAGCTTTTGTTGATAAGGCTACTGCTACTTGTTTCAACTGCGAAAAGACAGGTCATTTCGCTAATGAGTGCAGGTCAAAGAAAATCATAAGACCTTCAGCTTTTACAAAGAAATCCTTTGTTCCAAGGAATAAAGATGACAAATACTCAAAGCTGAAGGAGAAGTATGCAAAGCTGAAAAGCTTTAAGAAGAAAGGAAAAGGCCTGATGGCTGACTATGATTGGGCTGCTTCTGATGAAGAAGCATCATCATCTGATTCTGAAGATGATGAAGCAAATCAATGTCTCATGGCCAAGATTGAAGATGAGGAAGAAAGTTCAGACATTCCCTCCACTTCAACATCTACCATTCAGGTATCACCTTCTTTCTTTACCAATATTGCAAATATTGATGAAGCTGATAGTCTCCATAAGATCGATCTCTTGACTAGAAGTTTATACGAAGCCATGAACGGCAAAACTGTGGTTGAAAACCAAAATCTTGATCTCGCTGAAAAGATTAAAAACTGCCACCTTCAAATAGAAAAGCTTTCTAAAATTGAAGATGATTTTAAAGATCAAGTCTATTTAAATCAGCTAGTCAAAATCGAACGAGCAGAAGCTATCGCTGCATTAAAAGCTGAACAAGCTACTGTTGAAGGATGGTGTAATTCTTCAACAAAGATCACTGAGATAATTAAGGCTCAGATTCCTCTGAGTGATAAACGTGGTCTGGGTTATAAATATGATACTCCAAAACTAACCACTGAACGTTCAATGCTTAAATTTGGAACGTTCGTATCCTCAGTCGCTGACACTTCATCATCTCAGTGCTCCTCGTCCATTACACCAATCCCTGAGGAAACTCCTACCTCCTCGAAAGGTAAGGAGAAAATGGTTTATTCAAAACCTACCTCTGTCTCTAAAGACAAAGGTAAAGGAATTGTTATTTATCAAAATCCTCAGAAGGGTACCTTAGTACCAAAGCTGAATGCTTCTAAAGCCTCAGTGACCAACCCCTCTGGATCTAGAAAGCTGATCTCTGGATCTATTCAGCGATCTACTCCTAGACTCAGAGTGGATATCCTTGGTAAGAAATCTGAAGAACTGAATGTTCGTCCCATTTCTAAAACCAATAGTTTACTTGGTGCTGGCATTTCTAATTCAAAATTAAAAGCTCAGCATACAAGTGGCCCTAGAACTACTTTTAGTTATAGGAAATGTTATCACTGTGGACTTACCGATCATATTGCTAGTAAGTGCCCCACAGCCACCAAAGCTGAAAAGATAGCTAAGGTGAAGATTGCCCCCAAGGCAAAGAAGACCAACCCTGGTGCAAATCAGGTCAAGGTGACTCCAACCACTGAGGTTAAGAAATTAACCAAAGTGAAGAAAGACAAAGCTGAATCTTCAAATGCTGCGAAGACCGCTGAACCTTCTATTCCAACCACTTCCACTGATAAACGCGTATACATGGTTAAGTGGGTACCCAAGCAAAACTAATCTTCCTTTGTAAATGCAGGTTAAGAAGGGTATCTGGTATCTCGATAGCGGATGCTCTAGACACATGACTGGAAAGAAAAACCTGCTCGCTGAATACAAGGAAGAGAAGGGTCCCTCTGTGACTTTCGGTGGAAATGGAAAAGGACACACCCGAGGGTATGGTGTACTTTCAAATGGTACAACCTCCTTCAGAAGAGTCGCATATGTTGAAGGGCTGAAGCATAATCTTCTGAGCATCAGTCAGCTTTGCGACATGGATAACAAAGTGATTTTCACTAAGGAATCCTGCTTTGTCTCTGACAAAAAGGAGAAGATAGCTCTCAGCGGTTATCGTTTGGAAAATGTTTATGTAATAAACATGGACTCAACAACCACTGAGAACTCCTGTTTCTTCTCAAAGGCATCTTCTGATGTCAACTGGCTATGGCACAAGAGGCTCTCACATCTAAATTTCAAGACACTGAATACTCTTTCCTCCAAAGAGTTAGTCACTGGTCTACCTCAGCATTCATACGCCAAAGAGTCTTTATGTTCAGCGTGTGAAAAAGGGAAGTAGACCAAGGCAAGCTTCAAGTCAAAGCAAGTCTCCTCAGTGTCATCTCCTCTACAACTACTCCATATGGATTTGTTTGGCCCCGTTAACAAACAATCCATCGCTGGAAAGAAATATACGCTGGTCATAGTTGATGAATTCTCTCGTTACACATGGGTAATGTTTCTCCGTTCTAAGAGTGACACCCCTTAAGAACTCATCACCTGTGTTCGGAAGATGGAAACTCTGAACAATATGACTGTTCGCTCAATAAGGAGTGATCATGGAACTGAATTCAAAAACAGTTCTCTTGATTCCTTCCTTGAGAGTAAGGGTATTTCTCACAACTTTTCGTCAGTGAGAACACCGCAACAAAATGGAGTCGCTGAAAGAAGAAATAGAACAATTATTGAAGCTGCACGTTCAATGCTCAGCGATTCTCACCTGCCTACTCAGTTTTGGGCAGAAGCTGTCAACACTGCTTGTTTTACGCAAAACAGGTCGCTGATAGTTAAAAGATTCAAAAAGACAGCCTATGAACTCTTTCATGGGAGAAAGCCTTCAATCAGCTTTCTTCACATCTTTGGATGTCAGTGTTTCATACTGAACAACAGAGATGCCCTTGGAAAGTTTGATCCTAAGGCTGATGATGGAATCTTTCTTGGATACTCCTCAGTCTCCAAAGCCTTCAGGGTCTTCAACCGTAGAAGACAAACTGTAGAAGAAACTATTCACGTCACGTTTGACGAATCCCGTTCAGCGAACTCTAAACCGTCCGCTGATACTGAAGAACTGAATCAATGGATGTTTTCTCATCTTGGTGATTCAGAAGAAGTTCCCACTCCTCATGCTCACACCGTAGAAAATGATGGTCCTCCCATCATTCCAGATATGCAGAATAGTGAAGCTGAAACATCTTGGGTCTCAGCTGTGCCTTTAAACACTATACCTGCAGTTGATCCAAATGTCTCAGACATTCCATCTATTTCTCAACAATCAGTGAATGAAGTGACAAATGAAAACATTCCTCTCTTAGCTGATAATCCAGAAGTAGCTGAAGCCTCATCTTCAGTTTCTCCAGTTCAGACTGAGTCAGCGACGTATGCTCCGGCTCAGCGATGGACTGTAAATCACCCAATCGATCAAATTCTTGGTGATCCCAATGCTGGTATTCAGACTCGTAGAAGTGCAGGTAATATTTGTTTATTTGTTAACTTTATTTCTCTAACTGAACCAAAGAAAATAGATGATGCCCTCAGAGATCCAAACTGGGTCAGCGCTATGCAAGAAGAGCTGACTGAATTCGAAAGAAACAAAGTTTGGAAACTCGTTCGTAGACCAACTGACAAAACGGTGATAGGCACTAAATGGGTCTATCGAAACAAGTTGGACGAACATGGTACTGTAACTCGCAACAAAGCTCGTCTTGTTGCTCAGGGATACAGGCAAGAGGAAGGCATAGACTATGACGAAACTTTTGCTCCAGTAGCAAGACTCGAATCTATTCGTCTTTTCTTAGCATATGTTGTACACAAAAACTTCACTGTACATCAGATGGATGTTAAGTCAGCGTTTCTGAATGGAAAGCCGAATGAAGAAGTGTATGTGGAACAACCTCCAGGATTCTCAGATCCTAAGCGTCCAGGTTATGTTTATAAACTGGACAAGGCACTTTATGGCTTAAAGCAAGCTCCTCGTGCATGGTATGATACTCTCTCTACTTATCTCCATATTGAAAAATTTGAGAGAGGTAAGATTGACAAAACTCTATTTTTTAGAAAAGTGAAAGGTCATATCATTTTAGTTCAAATATATGTTGATGACATTATATTTGGTTCTACTAACCCTGAGCTTTGTACTCGTTTCGCTGATAGAATGAAAGATGAGTATAAAATGAGCATGATGGGTGAACTAACATATTTCCTTGGTCTTCAGATTAAGCAAACTGAAAAAGGAACTTTTATAAATCAGGGAAAATATGTTAAAGATATGCTGAAGAAATTCGACTTAACTGAAAGTTCAGCTATGAAAACCCCTATGGCACCACCGCTGACACTTGATAAGGACACAAAGGGTGTTCCTGTCAATGTCACGCTGTACCGTGGGATGATCGGCTCACTATTGTATCTTACAGCTAGCCGACCCGATATTATGTTTGCAACATGTCTGTGCGCACGATATCAAGCTGAACCTAAGATATCCCATATGAAAGCTGTAAAGCGAATCTTTCGATATCTTAAGGGTACAGCGAACCTAGGTCTTTGGTATCCCAAAGACTCAGGATTCGATCTAACCGCCTATTCAGACAGTGATTTTGCAGGTTGCAAAATGGATAGGAAAAGCACCACAGGAGGATGTCAGCTCCTGGGTGGAAAGCTGGTAAGTTGGACAAGTAAGAAGCAAAACTCAGTGTCCACTTCCACAGCTGAAGCTGAATATGTAGCCGCTGGAAGCTGTTGTTCTCAAGTCTTGTGGATGAGAAATCAGCTACTAGACTATGATCTTCAGCTCTCCAAAATTCCAATCTATTGCGACAGCACAAGTGCCATCGCTATAGCAAACAATCCAGTGCTACACTCAAATACAAAACACATAGAAATCAGATATCATTTTATCAGAGATCATGTGATGAATGGTGATATAGAACTTCATTTTATCCCAACTGATTATCAGTTAGCTGATTTGTTTACCAAACCTCTTGATGAGACAAGATTCAACTTTCTCATAAGCGAGCTTGGAATGCTGAACCTTGAAGGGTAAAATCTTCAGCGGTTCACATTTGATCAGCGATACGTTTATACAAACTTGTATAGCCTTCGGGATAAAATCAACTTATATAATCCATTTCATCATCTTCTCTCTGAATAAACTTGGTAAAACTGATATCCAAGTATGTTTTCTCTCTCTGACAATCGCATGTAAATGCAAGATTTCAAAATAAATTGCATCGCTGAATATCTCTTCATTAACAGCGATATTTTGAAAGTTCTTTAAACCTTCACTGATATCTTTTATTCAGTGCTTCATGTTTTTCAAAAGAGTCCCTGAGTTTTTCAAAACCTCAGAGACATCCTAAAAGAATGTGAAAGGACAGTTGTGACGTCATTGCAACGGATAACACTAGGCACGATTTCTTTCTGACACACGTTTGCACGTTTCGTTCAAACTTCCAATCAAATGCAAACACGTGTCCGTGTCATGATGAAAACCTTTTCCCGCTCAAGGTTTTCTCTCTCTAAAATCCCTATATAAACAACTCTTGGTTTATATTTGTCTTTTACGCGAACAATCTTCCTCCGCAAGAAAGAATCCTCTGTTGCATTTGTGCTCTCAAAATCTTCAAGAACTGTTCATCATCTTCTTCATCAAAACATCAAGGTTAATATGTTCTTATTTTTCAAATGCAGATAACTTGATTTCGATCTTCTCTTTGTTCTAACAAGATCAAACAAAAGAACTTTGTAAAATAAAATCATTTTCTTTCATGGTTTTATGAACACAACCATTTCATGGTTGTTCTTCAAGTTTTAAATCTAAATCTTAAACTTGTTCTTCATTCGTATCCAGTTTTCTTTTAGAAACTGGAATACAAGAATTTATGGGTTTTACATTTCATTTCAAAATCATGAAAAACCCTAATCTTCATTAAGACATTTATGTCTGAATGAAATGGACAAAATTCGAACAATCTTAATGGAATTTCTTTCCATACTAAGACAATTCTTATTTGTTAACATCTTTGGTTGAACTGATAATACAGAGAAATGGCATCTTCAAAGATCAATGTCACCGCTGAGTCCATCTCCGCTGACTCTGAGGAAGTGGACATCATCAAAGCCCCTCAGGTTAAGTTCAAGCTGGATCAACTAGATTGGACTAAGGTCAACAACCTCTCTGCGCTTCTCGAGTTTCCTCCTCGAAAGCAAGTCACACATCTGGATGATGCTGTGAATTTCCTGAAAAACTGCTGCATTTCAACAGCCCTGACCATCACTCCTCCCGCAAGTCAGCTACTACTATCCCAGTTCTGGTACTCTGCCAGACACACTCAGTTACCCTCCGCCAAAGATGCATCCAAAACCATCGATTGCATACTCAGCAATACTGAGTATGGTACAATTAAGATAACCCCCGCTATCATACGAAAAGCCCTGAACTTCCCCAATGCCACCAAAGAAAAACCCTTCGTTCCATTCCCTGACCATAAGAAGCAAGCTGACAAAGATGCCATCATTGCCTTTCTCGACACAATGGGTTACATCTGGGACATTGGAAGGGACAAGAAGCCTGAGAAGAAGCTGACGTTGATAAAGAAGTCCAAAATGCCCAGCGAGATGAATTTCATCTTCGCTCACCTGATCAGCTGCATGACAGCGAAGTCCGGCTCTTCTGATCAAGCCGCACAACCTACGCAAGCTATGGGATACGCACTGCTGAAGGGTCTAAACATTGACTGGGCCTCTATTATATATGATGACCTAGTACAACGCGTGGATTCTGCCGCTGACCGACCAACATGGGTTCCTTACCCAAGATTTATCAGCGCCATCTTCCAATATGGCCTGAAGGACAGCTATCCGGAAGAGGGTGACCTGAAACTTTCTCAGGTTGGCCCTAAGGTGCTCGATTTCAAACCTGTCGCCAACGAGGTACGTCTCTCTACTCTTCTCACTCTTCTAAATTCTCCGCTTTCTGTGGCTCCTTCAGCGACAATACCCATCGCTGATACCCCGGCCACACAATCCTCTCCTTCTAAGAAAAGGAAACCCTCTCACACCCAACTTGATTCCAAAAGGATCAAGAAAACCAAGGAGCAACCCCAGCAATCCCATGCTGAAGACTCCTCAGCTCATTCTGAAGAGCTGAAGGAAAGTTCCGTGGTACGCTCTGCCACAGCCGTTCAAGCCATCCCTCCAATCCAGACTTCAGCATCTCTAAACGCTGAGGTTAGAAACATGGAATCTACCCAACCTCCCTCAGTCTCTCAAAAGACTGATGAAGTGATTGTCAGCGATTCCAACGCTGAACTCAGTACCCGAATCCCAATCTTATCCTTCGCTCCTCCCTCCACTTCTTTGGACACTCCTCCAGCTAACACTGGAGATGCCATCATTCCAGAAGCCACCGATGACGCTTCTCAACAAATGATGAAGAAAGGACCTGCAGAGATCACCATTCCTCACCGAACTTTTGAGGAGGATATGGAACATTATTCAGGAGTCCGCAACTTTGACGATTTCGTCAATCCTCCTGCAGGTACAAATCAACCCATATACACTGTAACTAAACCTGAAACTTCTGAGCTTTCCTTTGTTCACAAGTACTTATGTGTTACAGGTCCTAATTTAGGAGACATCAACGAGTCTCTGAAGTCCGTGGAAACAAAGCTGACAGATCTCACCACCACACTCTCCAACAACTCTACAGCTGTAACAAACGCTGGAGAGAATTTGACAAAGCTGACAACGGTGGTAGAAAAGAAAGCTTCCACAGACGACATCAAGATTGTTGATAAGACTCTCAGCGATTTCGCCAAAGTGCTCGCTGACATCTACACAGACTACACCTCACTCAAACAATCAGTTTCCTCCATTTCCGGCGAAGTAACAACGCTGAAGACATCGGTTGGAGCACTAGAAGGTGATATGTCTGCTGTGAAGACAAACGTTCAAACTCTGACGACTGACTTAGGCTCTGTAAGACCGACGTTGGTTCGATGAAAACAATGATTGAAGAGCTGCTCAACAAGGCAAGAACTCCAGCTCCTGCTCCTACCCCTGCCCCTATTTTGGAATCTTTCACAGCGGCGGATCGCACAGAGCTGAAGAAAATCACGCCTGCTATTTCTGGCCTAGAAGACAGAATAGCAAAGCTTGAAGGTTGTGTGAAAATCTCTGGCCCAGAAGACAGAGATAACACCAACGCTGAGTCTACCCATTCCTCCCCCAGTCATCATGAGAAAGAGGGGGAGAAGAGCGCTGAACATACCGCTGAGAAGAGCGCTGAAGATCTAAACAAAAGCGCTGAAGATCTGAACAAGAGCGCTGAAGACCTTTCCCATGATGAATCTATCAGGGGAGAGAGGAATGAAGATCTGGTCGCTGAAAGACCTCAGGGAGATGAAAACCCTGAGGGAACCGAGAAGCTCGCCTCTGTATCTGAGGGGGAGCAACTCGAAGAAGATGCTGAAGAATCCGAAGCAGAAGATGATGAAGCCGTCGACATCCCTGATAATGAACCATCTTCTTCTCCAAAGAATGATGATGATGATGACGATGATAACGATGATTTCTTTATCGTCAAACCTGCCCCAAGGATCAAAGCTCTTAAGGGAATCTTGATAAAAGAACCTTCAGGGGAGAAGACAAAGACAAAGCCCTCAGCCTCTGGCGCTGAGAAAGGCAAAGGCAAAGGCCTCACTGAAGATGAAAATCTGGCGATCTTGCTTGAAAAGCCGGTTTGTCAGGTACACTAAACTTTACTTATATTCCTTCCTTGAACATCTCTATACACTATCAGTTCCTCTACCCAAGCCTATACACTTAAACCAATTCTCTCTATCTGTTTCTACCCAAGTTCTTACTTGTAAGATCGCTGTGTTTCAGCTAGTCCTCTCCCCTGTTTGAGGATATCGCTGAAGGCTCCACAACTGCGACTTCACCAATAATTCCAGCTGCCGCTGAAGAAATAATCCCAGTCTTGGATTTGATCTCTGAGACTGATGAACCTGAAGAACAAACTCTCTCACACAGAAACAGACCTTCCTTGGCTCCTCAAAAGCTAAGAGAAGAAGAACAGAAGAAAAGAGAAGAAATAATAAAGCGATTCGAGGATCAGCGAATCATACTAAGGCGTGATCAACTTCCTTCAGTTCCTCCTAAGTTCAGAATTTCAAAAGCTGAATACAAGGAACACCTCAGAGCTGAACGCCTCATCGCTGAAAGAATGGAAGCTGAAGAGAAAGACAGAGAATACGCCATCAAGCTTACTCAAGAATCTGTCAAAGACCCCAAGCTGAAACGTGTTCCCATTCAAATCCAACGAAAGCTTTGGGAAGAAGCCCAGAAGATCGTGGAAAAGAAACTGAAGTTTCTCAGACCACCCTGATCTGGTGTAAAGAGAAAATCCACTTCAGATATCGTCCAGCGAAGATCAACAAGGTATTCATGTCTGGAAGAACATCTATCGGAGTACCTATTGTTGACATCAAACTTTTCAGAGAAGATGGACAAACTGAAACCTTTCGCGCTGACACTGTAAAAAGGTATGGTCTCTCTGAATGGCTGGAGATGAGGTTAGCTATCCAATCGTCACAATCTAAGTACAAGGATCATTTCGAAAAGCTGATAAACAGACAGATCGATTTGATATCTTCTTGTGTGGACATTCCTCCTCTTCTTGATCTAAAGCTGAAAAGAAAAAGGGGCTCTCCGAAGAAGAAACGTCAAGATTCAAACTCAGGTCCTGTCATACGAAATGAAACTGGAATTGGTTTCTCTCGCGCTGAAGTGCTTGGTCCTGACCCTGATCTATCTGCCCTTGACATTTCTTTGCCACCATGTGAACTTTTCGTCCCTGGTAAAGTCATCAGTAACCCTTATGGAATATTCTTCCTTGACTACGACGGACGTAAATGTTTTCAACGGATCGCTGAGCTTCCAATCACTCCAATCGAACAGCTCAGAGATCTTATCTACTGGTGTGACTTCAGAAAAGACATTCAGGCACGACACCTAAAACCCTTGATCTTTAAAGAAGCGCTGAACAAAAGAAAACGAGGCGTAACGGTTCCTGACTGGATGATCCCCACTGAAAAGACGACCCTTGATGAACTTCTCATTAAGGAAGAACCTTTTGAAAACTGATATAATCTCCTTTTTTTCTATTGTATCAGTTATCCTTCTGTACTTGTAAATTATTTCGCTTGTACTTATAATCTTTCTGTTCTTCATTGTAACCTGATTCAAAGTTTTAAAGAAAGATTTCAGCGAATGTACTTTACTCCATCAGTACTGAAAAGATCCCAGAAAACAGTAAAAGGGACAAATATTTTATGAGTTCTTTTTATCCTTATGTTTTCATTAAATAGCAATTTTCTTTGTTACTATGTCATAATCAAATAGGGGGAGATTGTTGATCCAAACCCTCAGTGATTTGATAATGACCCTCTCTTAAATACTTAGTGAAAATTGTAAGTAAACAATATGTATCAGAGTTTCACTATCGCTGATAAGTACTAAGATCTTCCAGTACCGCTGATAGGAACTCTCGTTCTTTAAGTTAAACATTCAGCGAAACTGTTCATCATAAATGCTCTGAGTCTGTTCAGTCATTATGATGATCGCTGATAAGTTAGTTGTTTACTTATGATCCCTGAAGACAAGTTTCACGTCAACAAAGGTTCTACGCTGAAGTCGAAGATCAAGCTCAAGAACCAGCGACAAGTCTCCTAATGAACTGATGCGGATCAGCGAAGACTCAGATTTGTCCACTCAACGTGAAGTATCAAGTACAAGACTTCAGCTATCGCTGAACTTTATCATCTGCTGAATAGTAAATGATAATCGTTGAATCAACGAAAGCTGATCATGAAGTCCTCCGTACAAAGTACTTTTGTCTTAACCACCCTTGCACGCCTCCGTACGAAATGTCAGAAAAGAACCTCCGAATATTTGAAATCGTACAACCACTCTGATACTACACTGTTCATCCTTACGGCTACTAAGGTTGTCAACAAAGGTCAATGACATACAACCAACCAGCTGATGACACGTGTAAATTGTATACTGACTTGCATTAAATGCATGCAGTATATAAAGAGATGAACTCACTTCATTTTGAAGTAACTTGCTAACTCTGGACAAGTTCAAATCTCTTATCTCAAGATAGGTTATTATTAGTAATTTTCTTATCTTTCTTAGTGCAAGAAACCTTAGTGTTCCAACTTGTTTAGATTTAGGTTTATCCTTAATCTTGTCTCTGCAACAAGTTGTAAATTGTTAATGATTTATCAATAAACAATTTAGAAAAGTAAAATCTGTGTTTGTATTCAACCCCCCCCCTTTCTACAAACTTGTATAGGCCTTCGGGACCAACAGAAGAACATACATTTTCACAACTATAAGTAGATGGCATGATGAAGTAGTAATTCACAACTTGCTATCTATCTTTTATACCCTCTACACCGTTTACAAACATTCTCTTGCTTTTCTTAACACTATGGCTGGAGGTTCAAGATCAAGGGGGAACAGGTCGGCGAATAGGGTTGGAACTTCACGTTCGTCAGCCTACCAACCACTGAACGATGGAGTTCGCCGGAGTACCTGGAAGGTACCGAAAATAGACGGGGAGTGGAGAAACTATGGGCGAACTGCGGCCGATTATCCATTCACGGCTGAGGAGGCAGAAGACTGTGAGATGGCATGGGAGAATTACCACTTCGATAATGACAGGAAAAGCCCACCAATGTATCATTGTACCCAGCCGACGGGTCTTCCACAAAGTCAACGAATTACTCCCTTAGTGCAAAAATCCATTAATGAGGCGAACGCCGATATCGAAAGGTAAAGTTATGTGGAACCATAACAGGGGGATTCAGCAGGGGAAAATGGAGTATCTAGCGGAGAAGAAACGAGAACTGGCCATGACTAGGGCTCACGTTCGGGAGGTGCAACGACAAATTAAGGAAGTAGAAGAGGAACTAAAAGAAATCGAAGAGGACTACACGAGAATCGAGGACGTCATCAAGGAAAATGTTAACTTCATCACCGGAATCCAAGACGCCTTCCAGTAATATATTTCTTTGTTTACCTGCACTGTATTCGTTTCGGTTGGGAAGATGATTTGCAATAATACATCTTTTAATTAATTTCCCTATTAAATAACTTAAAATGGGGAAAATATTTTCTTTAATTAATTTCTATATTAAATACATTAAAATGGAAAGGAACATTACATTAAAAAAAGACCTAAAACAACTAAAACAAAAATTGTGAAAAAAACAGTAAAAAAATGCAACAACACTTTAAAAACCCTAACTACATAAAATGATAACCTAAAATCTAGAGGGACCAAAACTATACTTTTTTTTGCCTAAAACTAGAGGGGCCAAACTTTAAAATTCGGCCAACTGCGGGACCATTGCGGGCCCAACCGCGGGCCACGTGGCCAGAGTCCACGATCGCGGGACCCACCGCGGAAAAAATGGGTATTTATGCAAAATGAACGAGATTGTGGGTATTTTGGTAAGTCAAAGTCAAACTTTGGGTATTTTAATTAATTTCCCTTACATTTACATATTGATTTTAATAAGACTTTAAATAATAATAATTTTTAATTTTACGTATTGATTACTTTATATATTAACTCAAATTTTAGATATTTAATTTTATTTGAAAATAATACATATCAATATATACACATATTGTAGTTAAAAAAGATTAAAACTCGTGTGACATGTCATTTAAATATATTGTTTTTAAAATAATATCCTTTCAAATGAAATTATTTTAAATTAATCTTGTTTTTATCTTTATTTGAAAATGACAAATTATTAAAAAAAATTATATCGACGGTTCCATGGTTTGAATGACTTGTTAAAAAACGATAAAACATTTATAATACAATTCTTTCTATCCAAATCAAATATCGTATACATCTATACATCTTTAAAACTATTTGTTATATACTACATATATAAATACATACACATAGAGATGCATAAGGTCAGGTTTCCGAACCCGTTTTTATTGAGCAGAAAAGGCCTAGTTTTTTCGGTCCAGGTCAATCTGAGCCAGGTCGGACAGGACTTTGAGGTTGAAGAAGGACCCTTTTTCAAACTAGGCTTTTCAAGCCGGACCTAGGCCCCAAAATTCTGGCTTGATAGGTTTTTAAAGCGTGCCCTACAGTTTTAAAAGATGCCCTGAACTGGGGCTTTATGGGCGACTTTAGGCCAGGTAACTTTAATATGTTTTTATGCATCTCTACTAACACAAAACATGGTATGAAAGATTTTATGAACACTAGTACAAAAAAGGTCTTTTGTATGATGACCCTCACCGTAGCATGACGTATGATGACTTTTATTTTTCTAAATCGTCAATATAGCATGAGATAAGGTGACGCAAAAATTTTCAAAATCGTCCTCATAACATGACGTACGGTGACGTTTATTGTTCAAAATCGTCACTGGAGCATGACATACACTGACGTTTATTATTTAAAATTATCACCATAACAATACATATGGTCACATTTATTATACAAAATCTTCGTCGTAGCATGACTTACGTGGACGTTTATTATTCTAACTGTCACCATATATGTAATGACATTTATTATACAAAACTGTCACCATTGTGACATTTTTTTAAAAACCGTCACCATAACATAACATAACATATGATGACATTTATTATACAAAATACCATTGTGACATTTTTTTAAAAACTGTCACCATAACATAACATAACATAACATAACATAACATAACATAACATAAACATATGATGACATTTATATTTCAAAATCATTAACGTAGAATGACATATGGTAACGTACTCAAAATCGTCATCATAACATGACATATGGTGACATAAATTATTCAAAGCCGTCAATGTAGCTTGAGATATTGTGGCATATGTTATAATATCGTTACCAAAGCCTGGCATATGGTGACATAAATTTTTTAAAAACCCTTGCCATACACTTACTTTTGGTGATGCAAATTTTGCAAAAACCGTTGCCATAGAACTAGGTGACTTTTGGAAACTGTTTACAAATAAGTGTTGTTATACATATTTTAGTTTTAATTTGGTAACGGCTTTTTAAAACCGTTGCGACATAAAGCAACGATTTAGACAAAAACCGTTACTAAAAGGTCTTATATTGCAATGGTTTTTAAAAATCGTCATAACATAAAGCAACGATTTGTTGCTTTATCAAAATCTTAAGAAACCTATTATTAACATTAAATTTTTTTTAAAACGTTGCTTTATAGTTCTATGTTTTTTTCAAGTTTTCATAACATGTGACCAACTAAAGCCGCAAATTAGACTTCAAAAGTAACACACAATATCTACAAGTGCCCTCACCTTTCTCAATTTATTATTTACACCCTTTCTTCCAGAATCCACTATATATTTATTTCTTATAAAATTCTGTCTTTAATGATTTATTGTTTAAAAAAACGTAGTTATATTTTAAAAACTTATACTATCATATTTGTATAAAACAGACAATTATTAGTGTCACACATCTAAAAATCACTTTATGAGAACAACTGTGGATGTTCTAACATATCAATGGACGTTTGGTTCATTTTAAGGAATGAGAATGAAAATAAAAATGGGAATGCAGAAGAATGGGAATAGGATTGAGCATTCCCTTGATGTTGTTTGGTTAAACCAATATAATTAATAAAAAATGTTTTATATAATATTTTTAATACAAATATGTGACGTCCAACATAAAAATAAAAAGTATTTTTCACTCAACATCGAGAAATGTAGGGAAGTATGACAAAAAATGGTTGAGCGGGAATAAAATTTTCATTCTCCCCAATTTGGTCAGGAATGAAAATTAATGGGTCTAGGATAATGGGCCCATTATATTATATCAAACCAAACAACAGTTTTCATTATCATTCTCATTCTTTACCCCTCAACATCCCCTTAGTTTTGTTACCGGTAAGGATACTTTTAGTGCCATATATAATTGAAAAGTGAAGATATTGATGGTTGTTTTGTATATTGAAATTGATTGTTAAGCTATATATTCATGAAAAAGCTGAAAACACGGTTTCAATTGGTATATGCTAAATCGGTTTCTTGACAAACTCATCAGTGTATGAGCAAATAAACAGGGATATTACCTTAAATGAGTTTTTAGCTAAATCAATAACTTTTTAACCTATTAATTAAAAAATGGATTCATAAGGTCATGGATATGATTATATACCCTAAAAACCATCATATTTTGTTAGTAATGTATGGTTTATAATTTATGATACCATCTATAATAAACATTTGAATACAAAATCAATATATGGATTGTATGCATTTGTACAAGTGTACTTTCCACATGTAGAAAGTTTCATGCATGCGTCTATGTCAGCATATAACTGGTACACGTGGTACATTTTAACTTCTATGGCCTTGCAATATAACTTGGTCAATTATTTTCATGGCACCTTTATAAAAGGTACACGAGTTAGATAGATACGAGGTAAGAAATAAATAATATAAAGAGTAATGAGGAGATATGAATAACAACTCATAATTATGTGAGGAACAACGCGCGGCAAATGTTCGAGAAGTCAAAAACCGGGGCACTCATAATAACCTTCGGTCGGATTTGGTCGAACATATTTGGCATATCCAAGTTCCCAACGATGACGACGAGTAGATTTTTAAATTTATTTTGTAATTTTTAATTTTAATGAATGATATGAATTTTTATTTTTATTATTTATCTTATTTTTATTTATTAAAAAATATATAAATATTTTTATGTTGTTAAATAATTAAATGTATAAATAAAAGAATTAAAAAAAATGAGGTGGCAAGAGGGCTTGAGGGCTTGCGCTACGGGTCTTTAGGGCTTGAGGGCTTGAGGAGAGGGTTAGGAGAAAAGCTGATGTGGTGCTGATGTGACATTGAGGGCTTAAGGGCTTGCGCTACTCATGACCTTAAATCTCTTAATTTTCGCCTTAAATTTTGGGGATTTTATATAGCATTTGTTATTTTTTTTAGAAGACATGATTGGAACACGAGTTGTTTTTTTGTAAATAAAAGGAAGCAACTAACTAACAGATCTATAAATAACAAGTTTATACGAAATTTCTATAGAATTATTTTTTATGGTACATTTTTTGTGTTCACTTCTCGTGGTTAGTGATGCGAAAAAGAAAAAGAAAAAAAAAAGACAAAGGAGGAAGAGGGGAGTCATGACTAACAATGGTGGTAGCCAGTGTTTTTTAATTCTTTTATTTATACATTTAATTATTTAACAAAATAAAAAAATTCATATATTTTTTAATAAATAAAAATAAGATAAATAATAAAAAAAAATTCATAACATTCATTAAAAATTTAAAAATTACAAAATACAAAACACTAAAAACTAATATTAAAAATTATGTAATTTTCTAATTCTTTCTTTCTTCGCCAAAGTAGCCCTCAAAATATCTCCCGTAAGGTGATCATGCGAGGCTATGAAAAACTCGAAGTCTATCAAATCGTTTTTCTAACTCGAGTTGCAACTGTTTTTCTTCGAGTTCAAGTTTTTTCATTTTGTAATCCATTGTATTGTCAACCTGATCGTTGAACGAGCTTATTTGACTCAACAACTGAGTAAAGCTTTCGTCCGGATTCGACCCGGTCGTATTACTTGTTGATGCCCTTTTGTTGATCCCATTTCAAGCAAACAATAGAAGAAATCCATAGAAAATAGACGTAAGATGAAGATTAAGAACATAATATTCAAGAACTCATCCCATATGCTTTGATTGATTCAATATGGATGGGAAATTGGAAAGAACACCACACTTTTACATTTGATCGACTCTCATGTGAAAACACCTAGTCTTTGTGTGTTTGTGTGCTCTCTCCAAATGGCCTAATGAAAAATGGAACCCTGAAATCCTTTATAAAGGGTCCATTTACAAGATAAAAAGGGCTAAGCCCATATAACTAGCTAAAAGCTCATAAGCTAATTATAAAGCCCTATTACAATTTCTTTATAAAACATTCTTTTAAATTAGGGGCTAATTTAAGCTAACAATCTCCCCCTAATGTTTTATAAAGAAAGCATCATCTTATAGTCTCCCCCTTGCTTTCTTTAGAAACTTTGGCGTTCCGTTCTTCGAGTCTTCAAAGCATCAAGAGCTCCCCCTCAAATGTAGGCTCATCTTCTTGAAAGACCGAGACAAATAACCCCATTTTGTCCAGCTTTCATGACTCAACTTTACCGCTGTTTTGAACCATCAAGGAGCCTTTTTGAGAGAAAACATAATTCATCCATTTTGGATGAAAAACGAGTGAGTTGTGTAAGTTTTCCCTCAGCTGCGCAGAACGGTCGTCAAAACTGAAAATTTGACGCTTAAGATCCCGTTTAGTAAGCATTCAGCACCGAGTTTTAATCGTGAATAACAGAGGAGTGAGTGACAATCAATATGTCACAATAGCAGCATGAAACCGTGAAGAACCGTCGAGAGAACACCGTTCTTGAAAGCGGAAAGAGCACGAATGAAATGCAATGCTTTCGGTCCAGCAAGAGTCCATTGACTTTGACACAAATTCTGACCATTTATAACGCTGATTGAGATCCAACTCAAAACATGAAAAAGTTTCATCTGTGTCTTAGGATTTCAACGCAACTGAACTCATGCGAATCGGAGCACCGAGTAAAAGGTTGTGTGCGTGTTTCTGAAGCAGCACAAAGCTGTCAGAAAAATCTGAAAATTTCGGGCTTCGGGCTTTTGTATTATTTTTCACAGAGGCTCTGGTCAGATTCACAGAGGCTCTGCCCTTGTACAGAGGCTCACAATCTATGGAATCACATGTAACTCAACAGAGCTCTCTGCCTTTAACTGGACAACTTATTTTGGACAACAACTTTCTGATCGTCTGATCCATACAACAACAATCAGCTTTGATCAGCAGAGCTTCTGAATGGATTTTCAGAGGCTTTGCACTTTGAAATCGGATGTAAATCTTCTACTCTCCTCGAATAAACTTTGCTGAATTGGATTAAGACTGTTGCACGTAACTTCTGGACGTGCGTGAATGTGTAAAAGCAGCAACGATCTTCTGATAGGATCCTTAACAGCACACGATCAAGCACAGAGGCTCTGTGCGACTTCACAGAAGCTCTGTGCAATCAGCTTCTGTGAATCGTTGTACCCTTCGAGATTTAGACAACACTTTTAAGCACAGTGGATTCTTCTGAACCAAGCTCTGCACATGTACAGAGCTTCTATGGACAGCAGCTGATCGCACACAGATGGCTCTGAACAATCTTCTGTCAGAAATATCATGGTCAGAGGTAAAACAACAGCATCCTCTGAACTTACAAAAAAAACTTCTGATGTCTTTCATAGGATCTGAATAGACCACAACACATTCCGCGCAAAACTCTACAACTCTGCATTTTTCAAAATCACTCTGAGTAAACAGAAAGATTCTTTGGACAAGTTTGTTGGCTTCTCTGGACTGTAATGAACCAGTTGTGCACATTTCGAAGGGTGATCTACTCTACACACTTTGAAATCAGAAAGTATTTCTGATCTACATCACTCTCAATGTTTGGATAGTCTTTTGCATGTTCAGAGGCTCTGAGCCTTCCTCTGTGTTCTGCTTCTGAACTTAAAAACAGTTCAACACACTTTGATCAACTTTTGAACATTAGAGGCATCCCCTCTAGATATCCTCAACAAACCTCTACTAATCAGCTCTGTCAATTACTCTTTGAACGCAACAGCTTTGTCATAGGCACAACTTGACAGAGTTTGAGATCTGCTGCTGCACCTGCTTCAAGTAGAAGAATAGGGCTGTTTGATCACACATGCAGTAGCAATTTGATTAAAAAAATTACAATAGCAATTGCTTTCTGATGTTCTTTGAATGGAAACATCAGCTCTGAACAAGCAACTTCTGTCAGCTTGAATTATGAGTTATCCAAACAACTTTCTGCACAGATCTTAACAACTTTGCGGAGAGCTTAATCTTGACAACAATCTGATCAGCAACAACAAACAATTGTTCTGCAGAGTTTGATCAACTAGACAGCAGTTTAAGTTTTGTCAGCTATTTGTTTTCAAATTCTCAGGTCCAAACTTGTCTGAAGTATCCAACAACTCAGAAACAGTGATAACATCATCTCTGGACAGCAGACAATCTGTTTAAACCAGCTCAATATCCATCGGATTTGATTCTTTGTTAGTTTCTGCTTTGAGTTTGTGATCAACAATACTTTTCAAAATCAAAATCTTAACTTTCTGTTCATTGATGCTGGCTGTTTGTATCAACATTTGCAGAAGACAGCCAACTTGACAGCCCCATGAATAATACTGCACAGATTTGAATTGGAAAACAGCAGGTAGCATTCCAAATCTGGATTGAACACAGGTGCTGATCTGCAAAAATAAGCCCAAACAGCAGCCAAACAGCAGCTGAAACTGCAGCCAAACAGCAGCTTAAACTGAAGCCAAACAACAGCTTAATTCTGTCATATTTGTTGCACATATCCAAGTTCAGCTGGGCACTTAAGAGCTGATTTAAGATTTGAAATTGAAGCTTTGTTCATGAATCTTCTGTCACATGAAGCAAACTTTGAAACGGCTATAGTGTACTCATTCTGTTAAGCTTCTCAATAACTTACACATCAGCTTAACAGCTTGCAAAGTGTCTTTCGAAATCAGGATAGCATCAATCTTTTCAAAATTGTTTAATATCTGATTACACACAATCTGTCGAAGTACTTTGAATGAGCTCATGACAACAACAAATATAATATCAATTTGAACATAGTAGCTTAATGGACAAGCTTTGCTGTCACAGATTCACCATAACAGTCTGTTGTTTATTTAAAAAAAACTGAATAACTGACAACACTTGATTAGATTCTCAATAAACAGATTTGTAAATGTGTTATACAAGCAGCGGAAAGTAAACAAAATCTGGGTCAAAGGGAGTCCAATCTCGAATAAAATCAAGGTCAGATCTGAAATCCACAACCTAACTATCGAGATGCTAAAATAGCGATGGACTAAAGCACACACAAGGATGGGATCATAGATCAACCATCTACTTAGTGCTTATCAAATCAGACCAATAAAGTAGGAAGGATCAAAACACACACATGTAATAAATCTGATCAAATTTGATCCAAATAGAATCAAATCTTCACTTAGACATTTCATCAAACATGTGGTGTGCAGAAACAAATTTTGTGTGTAGAATCATTCAGTTTCTGTCAAAACTTATTTAAATCTCATTTAAAACAAAGATTGGATTTCCAATAAGCACAAAACAGAAAATGAGACATAGAGATGATATTTGTGTTTAGGCGCATGTGATTTAACCGATCAAAGCACCAAAACACCAAATAAACCATCTAATACTTCTATTGTTGCCATAGATGACCGGTTTTGAAGAAAAGATTCTTCAATCGGCTCTGATACCAATTGTTGATCCCATTTCAAGCAAACAATAGAAGAAATCCATAGAAAATAGACATAAGATGAAGATTAAGAACATAATATTCAAGAACTCATCCCATATGCTTTGATTGATTCAATATGGATGGGAAATTGGAAAGAACACCACACTTTTACATTTGATCGACTCTCATGTGAAAACACCTAGTCTTTGTGTGTTTGTGCGCTCTCTCCAAATGACCTAATGAAAAATGGAACCCTGAAATCATTTATAAAGGGTCCATTTACAAGATAAAAAGGGCTAAGCCCATATAACTAGCTAAAAGCCCATAAGCTAATTATAAAGCCCTATTACAATTTCTTTATAAAACATTCTTTTAAATTAGGGGCTAATTTAAGCTAACACCTTTTTGCCTTGTTTCTCCCGATGGGTCGTTGAAGTTGCTCAATCTCGTCGACCCGAACATCTTCATCGTCATCATCGGAAGTTTTGGTACGTTTTGAAGCCCGGGATGTATTTGTCGACATCGTTGGACACGTTATTTTCTTGTTTAGGTCTTTAAATTTGGTGTTCAGTTGATGAAATGTTCTATAATCTTGGCGACCCACAAATTTATAAAACACCTTCTCGATTCGCTTCAAAAAACTCTCTACATTTATATAAATTAAAGTATAATAATAATAATAATAATAATAATAATAATAATAATAATAATAATAAAAATAGTACCACCGCTTTGTGCGTTACCGACAACGGGGTCCTCCGAAACGTCAACCCACGCCGACACTAACGCCACTTCCTCCTCTTTACTCCACATCTGTCGGGTGGCTCTATTTTCAATTTTTTTCTTTTTTCCTTTTTGCGTTGGTGTCGGGTTTGATTGTTGTGTCGAGATCGATTGTGGTGTTTGCGGTTCTTGGGTTTCAGGAACAAACTCCTTTTCGAGATCGATTTCGGTGTTGAAAGCCGCGGGTTGAGGAAGTTGATGATTAGCGGGAGTAAAACCTTGTTGGAGCAAACCATGATATGTAAATTGATGAGGAATATAAGGGTGTTGCTGAAATTGTTGGAAACCAACGTTCGGGGCCGGTTGCGGAATATAACCTTGTTGAGCAAATGCTTGGAAGCCAAGGTCCGGGTCTTGTTGCGGTGTATCCAAACTCCTCGATCGGTTACGACGGGATGTAGGTGTGGTGTTTGAATTCATGATGGAAGAAAGTATTGAATTTGAAAGAAATGGAAGAAAGTATTGAATTTGAGAGAAATGGAAGAAAGTATTGAATTTGGTGTGAAAAAATGAAGGTGGTAGAGGTTAATATATATAGTGTGTATAATTTGAAAAATAAAATAAAAAAAGAGCCGTTGGTAAACGGTAATATTTAAAAAAAAAATACACATTCGCCGGGTTTAGCCGGGTTCCCGAACCCAACCCTACCCGCGCAACCCCTACCCGATGTGAACCCGCGTGTGGAGTACCGCCAACCCACCCTACCCGATGCTACCCGATGGTGAACCCGGCCGTGGTACCCGAGGTGGTACGCACGGCCTAAGGGGCATCAAGTTTTGATATTCTGTTACCTATGAGCTTAATACCGAACTATAATAGCTAATAATGCCCAAGCCGCCAAGATAATCAATTAAGCGCCTAATCGATATTTGGTCCATTAATGAGAATGAATGGCATCATGAACGTTCAAACACCTAAGTCGGTTTGTTTTGTTAATCATCTATTCCGATTTTCAAGCCTCAAAGACGTTCCATTTTTAGCCAAGAACAACGATGATGAAACAAAAGTTCTAAAAGGTATAGCAAGAAGAGAGTAGCTTACATCAACCATAAAAAATGATATTTGTAAAAAAAACACTCATATTATTCTACAAAACATTTTTCTCTTTTTATATTCAAAATGATATTTGTAAGAAAACCATTTATCTTATTGATAGGGTTATTTATTTAACCTTATTTTAGGCGTATAATTGTAATTTTTGAGCCATTTTGTTATCCCATTGAATCACTTTTAAATAACTTTAGTAATATTTAAGTAAAATAAACGATTAATATTTTCGGGTATTAATTTGGCTAAAAACATATAAAAACACATAAAAATCATATAAAATCGCACCAAAAATTATACACTTTGCGTATGTTAGGTTGCAAAAAGGCGGCCATTTGGAGCTATACATGGAAGAAGATTGCGGATAGCTAATTTTTGGACGAAAACGAAGACTCCGATTTTTGAAGACCGAGCTTGTAATTTTTGTGGATCGCATCCTTGGGCCGGCCGAAAGCAATTGGGCCGAATTTTGTACATGGGCCGATTTCAAACACTTGGGTTTAAGAATACTTCAATTTTTGTTGTGCTTAAGAGTTTGGCCCATGGACTTTTACCTATGGATCCTACCCATGGATTTGACCCATGGATCTTATTTTTGGTGACCAAGTAATTCCACTACTATATATATGGAGCCTTTGTTAGCTAAAAAAACCATCCATCCTTTACTATAGTTAGGATGATGAACACCAAATAGAACATCATTTGGATGGCTTAATTAGTAGTAGTAGGTTATATATAGTGAGCTATAAGCTTTCGGTTCTTAAAACCGTAGCTTGAGCTCACGGTTTGTACCACTTATGTTCAACCGACGTTTGCTTACAAAATACATCAATTGTTGCATTACCGAGGTATCTTGTGTTACTTAGTTGTTACATACTCGTTTTCTACTCTCAAATCTCAAGGTTTTTACAATCTCTTTGCTACTTACGGTTTAATTAGTTGCCATCGATTTCTTAGTAAAAACTCACGGTTTTTAGATAACAAAGTCTCTCAATTTTAATTACTTGTGCTACTTTCGGTTTTCAAGCTCTTGACAACCATCGACTTTTTTTCCTTTCAATCACATACGGTTTTCATGTTCTCAAACACCATCGATCTTACTTCTCCTTGCCTTCGATTTTAAGTTCTTAAAATTGTGATTCCTATATAATTGGTTCTAATTCAACCTCGTTACTATAATTAACCGGAAGTACGACTAATCATTTCGGGTTCCCAATTCCATTTGGTTCACGGTTAAATATGGTTAAGGTCATTGTTTGAGTTTCCGACAAATAGAAATCCGTTTTCTTGTTACTTTAAGTTTTCCGATATAATTCAAGTATTAATCGTTAATCACTCCAACTAATCGTTTTCAAGTAATTAAATCTTCGTTAGTTAATCATTGGGCCTTTTAAGTAACCAAATCCATAGCTTAACGATTGAAATTATATTTCAATCGTAACCGGTGGTGGTTTACTTAAGGGTTCCATTTGCATAATTTTAGCAATTCTCACTATAATTCCACATTTGAAACAAGATTTCCTATGCAATATTCCAATTATGTCGTCAACTTCTCGCTCTATAATTCTTGTTTTTATTTTACCGAATGATGATGGACTAAGCGTCCTAGTTCGGGGTATAAAGTGAAGTTGAGACCGAGACCGATAATTAAATAAAGAGGTGTATCGTATGACATGATTGTCAACGTTATTTAAATCAAGGTTATATTTTGTGGTGGATCACAATTAATCAATTGACAACTGATTCGTTGTATTATAAAATATCGGACTCTTGAGATAATGAAGGAATGTTGTCTCATCTTTTTATATAATTATTTATTTCATCCCAACGGATCTTTATACCCTGTGTTCCTCTTTATAATTGATTTTTCATTATTTGTCAACTAAACCTCCAACAAAAGATTATCTTTGAATTCGCCATCTGAAACTTGTTTTTATAAACGGGACTTTTAAAGAAAAACTTTTCCAAGCTTCCATGTGTGATCGATATTCGGTACTTTGTACCATTATTACTTGTTTTAAGACGATAATAGATTGAGATGTATATTTGCATCATGGTCTATTTATAAACGTTTTTAAAGGTGTGATCAACACTGTAACACTTATTATAAGAAACATTTTTCTAATTGAAATGATCACATCTTTCCCTTAAATACTTGTGAGAGCTTCAAACTTCATACATTTAAGAATTCATCTTTTCCTTTAGTTGTCTTATTTTATAATCAGGGTCGCTAATTGGCATGTTAAATGAGTGATTTTGAATAAGGCGCCAAAAATTTTGAGGACCAATTATACAATGTTTAGGCTTTTCCGTCAATGAATGTAAAACTATATCCATCTTAGTGCTTCTCTAATTTCTATTAGATGACATAAATAATATGCCTCATCATTACATCTGTAATTTGTATCTATGCATCTTTGTTATCCAATTTTGCAGTGTAATAAAAAACTTTAGAGTAAACTATGACTTTCGTCCTTATGGTTTGATGATTATAACGATTTTCGTCCATAGTCTTTAAAAACTGCTTTTCTCATCTTTATGGTTTTCATTTTATTTCCCTTTTCGTCGTTCATGCTAATGTTGGTAAAATAATCCTTGGGTATCTTAGTCTTTTAACTTTGTATTTTTTAAATTTTCATTAAAAGTTTAAAATATATACTAGATATTATATATATTTTAGTATACACAGTCATGTTCTTCCCCAGCACCCTCCTCTCCCTTCTTCGGCTTCTTCCCCTCCGACCACCACTCCGACCCTTTTTTCTTCTCGATAACACAAATCTCCCCCTTTTATAATATGATTTTCATTCCCCAAACATCTGTCAACTCCGGTGAACATAAGGAGAACGAGGTTTTGATATTAAACCTATACCAAACCAGAGGGAAGTCGATGAAGTGGGTAAATTTTCAGATGGGTTTTGATGGTCTAAGCCTAGATGTATCGGTAGAGAGGGGGACTGACCGGAGGTTGGTGTGGTTCTGGTTCACCGGGAATGGGGAAGGGACGATGGCCCCACTGTGCACACCAGATTTGTCTTCCTCGTGCCCAGAAACTCGTTTTCCATCAACTTTATCTCCTTCACATCAAACCCTAAACTTTCTTTAAGCCCTTCTGTTTTTCCTTCGTCACCGAACCCACTTGCAAAGACAGCCTTGGCCACCAATCCATTCAGTTTCTTCTCGTTTAAAGCAACAAGTTTCATAGGCGAAACAGGATCACCAAATACAAATACAAATGCCTTTCTTCTTAATTCCAACCGTGATGATATGAGAGGTAAATCAACAACCATCAAAGCCATGGACTAAATCCAAGAATTCCGAAGATGAGTCAGATTAAAGATAGGATTTTTTTAAAAAAAAATTCAAGGATAAAAAATAAATTACAAGTTAAACTTATATTGGGGTGGAGGACTGAGAAGTGGGAATATTAAGAAGATG
Organism: Saussurea involucrata; assembly: GCA_033807775.1. Lineage (NCBI taxonomy): Eukaryota > Viridiplantae > Streptophyta > Magnoliopsida > Asterales > Asteraceae > Saussurea > Saussurea involucrata. Next base: position 62,252,862 of record CM066314.1, on the reverse strand, counting down.
AGTGGAGCCGTGGAGGCGAGGTGAAGTGGGGGTGGGGTGGGGGTGGGTTAAGTTTTGTTTTTATTTTAATTATCTATATGCTTCAGTTTAATAAAAGAAAAAGAAAATTAAAACAAAATGAAATGACCAAATTACCGTAAATTTTATGAGCTTATTTAATAGAATTAGTCTGAAGGATGAAAATCGTAATAAAGTATAAACCACAAGGATGATAAAAGCAATTTTTAAAGATTAAGGACGAAAGTAGTTATAAACATCAAACCACAAGGACTAAAATCATAGTTTACTCAAAACTTTAGGTGCAATAGTGTCTCTAAAAAGATTGGAATGTCCTTGTTTATTATATTTAATAAAAATCAGTATGAATGTGAGCCGATTGGTTTAACTAGGTTCCATACACCTTTAAAGTAGTATGTTGTGTTTGCTAAAAAATCGACATGGGGGCACTTTTTCAGCCTTCACGCACAGGGCTTCAGAAACCTCCGGACCGGCCACCTTCAGAAAAGTGCCACACCGCTTTCTCAGTATTTATTTGGGTTGATTTGATTCAAAAAACTCATATTATGTTCGATCAAACCAAATTTGGCTAAGAAATGTATTTAGGACATCGTCTGTATACTTCCGAATTCAAACATGTTACACCAAAATTGAAAAACATATTATTTAACACGGAAGAGAAAGTCGGAGGCGGTGATTGGTATTGTCTATCATGGGGATTGGTTTAGATTATATATAAATAAAATAGTATAAAACATATAGAGTAAATTACACCATAGGTCCCTGTGGTTTGGTCAAAATTTGGATTGGTCCCTCTTTTGAAAAACTTGCTTCCGTCGTCCCTATGGTTGTCATTCTGTTTCACGTCGGTCCTGGCGCTAACTCCGTTAGAATCCATCCGTTAACTCAGGGGTAAAATGGTCAATTTAGCCGAGTCTTCACCGGTCACCTTCTCTGGCCACACCGTCGCCATCCACCTTCTCCGACGAACTACACCCCACCCATTTCTCCCCTTCTTCCTTGTTTTACTATTTTGACCAATTTTCTCTCTCTTGACCAACAACTACTCTTCTCAACTCAAAACCCACCTGCAACACTCATATATATATACACACATTCACCATGTGGATAGAAAACCCAATTTCCCACCTCCCCTCTTTAGCTTTTACTCCATGGTCCCATCTTTCCCTCACTTGCATATATATATATATATATATATATATATATATATATATATATATATATATATATATATATATATATATATATATATATATATACAGATCACACAGACCCATATATATATATATACACACAGATCACACAGACCCTTATATATATATATATATATATATATATACACACATACACACACACACAGATCGGAGTTACTAGTCGGACGTTTTTTCCCGGTGATCGGAGTTGTGGGGGAGATCACAACCAGGGGCCCGACGTGAAACAAAATGACAACCATAGGGATGACGGAAGCAAGTTTTTCAAAAGAGGGACCAAATCTAGATTTTGACGAAACCACAGGACATGTGGTGTAATTTACTCAAACATATATAATTAGTTTATTAGGTTTTTTTGAGTCCATTTGAATACACTCGGGTAAGCGCTTACCAAGTCAGATTAGCTTACCAAATGAATATGGCAAAGACCAAAAATCTTACCCGTTAAGAGCGGAAGCAAGGACCGAGAGTCGAAAGCAAGGACTTCTTACCCGGTAAGTGAGTGCAATGACTCATACCATGGTTAGCGCTTACCGGCTAAATTGTTGCATACGATGTCATTTTGGTGGACTAAAATCTTACCCGGAAAGTAAGTGATATTATTGAATTTTACCGGTAAGCACTTACCCGGGTAAGTGATTAGGTAAACGACCCCTAATATATCAAATTTGATTTGAGTTATATTTGTCAGACTCGAACCCTATAAATTGAATTCAAATTCTGGTTTCTTCTAATTTACAAGGCTAGGGCAAGACATTTGAAATATGGGCTCAATAAGGTCTGATGGGCTTAGTAAGACCTTGACTTACTTTTCAAGTTGGGATAATAAGTAATGTTTTAATACCTTTGGGGCTTGACTAACAACTTTACATATTAAATTAATTAGACAGCTACGTCTTCTCAGGTGTGGATTCATTAAGGGTGTGTTTGGTATTTAGACATGACAGAACATGGCATGATATAACAGTTGATCAGTGTTTAATAAGATGGAATTGGAGATGACAGAACAGATAAAATGACCAATATACCCCTATTGAGTTATTTATACCTTATTCCATTCTGTTCCATGGGGTGGGGGTGGAATAGGTCTGTTCCACCTTGCTCTACCATGTTCCTGTCTGTTCCACATAATAGTTATGCCAAACATGGGACAATGATCTTTGTTTTGTTATGTTTTGTCATGTCCAATGTACTAAACGCACCCTAAGTAGACTATGTTGGAGTTACTCGTAACCCAGGGAAAATGATATGTGTAGAGAGAGAGAGAGAGAGAGAGAGAGAGAGATAGATGTTATGATGTTAACGCATTAAAGGTTATTAACTTTACAAACTATCATTGACCAATAAGAATTCATTATCATTTTTGGTTAGTTTGAACATATGTAATAAATGTGTAAGGGTAGAATAGGTATTTCATGAAGTTGATTTTTTGGTAGCCGAGTTACAAAATAACCTGATGTAACAACCCAAATTCTCAACATGTGTAACACCCCAAAATTTCCATAATTATTGTACATTTTGGGAGAACGTGTAAACAATGAGAAATCGTTATTTTAAACCAAATGTATGATTTAAATGTTGAAGGGTCAAAGTGTAATTGACCAAAGTGTTAAACGATTTGGGAACTTATGAATTTTGAGGGTTGGTTTTGTTATTTGAATATAGTTTTGGGTTAAATCTGAAAGTGTGAATTTTGGTATAAAAAGGGGAAGTCGGCTGAAAGTTAAGGATATCTAAATTGTTGGTCCTTAGGTCGGTTCCTAAGCAGAAGAAGAAAAGAAAGTTGTCAATCGGTAAGCCACTTCAACTGCAAATCTGATGTCCTTAGGAAATTGAAATCGCAAGTAAACCTTTTCTGATAGGTCTCTGAATTGGGTTAGTGAAAGAGAGTTGAAGTTTGATTTCTGATTCTGATTTCCATCGACTTCAAGTTCTGCAGGTGAGTTCATCTCACTTTTGTTATCTTTGCAATTAAAATTGAATAGTTCTGTGAAATTAAATGGTTTAAGTGTGTTAGAAATACTGGAGTATATGCATATGACTGGGAATTTGATTATAGAGGGAATCAATGGTGAAAAACAAGTGCAGGTCGATAGTTACCGGATAAAAGAGTAGTATCCGGTAAACTCTTACTCGGTGGTGTCCGGAAGATGTAAGTGTCCGGTAAGAACCATTTTCCTGAAGTATTCGGTAAGTATTTAAGTTTCAGGATAAATAGTTTACCGGATGGTACCCAGATTACTTTGGTATCCGGACGTTATCCGGATGGTATGTGTCCGGTAAGTTGTATTTTCCGGATACGAGTTACGGACATTTTGATCGGATAGTTTTGGTGTCCGATAAGTTGTGATGTCCGGATAAGTTTTAATGTCCGAATAGTGTTGATGTTCCGGTAACTAATGAGTTTCCGGTAACTTTTGACAGGGAATATTTTACTACTTGAAATCCAATCCTAGCAGCATGAACATACTTATAACTTGATTTTAAGTATGATATGATTTGTCGTATGATTTGGCTTGATACACACTTATGCTAAGAAATGTAATGGATCTATAGGCACTAGTTTTAATTGATAACTTAGAATAGGCAAGGTATAATTCCTATTCTCGTTTGTATTTGAGAATGAGGAATAGACAAGGTATAATTGTTATTCCCTTTATCATGATATTGAATGATTGAATAGGCAAAGTAGAATTGCTATTCATGTTGAAATGATTGAATAGGCAAAGTAGAATTGCTATTCATGTTGAAACGATTGAATAGGCAAAGTAGAATTGCTATTCATGTTGAAATGATTGAATAGGAAAAGTATAATTGCTATTCATATTGAATGTAATGAATAGGCAAAGTATAATTTCTATTCATATTGAATGTAATGAATAGGCAAAGTATAATTGCTATTCATATTGAATGTATGGGATAGGCAAAGTATAATTGTTGTTTCCATTTTCTATTGGTGGATTAGAAATAGGCAAGATATAGATGCTATTTCTACTTCCATTCCAATAAAAGGCATGGTGCTTAATTGTAAGTTCTTGGTCATGAGCTATAAACTAGAATCCGTGGTGATTCGTAGTGGCGCTCTCGAATATGATACTATGACATACTTAGTGTTGTCATGTTCATGGAATCGGGTACGATTCCCGTCATCAAAAGATGCTATTGGGTTCGGTAAGAAAGTTGGGAGCATGTTAATGTATACGCTTTGTTACAGTTTTAGTTTTCAAATCTTATAAAGATATTGATTTGAAAATTGGATGTTCTCACTAGGCGTAAGCCTAATCTTTTCAAATTAAATTTTCTTACCAGGTGCTAGCTCGGGAAGGGATTCAAAGTGATGAGTGTCGAGGAGTATCAGAGTTGTGCTTTAGGATTGGCGATGGAGAATTTAGCGTCATGGCAGATATTTTAAAAGATGTTGTGAACAACTGTGATAATCTATTCATGGTAATTGTGGATTAGATTAACTGGTTGTTATGATAAAATTTTGTAAGTTTGAAATTGTGATGGTAAACTCTGATAAATTTAAGGTTTAAATTCATTGTGAATTTCAGGGTGTTTTAACATGCAATAATATAAATAGACAGGCCCAAAACTGGGTTCGATTACATAACTTCCCAAAACGGGTGCCACACATAGCCAAACAGTAATGAATAACAGAGTCTTTCAAAATTTTGTAGCAGAAAACACTAATCCACAGCCGAGCATGTATCTAGAAAATGTTTTAGTGATCTATGCTAAGGCAAGCTTCTCTACAGCTTCAGGCCTTCTCTTTCCCTTTACTGGAAGAAACTCTACTAACCTGTTTCCTGAAAAAGGTTTTAGATTTTGAAAGCGAGGGTTAGACCATGAGGTCTAATGAATTCCCTCTAAAAAATAGTTCAACATGATAAAACATAACAACCATTAACAAGAAACTTCCACACATGGGTATTTGCACAGTGGTCTCCACGACTATCACCTTAACGGTATGTCCACAATCGGGGCCCCCAGTAGATCCCCATGGCCCCCTAGTAGATGCCCATACCCGTGTGCACAAGAAACAAATTCTAGGCACCCGGTCTACTACCACTCCCAAGAATCCCGAGGATTCAAGGTACAACTGAGCCCCATTGTGCAACCCGACTCCACATACAAGCATATTAACATGAAAGTGAAATATACCATTGATGGGCAGGTTTACACCCCCTAAATCTAACCGCAAGTGTACGGTGTTGAAATCAAGTAATAGTACGGAAGTACGAGTATCGAACACAGGGAACTAGGAACTAAGTATCACAATGACTACAATTGCTATTAACTGAACGATCGGAATTTTGATTTGTGGTTTAGAACTTGTTTAAAACTGAATAAAACTAAAATCGATTAACGAAAGATTTAGAAAAGACTTTGATAGTGAGAAGGTTGAGGGTTGGATTTCCTAAGGTTATACTCTCGATGAACGCACCTGAACGATGATTACCGATTATTTCTATGAACCCTAGTTTTGAAATTCACCGTTATTCTTTCTCAAGCAATAACGGATTTTATCTTCAACTTACTAGTTTTATCTCTCGATCTCCACCGGTGATTTTAAAACACATTAGGTTAAACTTTAATAAGCAAAAAGGTGATTCGGCTATCTCTACCCGAATCTCCTTTCCGACACCTGATTACTTGATCTAGTTATTAATTAATTCTCTCGAACTTAATCAAAAACCATGAAGATCAATTGAAGGTGATCAAGCTACAATTGAGTATGAAAAATTGAAATCAAATGCTTCATAGATCAAATCGAATAAAAATCCTTCGGTTACACGTCATCCATCATAAAAACCATAGTTATTCCAACCCCCAACATCTAAAGTTTAGTTCATGTTGGGGATGGACAAAAACGCAAGGAAAGGGTAGAAAATAGTGTGTGAAAACATCGTGATCATGAATCGTGAAGAATGTACTGATGAAATCCCTTCTCTCGGCTCTAATCCGCTTCTCGTGGTGAAATCCTCTTCAATCCGTCCTCTATCGTGGCTCAAAAGTGGTCAAAACACCTATGAAAATAGCCCCTCTGTAGCCTCCCGTCGCACGCATGAAAGTGATAACCTAATTTCCGGAAAAACGTCAAAAGTAGTGCTGGAACAGGGACTTACACGACCTGGCTTGCGGCCTCAAGTCGCGGCGCAGGCCACGCGTGTTCCTGATTGGTCCGGGTCAGGTCTGGGTCATGGATCTTGGGCTTCCGTTGGGCTTCGTTTTAGGATTTCTTTTGGATTCTTTTCTGGCCTTGTTCCACTTTGTTTCTCGATGCTTGTCTTCTTTCGGATTACCTGCGCATTTCACTGGAAAAACCATAAAATTCCGCCTTTTTGCTTCAACACAAGCCAATCTCATTGGTTTGTGGACCGGAAATAACGCCAAAAAGTGGCGTTATCAACAACCCCAAACCGAGCGTTGCTTGTCCTCAAGCAAATTAGCGATAAAAGAGAATAAAAGCATACATCAGTGAAACAATAACTGCATAACTCCCAATCGGTACCACGTAATGCACTGGTGATTTCCCATACCCGTGAATGCTTATCTCACCCTCGCCTCATCCTTATCCTGTTTGATATATGTCCTTCCATTGTGAGTTGAACTCATGACTGCTTCGATTACACTAAGGTCGCACTAGGTTCAAACATGCTAGGGAAAACATTTCTCCTCGACCCTACCTCACGATATGCTCTCATTTCACTCGAACCTAGGCTGTCGCACATGTTGTCATGTATAAGGAAGTTATGTACAATGATACTCGAGAAATTACATGACAACTCTAATGAAAGACGCACAAATTTCCAAAAAGTCAATCTCAGAACGGAATCGAGTAGCCAGATAGGGACTATTGGTAAAGGTGGTCGTATACTGTTTGGGCAAAAAATCACGTCGCTCGACCGCGACCAGAACAAATAAGACGTATGATTAAGGACTATATCTTGTATTAAGATAAGGTCTCGACAAAGACCCAGAGCACCATCGTCGTCCCTCATAAAAGGTAAGTCGAGAGTTCCTTACGACGCTCGACCATAGCGTCGCCCGATCCGCACGACTATTATATAAGGACGTGCAACTTCGACCAAAGCTAACGTTAACCATGACCGTTTATTAAGTGTTTAATGCAGGAGTAAAAGTCATTAAGGAGCAACGACTATAACCGACGCAATCATTAAACAGCCGGCGACCGTAACGGACGAAGATCATTACTCCGGCGACCGTTTCCAACCGTTAAGGCCATTAAAGGAGCATTCATGGATGAAGCTAAGGACACGAAGACTATAAATATCAAGCTCAATCAACATTTCAAGACATCGAAGATCCGGCGATTAACAACCGAAGCAATATTCAAGAACACCTGAAGTGAAGAACCATTATTCTAAGTATCGCTCTCGACGCACGACAACAGCCCTCGACCAGCAGTTTACACTTTGTTTCGTACACGACAAACACTTATTTTTACATTCAAACACTTGTACTTTACATTTCGAAGCATTTTCTTCATTTGTATTGTAATCACTGTACGATCGACACCAGTATCCAAGGACATCGCCCATGATTGGCGACCATAGTATAGCGACGACTCCCCCTGTCGTCCGCAGGTTTTTTCCTCGATTGAGGTTTTTCCTGCGTCATCAAATCCCCTGTTTCCTTATTTTATTTATCTTCGCACGTCTCGTCGAAAGATTCTTTCTTTAGTTGTTTAAGTCCACATCGACCTTAAGTTGTCCCTTTGGTGCGATTTTTGGCATGAACAGTTTGGCGCCATCCGTGGGACTACATCTAGAGAAAATCCTCGACGAACGTGCATTCTACTAATAGTTTCTTGGAGTTTCTTCTATTTTCTGTTGCAGGAAAATGGCAGCCCCTGGAAATCCGCAGCAAGCCGTCGCTCAGATGTATAAGGAGCTCGAGGTTGCCAGGAATCAACTCAATGCAATGGCAGAGCAGAATCGCAGAGCAGCTGAAGAGATCGCGCGGCTAAGGAATCCTTTTGGACCCCAGAATGGTCCTAGACCATTCATCCAGAATCCAGGTCCGGGACCAGGCCCGTCCGCGCAGGATCAGCATCCAGGTCCATTCATGCAGAATCAGCAGCCGGGTCCGTTCATTCCGAATCCCCAGTCTGGGCAGATTCCCCCTCAGCACATCCGACCACCACCCTTGAATAATGGATCCCAACCATTGCAAGGTGGCGCCCAGCCGTTTCAGAATGAATCCCAGCCGTTTTCCCACCCGTTCCAAAGTGGTCCGCAACCTTTCCAGCAAGGATCGCAATCTTTCCAGCAGAGATCGCTGCCATTTCAGCATGGACCACAATCGTTTCAGAATGGACCGCACCAATTCCACTATGGGTCGCAACCATATTTTGTTCCGTTCAACGGGGACACCAATGGTTCGTCGCATGGTAATGGCACTAGTCCAGGGACCAATCCCTCGACAGGGGCAAATCCTGATCTTAACGATCCCGTCGCCCAGCGTCTGAAGATGTTAGAAGACCAAAATGAGCGCGTATTGTCCTTGCTCGCCAAGTTGCCTGGGGCAGCCGTGCCTGTCGACGTCGAGCCTCGCTCAGGGTATCAGGCGTCTCCCTTCATCGACGAGATCGCCACCGTCGAGGTCCCAAAGAAGTATAACATTCCTGCCTTCACTCCCAAGTATTCGGGTGTGACCGATCCAACCTAGCATGTCGCGCAGTATAAGCAACTCATGTGGACAATCTTGATTCCACACATGTACCAGGAAGTATGCATGTGCAAAAGTTTCGGGGCGACTCTCACTGGCCCAACTCTCCAGTGGTTGATCAATCTCAAACCCAAATCTATCGGGTCGTTCGCCGAATTGGTCAACCAATTCTCCCGGCAATTCGCCAGCAGTCGTAAGATGGAAAAGCAGACTAGTGATCTGTACTATGTCGTGCAGAAGACCAATGAGTCTATTCGAAGTTATTTCAATAGATTCAATGCTGAAATGATCAGTATCCGCAATTGTGACATCAAAACTGCGATCGAAGATTATCAGCGTCGTCTAGACGATAGTTCAGGTTTATATATCGATCTGACCAAGTATCCCCAGAGACTTTCGAAGACGTCCGAGCTCGAACCTTAGCATATATGAGGGTCAAAGATGACGCAACCTTTCGTCGCAAACACACTGACGACAAGAAGCCGTTAGGTGTCAAGAAGCCAGAATTCAAGCCGAAAGCCATATCCAGAATAGAGCCAGCGCGTCAGATTTCAAACGTTCGTTTCAAGACGAAGGCAGAAGCTAAAATCGCGACTAAATTCCCCGTGTACCACAAGATCTCCTCTTATGGGTTCAAAGGGTCAGCTAAAGACTTAGTCGAAGCTCTGAAGACCACCCAAGCAACTATCCGGTGGCCGAAGAAGTCTGACTTGGACGATGCTAAGAAGGATAAATCAAAGTGGTGCGACTTCCACGTCGACCTTGGTCATGCGACAGATGATTGTATCGCACTCAAGAAGGAATTGGCATATCATGTTCCACAAGGTAATCTCAAAGATATTATTGATAATGTCGTTATTAACAGCCATCGACCGTCGACTCCCGAGCATGCAAAAGTTATCAATTAAAATCCCCTACGCCATTGGGAACCCTGAAGATCGAGAATGAGTCGAAACGTCGCTATGGTGCCCTGTCGTACGACGACATGAACAATCACAGACAGTATCTCATCGGATCGTCGTGTCGTCCTGTCATTTAAAACTTATCTTTCTTTCCAAAAAGAATAGGATAATAAATGACAGGGGGCAATACCCCATGAAGGAGAAAGGTATGATTTCTAACTCTTTTCCATACAAATTTTTCTCACAAACAGCTACTGACTTAAGCATCGGAGGGTCGTTGGCGAGCCAACGACCAACCCTCGACATCGTTTTATCGCAGGATCGCACGGCATAGACGATCAGGTCCATGACTTGATCACACCTTACAGCTAATCGAACTACTTAATCACACGATCGCATAGACGGCTTCGCAGCCTGAGCTTCTTAACTTAGAAAAACTTCGCGTTTTGAATAAATACCTTAGTCGCATGTATTGGTGTTTGATTAACATACATTCTAAACGAATGCCTTATTTTTTCTTTCTTATACCCTGTATGGATGCTTTGATCGTATGTTCTCGCATGATTTCTATGTATCTTATGTTCAATCGATGCGATAGTTGTTTACCAAAAAAGTTCAAACCAAAAAAATGCATTCATCAGAAAAATTGTCAAAAATGCGCTCGACCATCAACGGTCGAGCAGTAAAACAAAAAAGAAAGAGAAAATTCTTAAACTAAAGAAGGAGCATCCGCTGCATCCTTGCCTGAAGTCCCATCCAGAAGGTTTTCGCCTGCCATCTCTTCTTTGACATCTTTCTCATCATCTAAGTCAAGATCTCTCTCGGTCCCAACACCATTCCGATAGGTGTCCAACTCCTCCTTCACCAAAGCAAGAGGGTCTTTTCCTAGCAGGTGTCGTCGCATGATAGCAGCACGCGCAGTAAGTCAGGCGTAAGAAAAGAAAGACCTATTCTCAACCTTCAACTCTTCGAACTCTTCCTCCAAGTTCGTCGCTTTAATCTTGGATTCTTCAACCTCCTTTTTCTTCGCAGCTAAAGATGCCTTCATCCCCTCCAGCTCCTCTCTCTGATTACGCATCAAAGATAGAGATTTATTCAAACGGGAATCCACCTCGTCCCTTGCATGACCGAGGGCATCTAGCTCATCAAAAGCATGGTCAAGACGCATTGACACCGCCTCTTCGTGCTCCAGGGCAGCTTTTTCCTTAGCCAACGCTGCTTCTTCGTCCGTGATAACAGAAGCCGTCAAGCTCCCTACATTCGTTATCTCAGCCTGTAATGCTAAGCAAGCTTGAAGTGCCTGCAAAATCATAAAGACGAACATCATCAATAAACAACGACAACGACTGCGACAAAACAAGTTTTGAAAGAAAAACTTACCAAGAATACGAGTCCAGCTGCATGGAACTCTTTTTTCTCAAAAGAAAACCCGTCAAAACGCTCCCTGAAAGACGCGAGCAAATATTTTTCTAAGTGGGGAAACAACTTCGTCTCGTCCAAGACATTGTCGTCCAGAAAATCCGACGGCAACGTAAAGTTGACCCTCGTCTCCCCCACAGATCCTTTCTGCGCGCCTTTGCCCATGTCGGCCGACGAAGGGCCGGATAGGACGACGGGAAACATCGTCGCCGGTTGTGCAGTATCCACGGATTTTACGCCGGTCGTGTCAAACGCAACCGACGCCATCGCCTTCCTGGACAAGGCAACCCTCGGTGGGTTACCCGTCTTCAGAGACGGTTCCCTCAGAATGGACATCCTTGTCCTCTTCGAGAAGTCAGACCCAGCCGTCGGGACTTCTTTTCTTTTCAAGAGACCCGACCCAGATGTCGAGACCTCTTTCAGGACCCCTGACCCAATCGTCGAAGTGTCCTTCTTTCTGTCATCCCTCGCCTTGCGAGTCGGATCAGCCTGAGTCATCATCCTAGTAACAGAAGATGACATCCGTGCATGAGATTCCCCTGTATGGGAGAAAACAAAGGATTAGACACTCGAAGAATAAAAATAGATTAAGTTAAGAAGAGAAGAGAAGAACAATTACCGGTTATCTCTACTTCCAGATCATCTCCTTCAGTCCCCTCGGACTCCTCTTCTTCCTCGTCATTTTCCCCCCTTTCCTCTCGACCCATTCTGATCCTATCACTCAAGAAAACAATGTCGTCATCCTCATCTACCAGGTGACGATTAATGTACGTCCGATCCCTGCCACTGAACTCTAAAAATTTCTTGATCTTAGCCTTGGATTCTTGATCAGGTTTTACTTTGTCAAAATTAATATCTGAGCATAAGAGAAAAGAACAGTCAAAGAGGAATCAGATAAGAACCGGTTTTAAAAAAATATAAAAATATAGATCGACAACTCACCCGTCATATTCCAGCCCTCTCTGATCCAGTCACTATCAGATTCGAGCGTCGCCAACCGTACGAATACATATTTCTTCTTCCACCCACGATCATTGACTGATGTATTTAAAACCAAAGTACGATCGCCTTTATGTCTCGAAAACAAGCTATAGCGCCAATACTGATCCTTCGTGACTTTGTACGCCGTCAGAAGGTCCCTCACACCCATCGGTGAATCCCAACCGGAAGTAAGTCGTTCAATGACCAAAATGACTCGCCAAAACTGGGGCATCAGTTGTCCTGGCGAGAGGTCAAATTCGCACATAAACTCCTTGGCTAGAGGCGAATATGGCCAGCGGAAACCTATCCTAAACGGGTACTCATATATAACAACATACCCTTTAGCACACATTTCAGGATGAACGCCACCAGCCCTGTTTATAATGATCCCCATGGGAATCCTAGCCAAGCTTCTGAAGTCGTCTAGATTGTCCTCGGTTTCTATAATACTCGTAGGCTCCGTCGACATCTCTAAACCTGTCAAATTAATAAGCAAGTCCGAAAAACCCCAGATATCCCAGTTCTTCTTAGGTTTCCTGGCAATGGACTTGCGGCGCATACGACGACTAAAGAATTGGTATCTTATATGATCCCAAAAATTGATAATTCCGAACAGGGTAATCAAACGAAAAGCGACAAAGAAACCCTAAGAGAAAGCTCTGCTCAACATTGTCCTGAATCGTAAACAGAAGAAAACCAATCGCAATCTATATTTATGCGGACGGATATGTCAGATCGAGTCCTTCGGCAAATCAACACGCGTCCATGTCCTTTCGTATATCCGCCCGGATCTTCGACACCTGTCCTCGACAGCTGGTAAGCATCATCGCGTGTCAGTATGACGTCACAACTTTTCAACTTCTCGTTCAGTTAAAGGCGAACCGGTCTAGTTCCACGACAACCAAGTAAGTCCCTCAACACAGGTCACGAGCCTAACCGTTCGACAAGCAAAATTTAAAACTTAAATTTGACATTCAATTTCAAATTTTGGGGGCAAACTGTTTGGGCAAAAAATCACGTCGCTCGACCGCGACCAGAACAGGTAAGACGTATGATTAAGGACTATATATTGTATTAAGATAAGGTCTCGACAAAGACCCAGAGCACCATCGTCGTCCCTCATAAAAGGTAAGTCGAGAGTTCCTTACGACGCTCGACCATAGCGTCGCCCGATCCGCACGACTATTATATAAGGACGTGCGACTTCGACCAAAGCTAACGTTAACCATGACCGTTTATTAAGTGTTTAATGCAGGAGTAAAAGTCATTAAGGAGCAACGACTATAACCGACGCAATCATTAAACAGCCGGCGACCGTAACGGACGAAGATCATTACTCCGACGACCGTTTCCAATCGTTAAGGCCATTAAAGGAGCATTCATGGATGAAGCTAAGGACACGAAGACTATAAATATCAAGCTCAATCAACATTTCAAGACATCGAAGATCCGGCGATTAACAACTGAAGCAATATTCAAGAACACCTGAAGTGAAGAACCATTATTCTAAGTATCGCTCTCGACGCACGACAACAGCCCTCGACCAGCAGTTTACACTTTGTTTCATACACGACAAACACTTATTTTTACATTCAAACACTTGTACTTTACATTTCGAAGCATTTTCTTCATTTGTATTGTAATCACTGTACGATCGACACCAGTATCCAAGGAGATCGCCCCTGATTGGCGACCATAGTATAGAGACGACTCCCCCTGTCGTCCACAGGTTTTTTCCTCGATTGAGGTTTTTCTTGCGTCATCAAATCCCTTGTTTCCTTATTTTATTTATCGTCGCACGTCCCGTCGAAAGATTCTTTCTTTAGTTGTTTAAGTCCACATCGACCTTAAGTTTTCTCTTTGGTGCGATTTTTGGCATTAACATATACCATAATCACATTTTCCAGAAGAGCATCCAGGTCTTTTACATGGGTTGTAATGGGGCTAGGGTTATGGCTAGGAAACGAAGGGTAAGCGGATAAAAAATCCTCGGTGTGTCAATCTTTAGCAGTTCTGAACTTTCCTGGCTTTATTTTCTATCATCTGGCCCTCTTTGTCATTGCTGGAGTCGCTTTGACTCTCTTATTTATCAACTGTAGATAACTGTCTAAACTATTGTTTTTTTTGGCATCATTGGCCCTCTTTATTTGATTGGGGAAGCATTGGCCCTCTTTTCTATCTCTTGGGTTATAATGACCCAATTTCTTATCATGATTGGCCTGTATTGTTTTATCTGCTTTCTCTTCTGCTGTTTATTACCGCTTCTGATTGACACACTTTCGGATAAGGGTTGGCTAAGGCTTTTAGCTAGGGTTTAATGGTGGGGTTCGAAATGAAAAGGTGATGAGTGTTTAGCTACAAAGGGGGTTTTCGATACACATATAATGGGTCAAAAGGGACGATAGATAAAAAAACGGGTTAAAATGCACACAATGCCTGGAATCATCTCTTAAGGTCCACACGATATGGTTTACTATACCCTTACCCAATATCCTGATGGTCGTCTTTGCTACCCAATGCAATATTATAGGGAGATCACTCTATAATCACGACAAGGAATTCGAAAAAGTGTATACGAATTAAGTGTTTAAATCCCTCGAAATGAAATACGTCATTTAGGCTCAAATCTCGCTATTAGGGTGGTCTCCACAAATGTCCCTAGACATGCCTTTTTCCCGGTCCTTCCCTAATGGTCACGTTGCTATCACAAGATTCTTCCCTCAATGGTTGGTCTCAATCATCCAAAACAAGAATTTAGCTAATATGATCTAAACATTCACATGTGCAGGAAATCTACATGCATAATACGTGAGCCCGATTGGGCAACCCCAAACCTTACCCACACATTGTCCCCAATGTGTAGGTATCGGCTTAGGCGATACAAAATGTGACAAGTATCATTGTGCGGTTATTACAGTCATCCTGAAAGCAAATAAATTTCAGTACAGTACAACATCAAATATCAGAAACAAAAGAAAATGAAAGCAAACCCAAGCTACCAGTGCAATGAAGATGATCCACTTCCAGATTGCCGACCTTGTACCCTCCTGTAACGACCCGGATTCCCAAACAAGCATCAAATAACATATATTACATAACATTGCTTCATACCAAAGATACATCATTCAACAGGTACGGTCCCTTAAGTCTTTACAATCATAATAAGTACTTCATTACAAACTTTTTGCTAATTACACTACATCATAACTACTAACGAAGTTATAACTACAAAACATGTCATGGTCTTCAAATCATACTTCTTCCAAAAGCTAGACACAGATTACCCTTCTCATTTGTTCTTACCCGATCCACGACCTGGAATAAATATGTTTAAAACAAAATGAGGGTTAGACCTAGTGGTCTAAGTGAGAAAATCCCTGTCAGTTTAAAATCATTTGCACAAATACCATATACATAACACCAATATAAATACCAATTAGGACTCATGCATTGTGTACTTTCCTGTCTCATTCCCATGGCCAAATTAGATGGTTGCGAGCCAACTAATCAATTTACTACGCTGTACTAATATACAGCCAACACCGTTGTCCCTCCGTACAGCCAACTCCACCGGTCCTAAGTCCGACCAACGTGCTCTCGTGTAGTGTAATACTTGTATAAATATAATATACACTTCAATATATCGTACTTCATACATATGCACATAATTACACTACTTATCACATTATCAAACCACATATATGTATTCCAGTTTGAAAACATTTTTAAAGTAAAACTCACGTGTTCGCTTATCAAAACGCTTCCAATTCTTTTCTCAAAAACGATACAACTTTCACCCCAAATCCACAGAATCTGAAACAATTAGATACAAGTATCTCTTTACCAAATAGAACACATAAGACTTACTAAAGCTAAGAATTCTAGATAGATCTAATCCTCAATTGTTTCCCCCAAACCCAAACTTAAGTCGAGTCCACAGTACATTCAATCCTTATTCATAAACTATCCAAGAGTCGACAAAACACAAAGTTACTGGATACTCAAAAGTATCTGAACTCTCTAAAGTGACCAAACAGCTAAAGTTTCCGGAAACTCCAAATCTATCCGGACAACACAACTTTCCGGATACCACAAACATTCCGGACAACACAACTGTCCGGTCAACATAAACAATCCTGACGACATCCGGAAATCAAAGCAATCCGGACACCATCCGGTACCTAATTTCAACCGGAAACTATAGAAAGAAGAACATACCTGGACACTTCATCTACCGGATACCTGCAAGGAAGAACTACCAGACACCACTAAAAGAAACTACCGGACACATTCAAATTGTGTCCGGAAACCTCTGTCGGTTTGCCTATTTTTAATCCAGAATTGACAGATTTTAACACCAGACATGAAATCGGTGATTCTATTCCGATAGAAACTATCTAGTAGGAAATACAAACATAAAATACAAAGCAACATACCTCAATTTCACTTCCAAGTACACCAATTTGAAGTCCTAGCCAAATAACCCTTCCTTCTTCTTCTTCTTGTCTCCAAACACACACACACACACACTCACTTTCTGGATATTTTCTGTTTTGTGATAATATCTGAATTCTTCAGGATAATATTAAACCAAATTTACCATTTTAGACCTTGCACTATACAATAAAGCCCCAAACACCCCTAAACTTATAAATTTACCCAAACTTACCCTAAACATCAATTATAGAGTTAAATAAATTTAACGGAACTAGAATTTAACTAATGAACTTACCCGGGGTATTACATCATCTCCCCCTTAAAAGAATTCCGTCCCGGAATTCGGTTAGGCAAAAAGGTACGGGTACTTAGTTCTCATTTCTGATTCTAATTCCCATGTAGCATCCTGCCCTTTATGATGTCGCCACTGAACTTTTACTTGCTTGATCTCCTTACCATTCTGCAAAACTTTGACTTTACTGTCAACAATGGCTTCTGGTTCTTCCACGTAATTCAACCTTTCGTCAACCTGCATATCTGGTAGAGAAACTGCCTGATCTGGCGTAATCAAACACTTTCGAAAATTTGATACGTGAAAAGCGTTGTGGATCCTGCTTAACTCTGGCGGAAGATCTAACCTGTAGGCTACTTCTCCGATTCTTTCTGTGATAGCAAACGGTCCAATGTACCTTGGGCTCAGTTTTCCTTGTTTCCCAAATCGAATAACTCCTTTCCAAGGCGAGACTTTTAACATTACGAAATCTCCAACTTGGAATTCTAACGGTTTTCGGCGTCGGTCAGCGTAGCTTTTCTGTCTGTCTTGAGCCACTTTCAAACGTTCCCGAATCTGAGTAATCTTATCCACTGTTAACTGAACTATATCTGGCCCCGCTAATTGTTTCTCTCCCACTTCGTCCCAACACAAAGGCGTTCGGCATTTTCTACCATACAGAACTTCAAACGGTGCCGCTTGTATGCTGGAATGATAACTGTTATTGTAGGCAAATTCAATCAACGACAAATGCTTATCCCATGATCCCCCAAAATCAACAATGCAGGCCCGTATCATATCTTCCAAAGTCTGAATTGTCCGTTCACTCTGACCGTCAGTTTGAGGATGATACGTTGTACTTAACTTTATCTGCGTTCCCATTTCTTTTTGAAACTCCTCCAGAACCTTGAAGTAAAACGACTATCACGATCAGAAATAATCGAGATTGGAACTCCGTGTCGAGTTACTATTTCATCGATATACAATTTGGCTAGTCTTTCCAACGAATAGGTTTCTTTTATCGGTAGAAAGTGAGTAGACTTTGTCAACCTGTCAACGATCACCCAAATGGCATCAAACCCTTTCGGAGTCCTTGGTAGCTTCGTGATGAAATCTGTAGTAATCTGATCCCACTTCCACATAGGTATTTCTAAACGTTGTAACTGACCAAAAGGTTTTTGATGTTCAATCTTTACTTTCTTACATGTGGTACAACCTTCCACATGCTGGGCAATACTTCTTTTCATTCCCGACCACCAGTAAAAATGTCGTAAATCTTTATACATCTTATTCGTACCTGGATGAATAGAGAAACGAGATTGATGAGCTTCTTGTAGTACCCGATCATGTAAACCACCCAAACGAGGCACCCAAATTCTGTTTCCCAGACATAGTAACCCACGATCATTTTTTACGAGTGATGCTGATATAGCCACTAACCGTTCTGGTTTCAAGTGTTCTTCTTGAAAGGCTTCTACCTGACACTTCTTCAATTCGTCAAAGATGTTAGGTAGAAGTTCAGTTCGTAGTGCAATGGCTTTTATTGTTCCACTTCTTTCTTGACGACTTAGTGCATCAGCTACCACATTTGCCTTTCCCAGATGATAGAGAATTTCATAGTCGTAGTCATTCAACAATTCTAACCATCTTCGTTGCCTCATATTCAATTCTCGTTGATCGAAGAGATGTTGGAGACTCTTGTGGTCGGTGAAAATTTAACATTTAGAGCCGTATAAATAATGTCCCCAAATCTTTAGCGCGAAAACAACTGCTGCAAGTTCCATGTCGTGTGTAGGATACTGCCGTTCATGATCTTTCAGTTGACGAGAAGCAAAAGCAATAACTTTCCCACGTTGCATTAATACACATCCCAATCCCAGTTTGGAGGCATCACTGTAAACAACAAAGTCATCGGAACCTTCAGGCAGTGACAGAATCGGTGCGCTACAAAGTCTTTCTTTCAAAATTCTGAATGCTTTATCTTGCTCTTCTTTCCATTCAAACTTTACATTCTTTCGGGTCAGCTTTGTTAGAGGCGTAGCGATGCGAGAGAAATCTTGTATAAACTTGCGATAGTAGCCAGCTAAACCCAAAAAACTTCGTACCTCGGTGGGCGTCCTCGACGGTTCCCACTTTTCAATTGCTTCTACTTTCATCGGATCAACTTGAATGCCATTCTCGGAAACTACATGTCCCAGAAATTGAACTTCCCGTAGCCAGAATTCACATTTAGAAAATTTAGCATACAATTGTTCCTTCTTCAACAACTCCAGAATCAAACGAAGATGTTGTGTGTGCTCTTCTTTGGATCGGGAATAGATAAGAATATCGTCGATAAACACAATAACAAATTTATCGAGATATGGCTTACATACCCGATTAATTAAATCCATAAAAGCAGCTAGGGCATTCGTCAGACCGAAGGGCATCACTAAGAATTCATAGTGGCCATACCTTGTGCGGAAAGCAGTTTTCAGAACGTCTTCTTCTTTAACCTTTAGTTGGTGATAACCAGATCTTAGATCAATCTTGGAGAAATAGCAAGCTCCAACTAATTGATCGAAGAGGTCATCAATTCTGGGAAGCGGATACTTGTTCTTGATCGTGCGCTTATTCAGTTCCTGATAATCAATGCACATCCTCATCTAACCATCCTTCTTTTTCACAAACAGAACCGGTGCACCCCACGGTGAAGAACTGAGTCTGATGAAGCCCTTATCGGATAGATCTTGCAGTTGCGTCATCATTTCTTTCATCTCTGGAGGTGCCAAATGATACGGTGCACGGGCAACAGGAGCGGCTCCAGGAATCAGATCTATGCTAAACTCTACTTGTCTAACGGGCGGAAGACTATTCAAATCTTCTGGGAAAACTTCCGGAAATTCACTAACAACAGGAATATCTTCCAACTTATTCTTTTCTAGCTTAGTATCTATCACATAAGCTAAGTAACTCGGACAGCCTTTATTAACACACTTACGAGCTTTCATCATAGAGATAAGGCAAGACTGATGATTTCTACGGTCACCATAAATCACTACTGGTCCCTTTTCAGGTAAGACAACATTAATCAACTTCTTATCGCAAACTATACTAGCCTGATTTTTGGCTAACCAATCCATTCCCACTACCACATCAAACTCGATCAAAGCTATAGGAAACAACTGGATAGGTACTCCACACCCATCTATATTTATCACACAATTATCAAATACCTCTTTAACTGATACTTGATTATCATTTGCAGTATCTACCATTAAAGCACGATCTAACACTTTAGGCTTTAAATGCATAAAAGCAGCAAAGGAAGGAGACACAAACGATCGGTTTACACCGGAGTCAAATAACACTTTAGCACGTGTAGAGTTTATTAAGAATGTACCTGTAACCACATCAGGAGTTTCCTCCGCTTCTTGTGCTGTCATCTGAAAGGCACGACCCCTAGCTCTTGGTAACTCTGGCCTTGGTACTACCGGTCTTACTCCCGCTGGTCTCACTGAAGTACCACCCTGTTGTAATCTCCCCCGTGGACAATCAGACTGAATGTGATCAGGAGAATTGCATAAGAAACAGAATCGAGTTAATTACAGTCTTTAGCAATATGGCCGATGTTTCCACACTTGTAAAACACTCGAGGATCAACTTGACAATTTCCTTGATGAATACAGTTGCATTTTGTACAAGGTCTTTCAGCTGGTCTGAAAGGTGTACGACTATCAAATCTCTGAAATCTGGACTTCTTTGGATCATACTGTGGTCCTTCCCATTTTCTTTTCCCAGTACTCTTATCACCAGCATCTCTTCCTCTATCCCATTCCACATTTTCCGCGGCATCTACTGCGGCTGAGAAGGTTTCCGGTCCCTTTGCAATCACTAGACTTCGGATTTCTGACTTTAACCCGAAGATAAACCTTTCAATCTTCAGTGCCTCCGTGGCAACATAGTACTCTGCGAAACGAGACTTCTTCAGGAAACGAGCAGTATAATCCCTAACCGATAAACTACCCTGTTGCAGATTCATAAATTCCTCTTCCAGTTGTCAAACTACTGCTTGAGGACAAAACTGTCTTTTGAAAGCTGTTGTGAATTCGTCCTATGAAAAAGTAGAATATACATCAGATCCTCTAGAGGTAATGAGAGCTTCCCACTAATATAGAGCATCTGCTTTCAACATCGCGGTTCCGTATAGTACTCTATCTTCTTCAGCGCACTTGCTGGTCTTGAAGACAACTTCTATCTCTTTTAGCCACCTCATGGCCTTCACTGGATCTCTTTCTCTTGCGTAGGTTGGAGGTTTGCAACTTAGAAACATCTTATAGTCACACTTCCTTGGCATTGGTATGACAGTAGGTGTAATGGGCATCTCGTCTTCCAGACTAGGATCTGGTATTTCAGTTTCATTATGACGAGTTCGGTCGAACATAGCTTGTATATTCGCTTGCAGTCTTCCCATCTCCGCCGTCAAATCGTTTCTTGTAACAAATTCAGTACCTCGCGACTGAACTCTGCCCCCAGTTCTGCCCCTGCCTCGTTCTCCCCCTCTTCCCCTTGTCCCGACTGTTGGATTCGTTCTATTAGGATTTCCTCCTCCCTCTCTATTCGTATTTCGAGTACCGCTTGCCATTCTGTTGATTTCAACAAGGTTAATATACACGTAAGCACATACCCTATATAATAAGGTTTTCCAGTTCAAACATGTACCTGTAAGTTCATGATTACACTGGCCAAATGTAATTTGAAATTACCTTACATGATGTTCCTTCTACCTTTTATATTTAGCATCCCAAGGTTCTAACATAATAGGGACATCCTACTTCACATGCAGTTTAAGTCTAGGTACGGATACGTATACCTAAATCCCTTAAACTAGTGCTCTGATACCATCTGTAACGACACGGATTCCCAAACAAGCATCAAATAACATATATTACATAACATTGCTTCATACCAAAGATACATCATTCAACAGGCACGGTCCCTTAAGTCTTTACAATCATAATAAGTAATTCATCACAAACTTTTTGCTAATTACATTACATCATAACTAATAACAAAGTTATAACTATAAAACATGTCATGGTCTTCAAATCATACTTCTTCCAAAAGCTAGACACAGATTACCCTTCTCATTTGTTCTTACCCGATCCACGACCTGGAATACATATTTTTAAAACAAAATGAGGGTTAGACCTAGTGGTCAAAGTGAGAAAATCCCTGTCAGTTTAAAATCATTTGCACAAATACCATATACATAACACCAATATAAATACCAATTAGGACTCATGCATTATGTACTTTCCTGTCTCATTCCCATGGCCAAATTAGATGGTTGCGAGCCAACTAATCAATTTACTCCGCTGTACTAATATACAGCCAACACCGCTGTCTCTCCGTACAGCCAACTCCACCGGTCCTAAGCTCGACCAACGTGCTCTCGTGTAGTGTAATACTTGTATAAATATAATATACAATTCAATATATCATACTTCATACATATGCACATAATTACACTACTTATCACATTATCAAACCACATATATGTATTCCAGTTTGAAAATGTAACACCCTCGAATTGGGAAAGAACAACTAAATAAAATTTTCAATATCACATCCGAAATAATAGGTAAATTACCTCAAATTACAAACTATGATTGCCTCCAAACATTACATATAAAAAAACGAGTCTTATAACCAAGACTAAACTTACTTCAGATATCACTAAATCCAAACACAAGTGCTACTCCCAAGGGTAAATGCGGAAACATAACTTAGGCTATTCACCTCTCGAGCACTTTACTATCACATGACCCTTCACGCGTGTCACTAGAACTACTCCCATCCTGAGACCTGTTGCACATGCCGACAAATAAAAAGGTTAGGCTAACGCCTAGTGAGTTCAAGAGTTTATAGCATGAATAAATAGTTCTTTGAAAGAAAGTTGGCAATAAAGATTTAGATTTCCAAAAGAGTTTACCAAGGATATAAATGACTCATTTTCAACGCACCCAAAATCCATGAGAAATATTTCCCAAAAGGTATAAAGCGTTTTCCCAAAATGAATATAATCCCAAAACTCATTCAATACGTGATTAAACCTCTAATAGGCAAATCTTTCAAATACGGTTGACAACAATTACTCAACCCATAAATCATGGAAAACCATCCATTTAATAGAATACTTAATTGAAAACATATACGAGCAATACTCACGCAAACGTAAAATGTAATGAAGTTTCAAACACCATACTTATTGAGATAACCTGCTTTATTTAGACTATAATATACATGGAAGGGAATCCAATATTAAAGTCATCTAACCGCAGTCAAACGTATAAGACCAATAATAATAATAGAACCGGGACAATATAAAATCCCAAATAGGTTGACCAACGACGGGGGAGACCCATATCCATTGAGAGTGGAGATCCTTAGTGCCTTCAGCATAAATGCGACACTCTGAGATACCTTAGTGCCTTCAGCATAAATGCGACATTTTGAGATACCTTAGTGCCTTCAGCATAAATACGACACCTGAGATACCTTAGTGTCTTCAGCATAAATGCGACACCTAGAGATACTCAATCGACCATTACCAACGACTGACTAACATGCCTATGGATCCAATGTAATACAGTATACAGACAACATGCCTATCCCGGAATGACTCACTCACCCAGGCATGTAAATATCCAAACGTGCAATAACATGCAAAATGGTGAAATAAAAGCAACCCATAAACAAGACCCTACATCGAGCCATTAAAACCGGACCAATGTCCCCATGACTATCCCAGAGTCAAAACCGAGCAATCTGCTCAAATACCCATTAGACCTATAAATAACGGGCATCAAATAGCACAAAATGCATTTAATATCAATTAGGTAAACAAGTACCATAAAATCGTTATTAACCCAAAACCCAACGCAGGTTAAACAAAAGGGTTTTCCCAAAGGGACTCACACCCTTATAATTCTCAAAATGGTTATTGACACTAAAACGTGCATTCTCCCAAATGGTTTACAAAATCATTTATACACATATGGTCAAACCATCAAATAGACTCCATTTAGTAATAAATCTTTTAAGAGTAAAATTATGATTTCTACATATTAAATATTCCAAAATCCCAAATATGAGTGTTTTACACAATTATGAAGATAAATACTTCAAAAAGGTTAAATTAACCAAATACCTCAACAATTGATATTTTCAAGTAAAACACACAAACATTTGGAAAATACTATTTTTGGCATGTACAAAGTTTTCACAAATCAACTTGAACTCACCTTAGCTAGATTAAGCTAAATCTAGAGTTTTCTCCAACGTAAGCTCCTTTGATGAAGTTTGCATCCTCAAGCCAAAACTTCCAAAACCTAGACCCATAGATTTCCAACCATAAATACCAAAGTCTAACCACATGGAATCATCATCCATCCACAATACACTAAAATATCAAAACCCTAGCTTCTTAGATGAAGAAAAGTGAGATGCTTACCTCAACCACCACCAAATACTCTTGGATCATTCATGATACTTCAAAACTCTTTCTAGATCCTTGAAGAGCTCTCAAAAATGAAACCATAGCAACTTGAATCACTCAAATCAGAGTTGGGATGCAAAAGTTATGAAGAAATGAAGTTTGAGGGTTTGGGATTCGCGATTTAAAGCTCCAGGTCGTTCCCGCGGTTTGTCCCGCGGTTTATAAGTCGCGGGGAATGTCGCGCGCTTCTCTCCAGAGGCTTACGCGGCTTGGGCCGCGTTCTAACAGGCCGCGCGGCCCCCATTTGGGTCGGATACTGTTTCGGCCGTAACTTCTTCGTTGTTGCTCCGTTTTTGCTCCGGAAAGAACCGTTGGAATCGTATTAGAATTCCCCATCCAACAAGACCATAAAATCTAGGATTTAACCCAAATTTCTATTTTCCATATTTTTCTTAAAAGATCGATTCCACACTGATTCGAAGTTGTACTTATCCCAAAATTACGGGTGTTACAGAAAACATTTTTAAAGTAAAACTCACTTGTTCGCTTATCAAAACGCTTCCAATTCTTTTCTCAAAAACGATACAACTTTCACCCCAAATCCACAGAATCTGAAACAATTAGATACAAGTATCTCTTTACCAAATAGAACACATAAGACTTACTAAAGCTAAGAATTCTAGATAACTCTAATCCTCAATTGTTTCCCCCAAACCCGAACTTAAGTCGAGTCCACAGTATATTCAATCCTTATTCATAAACTATCCAAGAGTCGACAAAACACAAAATTACTGGATACTCAAAAGTATCTGAACTTTCAAAAGTGACCAAACAGCTAAAGTTTCCGGAAACTCCAAAGCTATCCGGACAACACAACTTTCCGGATACCACAAACATTCCGGACGACACAACTGTCCGATCAACATAAACAATCCGGACGACATCCGGAAACCAAAGCAATCTGGACACCATCCGGAAACTAATTTCTACCGGATACCTGCAAGGAAGAACTACCGGACACCACTAAAAGAAACTACCGGACACATTCAAATTGTGTCCGGAAACCTCTGTCGGTTTGCCTATTTTTAATCCAGAATCGACAGATTTTAATACCAGACATGAAATCGGTGATTCTATTATGATAGAAACTATCTACTAGCAAATACAAACATAAAATACAAAGCAACATACCTCATGGTGAATTTCACTCTTATTTACTTAAAAGAACACTAGTTTGAGTTTAGGTATCCAAAATCAACACCTAATTCTCTCAAACTTATGCTCTGATACCAACTTGTAACACCCTCGAATTGGGAAAGAGCAACTAAATAAAATTTTCAATATCACATCCGAAATAATAGGTAAATTACCTCAAATTACAAACTATGATTGCCTCCAAACATTACATATAAAAAATGAGTCTTATAACCAAGACTAAACTTACTTCGGATATCACTAAATCCAAACACAAGTGCTACTCCCAAGGGTAAATGCGGAAACATAACTTAGGCTATTCACCTCTCGAGCACTTTACTAGCACACGACCCTTCATGCGTGTCACTATAACTACTCCCATCCTGAGACCTGTTGCACATGCCGACAAATAAAAAGGTTAGGCTAACGCCTAGTGAGTTCAAGAGTTTATAGCATGAATAAATAGTTCTTTGAAAGAAAGTTGGAAATAAAGATTTAGATTTCCAAAAGAGTTTACCAAGGATATAAATGACTCATTTTCAACGCACCCAAAATCCATGAGAAATATATCCCAAAAGGTTATAAAGCGTTTTCCCAAAATGAATATAATCCCAAAACTCATTCAATACGTGAATATACCTCTAATAGGCAAATCTTTCAAATACGGTTGACAACAATTACTCAACCCATAAATCATGGAAAACCATCCACTTAATAGAATACTTCATTGAAAACATATACGAGCAATACTCACGCAAACGTAAAATGTAATGAAGTTTCAAACACCATACTTATGGAGATAACCTGCTTTATTTAGACTATAATATACATGGAAGGGAATCCAATATTAAAGTCATCCAACCGCAGTCAAACGTATAAGACCAATAATAATAATAGAACCGGGACAATATAAAATTCCAAATAGGTTGACCAACGACGGGGGAGACCCATATCCATTGAGAGTGGAGATCCTTAGTGCCTTCAACATAAATGCGACACTCTGAGATACCTTAGTGCCTTCAGCATAAATGCGACACTTTGAGATACCTTAGTGCCTTCAGCATAAATGTGACACCTTGAGATACCTTAGTGTCTTCAGCATAAATGCGACACCTAGAGATACTCAATCGACCATTACCAACGACTGACTAACATGCCTATGGATCCAATGTAATACAGTCTACAGACAACATGCCTATCCTGGAATGACTCACTCACCCAGGCATGTAAATATCCAAACGTGCAATAACATGCAAAATGGTGCAATAAAAGCAACCCATAAACAAGACCCTACATCGAGCCATTAAAACCGGACCAATGTCCCCATGACTATCCCAGAGTCAAAACCGAGCAAACTGCTCAAATACCCATTAGACCTATAAATAAAAACCATCAAATTGCACAAAATGCATTTAATATCAATTAGGTAAACAAGTACCATAAAATCGTTATTAACCCAAAACCCAACGCAGGTTAAACAAAAGGGTTTTCCCAAAGGGACTCACACCCTTATAATTCTCAAAATGGTTATTGACACTAAAACGTGCATTCTCCCAAATGGTTTGCAAAATCATTTATACACATATGATTAAACCATCAAATAGACTCCATTTTGAGTAATAAATCTTTTAAGAGTAAAATTATGATTTCTACATATCAAATACTCCAAAATCCCAAATATGGGTGTTTTACACAATTATGAAGATAAATACATCAAAAAGGTTAAATTAACCAAATACCTCAACAATTGATATTTTCAAGTAAAACAAACAAACATTTGGAAAATACTATTTTTGGCATGTACAAAGTTTTCACAAATCAACTTGAACTCACCTTAGCTAGATTAAGCTAAATCTAGAGTTTTCTCCAACGTAAGCTCCTTTGATGAAGTTTGCATCCTCAAGCCAAAAATTCCAAAACCTAGACCCATATATTTCCAACCATAAATACCAAAGTCTAACCACAAGGAATCATCATCCATCCACAATACACCAAAATATCAAAACCCTAGCTTCTTAGATGAAGAAAAGTGAGATGCTTACCTCAACCACCACCAAATACTCTTGGATCATTCATGATACTTCAAAACTCTTTCTAGATCTTTGAAGAGCTCCCAAAAACGAAACCATAGCAACTTGAATCACTCAAATCGGAGTTGGGATGCAAAAGTTATGAAGAAATGAAGTTTGAGGGTTTGAGATTCGCGATTTAAAGCTCCAGGTCGTTCCCGCGGTTTGTCCCGCGGTTTATAAGTCGCAGGGAATGTCGCGCGTTTCCCTCCAGAGGCTTACGCGGCTTGGGCCGCGGTCTAACAGGCCGCGCGGCCCCCAGTTGGGTCGGATACTGTTTTGGCCGTAACTTCTTCGTTGTTGCTCCGTTTTTGCTCCGGAAATAACCGTTGGACTCGTATTCGAATTCCCCATCCAACAAGACCATAAAATCTAGGATTTAACCCAAAATTCTATTTTTCATATTTTTCTTAAAAGATCGATTCCACACTGATTCGAAGTTGTACTTATCCGAAAATTACGGGTGTTACAATCATCCCAACCTTAGGATGATTCCGTCCTCGAAATCTACATCCTTTACAACCCAAGGCTAACCGACTCAACGTCGACTATAATTTATCAGTCCCTAACTGGAATCTAAATTCTCTCCACACAGTCTATAAAGACAATTCCTCGAACAATTGCTTATCAACAAAGCCCTTCACGTACTCTGTACTTATGTCTGGAAGAACACTCCGACAACTGGAATAATTCCTAGTCAGAGGACTTCGGTTGTCTCCCAACCTTAAATGTTCCATACCTCCCAATTTCATTTTCAGACTCTAAGTCAATCCAAGGCCCAATTAATATCGAGACCGACCGAATCTCTAATTCCAATTGTCCCCATCATTAACTGTCGATCAATTCCAACGAGTTCTAATAAACTCCAAAATCCATTTCAACATTAATCATCAAACCGACATGTTCTTTAATCACACAAGGAAATTATTCCTACAAAATCTACTCATCACACTTGAGTATCTTAGGATTGCTACAACCGTTACCATTATTTCATTTCAAATCGGACTACACTTCCCCGATTACACTAAAGGTGCTTGGCCTCAAGTCCAAAAGTTGACACCTAGTCATACCATTAAGTCGAATCACCACAGACTCTACACACGAGCTTCACTCGTCGAGCCTACTTACAAAACCAAGGTTATCGATATGGTGTCTAAAGGGTCCCACATACGAAAGTTGACCAAGACCCCAAAATAAGATTCCCAACAAGAAAGGTTACCACCAACCTCAATATAAGATACCGCGAATCAGATTTCTTAGTTACAAAAGTGCATCATCCCCGCACCCAACACCATTCGGCCTACGGCGCTATCACGCTTGGAATGTTCAAACCTTCCACCAACAAGGTGCTACACGCATTTACTCCTAACTGGGTCACTTACCCCTTTCCAAGGTCCTAATCAAGCGAATTATTTAACAAATATGCCAATTAACAAAGTCTTTAACAAAATTTTCAACACAAAGACTTCCATATCAAATAAATCGTACGCACGGAAAACTCTTGTCATTAATTCGGTAGTTACGTAAAAATGGACACACTCGTCCCACATATGAAAATCGTGTTGAAAATTATTTCATTGCAGTTCAGTTTACCCACAAAACGCAAAAACGTAATTAAACAACTTCTTTAAAATGAACCGCCACGGTTCTAGTATGGATTGACTCATGACATGCACGTAAAGTAACTGCCCACTTTAAACGGTGTGCAACACATTTTCACACGTACTTCAAAAGTAGCCCAAACGGCCATTGACTCAAAATTCTTTTCCGACCATTAATTTGGTATGGAATAAGGTTTCCCAACAAAATTTGCGCGCGTCAGTTTATTATATGAAACAAGGAAAGGATTTTTAATTACACCTCAGTCAAAACACAAAACAACTTGTGTAGGCTCCAAATTTAAAAACAAAAACCAATCCGTTTCCATCCTTTGAGAGCATCGACTTAAAACATCATAAAACTTCAAATAGGGGTAGGCATGCAAGCTTGTAACACTTCCATTAGAAATTTTCTTGAAACGAAAAGACATGTATCAAACGGTTCGCGACCAAATTTCCAAAAGAGGAAACTCTTTAAATCAATTTCCCAAAATTTCTCATCCGGTCCTATAATGACATTTGAATAAAACGTCTTTGGCAAACTTGCACACAACAATGAGTTTTTCTAAAACATATGAGGAAATAAGTGTTAATAATTAGTTGACATCAAAAGGGTTCAACTTATTTTCGAATCTCAAATTGCACTGACGGGGCGCGTCAATGTTCAAAACATAAGAAATTACACGCACCATAATTTCATACCAAACAATTTTCTAAAATCTTCATCGCGAAGCATTTTCCTCAAGTTTCGTACTTGGAACATAAAACGTCAAAACTTCATTACTAAAAATGTATTTGTCAAAATACTCAAAATACACATTTCCTCCAAACCAAAAGGTTTTCAATTTTCCAAAATACTCGGCAAAATCAAAATTGACCAATGTCAATGACTCATACCTTTGTGTTTTCAAAATGTAAAATAATGCGAACTATGCATGATTTCCACAACACCAAAACACCCTTTGACCGAATGATCATCATTTGTACAATGAGTTAATAAAGAAATTTCACTCACGATTCATTCAACAAAGTGACGAGAAACAATGTTTACCAAGCTATTCATACCCCTAAGTCGATACAATGCATTTACATGAAAATGATAATAAACATTTAACTGACCGAAAGCGCATTTAAGAAAATTGTTTATGAAACACTATCAAAGTGTTCGTTCGTGCATTACTTATGTCATGTATAAATCAATCCACATACTGAACAGGTTGCAACAAAATGTGCTAGTACAAAACTTTGAAAGAGAAGTTACGCGACACTAAAGTTCCAAAACTTATCCCTTTGGTCGACTTATGGCATAAAATTAATATTTCTCAACAAAGTTTGAGTGTGACTAAACGCCCAACATAACTCATAAATTTCCACATAATTAAATGGAGTATGCACATTGTGAAATTACACTCACACGACTCAATACGTCGTAAAATAAAACTCCATGAAATTTAATGAGCTTAATGACCTCAAGTCAATAAAATGGCACCAAACATTGTGCTTCCCAAAAAGTCAAATTGCAATAAGCAAATTCATGACTAAAATGTCAAAATTCCAAAATCCATTCTGGATGTAATACTATACAGACAATATTGATCAAACTCGTATAAAACAAAGTTCTCAATATAGCTTTACGTAGACATAATGGAAGATAACTTTCCGTCTAAACTCTAACATATGTGGAGGAGATCCAATGTTAAAGTCGTAAGCCGTAGTTACTTGCCCAACATCTTAAACATCATAAAATATAGATATCACTATACCCGAAAGAAATGTTGAACAATAATGAAGTAAAGCAAAACAAATCTCAGCGGAGTTTGCAACTCCCGCAATAAAATAATTTCATGCTAGTTTAAAAACCCATAAATTTGAAATCTTGTGTGTGTGCTAAACACTTTCCAAAATTGGTAACACAATCCATATAAGGATTTGAAACACAAGAAATAATTGATGCAACTTATTTTTAAAATAATTTTGTGCATAACTTAGTCGGCACTCAACGTCTCAACCCATACTCCTCCAAATCTCTCTGGTCCACTATTGTCATCCGGATAATCAAACCTCTTAAGGCAAATTGGGAAAATACATCAACAATCCTTATGGTTTCTTTCTCGAATCAAGGTCGATTCAATAAATCTGTGGTTCTAATTCAACCATCAAACTTGACCCGAAACGGTCCACTTAAAGCAATTATCATGCTTATTGTCACTCCAAGTGACTAATGCTAGAATTCATCAAATTTTCCAACGACTAATAGCTTAGAACTTCATCACTACCCCACGATCATCACGTTAAAGTAATTCAACTACGCACATGTAACTAGTAGATTCACCATGACACTGGCCAGGTAAAATTATAAACGTACCGTACATGATTATCCTTGCTACTCTAGTCGGGAATTCTTGTTTCTAGCAACTCCATCGACCTCGAAACATCTTATCTTAAAGTGCCTAATGGTGAATTTCACTCTTATTTACTTAAAAGAACGCTAGTTTGTATTCACCTCTCGAGCACTTTACTAGCACACGACCCTTCACGCGTGTCACTAGAACTACTCCCATCCTGAGACCTGTTGCACATGCCGACAAATAAAAAGGTTAGGCTAACGCCTAGTGAGTTCAAGAGTTTATAGCATGAATAAATAGTTCTTTGAAAGAAAGTTGGCAATAAAGATTTAGATTTCCAAAAGAGTTTACCAAGGATATAAATGACTCATTTTCAACGCACCCATACTTATGGAGATAACCTGCTTTATTTAGACTATAATATACATGGAAGGGAATCCAATATTAAAGTCATCCAACCGCAATCAAACGTATAAGACCAATAATAATAATAGAACCGGGACAATATAAAATCCCAAATAGGTTGACCAACGACGGGGGAGACCCATATCCATTGAGAGTGGAGATCCTTAGTGCCTTCAGCATAAATGCGACACTCTGAGATACCTTAGTGCCTTCAGCATAAATGCGACACTTTGAGATACCTTAGTGCCTTCAGCATAAATGCGACACCTTGAGATACCTTAGTGTCTTCAGCATAAATGCGACACCTAGATATACTCAATTGACCATTACCAACGACTGACTAACATGCCTATGGATCCAATGTAATACAGTATACAGACAACATGCCTATCCCGGAATGACTCACTCACCCAGGCATGTAAATATTTCAAACGTGCAATGACATGCAAAATGGTGCAATAAAAGCAACCCATAAACAAGACCCTACATCGAGCCATTAAAATCGGACCAATGTCCCCATGACTATCCCAGAGTCAAAACCGAGCAAACTGCTCAAATACCCATTAGACCTATAAATAACGGCTATCAAATAGCACAAAATGCATTTAATATCAATTAGGTAAACAAGTACCATAAAATCGTTATTAACCCAAAACCCAACGCAGGTTAAACAAAAGGGTTTTTCCAAAGGGACTCATACCCTTATAATTCTCAAAATGGTTATTGACACTAAAACGTGCATTCTCCCAAATGGTTTACAAAATCATTTATACACATATGATTAAACCATCAAATAGACTCCATTTTGAGTAATAAATCTTTTAAGAGTAAAATTATGATTTCTACATATCAAATACTCCAAAATCCCAAATATGGGTGTTTTACACAATTATGAAGATAAATACTTCAAAAAGGTTAAATTAACCAAATACCTCAACAATTGATATTTTCAAGTAAAACACACAAACATTTGGAAAATACTATTTTTGGCATGTACAAAGTTTTCACAAATCAACTTGAACTCACCTTAGCTAGATTAAGCTAAATCTAGAGTTTTCTCCAACGTAAGCTCCTTTGATGAAGTTTGCATCCTCAAGCCAAAACTTCCAAAACCTAGACCCATAGATTTCCAACCATAAATACCAAAGTCTAACCACAAGGAATCATCATCCATCCACAATACACCAAAATATCAAAACCCTAGCTTCTTAGATGAAGAAAAGTGAGATGCTTACCTCAACCACCACCAAATACTATTGGATCATTCATGATACTTCAAAACTCTTTCTAGATCCTTGAAGAGCTCCCAAAAACAAAACCATAGCAACTTGAATCACTCAAATCGGAGTTGGGATGCAAAAGTTATGAAGAAATGAAGTTTGAGGGTTTGAGATTCGCGATTTAAAGCTCCAGGTCGTTCCCGCGGTTTGTCCCGCGGTTTATAAGTTGCGGGGAATGTCGCGCGCTTCCCTCCAGAGGCTTACGCGGCTTGGGCCGCGGTCTAACAGGCCGCGCGGCCCCCAGTTGGGTCTGATACTGTTTCGGCCGTAACTTCTTCGTTGTTGCTATGGAAAGAACCGTTGGACTCGTATTCGAATTCCCCATCCAACAAGACCATAAAATCTAGGATTTAACCCAAATTTCTATTTTTCATATTTTTCATATTTTTTTTAAAAGATCGATTCCACACTGATTCGAAGTTGTACTTATCCGAAAATTACGGGTGTTACAGAAAACATTTTTAAAGTAAAACTCACTTGTTCGCTTATCAAAACGCTTCCAATTCCTTTCTCAAAAACGATACAACTTTCACCCCAAATCCACAGAATCTGAAACAATTAGATACAAGTATCTCTTTACCAAATAGAACACATAAGACTTACTAAAGCTAAGAATTCTAGATAACTCTAATCCTCAATTGTTTCCCCCAAACCCGAACTTAAGTCGAGTCCACAGTATATTCAATCCTTATTCATAAACTATCCAAGAGTCGACAAAACACAAAGTTACTGGATACTCAAAAGTATCTGAACTTTCAAAAGTGACCAAACAGCTAAAGTTTCCGGAAACTCCAAAGCTATCCGAACAACACAACTTTCCGGATACCACAAACATTCCGGACAACACAACTGTCCGATCAACATAAACAATTCGGACGACATCCGGAAACCAAAGCAATCCGGACACCATCCGGTAACTAATTTCAACCGGAAACTATAGAAAGAAGAACTTACCCGGACACTTCATCTACCGGATACCTGCAAGGAAGAACTACCGGACACCACTAAAAGAAACTACCGGACACATTCAAATTGTGTCCGGAAACCTCTGTCGGTTTGCCTATTTTTAACCCAGAATCGACAGATTTTAATACCAGACATGAAATCGGTGATTCTATTCTGATAGAAACTATCTACTAGCAAATACAAACATAAAATACAAAGCAACATACCTCAATTTCACTTCCAAGTACACCAATTTGAAGTCCTAGCCAAATAACCCTTCCTTCTTCTTCTTCTTGTCTCCAAACACACACACACACACTCACTTTCTGGATATTTTCTGTTTTGTGATAATATCTGAATTCTTAAGGATAATATTAAACTAAATTTACCATTTTAGACCTTGCACTATACAATAAAGCCCCAAACACCCTAAACTTATAAATTTACCCAAACTTACCCTAAACATCAACTATAGAGTTAAATAAATTTAACGGAACTAGAATTTAACTAACGAACTTACCCGGGGTATTACACCTTCATCGGCCTTGGGGCTGCGTTGGTGGTGCTGGGAAGCCTGCTTGGGCGAGTCGTGCGTCAAAGCCGTTCATCCGCTGGTTCATGCCTCGAAATCCAGTCTCCATCTGATGGTTCATTCCGCGAAACCCGACCGCCATCTGATCTGTCAATCGCCAGATGTAAGGAGGAGTGTCACCGATGTGCTCGGTAGTACCCTCCGGTGGTGCATCTGGATCATAATCCGGGTCGCTGTCCGATGCACTCTCGGATGAGTCATGGACCGGCTCGGTGAGTAGCCATCTTTGATAGTTTGGATCCGCCCGCCGTTTCACCTCTAGTTCCCTAGCCGCCGCTATTTGATAGTTGTATTGCTTCTTCCGGAAGTCCTCGCTCGATGCTGTGAGGCGTTCAATTGGGACGCCGGCTTCCCTGCAAAAAAGGGTAATGAGGCAAGGGAACGGTAAGATACCGTCGATAGTCATACCTGCATCGAGCAACTCCATCCAAATAATATGCCCGATGTCCATCGGGAGATTGTTTTAGAAGGAGTAGAGAACCTCCGCCACTTGGCTGTCGACGGTGGAGTTATGGGATGACGGTTTTAGTGAGGCCTTTACGAAGAGCATCAAGAAGGCGAGGTCGGTATGAAGTTCGCTCTTTAAGATGTGTTGGGACATCTTGTTCCACCCTGTATGCCCATTTCGCCTAAGTGAGCTGGCGATGGTCGAACTCAGTCGTTCCCGGAATGCCGGGTTAGGAGATAGCCCATATGTCCTACTTAGTTCGGGACGGCGTGGAGCTTGGTAGTAGGCACATATATCGTCCGGGGAGATCCGAACCTCTTTATCACCCATATGTACCACGTATCGCTCATGGTAGACTGCCGGAATCATGCAAGCATAGAATTCCTTCACCACTTCGATGCAGTACATAGGTGGGGTTTGGATGAACCTCTCCCACGAATGTTGGCGTATGATAGTTGCCACCAAGGAGCCGACCGGTAGTGCGTCAAGCTTAATGCCTCGCTCTCCAAAGGGTTGGCACCCTTTCTCTATCATCTTGGCGATCCACGCGTCCTTATCCGGGTTTTCTGGATCAAACATCCATCGCCGGAGGTTTGGATGAATGCGTTCATATTCCGGGAATGAAAGATGTGTGCTTGGGTGGTGCCTCATTGTCTGCAAAAAAATTATATAAACCCAAGTGAGTTATGTCGCTCATAGCCACCCTAAACCTAGGCCGTGGCCTAGGTTTGTTAGATAAGGCACCCAAACCTCGGTAAAACTGAGGTTTGCAAAGGGGTAAATGTGAGTGTGTGGATGTTGAAACGTAAGGCACCCCAAACCTAAGTGAAACTTAGGTTTGTTGAATCTCCTTTCATTTGCGTGTACGTACAGACATAACCCACAATTTTCATGCATGCATATTGCCAATAAAATAAACGTTTTAGTCCATGCATCTTGACCAACAGTCACGTAGCCACATAATTCCCTAGTGCATACATCTAAAAAACTTCAATGGTTTGCACCATTGAACAATAACTCGATGAACCCTAAACCTAAGTGAAACTTAGGTTTGGATATGCTTGCACTAAAAGATAAATCCCACAAAAAAACACGTAAGGAGTTTATGTTGCCAAAACTCCTAACATACCATTTACGCACAAAAGTGGGAGGGTTACACAAAACTCATGAAATCCCAAATTTTTCCCCATTTTTACTTCCCAAAAGTTCCCCATCACAATTTAAAACCATAGTCTCACAAATTTAGCATACCCAGTTGCATACAAGCATAAAGTTATGATATAAATTTCTAGCATACAATGAGTAGGCATTCACACGTTAGGCATAAAAACATCACTAGTGTACCACATTTGTGAGGAATCAAAATAGTGGGGAAGTAAACATGAACAACATAGGGAAGCATAGAAAATGGGGGAAATAAAGACCACACTTACACCACTTAGTACCAATGAAGCCTAAAAGGAGAGAGGGAAGAACACGTACCTTGAAGATCTTGAGAAATGGAGCACAAAAATTCTTAAAAATGGAGAGGAGCTCTTGAAAAATTGATGGAAAAAGAGAGAGATTCGAGATGGATATAGAAGGAGTGCAGAAAAATGAAGAAGAAATGACATAAAGCAACTGAACACAAAACCCTAGAAGCATCAGGGGTCGCGCAGTTTGTTGAAATCGAATTGCCATCCAGAGACACCCGCGGCTTGGCTCGCGGTTTGAGGCCGCGACCTACCCCGCGGGACCCTCTGTTCCCAAAACCTTCCAGAGCCTTGCGCGGCTTGAGCCCGCGCCCTAGCCCACGCAAGTCACTGTTCCATGCATTTTTTTAATTAAAAAAACACACTAAAAACGTAAGCTAAAACAGAAACAAACCTCGGTGGGTTGCCTCCCACCCAGCGCCTTGGTTTCAGTCGTGGCTCGACCTTCCTTCGTCTCATTCCTTCGGGTCCTCTAGAAACGTGGTGTCGGCTACCACCGTTTCTCCACCATAGTAGGGATTCACCCTTTGCCCGTTGACCTTAAACGTCTCCCCATCACTTCCTTGTAGCTCGATAGTTCCATACGGGAACTCCTCTTTCACCGTGAATGTCCTGGACCACTTGGATTTCAGTTTACCTGGAAACAAACAAAGATGAGAGTTAAATAGCAAAACTTGCATTCCAGGTGATATTACCTTCGGTTGAAGACCCTTGTCATGGAACCGTTTCGTCCTCTCATTGTATATGACTGCGTTCTCGTAAGTGTCTCGTCTGATCTCCTTGAGCTCGTTGAGTTGCAAACACCGACATTGCCCGACCGCTTTTAAATCCATATTTAGCTTCTTGATCGCCCAATAAGCTCGATGCTCCAATTCAACAGGTAGATGGCACGATTTTCCGAACACAAGTCGATATGGTGTGGTGCCAATCGGAGTCTTGAACGCGGTTCGGTAAGCCCACAATGCATCGTCCAATTTGATGGACCAATCTTTCCGCGATGCATTCATGGTCTTTTCTAGGATCTGCTTTAGCTCCCGGTTGGATACCTCGGCTAAGCCATTGGCTTGCGGATGGTAGGGTGTCGTGACCTTGTGCTTAACCGAATACTTCTTGAGGACCGCTTCCAAGTAGTGGTTGCAGAAATGGCTACCACCGTCGCTTATGAGTGCCTTTGGAACCCCGAATCGCGAGAAAATATTCTTCCGTAAGAAATTAATGACCACTTTAGAATCGTTCATGGGGCTTGCGATCGCCTCCACCCACTTGGAGACATAATCGACCGCTACCAAAATGTATTCATTGCGGTGGGAGTTTGGGAATGGACCCATGAAGTCGATCCCCTAAATGTCAAACAGTTCGACCTCCATGAAGATTTTCATGGGCATCTCATCTCTCTTGGATATATTCCCCGTTCTCTGGCACCGATCACACTTGGCGATGAAGTCTCGAGTCTCTTTAAACATAGAGAGCCAAAAGAAACCCGATTGAAGAACCTTTGCAACTGTTCTGTCGGTGCTGAAGTGGCCCCCACATTCTAAGGTATGACAGTGGTTTAGAATGTCGGCCTTCTCTTCGTCCGGGACACATATCCGAATCATACCGTCGGCACATAGCTTGTAAAGGTACGACTCCTCCCAATAATATCTTTTGGCTTCTAAAAAAACCTCTT
Organism: Saussurea involucrata; assembly: GCA_033807775.1. Taxonomy (NCBI): domain Eukaryota; kingdom Viridiplantae; phylum Streptophyta; class Magnoliopsida; order Asterales; family Asteraceae; genus Saussurea; species Saussurea involucrata. Next base: position 62,214,431 of record CM066314.1, on the reverse strand, counting down.
CTTTTGGTGGGAGTTCATCTGATATGGCACTACTCCTCCCACCAAATAATTCACCAAGTCCGCGTACCAAGGTTCAAAATGACTAACCTTCAAGAGTTGCTTATCCGGAAACGAATCGTTGATGAGGGTCTTATCCTTGCTTTGATCTTCAGCTCCTTCAAGTCTCGAGAGGTGATCCGCCACAGTATTCTCGGAACCCTTCTTGTCCAAAATTTCCAAGTCAAACTCTTGGAGAAATAGTACCCACCGGATGAGTCTCGGTTTAGCATCTTTCTTGGCCATCAGATATTTCAGAGCGGAATGGTCGGTGTACACAATCACCTTGGCCCCAACTAGATATGATTGGAACTTCTCACATGCATAGACGACAGCTAGTAGCTCTTTCTCGGTTGTCGCGTAATTGATTTGAGCGTCGTCTAGCGTCTTGCTGGCATAGTAGATCACATGCATTCACTTCTCTTTTCTTTGGCTCAACACCGCTCCAACAGCAGTGTCACTCGCATCACACATCAAAATAAATGGAAGACTCCAATCCGGGGCAGTGAGGATAGGTGCTGAAATCAGTTCCTTCTTTAACCTGTCAAAAGCCAAGATACAATCATTAGTGAACTAAAATTTAGCATCTTTAAAAAGTAAGGAACACAAAGGTTTAGTAATTTTTGAAAAATCCTTTATAAACCGCCGGTAAAACCCGGCATGCCCCAAGAAACTTCGGACTCCCTTGACGGAGTTCGGATATGGAAGATTCTCGATCACTGCGACCTTTGCTTTATCCACTTCAATACCCGCCTTTGACACTTTGTGGCCGAGCACCATCCTTTCGGTCACCATGAAGTGACACTTCTCCCAATTCAATGCGAGACTCGTTTCCTTACACCTTCTTAACACGGCTTCCAAATGCTCTAAGCATGTGCCGAAAGAAGGACCAAACACGGAAAAATCGTCCATAAATATCTCGATGGTCCGTTCCACCATATCCGAGAATATCGCCATCATACATCGCTGGAAGGTGGTCGGAGCATTACACAAGTCGAATGGCATCCGGCGGTATGCAAATGTTCCATACGGACAAGTGAATGTTGTCTTGTCTTGGTCCTCGGGTGCAATAGGAATCTGGTTGTACCCGGAATAGCCGTCTAGGAAACAGTAGTACTCGTGTTCGGATAACCGTTCCAACATCTGATCAATGAATGGAAGAGGAAAGTGATCTTTCTTTGTCGCATCATTCGGCTTCCGGTAGTCAATACACACCCTCCAACCGGTGACTGTCCGGGAAGGGATCAGCTCGTTGTTGTTGTCTCGGATCACTGTGATGCCACCCTTCTTGGGTACAACTTGAATTGGGCTCACCCATGGACTGTCAGGAATTGGATAGATAATTCCAGCATCAAGGAGTTTCAATACCTCCTTACGGACCACTTCTTTCATGTTCTGGTTTAACCGATGTTGGTGTTGGACAACCGGTCGATGCCCTTCTTCAAGGTTGATGCGGTGTGAGCAAAACGTTGGGCATAAACCCTTGAGATCAGCTATCGTCTATCCAATAGCGGTTTGATGCTCTCTAAGAACCCGTAGTAGCTTCTCTTTATTCTCGGGACTCAACTTGGACGATATGATTACCGGAAGCGTGTCCTTTTCTCCCAAGTATGCATACTCGAGATGTTCGGGCAATGGTTTGTGCTCAAGCTTGTGTGGTGTCTTTGATGAGGGTTCGGACTTAGGGATTGGTTCCCCCAAATCCTCAATGACTGGTCTTCTCGGGCCTTTGTACGATGGTAGTGCATTGAGTTGCAATACCGGCTCACTTTCTTGATCGGTCTCGATTCCCACTAAAGCCCTCATGAGATGATCGTTTGATAGTTGATGCTTGTACATCTCTTGAGGCATAGTTTCCATTACCTCTACCCGATAACATTCATTCGGTCCCTTCCTTTGCTTGGCTGCCTAGAAAACATTGAAGACAACTTCTTCGTCACCCACTCTCAATGTGAGCTTTCCACCTTTCACGTCGATTAGTGCTCCGCCCGTGCCCAAGAATGGTCGGCCAAGTATTAATGGGATTTCCTTGTCTTCATCCATATCGAGCACCACAAAATCTACCGGAAAGTAGAACCTATCCACTTTGATCAGAACATCTTCTATCACTCCATATGGATACTTGATTGATCTATCGGCGAGTTGGAGGGTAACATTCGTTGGTTGCACTTCTCCGAGTCCAAGTTTCCTGAAAATAGACAAATGCATTAAATAAATATACTTGCTCCAAGATCACACAAAGCCTTACTAAATTCAGAATTTCCTATATGAACAGGGATAGTAAAACTCCTTGGATCCTTAAGCTTCGGGGGAAGCTTATGTTGGATGATTGCGCTGCACTCTTCAGTAAGTGCAACTGTCAGATGCTCCTCAATCTTTCTCTTGTTGGAGAGGATGTCTTTCAAGAACTTCACGTATGAGGGCATTTGTGCCAACACATCTGCAAAAGGGATGTTAATATGCAGTTTCTTAAAAACTTCAAGAAAAGTTAAGATCCTCCCTGTGGGCTTTGAGCCTATTTGTATATGACACTTTTGGAGCTACCGGTTTGACCGGTGGTTGCTTTGGAACAGTTGGTGGATCTTGCTTCTTCTCTTCACCCATCGAGTTTTCCTCCATCACCATCTCTTCATCGGCTTCCATCTCATCCACTTCTATGATCTCAATGTCTTGCCCTTTGGGATTAGTCCCCTTTGGTGATGATTCTCGAGTAGGCTCCTTGATCAGTTTTATTTTTTAGAAGGGTATCCGAGGACATTTCTTTGACTAATCCCGGCAAGGTGAGGCAATTGCCCCAGCTGCTAAAGTGTGCAGCCTTGAGTTTATCCCCAGTGGCCACAAGTTGGAAGCGCCTGGATTCGAGCTTGGGGTATATGGGTTACTAGCCACATCCCCCATAAGCCTTAACCAGTACGCCACAAGCCTTGTGGTTGGCTCCTTGATCACTTCCATGCCACTTCTCAGATGAATGGCTTTGCAATCTTCCCGGGTTTTCCTTTCTGGTTGGCTTGGAAATGTCCCGGGAGCTCGATTTTGTAAAGCTTCAGAAATTTGCCCCACTTGCCTTTCAAGAAGCTTTATAGAGGCCGTATTCTGATCAGTAGCCGCCTTGACTGTACCTACCGTACCGGCTAGTCCCTCAACCGCGCTATCCATCTTGGACATGAATTTCATCATCATGTCCTCTAGCCCCGGCTTCTTCTCCCCGGATTGTCCTTCATCGAATTTCCGTTGGTTGTACCCTAGAGGACGATAGACATTGTTAGAATTAGAAGAATTGGAAAAATTGGAATTATTACCGTATTGCTGTTGCTGTTGTTGGGCCATGGTTTCCTTCGGTTGACTCCATGAGAAATTCGGGTGTTTCTTCCAGCCCTCATTATACATGTTCGAGAAAGGATCGTTCCTTCGCCGGTTGTTCCGATTTTGAAGAAATTGAACTTGTTCCGGCTCGTTCAAGGGTGGAGCCATCTCCGGCGTACCCTCTTCCATCATAAATCCTGGTTGGAGAGAAGATCCCTTCATCTTACTTGTGAGTGCGGCTAATTGAGCCTTTATGGCCTTCAACTCATCATTTTTTTGCACACTAGCAACCCTTCTAACTGACGATCTCGGAGTGGAAAAGCTATGTTCAGCTAGTTTGTCGATCAACTCGCATGCTTCTTCATACGACTTATCCATTAGAGCTCCACCCACTGCAGCTGTAATGTCGTTTTTGAACTGTGGGTGAAGTCCACTGAAGAACGTTTGGATCACGACCCAACCGTGTAACCCATGATGAGGGCATTTATTTAGCATATCTTTGTACCTCTCCCAAGCTTCGTACAAAGTCTCTTGGTCCCATTGAGCAAAATGGGTGATCTCGGCCATAAGCTGGGCAGTCCTGCTCGGTGGGAAGAATTTCTGAAGGAAAGCAACTTTCAATTGTGCCCAGGTGGTGATCTGATCCGGTTGTATGCTTTCTGTCCAGATTTCTGCTCTGCCCTTGAGTGAAAAGCTGAATAACCGCAACTTGATTGCATCGTCGTTCACTCCGTTGATTTTGAAAGTATTGCATATCCTCTCAAATGCCCGAAGGTGTGCATGAGGATCTTCTGTTGGTGCTCCTCCGAACTGGTTCTGCTGTACCATAACGATAGTGCTCGGTTTGATTTCAAAATAGTTTGCCCCAGTAGTGGGCTGTTGGATGCCTATGCGCGCGGCTGCCACATTTGGATTGGAAAACGACCGCATATGACGTCTCTCAGGAGGAGCTTCGTCGCCCATCTTCAAGTGTCTTTTAGCTTTGGATGCTTTTCGTAGTTGACGGGCGGTTCTTGCGATTTCCGGATCGACCGGTTCGATTTCTTTCCATCGGGTTTTCCTTGGCATAAACCAGTTAGTACCTGAAAAGGAAATGAATTAAAAATTAGCAATCCAGAAACTGAAAGTAATAAAACGAATTAACGAAAGTAAAAAAAATGTTCAATGTAATAGCGCTTATAGCTGGTAGTTCTATCAATTGCAACTAGATCCCCGACAATGGCGCCAAAAACTTGATGGCCAGGTTTACACCCCCCTAAATCTAACCGCAAGTGTACGGTGTCGAAATCAAGTAATAGTACGGAAGTACGAGTATCGAACACAGGGAACTAGGAACTAAGTATCACAATGACTACAATTGCTATTAAATGAACGATCGGAATTTTGATTTGTAGTTTAGAACTTGTTTAAAACTGAATAAAACTAAAATCGATTAACGAAAGATTTAGAAAAGACTTTGATAGAGAGGAGGTTGAGGGTTGGATTTACTATGGTTATACTCTCGATGAACGCACCCGAACGATGATTACCGATTATTTCTATGAACCCTAGTTTTGAAATTCACCGTTATTCTTTCTCAAGCAATAACTGATTTTTATCTTAAACTCACTAGTTTTATCTCTCGATCTCCACCAGTGATTTTAAAACACATTAGGTTAAACTTTAATAAGCAAAAAGGTGATTCGGCTATCTCTACCCGAATCTCCTTTCCGGCACCTGATTACTTGATCTAGTTATTAATTAATTCTCTCGAACTTAATCAAAAACCATGAAGATCAATTGAAGGTGATCAAGCTACAATTGAGTATGAAAAACTGAAATCAAATGCTTCATAGATCAAATCGAATAAAAATCCTTCGGTTACACGTCATCCATCATAAAAACCATAGTTATTCCAACCCCCAACATCTAAAGTTTAGTTCATGTTGGGGATGGACAAAAACGCAAGGAGAGGGTAGAAAATAGTGTGTGAAAACATCGTGATCATGAATCGTGAAGAATGTACTGATGAAATCCGTTCTCTCGGCTCTAATCCGCTTCTCGTGGTGAAATCCTCTTCAATCCGTCCTCTATCGTGGCTCAAAAGTGGTCAAAACACCTCTGAAAATCGCCCCTCCGTAGCCTCCCGTCGCACGCGTGAAAGTGATAACCTAATTTCCAGAAGAACACAAAAGTAGTGCTGGAACAGGGACTTACGCGACCTGGCTCGCGGCGCAGGCCGCGCGTGTTCCTGATTGGCCCGGGTCATGGATCTTGGGCTTCCGTTGGGCTTCGTTTTAGGCTTTTTTTGGATTCTTTTCTGGCCTTGTTCCGCTTTGTTTCTCGATGCTTGTCTTCTTTCGGATTACCTGCGCATTTCACTGGAAAAACCATAAAATTCCGCCTTTTTGCTTCAACACAAGCCAATCTCATTGGTTTGTGGACCGGAAATAACGCCAAAAAGTGGCGTTATCAACCATGATTATGCAAGGCAACAAATCTTGAGAGTTAAAGAATAACCTTTCTCATGTAAATATACAAAATTGCATCCTAATATCAATTTTATGAAAAACATACTTAAGGAGATTTTCACATAAAAGAGGAGTTCAAGGGGACTCACCTGTTATGGAAGTTAAAACACACACGGCTTACTTTCGAACTAACCGATCCGAACACCTAAACGTTTGCCATTAAACCAACATCAGGCCTCTATCCGGAAAAACTCCCGATTGTAACCACTGTTCGTGAAAGCATTATCCGGACCATTATCCGGAACTCTATTTTCTGGACTCGTACTAACCAATCCGGACATACCCATATCCAGAAAGATTACCAGATTCCAGGTAAAATTATCCGGACTCTCTCTTTCGGAAAACACCAATCCGAAAACTAGCCTATCCGGACTCCCTTCCGAAAATGCACCAATCCGGAACCTAGCATATCCGGACTCTCTTCCGGAAATGCACCAGTTCGGAAACCTCTTATCCGGATTAGGCGACACCCGGATTATCGCGCACAGTAAACCCCAAAACCCTAAAATTGATTAGAGACGACAATATTTATCTTAAACTCATTTACACACTTATTTGGGTTGACCTTCCAACCCTAAACAACCATTTAATCAACCTAACCATCCCCTAATCGATATTTTGATGCAGAAACCAAAGGTTTTCTCAATAAAGATTCAAGCTAGCATTCTATGTGCTCCCCAAACCTCCAATCAAAAACACTCAAGGCAATAAGAAGTTTCCAAGAGAGGTTAACTTACCTGAAAATGATTTCTCCCAAGAATCTCCAATGTTTCTTTCGCCCTCTCTCTTCTCTTCTTGACTTCCAGCCGTCACAATGATTCTTCACATAATGAGCACTTAGGGATTTTCACCCTATACCTTTCAAAAATTTACCCCCAAGACCCCAAAGTTTTCCATTTTCTTGCTTTTACCACACATGACCGAATTTATAACAATTTGGATTCGCGGGTGTTACAACACCTCCCCCCTTAAAAGAATTTCGTCCCCGGAATTCTCTGGTCGAATAAGTGCGGGTATGTGGCTCTCATCTCCGATTCCAATTCCCAAGTTGCTTCTTGACCCTTGTGAAATCGCCAATGAACCTTTACGAGAGTGATCTCCTTGTTCCTCAATCTCCTTACTTTCCGATCGATGATTGTTTCAGGCTCTTCGACGAAGTTCAATTTTTCGTCTACTTGCACATCCTGCAATGGCACAATTTTATCCACTTCCGCCAGACATTTCCTTAAGTTGGAGACGTGAAACGTGTGTGTGGATGCACTGCAGCTCAGCGGGTAAGTCCAACCTATATGCCACTTCCCCAACCCTTTCAATAATCTCAAATGGTCCAATGTAGCGTGGGCTCAACTTTCCCCTTTTTCTAAAACGTATTACCCCTTTCCATGGCTATATTTTTAGCATCACCTGATCCCCGACTTGAAACTCTATATTCTTCCACCACTTATCGGTGTAACTCTTCTGTCGATCGTGTGCCACCCTCAATCTTTCCCGCACTTGGACTATTTTGTACGCGGTGATTTGCACAATCTCGGGCCCTGCCAATTGTTTTTCTCCAACCTCGTTCCAGCATAAAGGCATCCGACACTTTCTCCCATACAGTACTTCATAAGGATCCGCCTTGATGCTCGCATGGTAACTATTATTGTAGGCAAACTCGACCAGAGGCAAGTGTCTCTCCCATGACCCTGGAAAATCCATGGCACAAGCCCTCAACATATGTTCCAAGGTCTGAATCGTTCGTACACTCTGACCGTCCGTCTGGGGATGATAAGCGGTACTCATCTTAAGTCGTGATCGCATTTCTCTTTGGAAACTTTTCCAGAACGTCGACGTGAAACGGCTATCTCGATCCGATACTATTGACGAAGGTACTCCATGACGTGTTACTATTTCGTCAATATAAAGTTTAGCTAGCTTTTCTAACGAACAATCCTTCTTTATCGGCAGGAAGTGCGCTGATTTAGTAAGTCGGTCCACTATAACCTAGATAGTATCGTTTCCCTTCGGAGATCTAGGCAGTCCAGTCACGAAGTCCATCGTGATCTGATCCCATTTCCAGACTAGAATATCTAACGGTTGGAGTTTCCCATACGGATGTTGATGCTCCACCTTCACTCGTAGACACATCACACACCTCTCCACATATGCTATATCCTTTTTCATACTCGGCCACCAATAGTTTTGTCGCAAATCTCCAAACATCTTATTCGTCCTCGGGTGGATTGAATATTTCGATCTGTGCGCCTCTTCCAGAATAGCCTTTCTAATCTCACCCAGCTTCGGTACCCAGATCCTCCCGTTGAAACACTTTAGTCCATGGCTATCCTCCGTCAAGGAGATCACATTCCCAACCATTCGTTCCCCTTTAACATTTTCCGGCGTCAACGCTTCTAATTGCCCATTTTTTATGTCGTCTAACAGGTTGAACGTCACTTTGGCCCTTAACGCCACTATCTTCGAGGCTTCTCCTCTTTCGTTCCGACTCAGCGCGTCGGCCAACACATTGGTGTTTCCCGGATGATATTCAAGCTGGCAATCATAATCCGTTAGTAGCTCCATCCGTGTCCTCTGTCGCATGTTTAACTCCTTCTGATCAATGAGATGACAAAGTCTCTTATGATCCGTGAAGATCTGACATTTCGTCTCGTAGAGATAGTTTCGCCAAATCTTTAGAGAAAAAACTACGACTGCCAACTCCAAATCGTGAGTGGGGTATCGTGTCTCGTGCTCCTTCAGTTGATGAGATGCGTATGCGATCACCTTTCCTCGTTGCATTAACACACACCCCAGTCCGAGTCCAGAAGCGTCTCTATATACTACAAAGTCATTTGTGCCATCCGGTAATGACAAGACCGGAGCGCTACTTAGCATGTCCTTCAGCTTCTGAAAGGCTTCACTTTGCGTCTCCCTCCATGAAAACTTCGCACTTTTCTTAGTCAACGAAGTCAATGGCGTTGCAATGCGCGAGAAATTCTTGATGAACTTACGATAATATCTCGCTAAACCCAGGAAACTTCAAACTTCCGACGGATTCTTAGGGTGCTCCTAATCTTGGATGGCCTCAATTTTGGATGGGTCCACTTTAATCCCGTCTTGGGACACTACGTGTCCAAGGAATTGCACCTCCCGAAGCCAAAACTCGCACTTCAAAAAATTTCGCGTAACGCTTCTCTCGTTTCAGCAATTCCAATACAGCTCGAAGATGATCTTCATGTTCTTTCTCTGACCTCGAGTACACCAAGATGTCGTCTATGAATACAATCACGAACTTGTCTATATAGGGCTGACACACTCTATTCAGTAGATCCATAAAAGAAGTTGGCGCGTTGGTTGGACCAAACGACATCACTAGAAACTCATAATGTCCATACCTGGTCCGAAAAGCCGTTATCGGTATGTCCTCTTCTCTTACCTTAAGCTGATGGTACCCTAACCTCAAGTCAATCTTAGAGAAATAACCAGCTCCCTGCAATTGATCGAATAGGTCATCTATCCTCGGAATCGGATACTTATTCTTGACTATAGCCATGTTGAGCTCCCGGTAATCTATGCACATCCGCATAGTCCCGTCTTTCTTCTTTCCAAAGAGTACCGGTGCGTCCCACGGAGAGGTACTCGACCTAATGAATCCTTTGTCTAACAACTCCTGTAGTTGTGACATCATCTCCTTCATTTTGAGAAGGTGCCAACTTATATGGCTCTCTAGCTATTGGTGCAGCCCCAAGCACCAAATCGATTTGAAACTCAATCTGACGATCCGGGGGTAGGTTTGTCAAATCATCCAGAAACACCTCCGGGTACTCACTTACTACTAATACGTCATCTACCCCATGCTTCTCTTTTTTAGCATCTACAACGTAGGCTAAGTATTCCGAACACCCTTTCCTCAAACACTTAGTAGCCTTCATCATAGAGATAAGACTCACGCTTCTATCACGTCGATTACCATAAATCACTACTGTCCCCTTATTCGGTATCTGCACCCGAATCAACTTCTTATTACACACGATGTCTGCGCTTTTCGAAGCTAACCAATCCATACCCAGAACTACATCGAACTCTACCAACGCCATCGAATAGAACCGCATGGATATCAAAATCCCTTCTATGTCTATGACACAATCTTCCACCACACTTCTAACTAGCACCCGATTTTCATCAGCAGTGTCTACCTCTAACACCCACTCTAAATGCTTAGGTCTCACCCAAGCACTTTACAAAATCATGAGATATGAAGGAACAGTTTGCTCCAGAATCAAACAACACCTTCACACACAAAGAGTTTACCAGAAACGTACCTGTCACCAGATCCGGAGTCCCTTCTGTCTCCGTTGCTGTCATGTTGAATGCACGCCGCTTCGGACGTGTAGGTTCCGACCTTTTCTCCTCCCCTCTATTCATGGCTCTACCTCCAATCTGTGTGTTGGTCCCGAAGGGCTATACAAGTTTGTAGAAAGGGGGGGGGGGGGGGTTGAATACAAACACACAGATTTTACTTTTCTAAATTGTTTATTGATAAATCATTAACAATTTACAGCTTATTGCGGAAACAAGATTAAGGATAAACCTAAATCTAAACAAGTTGGAACACTAAGTTTCTTGCACTAAGAAAGAGAAGGAAATTACTAATAATAACCTATCTCAAGATAAGAAGGATGAACTTGTCCATAGTCAACAAGTTACTTCAAAATGAAGTGAGTTCTTCTTCTTATATACTGCATGCATTTAATGCATTGTAGTTTACACTTTACACGTAGCAGCAGCTGATTGGTTGCATGTCATTGACCTTTGTTGACAACCTTAGTAGCCGCATGTTTGAACAATGTAGTATCAGAGTGGTTGTACGATTTCAGACAATAAGGAGGATCTTTTTCTGACATATCGTACGGAGACGTGCAAGGGTAGTTAAGACAAAAAGTACTTTGTACGGAGGACTTTATGATCAGTTATTCGTTGATTCAGCGATCTATCATTCTTTATCAGCGAATGATAGAGTTCAGCGATAGCTAAAGTCTTGTACTTGATACTTCACGTTGAGTGGACAAATCTGAGTCTTCGCTGATCCGCATCAGTTCATTAGGAGACTTGTCGCTGGTTCTTGAGCTTGATCTTCGACTTCAGCGTAGAACCTATGTTGACGTGAAACTTGTCTTCAGGGATTATAAGTAAACAACTAACTTATCAGCGATCACCATAAGTACTGAACAGACTCAGAGTATTATGGTGAACAGTGTTCGCTGAATGTTTAATCTAAAGAGCGAGAGTTCCTATCAGCAGTACTGTAAGATCTTAGTACTTATCAGCGATAGTGAAACTCTGATACATATTGTTTACTTACAATTTTCACTAAGTATAAAAGAGAGGGTCATTATCAAATCACTGAGGGTTTGGATCAACAATCTCCCCCTATTTGATTATGACATAGCAACAAAGAAAATTTCTATTTAATGAAAACAGAAGGATAAAAAGAACTCATAAAATATTTGTCCCTTTTACTGTTTTCTGGGATCTTTTCTGTACTGATGGAGTAAAGTACGTTCGCTGAAATTTTTCTTTAAACTTTGTAAAGATTACAGAGGGAAGTAGAAAAATTACAAGTACAGCGAATAAAATTACAAGTACAAAAGATGTAGACAGATAAGGATAGAAAGAATTACAAGGCGATCCTATCCGTCAAAAGGTTCTTCCTTGATGAGAAGTTCATCGAGGGTCTTTGATGTGGGAATCATCCAGTCAGGAACATCTACTCCTTGATTCTTTTTGTTCAGAGCTTCTTAAAAAATCAAGGGCTTCAGGTGTCTAGCTTTAATGTCGCGTCTGATTTCACACCAGTATATGAGATCTCTGAGTTGTTCGATGGGAGTGATGTGGAGCTAAGAGATACGTTGAAAGTGATGGTTTCCTTCGTAGTCTAGAAAGAATATACCATAAGGATCACTTACAACTGTGCCAGGAATGAATGTTTCTCCAGGTGGTAGGGAGGTGTCTAGCGCTGAGAGATCAGCATCAGGGCCAAGAACTTCAGCACGAGAGAAACCAATACCTGTTTCATTCCGTATAGGAGGACCTGAGTTTGAGACTTTCTTTTCCTTTGCAGAGACTCTTCTTTGTTGAGGAGGAAGAAGAGTAGAGGGAGGAATATCCACAACAGAAGAAACCAGGTCGATCTGTTTGTTTAAGATCTTCTCGACATGGCTTTTGAACTTTGAGCGCGATCCCTGAATGGCTAATTTCACTTCTAACCATTCAGAGAGACCAAACTTTTCTAAGGTAGCAACATAGAAGGTTTGCTTGGTTTTGTCTTCTCTGTAGACATCAACTTCAACAACAGGAACGTCTGCGTACAGTCTTCCTCTGATGTTTACTTTGATGATTTTGGATGGTCGAGATCGATAGTTCAACATTTCTTTACACCATTCCAAAGTCGTATCAGAGACCTTGGTCTTTTCTCTAACGATCCTTTGAGCATCATCCCATAGCTGACGTTGAACGTCAATGGGAGCTCTTTTCAGCTTGGGGTCTTTTACTGATCGTTGAGTAAGCTGGATGGCGTATTCTCTGTCTTTTTCTTCAGCTTCCCTTCTTTCAGCGATTAGGCGTTCAGCTCTGAGGTGTTCCTTGTATTCCTTTTGGGAAATTTTGAACTTTGGAGGAATGGAAGGAAGTTGATCACGCTTCAGAATGATTCGCTGATCTTCGAGTCTCTAGATCATTTCATCTCTCTTTTCTTGATCCTCTTCACTTAGCTTTTGAGGAGCCAAGGAAGGTCTGTTTTTGTGAGAGAGCATCTGTTCTTCAGGTTCATCAGTCTCAGAGATCAAATCTAAGACCGGGATTATTTCTTCAGCGTTGGGAGCTGGGATTATTGTTGGTGAAGTCGCAGCTGTAGGAACTTCAGCGATATCCTCAAACAGGGGAGAGGACTAGCTGAAACACAGCGATCTTACGAGTAAGAACTTGGGTAGAACAGAGATAGAAAGAATGGGATAAAGTGTATGGAGGATTTAGTGTGTAGAACTGATAATGTGTATAGAGGAGGGATATAGTGTAAGATTAGTGTACCTGACAAACCGGCTTTTTAAGCAAGATCGCCAGATTTTCATCATCTTCAGCGACACTTTTTCCTTTGCCCTTGTCAGCTTCAGATGCTGATGGTTTTGTCTTTGTCCGCTCCCCTGTAGGTTCATTTATCAGAATCCCTTTAAGATCTTTAGCTCTCTGAGCAGGCTTGACGATAAAAGAGTCATCATCATCATCATCTTCATCATCATCATTCTTTGGAGAAGAGGATGGTTCATCATCAGACAAGTCGATGGCTTCTTCATCTTCAGCTTCAGACTCAGTTTCTTCAGCTTCTTCTTCGAGTTGCTCCCCCTCAGATACAGAGGTAAGCTTCTCGGTTCCCTCAGGGTGTTCATCTCCCTGAGGTCCAGCGACTGCTTCAATTGTCTTCTCACCCTCTTCAGTAAAGGTGAGGTCTTCAGTCTTCTCTCCCCTGATAGATTCATCATAGGAAAGGTCTTCAGTGCTCTTCTCCCCCTCTTTTTCATGATGAGTGGGGGAGGAATGTGACGACTCAGCAGCTGTTGATGGTTCCCTGTCTTCTTGGCCAGGGATCCCCACACAAATTTCAATCGCTGATAATCTGGTTGCTAGATCAGAAATACCAGGATTGATCTTCACGAGTTCAGCACGATCCACCGGAGTAAAAGATGAAGGTTTAGGGGCAGGGGCAGGGGCGGTCGTGTTAGTCAGGATCTGCTGCAACAATGTCTTCATAGAAGTGATGTCATTCTTCATCGTATTGACATCGGTCTTCACAGAACTCATGTCAGTCTTTACTGAACTGACATCAGTTTTTACAGTAGACATATCACCTTCAAGTTTGCCAACCGATGTCTTCAGCGTTGTGACTTCGCTGGACATGGTGTCAACTGATTTTTTGATGTCGAGGTAGTATGTGTAGATGTCAGAGAGAACTTTGGCAAAGTCGGTGAGTGATTTATCAACCTTCTCCAAGTCAGCTTTGGAGGCATTCTTTTCAACCACACTTGTCAGCTTTGTAAGATTCTCTCCAGCGTTTGTTACAGCTGAAGAGTTGTCGGAAAGAGTAGTAGTGAGACCTGTCAGCTTCGTCTCTATAGTCTTCAGAGAGGCGTTGATGTCTCCCAAATTAGGACCTGTAACATATAAGAACTTGTGAACATAGGAAAGCTCAGAAGTTTGGGGTTCAGTTACAGTGTATAGGGGTTGGTGTATACCTGCAGGAGGATTGGTGAATTCATCAAAATCTCGGTGTCCTGAGAAAAGTTCCATGTCGTCAGCTAAAGTGCGTAGACGCATGGTCATCTTTGCAGGTCCTACGCCCAGCATTCTCTGAGTGTCAGCATTAGTTTCTGGAGGAATGACAGGTGCTTCAGTGATAACTGGAGTAGAGTCCAATTGAATAGAGGGAGAAGCGAAGGTTAAGAATGGAGGTTGGGTGCGGAGTTCAGCGTTGGATTCGCTGAGAATCGCTTCGTCAGTCTTTTGAGAGACTGAAGGAGGTTGGGTAGATTCCAAGTTTGTAACCTCAGCGTTTAGAGACGCTGAAGTTGGGATATAGTGGGTGGCTTGTTCAGCTGTGGCAGAGCGTACCACTGAACTTTCCTTCAGCCCATCAAGAGGAGCTGAGGAGTCTTCAGCAATAGATTGCTGGGGTTGCTCCTTGGTTTTCTTAGTTCTTTTGGAACTAAGTTGGGTGGAGGAGTGTTTCCTTTTAAGAGAAGGAATGGAGGTTGCAGCTGGGGTATCAGCGGTGGGTTTGTCCGCTGAAGGAGCTGCAGGAGTAGAAGAAGTAGGGTTTAGAAGAGTTAAAAGAGTAGAAAGACGTACCTCATTTGCCACTGGCTTGAAGTCGAGAACCTTAGGGCCGACCTGCGAGAGTTTCAGGTCACCCTCTGTTGGGTAGCTGTCCTTCAGGCCTTTTTGGAATACGGCGCTGATGAATCGAGGATAGGGAACCCATGGAGATCTGTCAGTGACGGAGTCCACTCTGAGTATCAGGTCATCATAGATAATCGATGCCCAGTCTATATGTAGACCTTTCAGCAATGCATATCCCATTGCTTGCTGAGGCTGAGTGGCTTGGTCAGAGGAGCCGGTCTTGGCAGTCATGCAACTGATTAAATGAGCGAAGATGAAATTCATCTCGCTGGCCATTTTAGACTTCTTGATAAGGGTCAGCTTCTTCTCGGGCTTCATGTCCCTCCCAGTTTCCCATACGTAGCCCATTGCATCGAAGAATGCAATGATGGCTTCCCTGTCTGAGTTTTTCTTGGGGTCAGGGAGAGGAACAAAAGGTTTTTCTTTGGTGGCCAAGGGAAGGTTCAGGGCTTTGCGAATAATGGCAGGGGTGATCTTCATTGTGCCATAGTCAGTATCGCAGAGGATACAGTCAATTGTTTTTTAGGGGTCTTTGGCTGATGGTAGATGAGAGTGTCTGGCAGAGTACCAGAATTGGGATAGCAGTAGCTGATGTGCAGGAGGTGTTATGGTCAGGACTGTGGAGATGGAACAGTTCTTCAGGAAGTTCACAGCATCATCTAGATGTGTGACTTGCTTTCGAGGAGAAAACTCGAGAAGCGCATAGAGGTTATTTACCTTGGTCCAATCCAGTTTGTCAAGAGAGAACTTGACCTGAGGAGCCTTGAGGATTTCCACTTCCTCAGCAGTATTATCAGCAGCAGTGTTCTCAGCGATGGTGTTCTTGGAAATGTCAGAAGATGCCATTTTCTATATTATCAGTTCAACCAAAGATTAACAAATAAGAATAATCTTAATGTGGAAAGATTTTCCAATAAGATGGTTTGAATTTTGTCCATTTCATTCAGACAAAATATCATATTCCAGAGCCGCACTACGAATCTCCACGGATTCTAGATTAATGCTCTTATCCAAGAATTCGCAATTACACATGCCCATTTCTTGGAAAGGAGGTAGAGATTACAATTACACATGCCAATCTCTCCTCTTCCTTAGAAATCGGGAATTACGATTAATCCACACGCCAATTCCACGATTTCTCACACACACTGGAATTACGATTAATCTACACGCCAATTCCATGTATTCATAACAACTAGTGCATATGGATCCATTACACTTAACCATACTCGTGCAGGTTATTACTTAATATAGATTCCTCATAACATTCAGTATGAGCAAATCATATTTATACCACATAGATTCCTCATATAATTTAGTATGAGCAATTCTCCTTTATTAATCTCTCATATCATTCAGTATAAGCAAATCACATTTAATATGTCAATTTCTTATAACATAAGTCTAACCATCAATATCATCACTCACGGTCCTTGATATAAATATTATTGTAACCCACTTGCCCATTAAATCCAATAGTTAAAACTCGTATAATCGCCCATCCGAAATTCATTCAAAACAGTTCATTATAAAAATGCTCCTTACCATAATTTAAAACGTTATAAAAAGGTAAGCTAAGAATGAACTCACCTGATAGTAGTCGCGTCACTCTTACTTTACTTTCTTAAGGTCGTAAGAATTTCTGTCACCAACTTCACAAAGATCTGAAATACCCAAATACATAATGTACTGGTATTAATCTACTGTACAAGACCCTTAAAGATTAAGACACCTAAATTCTCGACTCTTATCGCAACACACTAGCTGCGATAACCCTTGTCGCAACACACAGTACTTGTCGCAACCCACTGTTGCGACATCTTCTTCTAATCGCAACCAACTGTTGCGATACACATCTCATCGCACCCAACTGTTGCGATACAACCTACTTGTCGCAACCCCACGTTGCGACATTCATAACTATCGCAACTCCTCATAACTATCGCAACTAACTGTTGCGATATTCAAAACTGTCTCAACCAACTATAATCATATTAAACCCAGAAATCTATAGTTTTAAGCCATAAATGATTCTGTAAATATGCATATATGCTTAAGACTATCAACAGAACATGATTATAAACCTAGATTTCTCATAACATCCAAAAACATTATAACCCAATTTCTAAACCCGTAGAAAACTTAGTAAACATGAGAAACTAATTCAAGTGAAGATCATACCTTTGATTTTCACATTTTGCACCCTGTTTACAGCTGAATAATCTTGCTTTCTTCTTCCTTTTTCTCTCTTTCGGTTCTCTCTCTCTCTTTTCTCCTTTTTGCCGAAAAACACACACACACACACACATAAAACTAATACTATGAAATGAAGACACCTCACCCCTCTTAATCAGAGGAGGTGGTGGTGTCAAGTGGTTCCACCACTTTATTCAAAACAACCCTCCAACTTTCATCATTTGGCAAGTTTAACCCCTCCACTTATAAATTAAAATTAAAGTTTACCCCTAAACTTATAACTCCACAAAACAATTAACGTAACTTTACTCGGGGACAAACTCTAACATTAATCTATCAAATAACCGATCACAACCTATCAAATAATTATACTCAAATTATTTAATAATCCCAACGTAAACCTTTATAAAAATCAAGATGTTACAATACTCCCCAACTTGAAAATGATTTCGTCCTCGAAATCGAAGCTTGGTAAACAAACGAGGATATCTAATCTTCATATCCTCTTCCGACTCTAAAGTTACATTAGCACCTCGATGGTGTTTCCATTGTACCGTTAACATAACCGCATTCTTAGATCGTAATTTCTTAACCAGTCTCTCTAGAATCGCTTCCAGTTCCTCCACACAACGACTCTTCTCATCCATTCTTAATTCAGTAAATGGAATCACATCATACCAACATGAAATACGTCATATATCCCTTTCAATTTCTAGTCTTACATACTCAATCACAGATAAAGGTCCAGAAAGAACAAGGACTCATCTTTTCACATTTTCTGAACCTTACATCTTTCATCATAACCCGCTCCCCAACTTAGATTTGCAAGCCTCCTTAGAGTAACTGTTATCATCAAATCTTTATCCGACTATTGCTTGATCTTCTTTTATTATTTCAATCATTAAAGCATCTTTCAATAATAACAACCGATATAGCTAACTTTTGATATAACCAAAATACAAAAGGTAAGTTAGCACTACTTACATAATATGCATACACCTGTGCATAGAATAATTAAGGACAATATTAAAACTTATCCATCCATTCCTTAACATTTTCTATCATCACATGAAAAGTTTCAACTCTTTGATGTTAAAATGTTGGGTTTCTTCCCTTGATCCTCGCTATCCTTCAGCGTTGGGCAATCCCTTCGATAATGACCATACTTCTTACATTCATAGCAAGTTGGTCCTTGGATGGGAAAATTCCCCATAGTGTGACCACTCTTACCACACTTGAAACATTCTAGCCAAGTCACCCTACACGAACCATAATGTTTACTTTTACATTTTGGGCACCAACTCAGCTCTTGACTAGGTTCACAATAAGTGTTATCAATAAAGGGCTTCAACCCATGCGAAGATTCCGATCGACCTTCCCTTTTTCTTTTCTCTCCTATGTGAGCTTTCTTAGTTTTATCTTTTGCATAAACTTCTTCTACAACCTTTGCTTCCTCAATCGTTTGCCTCAGTGTTGAAGATTTTGAACTCCTAACTCGGGACATCATATCAGCTGGCAAACCCTTCAGGTAAGCCTTAATCTTTTCCTTCTCAGTTGGAGCCACATGCCCCACTAAGTTCAGTTTCTCCATAAAGGATTCGGTATACTTCCTAACAGATGAAGTACCTTTCTTAAGAGTCCGAAACTCTTCTTCAATCATATCCATCTCGTTTTCATTGCAGTATTCTTCCAAAATCTTTTTCTTGAATGACTCCCAAGTCATAGTAGTCAAAACTGGAGCAGTGATTGTAGCCGTCACTACGTTCCACCAAGTCAGCGCATTATCTCTTAACATTTGAGATGCAAATATGACCTTTGACTTCTCATCACATTCACAAGCTCGGAAAGCCTGTTCCATTTCTCTTAGCCAATTCATGCAGGCTACTGGATTATCTGCTTCGATAAACTCTGGCGGTTTACAACTTAAAAACGTTTTATATGAGCAAACTTTTTCCACCGTCCTTTCTGTCTCTATCACCGGGTTACGAATTGGATTTATTACTCCAGTATTAGTCTCCGTTCGTCGTAACTCCGAACTCCGATCATTTAATGCTTTCATGAACATTTCAGATTGTTGTGCTAGTGTCGTATTCATCATTCACATCATATTCTCCATTATGCGAGACTCCATCATCGATTCCGGCGTTTTCGGGTTAGCTGTATTGGTACTCATTCGGTGTACCCGACTGTCCGCTCCCTCTATAGAAGGTAAGCTCGGTGGACTCTCATGAGTTTCACCTATTTCAGGACATTTTTCTCCCCAGTTTAATACCATTCTTTCTTCCGAAGAATTAGGGGACCTTGGTGGTGTATTTACCATCGTTCTGATATAACACAAAGAGATAACCATAAGAAATGGTTACACATATCTAGAGATACGAAACATACATTATCGATCACTAGTCACTGTAACAATTTATAAACAAGTATACTTGTGTAGTAATATATTCATAATAACAGTAGTTAATTGAGATTGTGAATATATTATACATGAGAATTCTCGTTACCATTGCTACCGTAATAATTTCACGTATTTCCGTCGACTCTAAGACTATCCCGTCTTAGTACGTCTACCCAGATCTCTCACATCATAACTTAATTCATCTCAGCTTAAGTCTAGGTATCTCATGATCATACCTAGTTCACTTAAACTAAAGCTCTGATACCATATTGTAACACCCTAAAAATCAGGGCAAATTTAAACCTGAATTAAAAGGGCTTACATAACTAATATCCATAACATAAATATTCTATATGAGTGTAAATAGTAACAAGAGTCAATTTACATCAACTTGTCGCCACTCTAAACTCTCCGCTCGTCCCGTTACTTCCCTGAGCTCATACCTGATAAGAAAAAGTTATTTGAAACGATTAGGCTAACGCCTAGTGAGAACATTCGGTTTCAAAATAATTATTTTAAATCATTGTAAACAAGGTTTATCAAACTTGACTTACGCTCGTTCTTACCGTACTCGTACTCATCTCATAATAACAGAATCATATTCAATCCCACGAGTATAATTACCATTCATTAATTCATATCACCATATTCAATAGCCTACTACGAATCATCACGGATTCTAGTTTATCGATCAATCCTACAGACTTACATTCAAACATCATACCTTCTTCTTGAAATGGATACAGAAATAGCACTTATATATTGCCTATTTTTAATCCGCCGAAAACACATGAAAACAACACTTACTCTTCGTCTAATTCATATTTCCACATCTCAAATACGAATAACAACTCTACCTTGTCTATTCAATCAACCAACCAAAATAGCAGTTATGCTTTTTCCTATTCAACCGTTCCTATATGAATAGTAATTCTATATTACCTATTCAATCATTCCATATGAATAGCAATTCTACTTTGCCTATCCAATCATTCACCATGAATAGCAATTCTACTTTGCCTATTCATTTCATTCCTAGTTAACGGAAATATGACTAACACTAAGTCAGTCATGATATCATGTTCCAGAGTCGCACTACGAATCTCCATGGATTCTAGATTAATGCTCATATCATATTCTAGAGCCGCACTACGAATCTCCATGGATTCTAGATTAATGCTCATATCATATTCCAGAGCCGCACTACGAATCTCCACGGATTCTAGATTAATGCTCATATCCAAGAATTCGCAAGTACACATGCCCATTTCTTGGAAAGGAGGTAGAGATTACAATTACACATGCCAATCTCTCCTCTTCCTTAGAAATCGGGAATTACGATTAATCCACACGCCAATTCCACGATTTCTCACACATACTAGAATTACGATTAATCCACACGCCAATTCCATGTATTCATAACAACTAGTGCATATGGATCCATTACACTTAACCATACTCGTGCAGGTTATTACTTAATATAAATTCCTCATAGCATTCAGTATGAGCAAATCATATTTATACCACATAGATTCCTCATTTAGTATGAGCAATTCTCCTTTATAAATCTCTCATATCATTCAGTATAAGCAAATCACATTTAATATGTCAATTTCTTATAACATAAGTCTAACCATCAATATCATCACTCACGGTCCTTGATATAAATATTATTGTAACCCACTTGCCCATTAAATCCAATAGTTAAAACTCGTATAATCGCCCATCCGAAATTCATTCAAAACAGTTCATTATAAAAATGCTCCTTACCATAATTTAAAACGTTATAAAAAGGTAAGGTAAGAATGAACTCACCTGATAGTAGTCGCGTCACTCTTACTTTACTTTCTTAAGGTCGTAAAAATTTCTATCACCAACTTCACAAAGATCTGAAATACCCAAATACATAATGTACTAGTATTAATCTACTGTACAAGACCCTTGAAGATTAAGACTCCTAAATTCTCGACTCTTATCCCAACACACTAGCTGCAATAACCCTTGTCGCAACACACAGTACTTGTCGCAACCCACTGTTGCGACATCTTCTTCTTATCGCAACCAACTGTTGCGATTCACATCTCATCGCAACCAACTGTTGCGATACAACCTACTTGTCGCAACCCAAGGTTGCGACATTCATAACTATCGCAACTCCTCATAACTATCGCAACTAACTGCTGCGATATTCAAAACTGTCTCAACCAACTATAATCATATTAAACCCAGAAATCTATAGTTTTAAGCCATAAATGATTCTGTAAATATGCATATATGCTTAAGGGTATCAACAGAACATGATTATAAACCCATATTTCTCATAACATCCAAAAACATTATAACCCAATTTCTAAACCCATAGAAAACTTAGGAAACATGAGAAACTAATTCAAGTGAAGATCATACCTTTGATTTTCACAGTTTGCACCCTGTTTACAGTTGAATAATCTTGCTTTCTTCTTCCTTTTTCTCTCTTTCGGTTCTCTCTCTCTCTTTTCTCCTTTTTGCCGAAAAACACACACACACACACATAAAACTAATACTATGAAATGAAGACACCTCACCCCTCTTAATCAAATGAGGTGGTGTCGTCAAGTGGTTCCACCACTTTATTCAAAACAGCCCTCCAACTTTCATCATTTGGCAAGTTTATTCCCTCCACTTATAAATTAAAATTAAAGTTTACCCCTTAACTTATAACTCCACAAAACAATTAACGTAACTTTACTCGGGGATAAACTCTAACATTAATCTATCAAATAACCGATCACAACCTATCAAATAATTATACTCAAATTATTTAATAATTCCAACGTAATCCTTTATAAAAATCGAGATGTTACTGGAGGGATGCAGTGTAAGGGGAGAGAGTGTGTGTTACCTGACAAACTGGCTTGCTGAAGAGAATAGCCAAGTTGTCTTCAGATGAAACACCTTTGTTCTTGCCTTTGTCAGCTTCGGTCGCTGCAGGCTTTTTCGTTGTCCCCTCCCCTGATGGTTCGTTTAGAACTACCCCTTTTTGGGCAGGGGCCTTTCTAGGCTGGACGAAGAAGTCGACGTCATCATCATCATCATCATCCTCATCATGATCAGGTGATGCTGATGGTTCGTCGTCCTCAAGATCGAGGTCTTCTTCATCTTCTTCTTCTTCTTCCTCGTCAGCATACGGTTCTAGGACATCAACAGCAGCGTCCTCTTCGAGTTGCTCCCCCTCAGATGCATCATGGTGTTGGGATAACTCGGTTCCCTCAGGGTTTTCAACTCCCTGAGGTTTTTTAGCAGTAGTAGAGATAATACCCTCCCCCTCAGTGTTATGGGGAAGGTCTTCTTGAGTTTTCTTCTCCCCCTCAACATTATGGGCAAGATCTTATTGATTCTTCTCCCCCTTTTCCACATGATAGATGGGGAAGGAAATAACAGTTTCAGCAGCAACAGCATCAGCATCAGCAGTCTTTGGATCACTGTCTTCCACGCCAGTGATTCCAACTTAAGTTTCAATCATTGCTATTCTGTCTTCTAGGCCAGAAATAGCATGACTGGTCTTTTGAAGATCCTCTCGATCAGCCTGAGTAAAGTGTGATGGAGAGCAAGTCGGAGCATTCAAGCGGTCGAGAATTTGCTGTAGAAGAGTCTTGACAGTGCTCACCTCTGTCTTGATGGTAGAGACCTCTCCCTTAAGAGTACCAACCTATGTCTTCAATGATGTGACTTCATTGGACAGGGAGGTGAAGTTTGTGGAAAGGGTGTTGTTGGTGGAGTTGAGATTGTTGATGGAGGTGGAGTTTGTAGCCAGAGTGGTAGCCAAGTCTGATAGGCTACCTTCCACCTTCCCTAGATCAGCACTGGAGGCTTTGCCTTGGACCTCCATGGTCAGCGTTTTGAGAGCCTCTCCAGCGTTTGTAACCACTGTAGAGTTTGTAGATAGTGTGGTGGTGAGAGATTCCACCTTTGTTGACAAATCTTTCAGGGAGTTGTTGATATCTCCCAAATTAGGACCTGCAACAGTTAAAAACTTGTGAACAAAGGAAAGCTCAGAAGCTTAGGATTGACAGAGAGGAGTGTGTATGGTTTTGTGTATACCTGCGGGGTGGTTGACGAAGTCATCAAAACTTCGAAAAACTGAGAATTTTTCCATGTCGCCTTCCAGAGAGCCTTTACACATGGAGGTGCCCGCATGTCCTGTGCTTTTATCCATCATCCTCTGTAGAACTTCAGCAGATGTATCGCTGAGGATGATGTTTGTTGTAGAGAATGGGGGGACAATAGGTGGAGTGTCCAAAGAGATGGTGGGAGGAATGACGGTTGAGAAGAGTGTTTAGGAAGCAGGTTCAGCGTTGGATCCGCTGAGAATTACTTCCTCAGCACTTAGAGGTACTGAGGGAGGGAGGTTCTGTTCCAAGGTAATAACCTCGGCGTTTAGAGACGCTGAAGTTGGAATGGAAGGGGTGGATTCAGCAGCTGTGGGAGAGCGTACCACTGAACTATCCAACGGCTCTAATGAAGAGAGAGCCGCAGAGTCTTCAGCCTGGAAAGGCTTAGGGGGTTGCTCTTTGGTTTTCATGGTCTTAGGAGCACCAAGGGGGGATTTAGAGGGTTTCCTTTTCTTGGAAGGAGTGGAAGTTGCAGCCTGGGTATCAGCGGTGGGGATTACCGCTGCCGATGTGGTAGCCGTAGAAGTAGAAGAAGTGGGGGGGTCTAAGAAGAGGTAAGAGAGTAGAGAGACGTACATCGTTTGGTATGGGAGAGTAGTCGAGGACCTTAGTGCCAACCTGTGAGAGTTTCAGGTCACCCACCTTCGGGTATTTGTCCTCGAGCTCTTGTAGGAAGTGAGCGCTGATAAATCGAGGATATGGAACAGTCTTTTGTCTCTTTGTTTCTTCGACTCTCTGAACCATGTCGTCAAAGATGATTTTGGCCCAATCGATGTGTAGGCCCTTCAGTAGTGCATACCCCATAGCCTGCTGGGGTTTTGTAACACCCCGGATTTCGTTTTGTGTAGTTTTGTACTTATAATTACATGTTAAAGTATTATTTTGTTATAGCAAGAATTTCATCTCGTTAGAATCTAGTTAAGGGCCGAAAAGTAGATCAAATGAGGCTTGGTGCCCTTTGGGCGATAGTGACCGGCGAGAGTGCCCATGTCACTATCGCGGTTGTCACAATCGCCGGGTTTGTACCGCAAGTTTGATCTTTCAGACATTTGGAATTCAGGCGATTATGCCTTGGGCGATAGTGACAGTGTCACTATCGCATGGTCACAATCGCTCAAGCTGTACCGAGAGTTTGGGGGTGTTGGGCGATAGTGCCCCGGCGATAGTGACAGTGTCACTATCGCCATGTCACAATCGCTGCCGACCTATTTAGGTATAAAAAGAAGAGTTTCGGGATTTTATCTTATCTTTTGAAAAACTGAAGTTTGAGCAGTCGAATTCTCTGAGTAGAAAGGTAAGGTTTTGATACTTTCCCTCTTTTTCAGATAGTGATTAATTGAGTAGAGTGTTTATAAACACTTATGCTAAATCATAGGTGATCAACATCATTATATTACAAGGTTCCTACTCTTCCTTCAAGAATCAGCTTCACCCACTTCATTTAGGGTTTTTGTGGTTTGCTGCAGATTTCCTAAGGTGAGTAAACTGAACTTAAGAGCTTAATTGATATATGAATCACAATATTGTTTGAATTCTTTTAACAACTTCACCTTAAAGTGATATTTGGGTCAATAAGCTCTTGTCTCTTTAAAAAGGGATTCCAAGGAGCTTAAAGAGTGAAGTAAAGGTTATGTGACATTTATTTACTTGGAATTGTATAAATTATGATACTATTCAACTGAAATTGGTTATACTTAAATATTAGGGCTTGGAGCTTAATGAATTAAGCTGAGTCTTAATGACAGAAATGGATGCTACATAATGGAAATAATTGTATATGGAATTGGAATATGTACTATGCTACAATAAACTCATAACGTTACTTGGGTGTAGGTGTGTAGTTGATACTTTAATGTGTATAGAAATCATATGCTAAATGAAATAGTTGGACTGTTTTATTGAAGTAAATGTATGGCTTTATGAACTGCTTGGAGTAGTTGTTTGTTGGTATTCACAAATTGGAGGAATCTCTAAGTAGGCATTGGGAAGGTATAGTCTTGGGCACTTACCTTGAGGGTTTGTGTATCGATCCACGCCTTCGGGATTTATACCATATAGGTAGTCCCGATGTGCCGGGCCTTGGGGCGTTACCTTGGAGGTAGACGCTAAGGTATATCTTCAAAGATGATGTAACTCGGATTGATGTTTGGGTTTCCCATGGAGTCCGATTTGTGAATGACCATGTTGATAATATTGTATATGAAATAATTTGTATGCCTTGCTATATGTTTACTCACTAGGCTTTTCAAGCCTAACACTTGTACTTGTTTAAAATGTGTCATTTTTAGGGTGTCACAAGATGGTATCAGAGCTCTAGTTTAAGTGAACTAGGTGTTAATTATAGTATGCCTAGACTTAAGCTGAGATAGTGTCAATGACAAACCTTTATACGGGGTAGATATCTTAGGATGGGAGAGTGTTAGGAAGTTGTGGAATTTCATTTATTAAGATTTATGATGACGGTAACGAGAATGCTTGTGTATGACATGTTCATAATTTCACCTAGCTAATGCTATTATGAATGCGTTGTTACGTAAGTATACTTTCATACTATTATTATGATGATTAGTGAATGTATGAGTACACAACTTTAGTCTATTCCTTACCAAAATTCTCGCATGTTTGACAGACTGAGATGGTGAATACGCGCGGTCAACTCCAATCAACACTGGACGGTCAAGCTGCAACTGAATCTACTGCCGATCGACTGGCTAACGAAGAAGCGGCTGGAAGTCCCCCGAGACCACCCCTCATAGGTGGTGGACCGGAACTTGTATCGAGAATCCACGCAGGCACCTCCAATCCTGTAGTGGAGGATAATACTCTTGAAAACCGACTGAAGGATAGTATGCTTCAAGCTATGACTTCTGCCATGGATCAACATAAAGAGCTGTTCATGAAATTATTAGAGGACCGGGATCAAAGTCATCGACGCATTGAGACAGTAGGGGATAATGCAGGGAATGGGTCGGGCGGTCTAAAGGATAGAATAGCTACACGAGAGCCAGCAAATGTGCGTGATGGGAGAAGAGAAAGGGGGTGTTCGTATAAGACCTTCCTTGGTTGTAAACCACCGGAATTCGCCGGAACTACCGACCCAGTTCAATGTATGTATTGGATCAGAGAGATGGAAATGGCGTTCGAGGCTAGTGAATGCGAAGATTCCCAACGAGTTAAATTTGCTTCTCATCTTCTTAGAGGTGAGGCTCTTACTTGGTGGAATCTCACCCGTTCGTCTCTCACGCCAGAATTGTTGACTCAACTTTCGTGGCCTTTGTTTAAAAAGAAGATTCTCGACAAGTATTGTAGTGAAAGGGCCCTAGACAAGATTGAAGAAGAGTTCCGGGGATTGAAGAAAGGGAATATGTCAATGAACGACTATTCGAAAAAGTTTCTTGAGAAGTTAAGTTTGGTAGAACATCTGGCTCCCGATGAGAAAATGAAAATAAAAGCGTATCAACGGGGATTGCCCGCCGAGATGAAGACAGCCGTGAGGAATGCCAAGGTGACAACCGTACAAGAAGCAATTGAGGAATCGTTGTTGGTGGAAGACGATTTAACTCAAGGAAAGTTGGAAAGTGGTCAAGCAAGTGAGAAAAGGAAATGGGAAGGACCATCGGGACCCATTCGACAACAAAGGCAGGTTACCGGAAATCGGGGCGGGGATAACCGTCGAGACGCAAGGTGGTGTAGTAAATGCCGGAAACACCACGTTGGTTCTTGTAGTACCCAATCATACTCGAACCCGCAAGGGTGTTACAAGTGTGGAAAGAGTGGACATTTTGGAAGGGATTGCCCCACGAAGGGATTGATTTGTTTTGAATGTCGCGAAGCAGGTCACATAAAAAGGGATTGCCCAAAGTTAAAGTCAAGTGGAAGTGGGGGACCCAAGACGGAGCCACCGAAAGTAAAGGGAAGAGCTTTTCAGATGACAACCGAGGAGGCAAAGACTTCGACAGACGTAGTGTCGGGTACGTTTCTTCTAAACTCCGTACCTACGCGTGTATTATTCGATTCGGGTGCAAGTTTTTCTTTTATGTCGATACCTTTTTGTCAAAAGTTATCTATGCCCACTAAATGTTTAGACGAAGCCCTAGTGGTAGAAATAGCCAATGGTAGTCAGGTTTTAGTTCGAGATATTTTGCGGGGTTGCAAAATTGAAATTGAAGGGAGGAAATTCTTAATTGATTTAATGCCGATAGAGATTGGAGGATTTGACGTGGTGATTGGAATGGATTGGTTATCCGCAAACCGAGCTGAAATCTTATGTGCCAAGAAATTAATTCGCCTACCTTCTCCGGACGGGAGTCACGTGATTGTCTATGGGGAACGAAGGAAGGGGGAGATACCAATTATTACAATGTTGAAGGCCCGGAAATGTTTAATCAAAGGGTGTGCGTCGTTTATTGCTTATGTTATCAATGCCAAGTTAGAGAAAAAGAAGGTGGAAGATGTAAGAGTGGTGCGCGAGTTTCCAGACGTATTTCCGGAAGAATTACCGGGTTTACCACCAGAGCGTCAGGTGGAATTTAAGATAGACTTGGTGCCGGGGGCAGCTCCCATAGCTAGAGCTCCTTATCGATTGGCTCCGTCCGAGATGCAAGAAATGATGGCACAACTTCAAGAACTTTTGGAGAAGGGGTTCGTAAGGCCGAGTTCATCTCCTTGGGGAGCGCCGGTTTTATTTGTAAAGAAGAAGGACGGCACTATGCGCATGTGCATAGACTACCGGGAGTTGAATAAAGTAACGGTGAAGAACAAATATCCACTTCCTAGAATCGATGATTTATTCGACCAACTTCACGGGGCGGGATGTTTTTCAAAGATCGATTTACGTTCTGGTTATCATCAAGTGAAGGTTAAGGAAGGCGACGTTCCAAAGACAGCGTTCCGAACGCGGTATGGCCATCATGAATTTTTGGTAATGCCGTTCGGGCTGACAAATGCACCAGCAGTATTTATGGATTTGATGAATCGGGTGTGCCGACCTTTTCTTGACAAAACAGTGATTGTTTTCATAGATGATATTTTGGTATACTCTAAGAATGGAGTAGAACATGAATTGCATCTACGAGAGGTGTTAGAAGTGTTGAGAAAAGAAAAACTGTACGCAAAATTCTCTAAGTGTGACTTTTGATTGAAAGAGGTCCAATTTTTGGGTCATGTAATTGCTCGGGATGGGGTGAAGGTGGATCCATCCAAAGTTGAGGCGATGATGAATTGGGAACCGCCCAAGAGTCCAGGAGAAATCCGAAGTTTCTTAGGATTGGCGGGTTACTACCGGAGGTTCATCCAAGATTTTTCCAAGATTGCATCCTCATTGACGGCATTAACGCGGAAAAATGTGAACTTTGTTTGGACCGATGTGCAAGAGAAGGCATTTCGCACCCTCCAAAAGAAATTGTGTGAAGCGCCAATTCTCTCCTTACCCGAGGGACCGGAAGATTTCGTGGTTTATAGCGATGCATCTAAGATGGGCTTAGGGTGTGTGTTAATGCAACGGGGAAAGGTAATTGCTTACGCCTCGAGACAACTTAAGGTGCATGAAAAGAACTACCCTACGCATGATTTGGAATTAGCCGCGGTCGTTTTTGCATTGAAGTTATGGCGTCATTATTTATACGGCACGAAATGCATATTGTACACGGATCACAAGAGCTTGAAACATGTGTTCGACCAAAAAGAGCTGAATATGAGACAACGAAGATGGTTGGAGTTACTCAAAGACTACGACTGTGAATTACTTTATCACCCGGGTAAAGCGAATGTGGTCGCCGATGCCTTGAGTCGAAAGGAGTATAGCGGAAGCTTACGCGCCAACCTCTCAAGAATTGACATAGTGTCGAGTTTAGTAGAGCAAATTAGAATAGCACAATTCGAAGCACTAAAAGAAGAAAACCTCAAGGATGAGGTAATGGTGAAACAAAGGCAACTGTTAATCGAAGATAGCCGTGGAGTTAAGCTGTTCAACGGGCGTGTGTGGGTACCTAAGATCGGTGGGAATAGGGAACTACTCATGGATGAGGTTCATAAATCCAAATACTCCATTCATCCTGGGAGTACTAAAATGTATCGGGATTTGAAGCAGCATTATTGGTGGCCAGTCATGAAGTTAGATGTGGCACGGTATGTGGGTCAATGCACGACTTGTTCGCAAGTAAAGGCTCAACATCAATTACCTTACGGTGAGTTGAAACCTTTGGAAATCCCCGAGTGGAAATGGGAGAAAATCACAATGGATTTTGTAACTAAATTACCAAAGACTATGAAGGGTCACGACACCATTTGGGTGATAGTGGATCGGTTGACGAAGAGTGCACACTTCTTAGCTATGCGGGAGACTTTACCAATGGACAGGTTGGCAAAGCTTTACATTGATGAGGTAGTTTCACGACATGGAGTGCCCGTATCTATAGTATCTGATCGGGATAGCCGGTTCACATCAAGATTTTGGCAAGCGTTACAAGAAGAACTTGGTACGAGGGTAAATTTGAGCACGGCATATCACCCACAAACTGATGGTCAAAGCAAGAGGACCATTCAGACATTGGAGGATATGTTGAGGGCGTGCGTAATAGACTTTGGAGGCAGTTGGGATACTCACCTACCATTGGTAGAGTTCGCTTACAACAATAGTTATCACTCGAGTTTGAAGGCAGCACCATTCGAAGCCTTGTATGGAAGAAAGTGTAGAACTCCCGCGTGTTGGTTAGAAGCGGGAGAAAAGCAATTTACCGGACCAGAAATTGTACAAGAAACAGCTGATAAGGTTAAGGTGATTAGAGAACGATTGAGAGCAGCCCAAGATCGACAAAAGAGCTATGCCGATAAGAGACGGAAACCGATAGAGTTTCAAGTAGGAGAAAGAGTGATGTTGAAAGTGTCCCCTTGGAAAGGACTGATTCGTTTTGGAAAGCGCGGGAAGTTAAGTCCCCGTTTTCTTGGACCATTTACTATTCTAGAGCGTGTGGGTTTACAAGCCTACAAGTTAGATTTACCTCCGGAAATGGATGGAATACATCCAACATTCCATGTGTGTTATCTACGGAAATGCTTGGCGGAAGGAGAAAGTGTGATACCATTGTCAGAAATCCGGGTAGATGACAACCGATGTACCGAGGAACCCGAAGCTATTTTGGACAGAGTGGTTACGAAACTTCGACACAAGGAGGTAGCAAAGGTTAAGGTACAATGGAAACATCATAGGGGTGCCAATGTGACTTGGGAACCAGAGGAGGACATGAAGCGCCGGTATCCGCATCTGTTCGTACAACCTTAAATTTCGAGGACGAAATTTTATTCAAGTTGGGGAGAATTGTAACACCCCGGATTTCGTTTTGTGTAGTTTTGTACTTATAATTACATGTTAAAGTATTATTTTGTTATAGCAAGAATTTCATCTCATTAGAATCTAGTTAAGGGCCGAAAAGTAGATCAAATGAGGCTTGGTGCCCTTTGGGCGATAGTGACCGGCGAGAGTGCCCATGTCACTATCGTGGTTGTCACAATCGCCGGGTTTGTACCGCAAGTTTGATCTTTCAGACATTTGGAATTCAGGCGATTATGCCTTGGGCGATAGTGACAGTGTCACTATCGCATGGTCACAATCGCTCAAGCTGTACCGAGAGTTTGGGGGTGTTGGGCGATAGTGCCCCGGCGATAGTGACAGTGTCACTATCGCCATGTCACAATCGCTGCCGACCTATTTAGGTATAAAAAGAAGAGTTTCGGGATTTTATCTTATCTTTTGAAAAACTGAAGTTTGAGCAGTCGAATTCTCTGAGTAGAAAGGTAAGGTTTTGATACTTTTCCTCTTTTTCAGATAGTGATTAATTGAGTAGAGTGTTTATAAACACTTATGCTAAATCATAGGTGATCAACATCATTATATTACAAGGTTCCTACTCTTCCTTCAAGAATCAGCTTCACCCACTTCATTTAGGGTTTTTGTGGTTTGCTGCAGATTTCCTAAGGTGAGTAAACTGAACTTAAGAGCTTAATTGATATATGAATCACAATATTGTTTGAATTCTTTTAACAACTTCATCTTAAAGTGATATTTGGGTCAATAAGCTCTTGTCTCTTTAAAAAGGGATTCCAAGGAGCTTAAAGAGTGAAGTAAAGGTTATGTGACATTTATTTACTTGGAATTGTATAAATTATGATACTATTCAACTGAAATTGGTTATACTTAAATATTAGGGCTTGGAGCTTAATGAATTAAGCTGAGTCTTAATGACAGAAATGGATGCTACATAATGGAAATAATTGTATATGGAATTGGAATATGTACTATGCTACAATAAACTCATAACGTTACTTGGGTGTAGGTGTGTAGTTGATACTTTAATGTGTATAGAAATCATATGCTAAATGAAATAGTTGGACTGTTTTATTGAAGTAAATGTATGGCTTTATGAACTGCTTGGAGTAGTTGTTTGTTGGTATTCACAAATTGGAGGAATCTCTAAGTAGGCATTGGGAAGGTATAGTCTTGGGCACTTACCTTGAGGGTTTGTGTATCGATCCACGCCTTCGGGATTTATACAATATAGGTAGTCCCGATGTGCCGGGCCTTGGGGCGTTACCTTGGAGGTAGACGCTAAGGTATATCTTCAAAGATGATGTAACTCGGATTGATGTTTGGGTTTCCCATGGAGTCCGATTTGTGAATGACCATGTTGATAATATTGTATATGAAATAATTTGTATGCCTTGCTATATGTTTACTCACTAGGCTTTTCAAGCCTAACACTTGTACTTGTTTAAAATGTGTCACAGGTTATAGTGGTGCCATTCCTAAGAAGGCATAGAGGAAGACTTGTGAGCATGGGGGGTACTTGGAGATGCTATTATTAGAAGATTAAATTTACCCAATTATGACAATTTTTGTAATCTTATTTCTATAGTAGAGATTTGATTAGTTAGTTGTCATAGATGTACATATAACTCTTTGTTGGTAAACAGGTATTATGTATTCCCACTTTTGTGAGCTCGTGCTTTGGCATTGTATATTTATATCACTCTTCCGTTTTATGGAAGTTTTTGTTGACCCTGTTTTTAGGGTGTCACAGGTTTGGAGGCTTGGTTAGTGGAACCAACCTTAGCTGTCATGCATCTTATCAGATGAGCGAAGATGAAATTCATCTCGCTGGGCATTTTGGATTTCTTGATCATGGTTAGCTTCTTCTCAGGGAGGCCGTCTCTCCCTGTTTCCCATACATACTTCATTGCATCAAAGAATGCAATGATGGCGTCTCTGTCAGCGGGGTTCTTGGGATTTGGTAGAGGGGCAAAGCGTTTTTCTTTTGTGTCGGCGGGGAGGTTTAGGGCGCACCTGATAGTACCAGGGGTGAACTTGGAGGTACCATGGTCGGTGTCAAAAAGGATGACCTCGATTTCCTTTTTAGGGTCTTTGGTGGAGGTGATCTTAGCTTGTCTGGCAGTTTACAAGAACTGAGCGAGTAACTTCCTATTAGCTGGAGGAGTAATGGTCAAAGTTGTTGACAGGGGACAGGTCTTAAGAAAATTTACAGCATCGTCTAGCTGTGTGATTTGCTTTCTTTGAGGGAAGTTGATGAGAGCATAAGGGTTGTTGCCTTGAAAGTTAATTTGCTCGAATTTAAAGCCAACTTGAGGAGCTGGAATGAGTTCAGTCTATTTAGGAGTAGTAGGAGACTGAGTTGAGGGAGCTTCAGTAGAAGCCATTTCTGTTTATAAAGTACAAACATGAAGATTATGAAAAGATGTTCTTAAAATGGATAAAATGTCCAAAATAAGGGTTTTTAGGGTTTTGTAATTTCCATTTAGATAAGGAAATGGAAATTTGGGTTTTTCTAGTTTTGAAAAGAAGTACAAAACCTAGTGAATAGTCTTGTTTTCCAGTTTCCTAAAGAAGGGATTCTGGAAAAATGTATGTAAAGTCAAGTCTAAGATTTTTTGTTTTAAACTTGAAGAACAATCTGTTTCCAGATTGTGTTCATAAAAACATGAAGAGAAATGATTTTATTTTGAAAAAAAAATTTTGTTTGATCTTTTGAAAACAATAATAAGATCGAAAACAACTTTATGCAAGGAAAATAATAAGAATATTAACCTTTGACGTTTGAAGATGAAAATGAACAGTTTTCTGGAGAAAAATGAGTTCAAATACAACAGTTGTTCTTGCTTGAGAGATGATGTTCGCGTAAAAGGTAAAAATATAAACTCAAATGGGTTTATATAGTGAGAGTAGAGAGAGAAAAACTATGAGCGGGAAAGTTTTTCACTGTCTGAGTATGCAAGCAAGTCAAATGAAGATTCATAAGGATACCAAAGACCTAATCTTCAGTTCCCAACAATCTCCCCCTAACTTGACTTTTCAGGTTGAGAAGTCAAGTTCTTCAGATGATGCTTCCAAAACTTAATCATGAATGCATAAATCAGGATTCACACCCAGACTTTGATTGAGAATTCTTCTCACCAAGTATCTTCCCATTTCAGAACCTTTGTCACACACTAACTTAGCTTTTAGCATTCCACCCAACCTTGTCATGCTGTGCTTGTATATTTTATCCACCAAATAATACTCATGATATGCATAGTCAAGTATTATGACATACACACCACAGTTTTCAATAAGCATCCAGTTGGTAACAGCTTTAAATTGTCTTTCTGTCAAATACTTAACTGCTTCTGTATTGAACATTAGACACAAGTATTCAAGTACCATTTTGGTGATGGACATTCCATTCTCAGTCAGCATATTTCCATAAAGCTTCATTCCCACCTTGAATATCTCTTCCAAGTCTGATCTAGAGCACATCCTTATAAGTCTTCCCCAAGTAGAACAGACTTCAAACTTCCCATCTGCTCTTTTGATTCTAATGTACTCCTTTCTCCCATCTCTCAATGTGTCCCAGAAGATGATCTCAAGAGCTATAGAAGCTAATGGTTTAACTTTGATTGGACTAGTATCAGCCACAGTAATATACATATCACATTGAGCATTTGTATGTGATTGTACATTGCTTGGTTGACCTGATGGAGTTGCCACCTCTTCTTCAGCAACTTTTTGATCAGCTTTCTCTTTCACAACTTCCTCCTTAGCTTCTTCTACAATGGGTTCCACCCTAGGCTTCTTTACAACTTTCTTCTTTGAAGCTATAGACTTTGTTCTTGGTCTTTTGTTTGACACCATCTTGGTTCTTTTGAGTGATTTAACAGCTTCAGGAATGGTTTCAGCTGTTTCCTTTGTTTCTGCTGCTTCAGGGATGGTTTCTGCTGCCTTATGTTTTTCAGCAACATTAACCATTTCTGCTGCTTGAATGGTTTCTGCTGCTTTTTGACTGGCAGCATTAACCATTTCTGCTGCTCTTCCTGTTACTGCTTCTTTTAATATCTTTGATACTGCTGCTTTCACAATCTCAAATACCTCTGCTTCAATCTCAGATTTAGTTACTGTAGATACAGATACTGCTTCCTTCTCACTGTTAGATACTGCTGCATCAACAAGACTGTGTATAATTTCAGTTACTGCTGCTTCAATCTCAGATACTGCAGCATTAACTGTTTCTACTGCTTTTTCTGTGGTTTCTGCTGCTTCAGTTACTGCTGCGTTCTCACTTTCTGCTTCCTTTGCAACTTCTGCAACCTGCTCAGCCTCCCCCTCAACCTTATGCTCATTCTCCCCCTCAACCTTTGCATCCTCCATGTTTAGTTCAGTTTCTAACTCCCCCTTTTTGGAAGCATCAGTGGTTGATCTTCTCCTTCTCAGAACATACTGAGCTTTCTTTCTTCTTTGCAGCAGCTTGGTGATCATCTTCTTATTTTTCTCTATCTTGGTGTGTTGATAAAGAATCACCTTTTTAAGCTCATCAATCTCCTTCTGCTGATTCATGACATCAATGTTGATGTTGGCAATGGTTTCCATCAATTCCTCATAAGTATATCTATCCTCACCCTGTTTAGGAGTGTTTACCTCCGTTAAAGGATCACTGGAAATTTTAGTAGGTGTCTTTTGCCTAACAAAAGCACTGCCTACTCCCATGGTTTCTTGGCGCCTGGGTCATCTGAATGTTTTCACATTCTGAGTTGCCGTGGGGAAGGTCTTAGTGATGTTACCACTGTCCTTCTCTTTGCTAGCAGAAGTAGTGGCAGCCTTGCAGCCCACATGCTCATCCTTCTCCTTAGAGAGCACCTTCTTGGGGTTGGGAGACACCCCTTTGGTTACCCTTTTGATATTCTCTATTGGAGAATGCTCCAATAGAGGGCTTGTAGGCTTTGGGCTATTAGGAGATACATCAAGGGAAGGAACCTTGTGTACCTTTCTTCTTTCAAACTTCTTGGTGATTTTGGGAGTGGGTCTTAAAAGAATGGACTGTGGGATGTCTTTGGTGATGGAAGGTTGGGATTGGTCATCAGTGGGTGTGTCTAATGGGGGCCTTGACCCTGATGCCATACCTTCAATGGTGTGGGACACAGCCATCATTGTAGAGAACAATGGTGTGTCAACTCCTTCCGAGTCCCTAGGAATTCTTCTCATATTTGAGAAAACCTTCCCTTTAGGGGGTTTTGGCACATATACCTCAGCAGACTGAGGCAAATCCGTCAATTCAAGGTTAAGTACTTCTTGGACAAACCTGGGATACATGTAAAATCTCTTTTTGGATTCTAGGTTTGCCACAAGATCATTAAAAATCATTGCTGAAAAATTGAACTTTCTGGCAGTGGTTAAGCAGACCAAGGCATAAGCAATGGTACTGCTAAACTCACTCCATCCAGTGGTTTTCTTTGAAATACAGTGCATAAGAGTATGAACAAGAAATCGCCATTGGGTGTAAAATTTTGACTTGAAGAATTTAAAAACGCCAATGGGACCTTCATACCCCATTCTTGGTAAGGTCGAGAAAAGTTCATCATTAGAGAGATAGGTTATACCTGAGGCATCATCTAAGTGAAGAGTGATGCGAATAACCTCCTCTGTGACCTTCAAGGGTTTGTCACAAACCCTTGTTCGAATGATTTTCTGCCCATCTTCGAAAATAACGCGACATTCTCCCAAAATTGCTTTTGATGCTCGATATATATGGTTGGGCACACTGTTAGGGCATGAGAGATGTGTGAGGACTTGAGAAAATCCACAATATCATGAAATCCTGCGGCCTGCTTTGGCTTCTGAAGCATCGCAATCTCATTGTGCTCATCGACAAACTCCATTGTCGTCATTCTTCCTGAGGATTTGGATAGAAAACACAGAGATTCTAGGGAGAAAAGGTTAGAACGAGAGAGAGAAATTGAATGCAAAAAGACGTTATGAACTTTGGCGGGCTGAAAGAGTATTTATAGCAGTACTAGCCCTGATTTTCTTCAAAAGCAGTATTAACGACTTAGCAGTATTAACTACTAAGCAGTATTAACTACAAAGCAGTATTAACTACAAAGCAGTATTAACTACACATGCAGTGTTAACTACTAAGCAGTATTAACTACAAAGCAGTATTAACTACTAAGCAGTATTAACTACAAAGCAGTATTAACTACAAAGTAGTATTAACTACTAAGCAGTATTAACTACAAAGCAGTATTAGCTACAAAGCAGTATTAACTACACATGCAGTGTTAACTACTAAGCAGTATTAACTACAAAGCAGTATTAACTACACATTTGCAGTAGAAAATATGTACTAGCAGTAGTAACTCTGCACTGGCAGTAGTAACTATGCTTACACTTTGCAGCACTTGTCCATCTGAGTCATACTGAGGTTCTGAGAAAGCTAGTTAGTAACACCAAATATACAAAGAAATACAGGTATAAAAAAAATTAAAAATCATGAATTTATTCAAGGTTGATCATGCCCACACTTGTTACCAAGAAAGTGAATCTACCCACATCAAAAGCTTTTGTGAATAGATCAGCAAACTGGTCATTGGTATGAACTTTAGCAACTTGAATCAATTTCTTTTCATTACAGTCTCTAATAAAGTGATACCTGATCTCTATGTGCTTTGTTTTTGAGTGCTTGACAGGATTGTTAACAATGCTAATGGCACTGTTGTTGTCAATGAAGATTGGAGTGTGAAGAAATGTTACCCCATAGTCCAACATCTGATTCTGAATCCATAACACCTGAGAACAGCAACTTGCAACAGCTATATACTCAGCTTCTGTTGTGGATAAGGACACTGTGGTTTGTTTCTTACACTGCCATGATACAAGTCTTGCACCCAAAAACTGACATCCACCTGAAGTAGACTTCCTATCCATGTTAGCTCCACCTAAGTCACTGTCTGAGTATGCAAGCAAGTCAAATGAAGATTCATAAGGATACCAAAGACCTAATCTTCAGTTCCCAACAATCTCCCCCTAACTTGACTTTTCAGGTTGAGAAGTCAAGTTCTTCAGATGATGCTTCCAAAACTTAATCATGAATGCATAAATCAGGATTCACACCCAGACTTTGATTGAGAATTCTTCTCACCAAGTATCTTCCCATTTCAGAACCTTTGTCACACACTAACTTAGGTTTTAGCATTCCACCCAACCTTGTCATGCTGTGCTTGTATATTTTATCCACCAAATAATACTCATGATATGCATAGTCAAGTATTATGACATACACACCACAGTTTTCAATAAGCATCCAGTTGGTAACAGCTTTAAATTGTCTTTCTGTCAAATACTTAACTGCTTCTGTATTGAACATTAGACACAAGTATTCAAGTACCATTTTGGTGATGGACATTCCATTCTCAGTCAGCATATTTCCATAAAGCTTCATTCCCACCTTGAATATCTCTTCCAAGTCTGATCTAGAGCACATCCTTATAAGTCTTCCCCAAGTAGAACAGACTTCAAACTTCCCATCTGCTCTTTTGATTCTAATGTACTCCTTTCTCCCATCTCTCAATGTGTCCCAGAAGATGATCTCAAGAGCTATAGAAGCTAATGGTTTAACTTTGATTGGACTAGTATCAGCCACAGTAATATACATATCACATTGAGCATTTGTATGTGATTGTACATTGCTTGGTTGACCTGATGGAGTTGCCACCTCTTCTTCAGCAACTTTTTGATCAGCTTTCTCTTTCACAACTTCCTCCTTAGCTTCTTCTACAATGGGTTCCACCCTAGGCTTCTTTACAACTTTCTTCTTTGAAGCTATAGACTTTGTTCTTGGTCTTTTGTTTGACACCATCTTGGTTCTTTTGAGTGATTTAACAGCTTCAGGAATGGTTTCAGCTGTTTCCTTTGTTTCTGCTGCTTCAGGGATGGTTTCTGCTGCCTTATGTTTTTCAGCAACATTAACCATTTCTGCTGCTTGAATGGTTTCTGCTGCTTTTTGACTGGCAGCATTAACCATTTCTGCTGCTCTTCCTGTTACTGCTTCTTTTAATATCTTTGATACTGCTGCTTTCACAATCTCAAATACCTCTGCTTCAATCTCAGATTTAGTTACTGTAGATACAGATACTGCTTCCTTCTCACTGTTAGATACTGCTGCATCAACAAGACTGTGTATAATTTCAGTTACTGCTGCTTCAATCTCAGATACTGCAGCATTAACTGTTTCTACTGCTTTTTCTGTGGTTTCTGCTGCTTCAGTTACTGCTGCGTTCTCACTTTCTGCTTCCTTTGCAACTTCTGCAACCTGCTCAGCCTCCCCCTCAACCTTATGCTCATTCTCCCCCTCAACCTTTGCATCCTCCATGTTTAGTTCAGTTTCTAACTCCCCCTTTTTGGAAGCATCAGTGGTTGATCTTCTCCTTCTCAGAACATACTGAGCTTTCTTTCTTCTTTGCAGCAGCTTGGTGATCATCTTCTTATTTTTCTCTATCTTGGTGTGTTGATAAAGAATCACCTTTTTAAGCTCATCAATCTCCTTCTGCTGATTCATGACATCAATGTTGATGTTGGCAATGGTTTCCATCAATTCCTCATAAGTATATCTATCCTCACCCTGTTTAGGAGTGTTTACCTCCGTTAAAGGATCACTGGAAATTTTAGTAGGTGTCTTTTGCCTAACAAAAGCACTGCCTACTCCCATGGTTTCTTGGCGCCTGGGTCATCTGAATGTTTTCACATTCTGAGTTGCCGTGGGGAAGGTCTTAGTGATGTTACCACTGTCCTTCTCTTTGCTAGCAGAAGTAGTGGCAGCCTTGCAGCCCACATGCTCATCCTTCTCCTTAGAGAGCACCTTCTTGGGGTTGGGAGACACCCCTTTGGTTACCCTTTTGATATTCTCTATTGGAGAATGCTCCAATAGAGGGCTTGTAGGCTTTGGGCTATTAGGAGATACATCAAGGGAAGGAACCTTGTGTACCTTTCTTCTTTCAAACTTCTTGGTGATTTTGGGAGTGGGTCTTAAAAGAATGGACTGTGGGATGTCTTTGGTGATGGAAGGTTGGGATTGGTCATCAGTGGGTGTGTCTAATGGGGGCCTTGACCCTGATGCCATACCTTCAATGGTGTGGGACACAGCCATCATTGTAGAGAACAATGGTGTGTCAACTCCTTCCGAGTCCCTAGGAATTCTTCTCATATTTGAGAAAACCTTCCCTTTAGGGGGTTTTGGCACATATACCTCAGCAGACTGAGGCAAATCCGTCAATTCAAGGTTAAGTACTTCTTGGACAAACCTGGGATACATGTAAAATCTCTTTTTGGATTCTAGGTTTGCCACAAGATCATTAAAAATCATTGCTGAAAAATTGAACTTTCTGGCAGTGGTTAAGCAGACCAAGGCATAAGCAATGGTACTGCTAAACTCACTCCATCCAGTGGTTTTCTTTGAAATACAGTGCATAAGAGTATGAACAAGAAATCGCCATTGGGTGTAAAATTTTGACTTGAAGAATTTAAAAACGCCAATGGGACCTTCATACCCCATTCTTGGTAAGGTCGAGAAAAGTTCATCATTAGAGAGATAGGTTATACCTGAGGCATCATCTAAGTGAAGAGTGATGCGAATAACCTCCTCTGTGACCTTCAAGGGTTTGTCACAAACCCTTGTTCGAATGATTTTCTGCCCATCTTCGAAAATAACGCGACATTCTCCCAAAATTGCTTTTGATGCTCGATATATATGGTTGGGCACACTGTTAGGGCATGAGAGATGTGTGAGGACTTGAGAAAATCCACAATATCATGAAATCCTGCGGCCTGCTTTGGCTTCTGAAGCATCGCAATCTCATTGTGCTCATCGACAAACTCCATTGTCGTCATTCTTCCTGAGGATTTGGATAGAAAACACAGAGATTCTAGGGAGAAAAGGTTAGAACGAGAGAGAGAAATTGAATGCAAAAAGACGTTATGAACTTTGGCGGGCTGAAAGAGTATTTATAGCAGTACTAGCCCTGATTTTCTTCAAAAGCAGTATTAACGACTTAGCAGTATTAACTACTAAGCAGTATTAACTACAAAGCAGTATTAACTACAAAGCAGTATTAACTACACATGCAGTGTTAACTACTAAGCAGTATTAACTACAAAGCAGTATTAACTACTAAGCAGTATTAACTACAAAGCAGTATTAACTACAAAGTAGTATTAACTACTAAGCAGTATTAACTACAAAGCAGTATTAGCTACAAAGCAGTATTAACTACACATGCAGTGTTAACTACTAAGCAGTATTAACTACAAAGCAGTATTAACTACACATTTGCAGTAGAAAATATGTACTAGCAGTAGTAACTCTGCACTGGCAGTAGTAACTATGCTTACACTTTGCAGCACTTGTCCATCTGAGTCATACTGAGGTTCTGAGAAAGCTAGTTAGTAACACCAAATATACAAAGAAATACAGGTATAAAAAAAATTAAAAATCATGAATTTATTCAAGGTTGATCATGCCCACACTTGTTACCAAGAAAGTGAATCTACCCACATCAAAAGCTTTTGTGAATAGATCAGCAAACTGGTCATTGGTATGAACTTTAGCAACTTGAATCAATTTCTTTTCATTACAGTCTCTAATAAAGTGATACCTGATCTCTATGTGCTTTGTTTTTGAGTGCTTGACAGGATTGTTAACAATGCTAATGGCACTGTTGTTGTCAATGAAGATTGGAGTGTGAAGAAATGTTACCCCATAGTCCAACATCTGATTCTGAATCCATAACACCTGAGAACAGCAACTTGCAGCA
Source organism: Saussurea involucrata (assembly GCA_033807775.1). Lineage (NCBI taxonomy): Eukaryota > Viridiplantae > Streptophyta > Magnoliopsida > Asterales > Asteraceae > Saussurea > Saussurea involucrata. Next base: position 62,172,783 of record CM066314.1, on the reverse strand, counting down.
GCTATATACTCAGCTTCTGTTGTGGATAAGGACACTGTGGTTTGTTTCTTACACTGCCATGATACAAGTCTTGCACCCAAAAACTGACATCCACCTGAAGTAGACTTCCTATCCATGTTAGCTCCACCTAAGTCACTGTCTGAGTATGCAAACAAGTCAAATGAAGATTCATAAGGATACCAAAGACCTAATCTAGGTTGCCCTCTTAGGTATCTAAAAATTCTTTTGACTGCATGCATGTGTGATTGCTTAGGTGTAACCTGAAATCTGGCACAAACACATACTGGAAACATAATGTCTGGTCTAGAGTCTGTGAGATACATGAGTGATCCAATCATAGATCTGTAATGATGGACATCCACATCCTCCCCCTCAAGATCTGCAGTGATCTGTTTGTGTGTCTCCATTGGTGTGCTTGATGGCTTTGAGTCTGTTAAACCATACTTGTCCAGGATGTCTTTCACATATTTGGATTGGCTTATGAAAATCCCATCTTTCCTCTGTTTCACCTGAAGCCCAAGGAAGAAAGTAAGTTCTCCCATGGAACTCATCTTGAAGCTCTTGTGCATTAACTCTTCAAACTCTTTACACATGTGATCATTTGTGGATCCAAAGATGATGTCATCCACATAGATCTGAACAAGTAGTGTGCCTTTCTTTCTCCTCTTAATGAACAAGGTCTTGTCAATGACTCCTCTTTCAAAGTCATTTTTCAAGAGATAGGTAGACAGGGTGTCATACCATGCTCTTGGGGCTTGATGTAAACCATAAAGTGCCTTCTTCAGCTTGTACACTCTGTCAGGGTGCAATGGATTCTCAAATCCAGGGGGTTGACAGACATATACTTCTTCATCAATACTTCCATACAAAAAAGCACTTTTGACATCCATTTGGTAGACCTTAAACTTCATGTATGAGGCATAGGCTAGAAATAGCCTAATTGCTTCAATCCTTGCCACTGGAGCAAAGACTTCCTCATAGTCTATGCCCTCTTCCTGAGTATACCCTTGTGCAACCAGCCTTGCTTTGTTTCTGATCACAATTCCTCTGTCATCCTTCTTGTTTCTGAAAATCCACTTGGTGCCAATTGCTCTATGACCTTTTGGAAGGTCCACCAAGTCCCAAACATCCTGTAATTTAAACTGTAGCAGCTCCTCTTGCATTGCTTCTATCCAACTTGGATCTTTCATAGCATCATAAGGCTTTTTGGGCTCAATTTGGGATAGAAAGCAAGTAAGTACAGTATTAACTGTATTCTGCTGATCTTGTAGCTCTTGAAGTCTGCTTTGATTCCTAGTCATCATGGGAGAAGCAATGTCTCCTATAACCAACTCAGGAGGATGATTTTTCTGAGTTCTTGATGGATGACCAGGTTCCTCAACTAAGTTTCCATCCAGATTTGACTCATTTAAGTCTGGATCTTCCTCAGCTTCTTCAGTCACTTCAGACTCTCTTGAAGTCTGATTTTCCTTTATTCTTCTCTCTTCTTCATTCTGAATGGGTTCAGCTTCCTTTTCTGGTTCACAGAAGCCAACAGGATCAATGGTAGGGAGTGGAAATATCACAGACTGAATACTGTTATCTAATGGTGGTGCATCCCTTTGTCCTGCATTTACATCACTACTGAAACCCAAAGAATTAGTGAGTGAATCAATGTCAAATAGCCAATCAGGACCTGAACCAATAGGATTTGGTGTGTTCTCATTGCATTTGACATTGTCACTTTCTTCAATTATTCTAGAAGAGGTATTAAACACTCTGTAAGCCTTACTCTGAGATGAGTAACCAACAAGAAAGCCATCATCTGCTTTGCTATCAAACTTACCTAAGTGAGATTTGGTATTGAGAATTGTACAAGGACACCCAAATGGTTTGAAAAATCCAATAAATGGTTTCTTTTTCAGAAAAAGCTCATAAGGTGTCTTGTTTTTAGGCTTTATTACCAAAACTCTGTTCTGAACATAACAAGCAGTATTAACTGCTTCTGCCCAAAAAGTAGTGGGTAATTTTGAATCAGCTAACAGAGATCTAGCAGCCTCAATCAGTGTCCTATTCCTTCTCTCAGCAACACCATTCTGTTGTGGAGTCCTAGGAGCACTGTATTGTCTCTCAATTCCTTTATCCTCACAAAAGGTGTTTGGATCAAAGTTTTTAAATTCAGTCCCATTATCTGATCTAATGACTTTCACTTTTTGATTTGATTGGTTTTCAATTCTAAGAACAAAAGATTTGATCAGTCCACTTGTCTCATCTTTAGTTCTCAGAAAATATACCCAAGTAAATCTAGAGTAATCATCAACAATAACTAAACAGTATGACTTCTTGCCAATGCTCATGACATTTGTAGGGCCAAACAGATCCATATGCAACAACTGAAGAGGATTTGAGATAGTGTTTATCTCTTTGGACTTATGAGAAGTTTTGTGTTGTTTGCCTTTGAGACATGGAACACAATGATCATCACATGAATAGACTTTTGATGGTAAACCCCTAACAAGATTATTTTTAACAAGTTTATTCATTGTTTTAAAATTCATGTGACACATCCTTCTGTGCCAAAGTGATGATTCATCTATTGAAGCTTTTGAAACCAAACAGTTTAGAGATGAATCAGATGAAACACTTTCTAAATCTAAACAATACACATTATCCTTTCTAGGAGTTCTCAATAGTATCATGTTTTCATCAACTACTTTGAATCCAGGAGCAAGAATAATGCATTCAGAATCAGTAAATAATATACTATGTTTCTTGTCACAGACCTGTGATACACTTAACATGTTGTATCTCAATTGCTCAACATAGTAAACATCCTCAAATGTCATCTTACCTTTTGACACATCACCTTTACCACTTATCTTACCTCCTGCAGGATTATTTCCAAAAGCAACATGTCCTCCATCAATTCTTTTGAAATTCTTGAGGCAGGCCATGTTACCTGTCATGTGCCTGGAGCAACCACTATCAACATGCCAGATGCTCTTCCCCTTGAGCTGTTGGTTGCCCTGCACATCAGATAAATCAGTTAGTTTTTATTGGGAACTCAAGCCAAAGTGGTCTTGGGTCTCCCTTGCTCATCAAAGTACTTGCACTGGGTTTTGATGAGATTTTCAAACTTAGGTACTGCAGTACTGGAGAACTTTGTCAATATGATTGGTCTAGCAGCACAAAAACTAGAAGCAGTATTAACCTTAGAAGAAGTACTAACAGAGTTAGCAGCACTAACAGAGTTAGCAGCACTAACAGAGTTAGCAGCACTAACAGAGTTAGCAGCACTAACAGAGTTAGCAGCACTAGCAGAGTTAGCAGCACTAGCAGAGTTAGCAGCACTAACAGAGTTAGCAACACTAACAGAGTTAGCAGCACTAGCAGAGTTAGCAGCACTAACAGAGTTAGCAGCACTAACACTGCTAGCAGCAGTATTGGCAGTAGTATTGCTTCTAGCAGCACTATCCTTGTCAGCAGTACTATCTGAGATAGCAGTACTAACATTAGTGCTTTTGGGGACCCACATATTGACACATTCCTTTTCAGTTTGTTTTCTCATGTGGCTTTTGGATTTAGCTTGTTTCTTAGCCACATTATTCCTTGCAGGCTTCCTATAACCAGAAATTTTTTGAAAACTTCTTTGAAAACTTTTCTTTTGGTTAATAGGATTGAAATAACAGTATTTGGCAAGATGATTCAATTTGCCACAAATAAAACAAGGTTTTGGTCTGTTAATCCTTTGCAGATCAACTCCTTGATTTTGTGCCCACTGGTTATTCCAATTTCTTTGATTTCCCCTCCTTTTATCATGTTTTTGGGGCTCATCCTTTTGAAAATTCTTGCAAGAACAATGTTCACAGGTATTGGACTTCACAACAGTGGTCTGTGTATAATGAACTCCCTTTCCTTTTTCAGATCTTTTCATCTCATTGTTCTTATCCCAGGGACTTCCACCATCCTCATTGGTCTTTATGTAATTCTCTAAGGGAATCTCACCACTGACATTCTTGTCCCTTTTCTTAGACTCTTCTTTTTCAGTTTTATCCTCCACAACAACTTCATCTAATGGATCTATTTTCGTAGCTCCTTCAGGTAAGTCCTTTTTATCCTTGGTTTCTAACAGGTCTGACCTAGGAGGTATGTAGTTGTTGTTGTAGGGTGGGGGTGTGGCATTGTACCCTATGCCTGGTTTCAACTTACTATGGATTTGAGAGTTGATTATGTTGTCCATGACTTTAGAGGCACAAGTAAACTTTTCTACATCAAGTTTAACTTTCTCAAGCTCTCCTTTTAGTTTCTCACACTCTTCCCTGGATTCTCTAAGCTGGAACTCTAGACCATCCTTTTCCCATTTCCAGTAGTTTGTATCATAGGAGTGTTGAAGTTCATTGGCTTGAAAAGCCCTAATCTGTTCTTCCAACTTCTCAACAATTACTACATAGTCTTTTCTGTCCTTTTCTAATCTCTTAAGATCATCACACATTCCCTGATTGTGATCCCTATACCTTTTAACAGTGTCTATACAAGCTTGAGTACAGAGATTAGATTTTACCTCAGTAGGAATATCTGAAACTTCAGCCATAAGTGCTTGATTTTGGATGGCCTCATCTGCTTGATCACTCCAATCAAATCCCATTCCTTGTTGAGAGACTAGAGCTTGAATAGAGTTTATGTTTTGATTGGAGCTTCCAGCCTGAGTTTGTTGATGGCTGTTGTGAGATGTTCCACCTCTGCATTCTCTGGCAAAGTGTCCCATCTTGTGACACTTGTAGCATTCAACTTTGGACTTGTCAAATCCAGCACCATCTTCTCTTCTTTGGGAAAAGTTGTTTCTCCCTGTCCTCTTTATGAATTTCTTCACCCTCATAGACAGCATAGCCATCTGCCACTTGATATCCATCTCTTCAAGATCATCAGCATTAATCTGTTCTAAGTCATCATTAATCAATGAGGAATTAACAAGACTAGAAAAGAAGGCTTCTAGTACTGAATCATTGGTCTTTTCCTGATTGACTCCTCTAGCAGCACTAACTGATTCAGGGTTAGCAGTGGAATCAGGTGATGCTGAAAGAAGTGCAGCATTATGTATATATCCAGAGGGCTTCTTTTTGGCTTCAACCTCTGCTTCAAAGACTCTAAGATCATTGTAAAGATCATCAAGCTCTTTATCTTCCAATTGGTCATTCTGTCTGAAGGACACAGTATACATTGTCCACTCTTCACCTAATGATCTTAAGAACTTTCTGTTAACATCATCAGCCTCCATCTTGACTCCTACTGTGGCCAATTCACCAATCAGCTTATTAAATCTATCAAAAGTTTGAGTCATAGACTCATTCTTAGTAGAAGTAAAGTTTTCATACTGCTGCTTGAGAATTGCCTTCTGATTCCTCTTGGTGCTTTTGGTGCCAGTGAATCTCTTTTCCAATGCATTCCACAGAATCTGAGCATCAGTGCAGTGATGAAATTGATGCTGATATTCATTGGGGATAGCCAAAAGCAGAGTGCTTAAGGCCTTCATCTCTATTTGTCTGACTTTTCTCTCTGCATCAGTCTTTGGAGGAGGTCTTTTGCCATCTGGTCCAGTTCTTCCTTCAGCACATGGACCATTCTCTATGATATCCCAGATGGAATAATCAGTAAGCAGAATGTACTGCTTGATTCTAATTTTCCACATGTCAAACTCATTGGGTCTGAGCATGGGAACCTTAGAAACAAGAGTACTGTTTCATTCAATAGAATTGTCCACAAAAAAAATTTTGTTTGATCTTTTGAAAACAATAATAAGATCGAAAACAACTTTATGCAAGGAAAATAATAAGAATATTAACCTTTGACGTTTGAAGATGAAAATGAACAGTTTTCTGGAGAAAAATGAGTTCAAATACAACAGTTGTTCTTGCTTGAGAGATGATGTTCGCGTAAAAGGTAAAAATATAAACTCAAATGGGTTTATATAGTGAGAGTAGAGAGAGAAAAACTATGAGCGGGAAAGTTTTTCATGATGACATGGACACGTCCCTTGAATGTGATTCGTCAAGGAAAACGAAACGGGCGAACGTGTCAGAGAAAAGCGTGCCATTGTTATCCGTTGCCAGGATCGAATCTTAACAAGACTAATAGTACTTAGAATTCAGAATTAAAGAATCTGCGGAAAAGAACTTTAATTCACACAATCAAAGAACAATATATCAGAGAACACAAACTGTTTGTATTCAATGCTTCGACTCACAAGATTACAACCAAACCTCAATCTTGATGAACAGGCTCAATCAAGACGACTTCTACTTCTCTAGAAATAGGGTTCTAAACCTTGAGGTTAATTCTCTCTCAAACAAAACGTATTCTTAGACTCTCGTATATCGCATATCGCATGTATATTTCATCTGTCGAATAGCTATCTATCAACATCTATTTATACACAATAATTACAAGATAACTATCAAAAATAAATTGATCTTCTGAATCTTCTTTAAGCATATCTTCATCCATTCCATCTTTATCTCCAATCTCTTCGCATTCCAAACTTATCACATCAGCAGTATTAATCTTCATTCAGCATGAGCAGTACTAATATTCTCCAGCAGCACTAATTCATTCCAGCAGTATTAACTCATTCCAGCAGCATTACCTTGTTCCATCAGTATTAACTTGATCCAGCAGTACTAACCATGACAAACAGTACTAACTTTGATCCAGCAGCATTAATGCATCAGCAGTACTAACAGAGTTCCAGCAGTATTAACTATGACAAGCAGTACTAACTTCACTCTAGCAGTACTAATTATGCCCTGGCAGTATTAAGGTTGTTCTGGCAGTAGTAATGTAGTTCTGGCAGTACTAATCATACTTAGCAAATCTTCAGTTCCCAACATCCGTTGTGATGACATCACAAACGTCCTTTCATATTTTAGGGTGTCTCTGAGGATTTTGAAAACTCAGGGACATTTTGAAAACATGAAGCACTGAAATAGAAATATCAGTGATAGTTTTTAGAAATTTCAAAAGAAACGCTGAAAAGGAAGAGATATTCAGCGATGTAATTTGTTTTGAAATCATTTAGTTCTAGGCGAACGTCAGCGAGTAAGAGAGAACGTACCTTGATGTCAGCGAATCAATTTTGTTCAGAGAGTAGGTGATTAATAGGGTTATACAATTTTATTTTATAAGCACTGATCAAATGTGAACCGCTGAAGATTTTACTCTTCTAAGTTCAGCATTCCAAGCTCGCTGATGAGAAAGTTGAATCTTGTCTCATCTAGAGGTTTGGTGAAAAGATCAGCTAACTGAAAGTCAGTTGGGATAAAATGAAGTTCTATATCACCATTTTTCACACGATCTATGATAAAATGATACCTGATTTCGATGTGTTTAGTCTTGGAGTGTAGCACTGGATTATTGGCTATAGCGATGGCACTAGTGCTGTCGCAATAGATTGGAATTTTTAAGAGCTGAAGGTCATAGTCCAGTAGTTGATTTCTCATCCACAAGACCTGAGAACAACAGCTTCCAGCAGCTACGTACTCAGCTTCAGCGGTTGAGGTGGATATTGAGTTTTGCTTTTTACTTGTCCAACTCACCAGCTTTCCACCCAGGAGCTGACAGCCTCCTGTGGTGCTTTTCCTATCCAATTTTCAACCTGCAAAATCACTATCTGAATAGGCGATTAGATCAAACCCTGAGTCTTTGGGATACCAAAGACCTAGGTTAGGAGTACCCTTAAGGTAACGAAAAATTCTCTTTACAGCGATCAAATGAGATTCCTTAGGTTCAGCTTGATATCGTGCACACAAACAGGTTGCATACATAATATCATGTCGGCTAGCTGTAAGGTACAGAAGAGAGCCGATCATCCCACGGTACGTCGTGACATTAACAGGTTTTCTAGAAGGATCCTTCTTTAGTGTCAGCGGCGGTGCCATATGGGTTTTCATAGCTGAACTCTGAGTTAAATCAAATTTCTTCAGCATATCCTTAACATATTTTCCCTGATGAATGAAAGTTCCTTTTTCATTTTGTTTGATTTGAAGACCAAGGAAATATGTTAGCTCACCCATCATACTCATTTTATATTCAACTTTCATTCTATCAGCGAAACGAGTACAAAGGTCAGGGTTAGTGGAACCAAATATAATATCATCGACATATATTTGAACTAGAATGATATGACCTTTCACTTTCCTGAAAAATAGAGTTTTATAGATTTTACCTCGCTCAAATTTTTCGATTTAGAGATAAGAGGAGAGAGTGTCATACCATGCACGAGGAGCTTGCTTTAATCCATAAAGTGCCTTATCCAGTTTATAAACATAACCTGGATGCTTAGGATCTGAGAATCCTGGAGGTTGGTCCACGTAGACTTCCTCATTCAGTTTTCCATTCAGGAACGCTGATTTAACATCCATTTGATAAACTTTGAAGTCTCGGTGTACTGCGTAAGCTAAGAATAGACGAATGGCTTCTAGTCTTGCCACTAGGGCAAATGTTTCGTCGTAATCTATACCTTCCTCTTGTCTGTATCCCTGAGCAACAAGACGAGCCTAGTTGTGGGTTACAGTTCCATATTCATCCAACTTGTTTCGATAGACCCGTTTAGTGCCTATCACTGACTTGTCGGATGGTCTAGAAACGAGCTTCCAAACTTTATTTCTTTCGAATTCTGTCAGCTCTTTTTGCATAGCGCTGACCCAGTTTGGATCTCTGAGGGCATCATCTGTTTTCTTTGGTTCAATCAGAGAAATAAAGTTAACAAATAAAACAAATATTACCTGCACTTCGTCGAGTCTGAACACCAGCGTTTGGATCACCAAGAATCTGATCAATAGGGTGACTTATAGTCCATCGTTGAGCCGGAGCATGAGTCGCTGGCTCAATCTGAACTTCTGGAGGAGCTGAAGATGAGGCTTCATGCAACTTCTGGTATATCAACTAAGAGAGGAATAGGTTCAGATGTTATTTCATTCACTGATTGCTGAGAAGTAGATGGTATGTCTGAGACAGAAGATTCAGAGGTAGGTATAGTGTTAATAGGAACAGCTGAGACCCATGATGTTTCAGCTTCACTTGTCTGCATGCTTGGGATGATAGTAGGATCATCATCTTCAACGGGATGAGTATGAGATGGAGGAGTAGTAGCGTCTTCTGAATCACCAAGATGAGAAAACATCCATTGATTCAGTTCTTCAGTATCAGCTGAAGGTTTAGAGTTCACTGAACGGGATTCGTCAAATGTGACGTAGATTGTTTCTTCAAAAGTTTGTCTTCTTCGATTGAAGACTCTGAAGGCTTTGGGACTGAAGAATATCCAAGAAAGATTCCATCATCAGCCTTAGGATCAAACTTTCCAAGGGCATCTCTATTGTTCAGTATGAAACACTGACATCTAAAGATGTGAAGAAAGCTAATTGAAGGCTTTCTCCCATGGAAAAGTTCATAGACTGTCTTCTTGAATCTTTTGACAATCAGCGACCTGTTTTGAGTAAAACAAGCAGTGTTGATAGCTTCTGCCCAAAACTGAGTAGGTAGGTGAGAATCGCTGAGCATTGAATGTGCAGCTTCGATGATAGTTCGATTTCTTCTTTCAGCGACTCCATTTTGTTGCGGTGTTCTCACTGAAGAAAAGTTGTGAGAAATACCCTTGCTTTCAAAGAAGGAATCAAGAGAACTGTTTTTGAATTCAGTCCCATGATCACTCCTTATCAAGGACTTCCATTTTTCTGACAAACATGATGAGTTCTTCAGGGGTGTCACTCTTAGAACGGAGAAACATTACCCACGTATAGCGAGAGAATTCATCAACTATGACCAATGTATATTTCTTTCCAGCGATGGATTGTTTGTTAACAGGGCCAAACAAATCCATATGGAGAAGTTGTAGAGGAGATGACACTGAAGAAACTTGCTTAGATTTGAATCTTGCCTTGGTTTGTTTCCCTTTCTCACACGCTGAACATAAGGACTCCTTAGCGTATGAGTGTTGAGGTAGACTAGTAACCAACTCTTTAGAGGAAAGAGTATTCAGTGTCTTGAAGTTTTGATGGGAGAGCCTCTTATGCCATAGCCAATTGACATCAGATGAGGCTTTTGAGAAGAAACAGGAGTTCTCAGTGGTTGTAGAGTTTATGTCTATAACATACGCATTTTCCATACGGTATCCGCTGAGAGCTATCTTTTCCTTTTTTGTCAGTCACAAAGCAGGATTCCTTAGTGAAAATCACCTTGTTATCCTTGTCACATAGCTGGCTGATGCTTAGAAGATTATGCTTCAGTCCTTCAACATACGCGACTCTTCTGAAGGTTGTTGTACCATTAGAAAGTACACCAAACCCTCTAGTATAGCATTTTCCATTTCCACCGAAGGTCACTGAGGGACCCTTCTCTTCTTTGTATTCAGTGAGCAGGTTTTTCTTTCCAGTCATATGTCTAGAGCTTACGCTATCAAGATACCAGATACCCTTTTTAACCTACAAACAAAGGAAGATTAGTTTGTCTTGGGCACCCATTTTACCATGGGCCCACATTTGTCAGTGGTGGTAGAGGAAGTGGAAGGTTCAACAATCTTCGCAACATTTGAAGATTCAGCTTCAGAATTATTCTTCACTTTAGTTAATTTCTTAACCTCAGTGGTCTTCTTTTCCTTAGGGGCAGTAATCTTCACCTTAGCTAACTTTTCAGCTTTGGTGGCTGTGGGGCACTTACTAGCAATGTGATCGGTAAGTCCACAGTGATAACTTTTCCTATAGCTAAAAGTAGCTTTAGGACCATTTGCATGCTTAGCCGTTATATTTAAATGAGCAGGGCCAGCACCAAGTATACCTTTGGCTTTGGAAATGGGAGGAACAATCAGTTCTTCAGATTTCTTACCAATAATATCCACTCTGATTCTAGGAGTAGATCGCTGAATAAATCCAGGGATCTTGTTCTTAGAAGTAGGGGGATAAGTCATTGAAGCTTTAGAAGCATTCAGCTTAGGCACGAAGGTACCCTTCTGAGGTTTTTGATTGAAAACTTTTTCTTTACCCTTACCTTTAGAAATCAAGGTAGGTTTTTCCTCAGGGATGGGAGTTTTTGAAGAGGAACATTGAGACGACGAAGTGTCAGGGATAGAGGACACAAACTTTCCTAACTTAAGCATAGAATGATCAGTGGTTGTTTCTTCAGTGTCAGCTTTGTAACCAAGACCACGTTTGTCACTCAGGGGAATCTGAGACTTTATTATCTCAGTGATCATTGTTGAGGATTTACACCATCCTTCAACAGTAGCCTTTTCAGCCTTTAATGTAGCGATAGCTTCTTCACGTTCGATTTTGACTAGCTGATTTATATGGACTTGATCTTTTAAATCTTCTTCAATTTTAGAAAGCTTTTCTATTTTAAGGTGACAGTTTTTAAGTTGTTCACCGAGATCAAGATTTTGATTTTCAACTATGGCCTTGCCATTCATGGCATCATATAAATTCATAGTCCGGAGATCGATTTTCCGAAGACTATCAGCTTCATCAATATTTGAAATATTAGTAAAGATAGAAGTTGATACCTTAGAGGTAGAAGTTGAAGCAGAGGGAATGTCAGAATTTTCTTCCTCTTCTTCAATTTTTGCCATGAGGCAGAGATTTGCCTCATCATCATTTTCAGAGTCAGATGATTCTTCAGTGTCAGAGGCAGCCCAGTCAAAGTCAGCGACCAAGCCTTTGCCTTTCTTCTTTAAGCTTTTCAGCTTAGAATATTTTTCTTTCAGCTTCTTGTATTTTTCATCTCTAGCCCTAGGGTTAGAGGATTTCTTGTGGGAGGAAGATGAGGGTCTAAAGACTTTCTTTGACCTGCATTCACTAGCAAAGTGTCCTACTTTTTCACAGTTAAAGCAGGTAGCAATAGCCTTATCAACAGAGGTTGATGATTTTGGCTTGTCAGTGAGTGCGAGAGGTATATTCCTTCTTAAGTTATTCTTTTTGGCGAATCTCCTGAACTTATTAGATAGGAGTGCCATAGATTCATCAAGATCTGAAGAATCAGCATCTGATGAGCATTCAGAGTTAGTTTCCAACTCAGTGATAGTAACAATTGATCGCTGAGTGGAAGGTGACTCTGAGAGTAAAGCAACATGTGTGCTTTTGGAATCTTTTACAAGATTCTTCTTAAGATGACACGACTGCTCATGATTGAGCATAGTGCCATATAAGGTAGAAAGAGTCATAGATTTTAGATCCTTTGATAGCTTGAGACACATTGAATAACTGTCCCAGCTTTCAGGTAAACATTCTAGGAACTTTGTCAGAACTTCAAAGTTAGAATATTCCTTACCAACGGGTTTCAGATCAATAATTAAACAGTTAAACCGCTGATGTACTTCAGAGAGAGATTCATTCTTACCACAAATGAAGCTTTCGTACTGTCTTACCAGGTTGATCTTTCTTGAGTCTTGGACTTCAGATGTACCTTCATATTGAACACAGATTGTGTCCCACATGGCTTTGGATGTTCTCAGGTTCATGACGGAATGGTAGACTTCGTCAGGAAGAGCCATAGAGATGATAGATCTGGCTTTAGTGTCGATAGCCACTTTCTTCTTATCTTCATCAGACCAATTGTGAGGTTCTTTAAGAATTATCCTTTCAGGAATGGCAGCTCTAGTAATAGTGCCCGGAACTTCAGAATCAATCCTAACAGGGATATATGGTCCATTTTCAATGTAGAAGGGCATAGTAGGGTCTACACCTTCTAAGAAGAGTATCATCCTATTTTTCCACAGATTAAAGTTATCTCTAGAAAATCTAGGGGGTTCTGCAAGAGAACCATTGTCAATGTAGTTTGTGTTTGTAGGGTTTGCCATTATAGAAAAATATTTAAGGAAGAGAAAAGAGATTAGTATAAGCAAGATCTTGTTTATGAGTTTAAACAACCCACTCGGATACCACTTGTTGGTCCCGTAAGGGTTATACAAGTTTGTAGAAGGGGGGGGGGTTGAAAACAAACACACAGATTTTACTTTTCTAAATTGTTTATTGATATGTATCAAACAATTTACAACTTGTTGCGGAACAAGATTAAGGAGTAAACCTAATCTAAACAAGTTAAGAGAATCACTAAGATTTCTTGCACTAGAAATAAGTTAGAAAGAATATAAGAATATTAAAAATAATATTCTAACACAAAGTAGTAGAGAGAAGAAGATGGCCGAGCACTTCATTTCTGAAGTACGGTTTCTTTTTATATACTGCATGCATTTAATGCACAACAATATTACTTTACATGTGGCAGCAGCTGATTGGTTGCATGTTTTGACCTTGGTAGACAACCTAGTAGCCGCATGATGAACAGTGTAGAATTAGAGTTGTTTGTACGATTATGGGCAAAAGGGATGTCCGTTCTGACAGTTCGTACGGAGACGTGCAAGGGGATAATACAAAAGTAACTTGTAGAGGAAACTTCATGATCAGCGTTCACTGAACAGTACTTTATCAGCGAGTGACAAAGTTCAGTGATCGCTGAAGTTTTCTACTTGAAACTTCACGTTGAGTGGACAGGTCTTGGCTTCGCTGATATCCGCATCAGTTCATTAGTAGACTTGTCGCTGGTTCTTTGGCTTGATCTTTGACTTCAACGTAGAACATTTGTTGACGTGAAACTTGTCTTCAGGGATCATAAGTGAACAACTAAAACTATCAGCGATCATCAGTAAGACTGAACAGGCTCAGGGCTTGCTGATGAACAGTATCGCTGAATGTGTAAATTAAAGAGCATGAGTTTCCTATCAGCGGTACTGTAGAGACATAGTACTTATCAGGGATAGTGAAACACTTATACATAATGTTTACTTACAATTTTCACTAAGTGATTCTTAGAGAGTCATTATCAAATCATTGAGGGTTTGGATCAACAATCATGATCATCTATTTCACTCACACAAGGCGGTCCAATATCATACCAGATGCACCCATTTCCCCCGAACGACCTCTTACACCCTTGCATAACTTCAACAAAATAACCACAACAGAGCTACTTCTCTGATTCCAACCTCCTAACAACGACCTCAACAAACGGTCGTTGATTTCAACATCGACAATCGACATGATGATGCCCAACCACTTCCCGACAAACAAGGATTCCTGAAGGAACCTACTTCTCCTAACGCCTCATAAACATTTATGTGCCCTACAATCCTCTCTGGTTGAAGGCACAAGGCTTACTTGGTACGAAGTCTAATGACAAGACCACCTCAATACTCAGGCTCAACGCCAATAGCATTTCACCAAGGTACCACAACACCACTCATTAACATGCCACTACTAGAAGCATCCCAACAACTTTGAACTTCACCCCGAACATAACAATTCTCAAATAACCAAACAAGAGTCTAAACTACAATCATAGTAACATTTCCGAATTCATTGTCCGAGACTCCCGGTATTAACCGTCCTCCTCTAACGGAAATACGAAGGTCATAACTCGACCATATCCTGCTCAACCGACAATTTCAACTCTCGGAGCCTTTCTTTATCCTCAATAATAATATCATCTCCGACCTAGCGAGTTCATAACCTTCATGCATGATGATACAACGATTGAAATCATTTTGCACATTTGAAAATTCAATAGATATAACATCATAAAACAAGCTTGACTATGCATGACACAACACCACTCAAGCTGAATAGTAAAACACAGCAACCGCAAGGATCGCTCACATGCAACCCCATGATAATTCACAACCTTGTCCAGCCAAATCGATGTCGGCACAACAAAATGTGTCCACGAAACCTTTCCAATACGACTAGAAAAGTTCACAACGAACTCACTTACACAAAGTGGGTCAGTCGACTCCCACACTCATTTATATGATAATAGCGTGTCAATACTCATTTTTGTTATAAAAACTTTGCAATTAAATGTTTCCATGATTTTCGCAATGAAGATTCTCTCAACATGAAAAAGGGTGAAATAATTCGCAGATTACTAAGTTCAAAGTTTTATCGTGCAACGAAAACAAATTTGTCTTTTTCTTTAAAAGCACACGCCTGCGCGCGTCAATTTATTTCCCAAAATAAGAAGAAATTCATTATGTACGTATATACTTTTAACATGAAAGAACTCATGTAACACATTTAAAGACACGATGCATAAAACTCGTTTTTCAATTGAAAGCTATTCACTCTAACAAGGTTAGCCATTGTACTCACAACAACTTATCATTGACGCTCTACTTTGACCAACGGTCGCTTTCTCACCCTTGCAACAACTTGCTGTACAGGTGCTTCACAACCCACTTGTTCGACCACTCGACATGGTTTCCAAATTGACCAATTACCTCCCCTTCTACTCTTACACATACTTTAATCCAACACTAATATCTTTCCTTCATTATCCTTGCCACTAAACCGCTCGACTAAAGAGTCAAAGGCTTGACTCCTTCACCCGATTTTGAACTGAAGCTTTCAAGATTCAAACGTAGTCCTCATTTCCTATCCCAACTGGTCGACATCTCAATTTCAAGAATAGGGACTCACAAGAAACTAGGAGTTTACCCTTAATCTGTCATTCATCCCTTCCGAACCCAAGAAATTACACCCCTAGCAGGCTCATTAATATACCGAACAACAGTTCTTCTAGAAGGTATAAACATCACATCATAAGCGATCTCCCATGACACATCAGCCATATGCTATCAATTGCAAGGTTAGAACTTTCTACATACTGTCACACTCACCAATCATCCCAACAAATGAGGTTGAGTACACCCATGCACCTGTAACTTCATAATAACATTGTCTAGATGCGATTTTGAATCTACCTTTCATGAGGGTCCTCACTACCATTGTTAAGATTCTCTATGATTAAGGTCTTCCCTTCCTATATCTCAGTTGTGTCTCCCTTACTTCACAGTTTAAGTTTACGCTCATCCGGTCACCTAAATCCCATAAACTATGGCTCTGATACCATTTGTAACAACCTAAATTCCATAAAACATAATTCTTAACATTATAACCAAAATCGGTCCCAAAGTATACAAATTACATCAATCCCAACTCTAGGTACGCAGCGGATAACACCTTCACAACTGAGATGCTATAGGAAGTCTGACGGTGATCTACAAGCCTCCACTAGACTATACCTCTTTTACAACGTCACCTCTTTCCATCTTCTCTAGATGAAACCCCGAATAAAACTCTTACCTGAAAATGGTTTTATTTTTGAAAAGCAAGGGTTAGACCATGAGGTCTAGTGAATTCCCTTTTTAAAACAGTTCCACACAAACGCAAATTCAAACGTACAAATTGTCACATTAATAAATGTAAATACAGTTTAAATGCTCGACTCCAAGGGTATTTGCACAGTGGTCCCAACTCCCATCACCTCATGTGATGTCCACACTCGAGGCCACCAGTAAATCACCTTAACTCCCATCACCTCATGTGTTGTCCACACTCGGGGCCATCAGTAGATCCTCACGGCCCCCAGAAGATGCCATATCCGTGTGCACAAGAAACGAATTCAAGGCACACGATCCAATCAACTCTCCCAGGATTCTCAACAATCCAAGGTTCACCTCCCCCACTGTGCAACCCGACCCCACATATAAACAATAACTTATAAGAACATGCAATCAATGCGTACGTAGAAAAAATCTTTCATAATTGGTACGTGCGAAATATGTGATTTAATCGCAGTAGGTTGCAAACTATCCACAGTGGGAAGTGCAAGTGTACACTGACCACTATGATCGTCACAGCAAGTAATAGTTGGTAAAATACCAGAATCGTATCCACAGAGACTGGGCAATCAAGACAATATGGTTCTCATGAGCTCCTTTTACAGGTTTCAATTACAGAGAAAGCAATAGTTTGGTTTGTTTGGTGAAATGCTACTTTAACGATTTTACTTAGGATTTAAAAGAAGGAATGTAGGTTAGATTTTCCCTAGATTTTATATTAAATATCTGATCCCAAAAGTGATCCTTGTACTTGACGTGGGCATCTTCATTAGAAAAGCCCGGTTACAAAATACTCACACCGTTAAGTAAAAATCCCATACTCTTAGTATTTATTGTTTTGTCAATGGTAATCTCAAAATGGACCTTTTCAGGCCTCGATGGAATGTGTAGAGACAAATACTCTAAGTGTTTTTAAATACCCCAACTAGCTTGCCTACTACTCCAGTGGGTTGAGATTAGCTCACTGTGGCGACCTCACTGTAAAGCCCGTATCCCAGTATGTTATTTCTTTGTATTAAATCTTTTTTTTTAAATTTATTTAACGTGGTTTCCGTTAACGGGGTTAGACGATTTGGACCCAATAGTTAATTACGTCAATCGTTGGTTAGAGTGCGAGATGGAATTAGTTGAGGGGCCAAAAGTGTTAAAGGGCCAAAAGTATTAGTTTCGGCCCATGAAAACTCTTAACCCAAAAACCATAATTGTTTTGTTGTGGTGTCGTGACGTAGGAAGCAAGGAGAAGTAAGAAAAGAAAAACCCTAAGCAACCCTAAACCCTCTCCAAAACCTCACGGCCGTAGCCCCTTCTCGGTTGCCGCCGATCGCAATCCACCATCATCAGCTGCTTGCCGCCGGCGAGAGCAAGAGAGAGAAGAAGAGTCGATCGGGAAGAGCGTGGCCGTCGAGACGAAGGCTGCTGCTGCTGCGTTCTTGCGAGAAAGGTAACGTTTCTTCTCGTTTCTGTTTCGTCGACACCATCAGCCGCAAACCACCACCGCCACCGCTGCAGCTTTGGCTGCCGGCGGCGTGGCCACCAGCGTGCACCACCAGCGCAGGGCGGCGTGGTGCGTGGTTGGGAGTAGTGAGCCGGGTGGGTGTGTGTTTAGGGGAGTCGGGATGGTTTAAAGAGGGGCCGTTTTAATTCTAGTCTCGTCGAAATTTCATATTTTGCCGCCGTCGCCGCCGGCGACCACCACTGCCGGAGGTGGCAGTGGGTGGTGCGCGGTTGAGCCCAGCCTTCGTAACCTAAAACCCTGTTAGAGTGAACCCTAGTGGCAAACCCGAATCGTATAAGCCGAACGCGTAAACCGTTTTTATAAAGTTATCATTTTATGCAAAAAACTGCAGTTCTGCCCCTGTCTTGCGTTAACCATAACTCTTTACTCGTAACTCGGAT
Organism: Saussurea involucrata; assembly: GCA_033807775.1. NCBI lineage: Eukaryota > Viridiplantae > Streptophyta > Magnoliopsida > Asterales > Asteraceae > Saussurea > Saussurea involucrata. The sequence goes on along the minus strand of CM066314.1, from coordinate 62,154,692 downwards.
TGGGGTGAAACCGGTGCCAAAAGTTCCCTTTCCGAGTCTAGTAACTTTTCTGTGTTTCGTGCGAAATCCAGTTCTGAACGTAGCATAGGACAAATCGTCGTTTTATACCGATAGCTGCTGTTTTTCACTGTTCTGCGAACCATTCTTATAAAATCCGTATTTAATTGTAGAAAAATCGTTAGGAGGTGTATAATATGTCCTTGGAACCCTAACGCAGAGTACTTTCTAATCATGTAATAATATTGAGGATTTACTGGGTTTAAGGAGGTCGAAACAGGTCCCGAACAGACCTGTTTGGCGAGACCGGGAAGTAGTTTTAGTGACGGTTTAAGCGGGTGTCGTGTCGTAGGGTCCGTGTCTCGTATTGATACATTTTAACGTGCGTTTAGGTGCTGGAAAGTGACCGTAATTGGGAAGCTTGAATTTGTATTGTTGAGCTAGGCGCGCATTCGAGGTGCGTTCTCTCACTATAACTAATGTCGGTTATTTTTACATTACGTTGTGTGTATGTGTGGTAGTTCTATTTGCTTGTGGTGTGGGGTTAAATCGTGGGGTGTCTAGTCGGACCTTTATTGTGTGGCTACGCGGGTGGCGTAGGAGTTCGGTGGGGGCCGAGGATTACATACGCGGGTGGCGTAGTGACTTGGTGGGGCCAAAGGTTGTATACGCGGGTGGCGTATGAACCCGGGGGTGCCGGGTTGTGAAGGTTGTATACGCGGGTGGCGTATGAACCCGGGGGTGCCGGGTTGCGTTTGCACGGTTGTCGTGTGGTCGGTGGGACCGACGTATGCCTAATAGGTGGGTTGGTGTGAGTATGCACGTCTATGATTTGTTCGTAGACTTGTATGCTGTTTATGTGCAATTATCTATTTATGGTGGTGTGGAAATAACTGTGTTACTTATGGTGTTGAATTCACTAAGCTTCGTGCTTACCCTTTCCCAATAAACTGTGGTTTCAGGTACGGGCGGCTCCAAGGCGTGACGAGTACACACTGGCGCGCGAGGAGAGCTGGTTGCTTTATGGTTTTTAATAATTAAACGTTTATTCCGCTGGTTTTTAGTATGAAGATATTAATTATGAGTTTACAAACGAAACGTTGGGATCATTTAATGAGTTGTTATAGATGAAATGTTTATTTAAAAATTTAAATTTTCTTGTAATTTTTGGGACGTTACAACTTGGTATCAGAGCACGGCTTGAGTGAATCAAACGCATTTCGGTGTGTTTGATCTCAAGTTTGCGGCTATAAAATTTTCTTTAAAGTTTTTGGGAAATAAAAAGAAAGGGAAAAACCCGTTGGAGAAATGGTGATCGAGGGCGCAGTGTGTACAGTCAGCCGGAGCCAAAGGGGAAAGGTACGGTACTTAGTGTATTTATCGCTTTCTAGATCACAGGGTATGCATGCTAGATTACCTGTTGTTGACACTGTACTGTATGACGACTGCTTGCTAGTAGGAATCAATGCTAGTTATAGTAGGTTGTTAAGTGAAGGCCCTATAGGTTGTATGCAGTAAGAATCATATAGCCTTAGAATATTTGATTTAGTTCTATTGCGCAGCTCTTGTTTGAGTCCAACCGTTCTAGGATAGAATCTTGTATTCGAATGTCTATTTGATTCACGCTACATGCGACTGGGTATTCGCGAGGCAACTCGTTATGGCTAATAGGGATTCCGTGGTAGCAAGGGTAGTGGAATGAGATGAAATTCCTAGTGAGCTAGGAATAGCGTTTACATATGAGTAAGTATGCAAAATTTCTTTCTAGATCATAGGGTATGCATGCTAGATTGCCTGTTGTTAATACTATGCTGTAGTTTGTACTGCTTGCTATTAGGGATTTATACTAGTTATAATCAGTTACTAAGTGAATGCCCTCTAGGTTGTATGCAGTAAGAAATTTATAGCCTTAGAATATTCGATTTAGTTCTATTGCGCAGCTCTTGTTTGAGTCCAACCGTTCTAGGATAGAATCTTATATTCGAATGTCTATTTGTTTCGCATTGCATGCGACTGGGTATTCGCGAGGCAACTCGTTATGGCTAGTAGGGATTCCGTAGTAGCAAGGGTAGTGGGATGAGATGAAATTCCTAGGGAGCTGGGAAGAGTGTTTACATATGAGTATGTATGCTAGATTGCTTTCTAGAACATAGGAGTATGTGTGCTGGATTGTTTGGTGCTTATTACACTGTACTGCATGTTTGTTGTTTGCTAATAGGAGTTCATGCTAGCCCTGATAAGTTGTTAAGTGAATGCACTATAGGTTGTATGCGGTAGGAACCGAATAGCCTTAGAATGTTAGATTTAGTTCTATTGCGCAGCTCTTGTTTGAGTCCAACCGTTGTAGGATGGAATCTCATTTTCGAATGTCTATCTGGTTTTACACTGTATGCGACTGTGCATTCGCGAGACGACCCGTCATGACTAGTGGGGATTTCGTCATAGCAAGGGTAGTGGAGTTGGGTGGAATTCCTAGGGAGCTAGGAGAAGTGTGTACATATGCCGGTGCGGGCATATGTGTGTAGTTATCGGCGAGAAACTACTTGGACCCATCGGATGGAACTCGGAACGAGTGATGATAGGTGTGGAAGGTAGTAGTAGAGCTCCTACTATCGGAAACACAGGATCAATGCTCAAGTCGGGGAAAGTCACGAGGAATCCAAGGAGTTGAGCGTGAGTGTTGTTAGTGTGAATTATTATGTGCTAATAACTCGTTGTAATATCTACCCTGAATAGCTATCACAAGGAGGAACGACTATAGTAAACCTACTAGTACAGGTGTGTACTTGTTTTGCTTTGATGGGATGGTCGTTGGGGTAGTGTCGAAGGTTATAATTTAGTAGTCGTTGGAATAAAAGGACGATTCTAGTAATAGTCACTTGGAGTGACGATGAGGATGATGTTTGTTTCGGGCCAAGATGGATGATTGTGCTAGAATCATAGGCTTATAGAGCCGACTTTGATTCGAGGAAAAATCGTAGGGATTATTTGACGTAATTTCCCATCTTGCCTAAGAGGTTTAAATGTCAGGATGGCGTTAGCGGATCGAAGAGATTTGGAGGAGTAGGAGTCGAGGCGTAGAATGCCGACTGAGTCATGCACAAAGTTTGATTTTGAAATAGAATTGCATTATCTAATTCTTGTGTTTCCAATTCTTATTTGGATTGTGTTGTAGAATTTTGGGTAAGGCGCTTTTAAGTGTTATGTGTCAGTTTGAGTACTTACATATTTGGGGGAGTGAGTCATTCCGAGATAGGCATGTTGTTGGTAGACTGTTTGCATTGGAGCCTTGGTCATGTCAGTCAGTCGTTGGTAACGGTCGGCTGGGTATCTCGGGGTGGGACCCCGGTATTCATGTGTTACGAATTTGACTTTCCAGTGGGCACTAGGAGGATATAGTCTTGAGCACGTACCTGGGAAGTAGACGTTAAGGTGTATCTTGATACGGTGTAACTATGCTTTGTAGAGCGAGTGTGGGAGATACGTCGACGGTGGAAGGTTGGGTATTCCACGCGTGTGGGTACTGTAGGCCGAATAGTATCGGCTAGGGATTGATGCTTTTTGTAATAAAGAGGATAAATGCGTGGAATTTTTGAAGTAAATAGTATACTTAAGTGTCGATTTTTGGGCTTGAGGCCAAACACCTTAGGGTAATTGGAGAATTGTAGCCGATTTTAAGGAAATTATGTTGATGGTAGTAGTAATCCTGAGATGTTTGCTTGTGGTGAATGGTTATGGTGGAATGACCTTCGTGAGTGATTTTAAATTTATTGGTTTGACGATTCGTGTAAGGTAAATTCTGGGAGTCTAGTAGAACTCGTAGGAGTTAATCGACAGTTAATAGTAGGAATGATCGGATCCGAGTATCCAGCTGAGTATATTGGTAAGCAACGTTAGAGTGGTTAGAGCTTGAGTTTTGACTCGGGATGTATGGAATATCTAAGGTTGGGGGACAACCGAAGTCGCTTGGCTAAGATTGATCCCAATTGTTGGAGTGTTCTTCCGATCGTAATCCCAGTGTTCTTGAAGGAGTTTTGCTAGTAAGAAAAGTATTCGAGAAATTCTTGTCGGGGTGAGAAATTTAAATCCTAGTTGAGGAATGTCCAGTGGCAACACAGAAAGGGCTCCGAGTGGACTTGGGAACCCGAGGTTGTGGTGTGGTAAAACTATCCAGAGCTGTTTGCGGACGTAGACTTCGAGGACGAAGTCTAATCCAAGTGGGGGAGAGTTGTAAAGCCCGTATCCCAGTATGTTATTTCTTTGTATTAAATCTTTTTTTTTTAATTTATTTAACGTGGTTTCCGTTAACGGGGTTAGACGATTTGGACCCAATAGTTAATTACGTCAATCGTTGGTTAGAGTGCGAGATGGAATTAGTTGAGGGGCCAAAAGTGTTAAAGGGCCAAAAGTATTAGTTTCGGCCCATGCAAACTCTTAACCCAAAAACCATAATTGTTTTGTTGTGGTGTCGTGACGTAGGAAGCAAGGAGAAGTAAGAAAAGAAAAACCCTAAGCAACCCTAAACCCTCTCCAAAACCTCACGGCCGTAGCCCCTTCTCGGTTGCCGCCGATCGCAATCCACCATCATCAGCTGCTTGCCGCCGGCGAGAGCAAGAGAGAGAAGAAGAGTCGATCGGGAAGAGCGTGGCCGTCGAGACGAAGGCTGCTGCTGCTGCGTTCTTGCGAGAAAGGTAACGTTTCTTCTCGTTTCTGTTTCGTCGACACCATCAGCCGCAAACCACCACCGCCGCCGCTGCAGCTTTGGCTGCCGGCGGCGTGGCCGCCAGCGTGCACCACCAGCGCAGGGCGGCGTGGTGCGTGGTCGGGAGTAGTGAGCCGGGTGGGTGTGTGTTTAGGGGAGTCGGGATGGTTTAAAGAGGGGCCGTTTTAATTCTAGTCTCGTCGAAATTTCATATTTTGCCGCCGTCGCCGCCGGCGACCACCACTGCCGGAGGTGGCAGTGGGTGGTGCGCGGTTGAGCCCAGCCTTCGTAACCTAAAACCCTGTTAGAGTGAACCCTAGTGGCAAACCCGAATCGTATAAGCCGAACGCGTAAACCGTTTTTATAAAGTTATCATTTTATGTAAAAAACTGCAGTTCTGCCCCTGTCTTGCGTTAACCATAACTCTTTACTAGTAACTCGGATTGGGGTGAAACCGGTGCCAAAAGTTCCCTTTCCGAGTCTAGTAACCTTTCTGTGTTTCGTGCGAAATCCAGTTCTGAACGTAGCATAGGCCAAATCGTCGTTTTATACCGATAGCTGCTGTTTTTCACTGTTCTGCGAACCATTCTTATAAAATCCGTATTTAATTGTAGAAAAATCGTTAGGAGGTGTATAATATGTCCTTGGAACCCTAACTCAGAGTACTTTCTAATCATGTAATAATATTGAGGATTTACTGGGTTTAAGGAGGTCGAAACAGGTCCCGAACAGACCTGTTTGGCGAGACCGAGAAGTAGTTTTAGTGACGGTTTAAGCGGGTGTCGTGTCGTAGGGTCCGGGTCTCGTATTGATACGTTTTAACGTGCGTTTAGGTGCTGGGAAGTGACCGTAATTGGGAAGCTTGAATTTGTATTGTTGAGCTAGGCGCGCATTCGAGGTGAGTTCTCTCACTATAACTAATGTCGGTTATTTTTACATTACGTTGTGTGTATGTGTGGTAGTTCTATTTGCTTATGGTGTGGGGTTAAATCGTGGGGTGTCTAGTCGGACCTTTATTGTGTGGCTACGCGGGTGGCGTAGGAGTTCGGTGGGGGCCGAGGATTACATACGCGGGTGGCGTAGTGACTTGGTGGGGCCAAAGGTTGTATACGCGGGTGGCGTATGAACCCGGGGGTGCCGGGTTGTGAAGGTTGTATACGCGGGTGGCGTATGAACCCGGGGGTGCCGGGTTGCGTTTGCACGGTTGTCGTGTGGTCGGTGGGACCGACGTATGCCTATTAGGTGGGTTGGTGTGAGTATGCACGTCTATGATTTGTTCGTAGACTTGTATGCTGTTTATGTGCAATTATCTGTTTATGGTGGTGTGGAAATAACTGTGTTACTTATGGTGTTGAATTCACTAAGCTTCGTGCTTACCTTTTCCCAATAAACTGTGGTTTCAGGTACGGGCGGCTCCAAGGCGTGACGAGTACACACTGGCGCGCGAGGAGAGCTGGTTGCTTTATGGTTTTTAATAATTAAACGTTTATTCCGCTGGTTTTTAGTATGAAGATATTAATTATGAGTTTACAAACGAAACGTTGGGATCATTTAATGAGTTGTTATAGATGAAATGTTTATTTAAAAATTTAAATTTTCTTGTAATTTTTGGGACGTTACACTCACTTTCGCAAGTGTCATAAGAATTCTTTTGAATCCCCTAGCATCATCCAAGCTCGTGTCACTGCATTCTACTCATTTCTGAGTTAAGAACTAGACTTTAGATCCTTACAAGTGATCGACTTGTTCGCATCATTGGGCAATAATCGAGAGTGAATGACCACAACAACAAATATTCCAAGTATAAAGATTACTCAAACAATTTCTCTACAATCCAGGTACTTCTCTTTCCAACATCCCAAAGGATGGTTAGCCCAAAATTAATGTAGTAAAGAAAACAAAAGATGAGAAGATGAACATAAATAAACTGAAAGTGACTTGAATTAAAACCGCAGTGGGGAACGAAGGTACGTCACTGCCACTGATTACTTGAAACTACAATTACACTAGGAATTGAAAATACAGAAAATTAAAGAACTATTGCATTAAATGAGAGCTAACAACTAGAACTAAACTAGCACTAAATGTGGTACATGAGAGATGCAAGATGAATTAAATGAAACCCAACACCTCTTTATATACTAATAGGAAAAGTTGGACTTTACAAAAGATGGGTAAGAACTAGAGAATAAGGACTGAAGATAGAAGGCATAGAATTCAGCTTCTTTGAGTAACACTTCTATCCACAAATATGTAGCTCTTTTACCCATGAGTCCCTTCACCTTTTCCAAAAAGTCCACTTAAAGTACCATGGGTTTTATTAAACAATTCATCTTGCCATGCTTTTAGGAACATGCTTGAACTTCTCAATCCCATGCTTCTGCCAATTGAACCTTCTATTCTCCATATTTTTACTTTCAAGCTAAGATTTAATTTTCTTTTGTCTTCTTCTTTGCTCGATAGTGGGGTCTGGAGTGGGATGCGCAAGTCACTGCAGGTATTTCGTAAAAAGGCAACAAAACTCCACCAAATAATTTATTAAGACTATGGTTCACTCTTTTTGCTCATTTTCATGAATGTTACCAAGAATGGGGGTTTTGGAAAGTGAAATGGCTAAAATAAAATAAAAATAAAAGCAAATAATAACTCTAAAAATAGAGTTATCACAACCTCAAACTTAAACCATTACTTGTCCCCAAGTAATAAAAAGAAAGAAATAAGTAAAAAAAAATGCACTTTTGAGCTTTCAGGGACTTACCGACTTCTCACTCTTGCGTCTTTTGGTTCCAAAATTAAAACTTCACTTTTGTACTTGACGAAATCTTTCCCTTGTTCACATTTGATCAATAGGACTTTCTTGGGTTCGAAGGTTTTGTGGCTTTGAATATTTTCCCAAGGATTTTGCGGCAAGCAGTTTTCCAAACAAAGACAGAAAATCTCGCTTTGAGATGTTTATTTCAAGAAGTGCATGTTTAGTATTTTGCATGGGTAAGTACGTACACTTTCAGGCTTTATTTGGGTATGGCTATTTTTGTGAGAGTGGGTATTTTGATGGTCTAGAATAGGCACACCATCGTTTTCTAGGAGTGAGCACTTGATGGTCCAGAAAAGGCACACCATCAATCTTTTGTAGTGACACTCCGATTTTCTTCTGTTTTGTGTTTTTTTTTGGGAGGTGGGTATATCTTACCCACCTCAAACTTAAGACTTCACAGTGTCCCCACTGTGGAAAGACTGGAAGTCCCCACCTCAAACTTAAGATCGCACAGTGTCCTCACTGTGACTTGGAAATTGGAGTGAACAAGGTGGTTGGGTACAAAAAGGTCGTGTTTGGATGCAAAAATGGCCTATATCATTTCATGGTGACAAGTTGAGAGTCGTACTTACAAAAGGGACTTTTTAAGTTAGAAGCCGAAAGTTGCACCTTGAAATTGAAAAGAATCAATCAAACATTCAAACAAGAAGTAAGTTAGTACCCAAAAGTACCTGCTTAGCAGCAGGATTTCATGCATCATGTAACAAAAATAAAATAGTAGCGATATTGTCAAATGCCTAGCCATAGGCAAAATACGAAACCAAACAGGAAATAAAAATTGTTTTTGAGAGCATGAGAGTGGGAACGACAGTCCCAACAAACCATTCAGTGGGTCGGAGTTGCTTGCGGTGAGTTTGCAGCAGAGTCTTCACTGAAACCATCGTCACTGTAATTTCTGGGGTAGATACCTTCTGGAAAGTCGGGTAGTTGTGCGGCTAACTGTTGATCAGCACCTTGTAACATTTGGTTCATGACCGCATCCCGATCGCGAGTATACATCCAGAAAGATTCAGTTGCCCTATTCATATGCTTTTGTTGGGCTTCCATAAGATCGACGCGGTAAGTGAGAGCTGTCAATGCGCTCAGAATGGCGGTCATGGGATTGCTTGTGCTTCCTGGAGTGGACTGGCGGAGTAGGGTACCGATGGATCTCACTGTGGGTTGTTTATCAGCAGGCTCTTCGGGAGGGGGGGGGCAGTGATTGCTCTCCCCATCTTCTTGATGGTCACGATACTGATGTTGTTCATAGAGGTTATCCACTGGTCATCTGTAGCAGATGGCACTCCAACTTCGATTAGTATCGATGTAATAAGGCAAGGAAGAGGGAGGATTACCTTCTTTCGGGTGCGAGCTTGGTAGATGGCGGAGTGCATTACGATTCCCAGGTTGATTTGTTTCCCCGTAAGAATGCAGTACAGCAAAGCGCACTTGTGCATCGAGAGGGTCGTATCATGAGTAGTCGGAGACAAGGAGGCCCGTAAAAACTGGAACCACACAGCGGCCTCGGTAGTGAGGGAGCTAGCGTGTGGGCACCGTCTACTGCCATCTTTATCCCAGGGCTTTCCTTCAACTGCCAATTCTTTCAAAATTACATCTTCATATGCCGGGGTCATCTTTTGTAGGAACCGTGCAAAGGAGCATGTAGTTGGCATCTTTATTCCAAGGACCCGATTGATAGCACTGGCGATATAGTGAACGGTTCACACCCGGACTTTCACAAATGGGTCCTTCGTCTGAGAGGCCTCGGCATAACACTCCCTAACCAAAGAGGCATTGGCTCGACGATTGGCAGTTGCCAATGTCGCCCAATCTTGTTGTAAAACTCTCTCTTTGATAAAAGGGCTGGCCTCTACAAAGTCAGGGTCAAAACCCCTCTCTAAGTTCAACTTCTGCTTGTAAATGCAGTTATAGTGGGCAGCGACCGCTGGGGTCATGAACTGCCTGGGCACCCCACTGGGGGCATGCTCAGTGCCCACTATGGACTGATATGGGTTTTCAGATTCAGTTTTCTCATCCCCAGCATCAGATTCATAAGATGATGAACTTAAAGAGGGTTCGAGACCCTTACCTTTCCCAGATGGTTGTTTCCTCGATTTCTTGGCCGGTGTTTTTTCCGAAATGGTCACCCCAGATCTGGTGACCATTCCTCTCTTCCTCAATGCTCTTTTGATTGGGTTTTCCTCACTGTGGGCAGCCTTTTGAAGTGCCTCCAAATCGATAGTGCTACCAACTGGGAGGTTTTGATCAGTCTGAATCTGCTCCTCATGTTGAAGTGTCGCAGCCTCTGCATCTTTTCTTTGTTTTTCCTCTTCTTGTCTGGTTCGTTCTTCTTCTTCTTTTCTCAGCCCTTTTTCTTCAGCCCTTTTCTTCTCTTCCTCCAGTAGTCGTTCTTCTTCTACCCTTTTTCTTTCTTCTTCGACTAACCTCTCCTTCTCGGCCCTAATTCTCTCCTCCTCCTCTTTCGCCAACCGTTCGGATTCTTTTTTATTCTCTCCTACTCTTCCCTTGCCAGCCTTTCCTCCTCTTCCTTCCTTTTCTTCTCAACTTCTTCTTTCTTTTTTCGAAGTGCAAGAAGTCTTTGGTTGTACTCCTCTTGCAGCTTCAGCATTTCCTCTTCAGTATGTAATTCCTCCTCATCAAAATGACTCGGACTGGTGTCCGAAGCCTTCGATGAAGAAGCAACTTTCGAACCCTCTTGCTTCGACGACCCTGCATCTGGTACTTCGGTTGTCAATGGATGCTCGCCGGAGGATGGCGGGGGCTCGTTTAGGTCGCCGGTGACGTTTTCCGGCGGGTTATCGTCGGCGGTTCTGCGGCGGACCATGGCGCGACTGGGCTCATTAGGGTTAGGGTTGAGTCTTTTGCTTCTTGCCATTGGAGGGTTTCTTTGTTCTGGTTCGTGAGAGAAAAGTAGGAAAGACAGAGTATGATTGAAATATATGAACAAAATGTGGTTTTTGGAATTTGGTATGGAAAGGTAATATTTTTTGGGTATTATCTTGGAGGGAACGATTATTGAGAGAGAGAGAGAGAGAGGTTATGATGGGTTTTCTTGGAAATAGGAGAGTAGGTGTAAAGTGGCAGAAAAAGGAGACACTTGTGTAAGAAAAAGATGGTTGACTTTCAGTTATTGGGCCCCCAAACCGTCCCATCGAAGCGTCAGGCCAGCAGTGGGAAGCGCAGTGACATGCTCGATGTCACTGTGAAGCAATTGTTTGACCTTTTCTTCAAAAATAGGTAATCCAACCTACACACATTCAAAATAAACTACCACATAGAATTAAAAAGACCAAAAATAATAAAAACACAACAAATAACTGAAATAAAATATTTACAAATGGTTTTGACTTTTCTTAACCAGAGTGGGGTAGAGAGTGGGATGGTGTTAGGGTCAATTTATGTTGATTTAAAGTTCAGGGTTTAAACTGTAATTCTTTATTTTGAGCCTTATTAGTGAACGGGCCGTGGGCTTGTTAACCACGGGCCCGCCATATAAATAGATAGCTTAGCCTTAGAAAATAAGCTAGTTGTCTCATTTGCTTTTCTGAATTGTATTGTAAACACTCTGATTGAAAGCATAATACAGGGATGACCAGTTGAAATCATTATTCTTATCGTTCATATTACCGATTTCATAATTGTTGCACGGATCTGGATTTAACAATTGGTATCAGAGCAGACGGACGGATTTGATTCAAAGCACTCCTATTGAATTCTAGTAAGTTTTGGACTTTTTCTCGTCTGGCACTTTCTTGAAATTTCAAATCATTGGTTCTGATTAAATTGATTGATTTTGTTTATTGGGTTGTGTTAGCATTGTTATCATTAGTAATTCTGCAAAATTTCTCATCCCAATTCGTCCATTTGAGTATTCAATTAAGCAAATCAAAGTTCAAAGGTTTTGGTAGTGTTCTTCAATAAAAAAAAGTCGAATTTTTACCATCAAAACTCATTGTTTCTGCTTTAAAATCGATTGGGTTAGTGTTGTTTTTGTGTTTGGAATTGTTTCTAATCTTTCAGGAACGTTTTTGTGCAACCCTAATCGAGTTTCAATCGAAATTGAGAAGTCAGCCGCAGAATCCGGATAGACAAGCCACGGTTTCCGGACAACTCCCAAGTTTCCGGATAATCGTGTATTCTATCCGGGTACGTCAATCTCTATGGGTAAGTTTTCCGGGTAAGTCTTCTTTCCGGGTAAGTCTTTATACTCTCAATCTTTCCGGGTAAATTGTTCCGGAAACCCAAACTTTCCGGTAAAGTCTTTTATCCGGACAAATCAAGGTTTCCGGTAATCAATTCCATCCGGAAACTCTGTCTACCCGGTAAGTTTTGTGTTCTCTAATTGTATCCGGTAAGTATCTCATCCGGTAAGTTTTGTGTTCTCTAATTGTATCCGGTAAGTATCCTTCCACCCGGTAAGCTCAATTTTCCGGATTCCATATCCGGAAACCACCCGGACCCCACCCGCTAACCGGGTAGCGGGACCCCCATGCTAAGTCGCAGGAGGGGGAAATTTAAGTATCCTTGATACTGTTCCACTTTGAATCGAACAAACGTCTGACGATCACTCCAGTGAAACTGAAGATGTCTCCTGCTGAAGAAGACATGACAAAGCCGTGTCAGGTATGTGATTCTTTCCAACAAGATTTCTTGAACCAAATACAATCACTTACTGAACAGGCAAATTCCTTTAAGGCCACTTCTAAAGAACAAAAGCTTGAGATTAGTTCTCTAACCGAAAAGCTAGATGTTCAACAGAGAATAACAGAAAAATATAAGTCTGAAAATGCTAATTTAAAAGAAAAATGCAAAAATCTTTCATTAGCACCTAAGGACTTAAGGGCCAAGTTATCTGAACTTCAGTCTCAGTTTGATCAGTGCTTGAATGAGAAAGCAGAAATTGTTTATCAATGTTCTGCTCTTCAAATTCAGCACAAGGAGTTTGTGGCAAAAATACTTGATCTTGAAACGAAATTCCACAAAAGAGGTCAAACTGATCAGATCATCCATATGAATAAACCCAAAGAGTTCACATACTTTAACAAAGAGTGGGGAATCGGATACGATAACCCACACTATTTGAAAAAGGGTTATTGGCATACACCAACACTGTATGACTTTGGGTGTCTTGGTTTACATAAGAAATACCCGGAATATGCTATTAAATAGACTGGTCCTCTTGAACCCGAAAAGGAAGAGGAAACCGAGGAATATAAACGCGCACACAAACGAGGAATACAACTTCCGTTTTGTTATGAACCTTTAAATTATTCCTATAAAAAGAACAAAAAGTATCTCTCAAATGACTACTTCGACCCCTACAAGGTTGCTAAGCCCAAGGATTCCTCCAAAAAGGATGAGGTCCAAGTAACCGCAACCAAGACTGAGACGGATGAATTTAAACTCTATGTTCCCCCTCTCATCTTGGAAGCAAAGATTGTCGAGTTGGAGGAGTCGTTTGAGAAAGAAAGGTCTGTTTTTCAAAACGAAAAGAAAGCGCTAATCTCTGAGATTGAGAAACTCAATTCTGAGAAACCTGAGAATCCACAACCGGTCAAAACCGAAACTGTGTCGGATGAGGGACAGGAGATCCTTCGGTTTGAAATCAATCGACTCACGTCACAACTGTCCGCTTTGGCAACAGAAGTGATGCAAGAGAAAGTGAGTAAAGGTCAACTCCAAGAGCAGTTTGACCAACTCCAATCTGAAAAGAAGATTTCACCCGAACTTTCCTCTAGCTCATCGGACACGTCTTCGTGTAAAGCTTTCTTAGAAAAAACCTTTTCAACACAAGACGATCAAGATTCTCAAGATGAGTGTGTTAAAAGGAATTTAAACTCTTATTTTTTCCTAGCTTCCGCACCAAATTCCCCAAAGCACACTGACACTATGTGTTCCTCGCCTTCCTCGACCAATCCAAGTCTTGAAATCCAGGAGATAGATTTTTCAGAATACATGAACTCCAACGATAATTCTGAGGGAGAGTTTAAGTCGTTCCCTTTCGACAAACCTCTTCCGAGCCACACTGATTTTCTATCACCCGTAGTCAATCGACCGGTCAACTTTCTAAAGGGTACCTGTTCTACCACTAAGGCCCCAGATGTGATTGAGATTCCCAAATCTAAACCTGTTTCTCAAAACCAATCACAGCCAAGGCAAAAGACTGAGCGATTGCCTGTCAAAACTCCTGTTTCTTCAAAAGTCACTGACCGTACTGTCCCTGTTGTTTCTGATAAAACCGTTTGCACTAAATAAGAAAAACCAAAGTGGCTAAAGAAGGAACCTATCAAGGATGCTGCATCAAAGTCTTTCCTTCCTGTCTTTAATTCTAGGATAAACAAAGACAATTATGCTTGGAATCATTGGAATAATTTTGAAGTTTCTTTTCCAATTAAACTTAATTCTCTTAATCAATTGATTCAGTTATCGCGTGATTGTTTATGTTGTTCTAATTGTGGTTGGAATGATTTTGATGATATTCAGAATAATGATTGGTTTGGGTCGTATCACATGTGTAATTTATTTCCCAAACGCAAACCCCGTAATAACCAGCAAAGACACTATCAAAAACGGGGTTACCAATCAGCGGTTAAACCACAGCGGGAGACCAAACCTGCTCCTAGATGGGTTGCTCCTACTGAGGTTAAACCGGCACCAAAGAGGAAACCTGCTGCCAAACCTGTTCCTCCAAAGGGTGTAAAATCTACACCTAGGAGGCAACCTGTGCCTAAACCAGTTCCCACAAACGGTGTAAAACCTACACCTAAGGGGAAAGTTGCGTCAAAGCAAGTTCCTCAAAGAGGTGCCAAACCTAACCCTCTCGGACCCAGGCAAATCTGGGTACCGAAGGTCCGCTAAACTTGTTTTGCAGGACGGTCATGTGTGATACTCAGACTGTGGATGCTCCACACACATGACCGGAAGGAGGGAGCTGCTCACGATCTACAAGGAAACACATTAAGAAGACGTGAGATTTGTCTGTACCTGTAATTTATTTCACGACTGCTCATGTGTTTAGGGGGAGCATGATCAGCCATCAGGTAAGTATACTCTACTATTGAGGGGGAGCGTCACACACAATTTTTTAAATGCTGAAAAGTTTTTTTTTTGTGTGTGGATACTCCCGTGTGCATTTCACACTACGCGCACATTCTGAGGGGGAGCATCCAACTGGATGTTCATCAGTTGAGGGGGGAGCGACACAATGTTTTTCTTTAAACGTTCAAAAGTTTTTTCTGTGTGTCGGACTCTCCATTGCACAAGTTTGCAATATTCGAGGGGGAGCAAGGTAATCCCCACGCTCAATTTCAGGGGGAGCGAGAGAAGGTTCGTTTCTTAAATCCACATAGTCCTATTTCTGCAAAATCAACAAGGACATGAAAAGTTTTTTTTTAAAATCCAGAGTTTCCGGACAGGTATCCGGAAACCCAATCTGTCCGGATGAGTTTCCGGACTGGGTCCCTATCCGAAAAAATTCAATTCATCCGGAATCCTTCGTTGTCCGGATAGTTGGGTTTGTCCGGTAAGCTTTGCTCTTCCAGTGTGTTGTCCGGACACCCTTGTTCCGTCTATCCAGTACCTGTTTTCCTACTGCCAGTCCTCAATCTGTCTCAGATTGATCCATTTACAGCAAAGGTACGTGCCGGAACTTGTTTATCCGTCTTGTTTACTAACTTTGGATCTTTTACAGATATTCCATGGCGGATCAACAACCTCAACAAAATCCGAGGGGAAGCTTCACCCTGTTTTTCTTAAAAGTCTAAATATTTTTTGTGTTGATCACTCCCAAGTAAGTAACACTCTCACTCTGAGGGGAAGCAAGTCAATCCCCATGTATGTTTTGAGGGGGGGGCATGCTAATATCAGTGCTTTGCATATGCCTGAAGCCCTACCTGTGATAGCATATAGCCAAGAGTTAGGGAATCCTATGGTCCAGCCAGCGCCGGAGGGACCTTCCCCGGGACATAGAACATGTGAGAAGGAGGGAGTTAAGGTCGAAAGCGAACCAAAAAGATTGAGCCATAAAGATAACGAGGCTCCAGAGCGACCCCAACCGAGTGACATCCGGGTAGCCACATCTGCTATCCCGTCTCATTTGTTGGGACGGGGTATTGAAGAAGCCTCCGTGGACCCAGCGGAGCAATTGCACGACCCCCTTATCCACTCATCTGTCTCTCAAAAGACGGATGTTTCAACTTCACACGGGGAAATAGCACAACTTCCACCGGCCTCTCACTCGGGGAGTGCTGGTGTTGAAACAAGCGACCAGTAGCCCTCGGTCGCGACTTCTTTTCGTGCACAATCGAGTCTAGAGCCATTTGCTATTGTAAACCCTTTGGCTAGGACAGAAGAGGAGCAACACCAAGTCGAGAATCTTTGTGACTCGACCGGAAACACCGTAGTGTCTTCACCTCTAGGTGGAACACAAGGATCGGAGGGAAATCCTACCAAAGCTACCGATATGCCAACTGTGAACGTAGGTGGCTCTACCCCCGCGGTAGATGTCTCAACGGGTAATCTAAGTGAAACCAGAGTTACTCACCCAGACTTTGTGTCGCAAGGGTCCCTGGACAGCACCCTCAAGGCTGTCCGCGAAGCAATGGAACTGCATGTCGCCGCCGAGCTCGCCAAATTAATCAAAGGCAAAGCAAAGATCGTTGAAGCTGAAACCGCTCCTCCACCTACCTACTCGGTGGAAACTCTCAAGACGATGCTTCTAGCCTAATTGCTCCAGGATTCCAATGCCTCGCCCGAAGTAGACCTGATCACCGTTCTGAAAACACAGGTCATTGCTCCTTCCACATCAATTACCTCTCGACTGGATTGCATTGACTCGACTCTCAAGGACTACAACCGAGCGCTCACAACGCTGTCCGAGAGAGTCCGCTCACTCGAAGAAACCTGTAAGAGTCAAGCAGGCGGTCTGAAACGTAAGCACGATGACCAGGATGATCCTGATCACCGTGAGGGGGAGAAACGACAACGACTAAACGAGACCGCCCAGATCCTCACTGTTGAAACTACAACTGTGGTTCAACCGGAACCTTCAACTACGGCTACTACAACCGGAACAGATCCTAAAGTCGAGTTACCTTTTGCTGAAATGGTGATTGATATGGATATATAAGATGAAGAAGACCTCTACTGGATATGATAGATCCAGACTGTGAAGCCAACCCAGAGACCGAAGATGCATGGTATAAAAAATCCGCCAGTGCCGCAAATCTCCAGATAAATTTGGTCTTCCCCACTGATGACGAAGACAACATCGATTATGATCAGTTCCTGCTGCAAAATTTATATGGTACTTCTCCCGTTCACTATACTCAACCCGATGATACTTCAACAAGACCCGAATCTGCAACTGCCGATATTCCGACAACTCCTCTGCAACCGACAGCTTCTGATCTTCCTCCCCCTCCTCAGCAACAAATCCGTTGGGAGAAGATCACTATACTTATTCCTCATCCGGAGGAATCCTTGAATAAGCTATTTGTACACAAGATGCGCACGATCGAGCCGACCTTCTGTCTTGGTGTTTACAACTACAGCCCCGAATTCCAACGCCGATACATCAGCGCTATGAAGCGGTGTCTTCCAGTCAGCTATGTCAGAACCAAACATCAGATCACAGAGGTACTCAACATCGGATCACGCCGCATCATGAAAATTGTCTATCCAGTGTTCACCGTCCGCCGAGAAGATGGTAACGAATGGAAATTTTCTGAAGCCGACTTCAAGCACCTCCGACCTTTTGACTTCCTGGTCATACTGAAAGACCTTCGCACGAGAACCATCCGAACGCTTCAAGTTACAAAGGCGCTCGAAGCTGTTCGTCGATTCCTTGTCCGAACCATAATGATGTCATACCTTACGGACTTCCAAATGGCAATCGAGAACAGAGCGAAGAAGGTAAATCAAATTAAGCCGAATCTGAATGCACCCGAGTTGAATATGTATCCCGAGAACGCTATGCTTCTAGAACCAGAATTTGGGATCGTCTACCTCAACGAGCAAAAGGAGAAGAAATTTCTGCGATTCAGTCAGGTTGAAAGATTCTGTGACGGCACGCTCTACAAAGTTCAAGCTGCTCTTCGAAAGATCATCCAGCACGAGTCTGAAAATCCAAAGCGTTCATATGTTCCTAATCCGAATGAAATCAATGCTCGGAATGCTTTGGAATTGGTTGAAGAACGCATCGACTACCGCCGTGCTATCAGATGGTTCGAGATTCACTTCGCGCTTCGCAAAAGATATGTCTACAACTGGCGAGAGCTAGAGCGCGAACTCGAACTTCAAATCAAAGGGGGAGATTGTTAGGGTCAATTTATGTTGATTTAAAGTTCAGGGTTTAAACTGTAATTCTTTATTTTGAGCCTTATTAGTGAACGGGTCATGGGCTTGTTAACCACGGGTCCGCCATATAAATAGATAGCTTAGCCTTAGAAAATAAGTTAGTTGTCTCATTTGCTTTTCTGAATTGTATTGTAAACACTCTGATTGAAAACATAATACAGGGATGACCAGTTGAAATCATTATTCTTATCGTTCATATTACTGATTTCATAATTGTTGCACGGATCTGGATTTAACAGATGGATTGTGGCACTATCGCTCAGAAAGTGCTTCACCCTCTGCCCATTGACTTTGAATATTTGACCAGACTGTGGGGACATCAATTCCACTGTTCCAAAGGGACTAACCTTGACCACGGTGTATGGTCCCGTCCATCGTGATTTTAGCTTACCTGGAAAGAGTTTAAGACGGGAATTGAACAATAGTACTTGTGGACCTTCAAAGAACTCCCTATGGTTGATTCTTCGATCATGCCACATCTTGGTCTTTTCTTTGTACAACTTTGCATTTTCATAAGAGTGGTATCGCAACTCCTCTAGTTCATGCAATTGTAAACACCTCTTAATTCCCTCAGCATCCTCACTCATGTTAAGCCCTTTAAGGGCCCAAAACGCCTTGTGATCTAATTCAATCGGTAAATGGCAAGCTTTGCCAAAAACCAATTTAAACGGAGACATTCCCAAGGGAGTTTTGTAGGCTGTTCGATAGGCCCAAAGAGCGTCATCAAGTTTGGTCGACCAATCCTTGCGATGTGGTTTAACGACTTTCTCCAAAATGCTTTTGATTTCTCGGTTTGAAAGTTCAGCTAAACCGTTGGTCTGCGGGTGCTATGCGGTGGCCACTCTATGATGTATATCGTATTTATCAAGGACCGAGCTCATGACTTTGTTCACAAAATGGGTGCCTTCGTCACTAATCAATACCCGTGGCGTTCCAAATCGAGTGAAAATGTTTTTATGCAAGAATTTCACCACGATGTTGGCATCATTAGAGTGACATGCAACAGCTTCCACCCATTTCGAAACATAGTCTACCGCAACCAAGATATAAAAATTATTGTTTGAATTTGGGAAAGGACCCATGAAATCGATCCCCCAAACATCAAAAAGTTCTACCTCTAGAATGTTATTAAGAGGCATCTCGTTCCTTTGTGAAATGTTCCCGGTGCGTTGACATTGCTCACAATTTTTCACAAATTCAAAAGAGTCTTTAAACACAGTGGGCCAAAAGAACCCACTTTGCAAGATTTTTGCAGCAGTGCGGTTTCCACCAAAGTGGCCACCGTAGTGGGATGTGTGACAACCATAGAGTATTTGATGTTGCTCACTCCCGTGGACACAACGCCTCAATATCTGGTCCGTCCCTATCTTATATAAGAAAGGGTCGTCCCAAACATATTGTCGTGTATCATGTAAAAACTTTTTAAATGGTTGTCCACTCATCCCGTGGGGCTTTAGTCCACTTGCTAAAAAGTTAGCAATGTCAGCATACCAAGGAACATTATTATCGTGATGTTGAGCTGCTAACAATTGTTCATCGAGAAAATTCTCTTTGACCGGAGTGGGATCCACAGTAGTCACTACCTTCTCGAGCCTGGACAGATGGTCAGCTACCTGATTGCTTGTTCCTTTTCTATCAACGATCTCAAGGTCGAATTCTTGCAACAATAAAACCCATCTAATCAAACGTGGCTTGGAATCAGCCTTGTTGATTAAATATTTTATTGATGCATGATCAGTGTGCACTATAACCTTCGTCCCTATCAAGTACGACCTGAAACGATCAAAAGCAAACACCACCGCAAGTAATTCTTTTTCAGTGACAGTATAATTAATCTGAGCTTCAATCAGTGTTTTACTTGCATAATAAATGGGGTGAAAGGTTTTGTTCTTTCTTTGTCCGAGAACAGCCCCCACAACCCACTCGCTGGCGTCACACATGACTTCAAATGGGAGTGACCAGTCAGGAGTGGTCACTATGGGTGCAGTAACTAAGGCTTTCTTAATGGTTTCAAAAGCATCTCGACATTCTTGGGTGAAATTAAATTCTTTTTCATGTTGCAATAGGTTACATAGGGGTTTAGTTATTTTTGAAAAATCTTTGATGAACCTCCTATAGAAACCTGCATGACCCAAGAAACTTCGAATACCTTTTACCGTTGTGGGTTCGGGAAGTTATGCCACTACTTCAAGCTTGGCTTTGTCAACTTCCAACCCTCTTTTTGAGACAAGATGACCTAGGACAATACCCTCTTCTACCATAAAATGGCATTTTTCCCAATTTAAAATAAGGTCGTGGGTCTCACATCTCACTAGGCTTTTCTCTAAATTTCCCAGGCAGTTGTCAAATGATGTCCCTATCACAGAAAAGTCATCCATAAAAACTTCTATGGTGTCCTCAATCATGTCGGTGAAAATGGCCATCATACAACGTTGGAAAGTGGCTGGGGCATTACACAATCCAAATGGCATCCTCCGGAATGCAAAGGTACCGTAGGGACAAGTAAAGATGGTCATTTCTTGGTCCTCGAGGGTGATATGGATTTGGTTGTATCCGGAGTATCCATCTAGAAAACAATAGAATTCCTTTCCCGCTAACCAATCAAGCATTTGGTCAATGAAAGGAAGGGGAAAATGGTCTTTCTTAGTGGCTAGGTTGAGTTGTCTATAATCCATGCATATTCTCCACCCCGTGACAGTCCTAGTGGGAATGAGCTCGTTCTTTTCGTTCTTCACTACGGTCGTTCCTCCCTTTTTAGGGACACATTGGACGGAGCTCACCCAACTACTACTAGCTATTGGGTAGATAATACTGGCATCTAACCACTTCAACACTTCTTTCTTAACTACCTCCTTCATTATGGGGTTCAACCTTCTTTGGGGTTGGACTTTTCCAGGGTGGTCACTCTCCAAATTAATCTTATGTTGACATAGGGAAGGGCTAATACCTCGTATGTCCGCTATGGTCCAACCAATTGCCCTCTTATGCTTCACTAACAAATCAATCAGGAGTTGTTCTTGTTTGTCACTAAGTTTGGAAGAGATAATAATGGGAAGTTTATTATCCTTAGCGAGATAAGCATATTTCAAGTGGGAAGGCAATTGTTTTAGCTCTAACTCGGGAGGTTGTTCTATTGAAGGGGGTTGAACATTTCTGTCCTTGAAGTCCAGAGGTTCAAAGGCTGCCACTATTGTGTTACACTCATCCTCAAAAGTGTCATCACTCTCAGAGTCGGAGTGCTCACTCTCACTCCCCACTATGCTCACTGTATCAAAACCATGGGTACCACAAATCGAACTCATAGCAAAACAGTCTTCGGTTTCTATGTACTTAAGGGATTTGAAGACATTGAATGTTACCTCTTGGTCATTGACTCTCATAGTGAGTTCTCCTTTGTGCACATCGATCAAAGTGCGTCCGGTTGCAAGAAACGGACGCCCTAAGATGATTGGGATATCTTTATCGGCCTCATAATCTAAAATTAGAAAATCGGTGGGGAAGATAAATTTATCCACTTTGACCAAAACGTCTTCTATTTTTCCCTTTGGATAGGCAATGGACCGATCGGCTAGTTGTAATGTCACGGTTGTGGGTCTAGCCTCTCCAATACCTAACTTGTTGAAAATGGACAATGGCATTAAGTTTATACTAGCTCCTAAATCACAGAGTGTTTGACCTACTTCTTGTCCTCCTATTGTGCATGGAATGGTGAAACTACCCGGGTCTTTCAACTTAGGTGGAATCTTGCTAGTAATGAGGGCACTACATTCCTTGGTCAAAGCCACAGTCTCAAACTTACCCAACTTTCTCTTTTTGTTCAAAATATCCTTTAAAAATTTAACATAGCTTGGCATTTGCTCGAGAGCCTCTACCAAGGATATATTAATGTGAAGTTTTTTAAAAATGTCTAAGAATTTTTTGAATTGAACATCGACAGTTTTACTCTTCATTCTTTCAGGAAAAGGTACACTTCGTGGGTCAATTTGAGTTTGCTGTGGTGTTGGCTTTGGAACAGTAGGTTTTGGTATAGGTCCAAAAGTGGGAAGCTAAGGGACATCGGTCCTCACTGTGGATTTGACAGTAACTTGAGGAGTGGCCACTGTGGTTTTAGGGACAGTGGGTATTTGAGGCGGATCGTCAGAGTCAAAAATGATATCTTTCAGATCCTTTCCACTCCTAAGCGTTATGGACTTGACTTGTTCTTTTCCTATCACCCTAGCGTGTTCGGTGTCACTAGGTAACGTCCCTGGCGGTCTATTCTTAACTTCGACGGCTAGTTGTCCTACTTGAGTCTCTATGTTCCTAATGGCTGCTTGAGTTTGATTCATGAAACCTTTGAGAATTGATTCGAGTGATGGTTGAGTCTCAGCGGGTTGAGTTGATCGTGGTTGGAACTGTTGCGAGGATTGCCCTTGGTGAAAGTTATGTGGGGGATGCCCACTGTGATGTTGGTGAAATCCAGGGGGATTTTGTGGTCTTTGTTGGACATGACTCGCCCCTTGGGGTTGGAGTCCTGGATTACCAGCCCAAGAGAAATTCGGATGATTTCTCCAACCTGGATTATAAGTCTGTGAATTTGGGTTGTTCCTCGGGTTGGTTCCTATAACATTAACGGCCTCCGGATTTGCTGGACAATAATCAAAAACATGTTCTTCTCCACAGAGGGAACAGTTTTCCGTGAGTTGTGTTGCGGAATTGACTTGGCCTCTATTTTGATTTAAAACTAATTTAGTCAGGGCCACTAACTGCGCATTCATGGTTTTAAGTGCCTCTGAGTCAATGGTGTTGGTCTTTGGTAAAGGTGCTCTAGGATTGGACCACTCGGTATTGTTGTTGGACACTTTTTCTAAGATTTGATATCCTTCGTTGTAAGTTTTACTCGTGAATGTTCCACCTGCTGTTGCATCTAAGATGATTTTGGCTGCATTGGAAAGACCATTGTAAAAGGTCTCCAATTGGATGCAATGTGTAATGCCGTGATGTGGGTACTTTCGAAGTAAATCTTTAAATCGCTCTCATGCATCCGAAACAACCTCATCTTCTTCTTGCCTGAACAAAATAATGTCATTTCGAAACCTTACATTCCTTGTGGGAGGAAAGTATTTTTGTAAAAAAATTTCAGCAAGTTCTTGCCAAGTGGTTATCGAGTGAGGTGCATGTGAGTTCAGCCAAGCCTTTGCCTTATCCCTTAATGTAAAAGGGAAAAGCCTTAGCCTTAACGCTTCATCACTCACACCTTGCAATTGAAAGGAATCAGTCATTTCCAAAAAAGATTTTAAGTGCGAGTGTGGATCCTCAGATGGTGATCCTCCAAACTGACCCATGGCTTGGATCATTTGAAACATCACCGGTTTGAGTTCAAAATGCTTTGCAACAATGTTGGGCCTTAAAATTCCGGAGCTTAAATCACCAACTTCGGAAGTAGCATAGTCCCGTATTTTTTGATCTTTGCTATCGGCAATCGTTACTGTGGTCTCCACTACTGGCGGGTTTTCTGCCATGTTTACAGTGGTGTTCACAGTGGGTTGTCGATTTTTGTTTCTGCGTCTTTTTCGAAAAGTTTTCTCTATTTCAAGATCGATTGGCACCAAAGGTTCGTGTTGTCGCCTTGGCATGCAACACGAAGAGCTTAGAAAAACGAGTTAATCGGGCTCGAACAAAAACTAATGTCTTGAGATTTAAAATAACGCCAGTCCCCGGCAACGGCGCCAAAAACTTGGTACATGCGAAATATGTGATTTAATCGCAGTGGGTTGCAAACTATCCACAGTGGGAAGTGCAAGTGTACACTGACCACTATGATCGTCACAGCAAGTAATAGTTGGTAAAATACCAGAATCGTATCCACAGAGACTGGGCAATCATGACAATATGGTTCTCATGAGCTCATTTTACAGGTTTCAATTACAGAGAAAGCAATAGTTTGGTTTGTTTGGTGAAATGCTACTTTAATGATTTTACTTAAGATTTAAAAGAAGGAATGTAGGTTAGATTTTCCCTAGATTTTATATTAAATACCTGATCCCAAAAGTGATCCTTGTACTTGAGGTGGGCGTCTTCATTAGAAAAGCCCGGTTACAAAATACTCACACCGTTAAGTAAAAATCTCATACTCTTAGTATTTATTGTTTTGTCAATGTTAATCTCAAAATGGACCTTTTCAGGCCTCGATGGAATGTGTAGAGACAAATACTCTAAGTGTTTTTAAATACACCAACTAGCTTGCCTACTACTCCAGTGGGTTGAGATTAGCTCACTGTGCCGACCTCACTTTCGCAAGTGTCATAAGAATTCTTTCGAATCCCCTAGCATCATCCAAGCTCGTGTCACTACATTCTACTCATTTCTGAGTTAAGAACTAGACTTTAGATCTTTACAAGTGATCGGCTTGTTCGCATCATTGGGCAATAATCGAGAGTGAATTACCAAAACAACAAATATTCCAAGTATAAAGATTACTCAAGCATTTTCTCTACAATCCAGGTACTTCTCTTTCCTACATCCCAAAGGATGGTTAGCCCATAATTACTGAAGTAAAGAAAACAAAAGATGAGAAGATGAACATAAATAAACTGAAAGTGACTTGAATTAAAACCGCAGTGGGGAACGAAGGTACGTCACTGCCACTGATTACTTGAAACTACAATTACACTAGGAATTGAAAATACAGAAAATTAAAGAACTATTGCAGTAAATGAGAGCTAACAACTAGAACTAAACTAGCACTAAATGTGGTAGATGAGAGATGCAAGATGAATTAAATGAAACCCAACACCTCTTTATATACTAAGAGGAAAAGTTGGACTTTACAAAAGATGGGTAAGAACTAGAGAATAAGGACTGAAGATAGAAGGCATAGAATTCAGCTTCTTTGAGTAACACTTCTATCCACAAATATGTAGCTCTTTTACCCATGAGTCCCTTCACCTTTTCCTAAAAGTCCACTTAAAGTACCATGGGTTTTATTAAACAATTCATCTTGCCATGCTTTTAGGAACATGCTTGAACTTCTCAATCCCATGCTTCTGCCAATTGAACCTTCTATTCTCCAGATTTTTACTTTCAAGCTAAGATTTAATTTTCTTTTGTCTTCTTCTATGCTCGATAGTGGGGTCTGGAGTGGGATGCGCAAGTCACTGCAGGTATTTCGTGAAAAAACAACAAAACTCCACCAAATAATTTATTAAGACTATGGTTCACTCTTTTTGCTCATTTTCATGAATGTTACCAAGAATGGGGGTTTTGGGAAGTGAAATGGCTAAAATAAAATAAAAAAAAGGAAATAATAACTCGAAAAATAGAGTTATCAATAATGCATAAAGATCATGTTTCATTTCAAAAGTTACATATGCATATTATTATCATGATACCAAATTCAATCATTTAAAATATTCACAAATCATTTTTCATTAAGTAGGGGATAAGGGAACTCACCTGAGTTTTAGCAAATCGACACATGCTCTGAAACTCACTTTAGCTCAAATCAAACACCTGAATTGGACGTCATAAGAATGGTGTTACCATCTAATCACATCCCAAAATATCTTTACTAAGCCCCTAGAGCAAACCCCCAATCGACGCCTCGCTTCTAAACCCGAAAAACGAAGCAAACCCAAAAAGTACACCCAAACAGTGACTTGCACCACTAGCTTCAAACCGCGTGGTAAGCCTTGCAACTTCCTCATCGTGCCTCCCAGGTCTGCACAATAACTTTCAGTCCGGAATCTCAATTCTAAAACCCCCAAAATGCTCCAAATCGGATGTAAACCTCCAAAATTGATAGTTTTTGATACCCAAACCTTTAGGAACCAAAAACCAACATCCAAAACACATTTACCCCAACAAATTCATCCATTGATTCATGATTTCAACCCCAAAAACCCATTTCATGCCATTTAAAAAGTCACCATTACAATGATGGAGTTTTTCTCAAAGGAGATCAATAAACCCAACAAGAATCAATAACTAGCATCTACTTTCCAATAGACATACCATCAAAATGGATTATCAATCAAAACCCTAAACATACTCCAACCCAAAACCAAGCCAAAAAGGTAAAGAAGATGAATGTTTACCTTGGTGAAGTTGAAGCTCTATCTCTAAATCAATCCTTGTACTAAGCTCCCAATGAAGATGAATCAGATTTCTCTCCATCCATCTCTAGCCTCTCAAATACGTATGAACCAAAATGAAAAGGGATTAGGGTTTTACCCCTTTTTATTCCCCAAAAATTAGCTTTAGGCCCCCGAAGCTCACAAATTGCAATTTAGTCCGTAACTTCCAAAAGATTAATATCTTATGGACATGAGGTGTTACATTCGTGTTTTGTGTTTTTGCAAATTCATGGTGCATTTGGGCTAAAACCGACATTGAAATCGAAAGAATGATGTTGGACGAAAATAAAATATAATTATGTGGCTAGATTATCACTTAATTTACTAGAAATTCATTGTGTTCTATTTAAATTGATTAACCATTACTTAGATATTGCGACGCTTGTCTTTGAACTAATTGTTTATGTATTTTTTTTCGACAATAAATTAACCCGATTCACATACTCGTGTTGGGATCATCATATTTTATATAGAATTAGTTAACCCTTATCAGTAAATACAAAAATATATATCACCAAAAGATCTTATTAATTTAATGTTATTGGAAAAACACTAACATTATTCTAAATTTTACTTAATAATAAAAAAGGTTATATAAGAATAAAAATTAAGAAATCATAAAATTATTATTTAAAACATGAAATTTGAAATCAAAACATAAAGATGAGGCGCTTGCAAATTAAAACAACATTTAAAAAAGAGAAATTAATTAAATTACTCAAAGTTTGACTTTGATTTACAGAAATACCTAAAAGCTCAACAGATTTTGCAAAAATACCCATTTTTTTCCGCGATAGAACCCGTAATCGCGGACCCAGCAGAATTGGCGCGGATGGGAGGCCGCGATTAGGGCTGTAAACGAACCGAACGTTCAGCGAACCGTTCGTGAACTGTTCGGCGGGAAGTTCGTTTATGTTCGTTTATTTAATAAATGAACGAACATGAACACGTTTTTTTTCGTTTAGTTAAATGAACGAACATGAACAATGGTCTCGTTCGTTCATCTATGTTCGTGAACGTTCTTTCATTTATGTTCGTGAACGTTTGTTCATTTATGTTCGTTAATGTTCGTTCGTTTACGTTCGTTTATGTTCGTTTATGTTCGTTTATGCTTGTTTATATATAAACATGTTTATATAATATGAAATTAATGTGTAAAATCATCAAGTAAATTGATCTTTTAGAATTTATTTTTCATACCTCCTAAGTTAACCCGGTTTTTCATTTTGTTAAGGTATTTTTTACGAACGAAATGATGAGTATGGTGGTTGTGTTTTGTTCATTTGGGTTCGTTCGTTTATGTTTATTTAAGTCCGTTCGTTTATGTTCATTTAAAGTCGTTCGTTTACGTTCGTTTATGTTCATTTAAGTTCGTTCGTTTACGTTCGTTTATCTCTTAATGAACGAACATAAACGAACACGAACAAACAAAAATTCTTAACGAACGTACATGAACACAAAAAATCTCGTTCGTTTACCGTTCGTGTTCGTTCGTTTGTTCGGTTAAGTTAAACGAACGAACATGAACAAGTCTCCGTTCGTGTTCGTTCGGTTCGTTTACAGCCCTAGCCGCGATGGGGACCTTTGTCCCGAGATACTCACAAATTTCATACATTTTGATTTCAAATTTACATTTCCGACCCCTATACTTATTTAGTTAATTTACTTTATACCTTTTAGTTTCTATTTTTCATTTTTCATTTTTATTATATTAACACATATAATCGTATATTAACTAAAATACGTTAAAAAATACGCTTCAATTTTAACAAGTTACATCATTGTAATCGTCTCTTCGATACCTTCGAAATGAGCCCAATATTGAATATTTTTTGATTTAATTATATTATTATATATCATATATATACTACATAAAAATATTTTTAATATTTATAATTCATACCCTTATAGTTAATTATTTAATTTATGGTACATCTCTTACTTTTTCAATTTTCGTTTTACACTCTTATAACAGTAAGATAATAATCTTATATTAACTAAATAAAAAATAAAAAACCAAAAGATATAAAGTAAATTAACTAATTAAGTATAATATAATTAAATAAAAAAATATTCATTATTGAGCTCATTTCGAAGGTATCGACGAGACGATTATAATGGTGTAACTTGTTAAAATTAATAAGTATTTTTTAACGTATTTTAGTTAATATATGATTATATGTGTTAATATAATAAAAGTGTAAAATGAAAAATAGAAAACTAAAAGATATAAAGTAAATTAACTAAATAAGTATAAGAGTGTTAAATGTAACTTTCAAATCAAAAAATTATTTTTGATAAATCGAGGATTTGAAAATTACATTTAACACCCTTATACTTATTTGGTTAATTTACTTTATACCTTTTAGTTTTATATTTTATATTTTACACTTTTATTATATTAATACATATAATCGTATATTAACTAAAATACGTTATAAAAATACGCTTTAATTTTAACAAGTTATACCATTGTAATCGTCTCTTCGATACCTTCGAAATGAGCCCAATATTGAATATTTTTGGATTTAATTATTTTATTGTATATCATATATACTACATAAAAATATTTATAATATTTATAATTTATACTTTTATAGTTAATTATTTAATTTATGATACATCTCTTACTTTTTCAATTTTCGTTTTACACTCTTATCACAGTAAGTTAATAATCTTATATTAACTAAATAAAAAATAAAAAACCAAAAGGTATAAAGTAAATGAACTAAATAAACATAATATAATTAAATCAAAAAATATTCAATATTTGGCTCATTTCGAAGGTATCGACGAGACGATTATAATGGTGTAACTTGTTAAAATTAAAAAGCATTTTTAACGTATTTTAGTTAATATACGATTATATGTGTTAATATAATAAAAGTGTAAAATGAAAAATAGAAAACTAAAAGGTATAAAGTAAATTAACTAAATAAGTATAGGGTTGAAAATGTAAATTTGAAATCAAAATGTGAAATTTGTGAGTATCGCAGGACTTTGGGCCCATCTCGGCCTCGCGCCATTTCTGCTGGGTCCGCGATCGCAGGTTCCATCGCGGAAAAAATGGGTATTTTTGCAAAATGGGTTAAACTTTTGGGTATTTCTGCAAATCAAAGTCAAACTTTGGATATTTTAATTAATTTCCTTTTAAAAAATAATGCATCAGAAAGGATACGATCACGGGAAAACCATAAGGGAAACACACACGCTTCTCAACATAGCGGGAGGAGAACTTGGGAAGAAAAATAGCTTTATCAGCCTATATCCTAACTAAGCATATATAAATAACAAAAAAAACACGGAGGCCCTCGATGATCAGAGACCCTGTAAGACAGCACCACCGGCACACCCCAGGGCTGGCCCTGATATAAAACTTTTATTAGTCACATACCAACTTTGACCACCTTTAACCTCTCTTTCACCTTTAATCATATCTGTAAACACTTTTAATCACTATTTGCCAACTTTTGGATACATTTTATATTTAATTCATGTTCTCTATCTCATCAATCAATTTTTGATACAATATTATTTTATATTTAATTCATGTATTTCTTCTCTATTTTCAATAAAACAATGATACATTAAAGTAGATATATCTATACATATAATAAATAAGTAACTAGCATGCCACGTGTCGTCTTCTGGTGACCCGACTTCAGTATTTTCCCGCATAAACATGTATCTGGACGCAGTTTACATTATAAGTTCAATTAGCACACTCAAGTTCACTCCTCCTTAAATCTCTCCTTAATTCAATTTTTTTAATTTATAATTAGGTATGTAGTTTACTTTTGATCCCTTACTTTTTTATTTTTCATTTTAGTCTCTTATCATATTAACATAAATAATGTATATGAACTAAAATGCATTAAAAAAACATTTCTATTTTTTACAAATTATACCATTGTAATCGCTTCGTCAATACCTTCGAAATGAGCCCAATATTGAATATTTTTGAATTTAATTATATTATTAAATATTATAAATATATACGAATTATGTGTCGTGATTAGTATGTGATTTGTTGAAATTAGTATGGGATTTGATACAAATAATCACTAAATTGTCGTGATTTTCTTTTTGCAATTTCATATCAATTTTTACTTCAAAGTCGAATTCCTTCGACGAATTACAATTCTATCAAATTTCATTCTGTCAACGAAACACCCTTAGAATTTTCATAAGAGATCTAATTACTTGAAAACAAATACCACTTATCAACGGACTTTTGGATTATGAGTTCGAACCTTTTTCAAAAATATAAATATGCAGATATTTTAGTATAATATATTTAATTATTTATGCTTTCTTAATCATGATTATATTATTTTCTCTAATTTTAATTGAACTACATAATATCAGTTATCAACAAATGGTTAATTAATGATATTTTCAAAGTCAAATTGTTTTGTTTTCCGTCAGTTCACTTTAATTAATCTTTCATAATAGTTGATAAGTTTTCTAACATGATTTAATTTTTTTAAATTAACCCGTGTAATACACGGTTCAAACCTAGTATATATATATATATATATATATATATATATATATATATTGGTAAACAAAACAAACATAGAATTTGACAAGTGATTTATATTCAACAAATATCTCTCCCTCTGTCTCTCTGTCACCACCAACATATTAATCACCCTTCACCATTGTGACCAACCATGGTCCACGTCGTATATAAACAACAGGTGGCGTCTACTATCAGCCCATTTACCTCCATTCATGAGACCGTCTTCTTCCATCTTCCATTTGTCGGAAAAAGACAGCCATGCCAACTAATAAATAACTAAGAGCGAGACTTACGGTTGCGATGGATCCTATGGTGATCGAGAATAGCAGTTGGCTGCAGTACTGGAATGTCATCCCATGCGAACATGGGAATGAGATTGCGATGAGTGTGGGGATCTCCAAAGAATGGTCGTAAACAAAGAGACATGGAAAATTGGGTGAATGTGGCTGCCCTTTGGTAGCACGAGACGATAAGCGACATCACCCACGCGTGCTTTAATTTGAAAGGGCCTAAAAAACCTTTTGGCGAGCTTGTACGACTAGCATTGTTGAACAGTGGTATGTCAGTATATTCGAAGTCGGACGTACTCTAATACCCGTGATTTTTGGGATTCTATTTATGAGTAATTACATTTATCAAATGGTATTAAAGATAATAATTATGCGGATTTTATATAAATAACATATTAGGATGATTGGATATTGCTTCGGGCCGGCATGAAAAATGAAGAAATCGGACGATCAGATATCAATGTGACTTTTAATGCGAGTTTAGTTGCATGAGACCCACATTAGGGTCTGTTCTTGGGGATCCGGTCGACTTTCATGAGACTTTACCCACATGAAACCCGCATTTGCGTCTGCCAGCTATAAAAAGTCCGATTTTTTGGGGTTTCCTCATTTCTTCGCCCTAATACTTATCCCCCTCCATTTTCTCTCTAGTTTGAGTCATTGGAATGATTGTGGGTCGATTTTGATGTCTTATAAGAGCATTCTTGGCGGATTCAAGAGTGTTTCGATTAAGATAATCTTCTCATCTTTCCCTCCAAAAAGCTAGGATTTTAGTGTTCTTCATCCTCTTTCCCATTTCTTCCTATTTTGGTGTAACCTTGGGAGTATTTATGGTAGAGGTAACATTGTGGAACCTTTAGATTTAAGGTTTGGAGGGTTTGCTAAGACATCTCATGTCTTCACCAAAGGAAACTCAAGTTATGAAGTAAAATCTAGATTTAGCCTAAATTTAGCAAAATGTGTTTAAGTTGGTTTGTGAAAACTATGTATAATCCAAAAATGTCTACATTGAAGTGCTTAATGTATTTTACTTGATGTTTATCGAATATGTGGGTTATTTGGTGAGATTTGCATATTTGGCTAATAATTCTTTAAAATGCTTGTATTCGTTATATTTGAGTATTTTGACAAATAAATCATAAGTGTGGGTTATTTGTATGATTTACCTTATAAATGGATATTATCTGGGCGATAAATTTATCACATTCTTAATGACTTATTTAATGGTCAATTGAGTTTTTGAGTTTTTGGCTCGATTTTGACTTAAAAGAGTCTTGGGGACCTTAGTCCGAGTTAAATTGCTCTATGTTGAACTTTTGGAGTTATATGCATTTGAGACATATTTATTTGAAAATTACATGTTTTGAGAATGTTGGACATTCATTTGGATTCGTGTAATTTAGATTGTGATGCATTGGATCCATAGGCATGTGAGTCGGTCTTGTGTTGATGGTCGGGTGAGTAATGCGGGGTTGGACTTCGGGACCATTGTTTCATGACCTTAAACATTTCATGTAGGCACTAGAAGGGTTGAGTCCGGAAGTGTTGTGTTGGTGACACGCCGGGATCTCTGTTGCTTGAGGTAATGCCTTGGATGTAGTCCTTAAGTGTGTCGGGCCTTGAAGTGTAATTCACAAGAATAGACACTAAGGTCAACCGACTCTTGAGATAAAACTTGTTAAGGATTCGTATGTTACGCGATTTCTGTTGTACGAGTGTCACACTTAGGTGTTCCCGTCACTCTCAACGGATATGGGTCTCCCTCGTAGTTGTTAAAACGTTATTTTCGGATAGTGTATTTTCCACGCTTTCATATTATTTGAGTTTGATATACTGGATCCCCTCAATACATTAAGGTTTTGGATAAAAGAGTTATTTGCATGCTTTTGGTATTTGGATTTTAATCCTACTTGTACTTTGTGTGAGTATTGGGTTTAGTTCCATGATTATGAGGTATTTCTATTCAAGTGTTGTATCACGAAAATGGGGTTTAGTTAAGATATCACTATTCATTCTAAATACTTTTCATATTGGTAATTGTGATTATAATAATATTTTTTCCCGTTTTATAGCTTTACATTTGAGATTAAAACTCTTGAACTCACTAGTCGTTAAGCCTAACTTTTTTTTACTTTTCGACATGTGCATCAGGTCCTTATTGGGGGAATGGTACTAGTGACACCGTGAAGAGTTGTGTGCGAGTTAGATGCACCTGAAGGATTTAGTAATTCGATGATATCTTCCGCATTAGGAGATAGTGACTATTATGGGGTTTTAGTAACCCCCGTCCCAAATCTAGACTTTGTGTAAGGTTTTGTGGGTTCCAGATTAGTGCATATATCAGTAGAAATCAACAGATAAACAACAAGTCAGAATGATTTCCACTCGTCATCCAATTCACTATGAATATTGAGAGAATTACATTGCAGAGTGTTTGAATGATAATGACGATTTTTGTAAATTCTATGCTAACAAAGCATTATATACCATGGGCCCTTAACAGACAAGCCCATGGCCCGTTACACATTAAAGGTTCAACATGAATATTAACAAGTTAACCCTTGAACTTCTATTCAACCTGATTTTGACCCTAACAATCTCCCCCTTTGAATTGAAGTTCGAGTTCACGCCAGTTCTCGACGAATCTCTTTCGAAGCGCAAAGTGGATCTCGAACATTCGGATGGCTCGGCGGTAGTCGATGCGGTCTTCAATCACTGCTAAGGCTTCTCGTGCGGTGTCTCATTTGAATTGGGGACAAACGACGATTTTCGATTTTCGGATTCATAAGTGATGATGTTACGAAGAGCATCTCTGACTTTGAGGAGTGTGCCATCACAGAATCTGTCGACCTGGCTGAAGCGGAGAAACCTCTTTTCTTTCTGATCATTGAGGTATACTATCCCAAATTCCGGTTCTAGAAGCAGTGCGTTCTCGGGATACATCTTCAGCTCAGGTGCTTTCAGGTTCGGTTTCAGCAGGTTTACCTTCTTTGCTTTGTTCTCGATTCCCATTTGAAAGTCTGTGAGGTAGGACATCATGATTGTGTGAATCAGGAATCGACGGACAGCCTCGAGCGCTTTAGTAACATGACGTGGTCGGACGGTTCTGGTTCAGAGGTCTTTCAGTATAGCGTAGAAGTCGAACGATCTGAGGTTCTTAAAGTCAGCTTCGGAAAATCTCCATTCATTACCGTCTTCGCGTCGGACAGTGAATACTGGAAACATGACTCTAAGGATTCGGCCTGTTTGGATGTTGAGCACTTCAGAGATTTTGTGCTTGGTTCGGACTTGGCTAACTGGCAGACACCGCTTCATGGCATTTATGTACTGTTGGTATTCCTTGTCGAAATGGGAAATCCCAAGGCAGAATGTTGGCTCGATGGGGCGTAACCTGTGAACATAGAGCTTCTTTAGTGATTCCTCCAGGTGAGGAATAAGGATCATGATCTTCTCCCATCGGATTTGTTGCTGTAGAGGAGGAGGATGATCATAAGCTGTTGGTTGTTGAGGGGATGTCGGATTTGTAGCAGTTGAAGTCTCGGGTATCGTAGAAGTCTCAAGAGCCTGTGTAGTGTGGGCAGGTGTACCATACAGATTTTGTAGCAGAAACTGGTCATAATCAACGTTGTCGTCTTCATCAGTAGGGAAGATCAAATTTACCTGGATATTTAGTGCACTGGCGGCTTTTTCGTACCATGCATTTTCAGTCTCGGGGTCGATCTCGGAATCTAGATCAATCAGATCAAGTACAGGCCTTTCTGATGCAGAATAAGTGACCAATTCCTGTGATTCTCCCTCAGGCTTTTCAACCGTTGGGTCTTCGTCATCTGAGATATCCATGTCCATAACCATCTCAGCTAAGCTCAACTGGGCTTCAGGTTGGTCTTCGGTTGCAGTTGCCATAGTTGATGGTTCCGGTTGAACCACGGTTATTTCAGTGATGATCGGCTCGGACTCAGACAGTTTTTGTCTCTTGTTCTCCCCCTCACGGTGATCAGGATCATCCTGGTCATCGTGCCGTCTCTTGAGTCCGCCAACTTGACTCTTGCAGGTGTCTTCGAGTGAGCCAACTCTTTCGGACAGCGTTTTAAGCGCTTGTTGAACGTCCTTGAGAGTCGCGTCAAGGTGGTCCAATCGGGTGGTTATGGATGACGAAGGAGCAGATACCTGGGAACGTAGAACTAATACCAGGTCCGCTTCAGTTAAGGCATCGGTGTCGGTGTGCTGGAGTAGCTGAGGCAGAAGCATAGTCTTTAAGGTGTCCACCGAATAAGTTGGCTGAGCGGGAGCCGGTGGAGGTGTTGGTACGGTTTCAGAGTCGAGCTCGGTGGTGAATTGCTGCTCCATCGCCTCGTGGACAGCCTTTAGGGCGTTGTCCAGATATTCCCTTGACATTACGTCGGGCAATATAACTCTGGGATCACTTAGATTACCCGTTGAGACATCTACCTTAGAGGTAGAGCCACCTACGTTCACGGGTGGCAAAGGTGTGGCCATGGTAGGATTTCCTTCCGATCCTCGCGTTCCACTCGAAAGCAGAGACACTTCGGAAGTTCCGATCGGGTCACGAAGAGCACCGATGTTCGTTGTCTCGTCCTGTGTCCTAGCCGAAGAATGTATGTTAGCATATGGCTCTAGACTCAATAATGCATCCAAAGAAGTCGAGACCAGGGGAGGCTGGTCTCTTGTTTCAATACCAATACTCTTCGAGTGAGAGATCGGTAGACGTTGTGCAAAATCCCCGTGCAAAATTGAAACACCCGTCTGTTGAGAGACGGATGAGTGGCTAGGAAGGTCGTGCAATTTCGCCGCTAGGTCCACGGCGGCTTCTTCAATACCTTGTCCCAACGGATGAGACAAGGTAGCAGATGTGGCTACCTGGATGACGTTGGTGTGGGGACGCTCTTGAGCCTCACTAGTCCTAATGCTCGTTCTCTCCTGGTTCTTTTTCGATCTCCATTCTCTCCGACTCGCCTGTTCTAAATTTTCAACTGATTCTCCCTCCGCTCTCCTTATATCTCCCATAATAGGCTGAGTAGTGGGGATGAGGGGGGGTATAGCTGAGTCAGATGGGGACCTTCGATCACCGGAGGTTGACGGCCGATACGATGTGGAATCAGGGATGCGTGAATGGCATGGTCCGTATCGGTGTCCGTGTTGTCGGATTCGACGTTTTCGACCTGGGTGAACGGAGATATTGGCTCTGTTGTGTCCGTACCGGGGTCTTCTTCGAGCGGTGGTGTGGTAGAGATGACCGGGACCTCATGTAATCGAGTCGACGGTCCGACCTCGTCAGCTGTATGGGTTGTTTGGATTGGAGGTTGTTGACTGGTTCCGGGTCGGCTGGATTGGGTAGTACCGGCATGCATATCCAATGCACCGCCTGCGCCTGTTCCCCTCCCATGTAATCTTAAAACACCCTGTCCGGGAGCCCCATCTACCCGGACACTACCTCCTCTCGTCCTTTGACCCTCACGTCTCTCAAGTCTATGTCCCCGGGGAGGTCCCTCCGGCTCTGGCTGGACCATGGGAGCAGCTAACTCTCGCCTATAATCTAACACACTCGGTGCATTGGGGTCCGCATGTGCCAGTAGGGCTTTAGGTAAGGGCATGGCTCGTGCGTCAGATGGGTTGCGAATCACAAGATATTGCAAGTGAAAAGGAGGGTATACCGGATGGTTTATGCGTCGCGGTATCCCTGAATTCGCGTCCATGTGTTTGTCTGACGGCCAGTGAGAGGAATCTTGGATACGGGAGAAATTTCTTCTGCTTGGATCCCCCGATTTGTCTGATCGCCTGAACCAGTTCGCGCCATATTACCATGGCGTAGTCCATGTGCCTGTTGTAGCAGACAGCATGAAATAGATGCAGAAAATCGGTTGTGCACTGGTCTATCCCCCGCCATCTGGATGATAGACACTTGTTCAGAATTGTGAACAGCGTGTACCAGATCGGCCCTAGGTACTTTCAGTTGAATGCTGAAGGGCGTTCGAGGGCGTGGTTGTAGCCGAGTGCTCGGATCTGGGCACACAGAGTCGGGTCGTTGATCGCGGGGTCGTATGCCTGATGTCCGCCGGCGGTGCCTTCTGGTAGTGAAAGCAGACGGCGGAACGACTCAGGTGTGTGCGTGAAAGGGTGATTGTCGATCCGTGCTGTTATGGTTTGAGAGTTGGTACCTGTGACGACTTGGGCGGATAGCCATACTTGATATACGTACAAGACGGGGACGTCAGCCGTGGCAGTGAGGGCCTCATGGAGAGGGTGACCAAGTAAGATGTCCACGACCACACGGTGTTGTGGTCGGAACTCGGCGGCGTCCAGTTGATGGTTGTTGGCTTCTATTTCAATTCCATGGTCAGGGTTGACCAAAGCATTGTCCGCCTCTTCATGATGAATTCCTCTTGAGAAGGAATTTGCTCCTGTGGCTGTTGTTGTTCCTAATCCGCCATGTATAATACCTGAAAAAGATCAATGTTATAAAACCAGGCGGATGAACAAGTTTCGGCACGTACCTTTGCAATAATTGGCTCAATCTGAAACAGATTGAGGACTGGCAGTGAAAACAGGTTCTGGACTGTTGAATGTGCCCGGACAGAACATATGAAAAACACCAGGTTTCCGGACAACATAGTGTCCGGATCACCAGAGTGTGCTAAACCCCCGTGCAAAATTGAAACACCCGTCTGTTGAGAGACGGATGAGTGGCTAGGAAGGTCATGCAATTGCGCCGCTAGGTCCACGGTGGCTTCTTCAATACCTTGTCCCAATGGATGAGACAAGGTAGCAGGTGTGGCTACCTAGATGACGCTGGTGTGGGGACGCTCTTGAGCCTCACTAGTCCTAATGCTCGTTCTCTCCTGGTTCTTTTTCGATCTCCATTCTCTCCGACTCGCCTGTTCTAAATTTTCAACTGATTCTCCCTCCGCTCTCCTTATATCTCCCGTAATAGGCTGAGTAATGGGGATGAGGGGGGTGTAGGTGAGTCAGATGGGGATCCTTTGATCATCGGAGGTTGACGACCGATACGATGTGGAATCAGGGATGCGCGAATGGCCTTGTCCGTACCGGTATCCATGCTGTCGGATTCGACGTTTTCGACCTAGGTGAACGGAGATATTGTCTATGTTGTGTCCGTACCGGGGTCTTCTTCGAGCGGTGGGGTGGCAGAGACTACCAGGACCTCGTGTAATCGAGTCGACGGTCCGGCCTCGTCAGCTGTATGGGTTGTTTGGATTGGAGGATGTTGACTGGTTCTGGGTCGGCTGGATTGGGTAGTACCGGCATGCGTATCCAATGCACCGCCCGCGCCTGTTCCCCTCCCATGTACTCTCAAAACACCCCGTCCGGGAGCCCAATCTACCCGGAATCTACCTCCTCAAGTCCTTGGACCCTCACGTCTCTCAGGTCTATGTCCCTGGGGAGGTCCCTCCGGCTCTGGCTGGACCATGGGAGCAGCTAAATCTCGCCTATAATCTAACACACTCGGTGCATTGGGTTCCGCATGTGCTAGTAGGGCTTCAGGTAAGGGCATGGCTCGTGCGTTGGACGGGTTGTGAATCACAAGATATTGCGAGTGAAAAGGAGGGCATGCCGGATGGTTTATGCGTCGCGGTATCCCTGAATTCGCGTCCATGTGTTGTCTGACGGCCAGTGAGAGGAATCTTGGATACGGGAGAAATTTCTTCTGCTTGGATCCCCCGATTTGTCTGATCGCCTGAACTAGTTCGCGCCATATTACCATGGCGTAGTCTATGTGCCTGTTGTAGCAGGCAGCATGAAATAGACGCAGAAAATCGGTTGTGCACTGGTCTATCGTCCGCCATCTGGATGATAGACACTTGTTCAGAATTGTGAACAGCGTGTACCAGATGGGCGCTAGGTACTTCCGGTTGAACGTTGAAGGGCGTTCGAGGGCGTGGTTGTAGCCGAGTGCTCGGATATGGGCACACAGAGTCGTGTCGTTGATCGCGGGGTCGTATGCCTGATGTCCGCCGGCGGTAGCTTCTGGTAGTGAAAGCAGACGGCGGAACGACTCAGGTGTGAGCGTGAAAGGGTGATTGTCGATCAGTGTCGTTATGGTTTGAGAGTTGGCAGCCGTGACGACTTGGGCGGATAGCCATACTTGATATACGTACAAGATGGGGACGTTAGTCGTGGCAATGAGGGCCTCATGGAGAGGGTCACCAAGTAAGATGTCCACGACCACACGGTGTTGTGGTCGGAACTCGGCGGCGTCCAGTTGATGGTTGTTGGCTTCTATTTCAATTCCATGGTCAGGGTTGACCAAAGCATTGTCCGCCTCTTCATGATGAATTCCTCTTGAGAAGGAATTTGCTCATGTGGCTATTGTTTTTGTTCCTGATCTGCCATGTATAATGCCTAAAAAAGATTAATGTTAGAAAACCAGGCGGATGAACAAGTTTCGGCGCGTACCTTTGCAATAATTGGCTCAATCTAAAATAGATTGAGGACTGGCAGTGAAAACGGGTATTGGACTGTTGAATGTGTCCGGACAGAACATATGGAAAACACCAGGTTTCCGGACAACATAGTGTCCGGATCACCAGAGTGTCCGGACAAACAATCTTGAAATCAGAGGGTACCGGATAAAATAAACAATCCGGACACAGGAGATTTCCGGATAACATAATCAATCCGGACGAATGAGGTTTCCGGATAACATGTGGTATCCGGGCAAAATGAGATTACCGGATGATTTTAGTTACCGGACACCTCGCCAATCCGGATAGTTGAACTTACCGGAAACCCTTAGGTTTCCGGACAACTAGGGTTACCGGATGTTGTTGGTGTCCGGATAAAATATCTCACGGATAGTGGTTTTCGGACGTGTTGAATGTGTCCGGATAGTTTGAAACTATCCGGACGACATCCGGATGTGATCAATCTAGCCACAAATGACCTTGGACATGCAGATAAATGGTCTAACAGCATCGATTTATGCATAAAGTCATCCGAGAGCAAGTGATGTGGACTAAAATACACTGAACGTGTGTAAAAGCTTATTGACGCTAATCGGGTGTATCGGAAACCCTGAATCGACCATTTCAGTGGATGGTTTGTGTAACACCCGTAATTTTCGGATAAGTACAATTTCGAATCAGTGTGGAAAGCGATCTTTTAAGAAAAATATGAAAAATAGTATTTTGGATTAAATCCTAGATTTTATGGTCTTGTTGGATGAGGAATTTAAATACAAGTCCAACGGTTCTTTCCGGAGCGAAAACGGAGCTAAAACGAAGAAGTTATGGACAAAACAAGTTTCGGTACACCCTGTGCTATAGTGCCCAGCGATTGTGACACTGTCACAATCGCATGTCACAATCGCCGGATGCCAAAAACTCTCGGTACAACCCGTGCGATTGTGCCAGCGATTGTGACCCTGTCACTATCGCATGTCACTATCGTCCGGGGCTACCAGGACCCTTAAAACGCGATTTTCAGCACTTTTCTCATTCTGACTTCACCCATTTCGTTTTTCTCTCCAAGAACCGAAACCCTTCACGCCCAACGTCGATTTTGAGCCTTTTAGACCCCAAGAATCAAGTTTTCAAGTGTCTCTTCTTCATCTATCATGGTTTTGGAAGCTAAAGCAAGAATCCTTTCACTTCATCTTCTTCACCCAAATCTTTCTAGGGTTTCATCCAACCTTTTTGACCATTTTGAAGAATTGGATCTTGTGGTGTTTCGTTGGTGATTTAGAGGTGTTTTGTTGGTGGATTCTTGTTGTGATTGAGGTAATTATCTCTTTTCTTCATCTAAGAAATTAGGGTTTTGGTATTATTGGTGGTTTTGATGTTTTATGGTTGGAGAATGATTTCATGTGGTTGGATTGTGATATTGATGGTTGGGAATTCATAAATCTAGGTTTTGGAAGTTTTGGCTTGAGGATGCAAACTTCATCAATGGAGCTTACGTTTGGAGAAACTCTAGATTTAGCTTAAATCTAGCAAGGTGAGTTCAAGATACTTTGCAAAAACTTTGTACATGCCAAAATTAGTATTTTCTAAATATTTGTGTGTTTTACTTGAAAATATCTATGGTTGAGTTATTTGAATAGTTTAACTCTTTTGAAGTGTTTATCTTCATAAATGTGTAAAATACCCACATTTGGGGCTTTTGGATATTTGGATGGTTAGAAACCATAAATTGTCTTTAAAGATTAACTGCTCAAAATGAGGTTTATTTGATGGTTTAATCATGTTAGTGTAAATGATTTTAATAAACCATTTGGGAAATACACTTTTAGTGTTATGGGTCATTTTGAGAATATTAAGGGTGTGAGTCCTTTGGGAAAACCCCTTTTGTTTAACCCGTGTTGAGTTTTGGGGTTAATGATGATTTTGGGATACGTGTTTGCTTAAACAATGTTTAAATGCGTTTTATGCGATGATGACCGACATTATGGGTCTAGCAAGCTTGGAGCACTTTGCTCGATTTTGACTTTGAGATAGTCTTGGGACATTTGTCCGGTTTAAATGGCTCGATGTGGAGTCTTATTTATGGGTTGCTCTTATTGCACTGTGTTGCATATTATTGCACGTTGTTTATATTTACATGCTCGGGGTAGAGTCTAGGATGTGTTATATGCTTAATTGC
The DNA here is from genome assembly GCA_033807775.1 of Saussurea involucrata. Lineage (NCBI taxonomy): Eukaryota > Viridiplantae > Streptophyta > Magnoliopsida > Asterales > Asteraceae > Saussurea > Saussurea involucrata. Next base: position 62,113,276 of record CM066314.1, on the reverse strand, counting down.
ATTTCATTTGCATGATTTGATGTTGATAAATGATCATTAGATCTTTTGAGCAGAGGGCTCGGTTTTGGGCTCGGTTGAGTCTTGATGGCATTCGCCCAGTTTTATTAAGCTCGATGTGGGCTTGGGGTTTGCATTGCATGAGTTGCGTTATGTTTGAGATTTACATGATTTGAATGCATTAGTTATTCTTTTGGGGTCATGTATTTATATTTAAGTCGAGTAAGCTTGTTTCGGATGGTGGGTTTTCCCAAGGTAAAGATCCAGTAGGATTGAACTTGATGGCTTGGACTAAAGACCTAGTATGGTTGATGTCTAAGAAGGGCTAAAGACCTAGTTTTGGTTGATGTCGGAGATGGACTAAAGACCTAGTTTTGGTTGATGTCTAAAACGGACTAAAGACCTAGTTTTGGTTGATGTCTAAGATGGGCTAAAGATCTAGTATGATTGATGCCGAGGATTGACTAAAGACCTAGTATGGTTGATGTCATCTGTTTTCCACATCCAAGAAGCTTACTTGCATTTATTTAATCGTGGTTTAATTTATGTGTTGCCACATTTGATGAGATCGGGTCTCCCCGTCACCGAAGGGTGTTGATTTCGGGTATTTTATTTATTCGCATTTTTGGAGGTTATATTTATGCATATGGATTGTTTTCCATGGTTGATGGACGGGTTTATGCTACATTTGCTTCGTATTACGTTTTAATAAAGTGTTATATCTAATAGACGGTTTCCATGTTTTACGGGTCGAGTATGTATTGTCAACCGTATTTGAAAGTTTTGCCTAAACTAGACTTATTCACGTATTTGAGTGAGTTGGAAACGTAATTCATTTTGGAAAAACGTATTATACCTTTCGGGAACCTTCCCATGGAAATGTGTGAGTTGGAAAATGGATGATTTGCAATTAAAGTAAACCCTTTCGAAATCATGACTAAACTATTACTCTTTTGACTTATGTTTTTATGTAGTCATGATAAAATGCTTGAACTCACTAGGCGTAAGTCTAACCCTTTTTATTTGTCGGCATGTGCAACAGGCTCAGGTTGGGGTAGCTCTAGCTACATTGTGAAGTGGCGAGTGCCAGTAGGGTGCACGAGAGGTGGCTTGAGTAGTGAAGTTTTCCGCACTTGTTGGACTAGCAACTTATGTTGTATTAAGTAACGCCCGTATTAAGTCACAAACTGTAGAATTTTATGTTGTTTTAATTTCGAGGTATTTTGAGGAATGAATTGTAGAAATGATTTTATTTATTATGGTTATTTTATTGAATTTTAATGTTAGTTGCTCGTTCCAAATTGAGGGTGTTACAGTTTGTGTGTTTAAATGCAATAAACATGTATACTCGAGTTCGAGATAGATAAACGAGGAGCATACCTGATTTTAGAGCTGAAATCGAGCAAGATGAGATGATTCCGAGGGTGTCCGAACGAGAGAAAGAAACGAGAGAGTTTGTGTGAGTTTTGGGATTTCCGGATAAAGTGAATAGGATTTGGTCCGGAATGGTTTATATAGAGGGACCAACTATCTGGGTGGGTCATCCGGATACCCATACGGTCCGGATAGGTGTCCGGTCCGGAAACCTATCCGGATAGGTGTATCCGGATAGGTGTATCCGGAAACCTGTCCGGACAGTGTGGAAGAAATTCCAATTTTGGTCTCTGAGTGTTTGAAAAATCCCAAAACAGTATCAGTTCGACTTTGAAAGATTATGCTCTCGCTCCCCCTCGAATTGAGCATGGGGATATCTCTGCTCCCCCTCGGATTGTGCATGTGCGTGCAATGGAGAGACGGTCACACAAAAAAAAACTTTGACACCTTGAAAGAAAAAAATAGTGTGTCGCTCCCCCTCAAATGATGAACAGATAGGTATTTGCTCCCCCTCAGAATGTGCGCGTAGAGTGAAGTGAAGCACACTTGGAGTGTCCACACAGAAAGAAAATATTTTTGACAGTTAAAAAGAATTGTGTGACACTCCCCCTCAATAGTAGAAGTACTTACCTGATACTTCGTTCGTGCTCCCCCTGAACACATGAACAACTTGTGAAAGCACGGATATTATTATGGAAAGTAGACGACATTAATTAATAGAAAAAGAAAACACACGTTTAAAGGAAAGCAAACAAACGAAATCTACCTAATTAATACAAAGATTTAACCGAATTGGGTAGACGATACAAGTAGAATACAGATACGAGAAAATGCATACTCAATCATTTGGAGTGTAAACCACAGATGATGATTAGACAGTTTCTCGTAGATGTATGGAACTTGTATCGGGCACAAAATCAGATCAAGTCTTCAGATTTAGCATACCTAACCTGGACACTAGATAATTAAAGCGTTTTTCGTCCAGGGGTTTTGTAAACAGGTCTGCTAACTGATGTTCTGTATTCACAAAGTAGAGTTCGACTGTACCTCTTTCGACGTGATCCTTGATAAAATGATACCGAACGTCTTTGTGCTTTGTCTTTGTGTGCTGGACCGGATTGCTGGATATTGCAATAGCGCTCTTCGAGTCGCAGTAGATGGGCACCTTGGTGTATGTGAAACCGTAGTCCTTGAGTTGCGTGCGCATCCATATCACTTGAGAATAGCAGCTTGCGGCGGCCACGTATTCCGCCTCGGCAGTCGACGTAGAGACGCACTGCTGCTTCTTGGATGCCTAACTCACCAGACTGTCGCCCAAGAACTGCACATTTCCCGATGTGCTCTTCCGATCCATCATGCTGCCCGCGTGGTCCGCATCAGAATATGCCGAGAGTTCAAAACCTGTCTCTTTCGGGTACCACAAGCCAAGATCAGCAGTACCTCTCAAATAACGAAAAATTTGTTTCACAGCTATTAAGTGAAACTCCTTAGGTTTTGACAGAAACCGGGCGCAAAGAAATTTCGCAAACATAATGTCCGGTCTACTAGCAGTGAGATACAATAATGAACCAATCATTCCCCGATACGTTTTTGTGTCCACATCCTTTCCGTTGGGATCGACGTGTAACTTTGTACCGGGTGCCATGAGAGTCTTCATTGGTGAGGACTGTTCCATCTGGAATTTCCGAAAAATATCCCGAATGTACTTAGCCTGGTTTATGAATATCCCGGTCGACAGTTGTTTAACTTGAAGACCAAGGAAAAAATTCATCTCACACAACATACTCATTTTAAAGTATTGGCTCATTAATTTGGCAAAGTTCTTGCAAAATAGTGGTTTAGTAGATCCAAAAATTATATCGTCAACATACACTTGAACCAAGACTATATGACCCTCTTCATTTTTAATACCAGGCCCGTGGAGCTTGTTTCAAACCGTAAAGCGCCTTGTCTAGAATGTAGACATGATTAGGCTTATTCTCGTCCACGAACCCGTCCGGTTGCGATGCGTACACCTCTTCCTTGATCTCGCCATTGAGAAATGCGGTCTTCACATCCATTTGGAAGACCGTGAAGTTTTTGTGCGCGGCGTATGCAAGGAACATACGTATTGCTTCGATTCTCGCCACCGGAGCGTATGTCTCATCATAGTCGATCCCTTCTTGTTGACGGTATCCCTTGGCTATGAGACGCGCCTTGTTTCGTACGATGATTCCGTCCTCGTCCTCTTTGTTCTTGAAGATCCATTTGGTGTCGATGTAACACCTTAGGCATATCCCACATCGGCCGTGGACAGGAGAGATGCTGGGTATATTAGTAAACCTTGGCCTTACCAGACACAACGCGTTTTGGGGCCACAAGCATGCGGGTTCCTTAGGAACTCTGTGGTTAAGCGTGCTTGGGTGGGAGTAGTACCAGGATGGGTGACCTCCTGGTAAGTCCTTGCGAAGTCCTTGCCAGGTCGCCAAGAACAAAGCAGTGAGCCAATGGGGCAAAGCGGACAATATTGTGTCGTGGTAAGCGGGTGTTACAAATGGTATCAGAGCCACTCCTGTGCCGTTCGGGATGGTGGGGCAAACCTCATCGAGGATGATGAGTCCCTAAGGGGGGGGGGGTGTAACACCTTAGGCATATCCCACATCGGCCGTGGATAGGAGAGATGCTGGGTATATTAGTAAACCTTGGCCTTACCAGACACAACGCCTTTTGGGGCCACAAGCATGCGGGTTCCTTAGGAACTCTGTGGTTAAGCGTGCTTGGGTGGGAGTAGTACCAGGATGGGTGACCTCCTGGTAAGTCCTTGCGAAGTCCTTGCCAGGTCGCCAAGAACAAAGCCGTGAGCCAGTGGGGCAAAGCGGACAATATTGTGTCGTGGTAAGCGGGTGTTACAGCCGATCACCGTCTTGTGAGTGGGACGTGGGACAAGTCGCCATACTTTGAGGGCCTCAAATTGATTGAGTTACTCTTGCATGGCCATGACCCAGTCCGGATCTTCTAAAGCTTCAGAGACGGTTGTAGGCTCGATCTTACTTAAGAAACCAGAGAAGAGGCAGAAGTTGGCCGATGCGCCTCGTGTCTAAACTGGAGTAGAGGGATCACCGATAATTTGGTGCAGGGGATGAGCTCTTATCCATTTGGTGGTGTGTGGAAGCGGCTGCTGAGTGGAGTGTGATGTGTCCGGATCCACGTATCCACCAGTGGGAAGGTCTTGAACGGATTTAAGTGTAGCAAGTTGGTTTCTCGGAGGAGACTTGGGTGGATTCGTCGGAGGTTGAGCAACTTCTGGTTCTGAGGAAAGCAGAGGTTGATCTATGAGTGAAGTTGAGGACGAATCTTCAGGAGCGATCTCCGGGTTTTGAACTGGTTCCTCCGGGGGAATGGTTGTATCAGATGATGTTGATGATGAGGGCTGAGGTGTCTCCACAGTGATAGTTGGAGTACTAGTTGAGGGCGGCGGACCAGAGATATTCGCCGAGTCCTCGATTTGAGCAGCTTCAAGTCTTGGTTGCTCTAAGACACGGGGGGTAGATGCGTTAAACATATCATCATAAAAGTATTGAAACAGCAAATCTAAATCAGAAAGTTGAGCATTCGACGTAGATGCGTGATTCGGATTTACTGCCGTTTGTGCAGATCCCGGACGTGAAAGTTCGAAAGCTAGCACACCAGTTAAAACGGGTTCTGAACTGATATGTTCAAAAGCCAAATCCGCGGCTTCGTCGAATGTCACGTTTACACTCTCAGTAACGGTTTTGGTCCGTTTGTTGTAAACGCGATACGCCTTAGCCTGCATGGAGTATCCTATGAAAACGCCTTCATCTGCCTTCTGACTGAATTTGCCGAGATCATCTTTGTCATTGAGGACGTAGCACGTGCATCCGAACGTGTGGAAGTACTTGATGTTCGGGATGCGGTTGTTGATGATCTCGTACGGTGTCTTATTGAATCGCTTGTTGATGATAGAGCGGTTTTGCGTGTAGCATGCAGTTGACACCGCTTCGGCCCAGAGAAATAAAGGCAGCTTTGACTGTGACAACATTGTGCGAGCGGCTTCGACTAAAGTACGGTTGCGTCTTTCCACCACTCCGTTTTGTTAAGGAGTGCGTGTGGCCAAAAAGGTTGCGAGATACCGACTGATGTCAGGTATTCGTTCACCGTTTGATTTTTAAACTCCGCCCCGTTGTCGGTCCTGATGGTCTGAACTTGCTGTCGAAAGTTCAGTTGGATAGTCTTCAGATGGTTGATAATCAGCTCCGGGGTTTCGTCCTTCGTGCGTAGAAACTTGACCCAAGTGTAGCGTGAGAAATCATCCACCATCACCAGGACCTACTTGCGTTTGTTGATGCTCTAAAGACGCATCGGTCCACACAAATCCATATGGATAAGTTCGAGGGACCGGGACGTGCTCGGAGCGGCCTTCGGCTTGTGCATCGCTCGCTTCATCTTTCCCATTTCGCATGCCCCGCAGAGTCGGTCCTTCACGAATTAAAGGTCGGGCATGCCTTTCAGGTGTCCGCCAAGCACCAGTTTGTTGATATTCTTGAAGTTCAGGTGCGAGAGACGTCGATGCCAAATCCACGCTTGCTGGGAATTGGCCTTTGACATCAGGCAGACAGAGTCATCGGTCTTCAGGGCTGAGAGGTCGATGGTGTAGAGGTTGGTCTTTCGCGTTCCAACCAGTAGTTCGGTTCTGTCGTCAGTGCGGACACTACACCTTTTGGCTTTAAAACGGACCTCGAGATCTTTATTGCGGAATTGGCCGATGCTGAACAAGTTGTGTCCCAATCCCGCGACGTATGAGACTTTCTTTATCGTGATCTTGTGTTGGACAATGTCGTCGTAGCCCAGAATCGGCGCCTTGTCGTCGTTCCCGAATCTCACGTCTCCGCAATATTTTTCTTTGTAGTTCGTGAGCAGCTCCCTCCTCCCGGTCATGTGCTTGGAGTATCCAGAATCTAAGTAACACACATGACCGTCCTGCAAAACGAGATTAGCGGACTTTAGGTACCTATTTGAAAATGGGTCCTCGAGGGTTAGATTTTACACCTTTCGGAGGAGCCTGTTTTGAGGCAGGTTTCCTCTTGGTGTAGGTTTAACCTCAGTAGGAGGAACCCGTTTTGAAATGGGTTTCCTTTCTTGCTTGGGTTTAACCTCAGATTGGGAACCCCGTTTTGTATTTGGTTTCTTTTTGCTCTTACGGGGTTTGCTTTTGGGTGCAGAATTATAAACATGATATGACCCAAACCAATCAGGTTGAATAGAAGTTCAAGGGTTAACTTGTTAATATTCATTTTGAGCCGTTAATGTGTAACGGGCCATGGGCTTGTCTGTTAAGGGCCCATTGTATATAATGCTTTGTTAGCATAGAATTTACAAAAAGCGTCATTATCATTCAAACACTCTGCATTGTAATTCTCTCAATATTCATAGTGAATTGGATGACGAGTGGAAATCATTCTGACTTGTTGTTTATCTGTTGATTTCTACTGATATATGCACTAATCTGGAACCCTCAATTGGTATCAGAGCATACGGACGATTCGATTCAAGGTGATAAAAGGTTTCTGGTAAGAATTCTATTCAAGTTTTATCGACTGTGATCTTGGGTTCATTATTCCATATTTTGATTCGGTTAAAATTGCTTCGTTTCGTTTATTGCATTCTGTTAGCATCATCTTACTTAGGGATTCTGCAATTTTTCTCGTTCTAATTCGATCATCTGAGTGGTTTTTAAGCAAAATCAAGTTTGTGGTCTTTGTGTTTTGTTCATAACAAAAATCTAATTTTTTTCTTCAAAATCGTGCTATTTTGCTTGATTATCGATTTGGGTATTGTTATTTTGTTCTTTTTGGAAGGTTTCTAACGTTTCAGGAAGTTTCTCATCAACCCTAATCGAATTCCCATCGAATTGGAAACCACAGCCGCCGTATCCGGACACCACCGCCGCAGGTTCCGGATACTAGCCCAGCTTTCCGGAACATCCTTAAATCTTTCCGGGTAAGTTATTTTTTCATTGCTTTCCGGACAAAACTCATCCGGTAACCAATGTGTCCGGTAAATCCAATTTACCCGGACAACTCCAAGTTTCCGGTTATTTGTTTTGTTTCCGGATAATCTATACTATCCGCAAAATCGTCCGGTAAGTCACTGTTATCCGGTAAGTCCTTCTTGCGGAAAGTATTTCATTCGGAAACTTATTTCATCCAGTAAGTATTGTTTTTCATATTTTCATTCGGAAACATCATTCATCCGGTAACTATCACTTATCCGGTAACCTAGGCCATCCGGTAACTTCCTGTTATCCGGAAACCTAAGTTCATCCGGACACCTCTGAAGTTACCCGGATACTTCTGCTAATCTGAATACTTACACACACATCTGATCCGGACACTTCCAGATCAGACACTTTTCATCTGGATTCCTATCCGGTAAGTTCTGATTATCTAGTTTCTTACCCGTTTAGCCTAAATCACTCTTAGAAGCTGCGTTAGGAAACCGGTTTGAATCGAACAATCGTCTGACGGTCACCTTAGTGCAATCAACGACGATGTCTTCTCGAGATGCTCTCGCTGTCGGCACCTACTCCAAACCGCCAACACTCTACCAGGGAGAATACAACCAATGGCGGGATAGATTCATGATCTTCATCGAGTCAAAAGATAATTTCAAGTACATCTGGCGAGCTCTATCCGATGGTCCACGACCTAAACCCATGAAGGCTTTAGCAGCAACAGCAGCAGACACACAAGTTCATTATGTAGAGAAGCCATACTTGGAGATGAGCGAGGCCGAAAAGGGCATGCATGATGGTGAAAAGCATGCCAAGAGGTATCTAGTCCAAGCTCTACCAAATTCGATATACACTGCCATAGATAGCCACAAGGAGACAGCAAAGGGCATGTGGGATCAGGTAGAGAATGATGAGCGGAAGCAGAGTCGGAAACCAACTGAAGATCAATAGCTGCATAACCAAGTTTGATGGTTTCAAGCAGCGTGCCGGCGAATCACTCTCCCAGGCCTATGAACGTTTCTGCCTCCTACTGAACGAACTCTCCAAAAACAAAATAACTCGTTCTAATACGGAGAACGCGCTCAAGTTCTTGAACAACCACCTTCCTGAATGGAAAGTGTTTGCTTCTCATGTCAAACACAATCACTTAATGGAGAACGTTTCAATACACGAACTATATGAGATGCTTCTCCAGGACGAAGATGAGGTGATGGAGATTCTGAGCGAAAAGAAGTCTGCGTCCAAGTCACCTATTGATCCACTAGCACTCACGTCCTCAAAACGAGGCAAATCTTCCTGTCGTCGTTCCAAACGTGCCCAAGAGCCAAGTGAGTCTGAGCCAGAATCTGAGGAAGAAGAGGACAATGATTCTGATCCTGAATTAACAGCTGTGAAGAAAGCAATGGCTCTGCTCTCCAGATCCTTCCAACAACAGAAGTTCTACAAGAAGCCCACATCCAATAATCAGCGCTACTCCACTTCCTCCAACAAGCGCCATGATTATCAGGACAAATACGAAGGCAAGAAGAAGTCCGATGAGCACAAGCAGTCTGATAAGAAGGAGAAGACTGAGAAAGATGACCGCAAGCCTGAAACAAAGAAGAAAGACGAACCCGTGACATGCTATAACTGCGGGAAGCTAGGTCATTTTGCAAATGATTGTAGGAAGCCTGTTGTAAAGAACGCTCAACACTACAAGGCAAAGCTCGCACTGGCAGAACAAAAGGAAGCGGGCGAAGCTCTATTTGTTGAAGATGACCACTGGCTGGGTCGTTCTGATGATGAAAGTGAATCTGAGGATGTCGACGCTTTCATGGGCTACCATTCCTTTCCAGAAGAACAGGAAAAGCTGTGCCAGGTATGTGCTCCTATCCATCAAGGCTTAGCCAAACAGTTTGAATCTATTGCTGCACGAACAGATTCCTATAAGGCCACTGTTAATGAACAACTGCTTGAGATTAGATCACTAACTGAAAATCTAGATATGCAAAAGCGAATAACTGAAAAGTATAAGTCCGAAATTACTAATTTAAAAGATAAATGTACAAATCTTGCAATAACACCTAAGGACTTAAGGGCCAAAATATCTGATTTGAATTCACAGCTGGATCAGTGCAAGAATGAGAACACAGAGATTGTTTATCAATGCTCTTCTCTTCAAATTCAAAACAAAGAGTTTGTTTCTAAAATAACTGATCTTGAAACAAAACTCCACAAAAGAGGCCAAACAGATCAGACCATTCACATGAATAAACCCAAGGAATTCACATACTTTAACAAGGAATGGGGAATCGGATACGATAACCCACAATACTTGAAAAAGGGTATATTCAAAACACCGACACTGTATGACTTTGGTTATTTCGGTATGGACAAAAAGTTTCCTTTGTATAAGATACAATGGACTGGTCCTCTTGAACCTGAGAAAGAAGAGGAAACTGAGGAATATAAGCGCAAACACACCTCCAAAATGCAACTTCCTTTTTGCTATGAGCCTATGAACTATTATTATAAGAAAAATCCAAAGAAATACCTCTCGAATGACTACTTCGACGGCTATAAGGTTGCGACGCCCAATGATTCCGCTAAAAGGGATGAGGCCCAAGCACCGGAACCCAAAAATGAGACGGACAAGTTTAAACTCTATATCCCGCCTCTCATTTTGGAAGCAAAAATAGTTGAGTTAGAGGAGTCACTCGAGAAGGAACGATCAAGTTTTCAAAAGGAAAAGCAAGCACTCATAACTGAACTTGAGGCACTTAAAACCGTTAAAACCAAGTCTGTGTCGAATGAAGGACAGGAAATCCTTCGAACTGAAATCGATCGGCTCACATCAAAACTGTCTGCCTTGGTGACAGAAGCGATGAAGGAGCATGTGAGAAGTGGTCAACTTCAAGAGAAGCTTGACCTACTCCAAGAAGAAAAGACGATTTCACCCGAAACTTCCTCGGACTCGTCTGACACATCCTCGTGTAAAGCTTTCATGGGAAAAACATCTTCACCAAACGGTAAAGGGTCTCAAGATGAGTGTGTTTCAAAGAATCTGAGCTCTGATACCAATTGTGGGTTCCAGATTAGTGCATATATCAGTACAATTCACTATGAATATTGAGAGAATTACAATGCAGAGTGTTTGAATGATAATGACGATTTTTGTAAATTCTATGCTAACAAAGCATTATATACCATGGGCCTTTAACAGACAAGCCCATGGCCCGTTACACATTAAAGGCTCAAAATGAATATTAACAAGTTAACCCTTGAACTTCTATTCAACCTGATTTTGACCCTAACAGGTTTGGATTATTATTGTTTGATGTCGAATCCTAGATTGTCGTTGTAAGAAATCAATGGTTAACATTTACAAAGGTACTTAATCCTTATTTGATGTATTATTAAAAAATTTAAAATAGTTGCTCTTTTCAAATTTGAGGGTGTTACATATACACCCAATCACCTACTGTAAACGACTTCTCTAAGCGGTGGGTATTAGCCTAGGCAGCCATGCGTTGGCGGCAGCGGCCTAAAGCCTCTTTGACCTGATTAATGAGACGAGCATGGGTGACGAGAGTGTCTTCAATGGATTCAACTTTTGATGAACCTGTATGTAAGATGGAATCGATATTGTGCTCGAACATACATGCTTCAGACGAGGTCATGCCAATTGAGTTGTGAAAAGAAGAATTATACCGAAATTCAGCTAAATAAAGATACCGGTGCCACGATTTCCGTTCATCACTTGCAAAGCAACGTAAGTAAAATTCCAAGAAACATATGACAACCACCGTTTGTCCATCCATGATGGTACACGTTGGAGTGTAAAAGGGTAGTGTCGAGATGTGTGAAAAGCTCCTTCCAAATTTGACTTAAGAAAAGTGGGTCGCGGTCTTAAACAATTGACTTTGGTAATCCATAGAGGCGATAGATGGTGGTAAGGAAAACGTTCGCCAAAGTGGTAGCGGTAAAGTGAGGAGGAAGAGAGACAAAATGGGCACTTTTAAATAGATGGTCAACGATAACCCAAATAGTAGTTTTGCCCTAGGATTAAGGGTGTAAACGAGTCGTGCCGAATCGAGTAGCAGGTTATTTAAGCTAGGCTCAACGTTTTAATATTAGGAACGATATCAACTCGAACTCAATTAATTTTTCAAAGTCAAGCACGAGCTCAAACTCGAATATTTTTCAATGTTTGAGCTTGAATTCGAGATCGATTAACTCGTTTATGTACTCAAGTTCGATAACTTTTATATAATGATTTTATAATTTGAAAGCATATAAACATGTGTGGCTTGAAAAAGTCTATGCTCGAATGGCTCGACTCGGGACAACTCGACTCGTAAAGATTAATTGAGCTTTCGAACGAGTCAGGTTGAACATTGGTGTCATGGAGTCTGACTCGCTAAATTAAGCGAGCTTTATTTTGGGTTTCGATATCGACTCGAGCTCGAGTAGCTCGTTAAAAGCTTGGCTCGTTTACACCCATGCGTGGGATAACAGAAGGTGAGTAATAAGTCCATAGACAAGTCATCCCAAACCTGGTGAGGGATGGGAAGGGGCTTAAGAATCTATAAGGTTTGTGGGTTGGAGATTTCACATGTTGGCACGTAGGACATGCATTGATAAGATCAAAGACGGTAGTTCTTATGTTGGGCCAAAAAAAAGAAGCAATGAGGCTCCGTAATGTGGCCTGGACACCGGAATAGCCACCGAATGGCATGGAATGAAACTCGATAATAAGGCGACGACGTAGATCAGAGAGAGACATTGGGAAACACATTGCGGCCCTGGTGGAACACCAACCTATGGGTACTGCCTGAATTTTGTCATCATCGACACATATTCCTTCACTAGAAATAATATGGATAATGAATTTGTCGGACGATAAAAACACATTTAGACAATTTGGCCAGGTAGTGTTTAGACACCGATGTCTCTATGACTGAAGTGAGGTGTTCGAGATGGAGCTCACGGGTTGGATTGTAGATGAGGATGTCATCAAAGAAAACAAGAACATAATGCTTGAGACAGTCCCGAAATAAATCGTTCATCACAGACTGGAAGGTGGAGGCATGTTGGAGAGCCTAAAAGGCGTGTTGGAGAGCCTGAACGGCGTAACGAGGAATTTCGTAAAGATGTCTTATCGGTGTCGTTGGATGCAACCCGGATTTGATGGTATCCCACACGTAAATCGATTTGGAGAAAAAAAACGCGATCTTTGGAGCTCATCGAGTTACTCGTCAACAGTGGGAATGGGGAATCTATCGCGAACAGTAATCGCGTTTAAGGCCCGGTAATCGACGCAAAAGCGCCAAGTACCGTCTTTTTTTGCTGACAAGGAGGACGGGAGACGAATAGGGGCTGGTACTTGGTTTGATGAGCTGTAATAAGCTTGGTCATCACAGCATTTTGAAAGTGGGGGTAACGGTAAGGGCGAACATTAACCGGGGCAGAGTCTGGGAGGAGGATGTGGTGATCATGGGTTCGAGGGGTAAGGCCCGACGGTGGAGCAAACAGAAATTTGAATACGTGCAAGAGCCACAAGAGATCAGGGGCGTCCGGTTGTGGTGGAGAGATAATATCACTGGGGGGATTTAGGAACAAGGCCACATAAAACGGTGTAGAAGGAAGCAACGGACTTTTTTTGTAATAGATGACAAACTTTTCCTAGAGTAGTAAGTGTGGGGGTGGGCTCGTCGTGAAGGGTGACCGACTTATGGAGATGAGTAGAAGTAAGTTGGGGAATGGCGAAATTGTCTGTAACTGGACCGAGGGAGAAGAGCTAGGACATGCCAAGTTGTAACACCTCGAATTTCCATTTTATTATTTTAAAATGAATGGGGTCTGTTTGTAATTTAGTCTAAGTTGTGGACTATTTGTATTTATAAACTCCAGGGTTGAATTTGTAATTTGACTAAAGTATTAAGTTAATGTTGAAACTTAAACTTGAAGGTCTAGTTGGTAATTCTTTGAAAATGGGTAACCTTAAGGATGGGTAAGCTCAGTGAGATATTTTATCTCATGTTCTTGTGTTGGTAGACGATTAAGAAAAGGCAGAGAGAAAGAAAAGAGAAAGAAGGGAGAAAGAAGAAGAAGGAATCAATATCATCTGGATTTTTGGGTGGTAAGGGTTTTGAAAATTATCTCCTTAAATTCTTAATCAGTTTGTTAACACCCAGTTGAAATCATCTTTCAATAGATTGGTTAAATCGAGAAGAGAGGTTTTGGATTGTTGAACGGAAGTTGCAAACAGGTGAGTTCATCCTTTTCATTTTAGAAATTACAGTTGAAATTGAATTAGATTGGTATGTAAATCATCTGAATGAATTGGTAGATTTGATAGAGATGAATTTATCATTAAGCTGTGTTCCGATGAACTGTTTATGTTAATTTTGACGTGAATCGAATAAAACTGTAGCGAAGTCCCGGTATTAAGGAAAATTCCGGAACTGGGTTGGGTTCCGGAAATGAATTGGATCCGGAATTGGACCGGATCCGGAATTGGACCGGATCCGGAATTTGATTGGATTCCGGAATTGACCGGATCCGGAATTATTTTGGTTGGGTTCCGGTAATTAAACTTCCGGAATTGGGTTTCTTTCAATCGGATCCGTAATAAATTAAAGTCCGGAATTGATTTTGTTTGATCCGGAATTATTAAATCCGGAGTGTTAAATACCGGAACATTTAATAAACCGGAATTGGGCTTGAGCATATTGGATCCGGAACTTAATTCCGGAATGGGCCTCAATAGTGATCCGGTATTCTATGCAAACCGGAATGGACCAAATTTATTTACAAAACCGGAATGGGATTTGTGGAATCCGGTAATCAATTCCGGGAAAGGGGAATTGAGTGGTGGGCCGGTAATAGTTTCCGGGAGTTGGGCTCGGCCCGGTGGATTTAGTTTTAAAAATTGGTTTTGGATTTAGTTTTAAAAATTTGTTTTAGAATTAGTTTTGGAAATTGGTTTTAGAATATATATTTTGGAAACTAGTTTTAGGATCCAAGATGGTTTTATTTAGGATATGAGTTTGATTGAAACTTAATATCTTATTTTGGATTGTGATTCCGGAATGATGTTCCAAATATAATTTCATGACGGGGAATATTTAAGGATTTAAAGAGGTTAACCAGTGTTCTTTGATCTGAAAAGGTTATGGGATGTAGTGTGATATGTTTGATACATATTCGGTAATAAAGTGTAATGGATCCATAGGCATTGTTTGTATTTGTAACGTTAAATAGGCATAAAGTAATTTGTAATTCCCGTTGACCTGAAATGTGGAATAGGCATAAAGTAATTTGTAATTCCCATTTTGTAAAGGTGTTATGAAATGAGAAATAGGCATAAAGGAATTCGTAATTTCTATTTCATAGTGTGATGTGAAATGTGGAATAGGCATAAAGTAATTTGTAATTCCCGTTCACATGGAAATGAAGAATAGGCATAAAGTAAATTGTAATTCTCATTTCGTAGTATAGAAATCGAGGAATAGGCATAAAGTAAATTGTAATTCCTAATTTCTATGTGAAGACCAGAGATATGCATAAAGTAACTTGTAATCTCTACTTCCAGTCCAAGAAATAGGCATAAAGCAATTTGTAATTTCTTGGATAAGAGCAATGATCTAGAATCTGCAATGGTTCGTAGTAGGCTCTTGATTGTGATGATATGACTTGCTGAATGTTAGTCATATCTATGAGATTAGGTATATTCCCGTATTTGAGATGAGCACGTGTACGGTAAGAGTGGTGGCGAACAGGTTTGTTTATATGTTTTGAATATTCTCAAAGATGTTAATGTTTTAATTTGAATTTGGATGTTCTCACTAGGCGTAAGCCTAATTGTTCAAATTAAATTTTCTTACCAGGTACAGGCTCAGGGAAGTAAATGGGATGTGGGACGAGAGCTTTTGAAGTATTCAACTTTTGAGTTAAGCGGAGGATTTAACTAACATAATGAGGCTTTTGATGGATTGCTTAGATAACCCAATTAATCTGATTATAGTTGACATGATTAGATTAATAGGTTATTTGGAGAATTCAATATTTGTAAATATGAACCCTCATAGTTACTTCTCTTCTTATTTATATAAAAGTTTAGATGTTATTCTATCATAACTTGTTACAATTTGAGGTTCAAATTAGCCCTGATTTTAGGGTGTTACACAAGTAATGAAATAGAAAAATGAAAAAGGTTTCATCAAAAATATAGATGGGAACATTAGAGCATTTACTAGAGCACTGGATGAATGTGTCGCTGTCGACCATTACCGAGAAATTGGGTTGTGTATCGATGGTAAGGTGGAGAAAAGAAGCTACACGGGGTTGTATGACATTGTGTGTACTACCTAAACCAACAAGAACTTTCACCGGGGTACCTTAAATGTATCCGGTCACACGAAGGGATCAAGGGGAAATGGTGCCATGCAACGCCACAGAAGAGAGAGCGAGGAACTATGTATTTAGAAGAGGGGTGGTGGGCGATATGTACGAGATGTCGTCCAGAGTTTCGACAGTGGGAATTGGGAATCAGTTTTGATAGGAAGGGAAGCAGGGATTTCTTCCATAGGTTCAAGGAAGAGGAACCAGGGAGGAGTGGCCGGTGAGCGGGTTGGGGAGGGGGAGAATGGGGCGACACGGGGGTTGGGTGAATAATGGGAACGGGTAGCGACAAGTTTTTCTTCTATGAGCTTTGCCAAACCTAGGGTGAGAGAATGGAGGTGGGGTGATGAAGGGACAACTTTTGTTGGATATCAGTTCGAAGTTCAGAAAAGAAGCAAATGAGAAAAGCATCCGAAGAACGCCTGACCATACAATTGCCAATGCGTTCATCAGTTTGGTAAGCGGAGACGGATTCGGTTTGGCGGTGTTTGAATAGAGTGGCTTAGTGGTTTTTGAAGGAGGAGGGGTCGAACCAAAGTTTGAGCGCCCAGGTGAAGGTAGGCCAATCTGTGAGAAAATGATTGTTATGGAGATATTTGTACCAACCCAAAGTGTCTCCTTTACGATGGAACGCAACAATAGAAAGGCATTTTCCGACGGAATTTGATAGAAATGGAAGCATCGGTCGGCCTGGAAAAGCCAATCCAACGGAGCAGAGCCATCAAAGAACGGATGTTGGATCTTCGGAGACTTGATGGAGACGCCAGGTGGGGGTGGGGGGAGGAGGATGGGCAACGGGTTTTGAATCAAGCTCGACCTTGGCAATGGTCGTGACAAGGTTGGCAGTGGTTGCAGTGTTAGTGGCCATCTGTTTAGCGAGGTTTTTGAGTTGGGTGACGGTGGAAGTGGAGGCGATGAGGAGCTTGGCGATGTTATCGTCCATGACAACCATAAATTCCTCCACGGGCAGGGGATCGCGTTTTGGAGGCATGGAAAGTCGATGAAAGCACCAATTGATACGCCCGAGTTCAAGATGGTCGATCTCCATAGGATTATTAAGAGAGCAAGAGAGAGTTTGGGCAATTTTCTGATAAACTTACACTTTAAATGGAAAAACAACGAATTTACTACTTTGATTGAGCCTAAAGAAGAAGAAAATGCATGGAGTGGTTTTGGAAGATACCCCACGTCCAACTTACATAACAATCTAAATAAAATAGAATCAGTTATTTAAGAAACATTGTTGACCACTTCCAATTCTTCAATCCCGATATCCGTTGAGACTTGGAATTGGTGGTTCCCTGTTGGTTTTTTATTATGTTTTGGATTTCGAATCACTACTAAAGAAAGGTAGGTTGTAGAGAAGCGTTTAACAACAAACTACAAAGGGTTACTAAAAGTATGGGCCGAAAAGCAAAATATTTAGAGAGAATTTGAGTCAAGTTATACACTACAAAAACGATTTGTAACATGCATGGTTTTTATTTCATTACTCTAAAAAGTATGTCTAAAGCTTTAGTAACGTTGTGATAAAAAGCTTTATATATTTTGTTATTAATAGCAAATAAAACCCAAAATCCCAATTACCTTTCCCAAATCCTCATCTACCACTACTCCTAACTCCGTTCTCTTGATTCTCGAGAAGAAAAGTAGCAAAGGCGAAGCCAAAGACTAGATATTTGAATATATTACTAGATACGTACCCCCGTGCGATGCGGCGCAAAGTATCTCGAATTTAAAGCCGCGAATTTGAAAAAATCATTTTATTTCATGTTCATATTTATTCGCTTTTAAATCGCATATCAGATGTATAAAACTAAAAGTCAATATGGTTAATTGGTCAAAAGAATTGAAAAATATCCGTTCGATAGTGGGGATCTTCAAACGCATAACATTTATGCTCATTTTGAAGGTTTTGATGAACGGTTATAATGGTATAATTTATAAAAAAAGAAAAACATATTGTTTTAATGTATTTTAGTTTATGTATGTTGATATGATAAAGATGTAAAATGAAAAATGAAAAATGAAACGAGAAGGGATATAAAGTAAACTAAATAACTAATTATAATGGTATAAAATGTAATTTAAAAATAAAAAATAATTTTATTTTTGATTATCATGTTGAACGTTGAAGCTTTTAAAGCTTTTAAACTTGTACATGGTGTATTGAGGTTTGTACTTCTTAAAAATTCAAGAATAACCGTAAATGGAATTATTTTTAAAGAAGTATAATAGATATATATATATAGATAAGAGCGTAATGTACAAGTTTAAAAAAAATCTCGGTACGTCATTCTTGAAAAATCTTGATACGTATTTATGATATTTCATAATATTATTAAGTTAAAAAAATATTTAATAATAAACTTATTTTGAAGTTATTGACGAGAATATTGTAATAATATAATTTGTAAAAAATGCACTTATTAATATGTTTTAGTTAAACTATATGATTATGTATTTTTAATATTATAAGAGTGTAAAATGAAAATGAATAATGTAAGGGATATAAAACAAATTAATTCGTACATGTTCATGATATTTAATAATATGATTAAATCCCAAAATATTCAATATTGGGCTCATTTCGAAGGTATTGACGAGACGATTACAATGGTATAATTTGTAAAAAAAAGAAATGTATTTTTTTAATTCATTTTTGTTCATATAGGATTATTTATGTTAATATGATAAAAGTGTAAAATAAAAAATAAAAAAATAAGAGATTAAAAGTAAATTGAATAACTAATTCTAAGGGTATAAAGTGTAACTTAATATTATAAGGCCATGCGTAGCGGTGATCGGGCTCGTGAGGGTTTCATCGGGCACGGGTACGGGGGTGATCGGGTAAGGGACGGGCTCGGGTACCGGGTTCACCAACCCGATCAACCCGTTGCCTATTTAAATTGTATTTTTTTTTAATTTTTTTGAAACAATTCCGTTGGTAACGGCTATTTTACAAAAAAAATTAATTAATTTTTTTTTTTCAAATTAATCACACTATATATATTAACCTATACCATCTTATTTTTTCACACCAAAACATATTTTCTTCCATTTCTCTCAAATTCAATACTTTCTTCCATTTCTCTCAAATTTCATCATGAATCCAAACACCACACCTACATCCCGTCATAACCGATCGGATACACCGCAACAAGACCCGGAGCTTGGCTTCCAAGCGTTTTCTCAACAAGATTATGTTCCGCAACAAGCGTTTTCTCAACAATGTTATGTTCCGCAACATGCGTTTTCTCAACAAGGTTATGTTCTGCAGCAAGCGTTTTCTCAACAAGGTTATAATCCTTATCAATTTACACGTCCTGGTTTGCTTCAACAAGGTTTTACTCCCGCCAATTACAACTTTCCTCTACCCGCAATCAATCTCGACGACGACTTTGTTCCTGAAACCCAACAACCGCACACACCACAATCGATCTCCACACAACAATCAATCCCGGAACCATCAAACCCGACACCAACGCAAAAAGGAAAAAAAATTGAAACAAGGCAAAAACGACAGGTGTGGACTAAAGAGGAGGAAGTGGCGTTAGTGTCGGCGTGGGTTGACGTTTCGGAGGACCCTGTTGTCGGAAACGCACAAAAGAGTGGTAATATTTTTATTATTATTTTTATTATTATTATTATTATTATTATTATTATTCTTGTTATTATTCTTATACTTGAATTTATATAAATGTAGACAGTTTTTGGAACCGAATCTCGAAGGTGTTCTATGATTCTATGGGTCCCCAAGATTATAGATCATTTCATCAACTGAACACCAAGTTCAAAGACCTCAACAAGAAAATTACGTTTTTTGCCGGCATCTACAACAACTTGGTCAATAATAGATCAAGCGGAATGAGTGAAGCCGACATTTTACGAATGGCATACCACCGGTACCAAGGGGAATTTGCGGTTGCTTTCACCCATGAACAAGCTTGGGATGTCCTCAAAAAATGTCCAAAATGGTCACCGGTTCCAACGATGTCGACAAATTCATCCCGGGGTTCAAAACGTACCAAACCTTCCGATGAAGATGTTCGGGTCGACGAGGTCGAGCAACTTCAACGACCCATCGGGAGAAACAAGGCAAAAAAAACATCAACGAGTAATACGACCGGGTCGAATACGGACGAAAGTGTTACTCAGTTGTTGACGACCATAGGCTCGTTCAACGAGCAGATTGAGGGTACAATGGAGTACAAAATGAAAAAACTCGAACTCGAACTCGAATGAGAAAAACGATATCAACAAGACTTCGAGTTTTTCATATCCCCGCATGATCACTTTTCGGGAGACGTTTTGAGGGCTACTTTAGCGAGAAAAGAGAAAATTAGAAAATATCATAATTTTTAGTGTTTTGTATTTTTTAATTTTTAATTTTTTAATGAATGATATGAATTTTTATTTTTATTATTTATCTTATTTTTATTTATTAAAAAATATATAAATATTTTTATTTTGTTAAATAATTAAATGTATAAATAAAAGAATTAAAAAAGATGTGGTGGCAAGTGGGTTCATTGGGTACGGGTACTCCACTTTTGGGTAAGGAGTTTAGGAAAGAGAAAAGCTGATGTGGGGTGATGTGGCAAGTGGGTTCATTGGGTACGGGTACTCATGGCCTAAGGGTGTAAAATGAAAATGAATAATGTAAGGGATATAAAACAAATTAATTCGAACATGTTTATGATATTTAATAACATGATTAAATCCAAAAATATTCAATATTGGGCTCATTTCGAAGGTATTGACAAGACGATTACAATGATGTAATTTGTAAAAAAGAAATGTATTTTTTAATGCATTCTAAGGGTGTGTTTACTAATGACTTAATCATGTTAATGGTTGAAATGGCTTATTCGCACAGACATTTTATGTTGTTTACTTGCGACTTAACGATTAATATGATGGCTTATTCGCACAGTAAGGATGGAGCTGTTGTCCCCGTTAAGCCAAACTTTTGACAAAAATACCCCTATTATAAGGAAAAGCTCTTTTAAGGGTTTAGGGAAAACTCTCCAGGCCTCTTCCTCAGCTCACGCCTCCTTCCACACTTCTCTTCAAACCCTACCTGCAAGAAGGCCGTCGTCCTCCGCTGCTCTCCGCCCACTGTTGCTCGTCATCAACCACAGGTTCGATTTTCTTCGCTGCTCGTTTTCACAGATTCTCGTCCATTTGCTGTCTATTTCCCCGTCGCTGCTCCTTGTCTCCGGCAACCTCCACCTCCTCGTATCCATCCCCGTTACAGCTCCTTGTCTCCGACGACCTGCACTTTTTATCACTGCTCCTCATCTCCGACGACCTGCACATCCTCCATTGTTGCACCTCCTCCGATTTCTCCCATATTCATCTTTGTCCTTTTTCCTTCCTTTTGTTCATGAAAGTTACCAATTTCTTGATTTTTGTGGTTTGATCGTTATCTTTTGTTCAAGAAAGTTACCGATGACTTCATTTTTTTTCAACAATAATTTTTTTTTTTGTTTTTTGTTCGTCTCTGGACTCTGGTATGTTCGTCAACAGTAGCCATTTGTTTTATAATTAGTATGTTTTGATTTTCTTGGATGATATCAAATGATGATTTTATGTTTGGATGTTCAGAAATATAATTTGGCTTAAAACTTTATAAAAAACGCATAGTTAATATAAGGGGTAAATTGGTCATTTCAGTCGTTCAGACTAATGATTCAGATAAGAAAGTAAACAAAAACATCAATTTATCCGGACAGACAATTTTATCCATATATACAAATTTATCCATACAGGACTTAATAGAAGATTTGGTAAACAGCCCCTAATTCATATACGATTATTTATGTTAAAACGATAAGGGTGTAAAAAAGGGATTAAAAGTAAATTGAAAAACTAATTCTAAGGGTATAAAGTGTAACTTAGAAATTGAATTAGTTTGATTTGTGAGAGACATGGGAGAGGTGTGAGAGAGGTCAGCTTAAAAGGTTGTACATTATGCTTAATAAATGGTAATCTTGAAAAACTGCTCTTAGAAAAAAACCGTTTTACAATTTTCATAAAGTAGTATAGATAATTAATTAAAGCGTCATTCTTTTGTTAACCGGTATATTAGTGTTAACCGTGTTAACTAAACATTGGCCAATCAGAATCATTCTTTCCTTTATGTTGAAGAACACACATGATAGTAAATAAAGGGATAAATTTGGTATTTGATTTCAATATCCACTTTCCTTAATTTTCTAATTCTTATTCGTGGTAGTTCTCAATTTTATCTTTTTGTAATTATCTTTTTAATTTTGACAACAATACTGTAATCAACCAACAAATAGAAAAACAGAATACCAAAAATCTTGGACTTAATTTCATAAATATGTGAAATCTTGTACAAGGCTATCGAAATCTTGCTTTGGAGGAATATAAATTGTTTTCATACTACACAATTGGTATTCATTTATCATATGGTGTGCTTGTAATTGGAAAACAATGTGTAGTTATACACATTATGTATTGTCCACATATGCACATTATATATTGTGCACATATGCACAGTGGTATGTTGATATGCATTACTACACATTCTGTATTGTGCACTTATGCACATTATGTATTGTGCACAAATGCATAGTGATATATTGATCTGCACTTCCGTACAATGGTATCTTGATCTGTACTTCTATACAAAATTGGTATCACTTAAAAAATATGCTACCATACAGTGGCTACTAATCCCTATACAAAGTATGCTACCATACTCTTGCGTTTTATTAAGAATTCGTATTACCATAGGTTTTTATTTATTATCATTGGTGACTTTGTCTTCCATAAGCAAATGTTTTTCAACTTTCACTATCTATACTATATTATAAAGCATTTGAGAATACCCTTAAAAACAAGGTTTTATGCCTCGAGTACTGTCTATTGATGCACATTACTTAAAATTCAAGATTACAAATAATAATGCATAGTTACAATTTTTTAAGCTACATTTTTTAATTCATAACTAGCTGATAGACATAATCAAATACAGGATAAACATCACATTTTAAGTAAAATATAATTAGAATAATCATTGAATTCTAACAAAATACTAAATTATTATTTTTAGAAAAAACATTATATTACTAAACCTTAATTAAATGAAAATAAAAAATTAAATCATACAAATTTATAAAAAAAAATTATTATCACTCTCTCGTAACCACACAAAACGGTATTATATAATCAACAAAAATAAATATTAAATAAAATATTAAAATAGAGATGTATCTTGTGCAAGAGTACACTTTTAGTCAAAAAAATATGTATGCATGTTTAAAATGCTTTGTCGTGCCTACTTAGAAAGTCAAATGACTTCCAAAATTGTATGCTTCCTTGGTATTCTATTTTTGTATATCTATTCAAACCATCAAAAGTTACCACGAGACTCGCTATAATTCCTTGATAATTGGCATTAATTGAATTTTTGGAGCCGGCTTCCTTTTAAACATTCTCATTCCTTTTTTTTTTTACCATTTTACCCCTCTTCATATATGCACAAGATAGTAAATGTGTGGGTCTTTTTATTTATTGCATTAATTAAATTAAAAAAAGTCATAGCCATTGATCTAACATATGAACGGTTATGATTGGTTAACATGGTTAACACTAATGGGTTGGTTAACAAAACTCACTATCCTTTGTTTAAAACAATTTGTTTTCCTTTATGTATAATAAATTCACTATAATTGTAATAACCCAAATTAAATGACAAGAGTAAACTAAATAATACTTGTATCAATTTAACCAAAATCCCAAGACATTAACTAATCCAACACTTATAGAGTTGCAACTGAATAACTTTGTAGCTGAGAATTATTGTAAAACTTTAAATGTTCAATCAAAAAATTAACATCGAATGCTAATATAAACCATTGCCTAACACCAAGCTTTGCTTCACGACTTTCCTTTGCCTTTACTAGACCCCTCAACGTGAAAACGACATGAAAGGGTTTTAGTTTTTGAAAGAGAGCATTAGACCGAGAGGTTTAGTGAATTATGGTTCACACAGTTTTTTTATAAGACACAAAGTAATATCATCAAAATATTCAAGTGTTTGTCGGGGATAATTTTGTGTTTATTAGGGATTTGTGAGAAATCACCGGCAATTTTTTTTCTTACGGTGATTCTAGTCAGAGATAGTGCGTTTTCTTACGCTAAATTTTCTACCTGCCTCTCATGATTTTCATCAACATAGCCAACTTATAAAGCTGATGCAATTTTTGATGGGTCTTGATGATATATATAAACCCATCAGAAGTAATATCCTTACTCGTGACCCCCTCCCTTCTTTAAAAATTGTGTTTTCTCTTGTTTCTAGAGAGGAATCTCATCGTGGAGGTACAACATCTTCTTCCTATACCAAGTCTCAACACTCTGCCTTTTTGAGCAAAACCAATGATAGTAAAAAGAAACCTGGTGCCAAACCCTCTAATCTCATGTGTAAACACTGTGGTATTTTCGTGCATACTATTGAACGATGCTATAGACTCATAGGTTTTCCCAAAGACTTTCAATTTCGACCTAAATCTCAAAATCAAAATTATAAATCAGTTGCCAGAAATGCCTGTGTTTCAGAGTCTCTTTCTCCTAAACAATCGGTGTCTACTTCATCTTTTCCCTTTTCTGAGGCACAGGTTGCAAAAATTCTAAACCTAATTGGTCAGCATAACACTCAAGATGGGGCTTCTGCCAATATGGTAGGTATAACTTCTATGCCTCGTCCTGGTTGGATTATTGACTCTGGTGCAAACCAATACATGACATCTAACATTTCTCGTCTTGAAAATGTTGTTGATATTTCTGACTTAAATCTCACGGTAAATCAGCCTAATGGGGCTGAAGCCAAAATAAACAAAATTGGGAATTTCAAACTCACAAATGCAGTAACTCTTTTTGATGTGTTAGTAATACCTTACTTTCACGTCAACCTTCTTTTTGTTCATAAATTAGCTAGAGACAGTAAACTCTTTATAGGTTTTGATGAATTTCGTTGTTATGTTCTTAATCTTCATGCTTCTCATTAAGAGAGTCTTGTGGGGACTGGTAGTGAGGTAGGTGGGCTATATTTCTTTGATCAAAATGTTAACACTGAGTCCCTCCCTAGTAGTAACATGGTTGTGTCTTATTCTGTGTCCACTCACCTATGGCACAGTCGTCTGGGTCACCCAGCTGACCCAGTGTTGAAAGTGCTAAAGGACCAACTTAATCTTGGAAATGACTTGAGTGTTCCATGTGAGATTTGCCATAAGGCAAAACAAACTCGAGATAAATTCAACCCAAGTGAGTAAAACTAAATGTCTTGGGGAGTTGGTCCATTTGGATGTCTGGGGGCCCTATCATGTTCAAAGTAGGGAAAGGTACAAATATTTTCTAACTATTGTTGATGACTTTACCCGTGTTGTGTGGGTTTATTTGCTAAAAGGAAAACATGAGGTTGGCGATTACATAGTTGAGTTTGTGAATCTTATTGCTACTCAATTTGAAAAATCTATCAAAAAATTTAGAAGTGACAATGGGACTGAATTTTCCAATTCCAAATTTAACTCATATTTTAAAACCAAAGGCATCATTCATCAAACCTCTTGTGTTTACACCCTACAACAAAATGGGGTTGTGGAACACAAGAATCAACACTTACTTAATGTAGCCAGGGCTCTTATGTTTCAGGGGGTGTCCCTCTTAACATGTGGAGTGAATGTGTTCTTACAGCCACATATATGATAAATAGGACCCCTGCATCTATTTTAAATGGTAAGTGTCCTTATGAGCTTGTCCATGGCTTTAAACTTGTCCTTGCTCATCTTAGGAACTTTGGGTGTTTGTGTTTTGCTGTTATTCCAAATTTGACTGATAAATTTTCATCTAGATTTGAAAAGTGTATTCTTTTGGGGTATGCAAATTCCCAAAAGGGATATAGACTTTTTAGTTTGGACTCAAATAAAATTTTAATTTATCGTGACGTGAAATTTTATGAAAACGTTTTTTCATATAAGATGAGTTCGGATAAGTCGTTTAAGCAAAATAATGGAAACTTAAATACCCTGAATTTCTTTGATTTTTTAATGAAACTACTGATGATTGTATTGATTCACCTCCCAATGATGAAATTGGGAACCCCTTACTAGATGAAACTCTTAGTGACCATAGTCAACTAGGTAGCCCTAGTAAAGCTGACAGTAGGCTGCCTCCTCGCAGGTCAAATGACTGCATTAATCAATGCACATTCATGCCATCTAGAAGTGACCTTGAACAAGATATTGGTTGGCACCACTGAGTAGCACCGATGTGGCTTCCAGTCGGCCATGTGATGCTAATATTGAAATTGTTAATGATCAAAATTTGGGTTCCAATTCTGAGGAAAATCTGTCCCAACCTTCCTCTTCTTCTCACTCTTCTAGAAAATCTGCAAGGGTGTCAAATTTTCCAAGAAAGTTTGATGACTTTGTGGTGGAGGGAAAGGTTAAATATGGGATAGAAAAGTTTGTGAATTATTCCTGTCTTAACAATGAGAATTTTTGTTTTGTTTATAGTCTTAATAAATCTGTTGAACCTAAAACGTTTAAAGAGGCTTGTAATGATATTAACTGGATAAATGCTATGAATGAGGAAATGGAAGCCCTTCATAGAAATGGTAGTTGGATAGTTGTTGATTTACCTCCTAATAGAAAACCTATAGGGTGTAAATGGGTCTATAAAATCAAATACAAGTCTACGGATGAGATTGAGTGATATAAGGCTAGACTCGTTGTTAAGGGTTATAGTCAAAGAGAGGGTATTGACTATGATGAGACCTTTTCTCCGGTGGTCAAAATGGTAACTGTAAGATGTACTATTGCTTTAGCTGTACAGTTTAAATGGAGTCTTTGTCAATTAGATGTTAATAATGCTTTCTTGTATGGGGATTTGTCTGAAGATGTTTACATGACATTACCTGAAGGTTATTATAATTTTGATGATCATAAAGTGTGTAAACTTGTTAAATCCCTTTATGGGTTAAAACAAGCTCATCGCCAATGGTACGCTAAATTGTCTACTTGCCTTATTGACTGTGGTTTTATTCAAAGTGAAAGTGATTACTCTCTTTTTACAAAATTTTCTGGGTTTGTTTTCCTTGCTTTATTGGTCTATATGGATGATATCGTCTTGACTGGTAATAGTTTAGATGAAATAAATAAAGTGAAAGATCGGCTGAAAAGTCAATTTCTTATAAAAGACTTAGGAAAATTAAAGTTTTTTCTAGGTATTGAAATTTTAGATTGTATTGATGGTGTTTGTATGTCACAAATAAAATATTGTCTAGAACTGCTTAATGATTTTGGATATGTTGGGTGTAAACCTTGTAGTCTACCTATGGATATGAATATGGTGGTTACTGATTCTAGCAACTCTAGAGATCCTCCTTTGACTGACTTTTCTGTTTATCAAAGATTAATAGGTAGGTTAATTTATTTATTAGCTACTCGGCCTGACATTGCTTTTGCGGTCCATTGTCTTAGCCAATTTATGCATGCTCTTAGACAATCTCACTTGAAACTTGCCCTTAGAGTGCTTAGATACTTGAAGCTTTCTCCGGGAAGAGGTGTTAGCTTCACCAGGTCAGATATTTTTTGTTTAAAAGGTTTCGTAGATGCTGATTGGGGTAAGTGTCTCTCTACTCGAAGGTCTGTTACTGGTTATTGTTTGTTTCTTGGAAATTGTATGATTTCGTGGAGAAGTAAGAAACAAAATAATGTTTCTTGTTCTTCAGCTGAATTTGAATATCGTGCAATGGCTGCAACTAGTCGTGAAATTGTTTGGGTTTTAAAGATATTAGATTATTTACATATAAAAGATTTACTGCCTGTAAATCTGTTTTGTGATAATAAATCAGCAATTCAAATAGCCTATAATCCTGTTTTTCACGAACGCACTAAACACATTGAAATTGATGTACATCAAGTTCGACAACTAATTATTGTGGGTGTGTTAAAAGTTTCTAAAATTCCTTCTGCTGAAAATATTGCCGATATCTTTACAAAATCCCTTGGAATAAATCAACACAACTTTTTATGTTCTAAAATGAGAATGTTTGATTTATTTAAAGGTCAAGATTGAGGGCAGATGTTGGAAATATATTAAATGTAACCAATCTTGACTTTGGGATTTATTTGGTATTGTTTCAGATCTGGTTAGGGCTTAAAAGGATTGTTCTGAACTTCATGGACTGATTGTTGACGCTGTTGAAAGCCTGAAAGTGATGGACAGAGCTTCACTGTTGCTGAAACATGGAGGGTAGCGGAGCTCATTCTAGGAACATCAGAGGCTGAAAGTGTAACTTTGCAGAAATATTTAAAGAGGGGTTCTCTCACATTTAGAACCCATCAGATTCATTTTCTCATTTTTACTTTCTTAAGAGCTACATATTCTCTCTCTAGATTTAGGGTTTTCATCTTTACTAGTTATTTCATATTAGTTGTAACTAGTATAGGTTTGTATTGTATTGAGTTTAATAAAGAGAAGCATCTTAGTATAACTTTGAAGATATATTAATATATATGATTTTATATTATTATATAAGGTGAGAAACGTGAGAAGTGATTTTGACCCTTGATCACTTTTAAACCCATGTTCACCCATGAATTGCGTTTTAGAATGGAACTGATCATGTGCATCTCGGTGCACCTCATTAGTATTGATCTCAATTATGATTAATTCAATAGTAGAGATCCATTTTTACCATTCTCAATATAACTTCTCTTCTTACCGAAACCCAAACCATTATTTATTTGTACACTTATAATGAACACATAAAAATATGTGTTGTTATGATACAGATTGTTTATTCACAACGTACGTATTATTATATAACTATAAAAAACTAAAAGAACACACTCTAGAAAGGTAACGAAATTTGTATTTTGAGCTTATGGAAAAAGATGTTACTAAATATAACATTTAGACAAATGACTTGAAATCATGTGAGACCAGATTATTTTCGTGAGACCGCGAGACCATAAAAATAATACTAAACCTTCACAGTGTTTTTGCTGTGAAGGTGCGTTGTTTTGCTTACCTTCTCAATGAATCACTATGAAGTTTTAGTGTTATTTTATGGTCTTACAGGTCTCACGAAAACAGGTTTGTCTTACGTGAACCCAACCCTTAGACACATTTTACAAAAACATAGTTAATTATAGAGAAGATATCTAAAGGACAATTTAGAATTTAGATAACGCCTCTTTAAAAACCTCTCTAGATAATAAAATTTAGATCTTCTTCAACTTAACACTAAAAACACAAACAGTAAAGATCTTTCTATTTTAGCTCAATAGACTTCTATATTTGAAAACCAATAAAGTAAACCTCTACAAATATATATTAATATAATATTAGGTTTTTGTAATCATATACCTATGTATAATATATTTGATTAAAATTTTAATATATTAAGATGTTTATTATTATTATAATATTAAAGATGGTTTGAGTGTTTTTTTTAGTGTGTGGGAATTGATATTTTTGTAGTGTTCAATGGACCCATAACTTTTAGTATTTTTAGTGTTATTTTTCTAGTGGTTGATTTGGAAATGTCCTTAGTAACATTTTTACAAGTGTAACTAATAGTAAAAAATTGTTACTAAACGTAGGCCTTTAGTAATGTGTGAATTTTTGAAAATGGTACAACTTTTAGAATAGATTTCATACTGTATCTAAAAGCCAATAAAAGCATTACTAAAGGTTAACCTTTTTATGCATGTTCTTCAAGCCCATGAAATTAGTTCCAGACACCCAAAATAAGTTAACTTTTATTGCGTAACTAAGGGTTTTTGAGAAGCGTTACTAAAACTTTTAAACACATTTACATAGTAATGTTTTGCAATGTGTTACTAAAGGCTAAAAAAGCGTCGAAGCCTTTAGCACAATCTCATAGAAAAAAAAATATCTGTAAATGTTTTTTGTAACTATGTGTATATGGACCAACATATACATAACAACTAATCCTTCGGACGACTATGAATAACCTAAAGTTGTCGTAAATAAAACTCCACAACCATAAAGACTTTTTGAAAGTAATTGTTCTTTTCAAGACACATGAAGTTTAATAAAGTCGTTTTATATTGTTTCTTATATTAATTAAACATATCGTTATATTATATATAAATTAAGACAAACTTAGGCCTTGTTTGATTTAAAGAAAAAACTCATAATTACCACTTATTAAATAAGAGGTTATCTATTTAAGATTGTTTTTTTTTTGTAATAAGAGTCTGTAAGTAGGGGTGCTCAAAAAACCGATCAACACGACCAACTCAATCCGAAAAACATTAACTTAAGGTAACCTGCCATATAATCGATACAAATTTTGGGCAAACTCGATTATTTTGGATTGAAATTGGGTTAGGCCCAAAGTAAACGACCAATTAGATGAAAGTTTTAGCAGATTTTCTAAAATCACTTGTATTTCTCTTTAATATGTATAGGTTACCAAAACGACTTACCAACAACTTATCTATTACAGGTTTGGTCCCTTAACTTTATTTATTACATAAGAAATCTTGAGATATAAAGATTCTTATGGATCCAGCCCCTCACACTAACGACCATCCAACTTATCCGTTAACTATTATGAGGGTAAATTCAACTTTGTAATATTTTTCCTTATTTTACCATTTTTCAAACCATGTGGACAAAATTTGTAATTTTATCTAAATTAGTATAACATCGTCATCCCTACTTTCCTGGACCCTCCCTCTTTCTCTCCCACCTCATCTACAAGAGCGCCGACCACCTCTTGCTAGCACCCAGCCACTCCGACTCTGCCACTTATCTCCATCGCCTATTCTATAAACCTATCTCCATCGCTCACTCCATAAACCTATATCCATCGTACCAATCTCTCCCGCTCCCCCTCTTTGTAAACCTATCTCCATCGATCTACTCTATTGAAAAATCGTCATCTCACTGTTTGTGGAACCAAATCAAAATCTCTGAAAATGAAAGCACAAATCGAACCCACGGCCATATTGCGTCCCACCACCACCAGATCTGTGAAATCGAACCCATAATCTCCAAGCTTGTGAAATGGGACCTAGAAATCCTTTTTCCATCATCTTTTGTTTTCGATCCAATGCAATCGTGGAGGAGATGAATATCGGTTCAAAGCTTAAACTATGGATTTGGAGGAGTTCAAAGCCATGGCTAACGATCTCAGTTTCTTACCGATTCAGATGATTCTTCACGAGGACAGTTTTTTGAAGAAAGTCATGGACAAAGCTTAAAATTTGCAAACATTCGCTTAGATTCTTTACCTTCATATCTTTCATTTTTCAAATTTTGTTTTTGATTGTTCTTGACTTGGTTTGATTTGTTATGAAATTTGTTTTTCATTTAGTTTGTATTTGTGATTGATTTGTTGTGTTGATGATCTAAAGATGTGGTTGTGGTGAAGGTCGGTGGTGCTTGGTTGTAGTGGTTTATAGTGTTTTCCAAGTCAATAACTTGTCAATGGTGTTTCCTTTTAAATACGCGGTTTTTTAATGATGGGGTGGCTTGATGGACCTCCCATTGCATATGCTCTAAATATAACATTTAGACAAATGACTTGACATCATGTGAGACTAAGCTATTTCCGTGAGACCAAGGCACCACAAAAATAACAACATTTACAGCAAAAGTCTGTGAAGGTAAACCTTCACAGTGTGTTTGCTGTGAATGTTCGTTGTTTTGCTTACCTTCACAATGAATCGCTGTGAAGTTTTAGTGTTATTTTGTGTTTTACGGGTCTCACAAAAACATGTTGGTCTCACGTGAACACAACCCTTAGACACATTTTACAAAAACATAATTAATTATAGAGAAGATATCTAAAGGACAATTTAGAATTTAGATAACGCCTCTTTAAAACCCACTCTAGATATAAAATTTAGATCTTCTTCAACTTAACACTAAAAACACAACCAGTAAAGATCTTTTTATTTTCAACTCAATAGACTTCTATATTTGAAAACCAATAAAGTAAGCCTCTACAAATATATATTAATATAATATTAGTTTTTGTAATTATATACTTGTATATTTGATTAATATTTTAATATATTAAGATGTTTATTATTATTATAATATTAAAGATGGTTTTACTGTCTTTTTTAGTGTAACACCCTAAAATAGGGTAAACAAAAACTTCCATAAAAGGAAGAGTGGTATAATATGCCATAGCATGAGTTACCCAAAAGTGGGAAAATACAAAATCTGTATAATTACAATTTGTTATTTAACGGACAAATAAATGACAACCGACTAATCTAGATTCTAAAGCTAGAATCAAGATTACAAATGGTGCCATCTCTATTCCATGAATAAATCCTTCAAAAGGCGTCCCAAAAGAAATCCCCAAAGCTCACACTAAGTCGTCTACACCTTCTTGGTAACGGCGCCGCTAGAACCTGAGATACACATCGACACCATAAAAGTGTTAGGCCAAAAAGCTTAGTGAGTTGAACAACATATAATAAAGCATGTAGAGGTGGCATTTTATAAATGTTATTTAGGGAAAATCATTTCAACAAGGAATCAATGGGGGAGACCCAAAACACCAAACAAGTAGCACCCAAAGGATCAATACACCTTAGTATATACCCCCACGGATAATACCACAAGGCCCGGCATCACATCAAGGATTACCCCCAGGGCATTGTCCCGGACACCAACGAAGTGCTAGCCTAGTGGTAAGGTAACATCCTTGGGAGGGTCAGTGGAGGAATCCCTGACTACCCGGGTTCGAACCCCGTGGTGAGCTTCTACGGTATCCAGACTTCAAGACGGTCCATTTGGGCCGGGTCTTGGCCAGCCATAGGCTGGGCCGAGTCGACGGGGATTAGTCGGGTGGCACCCTTAAGTGGGAGCCCGGATACCCCGGGAACGTGTGTGTATGTTCTACTGCCGTTCAAAAAAAAAATTGTCCCGGACGGCAAAGGGTCTAGGCACATACCTCCAAGGTGGCGCCCCTAAAGATTGTAATCACCGAATACATACTTGATGGTTCATCCCAGTTATAACAAAACATCATTATACCCAAATTACTCCAAGTAATGTATAACATGTACACAATAAGCAATATGCTCCAACCATAATATATAGACATGTAAAACCAAACATATAAGGTTTTAAATCCAAATACAATTCCCATGATTCCCAAATAAACATGAAATAAACAATTAAACTTGCACATATATAACATAGACAATCCCAATAAGCCAAGTGCCACTTTATTAAGTCCAATACCAATTCATTAAGCCATATATTGATCTAATAAGCCAAATATCAATCTATTAAGCTAAATACCGAACCATTAATCCAAAACTACTTTCTTAAGTCAAAATCATTTCCCTTAGGTCAAACCCACAATATTAAGTCAAGAATACCTCAATAAGCCATATACCCTCTCATTAAGCCCAAAACCCAAAAATGTGGCTTAATGTTCCCAAGTAGGTAAATAATGAAAGATCATGATAAATATTGTATCTTAAACCTCAAAGGGTGCATATTATCCCCAAAACCACCAAGAAACCTCAAATATATGTAGGCAAAGTAAAATATGGAGGTGAGGAGATTTTATAAACATATGAGTACAAGAAAAGCAACAAATCAAGCAAAGATGTGTATCTAGTTTTAACAAAATGTTTAGAAAACTCACTAACTAGGTTTTAGGAAAAACCCTAGAAACCAAATAGATCTTGGAAGGTAGATGAGAGTGAAGAAGCTAGACCCATGATAACGCCACTTTTTGGCGTTATTTTCGGTCTACAAACCAATGAGATTGGCTTGTGTTCTAGCAAAAAGGCGGAATTTTATGTTTTATCAAGTGAAATGTGCAGGTAATCCGAAGGAAGATAAACATCGAGAAAAGAAGAGGAAAATAGCCTAAAAAGAGCCCAAAACGAAGCCAACGGAAGCCCAAGACCCATGCCCGAACCACGAAACGAACCTGGCCCGAAACCCAGCCAGAAACCGCGCGGTTTCTGGCGCGGTTTGCAAGTCGCGGCTAAAGCCGCGCAACCCTATGTTCCAGCCTCTTAATTGGCGTTTTCCGACTTTTAGGTCATCATCTCACACACGACGAACGACAGCGACTAGGAGGCGATTTTCAGAGGTTTTTCGGAGCTTTTGGAGCCACAATATAGGATCGATTGAGGAGTAATTCACGACGCGAAGCGGATTAGAGCCGGGAGAAGGGAGTTCACCATTACATTCACTACGTTCACGTTTATCATGTTTACATTCATTGTTTCCATTCCTTCTCTTATGTTTGTATCCACCACCAACATGAACTAATCTGTAGATGTTGGGGGTTGGAGTGATTTTGGTTTAAACCTATGAACAGATGACGTGATACTTTTATCAGTTTTCCTATTTTAATGAAACATGTAATTTGGTTTTTAATGCTTTTGTGAGTTTATCTAGCTTCCAATTGTTTTGTTGTTTTCAGTTAAGTTCGAGAGAATTAATCGTTAACTAGAACTAGAAATTGCATGTCTAAGGTGAGAAATTGGATAGAGATATACCAGTGTAAGCTTTAGTCCCGGTTAAATCTTGTTTTTAATGTGTTTTGAGTGTCATAAGTTAAGATCGAGAGATAAAGCTCGTGTCTTCAAAATAAAACCCGTTGTTGCTTGAGAGAGAACAACGGTGATTTTCGAGATTGGGTATTCATTAAAGGGAATAACTTGGTAGTTGTTTTAAGTTAAATGTTCGTTCGTGAAAACCTTAGGATCTCCAACCCTCAACTGTTTTCTCTATCCAAGTTTTCGAAGTTGTTTACTGTCCCGTTTGTGATTCGTTTACTTGCAATTAATTCAGTCATACCAACCACTCAATTTGCGACCGTTCAGTTAATAGAGTTTATAGTCATTGTGATACTTAGTTCCTAGTTCCATGTGTTCGATATTCGTACTTTTTGTACTATTACTTGATTTCGACCCGTACACTTGCGGTTAGATTTAGGGGGGTGTAAACCCGTCTATCAAGTTTTTGGCGCCGTTGCCGGGGAACTAGTTGCAACTAATAGCACTACCAGCTATAAGCGCTATTATATTGAACATTTTTATTTCTGTTATTTTATTTCATTACTTTCAGTTTTTGGATTGCTAATTTCGCTTACTTTCCATTTCGCTCAATGGGACCAAGAGACATTATATGAAGCGTGGGAGCGGTACAAAGACATGTTGAAGAAGTGTCCTCACCATGGGTTACAAGGGTGGGTCATTATCCAAACTTTGTTCAGTGGACTTCACCCGTAGTTCAAGAACGATATCACAACTGCATCGAGCGGAGCCCTAATGGATAAGTCTTATGAGGAAGCATGCGAGCTGATCGATAATCTGGCTGAACACAGTTTTTCTACTCCAAGAGCAGCCGTCAGAAGAGTTGCGAGTGTTCAAGAATCGGATGAGCTGAAGGAAATAAAAACTCAACTAGCTGCGATCACGAACCATCTGAAAGGAGGCAGTCCTCAAGAACCTGATTAGGTTCAGTTTGTGCAAAACCGGAACAACCAGCCGAGGAACGACCCGTTCTCGAATACCTACAATGAGGGGTGGAAGAAACACCCGAACTTTTCATGGAGTCAACCCGGTCAACAACCACAAGGTAATAACTCCAACTTTTCTAATTCTTCTAATGCTAACAATGTTTACCGTCCTCCAGGTTTCAACCAAAGGAATTTCAATGAGGGACAATCTGGGGAGAAGAAACCGGGGCTGGAGGATATGATGATGAAGTTCATGACCAAGATGGACATCACGGTTGGAGAGTTAGCGAGCACGGTTAACACGGTCAAGGCGGCTACTGATCAGAACGCCGCATCCATCAAGATCCTCGAAAGACAAGTGGGGCAAATTTCAGAAGTTTTACAAAACCGAGCCCCAGGAACGTTTCCGAGTCAGACTGAAAGAAAACGGAGAGAAGAATGCAATGCCATTTATCTGAGAAGTGGCAAGGAGCTGATCAAGGAGCCCACACGAGAGCCGTCATCAAAGGAAGTCGAGCCCAAAAAGCAAGATGTGGAGATCGTAGATGTGGATGAGTTGGATGCTGATGAAGATATTGTGATTGAAGAGAGCAAGAAGAGTGAAGAGAAGAAGCTAAAGGAACCACCGGTCAAGCCGGCAACTCCAAGCGTGCCATATCCGAACAGACTTAAAGCGCAAGAGGATGATGTTAATTTTTCTAAATTTCTTGATGTATTTAAAAAGCTACAAATTAACATTCCTTTTGCAGATGCTTTGGCACAAATGCCTTCATATGTGAGATTCTTGAAAGAAATCCTCTCCATCAAGAGGAATATTGAGGAACAGGCAACGGTGGCACTTACTGAAGAGTGTAGCGCGATCATCCAGAACAAGATGCCCCTGAAGCTTAAGGATCCAGGGAGTTTTTCGATCCCTATTCAAATAGGAGATCTTAATTTTGATAATGTGTTATGTGATTTAGGGGCAAGTATTAATTTAATGCCTCTATCTATTTTCAGGAAACTCGGCTTGGGGGAAGTGACGCCAACGTACATGACGATTCGACTCGCGGATAGATCTATAGTGTACCCATATGGAGTGGTAGCACGATGTGCTAATCAAGGTTGGCAAGTTCTACTTTCCGGTGGACTTCGTGGTGCTGGACATCGATGAAGATATAGAGGTCCCGCTGATTTTGGGAAGATCCTTTCTGGCCACGAGCAGAGCGTTGATTGACATGAAAGAAGGTGAAATGACCTTAAGAGTTGGTGGCGAAAAGGCAATGTTCAAAATGTTCGAGAAGGTACGAGGCCAAGTTGAAGAGGAGCCGGGTAATCACGAAAAGCCTAAGGAGTGATCAGACGGAAGGTCGAGCCACGACCGAAACCAAGGCGCTGGGTGGGAGGCAACCCACCGAGGTTTGCGTTTTCGTTTTAGCTTATGTTTTTGAGTGAATCTATTTACAAAAAAATTGAAACAGGGACATACGCGGCATACCCCGCGGTTTCCAAACCGCGTGGAAAACCGCGGGTGTCTCTGGAGGGCTTTTCAAACAGTGGGGTACGCGGGATTCCCCACGGCTTTCAGGCCGCGACCTAAACCGCGCGGGTACCCCTGATGCTTCTAGATGCTCTTGTGCGGTGTTTTGCCTTTCTTGCTTAGTGTGTTTCGTTTATTTGCTTTCTTTAGTCTTTTTGCTTTGATTTCTTTTGTTTTTGCCTTCTCTTCTCCGAATTCTCCCAACTGGTTGCTCAAATCTTTCAAGAGAATCTCCTCCGTCCGGTCAAACAGGTATGTTCTAACCTTGTATGTTAACGAGTGGTGTATGATGTGTTGTTTCCTTAGTAGTTAAACGAGATGCAACAAACCTAAGTTTCACTTAGGTTTGGGGTGCCTCGCTGTTCAACATCTACACACTCACTTTTAATCCTGTGCAAACCTCGGTTTCACCGAGGTTTGGGGTTGGCTTTAGTTGGCCAACCTAGGTTTGGGGTTGCCCAATCGGGCCCACGTTTATGCATGTAGATTTCCTGCACTTCTGAGTGTCTAGATCACATTAGCTAAATTTTTTTATTGTGAATGATTGAGACCGACCATTGTGGAAAGAATCTTGTGATAGTGACGTGACCATTAGGGAAGGACCGGGAAAGACATGACTAGGGACATTAGTGGAGACCACCCCAATAGTGAGATTTGAGCCTAAAAGACGTTTTTCATTTCGAGGGATTCAAACACCTAACTCGCATACACTTTTTTGAGTTCCTTGTCGTGAATATAGAGTGATCTCGCTATATTATTGCATTGAGTAGCAAAGACAACCATCGGGATATCGGGCAAGGGTATAGTAGACCATATCGTGTGGACCTTAAGAGATGATTCCAGGCATTGTGTGAAATCTTAACCCGATTTTAGCTATCGTTCCCCTTGACCCATTGTGTGTACCCATAACCCACTTTGTAGCCAAACACTCACCACTTGTTCATTTCATGACCCACCATTAAACCCGAACGAAAAACATTAGCCAACCCTTACCCGAAAGTGTGTCAATCAGAAGCAGTACAGGTCAGTCATGAAAATAGATAGAAAAGAGGGCCAATGCAGCCCCAATCAAATAAATAGGGCCAATGAAGTCCAAAAAAAAGGAAAATAAACACAGTTATTTAGATAGCCATACAGCAGCTGAATAAGAGAGTCAAAGCGACTCCAGTAGTAACAAATAGGGCCAAAAGATAGAATGTGAAGCAAGAAAGTTCAGACTTGCTAAAGATTGACACACTGAGGAGTTTTGACCCTTTTACCCTTCGTTTCTTAGACATAACCCTAGCCCCGTTACAACCTTTGTAAAGACCTGGATGATCTTCTGGAAAATGTGATTAGGGTATATGACCACCTTTACCGAAATTCCCTGTCTTGCTACTTAATTCCTTTCTGAGATCAACTTTTTGGACATTTGTGCGTCTTTCATTAGAGTTGTCATGTGATTTTAGAGTATTCTTGTACATAACCTCCTATACATGACAACATGCGCGACAACCTAGGTTCGAGTGAAATGAGAGTATCCCGTGAGGTAGGGTCGAGGCGAAATGTTTTCCTTAGTATGTTTGGACCTAGTACGACCTTAATGTAATCGGAGCAGTCACGAGTTCAACTCACAATGGAAGGCCATAGATCAAACACAATAAGAATGAGGCAAGAGTGAGATAGGCATTCACGGGTATGGGAAATCACCAGTGCATTACGTGGTACCGATTGAGAGTGTGCAGTTATTATTTCACTGATATATGCTTTTATTCTATTTTATCGCTAATTTTCTTGAGGACAAGCAACGCTCGGTTTGGGGTTGTTGATAACGCCACTTTTTGGCGTTATTTTCGGTCTACAAACCAATGAGGTTGGCTTGTGTTCTAGCAAAAAGGCGGAATTTTATGTTTTATCAAGTGAAATATGCAGGTAATCCGAAGGAAGATAAACATCGAGAAAAGAAGAGGAAAAGAGCCTAAAAAGAGCCCAAAACGAAGCCAACGGAAGCCCGAGATCCAAGCCCAAGACCCATGCCCGAACCACGAAACGAACCTGACCCGAAACCCAGCCAGAAACCGCGCGGTTAAAGCCGCGCAACCCTCTGTTCCAGCCTCTTAATTGGCGTTTTCCGACTTTTAGGTCATCATCTCACACACGACGAACGGCAGCGACTAGGAGGCGATTTTCAGAGGTTTTTCGGAGCTTTTGGAGCCACAATATAGGATCGATTGAGGAGTAATTCACGACGCGAAGCGGAATAGAGTCGGGAGAAGGGAGTTCACTATTACATTCACTACGTTCACGTTTATCATGTTTCCATTCATTGTTTCCATTCCTTATCTTATGTTTGTATCCACCACCAACATGAACTAATCTGTAGATGTTGGGGGTTGGAGTGATTTTGGTTTAAACCTATGAACAGATGACGTGATACTTTTATCAGTTTTCCTATTTTAATGAAGCATGTAATTTGGTTTTTAATGCTTTTGTGAGTTTAGCTAGCTTCCAATTGTTTTGTTGTTTTCAGTTAAGTTCGAGAGAATTAATTGTTAAGTAGAACTAGAAATTGCATGCCTAAGGTGAGAAATTGGATAGAGATATACCAGTGTAAGCTTTAGTCCCGGTTAAATCTTATTTTTAATGTGTTTTGAGTGTCATAAGTTAAGATCTAGAGATAAAGCTTGTGTCTTCAAAATAAAACCCGCTGTTGCTTGAGAGAGAACAACGGTGATTTTCGAGATTGGGTATTCATTAAAGGGAATAACTTGGTAGTTGTTTTAAGTTAAATGTTCGTTCGTGAAAACCTTAGGATCTCCAACCCTCAACTGTTTTCTCTATCACAGTTTCCGAAGTTGTTACTGTCCCGTTTGTGATTTGTTTACTTGCAATTAATTCAGTCATACCAACCACTCAATTTGCGACCGTTCAGTTAATAGAGTTTATAGTCATTGTGATACTTAGTTCCTAGTTCCTTGTGTTCGATACTCTTACTTTTTGTACTATTACTTGATTTCGACCCGTACACTTGCGGTTAGATTTAGGGGGGGTGTAAACCCGCCTATCAACCCACCAAATAGATGCTTCAATCTTGAGATGAGTTTGGCAATAGATGTTCTTCTAGCTTTGATCCAAGTGGATCTTTTACGTTAAATTTTGAAGAAGAAATGATGTAGAAGAAATAGGGAAATGGTGAGATGGAGGAGGATTGTCGTGGTAGAGGGGAAGAAAGGGTGAGTGAATAAAGATAAAATGAGATGCAAAAAAAAGTGTAGTCAAAGTTCTAAAGAAATGGTCAACATTGCTGACAAGTGCCTCCCTCCATAAATTAAATGTCAAATTACTATTATTTTTATTTTTCAATGATCCATCACATTTACATGTATAGTACGATGACCTTCTCAACCACTACTTACATTTAGCCTAAAAAAAAGTTTAATCCATCATTCTCGCATATATATATATATATATACACACATATACATATATACATATATATATATATATATATATCTACACACACACATATATATATATACATATATATATATATATGTATATATATATCTACACACACACACACATATATATATATATATATATATATATATATATATATATATATATCGATCCAATGCAATCGTGGAGGAGATGAATATCGGTTAAAAGCTTAAACTGTGGATTTGGAGGAGTTCAAAGTCATGGCTAACGATCTCAGTTTCTTACTGATTTAGATGATTCTTCACGATGACGGTTTTTTGAAGAAAGTCATGGACAAAGCTTAAAATTTGCAAACATTTTCTTAGATTCTTTACCTGCATATTTCATTTTTCAAATTTTGTTTTTGATTGATCTTGACTTGGTTTGATTTGTTATGAAATTTGTATATGATTTAGTTTGTAATTCTGATTGGTTTGTTGTGTTGATGATCTAAAGATGTGGTTGTGGTGAAGGTCGATGGTGCTTGGTTGTAGTGGTTAATAGTGTTTGGTGGCACAATGAGTCACAAGATGAAGAAAATTGATAACATTTTAGCTATTTAAACTGTCGATTACAATGGATATTAGTTGGTGTTTTTAAGGATTTGGCATATTTAAGAAAACAAATTGATAATATTTTGATTATAGTGTCTTGTTTATTATAAATATATGATTTAAAAATATATATACATGATTTATAAAAGGGAAATTAATTAAAATGCCAAAAGTTTGACCATTTGTTACCAAAATGCCACAAATCTCTCTCATCTTACCGAAATGCCACAAAAAACCGCGGTGGGCCCCGCGATCGCGGGCCCCAGGCCCACGTGTCACCCAGGTTTGCCCACTTTGCCCGCGTTGGTCCCTCAAGAATGCCCGCGGCCCAGCTTTCCCTCCTCAAGAATGCCCGTGTTGGCAGTTTTAGTCCCTGCCCGCGTTGAGAGCCCGCAATCGCGGGCTAACCCGCCACGCGTCGGCACAGGGTTAACCCTAAAAAAATTTTGAAGACAAAAACCCTAATTTTTATTCTCATAGCCGCACTATATAAAGGGTGGGGGGGACCAACTTCGGCCACCTCTCATTATTTTAAACCATCTCAAATTTTTTAATAACTCTCTCTCAATTTTCTCCACTCTCTCAATTTTGTCGTGTGGAACACGTGTTCGAGTTTTGTGAAGATGTCTCGTATTACTTCTATGGTATGTTTTCCTTATGTTTTTTGTTATTTTTTGTATGTTATTTTAAGTTAAGATATATGATTTGTATGTTGTTAGAGTGTTTATAACTTTTGTTATGTTTGAATATGTTCTATGTTTAACATTTTTAAGATATATGATATGTATGGTTTTATGTTTGAATGTGATATTTGTATGTTATAATGTGTATGTTGTTATAGGAGTATTTTTATAAAAAAATTGTTAAGAGTGTTTTTATAAAAATAATTCTTAAAAGTGTGTTTTTATAAAAAAAAATGTTAAGAATGTGTTTTTTTATAAAAAAATTGTTAACAATGTGTTTTTATAAAAAAAAATTGTTAAGAGTGTGTTCTTATAAAAATAATTTTTAAAAGTGTGTTTTTATAAAAAAAAATGTTAAGAATCTGTTTTTTTATAAAAAATTGTTAAGAGTGTGTTTTTATAAAAAAATTGTTAAGAGTGTTTTTTATAAAAAAATTGTTAAGAATGTGTTTTTATAAAAAATTGTTAAAAATGTGTTTTTTTATAAAAAAATTGTTAAGAGTGTGTTTTTATAAAAATAATTCTTAAAAGTGTGTTTTTATAAAAAAAAATTGTTAAGAATGTATTTTTATAAAAAAAACTTGTTAAAAATGTTTTTTATAAAAAAAATTGTTAAGAGATTATTTTTATAAAAATAATTCTAAATAGTGTGTTTTTATAAAAAAAATGTTAAG
The DNA here is from genome assembly GCA_033807775.1 of Saussurea involucrata. Taxonomy (NCBI): domain Eukaryota; kingdom Viridiplantae; phylum Streptophyta; class Magnoliopsida; order Asterales; family Asteraceae; genus Saussurea; species Saussurea involucrata. The sequence continues at coordinate 62,071,096 of CM066314.1, read as the reverse complement.
AATGTGTTTTTTTATAAATTTTTTTTGTTAAGAATGTGTTTTTATAAACAAATTGTTAAGAATGTATTTTTATAAAAAAACTTGTTAAGAATGTTTTTTATAAAAAAATTGTTAAGAGATTGTTTTTATAAAAATAATTCTAAAGAGTGTGTTTTTATAAAAAAATGTTAAGAATGTGTTTTTTTATAAAAAAAAATTGTTAAGAGTGTGTTTTTATAAAAAAATTGTTAAGAATGTGTTTTTATAAAAAAATTGTTAAGAGTGTTTTTATAAAAAAATTGTTAAGAATGTGTTTTTTTATAAAAATTGTTAAGAGTGTGTTTTTTTTTTAAAAATTGTTAAGAATGTGTTTTTTTATAAAAAAATGTTAACTTAGGTCCCTACGGTTTTAAGAATGACAACTTAGATCCCTAAACTTTTAAGAATGACAATTTAGGTCCCTAAACTTTTAAGAATGCCAATTAGGTCCCTAAACTTTTAAGAATGAAAACTTAGATCCCTACGGTTTTAAGAATGACAACTTAGGTCCCTAAACTTTTAAGAATGACAATTTAGGTCCCTAAACTTTTAAGAATGACAATTTAGGTCCCTAAACTTTTAAGAATGCCAATTAGGTCCCTAAACTTTTAAGAATGACAACTTAGGTCCCTACAGTTTTAAGAATGACAACTTAGATCCCTAAACTTTTAAGAATGACAATTTAGGTCCCTAAACTTTTAAGAATGCCAATTAGGTCCCTAAACTTTTAAGAATGACAACTAGGGTCCCTAAACCGCAACATCTATATATAACACTATGATACGTTGAAATAAAATAAACCGCAACATCTATATATAACAATATGATACGTTGAAATAAAATAAACCGCAACATCTATATATAACACTATTATACGTTGAAATAAAATAAACCGTACTTTATCTATTTATAACACTAATATATGTTGAAATAAAATAAACCAAAACATCTATATATAACACTATGATACGTTGAAATAAAATAAACCGCAACATCTATATATAACAATATGATACGTTGAAATAAAATAAACCGCAACATCTATATATAACACTATTATACGTTGAAATAAAATAAACCGCAACCTCTATATATAACACTATTATACGTTGAAATAAAATAAACCGCACTTTATCTATTTATAACACTATTATATGTTGAAATAAAATAAACCGCAACATCTATATATAACACTATTATACGTTGAAATAAAATAAACCGCAACCTCTATATATAACACTATTATACGTTGAAATAAAATAAACCGCAACCTCTATATATAACACTATTATACGTTGAAATAAAATAAACCGCAACATCTATATATAACACTATTATACGTTGAAATAAAATAAACCGCACTTTATCTATTTATAACACTATTATATGTTGAAGTAAAATAAACCGCAACATATATATATAACACTATTATACGTTGAAATAAAATAAACCGCAACCTCTATATATAACACTATTATACGTTGAAATAAAATAAACCGCACTTTATCTATTTATAACACTATTATATGTTGAAATAAAATAAACCGCAACATCTATATATAACACTATTATACGTTGAAATAAAATAAACCGCAACCTCTATATATAACACTATTATACGTTGAAATAAAATAAACCGCAACCTCTATATATAACACTATTATACGTTGAAATAAAATAAACCGCATTTTATCTATTTATAACACTATTATATGTTGAAATAAAATAAACCGCAACATCTATATATAACACTATGATACGTTGAAATAAAATAAACCGCAACATCTATATATAACAATATGATACGTTGAAATAAAATAAACCGCAACATCTATATATAACACTATTATACGTTGAAATAAAATAAACCGCAACCTCTATATATAACACTATTATACGTTGAAATAAAATAAACCGCATTTTATCTATTTATAACACTATTATATGTTGAAATAAAATAAACCGCAACATCTATATATAACACTATTATACGTTGAAATAAAATAAACCGCAACCTCTCTATATAACACTATTATACGTTGAAATAAAATAAACCGCACTTTATCTATTTATAACACTATTATACGTTGAAATAAAATAAACCGCAACATCTATATATAACACTAACTATAACATCTGTGAATGACTATGTAGAGGGATTTCTTTAATATCGACTTGACGCTAAAGTGCAAAGTTGCCTACATCGAGGACTTAAGAAACCGCTTTAGGGGATTAGGTGATCGCGCGGATACCCTGGAGGTTATCTTTAGAGGGACACCGTTCGGGCCATGGATGGATGTGTCTTACTCTGCTGGCGACCCTACGCTAGTACACATGTTTCTACAGTTGGAGGTCGAGGACGCCAACGCTGAGCCGGAGGAGATGCATTTTGATTTCTTCGGCGATCGATTGCATTTTGGGCGTCGTGAGTTCTGTCTAATTACAGGACTACGTTTTGGAGAGGCTCCCCCTTCCTCCCTTAGCAGACGGCTCCTTCGTTCCTAGGATTTGGGGCATTTCAGCATCTCGTTTGAAGCTGAAGGCAGCCCGGGACATGATGAAAGAGGGCCTTAGTGCCCTAAGCGACGCCGATGATGTCCGTGTATGCTTGGTGGTGATCGTGGATATGGGCTTCATGGGCCGTGAGTATAGCCAGTATGCTTCCTCGACGGTCCTTAGGGCCGTCGAGGACCTTGAGCTGTTTAACAGCTACCCGTGGGGTAGCCATATCTGGACACATTGCTACTCAATCTTGCACCGAGCCATAACCAGACGCGACTCCGATCGACATGGAAAGATGAACCTTTGTGGTTTTACATACGCCTTCAAGGTTAGATACGTAGTATAACAATTGTTAATAATACATACAAACTGTTTGGCTTTTCTTTTTACGTACTTTCTCTTCTTGTCTAATTCCAGATATGGATCTTGGAGATGTTTCCCGCATCAATCCGATATTTCGTCAAGCGCGACGACCGAGTACTTAAAGGAACCCGTTGGGACAAGCGTGTTACCCTAAGTAGGTCGCTTTGGGTTCAGTTCTTCAATGAATCTAGACATGTAAGTTCTTTTACTATGTTTACAATTTGCATACGTTAGTCCCGCTTATTAATTTTTTTTATGTTTTATCATATATTTAGCTGCCACTCTTGCCTTTCGCTCGCCTTGAGCCTACTGCCGACGAGATGGACACGGATTGGTACAGAGACAGTGTGGCCTTTATTGACGCAGAGGCGGCAAGGGCTCGACGTCCCTCTCCTTCCACATCTCACGAAGATGAGGAAGACGACGACAGGCCCCCTTCCGGTGGATATCAACAACCCCCTTCCTCCTCCTATCCGCCGTCCCCTTACTCCTCCTATCCGCGGCCCCCTTCCTCCTCCTACCAGCCGCCCCCTTACGATCCATATCAGGCGGCCCCTTCCTACGGGCCACATCGTGGCTGTCATGAGTACCTGTGGGACTACGTCCATGGGCCGCTAGAGTCACGTGTAGAGTTTCTGGAGGGAGTCTATAGACAGTTTAGCGCTGTCCATGTTAGTGTTTAACTTAATTTGTTGGCCACGTTTATTTAGTTTGTATATTAATATTACGTTCTAAATTTGTTTTAGCTGTCGAGTACGACACCGATCCCCGCTCCGTTCGGACAGGGGGCACAGGCGACGTTTGCCACCACATCCTATCCGTCATTCCCTGAAAATGTAAGTGACATTGAGTAACCATTATAGTTATATGTTTGTTCCTAAGTTTGTAACTCTTATAATGATCAATGTCACGCAGGCCGGGATGTCGGGGGCATACACCTCCCAAACGACGTTCGCCACCACATCCTATTCTACTATCCCGGAGAGTGTAAGTGACACTGAGTAACCATTATAGTTATATGTTTGTTCCTAAGTTTGAAACTCTTATAATGATCAATGTCACGCAGGCCGGGATGTCGGGGGCATACACCTCCCAAACGACGTTCTCCACCACATCCTATTCTACTATCCCGGAGAGTGTAAGTGACACTGAGTAACCATTATAGTTATATGTTTGTTCCTAATTTTGTAACTCTTATAATGATCAATGTCATGTAGGCCGGGATGTCGGGGGCCGGGATGTCGGGGGCCGGGATGTCGGGGGCATACACCTCATCATTCACGGACATCTTTGGCAGTTCGGCCAGAGAGTATTACAGACCGGAAATGTCGGGGTCGACGTTCGTCACACAGCCACCTTCCATGCATACTGTAAGTTATTTTGGTAGTTTTGGTTTAATTGTGAACATTTCCTAAATTGTACTTAAAACATCTAATAACTTAATTTTCAGACGATGGGGTCTCCTATTTTCGAGGAGCACTTCTCGGAGCCGGAAGATGACCCGATGGATGTTGTAGATCCACAGGTGACCCCGCTCCCTCAAAAGCGGCAGCATAAACTTTCAAAATGGTTGAGTTACCCGTTTGGAAAACAAGGATGTACGACACCACTGCCCCCTAAAAAGCAAGCAAAGATTGCGGGGGGAAACAAGGGAGGAAAGAAGGCGGACAAGAGAAAGGGAAAGGTGGCTTCACCGGAGCGTCTACCGGCATCCGATATATTGAGGATGTGCAAGACTGGTCACCTCCCCCCCCCCCATGATATTCTTCCCTTACTTGAGCCTGGAAATCACCCCCCGCTTTTTCCAAGTATTGCTGGCGGATGACCCTTTGGAGTCTGAGTTACAGGATGTGGTTAGTATGAAGTTTAACTATAGTCATATAATCAAATATATTTATATTACATGTCTAACCATCTATTTTTTATGTATAGCACATGGATTGTTGGGTCTCGCTGCTCCAAAAATCTCGTGGAACAGACACGAGGTGGACCATGATGTACAGTATTTTCTTTCCCTACCTGGTGCCCCCCCATCAAGGTCCCGCCTCCGTGGCCAACTCATGCAATGGCGTGGAAGGGGTTTCTTGGGCTCTCCTCGATGTGGTATGTAAATCGTTTTACTCTTATTTTATTTAAGTTGTTTTGTTGCTAACTAAGTTGTCTAATATTGTAATATTTCAGGTGTACATCCCAATATGCATTCATCCCAAACATTGGCTGCTTGGAGTGTTTGAGCTTGACGCTATGACCATGACCATATATGACAGCGACAGTGCCAGTTTCTTCAAAGACCAATTGGAAGACCAGATGAGAAGGTTTAAAGCTGTGCTATTTGACTTCTTTTGTCGGGTCAAGGACACGAGGCGTCGCGATAGGTCAGAGCTCTTTCGCCATAAGTTCGCCAAGAATACACCCCAGCAGGCCGGGATGAATGCGGATTGCGGTGTCTGGGTATGCCGTAATGCCAGCATGTTGATAAATAACGATGTGGTATTTGTACACCCTGACCACACCGTGGCCGATGCCAATGCATTTCGCATACATATGGCGGAGTCCATTTATGCACATTGTCAAATAAAGCAAAGTTAGGTTGTTTATGTAACATTAAATAATTGTTATTTTTAGTATTAACTTGTTTTGTTAAAGTATTGTGATTGACTTAGTGTTTACTTCATTTGGTTTTTGCTAATTTCATCCAATTACTCAACTTTGAGTATCAATATCTCTTTCACACATACTCCATTTTGGACGCATTATATATCGTTTCGAAGCTCTCATATAGGAGAACATAAACCTACTAAGAGTTAGTTATATATAACATATATATATATAAATGTGTCCAAAGTTTTGTAAAACCCATATATATATATATATATATATATATATATATATATATATGCTACTGAGTGAACTCAATGAACCGGCGAAGGGGTTTTTGTTAAATGGAATTCTTATTCTCGAAGCCGAGTTTTCTTTGGTTGGAATGCTTAAAAATATCATCCCGGCCATTTGGTGTCTTCCTTCTGATGCAAAAATTTGTATTATGTAATGTAGAACAGTATCTATATTATAGAAACTTGCATTTGACAGTACCATATAAATCTGATCTAAATTCTCATTAATTAGCTATGTTTGACTACTTAAAGACTAATTTTCTGCCTAATGAAAGACCTTTATTCAAGAGCAGACGAATATTGCAATTACTTTTTCAGTCGAATCTTACAGGCTCTTTTCAAACGAATCTTGTAGTGAACTATTCAGACGAATCATGCAGTGAACTATTCAGACGAACCATGGCTGGAGGTTCAAGATCAAGGGGGAACAGGTCGGCGAATGTGGCTGGAACTTAACGTTCGGGAGCCTACCAACCACTGAACGATGGAGGTCGCCAGAGTACCTGGAAGGTACCAGAAACAGAGGAGGAGTGGACAAACTGTGGGCGAACTGCGGCCGATTTTCCATTCACGCCTGAGGAGGAAGCAGACTGGGAGATGGCATCCGACAATTACTACTTCGATAATGGCATGAGAACCCCACCAATGTATGATTTTATGCCGACGGGTCTTCAACAAAGTCAACGAATTACTCCCGCAGTGCAAAAAGCCATTGATGAGGCGAACGCCGGTATCGAAAAGGTAAAGGGTATGTGGAACCATAACAGGGGGATTCAACAAGGGAAAATGGAGTATCTAGCGGAGAAGAAACGATAACTGGCCATGACTAGGGCTCACGTTCGGCAGCTGCAACGAGAGATTAAGGAAGCTGAAGAGGAACTAGAAGAACTCGAATCGGACTACATAGGAATGGAGGACGTGATCAAGGAAAATGTTAACTTGATCACAGGACTACAGGACGCCTTCCAGTAATAGATTTCTTTGTTTACATGCATTGTATCCGTTTCGGTTGGGAAGATGATTTGCAATAATTTTTATATGATGTTGTTAATTATTTTCCTTGTTAAATAACTTAAGTGAATTTCTATATTAAAAACATTAAAATGGAAAGGAAACAATACATTAAAAACCACATAAAATGATAACCTAAAAACTATAGGGACCATTAATGTTTTTTAAATTTGCAACAAACTTCAGGGACCAAACTGTAAATTCGAAAAGTAGCGGGTTAGCCCGCGATCGCGGGGGCCCAACGCGGGTAAGGACCAAAACTGCCAACACGGGCATTCTTGAGGGGGGAAAGCTGGGTCGCGGGCATTCTTGAGGGACCAACGCGGGCAAAGTGGGCAAACCTGGGTGACATGTGGGCCTGGGGCCCGCGATCGCGGGGCCCACCGCGGTTTTTTGTGGCATTTCGGTAAGATGGGAGAGATTTGTGGCATTTTGGTAACAAAGGGTCAAACTTTTGGCATTTTAATTAATTTCCCTTTATAAAATATAAATATATAAAAATCATATAATTTATATATAAAGTATAAAGAGAAATTAATTAAAATACCCTAAGTTTGACTTTGCTTTACCAAAATACCCTAAATCTCTTTCACTTTACCAAAATGCCACAAAAATCCGCGATGGGGCCCGCGATCGCGGGCTAGGCCTACGTGGCACCCCGTGTTTGGCCAAAGTGTCACGCGGAGCCCCTCAACTATGGCCGCGGTGACACCTTTGGTCCCTCCCCGCGGAGGTTCCCTGCGATGGGCCAAAAAATTACAATTTCAGCCCCTGTACTTGAACGAATCTTGCATGCTTTTACTGTTTTTTCCACAATTATTGTACTTTGAAGACCAATTTGTGGTTAAAATTTACTGGCATGTTTTCATCAATGTTGAATCAGTGTATTTGGAATACCAATTTGTGGATGAAATGAGAGATTGGTTGTCATCAATGTTGGTTGTTTCATCCATAAATACATGTAAAATGCAATCCATAATCCACACCGATTTCATACTTCTTTCGTGCTTTCTTTCTTCAATATTTTGTTTTTGAGATACTACTGAAAAAATGAGTTCATCTGTTGCAAAAGCTAAGCTATATTTCTGTTTCGATGGTGAATGGGTTCAAAATAACAATGAGTGGAAATTTGCTTATAAATCTAAGCATGGTGTAAAATTGCCAGTAAACTTTTCTCATCAGAAGTTTGTTGCATACGCCTTGCAAAAATGTGGAATCAACCCTTCTGTTGTTTGCAAGTTAGTGTTTAAGAATGGTGATGGGTCATTTGTGGAGTTATCCAACGATGGGGATATCTCTGGTTTTCTGCACTTTGCAGCCGATTCAGAAAGACCGCCATTACTTTTTGTGTATGCCGAATCCGACGAAGACGACGACGACGGTGACGACGACGCTGATGACGAAGACCTCCAAATAGAGCAGCCTGATTCTCAATTTCAGCCGTCCCACGTCCCAATAGTTCATTTGGATCATGCATATGGTCTTAACGACTGTATTCCTAATTATGTTCCGGAGACACAACAACAACAACCACAAGAAGGACGTTGTGCTGGAGTTGCTGATGACGAAACCTATGTTTTCAAAACGGGTAATGCTGATATAGACAGATCAGATACCGATAGTGATGATCACGAAGAATATACCCCTAGTAGAAAATCATGTAGTAAGATAAATGACTTTTTTGATATGCCCCCTATTCTTCCAGACCAGAATACCCAGACACAAACCTACGAACCTACACCTTATAATCGCAGTGAAAGGTTAAGAGTAGGTCAGATATTTGATTCGAAGGATCACTTGGCAAGTCAGGTCGGACTTAAGTTCTTGGAAGAGGGTTTCGAAAGTCACACGCCGAAATCTGACAAAAGCAGATACATAGTTGAATGTGCAAGAGAAAACTGTGAGTGGAGGATGTACGCGATTTCCGCGGGTCCCAAAGGAGGGGCGTTAGTTATTAGAAATTTGCACGACGTACACACTTGTACGAGGACACAACTGAATCCCCACCACAAACAAGCCACCAAAAGGATTTTGGGTGCGATACTGAAAAACAAATTTCTTGATGTTAGCAGGTCATTGCGTCCAAAGGACATCGTCCACGATGTTCACCAGCAGTTCGGCGTCACGATTGGTTACCACCAAGCTTGGCGTGCGCGATGCAAGGCACTGCTATTGGTGAGAGGCACGTTCGAGGAGTCGTATGAACGACTCCCAACATATTTATATAATTTGCAGCTGCAGAACCCTGGTACTGTCACGCGGCTATGGACCGATTTACATGGACGGTTTGAGATGTGCTTCGTGGCCCTTGGACCCGCGGTACGTATTTTAACACGTCGTATGTTTACACATTATAAACTATAACACTTACAAAGGAAAACCACCTATGTTTTTGCAGATCCGCACATTTCTGGCAAATCTACGTCGTGTCCTGGTAATAGACGCAACCCATTTAAAGGGCCGGTACATGGGTATGATGTTCCTGGTGGTTGCCATGGACGGGGATAAGTCCATCGTTCCAGTAGCTTTCGGCGTAGGCAAGTCCGAAACTGGGGACGAGTGGACTTGGTTTCTGTCCATGTTGAGACAAGCTATCGGAGACCCGCAAGGGTTGGTGTTTATGTCCGACAGGGCTCCTTCCATAAGCGCCGCAATCTCTGCCATGTACCCAAACGCCCCTCACGCCATATGTTGTCGACATTTGGAGATGAACGCCAAAACCAGGGACAAACGTATTACCACCTATAAGGATGTCTACTGGGCGGCATGCAGCGCATATACGGATCAGGAGTTTAACCGGTACATGAATCTGCTACGATTTAGTGCCAAGGAAGCAGCCAAAGTCATGGACGAAGCTGGATCGGAGAGGTGGTCCGCGGCCCATTTTCCTGGACAACGGTATGACATTCTGACCTCCAATAGTGCAGAGTCGGTGAATGCACTCTCCCGTTTTGCGCGTAGATGTTCGATTGTTAATCTTATGGACTACTTTCGGAGCTTTCAACAAGAGTGGTACCAACTTCAACGCCGAAAAGGAGCTGATATGCAAAATGCACTCACACCAACGGCGGAGGAGATAGTTCAGAACAGGGCGCGTCGCGCGGCGACATGGACGGTAAGAGAAATCGGGTATGGGAGGTACGAGGTTCAGGATGACCATATTCACGCGATTGTGCATATGACTGACCACACTTGTTCGTGTCGCGAATGGGAAAAATCTGGGTTACCGTGCGGCCATGCCATCGTCGCGGCAAGATATATGGGTCGTAGAGATTGCAGCGACTTGGCTGTACCTTTCTTCAGGTCCGAATATTACCGGAGAACATATGTGGAGGTAATAAACCCAGCTGGACCCCCTGAAGCATGGGTGTATCCACCTGACCCGCTTCCGCCATGCTATCCACCTTTAATCAATAAGAACAGATCCGGGAGACCGATAAAGAACGACCGACGTCCATCACGTGGTGAAGGTTCGATACAGCGAAGATGTACTCGGTGCCAATGCGTAGGACATACTCGTGGAGAGTGTCCAAATCCCGCCCCTTCAACCATGCCAAGGAGTAGACGCACAAGCACTCAACTAAGTAACACTGCGGGCCCGTCGGAGCTTGAACCACATGGAACTATATCACATGATACTGTTGATTTGAACGCTGATTTCCCTTGATTGGGACGATAAATATTGTATGTAAATGATATTGTTGGTGATATGGAATTATCATAATCTGTGGATTTCAAAAATAATCTAGAGATACACATGCTTAAATACAAGCCATTTATCCTCAATTTCACTACAGGAGTTGAGTACGGCTACCAAAATCTACAATACGGCTACCAAAATCTAGAGTTGATTCGGAATTCTTGTGTACTCGGCTGTTTAAGTGGGGACATTGTAAAACTTTATACTTGTATGTTTAGTGCGTTATAATTTATCAAACATAACTTATGTGCGTTGATCTGAACATTGATTGGGACCAGTTATCTTTTGAAAGGTACTTGAAACAGAACATGGGATGATGATCATAATGGTAGTAGTCTAAATGGAGAGAATAGTAATGGTTATATAAAACTATATCATATGATAGCGTTGATAGGGACCGAAGTTGTGTTAGAGAAAAGACAGGGACCTAAGTTGTGTTAGAGCAAAGACATGGACCTAAGTGCAGTAAAAGCATCCACATTTGCCTATAAATAACCTACGCTAGATTAGTCGTAAAACACATAAACGATAATATATTATTCGTTAACGTATTCTTACATGGCATCCCCAAACCTTCATGTTTGGTGCTTTAGGCGTTTATCTAAATCGCTTTCAGACACTGGCAAAGAGTTATATGGTTAGTGTTCATGTTTCATTGAGTTTTTTGCTTGTTTCTACGAACTAACTATATTAATTAATTTCATCAACAGATAAATATCCACAGTTGTTCACCATGAAAGTCCACCATGATGGTTACTTTACGGAACCACCTAAAAGACATTATTTCCGTGGTCTAGAAATTTACGTTGACATGTTAGATGTGGAGGATCTTTCTATGCAACTGCTTGAACAGATCATGAAAGAGCTGGAATATGAAGAACCAAAATATAATAGGTTGTATTTTAAGAGGCCGAATGCAGACTTCTTGATTGGACTGGTAGAATTGAGTACCGACGAAGATGTAGCCAACATACGCCAGTATGTTGACGACCATACTGTGATTGAAGTGTACATCGAGAAAGTGGAGCTTAACACTTTGAGACTCGTCTCGCCAGAGTAAGTAAGAAGTAGACCCGGGTTGTCAAAAACCAAACCATCGTCTAGCAGTAGCCTCAAATTTGGATAAATTTGTACTGTATTTACTAGTATGTGTTTGCTATGAAATAATCTTGTATAACATTTATGAGTTGTATTTTTCACATGAACCACTTTTCAGAGAAATTAAAAACCTTTATTCATGAGCAACAAAGTACAAAACAACAACAAAAAATACAAAACAACAACACAGTAAAACAAATACAAAATAACTAAAAACAAATACAAAACAACTAAAACAACCACCACCTAGTCAAAAATTGCTTTAGTTTCATCAATCCAAGTTTGCTTGTCGTTTACCTTCTCTTGAAAAATTGCGAAGTCTTGCAGAATATGGTGAATTGCTTCTTGTTCTCGACGAATACGAGCCTCCCTAGCTTTTATATCCCCTTTCATCCTTTTGATCTCCTTATCTTCCTCTTCGATCCTTCTCAAGTGGACTTCTTTCCTGGCCATCATTTGTTTCCACTCTTGTGTTAGTTCCTCTATCTCATTTTCCCTTTTTGCTATGGCGATCTCGATTTTAGGTGGCATTTTTTCAGCAGTAGACTTAGGGTTTGATGAAGATGCCATTTGTGGATGAAATGAGAGAAATCAAGAGAGAAAGCAACTTAAACAAAGAAAGCAAGAGAGAAATCAAGAAAGAGCAAGAAATGAGTGTGAATTATGGATTGCATATCACTCATATTTATGGATGAAATCTCAAACAAGCCAAGTGAATTTTAACCACAAATTGGTCTTCAAAGTACAATAATTGTGGAAAAAAACAGTAAAAGCATGCAAGATTCGTTCAAGTACAGGGGCTGAAATTGTAATTTTTTGGCCTATCGCGGGCCCATCGCGGGCTTCCACCGCGGGGAGGGACCAAAAGTGTCACTGCAGCCATAGTTTCGGGGCTCCGCGGGACACTTTGGCCAAACACGGGGTGCCACGTACGCCCTAGCCCGCGATCGCGGGCTCCATCGCAGGCAGTTGTGGCATTTTGGTAAAGTGAAAGAGATTTAGGGTATTTTGGTAAAACAAAGTCAAACTTGGGGTATTTTAATTAATTTCCCAAGTATAAAATATCAATATCAATATTAATATTAATATTAATAATATATATATATATATATATATATATATATATATATATATATATGAAATATGAAATATAAATACATAAAATGTTTAAATACATAAAATACAAAGAAAACTAATTTAGTGTATATTACAGATTTCGTCCCTATGGTTTGAAAAATAGTAAAATTAGAAAAAAAATGTTAAAAAGACAAATTTACCCTCATAATTAACAGATAAATTCGATAGTCGTTAGGATAAAAGACCAAGGCATTGTTTGGCAAAAAAAAACTAGCTTATAAGCTAGCTTTTTTTTCTAGCTACATGTTTGGATGACCATAAACTAGCTTATAAGCTACCTTTTTGAAACGCTCCTTGGAGTAGCTTTTTAGTAGTTTTTTGTGAATATTCCAATATTGCCCATATTATTATTAATTATTATTTATTAACTATTAATATAAATTAATATTAATTTTTAATATTAATTAATATTAACTGAAAATTATTAAATTAAATTTTAATCATACATTGATATTAATTTTTAATTATTTAGAGTTATTGTTAATCATATAAATTATTTTTATTTATTTTTAATATTAATCAATATATTTTAATTATCAATTACTATTTATCTTTCAATTATTATTTGATTATTTTTTTCACATTGTATGTCACAGTTATTTAAAATCATAAATTAATATATATTTTTCCTATATCTTGTTTTAACAAATTCAAAATTTATAGTATATATAATAATAAATTTTAAATTTTCATAGTTAACATGTTATATTATTTAATTTTTTTATTACATTGGTTGTATTAATTAACATATTATATTGTTATAAATTTGTTTAATTATATAATTAAATATTGCAATTGATAATTTTGTGAATATTTTTTTTTGGTTATTTAATATGTTTATAAGCTAGTTTTTGTCAAACGTAACTTCTTCATCATCTAGCTTATCAGCTACCATCTAGCTTATCAGTTAACAGCCAGCTTATCAACTAGTTTGCAAACATAGCCCAAATCTATAAGAATCCGTATACCTAAAAGTTTCTTATGTAATAAATGAAGTTAATAAACCAAATCCATAATTTTTAACATACCATAAGGACCAAATCCGTAATCTACTCTATATTTTATATTCAAATTAAATTGGGAGAGAAAAGTAGGATTCAGTCCATGTTACACGTGGTCGATCATGTATGGCTTTGATTGACTCGTCATAAATATATTAGGGAAATTAATTAAAATTGTTGGGTTTTTGTGTGATTTTGTAACCTTAACGCAGCGGAAAATCAGATAAAAACGGTTACAAAATATTTAGAAAAACGTTTCTAAAAGATAACTAAAAATCCATTCACACACCATAAGATGTTTAGGATTGTACCTTATTGAGATATGTTGTGATTGAACGATTGAGACACTAAGAAACCAAGAAAGGTTTCCTCTAACGGTATCCACACACGAACACGCGAATTCCACCGAGTGTTAGCCCAAAAGAAACCCTATGCTAATATGTGTATGTGTCAGATCCAGAGGATTCAATCAGTTCCAAAACAACTGACCTGACATCCTATTTATATAGTCAGCAAATATGATTTATGTTTATCTGTAATTATTTGAATTCGAATAATTATCTGAATTTGAATGATTATATTTATCTAAACAAATAATAATTATTCATATTTACAGATAAAACCATGTAATTATCATAATTACATTTTACACATATTATTTAATTATTCTCTCAAGAATAACTATTTAACTGTCAAAAATGACTTTAACGGATTTCTTTCTAATGGAAGCAAACATGTTCTTTTGTGTGCGACCCTTTAGGTTTACATATTCATTGGTAGCATTTATGTGTGACACGTGTCGTGAGCATATAATAACCTACAAAAATGGACGAAGTTCAAAATTCGGTTACAAAAGTACCTCATCTCTCTCCCACTTTACAAAACTACCCAATTTTTTCGCGATTTAACCATCGACCGCGGACTCAATTAAAAAATGAGATAGGTCCGCGATGCACTCCATTTTGTCCGTGATGCACACAAATTTGGGTATAACCCACCTTGGGTATAACCCACCCCACTTGCAAAGTAGATAATAATTTTTTATCCATCCCACTTCCGCGATACTTTGGATATAACCCACCTTAAAAAATGAAGTTTCTCTAAAAGTACGCCACGACCGAGGGTATAAATTTAAATAATAAACAATGAAAAGTTAATATTTAGGGAATTTAATTAAAATACCCAAATTTTGACTTTGACTTGCCAAAATACCCATTTTCTCGACCAATTTGCCGAAATACTCATTTTTTCCTCAGTGGGACCCGCGATCGCGGGACCCACAACCACGTGGCACCGGGTTTAGCCATTTCTCCCGCTATTCCCCCTCAAGTTTGTCTGCGGCTACAAAAATTACACATGTCCCGCGACTGGGTCCCGCGATCGCGGGATTTTTTTTGCCACGTGTAGGGCTGGGGTTAAACCTTAATTTTTTATAAGTGTTTAGGGTTCCATTGTGTCCAATGTCGGCTATAAAGAGAGAGGGTGGGGGACCAAATCCGGCCACCACCATTTTTAAATAATCTCTCCAAACTCTCTCAACTTCTCGTGTCGATTACGCGTTTGGTTTGAAGATGTCACGTGTTAGGGATGTTGTAAGTCATTTTCTGAACTTTTTGTAGTTTGTTGTTGTTATCTTAAATTTTCAAAATATATGATATGTAAACTTTGTTAGTAAAATATGATATGTAAACTTTGTTGTTTGAACTTTGTTGTTTAGACTTTGTTGTTTGAACTTTGTTGTTTAAACTTTGTTGTTTAAACTTTGTTGTTTGGATGTTGTTGTTTAAACTTTGTTGTTATCTTAAATTTTTGAAATATATAATATGTAAACTTTGTTGTTATAAATGTTAAAGTGGTTTTATAAAAAATATGTTAGTGTTTATTTGTTAAAAAAAGATGAGTGTATTTTCCAAAAATAAATGTTAGGGTGAGTTTATAAAAAATAAGTTAGTGTTTTTTTTAAAAAGTTGGTGTTATTTATAGAAATAAATGTTAAAGTTTTTTTATAAAAAAAGTAGGTGTTAGTGTTTTTTTGTTTATAAAAAGAGAGTGTTTTTATAAGAATTAAATGTTAGAGTGAGTTTATAAAAATAAGTTAGTGTTTTTTTTTTAAAAGTTGGTGTTATTTATAGAAATAAATAAAGTTTTTTATAAAAAAAAGTAGGTGTTAGTGTTTTTTTTGTTATAAAAAAAGTGTTTTTAAAAAAAATTAAATGTTAGAGTGAGTTTTATAGAAATAAATGTTAAAAGTTTTTTTATAAAAAAAAGTAGATGTTAGTGTTTTTTTTTGTTATAAAAAGAGTGTTTTTTTAAAAAATTAAATGTTAGAGTGAGTTTTATAAAATAAATGTTAGTGTTTTTTTATAAAAAAGTTGGTGTATGTGTAAACTATGGTGAATGACAACTTAGGTCCCTAAACTTTAGTGAATGAGAACTTAGGTCCCTAAACTTTAGTGAATGACAACTTAGGTCCCTAAACTTTAGTGCATGACAACTTAGGTCCCTAAACTATGGTGAATGACAACTTAGGTCCCTAAACTTTAGTGAATGACAACCTAGGTCCCTAAACTATGGTGAATGACAACCTAGGTCCCTAAACTTTGATGAATGACAACTTAGGTCCCTAAACTTTGCTAATTGACAACTTAGGTCCATAAACTTTGTTAATTGACAACTTAGGTCCATAAACTTTAGTGAATGCCAACTTAGGTCCATAAATTTTAGTGAATTATTTAATTGTTTATCTTTCCTTTGAGTTTCCTACTCATAAATAATTATTGGAAGTCACACTTCCGAAGCCCTAATATGTATGTATAACAATGTTACATTGAAATAAAAAAACCCACAACATATTTATTTGGATTTTGTCAAACGGGTGTAAATAGCCCTAAGGTATGTGGGGACTTAAGCAATCCTTGTGATTCCCCTGCTACCTGGAAGTCCAATTGATTGAGTGGGTTCTTTTCTAAAACTAAAATACACAAATAATTATCAACCCAATAAACCAAACAAGCATTATAACATCCGTGAATTTTCTATGCAGCGTGATTTTTTAACGATCGACTTGACGTTAAGGTGTCGCCTTTCGTTCATCGTAGAGATGAGACAGCGCTTCGCCGCTTTAGGAGATCGGGTAGCTGGAGTTGATGAGATCTTTAGAGGGACACCTTTCGGTACATGGTTGGATCTTACCATGAGCGGTGGCGACCCCATGCTAGTCCACATGTTTTTACAGCTGGAGGTCGAGGTCTCCAATGCTGATGAGGAGGAGATGTATTTTGATGTCTTCGGGCATCATATGCGGTTTGGCCGTCGCGAGTTCTGTCTTATTACAGGACTACTTTTTGGAGACGAACCCCCCTTCCTCCGTTATCAAACATTACTTGGGTTAGTAGGGTTTGGCCTGATGAAAGACCATCTCGTTTGAGGCTGAGGACAGTCGTGGACACGATGAAAGACAGTATTTCTGCCCTTAGCGACGAGGATGTTGTTCGTGTATGCTTGGTGGTGACGGTGGATATGGCCTTCATAGGCCGTGAGTGGAGCCAGTATGCTTCCGAGACGGTCCTTACGACCCTCGAGGATTTGCATTTGTTTAGCAGGTATCCGTGGGGTAGCCACATCGGACATATACCTATAGACAGATGCACCGAGCCATCGCCACACGCGGCGACATACATGCAAAGATGGCTCTTGCTGGATTTACATACGCCTTCAAGGTTAGATAAGTAGTATATAACATAAACAATAATACATACACACTGTTTGGGCAAAATTTCACAAGTTTCGACCGCGACCAAAAAAGGTAAGACGCATGTCATGAGTTATACCTTGTATTAAGATAAAGTCCCGACGAAGACCCTAAGAACCTCCGTCATCCCTCCTAAAAGGTAAGTCGAGAGTTCCTCACGACACTCGACCTCGACGTCGCCCGTTCCGCACGTCCGTCGCATAAAACCGTACGACCTCGACCGACTAACGCGTTATACAACTGTTATATTTGTTTAAGTGTTTAATGCAGGAGTCAAAGTCATTTATGGACAAACGGCTATAACCGACGAAATCAGTTATGAGCATCTAAACTCACATTGAAGACGACGACCGTTACAAACCATCTTCAAGGCACTTAAAGATTCAATTAAAGTCATCCGAAGACTATAAAATCCCAACTCAATCATCAGTTCAAGACACCTGATCAACACCGAATAACATAGAGAGAGATAGAACAAGAGTATCGAACAACAGAAGCAAACACAAACACTCGAAGAATATTCATTCGAAGCAAAGAGATCATTCATAGAAGATCACTCTCGACGCAAGACTATCGCTCTCGACCAACAGTTTATACATAGTTTTCACATACGACGCACACTGTTTTTACATTCCAAACACTTGTACTTTACATTTCGAAGTCTTTTCTTCATTTGTATTGTAATCTCTGTACGATCGACACCCGAAACACCAAGGACATCGCCCCTGATTGGCGACCATAGTGCAGCGACGACATCCACTGTCGTCCGCAGGTTTTTTCCTCGTTGAGGTTTTTCCTGCGTCATCAAATCATTTGTCTCATTTACAATTTTGCCTTTGTCGCACGCCTTTGTCCAAAGATTCCTTTCTTTAGTTGTTAAAGTCCACATCGACCTTAAGTTGTCCCTTTGGTGCGATTTTTGGCATTAACAGTTTGGCGCCATCCGTGGGACCCCATCTAGAGAAAATCTTCGACAAACGTGCGTCTTGCTAACGGTTTCTTGGAGTTTTCTTTGTTCTCTGTTGCAGGAAAATGGCAGCCCCTGGAGATCAGCAGCATGTCATTGCTCAGATGTACCAGGAGCTTGAAGTCGCCCGAAATCAAATCAACGCCATGGCGGAGCAAAGGCGTAGAGCAGCTGAAGAGATCGCACGGTTAAGGAATCCCTTTGGACCTCAGAGTGGTCCTAGGCCATTCGTTTAGAATCCAGGCCAAGGATCGTTCGGTCAGAATGGTCCTCGACCATTCGCGCATAATCCAGGTCCAGGATCAGGTCCGTTCGCTCAGAATCAGCATCCAGGTCCGACCATGCAAAACCAGCAGCCGGGACCGTTCAATCCAAATCCCCAGTTCGGGACGGTCCCTCCTCAGCATATAAGGCCACCACCCATGCAGAATGGATCGCAGCCATTTCAGAATGGATCGCAACCATTTCAGAATGGGTCGTAGCCATTTCAGAACGGGTCGCAACCGTATTTTGTTCCTTTCAACGGAGATGCCAATGGCTCGTCGCATGTCAATGGCACCAGCCCAGGAATCAATCCGCAAGCAGGGGCAAATCTCAACCCCAATGACCCCGTCGCCCAGCGATTGAAAATGCTAGAAGATCAGAATGAGCGCTTCCTATCTTTGCTCGCCAAGCTGCCTGGGGCAGCCGTGCCCGTAGACGTCGAGCCTTGATCAGGATTTCAGGCATCACCATTCATCGATGAGATCGCGACTGTCGAGGTCCCGAAGAAGTACAATGTCCCTGCCTTTATGCCTAAGTACTCGGGAGTGACCGATCCGACAGAGCACGTCGCGCAGTATAAGCAGCTCATGTAGACGATCTCAATCCCACACATGTATTAGGAAGTCTGTATGTGAAAAAGCTTCGGTGCAACTCTCACTGGTCCTGCTCTCCAATGGCTGATCAATCTCAAACCCAAGTCCATCGGGTCGTTCGCTGAATTAGTCAATCAATTCTCCCAGCAATTCGCCAGCAGTCGCAAGATGGAGAAGCAGACCAGTGACTTGTATTACGTCGTGCAGAAGACCAATGAGTCTATCCGCAGTTATTTCAATCGATTCAATGCAGAGATGATCAGCATTCACAATTGTGACATCAAGACCGCGATCGAAGCCTATAAGCGAGGTCTGAACAACAGTTCAGGTTTATACACTGACCTGACTAAGTATCCCCCGGAGAATTTTGAAGACGTCCGAGCTCGAACCTTAGCATATATGAGAGTAGAGGACGACGCTGCCTTTTGTCGCAAGCATACCGACGACAAGAGGTCGTTAGGCGTAAAGAAGCCAGAGTTCAAGACGAAAGCGATTTCCATAATAGAGCCCGCCCGCCAGATCTCGAACGTCCGATTCAAGACAAAAGCAGAGGCTAAGACCGCGACCAAATTTCCTCAATACCCCAAGGTATCCTCTTACGGATTCAAAGGGTCCACTAAATATTTGGTCGAAGCTCTGAAGACCGCCCAGGCGACTATTCGATGGCCAACGAAGTTCGGTCAGGACGATGCTATGAAAGATAAATCTAAATGGTGCGACTTCCATGTCGACCATGGTCATGCGACAGATGATTGCATAGCTCTTAAAAAGGAGCTGGCGTATCACGTCCCAAAGGGCAATCTCAAAGACATCATCGACGACGTCGTTACCCCAGCTAACGATGTTCGACCGTCAACCCCTGAGCATGCGAAAGTCGTCAATTGTATCACTGGTGGTTCCGACGAATGCGGTCTAACGTATTCCGCAGCCAAACGTCACGCCAGTCAAGCGCCAGACGAGCGGCCTATTCCGCGTTCATCAAGGCCCAGAGGAGATTTGGAGTTGGAAGCTATGAAGATCGTATTCGACCAAGTCGACCTCGAAGACTCATATCAGAAGCATCACGACGGGTTGATCATTCAACTCACGGTTGGTAACTGTCTATCTCGTCGAGTCTTGGTCGACGAGGGCAGTTCAGCAAACGTCATCTTCCTTGACACCATCAAGGCCATGGGAATCGATCGCTCGGAAATCACCCGACGTTCGACAACTTTGGTCGGTTTCAATGGAGAAGCGACGGGTACTTATGGAGATATCATCTTGCCAGTCTATGCCAGAGGAATCAACAAGCAGACCAAGTTCAGCGTCATTGACTGTGCGTCGGCCTATAACATCATTCTAGGTCGACCATGGATCCACGAAATTAAAGTCGTTCCCTCGACATATCATCAGACACTGAAGTTCCCTGTGCCGTGGGGCATCCAGGAAATCAAAAGTGAGCCGAAAGTCGCTCGTGACTGCTATAAATCAACTCTGAAACCGCGAAAGTAAATCGCTTAGCAGATGCGGCACGACAGGTTCGTCTTTCTATCCTTAGAAACAAACTTATGCCTTGTCTACAGGAATAAAATGACCATATGGACCTGTCGCGCGAAAACACAGTCAATGCACACCTAGATGGCATTTCTCAAAGTCTCTCTGTGTCGATCCGTCATTTAAAATCTATCCTCCCCTAGAAAGAATAGGATACTAAATGACGGGGGGAAAATACTCCGTTAATTAAAGAGGAATCTAAGAAGGTACGTTTCCTAATTTCTTTTTCTTCTTTCATACGATTTTTTCACGACGACGATTACTGACTTAAGCATCGGAGGGTCGTTGGTTAGCTAACGACCAACCTCTGACATTGTTTATTCCGCAGAATCACACGACAATAATCAAACGACTCTAGTTTCGCCAGGTCGCACGACATAAACGACCAAGTCTATGACTTGATCATCCTATACAGGGACACACGATTCAAATTCATCGTACGACTCAGTCGTACGATTGCAAAGTCTAAACGATCTCATGATCTAAGTCTCTTAACTTAGAAAAATTTTATACTCCGAATGTATGCTTTAATCGCATGTGCTTATGTTTATACACACGATTTAAAAGTCTTAGGGCTTACGTTCTAGTTATTGTGTTACAATAGATGCCTAAGTCGCATGATTCCTTGTACTTTATGAATTCAACAGTCGATGTGATATTTTATAAAGCGCAAGTTCAAAAGAAACCCAAATTTCATTCACCAAATAAACCGTCAATTACATCTCGACCACCAACGGTCGATCGGTAAAAACAAAAGTAAAAATTTTTTGCGGTTAGATCTGAGGAGGGGCATCAGTCGCATCCTTGCCTGAGGTCTCGCCCTGAAGACCTTCGTCTACCACCTCCTCCTCGATGCCCTTCTCGTCATCTGAATCAAGGTCTCTCTCCGTCCCAACGCCGTTCAAGTAAATATCGAGCTCTTCCGACGCCGAAGCAAGAGGATCCTTCCCCAACAGATGTCGCCTCATGATCGCTGCCCTAGCAGTCAGACGAGCTATGGAAAAACAGACTTACCCTCGTCCTTAGCAGCTTGTACATCTCTCTCCAGACCCTCTACCTTGGATTTGGAATCCTCAGCTTCCTTTGTAGCTACAGCCAAAGATCCTTTAATCCTCTCTATCTCCCCCCTGGTCAGCAATCATGGATAAGGACTGCGCTAAACGATGACTGATATCATCCTTCGCACGACCGACGACCTCTAAATGGTTTCGAGCGTCATCCAGACGTTTTAACAGAGCCTCTTCATGCTCTGTGGTGACCTTCGCCCTATCCAACGCCGCGTTCTCCCTCTCTTGCGCAGCAGACGTTAGATCCTTTATCTTCATCGTCTCACCCTGCAAAGCCAGGGAAGCCTGAAACGCGTACAAAATCATAAAACAAACATTATTAGTATACAATGAACAACGACAACGAACAACGACAACGACAACGAACAACGAACAACGAACAACGACAACGACAACGACAACGAAACAATGACAAAACTAAATCTTGAAAGAGAGACTTACCATGAATGCCAGCCCGACGACATGAGCCCCCGTCTCCTCGATAGGAAATCCCACGAAATGCTCCCTGAAAGAAGGGAGCAGATATTTCCCCAGGTGAGGAAATAAGTTCGTCCCGTCTAGGACACTGCTGGCCATAAAGTCCGACGGCAATGTAAAATTAACCTTCGTGACCTTAGCCCTCCCGTCGACTGATCCTTGCCCTTGCCGACCGACAAAGGATCCGATGTGGCTGACGGGGACTTCACTGTTTTCGCCGGAGGCGCAGAACTAATAGGTTTCGCAGCGATCGCATCAGAAGACGACTTCTTGGGCGATGCGACCTTTGCCTTCTCAGGCGTAGCGACTCTAGACGAGTCGGGAACTCCCGAAGACGGTTCCCTCGGAATCGTCATCCGCGTCTTCTTCGAAACATCTGGACCAGCGGACATAAGCTTCTGCCTCTGCTCCTTGCCCTTACGAACAAGCTCGAGCTCAGCTGCTCTTTTAGCAGAGACACGCGGCATCCGTGGTTGAGACTCCCCTGGAAACCAGAGAAGAATAAAAATTATGAAAATCAAGGGAAGAAGAGTCGAATTAACACAGAAAGAAATAAGAAAGTACGCTTACCAGTCATCTCTCTTTCTTCTTTCGACTCCCCTCCTTCCTCACGTTTCTCCCCCTGATTTTCTCCTAAGTATACTAAATCCTCCTCGTCGTCCACCAATTGTCGTACGACAAATGACCGTTCCCCAGTGCTGAACTCTAAGAACGCGTCGATCTTTTCTTGAGAATTAGCGTAAGGCTTCACGTCCTCGAACTTTATGGCTGTCGACATATAAAACAAGTTAAAAACCAAAAAACGCAGACGACAGACAACAAAAAGTACAAAGCTCACCCGATGTATTCCAGCTGGCCCTAATCCAATCACTCTCAGAGTCAAGGGTCGACTTACGCACAAATGCGTATCGAGTCTTCCACCCGCGATCGTTTACAGCGGTCTTGAGGACCAGAGCACGATCACCTTTAAGTCTAGAGTATAGACTACAACGATGATATCCGTCCTTCTTGGATTGATAAGCCAAAAGGAGGCCGTGCACATTCATGGGAGATGATACGAGTTTTTCACACCCCGAGAATCTCACCGCAAGTGTACGGGTCGAAGTCAAGTTATAGTACTTAGAGAAGTACGAGTATCGAATCACGGGGAACTAGGAACTAAATATCACAATTACTATAATTGCTATTAACTGAACTATCGAAAATTGAGAGGTTGGTATTAAACTACTATTGCAGAAAATAAATCAAACACAAGACAGACAATGAACAGCTTTGGAATTCCGATAGAGAAAACAGTTGAGGGTTGGAAATCCTATGGTTCTCGCATACAAACGTCTGACTCAATTCAAATACCAGTTATTCCTATCAATGAATACCCAATCTTTATCTAATCATTGTTCTTTCTCAAGCTACAACGATTTTATTTGCAAAGCATGGTTCTTTTTCAAGCAACCGTGATTTCTATTTTGAAAACATAAGTTTTATCTTTCGATCTCAACATATAGGGTTCAAAACGCATTAAGCTTAAGATTCAAACGGGACTAAGATTTACTCGGTATATCTCTATCCTTTCTTACCTTAGGCATGCAATTCCTAATTCTATTTCTCAATTACTTCTCTCGAACATAAATTGAAAGCAATAAAACAATTGTAAGGTAGCTAATCTCACAAAAGCATTAAACACCAAATTGCATTCATTCATTAAAATAGGAAAACTGATAAAGGTCTCAGGTCATCTGTTTACAAGCTTAAACCACATTCATTCCAACCCCCAACATGAACCGGTTAGTTCATGTCGGTGGTGGATTCAAACACAATAGGAAAAGATGGAAACAAGTATGTAGACATGATAATCGTGGTAACTGTAAATGGAATGGTTACTCCCTTCTATCGTGCTCGTCTCTACTTCGCGTGATGAACGTGTATCTGATCCTCCCTCTATCGTGGCTCCAACGGGTGTCACTTGGCTCTGAAAATCGCCCCCGGAACTGCTCTGGCCGTCGTGTGTGAGTAGCCTTCACAATAATGACCTAAAACCCGAATTAAAATACTGAAAATCGTGAAACAGTGGGTTACGCCACTTGCCACGCGACTTGTAAGTCGCGTGGTAAGTCGCGCGTGTCATTTTGGCAGCGTGGGTCGTCGTCTGGTTTGCGGTTCGGGTCCTGGTTCGGTCGGGGGTCTTGGGCTTGGCTCTTAGGCTTTCGTTGGCTTCGTTTTGGACTCGATTTGGGCTCTTTTTAGCTTCTTTTCTCGATGATTGCCGCCTCTTAGATAACCTGTATAATTCACTAGATAAACCGTAAAATACACGCCTTTTTACTTGAACACAAGCCAATCTCATTGGTTTGAGAACTGAAAATAACGCCAAAAAGTGGCGTTATCAACAACCCCAAACCGAGCGTTGCTTGTCCCCAAGCAAATTAGCGATAAAAAAGAATTAAAGCACACATAAGTGAAATAATAACTGCACAATTCCCAATCGGTACCATGTGATGCATCGGTGATTTCCCATACCCGTGAATGTCTATCTCACTCTCGCCTCATTCTTATTTCGTCCGATCTATGACCTTCCATTGGGGGTTGAACTCGTGACTGTTCCGATCACCTTAAGGTTAGATCAGGTCCAAACATGCTAGGGAAAACATTTCGCCTCGACCCTACCTCACGGGATACTCTCTTTGCACTCGAACCTAGGTTATCGCTCGTGTTGTCATGTGTAAGGAGGTTATGTACAAGAATACTCAAATTATTACATGACAACTAACATGGAAGACGCACAAGTGTCCAAAAGATTGATCTCAGAAGGAGTCAAGTAGCAAGACAGGGAGTATCAGTAGAGGTATTCGTAGATTCTAATCATGTTTTCCAAAAGATCATCCAGGTCTTTACAAGGGTTATAACGGGGCTAAGGTTAAGGCTTAGAAACGAAGGGTAAGATGATCAAAAATCCTTGGCGTGTCAATCATTAGCAGTTCCAAACTTATCTACTTCACCCTCTATCATTTGGCCCTCTTTGTCACTATTGGAGTCGCTTTGACTCTCTTATTCAGCTGCTATAAATACTATCTGACTAACTGTATATTATTATTTTTTTTTCGGGACTTCATTGGTCCTCTTTTCTATTTCTTGGGTTACATTGACCCAATTTTGTTCCATTGACTGTCCGGAATTCTTTTCTGCTCTATCTTTCATAGTTCATTACCGCCTCTAATTGACACACTTTCGGATAAGGG
This sequence comes from Saussurea involucrata, assembly GCA_033807775.1. Taxonomy (NCBI): domain Eukaryota; kingdom Viridiplantae; phylum Streptophyta; class Magnoliopsida; order Asterales; family Asteraceae; genus Saussurea; species Saussurea involucrata. The sequence continues at coordinate 62,045,484 of CM066314.1, read as the reverse complement.
TTGGCTAAGGCTTTTGGCTAAAGGTTTAATGGTGGGTTTAGAAAGAATTAAGGTGCGTGTTTGGCTGCAAAGGGGGTTATGGATACACACAGAAGGGTAAAAGGTAATGATAGCTAAAACGGGTTAAAACAAAACACACAATGCCTGGAATCATATCTTAAGGTCCACACGATATGGTCTACTATACCCTTACCCAATATCCCGATGTTCGTCTTTGCTACTCAATGCAATAATGTAGTGAGATCATTCTACATTCACGACAAAGAATTCGAAAAAGTGTATGTGACTTAAGTGTATGAATCCCTCGAAATGAAAAACGTCTTTTAGGCTCAAAACTCACTATCGGGTGGTCTCCACTAATGTCCCTAGTCATGTCCTTTCCCGGTCCTTCCCTAACGGTCACGTCTCTATCACAAGATTCTTCCCACAATGGTTAGTCTCAATCATTCAAAACAAAAAAATTTAGCTATTATGATCTAGACACTCAGAAGTGTAGGAAATCTACGTGCATAACTTGGGCCCGATTGGGCAACCCCAAACCTTACCCACACATTGTCCCCAATGTGCAAGTAAAGTCGTAGGTGATGCGACTCGAGTCATTGTGCAGTTATTACAGTTATCAAAAGGGTGGGCAAGGCATTACATAGCAAGCAAAAGAAATCCCAAAGTTTCTAATATGGGCACCCCAAACCTAGGCCGTGGCCTAGGTTTGCCAAATAAAAGCCAACCCCAAACCTCGGTGAAACCGAGGTTTGCACAGGGTGAAAAAAGTGAGTGTGTAGATGTTTAACAGATGAGGCACCCCAAATCTACGTGAAACTTAGGTTTGTTGCCTCTCGTGAGACTAAAATAGACTAAAACATCATACACCACTCGTTTAGCAGAAAGAGTTAGAACATACCTGTTTGCCCGGATGAAGGAGGATTCTTGAAAGGTTCGAGCACTTAGAGAAGATGGAGAGAGTATGAAAAACAAAAGATATCAAAGCAAAAGACAGAATGCAGGAATATGAAACACACAAAGCAAGAAAGGAAGCAAAAACTGCACACAAAAAAACGAACAGGGGACATCCGCGGTTTGCTGCGCGGCTTGCAAGTCGCGTGGCAAACCGCGTAACCTACTGTTTCAGAAAACAAACAGAGGGCCCCGCGGCTTGCTACGCGGTATGTAAACCGCGGCATAAACCGCGTATGTCCCTGTTCCAGCTATTTTTGATTTTTCAATTTTTCGATTTTTATGGTTTTTTTCGGAAATAAAAACACACTCAAACTAAAAATAATAAAAGGAAACAAACTTTGGTGGGTTGCCTCCCACCCAGCGCCTTATTTAAAGTCGTGGCACGACTATGTGGTTTCAGCTCGGCTCGGTATCCGCTGACTCAAATCGCCCACACTTGCGATTCCCCGCGGATTGTTCCTCCTTTGGCCTTCCTTTATCAGCTCCGAGTTCCTCTTTGCTTCGAACTTCCACTTTCTCGAACATCTTGAATATCACTCTCTCGCCGCCAACTCTGAAGGTAATCTCTCCTTCCTCCATGTCGATCAATGCTCGGCTTGTGGCTAGAAACGATCTTCCCAATATCAATGGGACCTCTTCATCTTCATCTATGTCTATGACCACGAAGTCCACCGGGAAATAGAATTTTACCACCTTTATCAGCACGTCCTCAATCACGCCGTACGGGTATCTTATTGACCGATCAGCAAGCTTGAGCGTCATGAACGTTGGACTCACCTCGCCCAATCCAAGTTTCCTGAAAATAGAAAGAGGCATCAGGTTAATACTTGCCCCTAAATCACATAAAACTTTATTAAAATTAAACTCCCCAATCTGAATAGGGATCGAAAAACTCCCTGGATCTTTAAGCTTCAGGGGAAGCTTATTTTGGAAAATCGCGCTGCACTCTTCAGTGAGTGCAACGGTGGCCTGGTGATCAAGTGCCCTTTTCTTTGACAGGATCTCTTTCATGAACTTCATGTAGGAGGGCATTTGTGCTAACGCATCTGCAAAAGGGATGTTAATGGTTAACTTTTTAAAAACATCAATAAATTTCGAAATATTAACATCATCCTTCTTATTTCTCAGTCTGTTCGGATATGTCACGCTCTGTACTGCCGACTTGGTCGGTGATGTCACTTCTTTCTCCTTCGGCTTCTTGCTCTCTTCGACCACGACCTCTTCTTCAGTCTCTAGCTCAGTCATGTCTATGATCTCGACCTCTTTCTCCTTTGGATCGGTCTCTCTTGTCGGCTCCCCATTCAGCTCCTTGCCATTTCTCAGATAAATGGCGTTGCAATGTTCCCGGTTAGTCTTTTCGGGTTGACTTGGGAAAGTACCGGGAGGTCGGTTTTGTAGGGCCTCAGAAATCTGCCCCACTTGCCTCTCGAGAATCTTGATTGAGGCTGTATTTTGATCAGTTGCGGCTTTCACCGTGTTGATCGTGCTTGCTAATCCCTCGACCGTGTTGTCCATTTTCGACATGAACTTCATCATCATGTCTTCGAGTCCCTGCTTCTTCTCTCCGGATGATCCTTCGTTTCTTTGATTAAAACCTGGAGGACGGTACACATTATTAGTATGAGAAAAATTAGAAGAGTTAGACAAATTACCTTGCTGTGGTTGACCGGACTGATTCCATGAAAGATTGGGATGCTTTTTCCACCCCTCGTTATAAGTATTCGAGAAAGGGTCGTTTCTCGGTTGGTTCCGGTTTTGCACAAATTGAACCTGATCAGGTTCTTGAGGATTTCCTCCATTCAGCCGATTTGTGATAAAGGCTAGTTGAGCTTTCAATTCATTCAGCTCATTACTTTCTTGCACACTTGCAACTCTTCTTACCGCTGATCTCGGAGTGGAAAAACTATGTTCGGCCAGATTTTCGATCAGCTCGCACGCTTCCTCATATGATTTATCCATCAGTGCTCCACCCGCGGCAGCAGTGATGTCATTTTTAAACTGCGGATGAAGTCCACTGAAGAACGTCTGAATAATCACCCAACCTTGCAACCCGTGATGAGGACACTTCTTGATCATGTCCTTGTAGCGCTCCCAAGCCTCATATAGCGTTTCTTGATCCCATTGCCCGAAATGTGTGATTTCGGCCATTAGTTGGGCGGTTCGACTTGGCGGGAAGAATTTTTGAAGGAAAGCGGCCTTTAGTTGTGCCCATGTAGTGACTGAATCCGGCTGGATACTCTCGGTCCATGTCACGGCTCGGCCCTTGAGTGAAAATCCAAACAATCTCAGCTTGATCGCGTCCTCGTTCATGCCATTAATCTTGAACGTATTGCATATCCGTTCAAATGCCCGAAGGTGTGCATGAGGATCTTCTGTCGGCGTTCCTCCGTATTGGTTTTGCTGTACCATCACGATGGTACTTGGCTTAAGCTCAAAGTAATTCGCGGTGGTAGGAGGTTGGATCCCTATACGTGTCGCTGCCACATTTGGGTCGGCAAACGACCGCATAGGACGCCTTTCCGGCGGTGGTGGTGGGTTATTGCGAGGAGGTGGAGGATCGTTGCGCGGTGGTCTCTCGTTGACAGGTCTCTCGTCACCCATTTGTAATTGTCGTTTAGCTTTGGTCTCTTGACGTAGGCGACGAGCGGTTCTTTCAATCTCCGGATCGAATTCTTCAATCTCTTTCCCTCGGGTCGTCCTTGGCATAAACCAAGTGGTACCTGAAACGAAAGAAAGCAAAGTCAGTAATCCAAAAACTGAAGGTGATAAGGTAAAGTAACAAAAATAAAAATGCTCAATCTAATAGCGCGTATAGCTGGTAGTGCTATTAGCTACAACTAGTTCCCCGGCAACGGCGCCAAAAACTTGATACGAGGTTTTCACACCCCGAGAATCTCACCGCAAGTGTACGGGTCGAAGTCAAGTTATAGTACTTAGAGAAGTACGAGTATCGAATCACGGGGAACTAGGAACTAAATATCACAATTACTATAATTGCTATTAACTGAACTATCGAAAATTGAGAGGTTGGTATTAAACTACTATTGCAGAAAATAAATCAAACACAAGACAGACAATGAACAGCTTTGGAATTCAGATAGAGAAAACAGTTGAGGGTTGGAAATCCTATGGTTCTCGCATACAAACGTCTGACTCAATTCAAATACCAGTTATTCCTATCAATGAATACCCAATCTTTATCTAATCATTGTTCTTTCTCAAGCTACAACGATTTTAAGCATGGTTCTTTTTCAAGCAACCGTGATTTCTATTTTGAAAACATAAGTTTTATCTTTCGATCTCAACATATAGGGTTCAAAACGCATTAAGCTTAAGATTCAAACGGGACTAAGATTTACTCGGTATATCTCTATCCTTTCTTACCTTAGGCATGCAATTCCTAATTCTATTTCTCAATTACTTCTCTCGAACATAAATTGAAAGCAATAAAACAATTTTAAGGTAGCTAATCTCACAAAAGCATTAAACACCAAATTGCATTCATTCATTAAAATAGGAAAACTGATAAAGGTCTCAGGTCATCTGTTTACAAGCTTAAACCACATTCATTCCAACCCCCAACATGAACCGGTTAGTTCATGTCGGTGGTGGATTCAAACACAATAGGAAAAGATGGAAACAAGTATGTAGACATGATAATCGTGGTAACTGTAAATGGAATGGTTACTCCCTTCTATCGTGCTCGTCTCTACTTCGCGTGATGAACGTGTATCTGATCCTCCCTCTATCGTGGCTCCAACGGGTGTCACTTGGCTCTGAAAATCGCCCCCGGAACTGCTCTGGCCGTCGTGTGTGAGTTGCCTTCTCAATAATGACCTAAAACCCGAATTAAAATACTGAAAATCGTGAAACAGTGGGTTACGCCACTTGCCACGCGACTTGTAAGTCGCGTGGTAAGTCGCGCGTGTCATTTTAGCAGCGTGGGTCGTCGTCTGGTTTGCGGATCGGGTCCTGGTTCGGTCGTGGGTCTTGGGCTTGGCTCTTAGGCTTTCGTTGGCTTCGTTTTGGACTCGATTTGGGCTCTTTTTAGCTTCTTTTCTCGATGATTTCCGCCTCTTAGATAACCTGTATAATTCACTAGATAAACCGTAAAATACACGCCTTTTTACTTGAACACAAGCCAATCTCATTGGTTTGAGAACTGAAAATAACGCCAAAAAGTGGCGTTATCAGGAGACTCCCAACTTTTAGTGACACGCTCGATCACTTGCACCACTCGCCAAAACTGGGGCATTAATTGACCCGGTGCTATGTCAAATTCTAGCATAAAAGCCTTAGCTAGAGGTGAGTAGGGCCATTCAAAACCTATCTTAAAGGGATATTCGTACATCACGATATACCCCTCAGGACATTTGTTCGATCGAATTTGACCTGGGCTGATCAATTCAACCCACGCAGGAAGCTTAGATAACCTCCTAAAGTCATCAAGATCCGACTGATCTTGAATATTGCTCTCAGGGTCCGTCGACATCTCTAAACAGATTGGAGGGATCAAGGAAGTCGTACCTTATATATAAGCACTCAAAGACCTCGAAAAACCTAACTGAGTCGCAGATTCTCGCAGGATTTGTGAATAAACAGGTAAAGAGCAGCAAGAAGATCAAAAGGAAATCTTTGCTCAGAGACGCTTCAAAATCGTAAACCAGAATAGACCCATTGAGGTCTCTATTTAAGCAAACGATCGAATCTTTGGATGATCGCCACGCGTCCCCGTCCTTTCGCATACCCGCATAGATCAACGACACCTGGCAAACGACAACTGGTAAACACAATCGTACGTCAGTATGACGTCACGACCTCGTTTTCTCTTCGACTTCTCGTTCAGTTAGAATTAAACCAATTCGGTTCCGAAACAACCAAGGTATTTTAATGCAGAACACTGAACACCCGACGAGCAAAATTTAAAATTCGAATTTGCCATCCTACTTTCAAATTTTGGGGGCAAACTGTTTGGGCAAAATTTCACATAAACAATAATACATACACACTGTTTGGGCAAAATTTCACAAGTTTCGACCGCGACCAAAAAAGGTAAGACGCATGTCATGAGTTATACCTTGTATTAAGATAAAGTCCCGACGAAGACCCTAAGAACCTCCGTCATCCCTCCTAAAAGGTAAGTCGAGAGTTCCTCACGACACTCGACCTCGACGTCGCCCGTTCCGCACGACCGTCGCATAAAACCGTACGACCTCGACCGACTAACGCGTTATACAATTGTTATATTTGTTTAAGTGTTTAATGCAGGAGTCAAAGTCACTTATGGACAAACGGCTATAACCGACGAAATCAGTTATGAGCATCTAAACTCACATTGAAGACGACGACCGTTACAAACCATCTTCAAGGCACTTAAAGATTCAATAAAAGTCATCCGAAGACTATAAAATCCCAGCTCAATCATCAGTTCAAGACACCTGATCAACACCGAATAACACAGAGAGAGATAGAACAAGAGCATCGAACAACAGAAGCAAACACAAACACTCGAAGAATATTCATTCGAAGCAAAGAGATCATTCATAGAAGATCACTCTCGACGCAAGACTATCGCTCTCGACCAACAGTTTATACATAGTTTTCACATACGACGCACACTGTTTTTACATTCCAAACACTTGTACTTTACATTTCGAAGTCTTTTCTTCATTTGTATTGTAATCTCTGTACGATCGACACCCGGAACACCAAGGACATCGCCCCTGATTGGCGACCATAGTGCAGCGACGACATCCACTGTCGTCCGCAGGTTTTTTCCTCGATTGATTCCTTTCTTTAGTTGTTAAAGTCCACATCGACCTTAAGTTGTCCCTTTGGTGAGATTTTTGGCATTAACACACACTGTTTGGCTTTCCTTTTTACGTACTTGTTCTTCTTGTGTAATTACAGATATGGATCTTGGAGATGTTTCCCATCGCCCGTCAAAGTTTCACCACACGCACCGACAGGTTCATTAGGGGAACCCGTTGGGACAGGATTAATAGCCTTAGTAGGAACAATTGCATTGCGTTCTTCAGCCGGTCACGCACCGTAAGTTATTTCACTATGTTTACAATGTTTCCTACGTTATTCCCTATTATTAAGTTTTAATGTGTTTTACCATATATTTAGCCGCCGTATGCGCCTCTTGAAAACCTTGTGGCTACGGATACCGAGAGGGACACGCCTTGGTACAGAAACAGCGTGACCTTTATCGACTCTCCCTTTCTAGAAATGCTAACCAAGTGACACACTGGGGCCATGGGTCATGAAAGAGGGAGCCTTTGCCTTTCTTCGCTATGTAAATAGAGGGGTCTATCGAGAGGGAACGAGGAATTCTCAACGAAAAAAGTGCTCTCTGAACCGAACGCGAAAGTCTGATATGATGACTTGAAAAGAATCAATAGTTTGGACAAAACTATGGCCATGCAGGAGAGTTTCTGCTTCTGCAAAGGTTGCATCTTTGATCCCTAGAAGGGATCTCTGTTCAATTCCACATGACAGCACTATTTCCATCTCTTATGACCCCACCATAATCCTAATTCCAAGAGTAGCCTTCCCTACTCCTTCAAATGTTATTTGAAGATAAAATTGGGGATGGATGTCTGAGCGGTTGAAAGAGTCGGTCTTGAAAACCGAAGTATTGATAGGAATACCGGGGGTTCGAATCCCTCTCCATCCGCGAGGTCATAAGATATGTTTGAATTTAAATAAAAAAAAGTAATGAAATAAGACCTCGTCATGTTCATCCTTACTAGCATCCCATACAAAAAATCAAATCTTTTTTTTCTTTTTATGGTCTGGATTTTTTTAATCACCTTAACGAAGGAGGTGGATAGCGAGCGATCACTCAGCAATGAACACTAACTGAAAGCGACCGGGAATGAGTCCTTTCCCTCTGGGGGTAGGAAAATCATGATCGGGAGAGTTGGCACGACATCATAGGTCTAGTTCCTCATCTGACGAAGATGAGGAAGACGACGCGAGGCCCCCTTCCGATCGATATCAGTCGTCCCCTTTCGATCGATATCAGCCGCCCCCTTTCGATCCATATGAGGCGGCCCCTTCCTCCTCCATCAAGATCCGACACCCGTCTACGGGCCATTTCGTGGCAGTCATGAGGAGCTGTGGGACTACGTCCACGGGCCCCAAGACACACGTTTAGACGATCTGGAGGTATTCGTCAGACAGTTTCGCGCTGTTCATGTTAGTGTTTAACTTAATTTGTCGGCCACGATATTTTAGTTTGTATATTAATATTACGTTCCATATTTGTTTTAGCTGTTGGGTACGACGCCGATCTCCGCTCCGTTCGGAAAGGGGGCACCGACGCCGTTTGCCACCACATCCCATCCGTCATTCCCGGAGAGTGTAAGTCACACTGAATAACCAATGTAGTTATATATTCGTTCCTAAATTTTTAACTCTTATAATGATCAATGTCACGCAGGTCGGGATGTCGGGGCCAGGGGTTACACAACCCAAATGCCTTCGTTTGCCACCACATCCTATGCGACATTCCCGGAGAGTGTAAGTCACACTGAATAACCAATGTAGTTATATATTCGTTCCTAGGTTTGTAACTGTTAAAATGAATTATGTCATGCAGACTGGGATGATGGAGGCAGGGGGTTATACACACCCAACATCAACGTTCGGCACCTCATCATTCACGGACCTCCTTGGAATACCGCGGACAGACTTTTACAGGTCGGACATGTCGGGGTCGTCGTACGTCACACCGCCACCACATACTATGACTGTAAGTTATTTTGGTAGTTTTGGTTTAATTGTGAACATGATAAAATTGTACTTAAAACATCTAATAAGTTAATTTTCAGTCGATGGGGTCGGGAGAGGACTTACGGTGCTCGGAAATTGTCGAGGACCACTTCTCGGAGCCGGAAATTGACCTGATGGATGTGGTAGAACCTGATAGGCCGAAGCGGAATAGGAAAGCTTCATCATGGTTCGATACCCCAATATTTGGCCGACAAGGATCTACCACACCGCCCCCTCCTGAAAAGAGAGCCAGGCCAAAGGTAACAGGAAAGGGAGCGGGAAAGAAGGCGGGAAAGGGAAAGATGGCTTCACCGGAGCGTCTTCTGGCCTCGGATATATTGAACCTGTGCCAGACTGGTGACCTCCCCCGCCTGATATTCCTCCCTTACTTGAGCCTGGACATCACCCCCGGCTTTTTCAAAATATTGCTGGCAGTTGACCCTTTGGACTCTGATTTAGAGGATGTGGTTAGTATGAAGTTTAACTATAGTCATATAATCAAATATATTTATATTACATGTCTAACCATCTATTTTTTATGTATAACATATAGATTGTTGGGTCGCCATGCTCCAAAGTTCCCGTGGACCAGACACGAGGTGGACCATCATGCACAGTACTTTCTTTCATTACATGGTCCTTCCTCATCAAGGTCCCGCCTCTGTGGCTAACTCATGCAATGGTCAGGAAGGGGTTTCTTGGCGGTACCTCGATATTGTATGTAAATCGTTTTACTCTTATTTTATTTAAGTTGTTTGGTTGCTAACTAAGTTGTCTAATATTGTAATAATGCAGGTGTACATCCTTATCTGCATTCATACTAAACATTGGGTGCTCGGGGTGTTTGATCTTGGTCGTATGTTGCTGACCCTATATGACAGTGACCCTGCCTGTGTCTATACAAACGCTTTGAATGACCGTGTTGCCGAATTTAAAGATCAGCTGCCGAAGTTCTTTAGTATAATCAGGGATAGGGCCTGTCTCGAAAAGTCAACGTTTTTCCGTCATAAGCTCGCCAAGCATGCACCACACCAACAAGGGATCAATGCGGATTGCGGTGTCTGGTTATGCCGTAATGTCAGTGTCTTGATTTCAGACGATGTGGTAGATTTACACGCTTCCCGCACCGAAGAAGTGGCCATGGAGTTTCACAAACATATGGCGGAGAGCATTTATGCTCATTGTGTTCCACGGAAAAATGATTAGGTTGTTTATGTAGCATTAAATGATTGTTATTTAAACTTTGTTAACTTATTTTGTTATAGTATTTAACTTGAAGTTATAATTTTGTTTATTATTTTGTTAAAGTATTTAACTTGAAGCCTAAAAAGCCTATTATTTGAGTATCGATATCTCATTCACATATACTCCGTTTTGGACGCATTATATATCGTTTCAAAGCTCTCATATAGGAGAACATAAAACCACTAAGAGTTAGTTATATATAACATATATATATATATATATATATATATTTAAATGTGTCCAAAGTTTAGTAAAATCCATATTTTTACAAAAAATTTCCAACACCTAGTAAGTAGGTTTATGAAACTTGCGGTAATCCTAATAAAGAGATTATTGGATGAACAAGCATTTATTTCTTGATTCACATGTGCATTACTTTTGCAGACGAATCTTGCAGTTACTTTTTCAGTCGAATCTTACAGGCTATTTTTCAGACGAATCTTGCAGTTACTTTTTCAGTCGAATCTTACAGGCTCTTTTCAGACGAATCTTACAGTGAACTATTCAGACGAAATCTTTCAGGCAACTTTTCAGACGAAATCTTTGACCATATCCACATCCCTGATGAAGAACATACATTTTCACGGCTATAAGTAGATGGCATGATGAAGTAGTAATTCACAACTTGTTATCTATCTTTTATACATTCTTTTACACCGTTTACAAACATTCACTCTCTTTTCTTAACACTATGGCTGGAGGTTCAAGATCAAGGGGGAACAGGTCGGCGAATGGGGCTGGAACTTCACGTTCGGCAGCCTACCAACCACTGAACGATGGAGCTCGTCGGAGTACCTGGAAGGTACCGGAAACAGACGAGGAGTGGAGAAACTATGGGCGAACTGCGGCCGATTATCCATTCACGGCTGAGGAGGAAGAAGACTGGGAGATGGCATGCGACAATTACCACTTCGATAATGACGGAAAAAACCCACCAATATATCATTGTACCCAGCCAACGGTTCCACAAAGTCAACGAATTACTCCCTTAGTGCAAAAATCCATTAATGAGGCGAACGCCGATATCGAAGAGGTAAAAGGTATGTGGAACCATAACTGGGGGATTCAGCAGGGGAAAATGGAGTATCTAGCGGAGAAGAAACGAGAACTGGCCATGACTAGAGCTCACGTTCGGGAGCTGCAACGGCAGATTAAGGAAGTAGAAGAGGAACTACAAGAAATCGAAGACGACTACACAGGAATGGAGGACGTCATCAAAGAAAAGATTAACTTCATCACCGGAATCCAGGACGCATTCCAGTCATAGATTTCCTTGTTTACATGCACTGTATCTGTTTCGTTTGGGAAGATGATTTGCAATAACTGATCTTTTATATAATTTCCTTATAAAATAACTTAAAATGGGGAAAACATTTTCTTTAATTAATTTCTATATTAAAAACATTAAAATGGAAAGTAAACAATACATTAAAAACCTCAACTACATAAAATGATAACCTAAAAAAACTATAGGGACCATTTATGTTTTTTTAAATTTGCCCCAAACTGGAGGGGCCAAAACTGTAAATATCAGAAAATCGCGGGACTATCGCAGAATAAAATCGCGGGACAGGGGCTAAAAGTGGTCCCGCAGGCAAACTTGGGGGGGGGGGAAGCTGTAGCCGCGGGCAAACTTGAGGGGGAATAGCGGGAGAAATGGCCAAACCCGGTGCCACGTGGTTGTGGGTCCCGCGATCGCGGGTTTCACCGCGGAAAAAATGGGTATTTCGGCAAATTGGTCGAGAAAATAGGTATTTTGGCAAGTCAAAGTCAAACTTTGGGTATTTTAATTAAATTCCCTAATATTTATATATTTCTCATATAATTTGTACCCCATGAAAAGTACTCCGCGATCAAGGGTATAAATTTAAATTTAAGAATGATAATATATAAATATTAAATTATAAATTTAAGAATGGTCCGCGATCTCTTCAATTTTATCTGCGATCGAAGGTATATTTATCTTGGTCCACGATAGAGGGTCATATTGCGGAAAAAATGGGTATTTTCCTAAAGTAGGAGAGAAAAAATATTTTTGTAATCGAATTTTAAACTTCGTCCATTTTAATCAATTTCCCAATATATCGTTCAGTTTATTAAACAATTAGGGGCTGTTTGTTTTTATCAAATAAGTGCTTATAGACTACTTATCACTTTTTCGTTTAGTGATTTAACAAATAAGTGTGTTTGTTTTTTTGTTTAAACCAGACCCACTTATTACTTATTTTCATCAGACCGATAAAGTGGAAACCTAATCACTTTTTTATTTTCAGCCGCCTCCATCTCCCATCTCCAATTCGTGTGAGACTCAAGAACAGCTCCCATCTCTAATTCATGTGCGACTCAAGAACAACTTCCATCTCCAATCGATTGTAAGCTCATCGCTGTCGATTTTTTTGCTAATTATATGCTCCATCTCTGTCGATTTTTTGATGCTCCATATCTGGTTCGAAATCTGCTCGTTTCTGGGTCGATTTACAGAAATTGGTGCTCGTTTTTTTGATGCTGCACCACTCGAAATCGATTTACAGAAATTGCAGAAATCGATTTTTTGGTGATGTTTACAGCAATCTGCTCGAAATCGATTTTTTGATGCTCGTTTTTTGTGCTGTTTTTTTGGTCGATTTACAGCAATCTGCTCGAAATTGCTGCTCGTTTTTTTGCTTATGCTTTATTTGTTCTTTGTTATTTGGTGTTGTTTGCTTATGCTTAAATTGGTGTTGTTTGCTTCTGTTATTTGGTGCTGTTTGCTTCTGTTATTTGGTGTTGTTTGCTTCTGATTTATTTGACACACTGTTGAATTGGGTCCTTTTTGCTTATGCTTAAATTGGTCATGTATGCTGTATGGTTACTGTTGTATGTCTTGGTATTTTGAGTGGTGGTAATAAAGTATGATGAAATTGTGAACTTTCTTTTCCTGCACTAGATTTGAAGCTTCATAAAGTATGATGAAATTGTTGATTTGAAGCTTCATAAAGTATGATGAGAATGTACGATGAAATTGTTGATTGTGCATAACAACTTGATGCATACGTTTGTGCATAACAACTTGGTTTGCCATTTACTAAGCGAGAGTGTTTTGTATTGTGATTGTTAGAGATGGACGAGAGTGTTCGTGTAAGGTGGACATATGAAGCCATCAAATGTTTTTTAGAGAGTTGTATAGAAGAGATCAATAAAGTTGATCGAAATGGGGGTAGTCTTCGAAAAGCATCGTGGATAAATGTGGCAGCAAAAATTGAGCAAGTGTGTCACATAAAGCTGACGCAAAAACAACTGAAAAATCACTATGATTATCTAAAAGGGAAGTACGCGGGATGGGTCTACTTAAGGAATCGGACAGGGAATATTTATGTGTTTGTTTTTTAAAATAATGGTATTTGGTATATGCTTTTAACAGGTTCATCATGGATGATAATGATAGGGCTATACTTGTCATTGTTATGTTCCTTTATTTGTATTACTTCCGATCAATGCGTTTGAAAAGGAAAAGAGATAATACATCTGCAATGACTGGACGTCAATTTACAGATGAGTTACTTGAAGGTAACGATCGGCAATGTATTGACTACTAGTTTTAATGTAGGGAGCAATCGGCGCCCTTGATGGAACTTTAATACATGTTGTTGTCCCTATCCAAGAACAACATTTATATAGAGGACGAGGAAAGGGTGAATGTTATCAAAATGTTTTGGCAATTTGTGACTTCAACATGGTTTTTACATTTGTTGTTGCTGGGTGGGAAGGGGTTGCACATGATTCTAGAGTTTTGTCCGAAGCTTTAACAGATGATGCTATTGGCTTTCCATTTCCTCCTCCAGGTATACTAACGATTTTAGAGGTAATATATTTGCTATACTTATATTGATATTAATAACTATTCTTATTTTATTGTTTTCAGATAAATATTATCTATGTGATGCTGCATATACAAATACTCGAGGATTTATGGCACCGTTTCGTAATGTTAGATATTGGCTTGGAGATTTTCGTCGTCAACGCGCAATGAACAAGTATGAAAAGTTTAACCATGCACATGCAAAACTTAGAAATGTTATTGAACGTTCTTATGGCGTATTGAAAGCACGTTTTCCGATATTGAAAAGAATGGCACTGTTTTCACTTGAGGTTCAAAGAGACGTTATTGCATGTTTTGCGGTTCACAACTTCATACGAAAGGGAGGTTTAAGTGATGAGTTATTTTCTGAATATGATCAAACCAACGAGCAAGGGGATGATGGTGGTGATGAGGCCGAAGAGGTTCAATTGCATGGGAGTACCGCTGACCAAACATATATGGCTAGTTTAAGAGAAGAAATTGCGACACAATTGATGCAACACGGAAATTGATTTTAGTTGTTATGAGACTTTCATGTTTTCTATTGTATTTGAACCAATTAACGTATTTCAGTTGTTATGAAGAGTAATTTTAGTAGTATAATTTAATTTAATTCAACAGTATCACATTTTCAGAGATAGAATAATCAGTAGTATGTATTCAGTTGTTTTCAGATTTCAACTTACAAAAACAAACAGTCATTCTGATTCAGATTTCAGACTTCAGCGCCACCACTTAAAAATCAGGACTAAAATCAGTGTTCAGACTTCAGCACCACTTAAAAAACAAACGCCACATTTGTATAATATTCAAAAGGAAATTGGAGAAAAGAAATAAAGACAGAAAACCAGGGTAAAAAGAAAATGAACATAAAACCATGGAACCAAAACCATCAATACCAGAAACCTTCGGGATGGATCGGGATCCCATCCCCGAATTCCATCCCTTCCCGCATCCGTTCCCCGAGCCGTAGCCCATCCCCGCTGACCCCGAGCCCCATCCCGAGCCCATCCCGCCTCCGCTACGGAAGGCCTTAACGACACCTGTAAATACAACCACTATAAATTATATTAATCCAATCCTCCTCTCACAAACACAAACCACGCCAGGTTTGGTAATTGCAGCAATACCCACGAATCAGGAGCAGGAAATCGTTGAGATCCATGGCAACCAATGAACGGAAGATACTGGTGGCGGTGGACGAAGGAGAGGAGAGCAACTACGCGCTGTCGTGGTGCCTGGAAAACATCGTCAATCAGAATTTCATGGATACCATCGTCCTCCTCTACGTTAAACCACCCCAAGTTGTCTACACACCCGTCGATGGAACAGGTTCGACCGTACGAGATTGAATTCTTTGTATTTCACATAAACGTAGGAGAAATATTAGAACTGCTTTTGTTGATCAGGGTTTTTGGTTTCGACGGATATAATTGGGACCATCGATAAGTACAAGAACCAGGTAGCTGAAACTGTGATCGAGAAGGCCAAGAAGCTTTGCAAAGACCCTCAGAATGTGAGTTTTTTGAGCATTAGTTAATCTTGTTAAGTGATATGATACGATGATTGCGTTGGGGGATGATCGAGGAGTGATTTGAGTTGTTAATTTGCAGGTGAAGGTGGAAGTGAAGGTGGGGCAGGGGGATCCAAGGGATGTGATATGGGAGGTGGCGGAGAAAATGGCGGTTGACATGGTGGTGTTGGGAAGCCATGGGTATGGTTTGATCAAGAGGTGAGTGTGGTTTGTATCCATGAATCCCAAGTGTTCGATGAAATGTGTAAATGGTTTATATTAATTGAAATTGGGTGCAGGGCATTTTTGGGCAGTGTGAGCAATCACTGTGCACAGAACATCAAGCGTCCTGTTTTGATTGTGAAAAAGCCCAAAATTTAATTGAAGTTGGGGTGATGCTTTAAGGAGTTGTAAGTTGTACATTAGAAGTTGTACGAGGGTTGGGGTTTGGCAATTGGCATTATATATACCCTCCGAATATATTCTACATACTTCACTCAATTTGTTATGGTTAACAAGTTGGTGTTTTTGAAGGGTTTTCTCTTTTTTCTTGTTTTTTTGTTGAGGTATTTGTGGCTTTGTAATTATGGGTGAGATGGAAAGGAGTGATATGTGTATACTTGATACCCGTGGTGTAACTTTCGCATCTTAGACCATGAGTACCGCCTACCTACGAACCCACTGAACCCTGATGCCACCTCAACGCCATATCAGCTTTTCTCTTTCCTACCTTCTTTACCCTAAAGTTATCCTAAAGTGGAGTACCGCCTATCCACGAACCCACTGAATCCTGATGCCACCTTAGCTTTTTTAATTCTTTTATTTATACATTTAATTATTTAACAAAATAAAAATATTCATATATTTTTTAATAAATAAAAATAAGATAACTAATAAAAATAAAAATTCATAACATTCATTAAAAATTACAAAATTACAAAATAAATTTAAAAATTACAAAACATTAAAAATCTAGTCGTCGTCGTTGTTGGGAAGTCGGATACGCCAAATATGTTCGACCAAATCCGACCGAAGGTTATTATGAGTCTCCCAGTTTTTGACTTCTCGAACATTTGTCGCGCGTTGTTCCTCACTGATTTATGTTCCGATATCATCCGCTATAAGGTCGTTTTCATCGACACCACAAATGGCATGGTCTTCGTCTTCGA
Source organism: Saussurea involucrata (assembly GCA_033807775.1). NCBI lineage: Eukaryota > Viridiplantae > Streptophyta > Magnoliopsida > Asterales > Asteraceae > Saussurea > Saussurea involucrata. Next base: position 62,028,980 of record CM066314.1, on the reverse strand, counting down.
GTATCATATTGTGTAATATGACACAAGCGTACATAATGTTTCCCAATCTTGTCGGATGCCAACCGCGTGCCGGGTTATGAAGTATATGCCAACGTTGTTTAAGCACGCCAAAAGCTCGTTCAACATCTTTACGTACCGATACTTGCGCGGACTTGAACTTTTTTCGTTTATGATCATGTGGGCACGTAAATGATTTTACGAAAGTAGCCCATTCCGGATATATCCCATCCGCTAGATAATATCCGTGGTTGTAGGTGATTTCATTCACCTCAAAAGGGCACTCGGGTGCTTTTCCATCATAGAGATCGTTGAAGATGGGCGACTGATTGAAAACATTGATGTCGTTGTTGGAACCGGCAACACCAAAGTATACGTGCCAGATCCATAGATCATGGGAGGCCACTGCTTCTAGCATGATTGTCGGGTGCTCATGATCACCTCTCATGAATTGACCTCGCCATGCTACCGGACAATTTGCCCACGCCCAATGAGTACAGTCTATGCTGCCGAGCATGCCGGGAAATTCGTGTTTAGCTTCATGCGCGGTGTACAACTTCTGAATATCAACATAAGTAGGCTTGCGTAAATATTTTTTACCATAGAGTTCAATAATACCTGTGCAGAATTTGTGCAGACAATCTCGTGACGTTGTGTCTCTCATCTTCAAGTACTCGTCAAGTGAGTCGGCAGCTACTCCATACGCCAATTGCCGAATAGCGGAAGTACACTTTTGTATCGGAGAAAAACCTTGTTTGCGTTTGTCGTCCAACCGAAGTGTAAAATACGGATACTCTCCTTCTAAATCTTCAACTATTCGTTCGAATAGTTGCCTGCTCATCCTGAACCGCCGTCTAAACATATCCGGTGTATAAATCGGGTTGTTGCCAAAGTAGTCCCGCAAAAGCCGCTCGTTTGCAGCTACCCGACCTCTTTCTATGTTCCCGGCCCTCGGTTCTCTTCTTGACGATGAGGGGGTGCTACAATAAATTAATTTTGCAGCTTCTCGAACCAACCCTACAAAAATTTCTCTTTGATGCTCAAAGTACTCGTCGGTGTCTGTTGATCCAAACCCTCAGTGATTTGATAATGACCCTCTCTTATATACTTAGTGAAAATTGTAAGTAAACAATATGTATCAGAGTTTCACTATCGCTGATAAGTACTAAGATCTTACAGTACCGCTGATAGGAACTCTCGCTCTTTAAATTAAACATTCAGCGAACACTGTTCACCATTAATGCTCTGAGTCTGTTCAGTCATTATGATGATCCCTGATAAGTTAGTTGTTTACTTATGATCCCTGAAGACAAGTTTTACGTCAACAAAGGTTCTACGCTGAAGTCGAAGATCAAGCTCAAGAACCAGCGACAAGTCTCCTAATGAACTGATGCGGATCAGCGAAGACTCAGATTTGTCCACTCAACGTGAAGTATCAAGTACAAGACTTCAGCTATCGCTGAACTTTATCATTCGCTGAATAGAAAATGATAATCGCTGAATCAACGAAAAGCTGATCATGAAGTCCTCCGTACAAAGTACTTTTGTCTTAACCTCCCTTGCACGACTCCGTACAAAATGTCAGAAAAGAACCCCCGACTGTCTGAAATCGTACAACCACTCTGATACTACACTGTTCATCCATGCGGCTACTAAGGTTGTCAACCAAGGTCAATGACATGCAACCAACCAGCTGATGACACGTGTAAAGTGTATACTGACTTGCATTAAATGCATGCAGTATATAAAGAGATGAACCCACTTCTTTTGAAGTAACTTGCTAACTCTGGACAAGTTCAATCTCTTATCTCAAGATAGGTTATTATTAGTAATTTCCTTATCTCTCTTAGTGCAAGAAACCTTAGTGTTCCAACTTGTTTAGATTTAGGTTTATCCTTAATCTTGTTTCCGCAACAAGCTGTAAATTGTTAATGATTTATCAATAAACAATTTAGAAAAGTAAAATCTGTGTGTTTGTATTCAACCCCCCCCCCCCCTTCTACAAACTTGTATAGGCATTCGGGACCAACAAGTGGTATCAGAGCAGATTTGTTTAATCTCATAAACAAGATCTAATCTAAAAGATATTTCTCTTCATTGCTATTATCTGAAAATGGCCACCAACACAAACACAAATTATATAGACAATGGTTCTCTTGCTAAACCCCCTAGATTTTCCAAAGATAACTTCAACTTATGGAAAAATAGGATGACACTCTTCTTAGAAGGTGTAGACCCTACTATGCCTTACTATCTAGAGAAGGGTCCATTCATCCCTGTAAGAATAGATGCTGCAGTTCCAGCCGCTGAGAATAGACCTGCTATTCCAGAAAGGCTGGTTCCTAAGGAAATCTTTCAGTGGACCGACGAAGATAAGAAGAAAGTGGCTATAGATACAAAAGCCAGATCCATAATATCCATGGCCCTTCCTGACGAAGTCTACCATTCCGTCATGAATCTGAAAACATCAAAAGCCATGTGGGACACAATATGTGTTCAGTATGAAGGAACGTCTGAAGTCCAGGACTCAAGAAAGATCAACCTGGTAAGACAATACGAAAGCTTCATTTCTGGTAAGAATGAATCTCTCTCTGAAGTTCACCAACGTTTTAGTTGTTTAATTATAGATCTGAAAACTGTTGGTAAAGAATATTCTAACTTTGAAGTGCTGACAAAGTTTCTAGAATGTTTACCTGAAAGTTGGGACAATTATTCTATGTGTCTCAAGCTGTCAAAGGATCTAAAATCAATGACCCTTTCAACCTTATATGGCACGTTGCTGAATCATGAGCAATCGAGCCATCTTAAGAAGAATCTTGTAAAAGATTCCAAAAGCACCCCTGTTGCTTTAATCTCAGAGGAACCTTCTACTCAGCGACCCTCAGTCACTATCACTGAGTTAGAGAGTAACTCTGAAAGGTCATCAGATTCTGATTATTCAGATAATGATGAATCTTTGGCTCTCCTAACTAAGAAGTTCAGGAGATTTGCCAAAAAGAAAATGTTTAGAAAGAACAAACCTCTTTCCATAACTGACAAGCCTAGATCATCAGCTTTTGTTGATAAGGCTACTGCTACTTGTTTTAACTGCGAAAAGACAAGACATTTCGCTAACGAGTGCAGGTCTAAGAAAGTTTCTAGACCCTCAGCTTTTACAAAGAAACCCTTTGTTCCAAGGAATAAAGATGACAAATATTCAAAGCTGAAAGAAAAATATGCAAAGCTGAAAAGCTTTAAGAAGAAGAATAAAGGCCTGATGGCTGACTATGATTGGGCTGCTTCTGATGAAGAAGCATCATCATCTGACTCTGAAGATGATGAAGCAAATCTATGTCTCATGGCCAAGATTGAAGAAGAGGAAGAAAGTTCAGACATTCCCTCCACTTCAACCTCTGCTATTCAGGTATCACCTTCTTTCTTTACCAATATTGCAAATATTGATGAAGCTGATAGTCTCCGTAAGATCGATCTCTTGACTAGAAGTTTATACGAAGCCATGAACGGCAAAACTGTGGTTGAAAACCAAAATCTTGATCTCGCTGAAAAGCTTAAAAACTGCCACCTTCAAATAGAAAAGCTTTCTAAAATTGAAGAAGATTTTAAAGATCAAGTATATTTAAATCAGCTAGTCAAAATCGAACGAGCAGAAGCTATCGCTGCATTAAAAGCTGAAAAAGCTACTGTTGAAGGATGGTGTAATTCTTCAACAAAGATCACTGAGATAATAAAGTCTCAGATTCCCCTGAGTGATAAACGTGGTCTGGGTTACAAATATGATACTCCAAAACCAACCACTGAGCGTTCAATGCTTAAATTTGGAACGATCGTATCCTCAGTCGCTGATACTTCATCTTCTCAGTGCTCCTCGTCCATTACACCAATCCCTGAGGAAACTCCTACCTCCTCAAAAGGCAAGGAGAAAATGGTTTATTCAAAACCTACCTCTGTCTCTAAAGACAAAGGTAAAGGAATTGTTATTTACCAGAATCCTCAGAAGGGTACCTTAGTACCAAAGCTGAATGCTTCTAAAGCTTCAGTGGCTCATCCCTCTGGATCAAGGAAGCAGATCTCTAGATCTATTCAGCGATCTACTCCTAGACTCAGAGTGGATATCATTGGTAAGAAATCTGAAGAACTGAATGTTCGTCCTATTTCTAAAGCCAATAGTTTACTTGGTGCTGGCACTTCTAATTCAAAATTAAAAGCTCAGCATTCAAATGGTCCTAGAACTACTTTTAGTTATAGGAAATGTTATCACTGTAGACTTACCGATCATATTGCTAGTAAGTGCCCCACAGCCACCAAAGCTGAAAAGATAGCTAAGGTGAAGATTGCCCCCAAGGCAAAGAAGACCAACCCTGGTACAAATCAGGACAAGGTGAATCCTACCACTGAGGTTAAGAAATTAACCAAAGTGAAGAAAGACAAAGCTGAATCTTCAAATGCTGCGAAGACTGCTGAATCTTCCATTCCAACTACTTCCACTGACAAATGTGTATACATGGTTAAGTGGGTACCCAAGAAAATCTAATCTTCCATTGTATTGCAGGTTAAGAAGGGTATCTGGTATCTCGATAGCGGATGCTCTAAACACATGACTGGAAAGAAAAGCCTGCTCGCTGAATACAAGGAAGAGAAGGGTCCCTCTGTGACTTTCGGTGGAAATGGAAAAGGACATACCCGAGGGTATGGTGTACATTCAAATGGTACAACCTCCTTCAGAAGAGTCGCATATATTGAAGGGCTGAAGCATAATCTTCTAAGCATCAGTCAGCTTTGCGACATGGATAACAAAGTAATCTTTACTAAGGAATCCTGCTTTGTCGCTGACAAAAAGGAGAAGATAGCTCTCAGCGGTTATCGTTTGGAAAATGTTTATGTAATAAACATGGACTCAACAACCACTGAGAACTCCTGTTTCTTCTCAAAGGCCTCATCTGATGTCAACTGGCTATGGCATAAGAGGTTATCTCATCTAAATTTCAACACACTGAACACTCTTTCTTCAAAAGAGTTAGTCACTGGTCTACCTCAGCATTCATACGCCAAAGAGTCTTTATGTTCAGCGTGTGAAAAAGGGAAGCAGACCAAAGCAAGCTTTAAATCAAAGCAAGTTTCTTCAGTGTCATCTCCTCTACAACTACTCCATATGGATTTGTTTGGCCCTGTTAAAAAACAATCCATCGCTGGAAAGAAATATACGCTGGTCATAGTTGATGAATTCTCTCGCTTCACTTGGGTAATGTTTCTCCGTTCTAAGAGTGACACCCCTGAAGAACTCATCACCTTTGTTCGGAAGATGGAAACCCTGAACAATTTGACCGTTCGCTCAATAAGGAGTGATCATGGGACTGAATTCAAAAACAGTTCTCTTGATTCCTTCCTTGAGAGTAAGGGTATTTCTCACAACTTTTCTTCAGTGAGAACACCGCAACAAAATGGAGTCGCTGAAAGAAGAAATAGAACAATTATTGAAGCTGCACGTTCAATGCTCAGCGATTCTCACCTGCCTACTCAGTTTTGGGCAGAAGCTGTCAACACTGCTTGTTTTACGCAAAACAGGTCGCTGATAGTTAAAAGATTCAATAAAACAGCCTATGAACTCTTTCATGGGAGAAAGCCTTCAATCAGCTTTCTTCACATCTTTGGATGTTAGTGTTTCATACTGAACAACAGAGATGCTCTTGGAAAGTTTGATCCTAAGGCTGATGATGGAATCTTTCTTGGATACTCCTCAGTTTCCAAAGCCTTCAGAGTCTTCAATAGTAGAAGACAAACTGTAGAAGAAACTATTCACGTCACGTTTGACGAATCCCGTTCAGCGAACTCTAAACCGTCCGCTGATACTGAAGAACTGAATCAATGGATGTTTTCTCATCTTGGTGATTCAGAAGATATTCCCACTTCTCATGCTCATCCAGTAGAAGATGATAGTCCTCCTATCATTCCAAATATGCAGAACAGTGAAGCTGAAACTTCTTGGGTCTCAGCTGTTCCTATAAACACTATACCTAACGCTGAACCAAATGTCTCAGACATTCCATCTACTTCTCAGCAATCAGTGAATATAATGACAACTGCATCCATTCCTCTCTTGGCTGATACTCCCGACATCGCTGAAGCTTCATCTTCAGCTCCTCCAGTTCAAATTGAGTCAGCGTCTCACGCTCCGGCTCAGCGATGGACTATAAATCATCCAATTGATCAAATTCTTGGTGATCCAAACGCTGGGATTCAGACTCGACGAAGTGCAGGTAATATTTGTTTATTTGTAAATTTTATTTCACTAACTGAACCAAAGAAAGTAGATGATGCCCTCAAAGATCCAAACTGGGTCAGCGCCATGCAAGAAGAGTTGACTGAATTCGAAAGAAACAAAGTTTGGAAACTTGTTCAGAGACCAACTGATAAAACAGTGATAGGCACTAAATGGGTCTATCGAAATAAGTTGGACGAACATGGTACTGTAACCCGCAACAAAGCTCGTCTTGTTGCTCAGGGATACAGACAAGAGGAATGTATAGATTATGACGAAACATTTGCTCCAGTAGCAAGACTTGAATCTATTCGTCTATTCTTAGCATATGCGGTACACAAAAACTTCAAAGTACATCAGATGGATGTTAAGTCAGCGTTTCTGAATGGAAAGCTGAATGAAGAAGTGTATGTGGAACAACCTCCAGGATTCTCAGATTCTAAGCGTCCAGGTTATGTTTATAAACTGGATAAGGCACTTTATGGCTTAAAGCAAGCTCCTCGTGCATGGTATGACACTCTTTCTACTTATCTCCATATTGAAAAATTTGAGCGAGGTAAGATTGACAAAACTCTATTTTTTAGAAAAGTGAAAGGTCATATCATTTTAGTTCAAATATATGTTGATGACATTATATTTGGTTCTACTAACCCTGAGCTTTGTACTCGTTTCGCTGATAGAATGAAAGATGAGTACAAAATGAGCATGATGGGTGAACTAACATATTTCCTTGGTCTTCAGATTAAGCAAACTGAAAAAGGAACTTTTATTAATCAGGGAAAGTATGTTAAAGATATGCTGAAGAAATTCGACTTAACTGAAAGCTCAGCTATGAAAACCCCTATGGCACCACCGCTGACACTTGATAATGACACTAAGGGGCTGTTTGGTAGAGAGAAATTAGAGGAGAGAAATGGAAATGGATTTGAATTCTCTTGTTTGGTAGGTAAGGGAAATAAAAACACGGAGAGTTGGTATTTCCCGAGAATTGACTCCCTTTGTATTTGATTTCTCTGATTTAGGAAGAAAAATGGAGAGAATAGGAAAACACGGAGAATTGTTCTCGCGTTCGCTTCTCTCTCTCTCGTTCGCCCTGTCTAGGGTTCCGCCCACCACCGCCGCCCACCACCGCCGTTCGCCCTGTCTAGGTATCCCCGTCTCCTCTCTCACTCTGTCTCGTCTTTCCCTGTCTCCTCTCTCTCTGTCTCGTCTTCTCTCTCTCTCTCTCTCGTTCGCCCTGTCTAGGGTTATGTCTTTGTGTTTCGCCCATCAGGTTAATCATCTTCTAATTACAGCCTTCTTTTTCTGTCTAATTATGTGACTTATAAACTTCGATTTGGAACATCTTTTCAATCCAGTCGACGATCTGCTGTTTGGATTCCATTTTTCACAAGTAACTATCAGGTAAAATTTGGATTCCGTTTTCTGTTTGGATAAATTAGGATTAGGTTATGGAGGTTTGCATGATTAAACACTTTGTTTGCGTTGATACTAGTGAACAACACACACAATTTTCATAACATTAGATGATTATAATAACAAGGAACAGAAAATTGTTTCAAAAGCATGGCCTGGAATTTTCATCAAAATTCTAAACATCTTACTGGAATGAATGTAGAAATTGGATATTATTGGGTTCAATATGGTCTCTTTAATTCATCATACATGCTTCATATGATATATATATATATATATGGTTAAATGACTATATATATCTCTTCTCTTTAACAACTTTTTAATGATTTATGTGTTTGGCAACCATTTAGCATTTAGGGTGGTGTATTATATGAAATAGTTATGTTTCCTTTATATATATATATATATATATATATATATATATATATATATATATATATATATATATATATATATATATATATATCTAGTATTAACTATATAATTGTATGTGTAGATGGCAAGATCACCGTTGAGACAAAGAATAGTTGCCATAGGTGCATTTTATGCCATGTATGTTATGATTCGTTGGTGGATGATGTGTAGTTATCGTAGACGTCGTTCGATTGAATCTAGAACATTACGTACAAGATATTTAATGAGTTACCATAATAGGCGTGAAAACATGATGAGTCATTAGTACTGCTAGTTCAATGTTAGTGCTGCTAGTTCAATGTTAGTGCTGCTAGTTCAATGTTAGTGCTGCCAGTTCAATGTTAGTGCTGCCAGAACAAGTTAGTACTGCTAGTTCAATGTTAGTGCTGCCAGATCAAGTTAGTACTGCTAGTTCAATGTTAGTGCTGCCAGATCAAGTTAGTACTGCTAGTTCAATGTTAGTGCTGCCAGAACAAAGATACTACTGCTAGTTCAAGGTTAGTACTGCTGAGTCATTAATGCTGCAAGAACATGATTAGTACTGCTAGACAAGTTACTACTGCTGGTACATGGTTAATACTGCTGAACAAAGTTAATACTGCTGAACAAAGTTAATACTGCTGGTATATTACTACTGCTTATGTGAGGTTAGTACTGCTTGTCAGAATTACTACTGCAAGTCAAGGTTAGTACTGCTGGTGCATATCGAATATCTGTTAGTACTGCTCGTGACTTAAGATTCGATCCTGACAGGTTTAAATAATTGATTTGTAAATATAAAAATATGGGTGTAAATGACAAGGTTGGTACAATTCTCTATTGAAATCTCTGTGCAACCAAACAAGAGAAATGATTCTCTGTTGCATTTCTCTGCTGAATTCTCTGTGCTACCAAACAGGATAGTCAATTCCTATTCTCCTGACCAATTCTCTTTCTCTGCAATCATTTCTCTGGAATCATTTCTCTGCAATTCCATTCTCTGTACCAAACGCACCCTAAGGGTGTTCCTGTCAATGTCACGTTGTACCGTGGGATGATCGGCTCACTATTGTATCTTACAGCTAGCCGACCCGATATTATGTTTGCAACATGCTTGTGTGCACGATATCAAGCTGAACCTAAGATATCTCATATGAAAGTTGTAAAGCGCATTTTTCGATATCTTTAGGGTACAACGAATCTAGGTCTTTGGTATCCCAAAGATTCAGGATTCGATCTAACCGCCTATTCAGATAGTGATTTTGCAGGTTGCAAAATGGATAGGAAAAGCACCACAAGAGGATGTCAGCTCCTGGGTGGAAAGCTGGTAAGTTGGACAAGTAAAAAACAAAATTCAGTGTCCACTTCCATAGCTGAAGCTGAATATGTAGCTGCTGGAAGCTGTTGTTCTCAAGTCTTATGGATGAGAAATCAACTACTAGACTATGATCTTCAGCTCTCCAAAATTCCAATCTATTGCGACAGCACAAGTGCCATCGCTATAGCAAACAATCCAGTACTACATTCAAAGACCAAACATATAGAAATCATATATCATTTTATCAGAGATCATGTGATGAATGGTGATATAGAACTTCATTTTATCCCAACTGATTATCAGTTAGCTGACTTATTTACCAAACCTCTTGATTAGACAAGATTCAACTTTCTCATCAGCGAGCTTGGAATGCTGAACTTTGAAGGATAAAATCTTCAGCGGTTCACATTAATCAGCGATAGGATAAAATCAACTCGTATAACCTATTCTATCATCTTCTCTCTAAATAAAACTTGGTTAAAGCTGATATCAAGGTATGTTTTCTCTCTCTGACAATCGCATGAAAAATGCAAGATTTCAAAACAATATGCATCGCTGAATATCTCTTCCTTAACAGCGATATTTTGAAATTTCTTAAAACCATCGCTGAATATTTTCATTCAGTGCTTCATGTTTTCAAAAGTATCGCTGAGTTTTTCAAAACCTCAGAGACAACCAAGAATATGAAAGGACAGTTGTGACGTCATTGCAACGGATAAACCCCGGCACGTTTTCTCTTCCTGACACACGTTTGCACGTCTCGTTCAAACTTCCAATCAAATGCAAACACGTGTCCGTGTCATGATGAAAATCTTTTCCCGCTCAAGATTTTTTCTCTCTAATCTCTCTATATAAACAAATTCTTTGTTTATATTTTTCTTTTACGCGAACTCAATCTTCCTCCGCAAGAAAGAATTCACTGTTGCATTTGTGATTTCAAAAACTTCAAGAACTGTTCATCATCTTCTTCATCAAACATCAAGGTTAATATGTTCTTATTATTTACCGAATGCAAATAACTTGTTTCTGATCTACTCTTTGTTTAACAAGATCAAACAAAAGAACTTCTTAAAAATAAAATCATTTTCTTTCATGGTTTTATGAACACAACCATTTCATGGTTGTTCTTCAAGTTTAAATGCAAAAACTTAAACTTGTTCTTCACACATTCGTTTTTCCAGAATCTATTTCTTCATAGAAAACTGGATAACAAGAATAAATGGGTTTTCTATTTCATTTCTTAAAATCAAGAAAAACCCTAATCTTCATTAAGACATTTGTGTCTAAATGAAATGAATAAAATTTGAACCATCTTAATGGAAATTCTTTCCACATTAAGATCATTCTTATTTGTTAACATCTTTGGTTGAACTGATAATACAGAGAAATGCCTTCATCTGACATTCCTGCTACCGCTGAGAACATCTCTGCTGATTCTGAGGAAGTGGACATCCTCAAGGCTCCTCAAGTCAAGTTTGCCCTTGACAAACTGGATTGGACTAAGGTAAACAACCTCTATGCGCTTTTCGAGTTTCCTCCTCGAAAGCAAGTCACACATCTAGATGATGCTGTGAATTTCCTAAAGAATTGTTGCATCTCCACAGCCCTGACCATAACACCTCCTGCTCATCAGCTCTTGCTCTCACAATTCTGGTACTCAGCCAGACACTCTCAACTACCTTCAGCCAAAGATCCCTCCAAAACAATCGATTGCATCCTCTGCGACATCGAATATGGCACCATGAAGATCACCCCTGCCATAATTCGCAAAGCTCTCAGCCTTCCAATAGCTACCAAGGAAAAACCTTTCGTTCCCTTCCCTGACCCCAAGAAAAACTCAGACAGGGAAGCCATCATTGCATTTTTCGATGCAATGGGATATGTATGGGAAATCGGCAGAGACATGAAGGCCGAAAAGAAGCTGACGATTATTAAAAAATCGAAAATGCCCAGGGAGATGAATTTCATCTTCGCTCATCTAATCAGCTGCATGACTGCAAAGAGTGGCTCCTCTGACTAAGCCGCTAAACCTCAGCAAGCAATGGGGTATGCACTGCTGAAAGGTCTCAACATAGACTGGGCATCGATTATCTATGATGACCTAGTTCTAAGAGTGGACACCGTCGCTGACAGACCTCCATGGGTTCCCTACCCCCGATTCATCAGCGCCATCTTCCAATATGGCCTGAAGGAGAGCTACCCAACTGAAGGTGACCTGAAACTCTCTCAGGTCGGCCCAAAGATACTCGACTTCAAACCAATGGTGAATGAGGTACGTCTTTCTACACTCTTGTCTCTTCTCAACCCTTCTTCTTCTCATTCTGTGGCTCCTTCAACGACAATACCCATCGCTGATACCCTGGCCACAAAATCCTCTCCTAAGAAAAGGAAACATTCTTCTACCCCACTTGGTTCTAAAAGGATCAAGAAAACAAAGGAGCAACCCCAGCAATCTCATGCTGAAGACTCCTCAGCTCTTTCTGCAGAGCTGAAGGAACGTTCAGTGGTACGCTCTGCCACACCTGAACAAGCCATCCCTTTAATTCCAACTTCAGCGTCTCTAAACGCTGAGGTTAGAAACTTGGAACCTACCCAACCTCCTTCAGTCTCTCAAAAGACTGATGAAGTGATTGTCAGCGAATCCAACGCTGAACTCAGAACCCAACCCCCATTCTTATCCTTCGCTCCTCCCTCTACTCATTTGGTCTCTACTCCAGATCTCGCTGGAGCTGCCATCATTTCTACGGAACCTAAAGCTGATTCTCCAGGAATGATGAAGACATGACCTGCAGAACAATCCATGGGCACTTTTGAAGATGACATGGAACTTTACTCAGGAACCCATGATTTTGATGAATTCACCAATCCTCCTGCAGGTACACAACCACCCATAAACACTGTGACTAAACCCCAAACTTCTGAGCTTTCCTATGTTCACAAGTTTTTATATGTTACAGGTCCTAATTTGGGAGATATCAACACCTCTCTGAAGTCCGTGGAGACAAAGCTGACAGGTCTCACCACTACTATTTCAAATAACTCTACAGCTGTAACAAACGCTGGAGAGAATCTTACAAAGGTGATAACGGTGGTGGAGAAGAAGGCTTCCGCAGATGACATGAAGCAGGTAGATAAAACTCTCAGCGACTTCGCCAAGGTGCTCGCTGACATCTACACAGACTACACCTCTCTCAAAAACTCAGTTTCGTCCATGTCCAGCGAATTTACATCGCTGAAGACATCGGTTGGACATCTAGAGGGGGATATGTCTACTGTAAAAAGACTGACTTAGGCTCTGTAAAGACCGACGTTAGTTCGATGAAAACGATGATCGAGCAGCTGCTACACAAAGCGAATACTCCTGATCCTGCTCCTGCCCCCATCCCTGCATCTGACAACTTCACAGCGGCGGATCGCACTGAGCTAAAGAAGATTAATCCTGCTATTTCTGGCCTTGAAGACAGAATAGCAAAGATTGAAGTTTGTATAGGTCTCTCTGGCCAAGAAGACAGAGAACCTACCAACGCTGCTGAATCTACCCATTCCTCCCCCAGTCATCATGAAAAAGAGGGGGAGAAGAGCGCTGAAGACCTCTCCAAGAGCGCTGAAGACCTTTCCCATGATGAATCTATCAGGGGAGAGAAGACGAATACTGAAGAAAACACCGTTGGACCTCAGGGAGATGAAAACCCTGAGGAAACCGAGAAGCTCGCCTCTGTATCTGAGGGGGAGCAACTCGAAGAAGAAGCTGATAAAACTGAATCCGAAGCAGAAGATGATGAAGCCGTCGACATCTCTGATGATGAACCATCCTCTTCTCCAAAGAATGATGATGATGATGACGAAGATGACGATGACTTCTTTATCGTCAAATCTGCTCTGAAGATCAAAGCTCTTAAGGGAATCTCGATAAATGAACCTTCAGGGGAGCGGACAAAGACAAAGCCCTCAGCCTCTGGAGCTGAGAAAGGCAAAGGCAAAAGCGTCGCTGAAGATGACAATCTGATGATCTTGCTTGAAAAGCCGGTTTGTCAGGTAAACTAAACATCTCTCACTCCATCCCTCCTCTATCATACACTATCAGTTCTACTACCCAAGCCTATACACTTGAACCAATTCTCTCTATCTGATTCTACCCAAGTTCTTACTGGTAAGATCGTTGTGTTTCAGCTAGTCCTCTCCCCTGTTTGAGGATATCGCTGAAGGCTCCACAACTGCGACTTCACCAATAATACCAGCTGTTGCTGAAGAAATAATCCCAGTCTTAGATTTAATCTCTGAGGCTGATGAACCAGAAGAACAGCTACTCTCGCACAGAGGCAAACCTTCCTTAGTTCCTCAAAAGCTAAGTGAAGAGGATCAGAAAAGAAGAGAGGAGATAATAAAGCGATTTGAGGATCAGCGAATCATTCTGAGGCGTGATCAACTTCCTTCAGTTCCTCCAAACTTCAGAATTTCCAAAGCTGAATACCAGGAACACCTCAGAGCTGAACGCCTAATCGCTGAAAGAAAGGAAGCTGAAGAAAAAGACAGAGAATACGCCATCCAGCTTTCTAAACGATCAATAAAAGACCCCAAGCTGAAAAGAGTTCCCATTGATGTTCAACGTCAGCTATGGGATGATGCTCAAGAGATCGTTAGAGAAAAGACTAAGGTCTCTGATACGACCTTGGAATAGGCTAAAAAAATGCTGACCTATCGATCTAGACCATCCAAAATCGTCAAGGCAAACATCAGAGGAAGACTGTACGCTGAAGTTCCTGTTGTTGAAGTGGATGTCTACAGAGATGATGAAACCAAGCAAACCTTCTATGCTGCTACCTTAGAAAAGTTTGGTCTCTCTGAATGGTTAGAAACAAAATTAGCCATTCAGGGATCGCGCTCAAAGTTCAAAAGCCATGTCGAGAAGATCTTAAACAAACAGATCGACCTGCTTTCATCTGCTGTGGATATTCCTCCTACTCTTCCTCAACCAAGAAAAGTCTCTGATAAGAAAAAGAAAGCCTCTGGTTCAGGTCCTCATATTCGGAATGAAACGGGCATTGGTTTCTCTCGTGCTGAAATTGTTGGCCTTGATGCCGTTCTCTCAATGCTTGACACCTCCCTACCACCTGGAGAAACATTCATTCCTGGCACAGTTGTAAGTGATCCCTATGGTATATTATTTTTAGACTACTATGGAAATCATCACTTTCAACGTATCTCTGAGCTAGACATCGCTCCCATCGAACAACTCAGAGATCTCGTATACTGGTGTGAAGTCAGACGCAACATCAAAGCTAGACACCTAAAGCCCTTGATTTTTGAAGCAGCTCTGAAGAAAAAGAATCAAGGAGAAGATGTCCCTGACTGGATGATCCCCACATCAAAGACCCTTGATGAACTTCTCATCAAGGAAGAACCTTTATAAGCTGATATGATCGCCCTTTTCTCTATTGTATCAGTTATTCTTCTGTACTTATAATTTATTTCGCTCGTACTTATAATCTTTCCAATTCTCTTTGTAACCTGATTCAAAGTTTTAAAGAAAGATTTCAGCGAATGTACTTTACTCCATCAGTACTGAAAAGATCCCAGAAAACAGTAAAAGGGACAAATATTTTATGAGTTCTTTTTATCCTTATGTTTTCATTAAATAGCAATTTTCTTTGTTGCTATGTCATAATCAAATAGGGGGAGATTGTTGATCCAAACCCTCAGTGATTTGATAATGACCCTCTCTTATATACATAGTGAAAATTGTAAGTAAACAATATGTATCAGAGTTTCACTATCGCTGATAAGTACTAAGATCTTACAGTACCGCTGATAGGAACTCTCGCTCTTTAAATTAAACATTCAGCGAACACTGTTCACCATTAATGCTCTGAGTCTGTTCAGTCATTATGATGATCGCTGATAAGTTAGTTGTTTACTTATGATCCCTGAAGACAAGTTTCACGTCAAAATGTCAGAAAAGAACCCCCGACTGTCTGAAATCGTACAACCACTCTGATACTACACTGTTCATCCATGCGGCTACTAAGGTTGTCAACCAAGGTCAATGACATGCAACCAACCAGCTGATGACACGTGTAAAGTGTATACTGACTTGCATTAAATGCATGCAGTATATAAAGAGATGAACCCACTTCTTTTGAAGTAACTTGCTAACTCTGGACAAGTTCAATCTCTTATCTCAAGATAGGTTATTATTAGTAATTTCCTTATCTCTCTTAGTGCAAGAAACTTTAGTGTTCCAACTTGTTTAGATTTAGGTTTATCCTTAATCTTGTTTCCGCAACAAGCTGTAAATTGTTAATGATTTATCAATAAACAATTTAGAAAAGTAAAATCTGTGTGTTTGTATTCAACCCCCCCTTCTACAAACTTGTATAGGCCTTCGGGACCAACAGTGTCTATGGATGATGATGATGCGGTCGATGAAGTGGGTTGTGGCGAATCCATATTGTCTAAAATTGAAGAAATAATGAAAGAAAGTATAGAGTTTTTTGGTGTGAAAAAATGAAGGTGGTAGAGGTTAATATATATAGTGTGTATAATTTGAAAAAAAAATTAAAAAAACTAGCCGTTTAACAACGGTTATATTTAAAAAATTAAAAAAAAATCAAATTTGGCCCGGGTTCCCGAACCCTACCCTACCTGATACCCTCTACTCGCCCCCTACCCGATTCCCGCGTACCGCCCTACCCGCTTACCTGCTGCTACCCGATGACCGAACCCGCCGTGGTACCCGAGAACGGTACGCACGGCCTTAGAGCATTTTTAGGCTATGTTTGGCAAACTAGCAGTTGATAAGCTAGTTGTTGACCCATAATCTAGCTAGTAGCTGATAAGGTAGCTGATGAAAAAGTCACGTTTGGCAAAACTAGTTTATAAACATGTAAAATGACCAAAAAAGACATATTCAAAAAAAATTACCAATTACGATATTTAATTATATAATTAAAACAATTTTATAAAAATATAATATGTTAATTAATACAACCAATGTAGTAAAAAAAATTAAATAATACAACATGTTAATTAAAAGAATTTAAAATTTATTATTATATATATACCATAAATTTTTAATTTGTTAAACAGGTTTTAGAAATATATATATATAAACTTGGTAATTTAATTAAAATACCCAAAATTTGACTTTGACTTGCCAAAATACTCATTTTTTAGTTTTGCCAAAATACTCATTTTTCTGCGATAGGGTCCGCGATAGCGGACCAAGGTATTTTCTTAAAATTGGGATCCCGTGATGGCGGGATGAGACCGCACGACCATACCAAAATTTGTGATTTCTAATTCATATTTACACTTTTAACCCCCATACTTATTTACTTACTTTATTTTATACCTTTTACTTTCTTAATTTTAATTTTACATTTAACACATATAATCGTTTATTAACTAAAATACGTTAAAAATACGTTTTAATTTTAACAAGTTACACCATTGTACTCGTCTCTTCGATACTTTCGAAATGAGCTCAATATTGAATATTTTTGGATTTATTTATTTTATTATATATCATATATACTACCTAAAAATATTTTTAATTTTTACAATTCATACCTTTATACGTAATTATTTAATTTATGGTACATTTCTTACTTTTTCAATTTTGTTTTACACTCCTATCGCATTAACATAATACTCATATATTAACTAATTCATTAAATCGTTTTAAATTATTATTATTTGTATGTGTTTATAGATCTCGTGAATGGCAATAGGACAAGGTTTCACGAGAAGAATATGAAATGGGATTTTAACAAGTTGGTATCACTGGACTCATTTAAAAATTGTGAAAATGGATATTTGGCGAATGATGATGATTCATGTGTGTTTGGAGCTGAAGTATTTGCAGTTACAGAGTATGCACAAAAGGATCGATGTCTGTCCATCACAAAGCCTACGTCAATTTTTAATACTTACACTTGGACCATCGATAATAAAATAATAAAACGTATTTTAACTATAAAAGTACCATAAATTAAATAATTAACTATAAGAATATGAATTTTAAATATAAAAAATATTTTTATGTAGTATATATGATATATATTAAAATAAATAAATCAAAAAATATTCAATATTGGGACTCATTTCGAACGTATCGAAGAGACGGTTATAATTGTGTAACTTGTTAAAATTAAAACGTATTTTTTTAACGTATTTTAGTTAATAAACGATTATATGTGTTAATATAATGAAGGTGTAAAATTAAAATTATGAAAGTAAAAGGTATAAAGTAAAGTAAGTATATGGGTTGAAAGTGTAAATATGAATTAGAAATCACAAATTTTGGTATGGTTGCGGGGTCTCATCCCTCCATCGCGGGATCCCAATTTTCAGAAAATACTCTGGTCCGCGATCGCGGACTCTATCGTGGAAAAAATGGGTATTTTGGCAAAACTGAAAAATGAGTATTTTGGCAAGTCAAAGTCAAACTTTGGGTATTTTAATTAAATTCCCTATTAACTTACGATTTTAAATATCCGTTACATATAATATGAAAAAAATAATCAAATAATACTTAAAAAGATAATAGTAGTTGGTAATTAAACTATATTAATTAATATTATAAAATATATAAAAATAATTTATATGATTAACAATAACTTCAAGTAGCGTTTCAAAAAACTAGCTTATGGTCATCCAAACATGCACACAAAAAAAAAGCTAGCTTATAAGCTAGTTTTTTTTTGCCAGAAAATGCCTTAATGGAGGTTCTTGTAAGGACTTTTTCTGTACTTTTTGATGTCACCTCATTTCCATCTCATTAAATTAAAAATTCACATAAAAGTTCACAATGATAGTTCTTATAAGAACTTCATTTTTGTGGGTCTCATTTATTTGTCTACATCAATAATTATTTTATATTTATAAATAAATATCAAATATTAAATTGAAGTACCAATAAAAATGAACGACATTGACATTTCGCACAACCTTCATGGTAAGAACCAAGGTTCTTAAATAAGAACTCAAAGGGGATGAGGTTTTTATAAGAATTCTCCACAATAGTAGTTCTTACAAGAAGTGTACTAAACAGACCCATATATTTATTATACTAGAAGTGTACTTGTGCAATGCAGTGTAGTATATATTGATTTTAATGTTTTATTTTATTATTTGTATCTGTTGATTTTATAATACGACTTTTCAGGTTTTGAGAAAAAGATAATCTTTTATGTTTGAATAAAATATAAATTCGAAGACCTCATAAAATTAAAAGTAATATTTATCAATAAGCAGTATTTGTGAATAAAAAATGGTTTTAAATAGTTTTTTTCTCAAACATTTTATAATATAATATAGTATATATATATATATATTATTATGGGAAATTAATTAAAATACCTTAAGTTTGAAGTTGACTTACCAAAATACCCCAAAAAATGAAAAGTTTACCCAAATGCCCCAAATTTCCGCGGTGGAGTCCCGCGATCGCGGGCAGGGACCAGTTTTGAAATTTTATGTGCTTCATATTTACACTTTCAGTCCCTGCCCGCGGTGGAGTCCCGCGATCGCGGCCCGCAGCGGTTCCGCGGTGGGGACCGAAAGTGTAAATAATCTTGCAAAAATTTTCACAATTGGTCCCTGCCCGCTATAGAGGGCCCCCTCCGCGGAAATTTGGGGCATTTGGGTAAACTTTTCATTTTTTGGAGTATTTTGGTAAGTCAACTTCAAACTTGGGATATTTTAATTAATTTCCCTATTATTAATACCTGGGATTAGGGTTTATGAATTCATGGATTCCTCATCACTATCCCTATCCCTTTTCAAAACGGATTTAGGTATCAGAATTCTCATCACATACGAGCTTCTGTAACCATCCGTAAGTGTATGTTTTGTGGCACAATTCACAAATCTGCCAGATATGATGATTATCTCCTTGGTTTCAACTTCAATTAATGTGATAATCATTAACTCTTTTTTGAGATATGGTCACCAATAATAAATTACTAATCTAGTTTTACATGATTAATTATAAGACAAAATTAATTATTGTTGAATTGGATGTAATCCTGCACTTCTTACATTTTATATGATTGTGGTCCATGTAATATGTATATATAGTATAGGGAAATTGACCAAAATAGCCATATCTCAAACCTAAAGTGAGAAAATAGCCAATCTCTCTCCCGGATTACCAAAATGGCCATGGGTCCGCACTCGATCCCAGTGCGGACCGCACTCGAACCCAAAAACGACGTCGTTTCAGCCGAAAACCGTCTGAAGACCTCGACCCGACCCTCCCTGCTCCGCATCCGCACTCCAGGGCTCCACATCCGCACTTGCGGTAGCGGAGCAAACCCTAATTTTGGCGGCTCAGGTCCCCCACCGCCATTGCGTTTCATTTAAAAACAACCCCATGCCCCACACCCTAATTTTTTAAGAACATTGGTCCCCCATTTTCCTCCCTTTCCTCTACAATTTTGGCCACGTGAAGTCAACGAGAGTGGAATACACGCTATTTTTAACACAATGTCGGATGAGGTAAGTTTTTTAACACAATGTTTGCATCTTTCGTTTTTTTAATCTAAGTTTGTATTTAACTTTGTGTAAGTTTATTAATGTATGTATTGTATGAAGTATGTAATGTTTAAATTTTACATAATGTTGTTGTTCACATTTGTTCTATTTTGGAGTATGTAATGTTGTTTAAAATTTATTTTGTTATTTAGTATTGTGTTGTAAAAGGCATGATATTTTTAATCTAAGTTTGTAGTAAACTTTGTGTAAGTTTATTAATATTAATGTATGTATTGTATGAATTATGTATTGTTGTTTAAATTTTACATAATGTTTTTGTTTACAATTTTTCTATTTTGGAGTATGTAATGTTGTTTAAGTTTAAAAAATATGTTTTCTGGAAAATTACATGTTTGGTCCCTATAGTTTAAAAATTGACGGTTTAGGCCCGTAAACTTTGAAAATTGGCACTTTAGGCCCCTAAACTTGGATTTTCACCCAACTTTCTAGGCAAGTAGTCCCATTAGTTTACAAAATTCTGTTTTCTGTAAAATTACAGCTTAGGTCCCTATAGTTTGAAAAATGCCGGTTTAGGCCCCTAAACTTTGAAAATTGGCACTTTAGCCCCCTAAACTTGGATTTTCCCCAAACTTTCTAGGCAAGTAGTCCCATGCAATTACAAAAATATGTTTTCTGGAAAATTACCGCTTAGGTCCCTATAGTTTGAAAAATGACGGTTTAGGCTCCTAAACTTTGAAAATTGACACTTTAGGCCCCTAAACTTGGATTTTCCCCCAATTTTGTAGGAAAGTAGTCCCATGCATTTACAAAATTCTATTTTCTGGAAAAATACAGCTTTGGTCCCTATAGTTTGAAAAATGACGGTTTAGGCCCCTAAACTTTGAAAATTGGCACTTTAAGCCCCTAAACTTGGATTTTCCCCCAATTTTGTAGGCAAGTAGTCCAATGCATTTAAAAAATCTGTTTTCTGGAAAAATTACATGTTTGGTCCCTATAGTTTGAAAAATGACGGTTTAGGCCCCTAAACTTTGAAAATTGACACTTTAGGCCCCTAAACTTGGATTTTCCCCCAATTTTGTAGGAAAGTAGTCCCATGCATTTACAAAATTCCGTTTTCTGGAAAAATTACATGTTTGGTCCCTATAGTTTGAAAATTGACGGTTTAGGCCCCTAAACTTTGAAAATTGGCACTTTAGGCCCCTAAACTTGGATTTTCCCCCAATTTTGTAGGAAAGTAGTCCCATGCATTTACAAAATTCTGTTTTCTGGAAAATTACAGCTTAGGTCCCTATAGTTTGAAAATTGACACTTTAGGCCCCTAAAGTTGGATATTTATATACGCAGGAAATTAGCGAGTCTTTGACGATTAAGTCAAAGCTATGCCGGTTGATAGAAATCTGTGAGAAGTTAACCCAGCATAGGCTTGATCTTTTTCGCGCCACTTGTTTTGGTGCGTTGCTGGATTCTCAGGACTTATGTAACGACCCTGCGCTTGTTCTTACCATATTGAAGAAGGAGATATCCCCCACTGGTGGTCAGCCTAGGGATTCATTATATTACCGTTTTCAAGGGCACACACTTAGGTATGGCCCGGAGGAGTTCTGCCTTATGTCGGGACTCATTTTTGGCCCGAGGCCGGGCCTTCCTGCACCCAGGCCTGAAGGATTTGTTCATAGAATATTTGGGAACGGTAAATTGACCATTGGCCGCCTTAAGCCCTTGTTTGACACCTTCAGCAACCAAGTTGGTAGAGACCGTTTCTCGGACTTTGATGTTGTCCGAGTATGTTTGATGATGGTGGTGGAGGAGTTCTTCCTTGGCCGACAGCATCATTTGCCCATTTCGCCCACCGTCCTTGCATTGATAGAGAATCTTAGGGCTTGGAACCGATATCCTTGGGGCAGTTTCATCTGGGATTATACATATTCGCAGATGAAAGGTTTTATTGAGCGTCGGCCTGAAAAGAAGCCGAAGCTGACGTTAACGGGCTTTATCCAGCCGTTCAAGGTTAGTTACCACAATATTAAATATTTCTACAATTGTTAATGACTTTGTAGGCGTAACATTACTTTTTCCACAGATATGGATTCTCGAGACTTTTCCTCGCTCGAGTAAGTATTTCGTGCAGCACAACCGGGTTCCTAGGATAAGTGGGTGGGCTAGGAAACGAAAAGTATTATATACACCCGAAATTAGTGACATTTTGTTTGTGACGGCGTGGGTAAGAATTTTTACAATGTTGGAGGTTTGTATGAAGATAACCCCTAAAATTCTAATATTTCGTCAACTCTTGCATATATTAGGAGGAGGACCAACCAATCACGAGACTTGTCGCCACAGATCAAGAGGAGGGAGAGGGGTGGTATTGGTCCAACCAGATATTCTTCCGCAGTGAAGCCGGTGGTGACCCTAATGACGACGACGACAATGACGATGACGAGGACGACAATGATGACGAGGACGAGGCCGTTAACGATCAGGAGCACGATACATCACAGCACAATACATCAGGGATTCCGGGCTTCACCACGGAACATCATCAGGGAAGCGGGCCTTCACCATCGCCAGTCCGTTTCTTAGATCTGCCCTCTTGGGAGTTTCCGTCCGATGACCCGAACTGGGCGCATGTGGGTCTGATTCAGCAGGATGGTGTTTGACTTGAGACTCGTTTTGATGGGTTTCAGGCGCGTTTTAATGTAAGTATTTCATTTAACACCGTTTAACATTTTGGTATGCAAACTTACTTACTAACACCGTTTAACATTTTGGTATGCAAACTTACTAACACCGTTTAACATTTTGGTACTTGTACGCAGGAGACATCACAAGCACCCCCTCCTCCTTCTTTTTCTCCTATGGGCCATCATTGGTTTGACGGTATCTTTTCTCCCGGGCCATCACAGCCGGATGTGTCGTTTCGTCCACCAGGACCTACGCTCGTGGCACAATCTGGCTTTTCCATGGGCATGTCAATGACGCTTCATGAAACTGCAACAACATCAATGCCGCTTCATGAAGCTGGCGTGGGAGGCATGTCACCTATGTTCGCCAGTCCTGTTGTTGACCCAAACCCACCTGAGATGGAGGAGACCCTTGGTAGGGGGCAACGCCAGCGTTGGACTTCGATATGGGAAAGGTCTCCTTATACGCAGTGCCCTGATACTACCCCCGTCAGGCCCCGTCCAGCTGGCACCAGTAGGCTGCAGCGTCAGGATACGAGTGGTTCTGCCACCGCTCTCCCATATGTTGAGCAACTCTACCGCAAAAACCAGTTGCCTGGCAGTATGAGGATTTCTTATTTACCTCGTCTTACTGTAGAACCAACGTTTTGGGGGCAATTATTGGGCTATGAAAACCATGGATGGCTTGAAGACCCGGTTAGTACATTCATATTTTATTATAGTCCTACAATTTGAATACCAAAAAAGCATCACTGTAGCTTATCATTGAATGGTTTATTTATAGCATATTGAGGCATGGGTTCGAATGGCGCTCACTTCATGTTCTCCAGAGAGCAACTGGACGATGGTCGTCCCAGAGTGGTGGGCAATGCTGCTACGTGGGAACATACCTGAGGTACTCACGCTAATCGACGAGTCAATGACTTTGACGGACGGATTTCCGAGCTGGACAGAATCTGTGAACATCGTATGTAATATAAGTTTCCCTATTTCAAACATTATGAATTTATACTATCTAACTAATGTTAACTTTATGTTTTCAGGTTCTTATTCCCATGAACGTCGATAACAGCCATTGGGTGCTCGCGGAGTTCTCCTTACAGACCATGAAGCTCCTTGTATATGATAGTTATCAGACCATTTCTCCTAGAATATCTGAGTTGCTTGACATATTTAAGCGAAATATGACGTTTGTATTCATGTGTCTACAAGAAAATGAACGAGCTGTGCGGATGGGACAATTCAAATGGAGTTATGCAGAGGATGTTCCCCAGCAGACTGGTCAGCTAGGCGACTGTGGTGCTTTCACGTGTCGATTTTTGACAGATAGGGTTAACGGGCAACTACCTAACATGCATATCGATATCATGGCTTGGCGGAGAGAAATGGCAAATACATTTTGGGCCGCCGTGTCGAATTAGCTTTTAAAAGTTGTATAGATTTTATTATTTACGGTATAATTTTTATTGTTTGGTGTTTCACTTTTATTATTTGGTCTTTACTTGCATACAACTTTCAAAGCTACACGCATCCGCACTTGCGAACCTAGAAAATGCAAGGTACAACATGAAAAAAACAACATAGAAAATGCACGATACAACATGAAACAACATAGAAAATGCAAGACACAACATGAAACAACAACATAGAAAATGCAAAGTACAACATGAAACAACAACATAGAAACTGCAACAACACTACCACCACCTAAGGATAAAGTGCATTACACCTATCGATGAAGGCTTGCTTCTCGGTTACCTTAGCTTGAAGAACTGCGAACTCTTGTACAATGTTGTGGACGTGTAAGTTTTCTTGACGAATACGGGACTCCTTATCTTTGATTTCCCTCTTCATCCATTTTATCTCCTTTTCTTCATCTTCCATCCTTTTCAGGTGTCCCTCCTTCCTAGCCAACAACTGTTTCCACTCTATAGTTAATTCATCGATCTCCTTTTCACTTTTTTTTACCTCCTTCTTTAACCTATCCAGCATTACTTGTGAAGACTGTGGGTTTGAAGAAGATGCCATTTGCTTGGTGAAAGATGAGAGTAAAAAGTCGTATGAGTGTTGTGAGTCTTAAGTTGGAATTAACATGGGTATTTATAGCCACAACATCGCAAGTGCGAACCTTCTCAGCTCCGCAAGTACGAACCTACCTGCTCAGCTCCGCACTTGCGAAGCTACCCGCATCCGCACTTGCGAACCTACCCGCATCCGCAAGTGCGAACCTACCCGCATCCGCACTTGCGAACCTACCCGCATCCGCAAGTGCGAACCTACCTTCTCACGACTATAAGTAGTGGTCCGATGAATTAGTAATTCACAAGTTGTTATCTATCCTTTCTACCATCCACAACGTTTGCAAACCTTCTCTACCATTTCGTGCCACTTATATGGCTGGGGGTTCAAGGTCAAAAGGGAAAAGGTCCACCAATGGGGCTGGAACTTCACGACAAAACGACAACCAACCCTTAAAAGATGGAGCTTACAGGAGTACCTGGTGGGTACCGGTAACAACCGAGGAATGGACAGAATGGGGCCAAACTAGGGCCGATTATCCCTTCACGGAAGAGGAGACAGATCAGTGGAACGCTGCATGGGAGCAATACTACCTCGACCATCGCTTGAATGAACCACCAATGTATCAATCTAACCAGTCGGAGGATCTTACAGGAACTCAAAGAATGTCATCCCCCGTAAAACGGTCAATTGATGACGAGAACGCCCAGATTGAAAACATAAAACGTATGTGGAACCAAAACAGGTTGATTATTCAAGAGAAGAAGGACTGCCTGGAGGAGAAGAAAGAAGATCTGGCACAAAGGAAGCGGGATCTTCGGGATCTGCAAAAACAGATTCGCGAACTAGAAGAGGAGATTACAGAGCTCACAGAGAGCTACACGGGAATGGAGGAGGTTATTGATGAAAAGGTTGCCTGGATCACCAAAATGCAGGACATCTACCCGTAGTAGTAGATTTCTTCAACTTTACTAGTTTCCATGTTTTATGAGTATCAATAAAATGCAACTTTCATGTTTACTTTATTTTACACACAAGAACCCTTAACAGACACAACAAAGTACATTGAAATCAACAGTAAACATAAGGACAAGAAGCTTGAAAGACAATTTAACGTAACAGCCATAAATTGAGACTTCAAACAGGTTTACTCGTTCAAATCAAAGTTTAGATCGAAAGTATGATGCCTAGAACTTCCGTAGTTGGTCTCCTGGGTCGCCTGTGCTTGAGTTTGCCGGCTACCGGATGCTCATTGATGTTGGCGGCTACTAGAGGCTCTTCGACGTTGTTGGCTACCGGATGCTCCTTCATTCACTGGAAACTCTGCATGACAGTTTGATCGATTATGTCCTCTTTGTTTACACCGAGAACATCTTCTCGGTGTCGGATCCTCGCCACGGGATGGGATACGGTCGTGGTTGCTCGGTCTACCAACGCGTTTCTGCAACAACGGAGGTTTAACGGTCATAAGTGGTGGGTCTGGAACAACCCACGTTTCAGGAGGCCCAGCCGGATGTATGACCTCTGAGAGTGTTGCTCGCCAGGTAGCCGTCGTGAAGTAACCAAGCGCCAGGTGGGTGACATCTGTACACCGGAGATATCTTGCAACGGCGATTGCATGACTGCAAGGTAAACCGGACATCTTGCACTTCATACAAGTGCAATTACGATTATTGTAAGCCACATTCGCGTCCCTGCGCATATCGCATACTTCGTATAAACCATGACCAATTTCATGGACAGTAAACCTCGCCGACTTCATTTGTCTCCTTTTAACTTTTTTCATTGCATATGGGTTAGAAAATCTACCCATTTTGCTGCAGAAACAAAAATAGTCAAAACACTGAAAATAATCTCACTTTGTTGTAACAACAGTAGATTGTATGTAGGTTGATGTACGTATAGATGATAACCTGCTTTGTTCCGACGCTTTGCATACCAGTCTTGTTGCATTGATCGAAAGTAATCCATGAGGGACACGATAGGTAACCTCCGAGCGTAACGGGACAGTGCATTGACAGACTCGACACTATTTGAAGTCATTATGTTGTAACGGATTGCAGGAAAATGGGCCCTAGACCATCTTTCTGGCGTAGTATCGGATTCCAAAACTTGGACTCCCACAGGTACAGCAGCTCGTAGAGCTGCCATTCTAAGATTGAAATCATGCACCGTGTACGCCTTACAGACCTTCCCAAACATAGTCTTATAATGGTCAATCATATTATCCCTGGTTTTCATGTTCATCATGAGATGGCGGCAACAGAGCGCATGATGGGCATGTGGGTACACCGTATTGATAGCTTGGCGTATTGAACGGACCCTGTCCGAAACGAACACCAACCCTTCCGATTCGCCAATACACTGCTTCAGGTTGGACAAAAAATAAGTCCATCCCTCTCAACTCTCAGACCTACCAACTCCGAAAGCGAGCATGAAAATTTGATTATTGGCGTCCATAGCAATGGCTAAGAACATTGTGCCCAAGTAAGGCCCCTTCAAATGAGCGCCGTCTATTATAATGACCGGGCGGAAATAGCTCGTAAACGATCGGATCTACAAAAAAGTTATGCTGAAAGCGTTAGAATACTATAGTACAGTGAAAGTGTAGACTGTATAAGAAGAAATAATATATATACCGCGCAACCAAGGGCATAAAAACAAAGGTGAAAACGTCCAGTAATATCTCTCTCTATTCGGGAAAAGGTACCAGGGTTTTGAAGCTCCAAGTTATAGAAAAACCCAGGGAGTCGCCTGTAAGAATCGTGGGGGTCGCCCAGCACCAAGGCTAGCGCAAAAGCTTTCGCACGCCACGCTTGCGAATACGAGATATCTACGTTGTATTGCTCCTTGATGTCCTTCACAATGTCGGATCCACGGAGTTTACGGCTTTCATCCTGTACTTTAGGCATGATTATATTACCCAGTACTCTCCTATTGGCGTTACGGTGGTTAGGATGCATCTGGGTCCTTGAACAAACGTGTACGTCCTTCATCCTGCGTACCCGGAACATAGTGGTATCTTTGACATTTGCAGCATACACACGCCAATCACAGTTACCATCCCTACACTTCGCTTCGAATCGGGTATTTGAAGATCTCTCCACATAATACTGGAAACCCTCTTCAACAAACTTTTTTCCGAGGGCGAGGGTCAGGTCGTCTTTTGTGGGGAAGAAGTCCCCTTCATTCACTAAGTTACTACGATTATATGCCACGGGCTCTTGGTTAGGTGTTATGAATTGGTCATCCCGATCTGGAAGGGGAGGAGGTTGGCCAAAAAAATATTTATTCCACCGTATGATTTAATAGGACTGCTTTCTTCTTCTTCATCTTCTTCACCGTCTTCTTCATCGTCTTCTTCATTTAGATTTAGACCAGGAATATCCAAACGGTAAACATGGGACTCGTCGTCGTCTTCTTCTTCATGTGGTTCTTCTACCGGTTCTTGGGTCTCCGGAACAATTTCAGGGTTATAACCATAATTAACTTCAGTAAGAAAATCAGGATTATACCCATACACATCAGGCACATAAGCTTGACTCTGTTGTATAGCAGACACATCCGGCTCTCGTACGGTGTTCGAACCACCACTAACTCCAAAAGAAGATTGACTCTCCTCAGCAACAGACACATCAGGCTCCCGTACGCTGTTGGAACAACCACCAACATTGTTTGTGTCAGCAAGCTCGATATAAACACAAAGTGTTGGTGGATTTCTTACAGCCGCAGCAGATTCCATAAAAGCTTGTACATCGTTGGTGTCTCGTAACTCATAAAGTTGGCCAGAAAATTGGTACACTATTTTAGTCGTACCAAAATTAGGGTCGAATCCACATCTGCTTTGAACACACCTAACAAGCTTAGAATGTATGATGTTGGTTGGCACCATGATTCGCATTACAGGTAATGCGGAAGCATACTCCCAATTCGTCCCGTTCAGTTGCCAAGAACCCCCAGGCCAAATACGTAGCTTAATTTTATCAGGTAAGGAACTCATTTCTGGAAAATCTACACAACTAAAAATTTTGTTTCAAACAAATTGGTAGATTTCGTATTGAAAAAAACTCTGAGAAAAATCGTGTATATATATGAAAAAAATTAGGGTTTGAAGTTTCAAAAATTAGGGTTTCAGCCTCCCTGGTCCGTACTTGCGGTGCCTGGTCCGCACTTGCGATGCCGCACCCTCTTTAAAAAAAATTAATATCAAACGACGTCGTTTTTTAGGGGACTGCGGTCCGCACTGGATCCGAGTGCGGACCCATGGCCATTTTGGTAATCCGGGAGAGAGATTGGCTATTTTCTCAGCATGGTTTTGGGATATGGCTATTTTGGTCAATTTCCCTATAGTATAAATGTGGCCTATGTATCTATACTACTTTATAAAAATTCTAAAACGGTTTTTTCAAGAGAGGTTTTTCAAGAATCAGTTTCCATCTTCAGTTCTCCTCCACGTTCGTCTTCTCCACGTTCCTGACCTCTCGCCCTAATATCTCTTCCCCATCCCCCCGATTTCATTGGCAGGCTTTCCTCGCTCTGCATAAATCCCTCTCTAAACGGCACAACTCTCGATCGTTCTTCTCCACGAACCCGCTTGGTGAAGGAAGAGCTTCTACCGGTTCGTCTAATGATTTGATTTCTTCAATATAACCATTGACATTGTTTCTTAACTCACTTTTGACCTTCCTGTTCATCAATTTCAGACTTTGATTAACCCCACCTCTACGATGGCGATTTCGATGGATATTCTCTCAAAACCAGTTTCTATACGTGATAACTAGAGGCCTTCGAAGATTTTCTCTCAAACTCAGTGGTGATTCTCTACCCGATGTTTCACGCTACTCTGAGGGCGTTATTATCCCCAATTGATTGTGGTTTGTTTCTTACGTTAGGGCTGAGATTTGTTCTTCTAACAAAAATGGAATAATTGATTGTGGTTTTTTTCAATTCATTCACATTAGGGTTCGTTTCATTTATTGGTGTCGAATTTCTTCTATAAATGAGGTTGTTTTGGGGCTTTTGATATCAAACAGCCTGAGCTGTAATAGATTTTTGCTTTTGATCTTTTCCATTTGAGGTCCAAATTTTTGGTTGTAATTTTAGAAAAGTTGTTTGATCTGGTTTTTTATTTTTTTAAATTTCTGTTCCTGGGGCAATAATTGGAAAGTTAGCTTAATTTGATTAGAAGTAGAAAAGAAAATGTCTGCTTCAGGAATGGATTATGGAAGGGAAAGTGGTGGTGCAGGCACAATTCTAACACCAGCAAGGTTTGTGTGGCCTTATGGAGGTAGAAGTGTATACTTAAGTGGCTCTTTTACTTATGGAGGTAGAAGTGTATAAATGTTATTAATGTTTTCAATGTCTATAAGTTTTAATTGATTCACGTACAAGTTATGATTAAGATTCATATGTGAATCTCTATTACATTCATATGATCTTTAACCTCTATGTGGGGGATATCAAATGCAGGTAAGGATGTCAGATAATACATCTCATGAGCCATTGCCAAGGATATCAAAAATAGACCTGGAGGTATCTCGTCATCAGATTTCTGTATTCCTGGCTACATGTACATATGACCTATGAGCTGCTTCCTGAGTCTGGCAAGGTCAGATATGATTCTTGGTTTTCTAATAAAAAGTATATTTGACAGCCTGTATCAACTTCATATTTCAGTTCTTTTTCACATTTGCATTTTTCTCAGGTCATTACCTTAGACATTGATTTACCAGTAAAACAAGCGTTTCATATTGTTTATGAGCAGGTATCTCCACCATATCTTAATTTTGAAGTAGACTATGGCATGTGTATTTATTGTTTTCTTAATCTTTTTATAGGTGGTACATCATGGTAAATGGTAATTAATTTAACAAATGGCGAATTGCCCACTAATGACCTTTATATGTAACATTATGTTCTTGTGCATTTTCTGTCTGATGATATTGTTCTTTTATATGTAACATTTCTAAAATGGAGCAATTTCTACAGCTCCTCTTTGGGACTTCTGCAAGGGTCAGTTTGTTTTAATTTAATTATGCGGGAGGTAAGCTCAAGGCGATTCAAGTTATCAACATTGAGACTAATTGTTTTGAATTAGAAATGTTTACAAGAATTGTGAAAATGGCTGTCATTTTCTCAAATTAACTGTATGTACAAGCCCTATATTTATATTCTAAATCTAACAACTAGCTATAGAGGACATGGTTTTTCTTTTTGATGCACACCAAATCACCAACTATCCAGTGATAACTTGATTTGAAAAATGAGTAGCTTTTGCTTGGAAACTGTCTTCATCTTTCCAACTTTTATAAGGCGAGCAGTACTTCCAATAACTACTTTTAAGTTAATTAGAGAACCAACGATACAACAGAAGCAATCTGGTAAAAGCATCCTACTAGCACCAAGTTCTTACCTTTTACGGTGCTTAAAATCTAATTTGAATTTGGTATCTCCTCCATCTCTTAAGATACCTACCTTCATTTTTAGTTTAAGTATGTATTAATTTAGTTCAAATATTTTTCAGGTGTTGCGGTCTAAAACCATTATGGTGTTTCAAAGTGGTTCCTAACTTTCATCCCTAAAACAAAGTGTCCACCTTGTTAGAGGTAAATTCTACAAACTTCCAATGATATTCAAAATAAAGAATGTGTGTTGTTAATATTCTTTTCTGATGATATAGACAAGATAATTTTGTGAAATCAACGTGTCCTCCTTGAGGCATTAATAAAACGAATTCCCTTCTATGGTGCAATTCATAGGAGAGCATGAGATTACAAGTCATCAACGGTTCAGATCCACTTCTAATCACGACTCTCACGTTAACATTAACTTCTCGCACGATCATTCGCCTATACATATATAAGTATATAACATGTATACACATCAATTAAGGTCCAATTAAACTCTTTAAAGCCCGATAGATCAATTAAGGTCCAATTAAACCCTTTAAAGCCCAGTAGAACCCTTTAAACCCGGTAGATCCATTAAGGCCCAATAAAACCCTTTAAAAGACAACTGAATTGATTAAAGCCCATTAGAACAGATTAAAGCCCAATAGATGCTTTAAAGTCCAACATAACCGATTAAAGCTGAATAGAAATGATTAAAAGTTTAAAACCCAACAACACCCTGTATGACTTGTATGCAAAGTGTGTATTGCCTATATATATGTGGTGTATTGTGGTTCATATATCATTCATATAAACACATACATGTATATATAACACATATATACATCATATGCGATTTTCAAATATCACACATTAGCTATATATACATATAACCCATATATATATATATATGGGAAAACAAGAAAAAAAACTCAATCCCTCGCTAATCCCTCACTAATTAGCGACGGATTACAGTAGTCCCTCGCTAATCCCTCACTAATTAGCGACGGATTAGCGAGGGATTGGGTTTGGGATTAATCTCATTAATCCCTCGCTAATCTGTCACTAATTAGTGAGGTATTAGCGACGGATTGGGTTTGTGGTTAATCCATTTCATCAGGTAAGTGTCCGGAAAGTGTGGGGGTATCCGGACGGCGTGGTGTCCGGATAGTGTGTGGTGTCAGGACGAAGTAATGTCCGGGTAGGGTGTTATCCGGGTAGTTGTGCTATTTGTGGTTCCCGGTAGTTTACCCGGAAACCCTTGGGAATCCGGGAGTGTCCGGAACGCCCATCCGGAGAGTTCTTCGGTCCGCTAATTCCTACTATCCGGGTAGAATCGTCCGGATAGTTCAGACTGTCCGGATAAAATCTTCCGGATAGTATGGCTGTCCGGGTAAGTCTTCCGGAAAGTGACTTATGTGACCCTGTAGTGTAGTCTGTTAGTCCGAGGTGTTAACCGTGTGAGAGTGTAGTTCAATCTAGTGACTTATCACTGTAGTGTGTATCCTTATAGGTGAAGTCGAAGGGGGAATCAATCCAGTAAGAGGATTAAACCAAGACGACAGGTGAGTTTTTCTGATTCTAAAACCCTTTTCAAATGTGGAACTTTATGCATGTTTACAATGGTAAATGTTCGTACTATTTTTAAACCATGCATGAAAAGTGTGATTTAATTGTGTGGATACAAACTGCTTTTATTTCAAAGCAAAGAGTAAGTGTGTGACATGGTTATTATCTAACTGTGTGCTTTTCAACTGCTTTTTATTTCAAAGCGAATAGTAAGTGTGTGACAATGCTCTGGCTTTGGTGTGAAATGGGGGTGTGCCCCATAATAAGTATATATGAATTTGTTTCATATATGGGCGGTGTGTGCCCAATTGCGCTGTCACGGTGTGTGTGACTATAGCGTGTGTGCTCTATTGCGCTGTCACGGTGTGTGTGACTATAGCGTGTGCCAGTAGCATGTGTCATTGTGTGCATAACATTTTAAGTGTGCTTGTTATGATTTGTATAAACTCTTTCATAACTGATTTATAAATTGCGATATTTATGGTGTGACTTGGGGTGGAGGGAACTCACTAGACCTCATGGTCTAACCCTCGATTTTCAAAACTAAAACCTTTTCAGGTAAGCAGGTAGTCGAAAGCTTGCTTAGAAGTTGGCAAGGCGTGAGACGGAGGTTGCATATAGAAGGATTAGAGGGCTTTCCTTTTATTTTGTAGTTACGATCTCAGCTGTAGTTAGGGTTATTTCCACAAACCCAGTTTGTAATTTGTTTAGTGTGATCACATTGAGCCATTTTTGGCGTTTAATTTAAAGATATAGCTTTTGGGCATGATAGTTTGGTGTGGGTTGTTACACAAAGCCCTAGACTTTTAAACCAATGAATCGTATTAATTGGATTTGTTCTATCGTTTGGTCTTAGATGTTTTTCTTGGGTTTTAAGTTCCTTAGCTTTGATAATGCATTTGGGATATACCAATAACCTAGATACCGTCGGGACAAAGGCGTGTGGTTTCCAATAAAAATTTATCACCCGCCGCATCGCGCGGGTATACTGACTAGTATATAATAAAAGATGAAGGATCATGTGAGACTATGAGTTAATGTGAGAAGTGTAAGCAGAGATTTGAACATTTGATCACTTTTAATTAAGGCGGAGTTAATTGTTCAGGTTTTGAAAATGAGTGTCCGTTATGTCAAAATATATATGTGTGTGTGTGTGCCTTGTAAGTTTCAGGTTTTGAAAATGAGTGGGCGCGTGCAAGTGTGTATTTGAAGGAAAAGACAAATTATTTACGCTGTGTGATAAATTTCGAACTTGAAAAATAATGAATTACTTTGCCTCTTTTACGAATGAGTTAACCTTTGTTATGGAAATCATAAAAACATTTAATCACATGGTTTTATAAGCAAAGTCAGTGTGGACACGTTGTTGTCATATCAACGAGTGTGAGAGTCGACCGACTCTCCCAGGGTTGGTGATTTTGCTGTATTTTAAAATTTTGCACAAAGAGAGTTTCAGTGTGTGCACTTTCAGTAGATGGACCAAGTTGCGAGATATCATGGGTTGCGTGCAAGCGATCCTTGAGATCAGTGTGTATGTGTGTGTGTGGTTGTTCTTTATGGGGGTGTCGTGTCTTGCATATCAAACCTTGTTTTATGGAATATTTCGAGTGTGTAAAATGATTTAAATCATTGTGTTGTCATGCATGAAGGCTATGAACTCGCTAGGTGGTAAGAGATATCGCGCTTAAGAATATGCAGAGTTTCGAGGGTGGAAAATGCGGTTGAGACGTCGATGGTCGATTCGTGACCTTGGTGTTACAGTTTAGGGAGGGCGACGTCTAACTGTAGTCTCAGTCTTGAACTTTAGAAAGGCTTGCGTGATGGTAGTCTTTACACTTGTTTGGTAAGTTGACATGTGGCTGTCGAACGGGGGGGGGGGGTGTTCCGGGTGATTTCAAAGTAGGCAAGTCACTTTGAAAAGTAGCGTTGTGGTATGTGGATGAAACGGTATCGGCGTGGAGCCGGAGTTGAGGTGAACTTGCATTTAGGTTAATGTTCGGGCATTGATGTTGAAGTCAACGACGGGTGTGGAGTTCGTTGTCGGGAGATTTGAAATTTGAAAGGTTAACCCTGGTGTGATTATTTTGTCAGGTGTGTGCGCGGAGATAAGAGGTCGTTGGGAAGGCATGTATCTGTCAAGAGGGTGGACCGCCTTTTAGTGAGTATCCTGAAGGTGGAGAATTGATAGTTGGATAGGTGATTCTTCCTATGTGATTGGTACGTCGTTTACAAAAGAAGTGGTTAGCGCCACACTCATGTGAGACACGCGGACTATGTTGGTTTGTAAGGGAGCGTTCTATCGTTTGATTTATTTGAGCGTATCTCGAGTGGATTCCGAAGAGTCGGTTGGGGATAAAGACTCGATCGAGTGAAGTAGACGGTCATATTTTGTGGTACATCTAGATTGGAGAAAGGCAAAGTTGTGAGTTTTCTAAATCAAAGCTTGATGATACCTGTTTGTAATTTGTGCATACGTACTTATTATTGTGTGATTGCATATGGATTATTCGAACGAACTTAGTCTGTTCCCAAGGGCGGGTGTATGCCCTAGATCAGGTCACAGGTGTGTAGTGACCAGGCAGGAATTCCAGCTGTATGTGTGTGGATAAGATGGCGATAACTTATAATTAGTAAATATGCGAGGCATGGTGGTAATGAGTTGATGTGAGGTTAAGTGATGGACTAGTGTTGATATGGAGTGATCGTAAGTGGAGATCTTTGCTCAAGATTTGTTTATAAGTTGTTCATATGTGAAAAAAAAATGTGTGTGGTAATGCATGGATGTCTAAGTGGCGTGTCGTATTGTTATCCGAGAATAAAAGAATGGGGTGGCAGTTGGTGGCTAGCTAAGAAGGAAATTGTGTGCTCTTGGATTGGTTAGTTTATGATGTTTCGTAGTAGATACAAAGTCTTTGGGAATGTTGAGCTAATCCCTGTATGTAAAGGAGTGGATTAATATCGTTTGAGAAATGAGAAGCGTGTAGTCGCTTTGAGCATTGAGTGTGATTTCGGACTGACTTGGTTGAATTTCTCGTATGAGATGTGGTGGAACTGTTGGGTAGGCATAGTAACTGTTGAAATTGCGTGTATGGAGTGATCAATGTTGGATGAGAAATGTTCCATGCTAGCCTGAGGTAATTGGGACGGTAGGTTGGAATAAGTGAGTAAGCGTGAAGTAGAAAGTGTGACAAGTGGCACGGAAAGTGGGAAGCAATGTTATCAGAACGTCACCGTCGGGTGCATGAACCTCTAGTGGGAGTATGAGGAAGAGGAATTGTGTGTATGTGATTGGGTTAAGCGTTGAGGAGTGCTAGCTTGTGTGATTGGTCAAGAATGTGCACCTTCTAGTGAGTCACTCTTTGGAAACATGTTTTACGTTTGAGAAGTAAGTGGAAGAAAGTAGTCGAATGTAGTGCTCGGGGTGAGGGACCATTGGATTAGACTTAGAAGTAATATAGGAGTGACGTTGTGGTAAAAGCGTGTGAAATGATTGTTATCAATAGATTGTGGTCAGTTTAATTAATGCGAGAAAGTGTTATCTGCCTTAGACGTATTTTGTGTTGCGAGAGTAATGGTAGAATTGTGTGTAATCTGTTGAAGAGAATCTTAACTGCAGGTTAAAGTGATATTCAAGGTTGATTTGTGATCAATTGGCGAATTGAGGGCACTGTTCTAAAAGGCTCTCCGCAACAGCCACCATGGCGCGCCGTGGCTTAAGGCTTGTACCTCACGCTACGTTATACCTGTGGCACGCCATGGCCTAATGTGCGGTCTTTTATGACGCAATATTTGTTTTTTCTTTACATTTTTAATGTCTTATTCCTAGTTTTGAATATATAACCTAATTTAACTTGTTTATTATCATTGGATTATCGAGTGATAGTACAAAACATATGTTTTTATGCATAATATTATATATGATATAGAAATTTGCCGCCATAAGTCGCGCCTTGATAAACGTCGTGGCCTAGCCGTGGCTCCTAAGGCTTAAGGCTTGGCCTCGCCGCCACGCCACGCCTCACGCTATTTAGAACCTTGATTGAGCGTCGTTATTTTTTTTAATAAGGGTTGCATGTTGTTGTGATGTTAACTTCGGTAGAATTCGTTCTTTAAGAAGGTGAAATTGTGTGTGAAACCCTTAGTTTGGCGCGTTTTAAAACCGTGAGTCTAGATGTGAATGATTTTGGGTGAGACCGGAGGTCACACGGTTGACCACCGATAGGTCGAACATTTTCGCGAGAAGTTAAGCGTGGCTCAAGACCGCCACCGGTTCATGTGAGCAGAAGGGGGAGATTGATCGAATTCCATATAGAAGACGGTGTGATGTTTAGAGTTTCGTCGTGGAAAGACGTGTGTTTGGGAAAGATAAGGGAAATTAAGACCCAGGTATGACGAGTCGTTCGCCATCACCGAGCGTGTAGGTGAGGTGGCGAATAAGCTGAAGTTGCCCGAGGAACTTCGGAAAGTTCATTCGACATTTCCCTGTGTCAAATCTTAGGAAGTGCTTGACCGAGGGAGGCATGGTCGTATTGTGAGAAGACACTCGCGTGGGCGAAAGTTGGTTTATGTGGGGAAACCGTTGACGTGTATAGATCGCAAGGTTGGAAAGCTGAGGAACCGTCTTCCTCGATTGTTCGAAGATGGAATTCCGGGGACGGAATTCTTTTGAGGGGAGGATATTGTAATAACCGGGTTCTATTTTTTTTGTTTTTGTTTTTTGTCAATAAATTAAAAGTGTGGTAGAAGTTCGAAAATAAGAAACTTTGTGTTTTAAGTGTGAAAAAGGATAAGTTTTGTGTTTTAGTGGAAAAGGTATAAAAGGGGTGGAAAAACCCTAATTCCATCATTTCTAATTTATCCCAGTGTGTGTGTGTGTGTGTGCGGCTAAGAAAGGGAGAGTGAGGGAAGAAGAGTTCTTGGCAATTGAAGAGGAAGAAGTGGAAATTGCAACTGAGTTTTTGGGAAAGGCATTAGAATCTTCAGGTAAATGTTAATCTTCTCTCTCTTTTAAGTTTTGTAAGTGTTGGTGGGCATTTGATAAGAAACTTGGAATATTGAGGATTTCCTTGTGTTTCCTCATTATTGTGTTTAAGGGATGTTTAAGTGTGGGTTAGTGTGTTAGTCCTCAATCTGTATTCAAACCCCTGGAAGTGATGGAGGGATTTAGGGTGAAAGGCACTAATCTTCTGCGATTTATACAAAATCACCGTATCCAGAAACTTGCTTTCATCAGGTAAGTGTCCGGAAAGTGTGGGGGTATCCGGACGGCGTGGTGTCCGGATAGTGTGTGGTGTCAGGACGAAGTAATGTCCGGGTAGGGTGTTATCCGGGTAGTTGTGCTATTTGTGGTTCCCGGTAGTTTACCCGGAAACCCTTGGGAATCCGGGAGTATTCGGAACGCCTATCCGGAGAGTTCTTCTGTCCACTAATTCCTACTATCCGGGTAGAATCGTCCGGATAGTTCAGACTGTTCGGATAAAATCTTCCGGATAGTATGGCTGTCCGGGTAAGTCTTCCGAAAAGTGACTTGTGTGACCCTGTAGTGTAGTCTGTTAGTCCGAGGTGTTAACCGTGTGAGAGTGTAGTTCAATCTAGTGACTTATCACTATAGTGTGTATCCTTATAGGTGCAGTCGAAGGCGGAATCAATCCAGTAAGAGGATTAAACCAGGACGACTGGTGAGTTTTTCTAATTCTAAAACCCTTTTCAAATGTGGAACTTTATGCATGTTTACAATGGTAAATGTTCGTACTATTTTTAAACCATGCATGGAAAGTGTGATTTAATTGTGTGGATACAAACTGCTTTTATTTCAAAGCAAAGAGTAAGTGTGTGGCATGGTTATTATCTAACTGTGTGCTTTTCAACTGCTTTTTATTTCAAAGCGAATAGTAAGTGTGTGACAATATGTGTGATTTAAATGTGTGTGACCAAGCTCTGGCTTTGGTGTGAAATGGGGGTTTGCCCCATAATAGTTATATATGAATTTGTTTCATATATGGGCCGTGTGTGCCCAATTGCGCTGTCACGGTGTGTGTGACTATAGCGTGTGTGCTCTATTGCGCTGTCATGGTGTGTGTGACTATAGCGTGTGCCAGTAGCATGTGTCATTGTGTGCATAACATTTTAAGTGTGCTTGTTATGATTTGTATAAACTCTTTCATAACTGATTTATAAATTGCGATATTTATGGTGTGACTTGGGGTGGAGGGAACTCACTAGACCTCATGGTCTAACCCTCGTTTTTCAAAACTAAAACATTTTCAAGTAAGCAGGTAGTCGAAAGCTTGCTTAGAAGTTGGCAAGGCGTGAGACGGAGGTTGCATATAGAAGGATTAGAGGGCTTTCATTTTATTTTGTAGTTACGATCTCAGCTGTAGTTAGGGTTATTTCCACAAACCCAGTTTGTAATCTGTTTAGTGTGATCACATTGAGCCATTTTTGGCGTTTAATTTAAAGATATAGCTTTTGGGCATGATAGTTTGGTGTGGGTTGTTACACAAAGCCCTAGACTTTTAAACCAATGAATCGTATTAATTGGATTTGTTCTATCGTTTGGTCTTAGATGTTCTTCTTGGGTTTTAAGTTCCTTAGCTTTGATAATGCATTTGGGATATACCAATAACCTAGATACCGTCGGGACAAAGGCGTGTGGTTTCCAATAAAAATTTATCACCCGCCGCATCGCGCGGGTATACTGACTAGTATATAATAAAAGATGAA
Source organism: Saussurea involucrata (assembly GCA_033807775.1). Taxonomy (NCBI): domain Eukaryota; kingdom Viridiplantae; phylum Streptophyta; class Magnoliopsida; order Asterales; family Asteraceae; genus Saussurea; species Saussurea involucrata. The sequence goes on along the minus strand of CM066314.1, from coordinate 61,989,722 downwards.
GGATCATGTGAGACTATGAGTTAATGTGAGAAGTGTAAGCAGAGATTTGAACATTTAATCACTTTTAATTAAGGCGGAGTTAATTGTTCAGATTAAGTTCTAAAATAAACCATGAATTAGCTTATAAGGGTGTTTTTAGTTGATTTTCAAATATGATTGATCTAAATTTGGATATCGTTTCTCATATTTTTCACGATAACTATTATTCCTTTCGAAAACCAACTCCACAATAAAAATAGCATAATATATGATATTTGTGGCTCTAAATCCCTTTTGGTTTCCCCATCTTCTCCGAGACAAATGTCCATTGTGTCCCATTTCTGTGATACCATGGTAGTTCTCCCGGCCTTCACCAACAAAATCCAAGATTTGCACGTAGAAGCCTATGGTGATCTTGTCAAAGGCGCTGGAGAGTACTTGGTATCGTTATTGGTAGAAAGAATGTGGAAATATCGGAAACGCCGGAAAGATTGGGGCCGTTACGTTATCTGTATTTTTATTTTATTCTCTAGGTCTAGGCATAAGCAACAATTAGGAAAACACAACCAAGTAAAGTGGACCATACCCACTTTCATCAAGGAGAAAAACAACAAAGTGGCACCTTCCCACTTTTTCTCTTACCTTCCGGCTATGCTTATGCAAGAAAGTCAAGGAATCAATACTTTGATTGCCTTCAGTTGGAACTGTCGGGGCCTTGTCCTTGCGGTGGAAAGACAAGCTTATGAAGCGGCTTACTTGACTACGAGTCACTTTCGTTTTTATCTTGTCCTTGAGTTTATGGTGTATTTCCGTTTCTTTCATTGTGCGTTGTATTATCATGTTTCTGTAACGTTCTTGTTTTAATGATAGATTTGTCCATTCAAAAAAAAACTTTCATCCAACGCTTACTCAAAAAATAAGTACCTTATTTTTTCTAAATAATACTTCAATTAAAAATGAAAGAAAAAAAGATAAATTATCCAAATTTCACCTCATTTAAATAATAAATATAATCATGATTCCACACTTTAGGGACTAAATTTGTAATTTGGTGTAAAGCACGGGTCCAAGAATGTAATTCCCTCAAAAGAAAAAGAAAACCATGGAGCCAAAACCGTTAACCGCCGCCTGTAAATACAACCAGTATAAATAAATACAATATGCACCCAATCATCTCTCACAAAAAGGATCCACCCTTGATTTAGTAATTTGCAGCAAATCGTTGAGATCCATGGCAACCAAGCAACGGAAGATACTGGTGGCGGTGGACGAAGGGGAGGAGAGCAAGTATGCACTCTCATGGTGCCTCAAAAACGTCGTCACTGACAACGGAGAGGATACCATCGTCCTCCTCTACGTTAAACCACCCCAAGCTGTCTACACAGCTCTCGATGGAACAGGTACGAGATTGATTTCCTCGTATTTCACATAAATTTTAATTTTTAATGTTAACTTTTATAACTCTCTTAAAAGGGGTTTGTGAGGAGGTAGGAGGTATGAAAGTGAGAAGGAGATACGAATAACAATCATATTTTCATAGAATCGATCAACCATTAACGGTAATTATAAAACCCATATCAACAAGAATCGTATCGTCACTAAAAATCAATATATTAAATATTAAAAGCGTGCCAATATTATTAGAACGGGGTTTGAAGTTTTTGTTGACCAGGGTATTTGTTTTCGCCGGATGTAATTGCTACGATCGATAAGTACAGGAGCGACGTAGCAGAAACTGTGATTGAGAAGGCCAAGAAGCTTTGCAGAGAGCTTAAGAATGTGAGTTTTTGAGCATTACGTAATCATGTTTAGTGATATGATACGATGATGGCTTATCGAGGAATGATTTGAGTTGTTGATTTGCAGGTGAAGGTGGAGACAAGGGTGGAGCTGGGAGACCCAAGGGATATGATATGCGAGGCGGCGGAGAAGATGGCGGTTGACATGGTGGTTCTGGGCAGCCATGGGTATGGTTTGATCAAGAGGTCAGTATTGTTTGTTATTATGAATCTCAAGTGTTGGATGAAATGTCTAAATTGAAATTGGGTGCAGGGCCTTTTTGGGGAGTGTGAGCAATCACTGTGCACAGAACATAAAGCGTCCTGTTTTGATAGTGAAGAAGCCCAAGACTTAATTGAACTTTTTGGTGATCTTGTAAGGAGTTGTAAGTTGTACATTAGAAGTTGTACTTCTTTTTCTTTACTTTATTTAGATGTTGAACTTTTTCTAATTTGTTGGAGATGTTATAATATAATCATATTTACATTTGGATTTTCCAAAGATTTAACTTATATATATATATATATATATATATATATATATATATATTCATCCTCTATAACAAGAGGAGAAAAGATAGGAGAATCAAATACTTGAAACCAAGGTTTTAAATGGCGTGAGGCGTGGCGTGGCGGCGAGGTCAAGCCTTACGAGTTACGGCGAGGCCATGGCGTTTTCCAAGGCGTGGCTTAAGGCGGCAAATATGTATATAAAATATATGTATATATGTGTGTGTTAGTGTCTTAACAATAAATATTAAGTTATCAATAATTTAAATTCATATATAACGATAAACAAAAGAAATTATAAATTCTAATCGATACTAACGAGCCTATTCGAATCGAATTTCGAAATACATAGATTCGAAAAATCGAAAGTACACAAGTTTGTAACGCCATAACGCGCCATGGCGTGCCATGGCGGCATAACGTGCCATGGCGTGCCAAGGCGTGCCATGCCATAACGCGCCAAGGCGGGCCATGGCGGACCATAACGAGTTACACGCCTTATCTCGACGCCAAGGGGTATAACGTGGCGGCAAGGCTGCACCTCGGCGCCATGGCGGCGCCAAGGCGCGTTTTTTAGAACATTGCTTGAAACCAAAGCCTTGAGCTTATTTGTGAGTTATTTACTTTCTTATTGACTTGGGTTTGCCTCTTTGTTGTGTTTGTATCGTGGTCGCTCCATTTACATTGAAGACTAAATTACATATATTATAAGTTATTATTTCTCAAACATTATTGTATGGGGAATCTGGGGATGCTTCGATGGTTGTGGTGGGAGAAGAACGGTTTAATGTATACCTGGGTGTAAACATGTATATATATTACAAGGAAATTAATTGTTTTAGTCATTTTTTTTATTGTGGTTTCATCTCCTAGCCATTTTAATCCTATTTTTGTTGAAATAGCAACCAGGTCCGCAAAAATAGGTTCGTAATTGCGGACCTATCTTAAAAACAAAAAACGAATCTGGTTGTTTTTTAAAAAATATATACTTTTTTTTTGCATATTGCGGATATGGGTCAAAAATCTTTTTTAAGGAAAATCGATCAAATTTGATTTTTTTTTTTGGTATTTTTAAGGTAGGTCTGCAATTACGGACCTATTTATGAAACTTGAAAGTTTTGAAAAACAGTTTATGAAACTCACCGGAATTGGGGGAGATCACCGGAGTGGGAGGAGGTCGTTGGAGTGGGAGGAGGTCGCCGCCAGTAGAAAGAATTCACCGGAGTGGGAGGAGGTTGGCATCAGTTGGAGGAGGTCGTCGGAACTGAATGGTGATGGTGGATCGTGTGATTCGTGTGTGTGTGTGTGTGTGTGTGAGAGAGAGAGAGAGAGAGAGAGAGAGGGGGGGGGGGGGATATGGAGATAATTGAGAAAAATATTGAGATATTATAATCAAAGATAGATAACTCAAGTTAATTATTAAATATTGAGATATCTAAGACGAAGATGTGATTGATGAAGATGAATGTATTGTTTTTAATTTTATGTTTTAATTTTTGAATTTTTTTTACTGTTTTACGATTGATGAAGATGAATGTTTAAGTAATTAATCTATGAAGATTTTTGTTTTACTTTTACAGTTATAGTTCAAAACGAAGTTTGAACAATTTTAGTTCTTTACAACTTTTTAGTTTATAATTTTATATGAATTTGTGGTTTTGTCTATTAAAATCAATATAGATTCATATATGAATTTGAGTAATTTGATTTGATTTGATTATGTTCATTATAATACTAGTTCATTTGTGAATTTGAATTGTTATAAAACGTTCATATATGAATTATTTGTTGTTGAGTTGATGCATTAAATCTATTTAAATTAATGAAATAGATTCATATATGAACATTTTAAAGCAATTCAAATTCATATATGAACATTTGTTGAATTTTAATTGCTTTAAAATGTTCATATATGAATATTTGATGTTGAGTTGTTGCATTACAGATGTTTATTATAATTCTAGTTCATTTGTGAATGTGATTTGATTTTTATTATGTCATAGTTTAATTTAGTTCACATATGAATATCTATATGTTAATTTATTCTTTTTTGTAATAGGTTCAAATCATTCGTTGACATATACATTTGTTGTTCACCATATCTTTTTTTCACCGTCTGGTTCGAAGTTTTGGATACCAAATGTGCATTTGGATTTGAAGCCAAAAATAGGTACCTTTTTCAGTTTTGTCAGCGTGTTATTTCAATGTATGAACGGTATGCTGAGAAATGTGGTTTTGATGTTAGACTTTCAAAAACTGTTAAGGGTGATCATGGTATTGTGAAGATAAAGTATGTTGTGTGCAGTAAAGAATGGGATCCACCAAAAAAGAGTTTTAATACGGTTCATGATAGTATTGAAGGTAGAAAACATTGTAATTCAACTGCGAAGAGGACAAGTTGTAAAGCATGCATTAGGGTGCGTTTTATACCTTCAAAATCATTGTATGAGGTTTATCATTTTGAAGAGAAACATAATCATATGCTTCTTGATGAAAATGATATGAGTATGTCTTGAAAACGAAGGCAATTGTCTTTAACCGATCAAGTTTTTATTCACAATGTTGCAAATTGTAATATTGGAGCATCGAAGGCGCATACGTTGCACATGTCTTTGAAAGGTGGTTTTGATCTTTCTAGTTGCACTGTTGCTGATTATAAGGATGTTAGGAGAGATTTGAATGCATTTGTTGGTGCTAGTGATAGTGAGATGGTTCTTGGTATGTTGGAAGATAGATCAAAAGATGATGCACAATTTTTTTGAATATAATCGGTAGAATAATCAATTATGTGGAATATTTTGAGTTGATGAAATTGTTAAGCTGAATTACCAAGAATTTGGAGATGTTATTTCATTTGATGCTACGTTTCGCACAAACCAGTAAGTTTGTCAACTGTAATTCATTTTTTTAGATTATTTATATCTTGGTTTTTATGTTTTTATGTTTTATGTTTTTACGTTTTCTTTATGTTATATTTTTTGTTATATAGGTGTAGAATGGTGTTTGTTCCATTTACTGCTATCGATAATCATAAAAAATCTATTACTGTTGGTACTGCATTGTTGTCTGGTGAAACTCTTGATGATTTTAAGTGGCTTCTTGAGGCGTTTTTTAAAGCACATTGTGGGAAGCAACCTAGTTTGGTTTTAACATATTAGCGTTTGGCAATGAAACAAACTATTCCATTGGTTTTTACGTAATCACGTCACATATTATGTATGTGGCATATCATGGCCAAAGTTCCAAACAAGGTTAGCATTAGGGGTGAGCAGCGGAACTGGGTACCCTCCTTTGGAACCGGAACCGCTCCGGAACTGTCGGTTCCAGAACCGGAACCGATGTGATCGGTTCTGGTTCCAGTTTCTAAAATACGGATACGATTGAGACTGGTTCTGGTTCGGTTCTCATTTTTTTGGAACCGTTACCCGTTGGGTACCCGTCGTGACCGGTTCCGGGACCAGGTACCCGGCAGAACCGGAACCGACGGGTACCCGGTATATTTTAATAGAAAATAATCAAATATTTATATGTATATATATATATATATATATATATTAGATTTAAGTATTCAATTTAACTAAAAAAATTAATAACCTTACCTTTTAGGGTTTATCACTTTATTGTATTACTTATTACGCTTCTAGTTCTCTCATTCACAGTCATCGCTCCATTCTCACTTCTCACGAAGCTCTCTTCACTTCAGTCTCGAACGAAAGTTGCTCTAGCCCTTCATTGATCGAACAAGAGCTCTCTTCATTCTAAGGTATTCGATTTTTGATTTGATTTGTGTTCGATTTGTTACTTTTCCGATTTGTGTTCAATTTTTTCCGATTTTCTGTTGGATTTGTGTTTGATTTGTGTTATACATTTGATACACGATTTGTTTGTTGTGTTAGTATTACCGAGAGGGTTCTTAATGATTCAGTTAAACAACTTGATCCAAGTGTTTTATTTGTTAGGTGTTGACGTGAAGTGGCGTGAACTCGTGAAGTGACGTTTTATTGTAAGAAATGTTAAAAAAAATCACAGCGGGTACCCGGAACTGGAACCGGAAAATCGGTTCCTGGACCGGTTCCAAAATAAAGAGAACCGACGGGAGCGGTTCCGGTTCTTTCTTTCTAGGAACCGCCGTTTCCGGTTCCATGAAAATTGGTCGGGTACCGGTATTGTTCACCCCTAGTTAGCATCTATTCATATATGAATTATTTATATATAATTAAAGTTCATATATGTATTATTGTTTTAACATTCTATGTGTTCATATATGAATTATTGTTTACTTAGCATTATATTTGTTCATATATGAATTATTGTTTACTTAGTATTCTGTTCATATATGAATTATTGATGTATATGCATATAGAATTGTTCATAATCAACAATCATATATGCATCCATTATATAGTTGTGTTTGAGTTATAAAACATTATTTCTATATACCGATTTTGTAGGTTAGCACAACGATATATAGCGAGACAGATTTGAACGAACGCTTTAACAAACTTGTTTGGAATGTTCAATTGGAGCCTGAAGAGTTTGAAAGTATGTGGTTAGATTTGATTAAAGAGTTCAAACTTCAGAAGAGCAAATGGTTTTCATACATGTTTCGTATTCGTCACCGATGGATTCCTGCTTATTTCAAGTCTATTCCTTTTTGTTCATTGATGAAAACTACATCAAGGTCAGAGAGCATAAATTCCTTTTTCAACAAATTTGCTCACCATGGTAACAACTCTGTAACATTCATGCTTGCATTTGAAAATACAATGCGTAAGCAAAGAAATTCTCAACGTAAGCTTGACCATATGGCAAAGACAACTATCCCTTATATGTGCACTCCGAAGGCAATTGAGAAACATGCATATGAAGTTTACACATGGTCTATATTTTCGGAAGTTCAAAAGGAGATTAATAAAGCAGTGGTCATGTGTTAATCAGAATGTTGTTGAAAAGGATGGATGTCAAGTTTATACGATTTTGCAAAATGACAAGGATTATAATAAAAAGAAGCAGATCAAGGTAAAAACAATTATCAATATATGCATTTTCATTATTATTTATTAACACAACGTACGTTTTCTTGTTCATGTTTATTGTAGGTTGTGTGGAATCAATTGGTATTTGAATGTGAATGCAATCATTTTGTTCAACTTGGATTTTTTATGTCGTCATGTTTTCAAAGCCTTAATGAATGAAAACTTTAATGAGATACCGCACAAGTATATATGTCGACGATGGAAAAGAGATTTGATATGTTTCAGTTTTAGGCAAATTTCATGGAGACAAGGGGATCCAAATGGTGAAATGGCAAGAATTTGCTATGATGCACAAGCATTAAGACAAAGAAAATTGGATCATTAAAAAACGACGTTTAGAACCTAATTATATTTTGATGAGTCTTAGAAATGGTCAAAGAAGCTTAAAGAGCTTGCTGACAAGATTCACAGTTTGAAGGCTGAGGTAGATGCTAATATTCCTTACCAAAGAAAATTGGAGAAGAAGAATGAAACGATAAGAAATCTCATTGGTGTTAATAAACCAGAAAAAATTGATATCCAGCCACCATCAGGCATCCGTAACAAAGGTTGTGGAACAGGAAAACGTTTGATCGGTGCACGAGAGAAAGTTGCGATAAAGAATTAAAAGACGAAGAGAATGTGTAGAAATTGTCAAAAGATGGGGTATCATGATTCTCATAATTGCCTATTGAAGAATGTGGATGAGTAGATACATATTTTAGGTTATTTTTTAACTCAATAATTCAGATAGTAATAATTTCAATAATAAATGTTGATTCCTTTTTAATGAGCATTAGAATTTATTTTATAGTTTATTATGTATTCATGTTCATATATGAACACAAAGGTTCATATTCAATTCATATTCATATATGAACTCATATATGAACTCATATATGAACTCCTATATTCACACATGAACTCAAAGGTTCATATATGAACTCATATTTTCACATATTTATATTCATATATGAACTCAAAGCTTCATATGTGAATTCAAAGATTCATATATGAGCTCTATATGAGATCTCTTAAAATACACTCATGTAATTCATGTAATTCGTTTATGAAGTTTTTTAAAGAAAAATATGTACATGTTATCAATTAAATATGAATAATTTAAAACATAACTATTTTAAACTTAACTTTATTAGCAATTCATATATGAAGTTATCAATTTATATCAATATATATATGAAGTTATAGGGGTGAGCATAACCCGACCGAACCCGACGACCCGAACCCGAATTTACCCGAACCCGATTCTACCCGAACCCGATAAACCCGATTCTCCATTTCGGTTCGGTTTGGGTTGGGTTTTCCCAAACCCGAACCCGATCGAAGTTTTAAAAATATATATTTATTAAATAAATTATAAATAGTAAATATATATATCTAATAATTAGCTTTTCTCCACTTCACTCTTTTGGTTTACTGTTTCTTTAAGTAGGAATTGTTAACAGGGCCTAAAAACACCAAAAAGGCCAAAAAAACTGGGCTTGGGACCAGGCCCAACCCGCACAACCCGACCGAGTAACCCGAACCCGAAATGGCCCAAAACCCGAAACCCGAACTAGGGTTCGGTCGGGTTTCGGGGCCTGTACCATCCACCTGAAACCCGATCGGGTTCGGTTTTTTTTTGGCCCGACCCAACCCGTGCTCACCACTATGAAGTTATAGTTCATATATGAACTATTTTAAAACATAATTGTATTAGGAATTCATATATGAACTTATGTTATATTATAATTCAAATATGAACTATTCTAAAACATAACTGTATTAGGAATTCATATATGAAGTTATTAATTCATATATGAACAGATATGAAGTTCACATATGAATTAATAGATTTACATATTAACAATTAGAAGAAAATAATTGGTCATGCATTAAACAAGGAATTTATAAAACAATATAAAATATACCAAAACAGATCAAAAATATTGTTTTGAAACCACACCATGACCACCCCATTACCACCATACAACATATCTGAAATATTGTTTGAAGGTACCAAAATACCAAATGTATCTTCAACCCATGACTCATCACCACTACCATACCAAATACATCACCACCATATCAATTGTAGCAGAAAATATTGTTTTGTAACTAATCCCTCATTCCCCCAAACATACAAACCCATGCCAAACAATCAACATACCCATCACCACCTACAACATGTCTTGCCTCTGTTTCTTTATCGTCTTTGCAAGAGATTCGAGATACTTCTTCTTTGTTTCATTAAATGAGTCAAATCATTGGCTTCACTGATAACCTTCTCCCTGTGCAAATTCCTCTCCGAAAGCAACAACTTTGTGGCATACTTGAATCTTAGGTGATAGATTTGTTGTTTCTAAGATTTTTCATTTGTCAGAAATCCACAATCCCACTTTTGTATATCTTGGCCTGTGTAGTGCTCCATATGGCGCATGATGAAGATCCCACAATCAACTTTGGTTTTTTCTGAGCACCACTTCATTATGTGTCTATGTGGTTGTAGTGGAGCCATTGCTTCAGCATTCGGATGCTCAACCGACCTCAAGTATTTGATAAACAATTGATGTTGCATAATATTATTATTCATATAAGTAAAGTTGATAATATATTCATTTATGAACTACAAAAATTTAAACAGTATTATGTTTACTTCGGTACGTTTCCATATTTGTTCTGTATGGAAACGCAGGTAGACATGTTGTCTATAACAAGAAGTTGTGGGATCTGGAAGTTGTAAACAAATAGAAAGAAATGGCATGATTGTATGATTGGAAATGATACCTATTTTCATTATACAAATGCAAAATCAGTAAAATTTCACTCAAATGTGTATATTGTGTATATATTTTAGATACGTACCAGATCGTATTCTCTAAAGTTTGTCAAATCTTCATAATTCTTTAATGCATCCATGATGTTTGATTTGAAGATCTCAAAATTTTCTTCTGGAGTGCTTTCTTTTTTCAATACTCCATCCGGCTAGGTAAACAAAGTAATGAATCAGTTATTTATATCTTTAACTTAAAATCATGCATATATGAACTAAAACAAAATAACTTTGAAAATTTTCAAATAATAAGATGTTGTATAAAGTTGTTGCATATATGAATCAAAACAAATCTTTGTAAACAAAGTTCTTAAGTTAAAATCATTCATATATGAATCTTTGTAATTAATTAACATTTTGAAACAAACTAGTATATGATGTCCTTCTTAAACTCATGCATATATAAACTAGACTAAATATATATATATATATATATATATAATTTAATTATAACACATGTTAGGTATATTCTTTCATATATGAATCAAATCAACTATAGTTATAATCATAAAACTCATGCGTATATGAACTAATTTTAATTAAAACCAGTTAGTTAATCATACCATTACTGCTGTGTTAAGGAAAATACGGTGAGGGGATTCTTTGCTTCGTAACACCTCCTCTGTGTTCAGTAATGTTGCCCAAGTATCAATCACATTTGCAACTACATATGTGTTGACATTAAACTCTCAGCTGCCACTTATATCATTGTTGCTCATTCGGTTGTTTCATAAATCATGTCACTATAAGGCAATGAAATTAAATTAAAGTTATCATATATGCACATCATAAACTTTTTAAAGTAACATATTTAAAACTTTAATATTAAAGGTGTTGCTTACCTCCAATCTCCAGTCAACGTAAATAGCCATCTACCAATTTTGTTTTCAGTGTTTGACAGATATTTTGGTATTAAAACAATGCTATCAACATATGGCGACCTTAGGCTTTCTGCCACTCTCATTTCTCTCTTCCCCAACGCTTTCTCCTCTTTTCCTTCCTCCTTTTTTCCTTCCTCTTCTTGGTCTTCCTTCTTTTCATCCTCATCTTCTGATGTTATTCCCAAACTGAAATTGGGTTCATCTTTCATATATGAAGATGCAATCTTTGCCACATCTTTTTTTTTTCTTTCCCAACTTCATCTTCCACATTCTTCTCTCCTCCTTCTACCTTCTTTGTCTTCTCTCCTCCTTCTACCTTCTCTGTTTTCTCTCCTCCTACCTTTGCATCCTCTTGTTCCATCACATCTGTTTTCTCATTCTCTCATCCTATCTCTGCCTTATCTTGTTGAATCACCTCTGTTTTATCTCTATTCTCTCCTCCTACCTCCTCTACTTTTGTACTCACATCTGTCTTTTCTTTCTCCTTTTCTCCTTCTGTTGGTTCATAAACTTTCATTACCATTACAACTTCACCATGAGTTTTTGGGTCTTGCCAAAATTCTGTGTCTATCCCAGTAGTAACAGGTGTCATTGTTAATTCTTCTTCTATATTTCTCTCCAACTGTAGATCTTCTTATATCAGAAATTCTTCTTCTTCAACCCCAAGCATAAGGTCATCTTTCACATTATCATTTTTTGCATCTTCTTTCTTAAACAACTTTTCAAACTCTGATTTGTATTCTTTGAATACGACATTATCAGGAAATCTCTTCAAAGCCTCATCCAATCCTTCTTGTATGATCATTGAATCACAGATTAAGCAATCTATTTTTCTCTTATCATATACTTTAAAGCCTACAATTTGCATAAAAATTATGATAAATTATTAAAAGATTCATATATGAATTCATGTATTAAGATGAAGTTGAATTCAAATATGAATGTTTATGAGAATTCATATATGAAGTATAAAATATTTGTCAAAATGGATTCATATATGAAATCATATAAGAATTCATATATGAAGTATAAAGTATTTGTCAAAAAGGATCATATATGAAGTATAACTATAAAGGATTCATATTTTTTCAAAAAAAGTATAAAGGATTCAGATACGAATACATATAAGAATTCATATATGAAGTATAAGTATAAAGGATTCATATATGAATTCATATATGAAGTATAAAGTATTAAGGATTCACATATGAATTCATATATGAAGTATAAAGTATTTGTCAAAAATGATTCATATATGAAGTATAAACATTAAGGATTCATATATGAATTCTTACATAAACATTAAATTTTTAATTCATAAATGTTATAGTATACTTACAACTTCTTTTTCAGCATCAGTAATTGTGTCTATTCCTTCAAGAAGTTTCCCTCTTCCAAATCCACCTTGCTCAACCTCATACCCCTCTCTTCTCCTCAACCTCTCTGCAATCCACATCTTAATCAATGGTCTTTCTCTTCGGACATTCACAGCTTCACATTCAAAGTTATCAACATACATGAGCTGCAAATAAGAATCAATTAAAGCAGTTAATACATTAATGTAAGATATATTTTTAATTCATAAATGTTATAGTATACTTACAATCAAGTATTTGATAGATCCAACATAGAAACTCATGTCAGAATCTCTTATCCAACCTTGTTTGTTGCTTCTTAAACAATCATGAATGTAAGTACACCAATTTATCTTTGCAATATTTGTCGCCGGTTGTATGTAATTTAGTACAAGTAGATTGCAAGTTCCACTTTTGTTCCCTTCTGCCATGGTGTTGCAAAAAAGTGTAATGAAGTTCAACTTGAAGTTGAAATCAGCTTCATCACTATCTATTATCCTCTGCTTCATATCTGTTGACCGTAGGATTTCTTTTGAAAATTGTGATCTCCAGTTGACCAAAATTTGGTTGTCATCGTCGAGGTCAAGTAATAGTGTACGGAAGTACGAGTATCGAATCACGGGGAACTAGGAACTAAAATATCACAATTACTATAATTGCTATTAACTGGGCTGTCAAATTTGGAAGATTGGTTTTATAACTAATTAATTTCAGAATTCAAAGTCAACAAACACGATACAACTAGTAAGCAGCTTTGGAATTCAGATGGAGAAAACAGTTGAGGGTTGGATATCCTTAGGTTGTCACATATAAACATCAGACTAAAACATATACCAGTTAATTCCGTTAATGAATACTCAACCTTAATCTAACCATTGCTCTCTCTCAAGTAACAACAATTATATTTGTACAACGTGGTGCTTTCTCAAGCTACCATGAAGTTTATCTCGAAAAACATAAGATTAATCTCTCGATCTCACCCTATGTAGTTCAAAACACATTAAGCGCAGGTTATTATGAGACTAAGGTTTACTCGGTATATCTCTATCCTTTCTTACCTTAGACATGTAATTCCTAATTCTAGATCTCAATTAATTCTCCCGAACATAATTGAAAACAATAAGACAATTGTAAGTTAGCTACGCTCACAAAAGCATTAAGAACAGAATCACATGCATTCATTAATTGGAAAAACTAATAAAGTTCATTCGTCATCCATCTATATGTTCAAACCTAATTCGATCCAACCCCCAACATCTTAAAGTTAGTTCATGATGTTGGGGGATTCAAACACAAAAGGAAAAGAAACGAAAGTGTAGGTAAACATGGTAAACGTGATCGTGGTGACGGTGTAAGATGAATTGATGAACTCCCTTTTCCCGTGCTGAAATCTCCTTCGCGTCTTGAACGTTCCTTCGATTGGTTCTCGATCTTGGCTCCAAACGGTGTCACTTGGCTCTGAAAATCGCCCCCGGACTGCTCCCAATCGTCTGCCGTAAGTTGGATACCGAAAAAGTGACCTAAATCCCGACTTATAAAACTGATTTTCGACAAACAGACACATACGCGACCTTCCACGCGACTTGCAAGTCGCGTGGGAAGTCGCGCGCCCTTCTAAGACTGCTCTGGGTCGTTTCTGGTTCGCGGGTCGGGCTTGGCTTTTGGGCTCCCGTTAGGCTTCGTTTTGACTCGTTTTGGGCTCTTTTTCGCTTCTATTTCCGAGGAATGCCGCCTTTCATATAACCTGCGTAAATCACTCCATAAACCGTAAAATACCCGCCTTTTTACTTGAGTACAAGCCAATCTCGTTGGTTTGAGAACCGAAAATAACGCCAAAAAGTGGCGTTATCAACAACCCCAAACCGAGCGTTGCTTGTCCCCAAGCAAATTAGCGATAAAACAGAATAAAAGCATATATCTCAGAAAGAATAGTAACTGCACGATTCCAATCGGTACCAAGTGATGCATCGGTGATTTCCCGTACCCGTGAATATCTTTCTCACTCTCGCCTCATTCTTTATTTTGTCCGATCTGTGACCTTCTATTGGGAGTTGAACTCGTGACAGTTCCGATTACATTAAGGTTGGACTAAATCCAGACATGCTAGGGAAAACATTTCACCTCGACCCTACCTTACGGGATACTCTCTTTGCACTCGAACCTAGGTTATTGCTCGTGTTGTCATGTTTTGGAGGTTATGTACAAGAATACGCAAAAAATGCATGACAACTCTATTGAAAGACGCACAAATGTCCAAAAATGGATCTCAGAAAGGAATCAAGTAGCAAGACAGGGAATATCGGTAAAGGTAGGCATATACCGTAATCATATTTTCCAAAAGATCATCCAGGTCTTTACACGGGTTGTAATGGGGCTAAGGTTAAGGCTATGAAACGACGGGTAAAATGGTTCAACTATCCTCGGCATGTCAATCATTGGCAGTTCCGAATTCTATAGTTTTTCGCTCTATTATTTGGCCCTTTTCTTCACTATTGGAATCGCTTTGACTCCCTTATTTTCTGCTATAGCTGATATCTAAATAACTGTATTATAATTTTTTTTTTGGGACTTCATTGGTCCTCTTTTCTACTTCTCGGGTTACTTTGACCCGTTTTATTCTCATTGCTGGCCGGAATTCTTCTTTTATGCTCTCACTCTATTGGTTCATTACTGCTTCCGATTGACACACTTTCGGATTGGGTTGGCTAAGGTTTATGGCTAAGGGTTTAATGATGGGTTTAGAAACGAATTAAGGTGTGTGTTTGGCTGCAAAGGGGCTATGGGTACACACTAAGGGTAAAAGGGGACGATAGCTAAAAATGGTTTAAAATAAAACACACAATGCCTGGAATCATATCTTAAGGTCCACACGATATAGTCTATTGTACCCTTACCTAATATCCCGATGTTTGTCTTTGCTACTTAATGCAATAATGCAGCGAGATCATTCTACATTCACGACAAGGAATTCGAAAAAGTGTATAAGAATTAGGTGTATGAATCCCTCGAAATGGAAAACGTCTTTTAGGCTCAAAACTCACTATCGGGTGGTCTCCACTAATGTCCCTAGTCATGTCCTTTCCCAGTCCTTCCCTAACAGTCACGTCACTATCACAAAATTCTTCCCACAATGGTTGGTCTCAATCATTCAAAACAAAAATTTTAGCTGATGTGATCTAAATACTCAGAAATGTAGGAAATATACGTGCATACGCTTGGGCCCGATTGGGCAACCCCAAACCTTACCCACACATTGTCCCCAATGTGCAAGCAAAGTCGTAGGTGATGCGACTCAATCATTGTGCAGTTATTACGGTTATAAAAAGGACGGGCAAGGCATTACCAAGCAAGCAAAAGAAAACCCAAATTTCTAAAATGGGCACCCCAAACCTAGGCCGTGGCCTAGGTTTGCCAATAAAAGCCAACCCCAAACCTCGGTGAAACCGAGGTTTGCACAGGGTTTAAAGACTTGAGTGTGTAAATGTGAAAAAGATAAGGCACCCCAAACCTAAGTGGAACTTAGGTTTGTTGCCTCTCGTTTAACTAATACTAAAACAACCATCGTACACCACTCATTAACATAAAGATTTAGAACATACCTGTTTTGCCCTGCCGGAGGATTCTTGACTGGTTGAGCATCAACCGAAGGAAACGGAGAGAACAAAACAAAGAAAAACAAGGTACAAGACACAATACTGGAAAAGAAACATACAAAGCAAGCCAGGAATAAAAACTACATGAAAAAAATTGGATAGGGGACACCCGCGGTTTGCTGCGCGGTTTGCAAGCCGCGTAACATCCCGCGTAACCCACTGTTTCAGAAAAACAAACAGAGGGTCCCGCGACTTACCACGCGGTATGCAAACCGCGTGGAAAGTCGCGTATGTCCCTGTTCCAGCTATTTTTGGTTTTTTCAATTTTTCGATTTTTATGGTTTTTCCGGAATTTAAAACACACACAAGAAAAAATAATAAACGGAAACTAACCTTGGTGGGTTGCCTCCCACCCAGCGCCGTATTTAAAGTCGTGGCACGACTGTGCGGTTTCAGCTCGGCTTGGTATCCGCGGATTTAAACCGTCCACACACACGGTTCTTCGCGGATTCTTCCACCTTTGGCCCTCCATGACCAGATCCGGATCCTCTTTCACTTGGAGCTCTTACCTTCTCGACCATCTTGAAAATTTCGCTTTGGCCGCCAACTCGGAAAGTGATCTCGCCTTCTTCCATGTCAATCAGGGCTCTACTCGTAGCCAGAAATGACCGTCCCAAGATCATCGGGACCTCTTCATCTTCATCGATGTCGATTACCACGAAGTCTACTGGAAAGTAGAACTTCCTAACTTTAATCAGCACATCTTCAATCACCCCGTATGGATACCTTATCGATCGATCAGCCAGCTTAAGCGTCATGAATGTGGGGCTTACCTCGCCCAATCCGAGTTTCCTGAAAATAGAAAGGGGCATCAAGTTAATACTTGCCCCTAAATCACATAACACTTTATTGAATGAAAACTTCCCAATTTGGATAGGGATAGAAAAACTCCCTGGATCGTTGAGCTTTTGAGGAAGCTTATTCTGGAAGATGGCGCTGCACTCTTCAGTGAGTGCAACGGTGGCCTGATGATCGATTGCCCTCTTTTTGGAAAGGATCTCTTTCATGAATTTCATGTAAGAGGGCATTTGGGCGAGAGCATCTGCAAAAGGAATATTGATTGTTAGCTTTTTAAATACTTCAATAAATTTTGAAAAATTAACCTCGTCCTTATTTGCTTTCAGTCTGCTCGGATATGGCACTTTTGGAATTGTCGGCTTGACCGGTGTTGCCACCTCTCTTTCCTTCGGCTTCTCTTGATCAATCGAATCTTCATCCTTCGATTTCTCCTTCATCGCCACTTCTCTCTCAGCTTCCAACTCATCCATATCGATGATCTCCACGTCATTCTCGGCTTCCTTTGGTAACGGCTCTCGTGTAAAGTCTCTAGTCAGCTCCTTACCACTCCTCAGGTATATGGCATTACAATGCTCCCGGTTTTGCCTTTCGGGTTGACTCGGAAGTTTCCCGGGGGCTCGGTTTTGTAGGGTCTCGGAAATCTGCCCCACTTGCCTCTCGAGGATCTTGATGGTGGCGGTGTTTTGCTCGGTAGCCGCCTTGACAGTATTGATTGTGCTCGCTAATCCCTCGACTGTGCTGTCCATTTTCGACATGAACTTCATCATCATGTCCTCGAGTCCCGGCTTCTTCTCCCCGGATGGTCCTTCATTCCTTTGGTGGAAACCTGGAGGACGGTAAACATTATTAGTATTAGGGAAGTGAGAAGAGTTAGAGAAGTTACCTGGCTGTTGCTGGTCGGGTTGACTCCATGAAAGATTGGGGTGCTTTTTCCACCCCTCATTGTAAGTGTTGGAGAACGTATCGTTTCGCGGCTGATGGTTTCGGTTTTGCATAAATTGAACCTGTTCAGGTTCTCCCAGATTGCTTCCCTTCATACGGTCCGTGATAAAAGCTAGTTGAGCTTTTAGTTCCTTAAGCTCATCCGACTCCCGAACACTCGCGACTCTTCTAACATCAGCCCTTGGAGTGGAAAAACTATGCTCGGCAAGATTTTCAATCAGCTCGCATGCCTCTTCATAAGATTTATCCATTAGTGCTCCACCCGCGGCAGCAGTGATATCATTTTTAAACTGCGGGTGAAGGCCACTAAAGAAGGTCTGAATGATGACCCAATCTTGTAACCCATGGTGAGGACATTTCTTGATCATGTCCTTGAAGCGCTCCCAAGCCTCATATAACGTTTCTTGATCCCATTGTGCGAAATGGGTGATCTCGGCCATTAGTTGGGCGGTCCGACTCAGGGGAAAGAACTTTTGAAGGAACGCAGCCTTCAATTGTGCCCATGTGGTGACCGAATCTGGTTGGATGCTCTCGGTCCATGCTTCGGCTCGGCCTTTGAGGGAGAATCCAAATAATCGCAGCTTGATGGCATCTTCATTCATGCCATTGATCTTGAAAGTGTTGCAAACCCGCTCAAATGCACGAAGGTGTGCATGAGGGTCTTCTGTCGGCGTCCCTCCATACTGGTTTTGCTGCACCATCACGATGGTGCTCGGCTTCAGCTCGAAGTAGTTTGCCCCAGTAGCGGGCGCTTGAATGCCTATTCGGGCCGCCGCCACATTCGGATCGGCGAACGACCGCATAGGACGTCTCGCAGGAGGTGGTGGTGGGTTGTTGCGAGGTGGTCTCTCGTCGTCGGACATCTCGAATTTCAGATTCCGCTTAGCTTTCGCTTCTTTTCGTAGACGAAGGGTGGTTCTTTCGATCTCTGGGTCGATAGGCTCGAGTTCTTTCCCTCGGGTTTTCCTTGGCATAAACCAAGTAGTACCTGAAATAGCAATTACACGAACTTAGCAATCCAGAAATTCAAAGTGATGAAATAAAATACGAAATAAATAAAATAAAATAAAAATGTCCAATCTAATAGCGCGTATAGATGGTAGTGCTATTAGCTACAACTAGTTCCCCGGCAACGGCGCCAAAAACTTGACACGGGGTTTTCACACCCCGCGAACCTAACCGCAAGTGTACGGGTCGAAGTCAAGTAATAGTGTACGGAAGTACGAGTATCGAATCACGGGGAACTAGGAACTAAAATATCACAATTACTATAATTGCTATTAACTGGGCTGTCAAATTTGGAAGATTGGTTTTATAACTAATTAATTTCAGAATTCAAAGTCAACAAACACGAGACAACTAGTAAGCAGCTTTGGAATTCAGATGGAGAAAACAGTTGAGGGTTGGATATCCTTAGGTTATCACATATAAACATCAGACTAAAACATATACCAGTTAATTCCGTTAATGAATACTCAACCTTAATCTAACCATTGCTCTCTCTCAAGTAACAACAATTATATTTGTACAACGTGGTGCTTTCTCAAGCTACCATGAAGTTTATCTCGAAAAACATAAGATTAATCTCTCGATCTCACCCTATGTAGTTCAAAACACATTAAGCGCAGGTTATTATGAGACTAAGGTTTACTCGGTATATCTCTATCCTTTCTTACCTTAGACATGTAATTCCTAATTCTAGATCTCAATTAATTCTCCCGAACATAATTGAAAACAATAAGACAATTGTAAGTCCCGAACATAATTGAAAACAATAAGACAATTGTAAGTTAGCTACGCTCACAAAAGCATTAAGAACAGAATCACATGCATTCATTAATTGGAAAAACTAATAAAGTTCATTCGTCATCCATCTATATGTTCAAACCTAATTCGATCCAACCCCCAACATCTTAAAGTTAGTTCATGATGTTGGGGGATTCAAACACAAAAGGAAAAGAAACGAAAGTGTGGGTAAACATGGTAAACGTGATCGTGGTGACGGTGTAAGATGAATTAATGAACTCCCTTTTCCCGTGCTGAAATCTCCTTCGCGTCTTGAACGTTCCTTCGATTGGTTCTCGATCTTGGCTCCAAACGGTGTCACTTGGCTCTGAAAATCGCCCCCGGACTGCTCCTAATCGTCTGCCGTAAGTTGGATACCGAAAAAGTGACCTAAATCCCGACTTATAAAACTGATTTTCGACAAACAGACACATACGCGACCTTCCACGCGACTTGCAAGTCGCGTGGGAAGTCGCGCGCCCTTCTAAGATTGCTCTGGGTCGTTTCTGGTTCGCGGGTCGGGCTTGGCTTTTGGGCTCCCGTTAGGCTTCGTTTTGACTCGTTTTGGGCTCTTTTTCGCTTCTATTTCCGAGGAATGCCGCCTTTCATATAACCTGCGTAAATCACTCCATAAACCGTAAAATACCCGCCTTTTTACTTGAGTACAAGCCAATCTCGTTGGTTTGAGAACCGAAAATAACGCCAAAAAGTGGCGTTATCAGGCTTACATACATAAAACTATTTGCTTTGTTTGCTCTTGTTGAGTTTGTTTCTTGTTGACAAGGTTTATTCTTATTTTTGTAGTCTTGTTTCCTGTATAACAAATTTTTATAATGAAACAAAGAATTCATAAATTACTAAACCATATGTTGGTATTTTACCTTTTTCATGTTCTTTGCTCTGAGCTGTAATTTTTGTTGTTGTTGATGGTTCTTCATCCGCTATTAATATGCAACATATTAATATAACAAAGAAATTTATGCAACATATTCATATATGTAGCCTCCATATATTTTAAATAACAAATGAATGAACAAACATTTGACACATTCATATATGAAATATCGCATATTCAACATTCATATATGAAATGTCGTATATTCAACATTCATATATGAATGTTGTCATCTCAAAACCTTAGATCTGTTAAAAAGTATCAAAATAAACGAACAAACATTCGACACATTCATATATGAACTATCGCATATTCAACATTCATATATGAATTGTTGTATATTAAACATTCATATATGAATGTCGTCATCTCAAAACCCTAGATCTACTAAAAAGTATCAAAATAAACGAACATCGACACATTCATATATGAACAATCACATATTCAACATTCATATATGAACTGTTGTATATTCAACATTCATATATGAATGTCGATCTCAAAACCATAGATCTACTAAAAAGTATCAAAATAAACGAACAAACATTCAACACATTCATATATGAACTATCGCATATTCAACATTCATATATGAACTGTTGTATATTCAACATTCATATATGAATGTTGTCATCTCAAAACCCTAGATCTACTAAAAGTATTAAAATAAACGAACAAATATTCGACACATTCATATATGAACTATCGTATATTCAACATTCATATATGAATGTTGTCATCTCAAAACCCTATATTCAACAAATATCACGCATTCGGTTATGGACGAATATACATGTTGTAGTTTCTGGCCTCTTCTTCCTTTTTATCTTTATTTTTGGTAAACTAGTGTTTTTCGCTGTAACAAATATTCGACACATTCATATATGAATGTCGTCATCTCAAAACCCTAGATCTGCTAAAAAGTATCAAAATAAACGAATAAATGTTCAACACATTCATATATGAACTATCGCATATTCAACATTCATATATGAACTGTTGTATATTCAACATTCATATGAATGTTGTTATCTCAAAACCCTAGATCTACTAACAAGTATCAAAATAAACGAACAAATATTCGACATATTCATATATGAACTATCGTATATTCAACATTCATATATGAATTGTTGTATATTCAACATTCATACATGAATGTCGTCATCTCAAAACCCTAGATCTACTAAAAAGTATCAAAATAAACGAACAAATATTTGACACATTTATATATGAACTATCGTATATTCAACATTCATATATGAACTGTCGTATATTCAACATTAATATATGAATGTCGTCATCTCAAAACCCTAGATCTACTAAAAAGTATCAAAATAAACGAACAAATATTCGACACATTCATATATGAACTATCGTATATTCAACATTCATATATGAATGTTGTCATCTCAAAACCCTATATTCAACAAATATCACGCATTCAGTTATGAACAAATATACCTGTTGTAGTTTCTGGCATCTTTTCCTTTTTATCTTTATTTTTGGTAAACTAGCATTCTTCGTTGTAATAAAAAAACAAAACAACATTTATGAACTTTGTTTAAACCCTAATTTTTTTCTAAATGATTTCATCATCTCCTTAAATATAGATTCATTGTATATAACAATGTTTATGACAATCATTCAAACATTTTACAAAAATATGTATAAATACCGTCTTTAACGATAGTTATCAACGGTTCGTCGTCGTTCATCTGATTTGCTTCGTTTCCAGGATTTTTGGATTCTTCTTCTTGAAGATTTGCATAATGCTTTCATGTTTTTGCCATTTGTTTAACGATTATTACGATCAAGCAGCTGTGAATATGTAACACCCTCAAATTTGGAAAGAGCAACTAAACAAAAACTTTGATTTAACAACAAACAAGGACAAAATTTCTTATACAAACTACTCTTAGAAATACCTCGATAATAAAATCGTAACAACTTCAATAATTCAAAACCCTAAGTCTTACACCAAGATATAAAGGTCAGGTGCTACTCAACTCATTACAAGGTTGCTATCCCCAAAACGCGGAAAACTTCACCAAGCCACTTATTTCTTGAACTCGTATCTAGCTCTCAACTCTTTCCAGTGTCACTAGAAATAATACCCAACTGGACTTGTTGCACATGCCGACAAATAAAAAGGTTAGGCTAACGCCTATGAGTTCAAGAGTTTTTTTTATCATGATTAAAATAGTTCGTTAAACCAAATGAGTACTCTCAAAATCATGATTTCCAAAAAGGGTTATAATTAATTATGTGAACAACCCATTTTCCAACGCACACAAAACGTGTGCCGAAAACTTCAAAATGAAACATTCTTCAATAATGGGTTTAGATCCAAAACACACTTGAGCATGAATAAATATTAAGTTTCCAAATAAGGTGGACGTGAATAAAACTCTATCATTTGAAATGCCCCACCAAGGAGAAGAAGTAATACGACACCCATAAGAACATGGAAACCAATCCAAATACGTATAATACGTTCCCGAAGCATGTGACCAACTCGACAACCCACGCAAAGCGTAATTATAAATAAAGTCCAAATACCCAAGCATGGGAGTAGTCATTCAAGCAAACCTTAATATACGAGAAGGGGTTCCAATATTAAAGTCAATACTTTTAATTACTCGTACAAGGCTTACGATAATTAAAACATGTAGATCACAAGACTCACTATAATATTGACAACAACGGGGGAGACCCGTATCCATTGAGGGTGGAGGGAACACATAAGTATACCACGCGTACAACGATAGTCGTACAACACATCGCGACTAGACGTCCAAGGGTTCCTACGACTTCTCAACAAGTTTCACCTCAAGAGACGGTTGACCTTAGTGTCTATTCTCACGAATTCCACCACAAGGCCCGACACGCTTAGGACTACCTCCAAGGCATCCCCTTCAAAGCGGCGAAGGTCCTGGTGCCTACCTCCAAGGTACCACCTCCGAACTCAACCCTCCTAGTGCCTACTTGAAAAGTTTAAGGTCATAAACATGGGTCCCGGAGTCCAACCCCGCAATACTAATGCAACCTCATAAACAAGACCGACTCATATGTTATGCATCCAATGCAAATATAGTCAAACAATTACATGACTTACAAAAGAATGTCCAACATCTTTAACACATGTAATTAAATAATAAATATGACTCAAATGCATATAATCTCAAAACTCGACATAGAGTAATTCACCTTGGACCAAAGTCCCCAAGACTCACTTGAAGTCAAATACGAGCCAAGGGCTCAACAATACAATTGACCAACAATAAAGGTCACTAACACAATAAAATGCATTTCAGTGTCATATATACAAACACATGCCTCCAAGATATGATAAAATCCAAAATCCCATCATTTATTTGATTAAATCATTTTCCACACAATTCACAACCATATATATATATATATATATATATATCCCAATGACTGATAAGTGTCGATTTTATACATTTTAAATCAAAATTTCTCTATATTTAGTGTCAACTAGATCCCTAAAGTACCCTTATTAAATTAAGTTTTAGTTTTTATTGTTTGTAAATATATTTAAGTGAAAAAGAAAAAAATAAAGAAAAGCAAAAAAAATGAAAAATAAACTCATAATTTATATTAGTAGGTAGATAAAGAAAAAGAAATATATATATATATATATGTATCTTATGTTTGTGTGGCTTCACGTGACATAGAAGAAAGAAAAAAAGGACTTAATTTGGTCATTGTGTGCGGTAACTAAGCAGGCCTAAAAGCAAAAAGAAAATAATTAAAAGAGAAATGAGGCCCACTAACCCAAACTGATACGTGCAGCCCAAAACATGAAGAAACAATCGCAGCTTCTCTCTCTCGTCGATCGGAACCACAACAGCAGCAAACAGCCGACTACGCGACCTCTTGCACGGCTTCAGGCCACGCCCCATCCCGCGTATGCCTTTGTTCGATTCGAGGCTCAGACGAACCCGCGGCCTGTCCCACGACCTCACCTCACGCCCCAAGTCGCGCGCTCCAAAAAACCAGTCATGTCTTTCTTTTAATGGTTACTCTCGTGAGGGGTTTAAAGGCTGGCCAAAAACCGTCGATTGGAGGCAGAAAATCACTTGGAAGAAAACGAATTTGAAGGAGGAAAAGGCAAGAGAATCGATTGGGGAGCAATTTCTCATCCAATTCCTTTCTAAATTCTTAGGTAATTTCTTGTGTTTTCCAATTTGGTAACCTAATTTAGCCATGTGTGGCTAAATTTCTCATTCCAACATTAGTAAACTTTTGATTTTGATGTTTTCATTTTGAGGTTTCGTTGTAATGGTTGTGGAGAAGTTTATTTGTGGAATTTCTTGGTTAATTGTTAATTTATTTGGAATGTTAATTGAAATGGCCAATTAGTTAATGTTATTTTGAATGTTTTGAGAGTTCCAGATTAGTGCAAACGAACGGTAGAAATCAATAGATGTAAGCAAACAATATGATTTCAATTGGTCATCCAATTTACTTTCATTAAACAGAGAGACTTACAATACACTTGAAAGTAGAATATAACAACTAGCCTATTTTCTAAGGCTAACAAACATTATATACCATGGGCCCACATCATTCAAGCCCATGGCCCATTACACATTAAAGGCTCAAAATGAATAATAACAATTTAACCCTTGAACTTCTATTCAACCTGATTTTGACCCTAACAATCTCCCCCTTTGAATTGAAGTTCGAGCTCGCGCCAGTTCTCGACGTATCTCTTTCGGAGCGCAAAGTGGATCTTGAACATTCGGATGGCCCGACGGTAGTCGATGCGGTCTTCTATCACTTATAGTTCTTTTTGAGTGGTTATCTCGTTTGAATTGGGAACAAACGAATACTTTCGATTTTCGGATTCATAAGTGATAATGTTTCGAAGAGCATCTCTAACTTTGAGGAGTGTGCCATCGCAGAATCTGTCGACCTGACTGAAGCGGAGAAACTTATTTTCTTTCTGATCATTGAGGTATACTATCCCAAATTCCGGTTCTATAAGCAATGCGTTCTCGGGATACATCTTCAGCTCGGGCGCTTTCAGATTCGGTTTCAGCAGGTTTACCTTCTTTGCTCTGTTCTCGATCCCCATTTGGAAGTCTGTGAGGTAGGACAACATGATTATGTGTATTAGGAATCGACGAACAGCTTCGAGCGCTTTAGTTACATGAAGTGGTCGGGAGGTTTTGGTTCGGAGGTCTTTCAGTATAGCATGGAAGTCGAACGGTCTGAGG
Source organism: Saussurea involucrata (assembly GCA_033807775.1). Taxonomy (NCBI): domain Eukaryota; kingdom Viridiplantae; phylum Streptophyta; class Magnoliopsida; order Asterales; family Asteraceae; genus Saussurea; species Saussurea involucrata. The sequence goes on along the minus strand of CM066314.1, from coordinate 61,964,049 downwards.
TTCTTAAAGTCAGCTTCGTAAAATCCCCATTCATTTCCGTCTTCGCGTCGGACGGTGAATACTGGAAACATAACTCTAAGAATTCGGCCGGTTTGGATGTTGAGCACTTCAGAGATCTTGTGCTTCGTTCGGACTTGGCTAACTGGCAGACACCGCTTCATGGCATTTATGTACTGGCTTTGGTATTCCTTGTCGAAATGGGAAATCCCAAGGCAGAATGTTGGATCGATGGGGCATAACCTGTGAACATAGAGCTTCTTCAGTGATTCCTCCAGGTGAGGAATAAGGATCATGATCTTCTCCCATCTGATTTGTTGCTGTGGAGGAGGAGGATGATCAGAAGCTGTTGGTTGTTGAGGAGATGTCGGTGGAATAGTAGAAGTCTCGGGAGCCTGTGTAGTGTGGGCAGGTGTACCATACAGATTTTGTAGCAAAAACTGGTCATAATCAACGTTGTCGTCTTCATCAGTAGGAAAGATCAAATTTACCTGGAGATTTATTGCACTGGCGGCTTTTCGTACCATGCATTTTCAGTCTCGGGGTCGATCTCAGAATCTGGATCAATCAGATCAAGTGCAGGCCTTTCTGATGCAGAATAAGTGACCAATTCCTATGATTCTCCCTCGGGCTTTTCAACCGTTGGGTCTTCGTCGTCTGAGATATCCATGTCGATAACCATCTCAGCTAAGCTCAACTGGGCTTCAGGTTGGTCTTCGGTTGCAGTTGCCCCAGTTGATGGTTCCGGTTGAACCACGATTGTTCCAGTGATGATTGGTTCGGACTCAAACAGTTTCTGTCTCTTGTTATCCCCCTCACGGTGATCAGGATCATCCTGGTCATCGTGCCGTCTTTTGAGTCCGCCTGCTTGACTCTTGCAGGTGTCTTCGAGTGAGCCGACTCTTTCGGACAGCGTTTTGAGCGCTTGTTGAACGTCCTTGAGAGTCGCGTCAAGCTGGTCCAATCTGGTGGTAATGGATGACGAAGGAGCAGATACCTGGGAGCGTAGAACTGAGACCAGGTCCGCTTCGGTAGAGGCATCGGTGTCGGTATGCTGGAGCAGTTGAGCCAGAAGCATAGTCTTGAGTGTATCCACCGAATAAGATGGCTGAACAGGAGCCGGTGGATGTGTTGGTGCGGTTTCAGATTCGACTACCTTCTCTTTTCCTTTGATCAGGCTCTTGAGTTTGTCGAGCTCGGTGGTGAACTCCTGCTCCATTGCCTCGCGAACAGCCTTTAGGGCGCCGTCCAGATATTCCCTTGACAGAAGGTCGGGTGACTTAACTTCGGGATCACTTAGATTACCCGTTGAGGCATCTACCTTAGAGGTAGAGCCACCTACGTTCACGGTTGGCAATGGTGTGGCCGTGGTAGGATTTCCTTCTGATCCTCGTGTTCCGCTTAAAGGCGGACACACTACGGAAGTTTCCATCGGGTCACGAATAGCACCGATTTGTAGAATCTCATCCTGTGTCCTAGCCGAAGAATGTATTATATCAATTGGCTCTAGACTCGATCGTGCAACGAAAGAAGGCGAGACCGGGGATGCTGGTCTCTTGTTTCAATACCAATACTCTTCGATTGAGAGATCGGTAGAAGTTGTGCTAAGTCCCCGTGCACAAGTAAAACACCCGTCTGTTGAGTGACGGGTGAGTGGCTAGGAAGGTCGTGCAATTGCGCCGCTAGGTCCACGGCGGCTTCTTCAATACCGTGTCCCAACGGATGAGACACGATAGTAGATGTGGCTACCTGGATGACGCTGGTTAGGGGTCGCTCACGAGCCTCTCTAGTCCTAATGCTCGTCCGCTCTTGGTTTTGTTTTGATCTCCATTCTCTCCGACTCGCCTGTTCAATATTTTCAACTAGTTCTCCCTCCTCTCTCCTTGTGTCTCCCGTAACAGGCTGAGTAGTAGGGATGAGGGGGGTGCGGGTGGGTCAGAAGGAGATCCTTCAATCATCGGAGGTCGATGACCGATACGGGGTGGAATCAAGGATGCACGGATGGCTAAGTCCGTATCGGTGTCAGTGTCGGATTTGACAGTTTCGACCTAGGCGAAGGGTGACATCGGCTCTGTTATGTCAGTGCCGAGATCCTCTTCGAGTAGAGGGGCAGTGACAACCGGGACCTCGTGTAGGCTAGTCGATGGTCCGGCTTCGTCAGTCGATCGGGTGGTTCGTACGGGTGGTTGTTGCCTAGTTCCGGGTCGGCTGGTTTGGGTAGTACTGGCATGCGTATCCAATACACCGTCCGCGCCTGTTCCCCTCCCATGCACTCTCAACACACCCCGTCCGGGAGCCCCAGCTACCCGGACTCTACCTCCTCTCGTCCTTTGTAACACCCGGAATTTTATTAAGGTGAAGGTTTAACGTTGGGAAGAAGTGTACGAAGGAAGCTCAGCAAATCGGGTTTATTCGGGAAGTTCCCGTACTTGTAATCTTTGAGGTTAGTAATCTTTAAGTGTGAATGTGGTGATGTATACATGCATGCATTATGGCAATTTCCCGTACCCTCGTCTACCATGCATCCAAATGGTGTCACCTTAAATTGAATATTGGAATGTGAATTGAGATCCAAACCTATCGCAGCAAACAACCTCCTTCCCACTAGTCTCCTTTGGAACTGTTGTTGCTCGCCACCTGCGTTCGGTACAGGGTCGGCGAGAATGCCATGGCGAGAATGCCATGGGCACTCTCGCAAGGTCATAATCGCGACAAGGTAATTTGGCTGCACTCAGAGAAGTCTCGGTACCATTTCAGCGAAAGTGACATGGCGAGAGTGCCATGTCACAATCGCGAGGTCATGATCGCCGGGAAGAAATTGGCTGGACAAAGGGGGGGGGGGGTCTCGGTACCTTTCCAGCGAAAGTGACATGGCGAGAGTGCCATGTCACAATCGCATGGTCACTATCGCCGGCGAGAAATGTTTTTGGGCAAATAAAAGGGCAGCGATGGATCAGATTTTAGGGATCCTCATTTTAACTTCTTGTACCGTGTTCTCTCCCTCCCAAAGACGATTTCTCAGCAGCAAACACCTTCTCTACTCCTTGCTTGAGTTGATCCCTTCTTAAACAATTAATCCTCATCCTCTACCCTCTTCCTCCATTGATGGACATTTGGGAGCTTGGAGCTTTTGGGGAGAATAGGAGATCGTTTTTGGAAGATTCGAATGGTTAGGGTAATCTCTCCCTACTAATGGTTGTTATTGTTGTTGATCTCGTCTTTCTTCTACTTTGGGATGTTGTTGGACGATTTTGGTGGTGGTTGGTTGAAATAATCTTCATCTTCCTCATGAATGAAACTAGGGTTTGGTATGAATTGGGTATTTTGGTATATGTTGAATGGATGATGATTCCTTATGGTTAGACTTGGGTATTGATGGTTGGAAATTCATAAACCTAGGTTTTGGAAGTTTTGGCTTGAGGATGCAAACTTCATCAAAGGAGCATACGTTTGGGAAAAATCTAGATTTAGCTTAATCTAGCAAGGTGAGTTCAAGTTACTTTGCGAAAACTTTGTACATGCCAAAATGTTATTTTCCAAGCAATTATGTGTTTTACCTGAAAATTATCATTGTTGAATTATTTGGTGGATTTTACCCTTTGAAGTATTAATTGTGGTAAACATTGTAAAACACTACTTTTGGGTATTTTGGAAAAATATGATGAATAAATCATACATGAAAATGAGTTGTTGATTTATGTGATAAATGGAGTCGATTTATTATGAAAATGCATTTGTGGATTTTGGAAATATGCATATGGTACATCATGTGATGTTTTGAAAATGTAAAGGTGTGAGTCCTTGGAAAGGTTTTTCCCGATCCAAGGTTTTATTACGGGTTTTCATGGAATTGAAGTATTTACCGGCAACGGTGTGTGTTGTTATATTTGATGTCATTTTATGACTTTCATAAACTACCTTTTTGGAGTTAGTTGAGCTTGTGGCTCGGTATTGAATTTTATTAAGTCTTAGGGACATTTGTCCAGTTTTGGTAACTCAAGATTGAGTTTTGATAATGAATTATGTTATTGGGGAATTGCATGTTTTGAGTGCATGTGTTTATTTATTTGGGGTCGTGTAATATTTAGACCTTGATAGCTATGGATCCATAGGCATTTGAGTTTCCCCTAGTCTCGCTGGCAAGAGGTCGGAATTGATTGAACTCAGTCTTACGAGACGTTAGTTTATTTTGTAGCACGGAATAGGCATCGGGTTCCATGATAAGTAAGGCGTGGACCTAGATGGTCGGGCGTCGTCTCATGGGCAGTAAGGTGTAATTCCATATATGTGCTTAGCACGGGATAGGCATCGGGTTCCGTGATAAGTAAGGCGTGGACCTATATGGTCGGGCGTCGTCTCATGGGCAGTAAGGTGTAATCCCTAATGTGCTGTTGTGGATTTGGAGTGACCCAATGTATAGACCTGGAGTGGTTGAAGTTGGGGGCTCCCTAGTCTCGCGGGCAATAGATCTGGAGTGATTGAGCTCAGTTTACGAGAGTAATCCACGTGGGTGTTTTATTGCATGGTAGGTGACCCACTTTAGTGTTCCGTCACGTGCAATGTATACGGGTCTCCCCCGTTACCGAAAGGTGTTGTTTTGGGTATTTGTGTTTATCCATGTTTTCGGTGGCGTATCATATTTATATGAATTGTTTCCTACGTTATATGAATTATGGGTTATGTTTTATCCATGTTTTGGGATGTTTGAAATAATGGTGATTTAATTATGAATTCAATCGTTTTGAGTATTAAATGTTGTTTCACCTTTCATGTCGATTTTGGAAATGAGTATTTTGGGGAGATCATATTATATTAAAGATCTCATCATGGGAATTGTGTGAGTTGGAAAAATGGGTGATTTGCATTTAAAGTAAACTCTTTTGAAATCATGACTAAAAACTATACACTTCTCGATTTATGAATTTATATAGTCATGATAAAATGCTTGAACTCACTAGGCGTTAGCCTAACCCTTTTTATTTGTCGGCATGTGCAACAGGCTCAGGTTGGGGTAGCTCTAGCTAAATTGTGAAGTGGCGAGTGCTAGTAGAGTGCACGAGAGGTGACTTGAGTAGTGAAGTCTTCCGCACTTGTTTGGACTAGCAACTTATGTTGTATTACGTAACGCCCGTTTTAAGTTACAAACTGTAGGAATTATGATGTTTTAAATTCTGAGGTATTTTGAGGAATGAATTGTAGGAATGATTTTATCTATTTTGGTTATTTTATTAAATTTTAAAGTTAGTTGCTCGTTCCAAATTTGAGGGTGTTACAAGTTGGTATCAGAGCATAAGTTTGAGAGATTTAGGTGTTGATTTTGGATACCTAGACTCAAACTAGCATTTGTTTAAGTAAATGAAAGTGAAATTCACCTTTAGGCACTTTAAGATATGATGTTTTAAAGTTGATGGATGATGTTAGAAACGAGAGCCACGTCGAGAGTAACAAGGATAATCATGTATGGTGCGTTCATAGTGACACCTGGCCAGTGTCATGATGAACCTACTAGTACATGTGCGTACTTGAATTACTTTAAGGTGATGATCGTTGGGGTAGTGAAAAAGGTTCTAAACTAGTAGTCGTTGGAATAGATGGACGATTCTAGTATTAGTCACTTGGAGTGACGATAAGCATGATATTTGCTTTAAGCAGACCGTTTCGGATCAAGATTGATGGTTGGACTAGAACCATAGGCTTATTGAGCCGACTTCGAACTGAGGAAAAACCGTAAGGTTAATCGAGGTAATTTCTGACTTAGCCTTAAGAGGTTAAAGTATCCGGGTGAAAATAGTGGACCGGAGGATTTTGGAGGAGTATGAGTTGAAACGTTGAGTGCCGACTAAATTATGCACGAAACTTATTTTGAAAATAAATTGCATTAATTATTTCTTGTGTTTCGAATCCATATATGGATTGTGTTACAATTTTGGGAAATGTTTAGCACACACACAAGATTTTAAATCATGGGTTTTGAACGTGCACGAAAGTATTTTATTACGGGAGTTGTGAGCCCGTCGGAACTTGTTCCATTTTATTATTGTTCAACATTACTTTAGGATACAGTGATATCCATATTTTATGACGTTTAAGATGTTGGGCAAGTGACTACGGCTTATAACTTTAACATTGGATCTCCTCCACATATGTTAGAGTTTGGACGGAAAGTTATCTTCTATTACGTCTATGTAAAGTCATTTTGGAGAATTTGTTTAATGTGAATTGTTAAACAATGTTGTTTATGTGGTATTACCATAAAAGGGATTTTGGATTTTGGCATTTTAGCCATGATTTTGCTTAATGCAATTTAACTTTGGAAGCACAATGTTTGGTGCTATTTTGTTGACTTGGAGTCATTGAGTTCGTGGAATTTCATGGAGTTTTATTGTACGCCGTTTTATGTCGTGTGGGTAAAATTTTACAATGTGCATACTCTAATTGCTTATGTGAAAAGTTTACGAGTTAAGTTGGGCATTTGGTCTCACTCGAGTTTTGTTGAGAAAAGTTAATTTTATGCCATAAGGCGGCTAAAAAGAGATGAGTTTGGAACTCTAGTGTTGCGTAACTTTTCTTTCAAAAGGTTTGTGTTACTAAATATTTCGTTGCATATAGTTCAGTGTATGGATTGATTTATACGTGGCTTAAGTGATGCATGAAGGAACATTTTGTTGACGTTTCATAATGATTTGCTTGGTGCATTTTTGGTTAGTTAAATGTTTCATTATCATTTTACGTAAATGCACTATATCGATTTAGGGGTATGCATAACTTGGTAACCGTGGTCTCTCGACACTTTGATAAATGGGTCGTGCATGAAAATGTTTTATTAACTCCTTGTTTAAATGAGAGACCATTTGGTCAAAACATGTTTTAGGGATGTGGGAATCACGAATGGTTTATGATGCATGATATTTGAAAAGCACGGATGTATGAGTCATTGACATTGGTCAATATTAAATTGTCGAATATTTTGGAAAAGAATTGAAAGCTTTTTGGTTTGGAGGAAATGTGTGTTTTGAGTATTTTTGACAAATACATTTTTAGCAATGACGTTTTGATGTTTTATGTTCCAAGTATGAAATGTTGAGGAAAGAGCCTCGTGATAAAGATTAAAAAAATGGTTTATATAAAACTATGGTGCGTGGAATTCTTATGTTTTGAACATTGATGCGCACCGTTGGTGCAATTTGAGATTGAAAATAAGTTTGAACCCTTTTTGGGTGTCAACAAAATTATTAACACTTATTTCCTCGTATGTTTTGGACAAACGCATTGTTGTGTGCAAGTTTTGCCAGGAAGCATTTTACTCAAATGTCATTATAGGACCGGATGAGAAATTTTGGGAAATTGATTTAAAGAGTTTCATCTTTTAAAATTTGGTCGCGAACCATTTGATGCATGATATTTCGTTTCAAGAAATATTCTAATGGAAATGCCTACCCCAATTGGTGGTTTTATGATGTTTTAGTCGATGTTTTCAAGTGATGGGAACGTATGTGATTTGTTTTAAATATGGAAATTGCACAAGTCATTTTGTGTTGACTAGGGTGTATGTGCAAACCGTTTCATCATTGTGTATAAGAAACTGACGCGCGCAAAATTTTGTTGGTGATCCGTGTTCCATGCCATTTTATGGCTAAAAGAGAAATTTTAGAGTCAAATGTCGTGGGACTTCTTTTGAAGTGCGTGCACGCCTTTTGTTGCACCATGTTTAAAGTCGAGCAGTTACTTTACGTGCATGTCATGAGTCAATCCATACTAGAACCGCGACGGTTCATTTTAAAGAAATCGTTTATTACGCTTTTGCGTTTTGTGGGTAAACTGAACTGCAATGAAATAATTTTCAACATGATTTTCACATGTGGGACGAGCGTGTCCGTTTTGCGTAACTACCAAATTGATAGTAGTAGTTTTTATGCGTACGATTATTTGATATGAAAGTCTTTGTGTTGAATTTTTTTGTGAAAGGATTTGCTGATTGGCATATTTGTTAAATAACTTACTTGAAAGCCTTGAACTCATTAGGACCTTGGAAAGGTTAAGTAACCCAGTTAAGAGTGAGTGTGTGTGGCACTTCGACGGTGGAAGGTTGGGTATTCCACGCGTGTTGGTACTGTAGACCGAATGGTATCGGTTGAGGGGATGATGCCCTTTGTAATTAAGAGGATAAACCGCAGTAACCTATGTCGAGGTAGGTGGTATATTTAGGCGTTGACTTTTGGGCTCAGGCCAAGCACCGTTAGTATAATCGGAAGATTGTAGTCCAATTTCAAAGGATATTTGGTAATAGTGGTAGTAATCTTAAGATGCTCATTTGTGATAAAAGGATTTAGGGAAATGACCTTCCTTGGGTGGTAAGAGAAGTTGTAAATTTGACGACCGATAAGCGGACACATCCTTGGGATCGTGTAATCGATAGGTCAGTGATGATCGTTTGTGTTAAAATTGATGGAATCCACTGAGAGTAAATGCCAGTTCAGTAGCGAGATTAATTGGGGATTCTGAAATTTTGGTTGACGTTGGTAGTGATTAAGCATTGAGTTGGATTAGAGAGAAAATTTAAGAACATGTGAATGTGGTATGATTGGGAAACTATGGAACATTTAAGGTTGGGAGATAACCGAAGTCTTGCGGTAATAAGATGCTTTAGTAAGCTAAACATTTCTCGAATGTAAGCGAGATAAACCTAAGGGGACGTTAGGTGTCGATACCGTTGTGTAGACTTTCCAGACAGTTCGGTCAAGAAGGGCATTTTGAATCTCAGTTGGAAACTGAGGGGACTTGAACGGGTTTGAGGTAAGTAACTGTTGGAAGTACGAGAATTAGATTTCGAGGACGAAATCTCTTTTAAGGTTGGGAGGATTGTAACACCCGGAATTTTATTAAGGTGAAGGTTTAACGTTGGGAAGAAGTGTACGAAGGAAGCTCATCAAATCGGGTTTATTCGGGAAGTTCCCGTACTTGTAATCTTTGAGGTTAGTAATCTTTAAGTGTGAATGTGGTGATGTATACATGCATGCATTATGGCAATTTCCCGTACCCTCATCTACCATGCATCCAAATGGTGTCACCTTAAATTGAATATTGGAATGTGAATTGAGATCCAAACCTATCGCAGCAAACAACCTCCTTCCCACTAGTCTCCTTTGGAACTGCTGTTGCTCGCCACCTGCGTTCGGTACAGGGTCGGCGAGAATGCCATGGCGAGAATGCCATGGGCACTCTCGCAAGGTCATAATCGCGACAAGGTAATTTGGCTGCACTCAGAGAAGTCTCGGTACCATTTCAGCGAAAGTGACATGGCGAGAGTGCCATGTCACAATCGCGAGGTCATGATCGCCGGGAAGAAATTGGCTGGACAAAGGGGGGGGGGGGGTCTCGGTACCTTTCCAGCGAAAGTGACATGGCGAGAGTGCCATGTCACAATCGCATGGTCACTATCGCCGGCGAGAAATGTTTTTGGGCAAATAAAAGGGCAGCGATGGATCAGATTTTAGGGATCCTCATTTTAACTTCTTGTACCGTGTTCTCTCCCTCCCAAAGACGATTTCTCAGCAGCAAACACCTTCTCTACTCCTTGCTTGAGTTGATCCCTTCTTAAACAATTAATCCTCATCCTCTACCCTCTTCCTCCATTGATGGACATTTGGGAGCTTGGAGCTTTTGGGGAGAATAGGAGATCGTTTTTGGAAGATTCGAATGGTTAGGGTAATCTCTCCCTACTAATGGTTGTTATTGTTGTTGATCTCGTCTTTCTTCTACTTTGGGATGTTGTTGGACGATTTTGGTGGTGGTTGGTTGAAATAATCTTCATCTTCCTCATGAATGAAACTAGGGTTTGGTATGAATTGGGTATTTTGGTATATGTTGAATGGATGATGATTCCTTATGGTTAGACTTGGGTATTGATGGTTGGAAATTCATAAACCTAGGTTTTGGAAGTTTTGGCTTGAGGATGCAAACTTCATCAAAGGAGCATACGTTTGGGAAAAATCTAGATTTAGCTTAATCTAGCAAGGTGAGTTCAAGTTACTTTGCGAAAACTTTGTACATGCCAAAATGTTATTTTCCAAGCAATTATGTGTTTTACCTGAAAATTATCATTGTTGAATTATTTGGTGGATTTTACCCTTTGAAGTATTAATTGTGGTAAACATTGTAAAACACTACTTTTGGGTATTTTGGAAAAATATGATGAATAAATCATACATGAAAATGAGTTGTTGATTTATGTGATAAATGGAGTCGATTTATTATGAAAATGCATTTGTGGATTTTGGAAATATGCATATGGTACATCATGTGATGTTTTGAAAATGTAAAGGTGTGAGTCCTTGGAAAGGTTTTTCCCGATCCAAGGTTTTATTACGGGTTTTCATGGAATTGAAGTATTTACCGGCAACGGTGTGTGTTGTTATATTTGATGTCATTTTATGACTTTCATAAACTACCTTTTTGGAGTTAGTTGAGCTTGTGGCTCGGTATTGAATTTTATTAAGTCTTAGGGACATTTGTCCAGTTTTGGTAACTCAAGATTGAGTTTTGATAATGAATTATGTTATTGGGGAATTGCATGTTTTGAGTGCATGTGTTTATTTATTTGGGGTCGTGTAATATTTAGACCTTGATAGCTATGGATCCATAGGCATTTGAGTTTCCCCTAGTCTCGCTGGCAAGAGGTCGGAATTGATTGAACTCAGTCTTACGAGACGTTAGTTTATTTTGTAGCACGGAATAGGCATCGGGTTCCATGATAAGTAAGGCGTGGACCTAGATGGTCGGGCGTCGTCTCATGGGCAGTAAGGTGTAATTCCATATATGTGCTTAGCACGGGATAGGCATCGAGTTCCGTGATAAGTAAGGCGTGGACCTATATGGTCGGGCGTCGTCTCATGGGCAGTAAGGTGTAATCCCTAATGTGCTGTTGTGGATTTGGAGTGACCCAATGTATAGACCTGGAGTGGTTGAAGTTGGGGGCTCCCTAGTCTCGCGGGCAATAGATCTGGAGTGATTGAGCTCAGTTTACGAGAGTAATCCACGTGGGTGTTTTATTGCATGGTAGGTGACCCACTTTAGTGTTCCGTCACGTGCAATGTATACGGGTCTCCCCCGTTACCGAAAGGTGTTGTTTTGGGTATTTGTGTTTATCCATGTTTTTGGTGGCGTATCATATTTATATGAATTGTTTCCTACGTTATATGAATTATGGGTTATGTTTTATCCATGTTTTGGGATGTTTGAAATAATGGTGATTTAATTATGAATTCAATCGTTTTGAGTATTAAATGTTGTTTCACCTTTCATGTCTATTTTGGAAATGAGTATTTTGGGGAGATCATATTATATTAAAGATCTCATCATGGGAATTGTGTGAGTTGGAAAAATGGGTGATTTGCATTTAAAGTAAACTCTTTTGAAATCATGACTAAAAACTATACACTTCTCGATTTATGAATTTATATAGTCATGATAAAATGCTTGAACTCACTAGGCGTTAGCCTAACCCTTTTTATTTGTCGGCATGTGCAACAGGCTCAGGTTGGGGTAGCTCTAGCTAAATTGTGAAGTGGCGAGTGCTAGTAGAGTGCACGAGAGGTGACTTGAGTAGTGAAGTCTTCCGCACTTGTTTGGACTAGCAACTTATGTTGTATTACGTAACGCCCGTTTTAAGTTACAAACTGTAGGAATTATGATGTTTTAAATTCCGAGGTATTTTGAGGAATGAATTGTAGGAATGATTTTATCTATTTTGGTTATTTTATTAAATTTTAAAGTTAGTTGCTCGTTCCAAATTTGAGGGTGTTACATCCTTGGACCCTCACGTCTCTCAGATCTTTGTCCCTGGGGAGGTCCCTCCAGCTCTGGCTGGACCATGTAATTCCCTAACGCTCGCATGTACTCTATCATACTCGGTGCATTGGGGTCCGCGTGTGCCAGTAGGTTTTCTGGGATAGGCATGGTTGGGGTAGTCGGTGGGTTGCGAATCACTAGTTATAGTAAGTTGAAAGGAGGACATACTGGGTGATTGATACGCCTTGGGATGAGTGGATTCGCCTCCATGTGTTGGCGGATGGCCAGGGAAAGGAAACGCGGAAATGGTAGAAACTTCTTTTCTTTAGATCCGTCGACTTGTCTAATTGCTTGCACGAGTTCCCGACAGATGATTGCAGCGAAGTCGATATGACGGTTGTAGCACACGGCGTGAAATAAGCGTAGGAAGTCGACGGTGCATTGGTCGATCCCCTTCCATCTGGAGGACAAGCATCTGTTCAGGATGGTGAACAGCGTGTACCAGACGGGCGCGATGTATTTACGGTTGAAGGCTGAGGGGCGGTTGAGATCGTGATGATATCCAAGGGCGCGGATTTGAGCGCAAAGAGTTGCGTCATCGACAACGGGGGCGTACGCGGCATTGCCTCTGCCAGTTGGTTCCGGAAGTGACAGGAGTCGTCGAAGTGATTCAGGTGTTAGCGTGAACGGGTGATTGTCGATGCGTGCCGTGATGGTCTGGGTGTTATTGGCAGTGACAACTCTAGCCATACGCCACACTTGGTAGACATATAGAATGGGTACGTCAGTGGTGGCGGTGAGTGCTCGGCGAAGTGGGTGGCCGAGTAAGATGTCGACGACCACTCGGTGTATGGGCCAGAATTCGGCGGCGTCTAGGTGGTGATTGTTCGGAGCAATTTCAATGCCATGGTCCTCGGGAACCAAAGCATTGTCCGCCGCTTCGTCAATAAATTCCTCTTGAGGAGGAATGTTCGGCTGTTGTTGATCTGCCATAAGTATACCTGGAAAACACAGTGTTAGAATTTGGACGAGATCAAACCGATGTCGATGCGTACCTTAGCAGTTGAGTGGCTCAATCAGAGGTTGATTGAGGACTGGCAGTTGGAGTAGGACATTGGGAATGTCAATGTTGGAAAAATGCAGAGGCACAGGACTCAAGTAGTGTCCGGATAAACAGGGTATCCGGACCGTTGATACTTTCTGGATGAGAAATAGGATACCTGACAAAGGCACTTACCGGATAGCAATGCGTACCGGATAAACTTAGGTGACCTGTTGGGATTGGTTACCGGATAAAGAGAGGTGACCGGTAAACATAAGGTTACCGGATAAATGAAAGTGTCCGGACAAAAATAGATTACCTGAAGAACAAGAGTGACCGGACAAAGAGATGACCGGAGGACGATGTACCCGGATAGCCGAACTTACCGGATACGGAGTATCCGGATGGCTGTGGTTACCGGGACATTGAAGTATCCGGTATATGGTCTCGAAGAATGTGTCCGGGTAACAAGAATGTTACCGAACGCGATGATGATTACCGGGTAACCTCGAGTTACCAGACGAAATGGCTATGGTACACGAATCGACTAAAAAACACCATCCATAGCTAAATCTAAGTGATGAAGATAGTCCTAGGTGCAAATGTACGTCCTAAAACAAACACAATTCGACCAGAATGTGAATCGACCCAAATCGGGTTTAGAAACCCTCGGTCGATCCAAAAAAGCGACTAAAATCTGCAGTGAAAAGTCGAATCAAAGGTTACTAAGTAATCGACGGGTGATTAGGAATACATACCTGAGATTTGGAGGAAAATGGAGCACGATTGAGCGAGATTCGAGAGATACCGAACGCTAGCAAGTCGAGAGGGTTTAGATAGGGTTTTCGCAAAGGTTTCCGGGTAAAGTGAAATTGTGGTGTCCGGGTTGCTATTTATATCGAACCACTTACCGGATGCTTTACCCGGTAACTTACCTGGTCCGGTAAGTGTACCCGGTAACTTACCTGGTCCGGTAAGTGTACCCGGTAACTGGTGGTTCCTGGGTACATACCGGGTAAGCGTCCGGAAAGTCAAAAAGACTGAATTTTTTGTCCTTTTCTTTTTAAAAAAATTCATGCTCCCCCTCGACCTGTGAATGGTTATTTCCCTGCTCCCCCTCGGAACGGGAATGTGAATGGGTTAGGAGACGTCAACACAATAAACTTTGACCCTTTGACAGAAACAAAATGAGACGCTCCCCCTCGAGTGATGAACACCTAAGGTTTTGCTCCCCCTCGGAATGTGCACGTAGTGTGATGGGAATTTCACTCGGGAATGTCCACACACACAAAAAAACTTTTATGGAAGTCAAACAAGACTGTGTGTGACACTCCCCCTCAACAATAGAAGTTACTTACCTGATACTTGTTCGTGTTCCCCCTGAACACATGAACAATTCGTGAAAGCACAGATATACGCAAAATAAAGTAGACAATAGTGTTAAACAAAAAAGGAAACACACGTGAAAAGAAAGTAAACAAGCGGAATCTACTTAATTAATACAGAGACTTAACCTAACAATGTAACCGATACAAGTAGAATACAGATGCGAGAAAGTGTACACTCAAGCATCTGGAGTGTGACCAACAGATGATGAATAGACAGTTTCTCGTAGATGTATGGAACTTGTATCGTGCACACAATCAGATCAAATCTTCAGATTTAGCATACCTAACCTGGACACTAGATAATTGAAGCGTTTTTCGTCCAGGGGTTTTGTAAACAGGTCTGCTAGCTGATGTTCTGTATTAACGAAATAGAGTTCGATTGTACCTCGTTCGACGTGATCCTTGATAAAATGGTACCGAACGTCTATGTGCTTTGTCTTGGTATGCTGGACCGGATTGCTAGAAATTGCAATAGCGCTCTTCAAGTCGCAGTAGATGGGCACCTTGGTGTAAGTGAAACCATAATCCTTGAGTTGCATGCGCATCCAAATTACTTGTGAACAGCAGCTTGCGGCGGCCACGTATTCCGCCTCGGCAGTCGACGTAGAGACACACTGCTGCTTCTTGGATGCCCAACTCACCAGACTGTCGCCCAAGAACTGCACATGACCTGATGTGCTCTTCCGATCCATCATGTTGTCCGCGTTATCCGCATCAGAATATGCCGAGAGTTCAAAACCTGTCTCTTTCGGGTACCACAAGCCAAGATCAGCAGTACCTCTCAAATAACGAAATATTCGTTTAACAGCAATTAAGTGAGACTCCTTAGGTTTTGACTGAAACTGGGCGCAAAGAAATGTTGAAAACATGATGTCCAGTCTACTAGCAGTGAGGTACATTAAAGAACCAATCATTCCCCGTTACGTTTTAGTGTCCACATCCTTTCCGTTAGGATCGGCGTGTAACTTTGTACCGGGTGCCATGGGAGTTTTCATCGGTAAGGACTGTTCCATCTGGAATTTCTTAAGAATATCCCGGATGTACTTGGCCTGATTTATGAATATCCCGGTCGATAGTTGTTTAACTTGAAGACCGAGGAAGAAATTCATCTCACACAACATACTCATTTTAAAAAATTGTCCCATTAAAGTGGCAAAGTTCTTACAATATAGTGGATTAGTAGAACCGAAAATTATGTCATCGACATATACTTGAACTAACACTATATGACCTTTTTCGTTTTTAATAAAAAGGGTGGTATCGATTTTACCTCGTGAAAATCCCGATTTGATTAAAAACTTGGATAACGTATCATACCAGGCCCGTGGAGCTTGCTTCAAACCGTAAAGCGCATTGTCTAGAATGTAGACATGATTAGGCTTCTTCTCGTCCATGAACCCGTCCGGTTGCAATACATACACCTCTTCCTTGAGTTTGCCGTTGAGGAATGCGGTCTTCACATCCATTTGGAAGACCGTGAAGTTTTTATGTGCGGCGTATGCAAGGACCATACGTATTGCTTCGATTCTCGCCATCAGAGCGTATGTCTCATCATAGTCGATCCCTTCTTGTTGACGGTATCCCTTGGCCACGTGACGCGCCTTGTTTCGTACGATGATGCCATCCTCGTCCTTCTTGTTCTTGAAGATCCATTTAGTGCCGATCACCGTCTTGTGCTTTGGACGTGGGACAAGTCGCCATACTTTGAGGGCCTCAAATTGATTGAGTTCCTCTTGCATGGCCTTGACCCAGTCTGAATCTTCTAAAGCTTCGGAGACGGTTGTAGGCTCGATCTTACTCAGGAATCCAGAGAAGAGGCAGAAATTGGCCGATGCGCCTCGTGTTTGAACTGGAGTAGTGGGATCACCAATAATTTGGTGCAGGGGATGGGCTCTTGTCCATTTGGTGGTGTGTGGAAGCGGCTGCTGAGTTGAGTGTGAGGTGTCTGGATCCACATATCCACCAGTTGGAAGGTCTTGAATAGCTTCAAGTGTAGTGGGTTGGTTTCTCGGAGGAGACCAGGGAGGATTCGTTGAAGGTTGAGCAACTTCTGGTTCCGAGGATGGCAGAGGTTGATCAATGATTGTGGTTGAGGACGAATCTTCAGGAGCGATCTTCGGGTTTTGTACTGGTTCCTCAGGGGGGATGGTTGTATTAGATGACGTTGATGATGAAGGCTGAGGTGTCTCTACAGTGAGTATTGGAATGTTGGTCGAGGGCGGCGGACCAGAGAGATTCGCCGAGTCCTCGAGTTGAGCAGCTTCAATTCTTGGTTGCGCTGAGACACGAGGGGTAGAAGTGTTAAACATGTCATCATAAAAATGTTGAAACAGTAAGTTGAGCATTCAATGTAGATGCATGATTTGGATTTACTGTCGTTTGTGCAGATCCCAAACGTGAAAGTTTGGAAGCTAGCACGCCAGTTAAACCGGGTTCTGAACTGATATGTTCAGAAGCCAAATTTGCGGCTTCGTCGAATGTCACGTTTACACTCTCAGTAACGGTTTTGGTCCGTTTGTTGTAAACGTGATACGCTTTAGCCTGCATGGAGTATCCTATGAAAACTTCTTCGTATGCCTTAGGACTGAATTTTCCGAGATCATCCTTGTCGTTGAGGACGTAGCACGTGCATCGGAACACGTGAAAATACTTGATACTTGGAATGCGGTTGTTCATGATCTCGTACGGTGTCTTGTTGAACCGCTTGTTGATGATCGAACGGTTTTGCGTGTAACAGGCAGTTGACACCGCTTCAGCCCAGAGAAATAGAGGCAACTTTGATTGTGACAGCATCGTGCGAGCGGCTTCGACTGGGGTACGGTTGCGTCTTTCCACCACTCCGTTTTGCTAAGGAGTGCGTGCGGCCGAGAAGGTTTGCGAGATACCGACTGAAGTTAGGTATTCGTTCACCGTTTGATTTTTAAACTCCGTCCCGTTGTCGGTCCTGATGGTCTGAACTTGCTGTCGAAGGTTCAGTTGGATAGTTTTCAGATGGTTGATAATCAGCTCCGGGGTTTCGTCCTTCGAGCGTAGAAACTTAACCCAAGTGTAGCGTGAGAAATCATCCACCATCACCAGGACATACTTGCGTTTGTTGATGCTCTGAACACGCATCGGTCCACACAAATCCATATGGATAAGTTTGAGGGACCGGGACGTGCTCGAAGCGGCCTTCGGCTTGTGCGTCGCTCGCTTCATCTTTCCCATTTCGCATGCCCCGCAGAGCCGGTCCTTCACGAATTGAAGGTCGGGCATGCCTTTCACGTGTCCGCCAAACACCAGTTTGTTGATGCTTTTGAAGTTCAGGTGCGATAGACGTCGATGCCAAATCCACACTTGCTGGGAATTGGCCTTGGACATCAGGCAGATAGTGTCATCTGTCTTCAGGGCTGAGAGGTCGATAGTGTAGAGGTTGGTCTTTCGCGTTCCAACCAGCAGTTCGGTTTCGTCGTCAGTGCGAACGCTACACCTTTTGGCTTTGAATCTGACCTCAAGATCTTTATCGCAGAATTGGCCGATGCTGAACAAGTTGTGTCCCAATCCCGCGACGTATGAGACTTTCTTTATCGTGATCTTGTCTTGGACAATGTCGTCGTAGCCTAGAATCGACGCCTTGTCGTCATTCCCGAATCTCACGTCTCCGCCATATTTTTCCATGTAGTTCGTGAGCAGCTTCCTCCTACCGGTCATGTGCTTGGAGCATCCAGAGTCTAAGTATCACACATGACCGTCCTGCAAAACGAGATTAGCGGACTTTAGGTACCCATTTGAAAATGGGTCCTGGAGGGTTAGGTTTTACACCTTTCGGAGGAGCCTGTTTTGAGGCAGGTTTCCTCTTGGGTGTAGGTTTAACCTCAGTAGGAGGAACCCATTTTGAAATGGGTTTCCATTCTTGCTTGGGTTTAACCTCTGATTGGGAACCCCATTTTGTACTTTGTTTCTTTTTGTTTTTACGGGGTTTGTGTTTGGGTGCAAATTATAAACATGATAAGAACCAAACCAATTAGGTGAATTTCTAATGTCATCGAAGTCATTCCAACCACAACTAGAACAACACAGGCAATCATGCGATAACTGAATTAATTGTTGAATAGAATAAAGTTTAATCGGAAAATTAACATCTTGTTCAACAAAATCATTCTTATGGTTCAAAGCACAATCATGCATGTTCATTCTAGGATAGAAAACAGTAGTAAATGACTTCGACGCCTCTTTCTCGATAGATTCCTTAGCTAGCCAATTTTGTTTGTCCTATTTAGCTCGACCGGTTTTATCTGAAACAACATTGACGGCATGGTCAGTGGATTTTGAGGAAACAGGATTTCTATCAGTTGATCGACTGGTCTTTTGCCGCGGCTGTGATTGATTTTGAGAACAGGGAATAGTTTTAGAAGACTTGTTCACAGCCGGGTTTTTAGAGCATTTGCCTTTTTGAAAATTGACCGGGCGATTTACTGCTGGCGAAAGGAAATCGGTATGACATGGAAGAGGTTTGTCAAATGGAAATCACTCAAACTCTTCGTCTGAATTACCCTCGGAATTCATGAATTTTGAAAAATCGTTATCCGGAATAGGTGGACTTGGATTGGTTGAGGAAGGCGAGGAACACTTTGTGTCGGTGTGTTTAGGGGAATTCGGTGCGGAAGCTAGGAAAAAGTCAGAGTTTAAATTCCTTAAAACACACTTATCTTGAGACTCTTTACCGTCTTGTGAAGAGATTTTTCCAATGAAAGCTTTACACAAAGATGTATCAAATGAGTTGGAAGAAAGTTCAGGTGAAATCAGTTTTTCGCTCTGGAGTAGGTCAATCTGCTCTTGGAGTTGACCATTTCTCGTATGCTCCTTCATCGCTTCTGTTTCCAAGGCAGACAGTTTTGACGTGAGCCGATTGATTTCACACCGAAGGATTTCCTGTCCTTCATCTGTCACAGATTCGGTTTTCACGGATTTGAGATTCTCAAGTTCTGTGATAAGCGCTTGCTTTTCTTTTAGAAAACATGACATTTCCTTCTCGAGTGACTCCTCTAACTCGACTATTTTTGCTTCCAAGACGAGAGGGGGGACATAGAGTTTGAACTCATCCGTCTCAGTTTTGGGTTCGGTTGCTTGGACCTCATCCTTTTTGGAGGAATCCTTGGGCGTCACAACCTTATAACAGTCAAAATAGTCATTCGAGAGATATTTCTTTGGATTTTTCTCATAATAATTGTTGATCCAAACCCTCAGTGATTTGATAATGACCCTCTCTTAAATACTTAGTGAAAATTGTAAGTAAACAATATGTATCAGAGTTTCACTATCGCTGATAAGTACTAAGATCTTACAGTACCGCTGATAGGAACTCTCGCTCTTTAGATTAAACATTCAGCGAACACTGTTCACCATAATGCTCTGAGTTTGTTCAGTCCTTATGGTGATCGCTGATAAGTTAATTGTTTACTTATGATCTCTGAAGACAAGTTTCACGTCAACATAGGTTCTACGCTGAAGTCGAAGATCAAGCTCAAGAACCAGCGATAAGTCTCCTAATGACCTGATGCGGATCAGCGAAGACTCAGATTTGTCCACTCAACGTGAAGTATCAAGTACAGGACTTCAGCTATCGCTGAACTTTATCATTCGCTGATAAACAATGATGAAGCGCTGAATCAACGAAAAGCTGATCATGAAGTCCTCCGTACAATGTACTTTTGTCTTGACCACCCTTGCACGACTCCGTACGATATGTCAGAAAAGAACCTCCTTATTGTCTGAAATCGTACAACCACTCTGATACTACACTGTTCAAACATGCGGCTACTAAGGTTGTCTACAAAGGTCAATGACATGCAACCAATCAGCTGCTGCCACGTGTAAAGTGTAAACTGCCATGCATTAAATGCATGCAGTATATAAGAAGGACCCCAGCTTCATTTTTGAAGCACTTGTTAACTATGGATAAGTCATCTTTCTTATCTTGTGATAGGTTATTATTAGTAATTTCCTTCTCTTTCTTAGTGCAAGAAACTTAGTGTTCCAACTTGTTTAGATTTAGGTTTATCCTTAATCTTGTTCCGCAACAAGCTGTAAATTGTTAATGATTTATCAATAAACAATTTAGAAAAGTAAAATCTGTGTGTTTGTATTCAACCCCCCCTTCTACAAACTTGTATAGCCCTTCGGGACCAACAATAATAGTTTGTAGGCTCATAACAAAAAGGAAGTTGCATTTTGGTCGTGTGTTTGCGCTTATATTCCTCAGTTTCCTCTTCTTTCTCAGGTTCAAGAGGACCAGTCCATTTTATCCCATATTCTGGATACTTTTTGTCTATACCGAGACATCCAAAATCATAAAGTGTCGGTCTTTGGAATATACCCTTTTTCAAGTACTGTGGGTTATCGTATCCGATTCCCCATTCCTTGTTAAAATATGTGAATTCCTTGGGTTTATTCATGTGAATGGTCTGGTCAGTTTGGCCTCTTTTGTGGAGTTTGGTTTCAAGATCAGTTATTTTAGTGACAAACTCCTTGTGCTGAATTTGAAGAGCAGAGCATTGATAAACAATTTCTGCTTTCTCATTCTCACACTGATCTAGCTGTGACTGTAGTTTAGATATTTTGGCCCTTAAGTCCTTAGGTGCTATTGAAAGATTTTTGCATTTGTCTTTTAAGTTAGCATTTTCGGACTTGTGTTTCTCAGTTATCCGCTTTTGAACATCTAGCTTTTCAGTTAATGATTTAATATCAAACAGTTGTTCATTAATGGTGGCCTTATAGGAATCTGTTCGTGCAGCAATAGATTCAATTTGTTTGGCTAAGCCTTGATGGATAGGATACAATACCTGGAATAATTTTTCCTGTTCTTCAAGAGGAGAGTGGTAGCCCATGAAAGCGTCGGCATCCTCATATTCGCTTTCATCATCAGAACGACCCAGCCAGTGGTCATCTTAAACAAATAGAGCTTCGTTTGCTTATTTTTGTTCTGCCAGTGCGAGCTTTGCCTTGTAGTAGTGAGCGTTCTTTACAACAGGCTTCCTACAATCCTTCGCAAAATGACCTAGCTTCCCGCAGTTATAGCATGTTACGGGTTCGTCTTTCTTCTTTATTTCAGGCTTGCGGTCATCTTTCTCAGTCTTCTCCTTCTTATCAGACTGCTTGTGCTCATCGGACTTCATCTTGCCTTCGTATTTATCCTGAAAATCATGGCGCTTGTTGGAGGAAGTGGAGTAGCGCTGATTATTGGATGTAGGCTTCTTGTAGAACTTCTGTTGTTGGAAGGATCTGGAGAGCAGAGCCATTGCTTTCTTCACAGCTGTTAATTCAGGATCAGAATCAATGTCCTCTTCTTCCTCAGATTCTGGCTCAGACTCACTTGGCTCTTGGGCACGTTTGGAATGACGGCTGGAAGATTTGCCTCGTTTTGAAGACATAAGAGCTAGTGGATCAGCAGGTGACTTGGACGCAGACTTCTTTTTGCTCAGAATCTCCATCACTTCATCTTCGTCGTGAAGAAGCATCTCATAGAGTTCGTGTATGCCAACGTTCTCCATCAAGTGGTTGTGCTTGACGTGAGATGCGAATACTTTCCATTCAGGCAAGAGGTTGTTGAGGAACTTGAGCGCATTTTCCGTGTTTGATCGAGTGATGTGGTTTTTGTGAAGCTCGTTGAGAAGGAGAATAAAACGTTCATAGATCTGGGAGAGGGATTCGTCGGTGCGCTACTTAAACCCATCAAACTTGGTTATGCAGCTGTTGATTTTTAGTTGGTTCCCGACTCTGCTCCTGCGCATCATTTTCTCCACCTGATCCCACATGCCATTTGATGTCTCTTTGTAGATGTCTATGGTTGTGTAGATCGTGTTAGGTAGAGCCTGAACAAGGTACCTCTTGGCATGCTTTTCTCCCTCAATCATGCCTCTTTCGTCCGCGCTCATTTCTGCGTATGACTTGTCCTCATAACGAACTTGACCACCTTCTGCAGTTGCTGGTATGGTCTTCACGGGTTTAGGGATTGGCCCGTCGGTTAGAGCTCGCCAGATGAACTCGAAGTTGTCCTTAGACTCAATGAAGATCAAGAACCTGTCCCGCCACTGACTGTATTCACCTTGGTAGAGGCAAGGCGGCTTGGATTCGGTGCCGATAGCGAGAGTGTCACGCGAAGACATCTTGTAGTTGCACTAATGTGATCGTCAGACGATGGTTCGATTCAAAGTGAGATCCTAACGCAAGGCACTAAGAGTGGTGTCCTAACGCAGGTTCTAAGAGTGGTTTATGCTAAAACAGGTAAGAAATTGACTAGCCTGAACTTACCGGATAGGAATCCGGATAAAGGTGTCTGATCTGGAAGTGTCCGGATCAGATTGTGTGAGAAAGTGTTCAATCAGCAGAAGAATCCGGGTAAACACAGGTTACCGGATAACTGAGTGTTACCGGATGAAATGAAACAAATAGCAAACTTACCGGGAACAAAGGATACTTACCGGGCGAAGGAGTACTTACCAGATAAAGTCATCGGGAACTTGTCCGGATGCGATACGCTTACCGGATGTGTTTACCGGTAATTAGTTACCGGGACGTGTCCGGTATATATGAAACTTACCGGGAGCGATGTTCGGTATCCGGGTAGGATCCGGATAGATGTCCGGAAAGAGAAATATCCGGTAAGCGATAGGTTACCCGGTAACTTGGAGTTACCCGGTAACAAGTGAAAGTAATAAGAACTTACCAGGTAACAGTGTGATGAGATCCGGTAACCACGGCTGTGGTTTCCAAATTCGATGGAATTCGACTAGGGTTGCTTAAACTTGTTCCTGAAAGGTTAGGAACTTGACAAAATACAATACTAACAATACCCAAATCGAATTTGAAGCCAAATAACAAGTTTTTGATAGAAAAAAATTGATTTTTTCAAGAACAGAGACCAAAAACTTATGAACTTGATTTTGCTTAAACACTAATCAGATGATCGAATTAGGCTACAAAAAATTGCAGAAACTCTTGTTGATCCAAACCCTCAGTGATTTGATAATGACCCTCTCTTATACTTAGTGAAAATTGTAAGTAAACAATATGTATCAGAGTTTCACTATCGATGATAAGTACTAAGATCTTCCAGTACCGCTGATAGGAACTCTCGCCCTTTTAAGTTAAACATTCAGCGAAACTGTTCACCATAAATGCTCTGAGTCTGTTCAGTCATTATGATGATCGCTGATAAGTTAGTTGTTTACTTATGATTCCTGAAGACAAGTTTCACGTCAACAAAGGTTCTACGCTGAAGTCGAAGATCAAGCTCAAGAACCAGCGACAAGTCTCCTAATGAACTGATGCGGATCAGCGAAGACTCAGATTTGTCCACTCAACGTGAAGTATCAAGTACAAGACTTCAGCTATCGCTGAACTTTATCATCTGCTGAATGGTAAATGATAATCGCCGAATCAACGAAAGTTGATCATGAAGTCCTCCGTACAAAGTACTTTTGTCTTAACCACCCTTGCACGACTCCGTACGAAATGTCAGAAAAGAACCTCCGAATATCTGAAATCGTACAACCACTCTGATACTACACTGTTCATCCATGCGGCTACTAAGGTTGTCAACCAAGGTCAATGACATGCAACCAACCAGCTGATGACACGTGTAAAGTATATACTGACTTGCATTAAATGCATGCAGTATATAAAGAGATGAACTCACTTCATTTGAAGTAACTTGCTAACTCTGGACAAGTTCAAATCTCTTATCTCAAGATAGGTTATTATTAGTAATTTCCTTATCTCTCTTAGTGCAAGAAACCTTAGTGTTCCAACTTGTTTAGATTTAGGTTTATCCTTAATCTTGTTTCCGCAACAAGCTGTAAATTGTTAATGATTTATCAATAAACAATTTAGAAAAGTAAAATCTGTGTGTTTGTATTCAACCCCCCCCCCCCTTCTACAAACTTGTATAGGCCTTCGGGACCAACAAGTGGTATCAGAGCGGATTTGTTTAATCTCATAAACAAGATCTAATCTAAGATATTTCTCTTCCTTGCTATTATCTGAAAATGGCCACCAACACAAACACAATTTATATAGACAATGGTTCTCTTGCAAAACCCCCTAGATTTTCCAGAGACAACTTCAACTTATGGAAAAATAGGATGACACTCTTCTTAGAAGGTGTAGACCCTACTATGCCTTACTATCTTGAAAACGGCCCATACATCCCTGTAACAATTGATCCTTCAGTTCCAGACACTGCAAATAGACCTGCTATTCCAGAAAGGCTGATTCCTAAGGAAATACACATGTGGACCGACGAAGATAACAAGAAAGTGGCTATAGATACAAAAGCCAGATCCATACAATCCATGGCCCTTCCTGACGAAGTCTACCATTCCGTCATGAATCTGAAAACATCAAAAGCCATGTGGGACACAATATGTGTTCAGTATGAAGGATTGTCTGAAGTCCAGGACTCAAGAAAGATCAACCTGGTAAGACAATACGAAAGCTTCATTTCTGGTAAGAATGAAACTCTCTCTGAAGTTCACCAACGTTTTAATTGTTTAATTATAGATCTAAAAACTGTTGGTAAGGAATATTCTAACTTTGAGGTGCTGACAAAGTTTCTAGAATGTTTACCTGAAAGCTGGGACAATTATTCTATGTGTCTCAAGCTGTCAAAGGATCTAAAATCAATGACCCTTGCTACCTTATATGGCACGTTGCTGAATCATGAGCAATCAAGCCATCTTAAGAAGAATCTTGTAAAAGATTCCAAAAGCACCCCTGTTGCTTTAATCTCAGAGGAACCTTCTACTCAGCGACCCTCGGTCACTATCACTGAGTTAGAAAGTAACTCTGAAAGTTCATCAGATTCTGATTTTTTAGATGATGAATCTTTGGCTCTCCTAACTAAGAAGTTCAGGAGATTTTCCAAGAAGAAAATGTTTAGAAAGAACAAACCTCTTTCCATAACTGACAAGCCTAAATCATCAGTTTTTGTTGATAAGGCTATTGCTACTTGTTTTAACTGCGAAAAAATAGGACATTTTGCTAACGAGTGCAGGTCTAAGAAAGTTTCTAGACCCTCAGCTTTTACAAAGAAATCCTTTGTTCCAAGGAATAAAGATGACAAATACTCAAAGCTGAAAGAAAAATATCCGAAGTTGAAAAGCTTTAAAAAGAAAGGCAAAGGCCTGATGGCTGACTATGATTGGGCTGCTTTTGATGAAGAAGCATCATCATCTGACTCTGAAGATGATGAAGCAAATCAATGTCTCATGGCCAAGATTGAAGAAGAGGAAGAAAGTTCAGACATTCCCTCCACTTCAACATCTGCTATTCAGGTATCACCTTCTTTCTTTACCAATATTGCAAATATTGATGAAGCTGGTAGTCTCCGTAAGATCGATCTCTTGACTAGAAGTTTATACGAAGCCATGAACGGCAAAACTGTGGTTGAAAACCAAAACCTTGATCTCGCTGAAAAGCTTAAAAACTGCCACCTTCAAATAGAAAAGCTTTCTAAAATTGAAGAAGATTTTAAAGATCAAGTATATTTAAATCAGCTAGTCAAAATCGAACGAGCAGAAGCTATTGCTGCATTAAAGGCTGAAAAAGCTACTGTTGAAGGATGGTGTAATTCTTCAACAAAGATCACTGAGATAATAAAGTCTCAAATTCCACTGAGTGATAAACGTGGTTTGGGTTACAAATATGAAACTTCAAAACCAACCACTGAGCGTTCAATGCTTAAATTTGGAACGTTCGTATCCTCAGTCACTGATACTTCATCTTCTCAGTGCTCCTCGTCCATTACACCAATCCCTGAGGAAACTCCTACCTCCTCAAAAGGCAAGGAGAAAATGGTTTATTCAAAACCTACCCCTGTCTCTAAAGACAAAGGTAAAGGAATTGTTATTTATCAAAATCCTCAGAAGGGTACTTTAGTACCTAAGCTGAATGCTTCTAAAGTTTCAGTGACCCATCCCTCTGGATCAAGGAAGCTGATCTCTGAATCTATTCAGCGATCTACTCCTAGACTCAGAGTGGATGTCCTTGTTAAGAAATCTGAAGAACTAAATGTTCGTCCCATTTCTAAAGCAAATAGCTTACTTGGTGCTGGTACTTCTAATTCTAAATTAAAAGCTCAGCATACAAATGGTCCTAGAACTACTTTTAGCTATAGGAAATGTTATCACTGTGGACTCACTGATCATATTGCTAGTAAGTGCCCCACAACCACCAAAGCTGAAAAGATAGCTAAGGTGAAGATTGCCCCCAAGGCAAAGAAGACCAACCCTGGTGCAAATCAGGTCAAGGTGAATTCTACCACTGAGGTTAAGAAATTAACCAAAGTGAAGAAAGACAAAGCTGAATCTTCAAATGCTGCGAAGACTGCTGAACCTTCCATTCCAACTACTTCCACTGACAAACGTGTATACATGGTTAAGTGGGTACCCAAGAAAAACTAATCTTCCTTTGTATTGCAGGTTAAGAAGGGTATCTGGTATCTTGATAGCGGATGCTCTAGACACATGACTGGTAAGAAAAGCCTGCTCGCTGAATACAAGGAAGAGAAGGGTCCCTCTGTGACTTTCGGTGGAAATGGAAAAGGACATACCCGAGGGTATGGTGTACTTTCAAATGGTACAACCTCCTTCAGAAGAGTCGCATATGTTGAAGGGCTGAAGCATAATCTTCTAAGCATCAGTCAGCTTTGCGACATAGATAACAAAGTAATCTTTACTAAGGAATCCTGCTTTGTCTCTGACAAAAAGGAGAAGATAGCTCTCAGCGGTTATCATTTGGAAAATGTTTATGTAATAAACATGGACTCAACAACCACTGAGAACTTCTGTTTCTTCTCAAAGGCCTCATCTGATGTCAACTGGCTATGGCATAAGAGGCTCTCTCATTTAAATTTCAAGACACTGAATACTCTTTCTTCAAAAGAGTTAGTCACTGGTCTACCTCAGCATTCATACGCCAAAGAGTCGTTATGTTCAGCGTGTGAAAAAAGGGAAGCAGACCAAAGCAAGCTTTAAGTCAAAGCAAGTTTCTTCAGTGTCATCTCCTCTACAACTACTCCATATGGATTTTTTTGGCCCTGTTAACAAACAATCCATCGCTGGAAAGAAAATATACGCTGGTCATAGTTGATGAATTCTCTCGCTTCACTTGGGTAATGTTTCTCCGTTCTAAGAGTGACACCCCTGAAGAACTCATCACCTTTGTTCGGAAGATGGAAACCCTGAACAATCTGACCGTTCGCTCAATAAGGAGTGATCATGGAACTGAATTCAAAAACAGTTCTCTTGATTCCTTCTTTGAGAGTAAGGGTATTTCTCACAACTTTTCTTCAGTGAGAACACCGCAACAAAATGGAGTCGCTGAAAGAAGAAATAGAACAATTATTGAAGTTGCACGTTCAATGCTCAGCGATTCTCACCTGCCTACTCAGTTTTGGGCAGAAGCTGTCAACACTGCTTGTTTTACGCAAAACAGGTCGCTGATAGTCAAAAGATTCAATAAAACAGCCTATGAACTTTTTCATGGGAGAAAGCCCTCAATCAGCTTTCTTCGCATCTTTGGATGTCAGTGTTTCATACTGAACAATAGAGATGCTCTTGGAAAGTTCGATCCTAAGGCTGATGATGGAATCTTTCTTGGATACTCGTCAGTTTCCAAAGCCTTCAGAGTCTTAAATCGAAGAAGACAAACTGTAGAAGAAACTATTCACGTCACGTTTGACGAATCCCGTTCAGCGAACTCTAAACCGAACGCTGATACAGAAGAACTGAATCAATGGATGTTTTCTCATCTTGGTGATTCAGAAGATTTTCCCACTCCTCATGCTCATCCAGTAGAAGATGATAGTCCCACTATCATTCCAAACATGCAGAATAGTGAAGCTGAAACATCATGGGTCTCAGCTGTTCCTATAAACACTATACCTGCAGTTGATCCAAATGTCTCAGACATTCCATCTACTTCTCAGCAATCAGTGAATATAATGACAACTGCATCAATTCCTCTCTTGGCTGATACTCCCGACGTCGCTGAAGCTTCATCTTCAGCTCCTCAAGTTCAAGTTGATTCAGCGTCTCACGCTCCGGCTCAGCGATGGACTATAAATCACCCAATTGATCAAATTCTTGGTGATCCAAACGCTGGGATTCAGACTCGATGAAGTGCAGGTAATATTTGTTTATTTGTAAATTTTATTTCACTAACTGAACCAAAGAAAGTAGATGATGCCCTCAAAGATCCAAATTGGGTCAGCGCCATGCAAGAAGAGCTGACTGAATTTGAAAGAAACAAAGTTTGGAAACTTGTTCGGAGACCAACTGATAAAACAGTAATAGGCACTAAATGGGTCTATCGAAACAAGTTGGACGAACATGGTACTGTAACCCGCAACAAAGCTCGACTTGTTGCTCAGGGATACAGACAAGAGGAAGGTATAGATTACGACGAAACATTTGCTCCAGTAGCAAGACTTGAATCTATTCGTCTATTCTTAGCATATGCTGTACACAAAAACTTCAAAGTACATCAGATGGATGTCAAGTCAGCGTTTCTAAATGGAAAGCTGAATGAAGAAGTGTATGTAGAACAACCTCCAGGATTCTCAGATCCTAAGCGTCCAGATTATGTTTATAAACTGGATAAGGCACTTTATGGCTTGAAGCAAGCTCCACGTGCATGGTATGACACTCTTTCCACTTATCTCCATATTGAAAAATTTGAGCGAGGTAAGATTGACAAAACGCTATTTTTTAGAAAAGTGAAAGGTCATATCATTCTAGTTCAAATATATGTTGATGACATTATATTTGGTTCTACTAACCCTGAGCTTTGTACTCGTTTCGCTGATAGAATGAAAGATGAGTATAAAATGAGCATGATGGGTGAACTAACATATTTCCTTGGTCTTCAGATTAAGCAAACTGAGAAAGGAACTTTCATTAATCAGGGAAAGTATGTTAAAGATATGCTGAAGAAATTCGACTTAACTGAAAGTTCAGCTATGAAAACCCCTATGGCACCACCGCTGACACTTGATAAGGACACAAAGGGTGTTCCTGTCAATGTCACGCTGTACCGTGGGATGATCGGCTCACTATTGTATCTTACAGCTAGCCGACCCGATATTATGTTTGCAACATGCTTGTGTGCACGATATCAAGCTGAGCCTAAGATATCTCATATGAAAGCTGTAAAGCGAATCTTTCGATATCTTAAGGGTACAGCGAATCTAGGTCTTTGGTATCCCAAAGATTCAGGATTCGATCTAACTGCATATTCAGACAGTGATTTTGCAGGTTGCAAAATGGATAGGAAAAGCACCACAGGAGGATGTCAGCTCCTGGGTGGAAAGCTGGTAAGTTGGACAAGTAAAAAGCAAAATTCAGTGTCCACTTCCACAGCTGAAGCTGAATATGTAGCCGCTGGAAGCTGCTGCTCTCAGGTCTTGTGGATGAGAAATCAGCTACTAGACTATGATCTTCAGCTCTCTAAAATTCCAATCTATTGCGACAGCACAAGTGCCATCGCTATAGCAAACAATCCAGTACTACATTCAAAGACCAAACATATAGAAATCAGATATCATTTTATCAGAGATCATGTGATGAATGGTGATATAGAACTTCATTTTATCCCAACTGATTATCAGTTAGCTGACTTATTTTCCAAACCTCTTGATGAGACAAGATTCAACTTTCTCATCAGCGAGCTTGGAATGCTGAACTTTGAAGGATAAAATCTTCAGCGGTTCACATTAATCAGCGAAAGGATAAAATCAACTTGTATAACCCATTCTATCATCTTCTCTCTGAATAAACTTGATTCACTGATATCAAGGTATGTTCTCTCTCTGACAATCGCATGAAAATGCAAGATTTCAAAACAAAATGCATCGCTGAATATCTCTTCCTTAACAGCGATATTTTTGAAATTTCTTAAAACCTTTACTGAATATTTTCATTCAGTACTTCATGTTTTCAAAAGTATCTCTGAGTTTTTCAAAACCTCAGAGACAACCAAGAATATGAAAGGACAGTTGTGACGTCATTGCAACGGATAAACCCCGGCACGTTTTCTCTTCCTGACACACGTTTGCACGTCTCGTTCATACTTCCAATCAAATGCAAACACGTGTCCGTGTCATGATGAAAATATTTTCCCGCTCAAGATTTTCTCTTTCTAAAATCTCTATATAAACAAACTCTTTGTTTATATTTTTCTTTTACGCGATCAATCTTCCTCCGCAAGAAAGAATTCACTGTTGCATTTGTGCTTTCAAACTTCAAGAACTGTTCATCATCTTCTTCATCAAACATCAAGGTTAATATGTTCTTATTTATTACCTAATGCAAAATAACTTGTTTGTGATCTACTCTTTGTTTTTAACAAGATCAAAACAAAAGAACTTCTTAAAAATAAAATCATTTTCTTTCATGGTTTTATGAACACAACCATTTCATGGTTGTTCTTCAAGTTTAAATGCAAAAATCTTAAACTTGTTCTTCACATTCGTTTTTCCAGAATCTCAATCTTCAAAGAAAACTGGAAAACAAGATTTTTTTTGGGTTTGAAATTTTCGTTTTCAAAAACATGAAAAACCCTAATCTTCATTAAGACATTTGTGTCTGAATGAAATGGATAAAATTCGAAACATCTTATTGGAAATTTCTTTCCACAATAAGATTATTCTTATTTGTTAAACATCTTTGGTTGAACTGTTAATACAGAGAAATGGCCTCGTCTGACATTCCTGCTAACGATGAGAACATCTCCGCTGACTCTGAGGAAGTGGAAATCCTCAAGGCTCCACAAGTCAAGTTTGAACTTGACAAACTGGATTGGACTAAGGTGAACAACCTCTCTGCGCTTCTCGAGTTTCCTCCTCGAAAGCAAGTCACACATCTAGATGATGCTGTGAAATTTCTGAAGAACTGCTGCATCTCCACAGCCCTGACCATAACACCTCCTGCACATCAGCTTTTGCTCTCACAATTCTGGTATTCAGCGAGACACACTCAATTACCTTCAGCCAAAGACCCCTCCAAAATAATAGATTGCATCCTCTGCGATATCGAATATGGCACCATAAAGATCACCCCAGCCATTATTCGCAAAGCTCTCAGCCTTCCCATCGCCACCAAGGAAAAACCTTTTGTTCCCCTCCCTGACCCCAAGAAAAACTTAGACAGGGAAGCCATCATTGCATTCTTCGATGCAATGGGCTATGTATGGGAGATAGGCAGAGACATGAAGCCCGAGAAGAAGCTGACGATCATCAAAAAATCGAAAATGCCCAGCGAGATGAATTTCATCTTCGCTCATCTGATAAGCTGCATGACTGCAAAGAGTGGCTCCTCCGACCAAGCCGCTAAACCTCAGCAAGCAATGGGTTATGCACTGCTAAAAGGTCTCAACATAGACTGGGCATCGATCATCTATGATGACCTGGTTCTACGAGTGGACACCGTCGCTGACAGACCTCCATGGGTTCCTTACCCACGTTTCATCAGCGCCATCGTCCAATGTGGCCTGAAGGAAACCTACCCAACTGATGGTGACCTGAAACTTTCTCAGGTCGGTCCAAAGATACTCGACTTTAAACCAACCGTAAATGAGGTACGTCTTTCTACACTCTTAACTCTTCTTAACCCTCATACTTCTTCTACTTCTGCAGCTCCTTCAGCGGACAGACCCACCGTTGATACCCCAGTAGCTACTTCTATTCCTCTTAAAAGGAAACACTCTCACACCCCACTTGATTCTAAAAGGATCAAGAAAACAAAGGAGCAACCCCAGCAATCTCATGCTAAAGACTCCTCAGCTCTTTCTGCAGAGCTGAAGGAACGTTCAGTGGTACGCTCTGCCACACCTGAACAAGCCATCCCTTCAATCCCAATCTCAGCGTCTCCAAACGTTGAGATTACAGACTTGGAAACTTCCCAACCTCCCTCAGTCTCTCAAAAGACTGATGAAGTGATTCTCAGCGATTCCAACGCTGAACTCAGAACCCAACCTCCAATCTTACCCTTCGCTTCTCCCTCCACTCATTTGGTCTCTCCTCCAGTTATCACTGGAGATGCCATCATTTCTACGGAAGCTAAAGTTGATAATCCAGAAATGATGAAGACAGGACCTGCAGGACAATCCACGGGCACGTTCGAAGACGACATGGAACTTTACTCAGGCACCCGTGACTTTGATGAGTTCACCAATCCTCCTGCAGGTAATCAACAACCCATAAACACTGTGACTAAACCCCAAACTTCTGAGCTTTCCTTTGTTCACAAGTTCTTATCTGTTACAGGTCCTAACTTGGGAGACATCAACGCCTCTCTGAAATCCGTGGAAACAAAGCTGACAGGTCTCACCACCACTCTCTCCAACAACTCTTCAGCTGTAACAAACGCTGGAGAGAATCTTCAAAAGCTGACAACGGTGGTAGAGAAGAAGGCTTCCACAGATGACATGAAGCAGCTTGACAAGACTCTCAGCGACTTCGCCAAGGTGCTCGCTGATATCTACACAGACTACACCTCTCTCAAAAGCTCAGTTTCGTCCATGTCCAGCGAATTTACAACGCTGAAGACATCGGTTGGAACACTAGAGGGAGATATGTCTGCTGTGAAGACAAATGTCAACACTCTGACGACTGACTTAAGCTCTGTAAAGACTGACGTTGGTTCGATGAAGACTATGCTCGAACAGCTGCTGCTCAAGGCAAATGCTCCTGCCCCTAACCCCGTCCCTGAAATTGAAAACTTCACAGCGGCGGATCGCAAAGAGCTGGAAAAGATCAATCCTGCTATTTCTGGCCTTGAAGACAGATTAGCAAAGATTGAAGTTTGTGTAGGTCTCTCTGGCCAAAAAGACAGAGAACCTACCAACGCTGCTGAATCTACCCATTCCTCCCCCAGTCATCATGAAAAAGAGGGGGAGAAGAGCGCTGAAAACCCTTCCAAGAGCGCTGAAGACTTTTCCCATGATGAATCTATCAGGGGAGAGAAGAACGAAGACCTCACCTTCACTGAAGAGGGTGAGAAGACTATTGAAGCTGAAGCAGCCGCTGGACCTCAGGGAGATGAACACCCTGAGGGAACCGAGAAGCTCGCCTCTGTATCTGAGGGGGAGCAACTCGAAGAAGACGCTGAAGAATCCAAAGCAGAAGATGATGAAGCCGTCGACATCCCTGATAATGAACCATCTTCTTCTCCAAAGAATGATGATGATGATGACGAAGATGGCGATGACTTCTTTATCGTCAAACCTGCTCCAAAGATCAAAGCTCTTAAGGGAATCTCGATAAATGAACCTTCAGGGGAGCGGACAAAGACAAAGCCCTCAGCCTCTAGAGCTGAGAAAGGCAAAGGCAAAA
The DNA here is from genome assembly GCA_033807775.1 of Saussurea involucrata. Lineage (NCBI taxonomy): Eukaryota > Viridiplantae > Streptophyta > Magnoliopsida > Asterales > Asteraceae > Saussurea > Saussurea involucrata. The sequence goes on along the minus strand of CM066314.1, from coordinate 61,930,466 downwards.
GCGTCGCTGAAAATGACAATCTGACGATCTTGCTTGAAAAGCCGGTTTGTCAGGTACACTAAACATCTCTTACTCCATCCCTCCTCTATCATACACTATCAGTTCCTCTACCCAAGCCTATACACTTGAACATTTTTCTCTCTATCTGATTCTACCCAAGTTCTTACTTGTAAGATCGCTGTGTTTCAGCTAGTCCTCTCCCCTGTTTGAGGATATCGCTGAAGGATCCATAACTGCGACTTCACCAATAATACCAGCTGCCGCTGAAGAAATAATCCCAGTCTTGGATTTGATCTCTGAGACTGATGAACCTGAAGAACAGACTCTCTCACACAGACACAGACCTTCCTTAGCTCCTCAAAAGCTAAGAGAAGAAGAACAGAAGAAAAGAGAGGAAATAATAAAGCAATTCGAGGATCAGCGAATCATTCTAAGGCGTGATCAACTGCCTTCAGTTCCTCCAAAGTTCAGAATTTCAAAAGCTGAATACAAGGAACACCTCAGAGCTGAACGCCTCATCGCTGAAAGAAAGGAAGCTGAAGAAAAAGACAGAGAATACGCCATCAAGCTTACTCAAGAATCTGTCAAAGACCCCAAGCTGAAACGTGTTCCCATTCAAGTCCAACGAAAGCTTTGGGAAGAAGCCCAGAAGATCGTGGAAAAGAAAACTGAAGTTTCTCAGACCACCCTGATATGGTGTAAAGAGAAAATACACTTCAGATATCGTCCAGCGAAGATCAACAAGGTATTCATCTCTGGAAGAACCTCTATCGGAGTACCTATTGTTGACATCAAACTTTTCAGAGAAGATGGCCAATCTGAAACCTTTCGCGCTGACACTGTAAAAAGGTATGGTCTCTCTGAATGGCTGGAGATGAGGTTAGCTATCCAAAAATCACAATCTAAGTACAAGAATCATTTCGAAAAGCTGATAAACAGACAGATCGATTTGATATCTTCTTGTGTGAACATTCCTCCTCTTCCTGATCTTGAGCTGAAAAGAAAAAGGGCCTCTCCAAAGAAGAAACGTCAAGATTCAAACTCAGGTCCTGTCATACGAAATGAAACTGGAATTGGTTTCTCTCGCGCTGAAGTGCTTGGTCCTGACCCTGATCTATCTGCCCTTGATATTTCTTTGCCACCATGTGAACTTTTCGTCCCTGGTAAAGTCATCAGTAATCCTTATGGAATATTCTTTCTCGACTACGACGGACGTAAATGTTTTCAACGGATCGTTGAGCTTCCAATCACTCCAATCGAACAGCTCAGAGATCTCATCTACTGGTGTGACTTCAGAAAAGACATTCAGGCACGACACCTAAAACCCTTGATTTTTGAAGAAGCGCTGAACAAAAGAAAATGAGGTGTAACGGTTCCTGACTGGATGATCCCCACTGAAAAGACCCTTGATGAACTTCTCATTAAGGAAGAACCTCTGTAAGCTGATAGGATCGCCTCTTTCATCTATTTTATCAGTTATCCTTTTGTACTTGTAATTTATTTCGCTTGTACTTGTAATCTTTCCATTTCTCTTTGTATCCTGATTCAAAGTTTTAAAAGAAAGATTTCAGCGAATGTACTTTACTCCATCAGTACTGAAAAGATCCCAGAAAACAGTAAAAGGGACAAATATTTTATGAGTTCTTTTTATCCTTATGTTTTCATTAAATAGCAATTTTCTCTGTTGCTATGTCATAATCAAATAGGGGGAGATTGTTGATCCAAACCCTCAGTGATTTGATAATGACCCTCTCTTATACTTAGTGAAAATTGTAAGTAAACAATATGTATCAGAGTTTCACTATCGCTGATAAGTACTAAGATCTTCCAGTACCGCTGATAGGAACTCTCGCCCTTTTAAGTTAAACATTCAGCGAAACTGTTCACCATAAATGCTCTGAGTCTGTTCAGTCATTATGATGATCGCTGATAAGTTAGTTGTTTACTTATGATTCCTGAAGACAAGTTTCACGTCAACAAAGGTTCTACGCTGAAGTCGAAGATCAAGCTCAAGAACCAGCGACAAGTCTCCTAATGAACTGATGCGGATCAGCGAAGACTCAGATTTGTCCACTCAACGTGAAGTATCAAGTACAAGACTTCAGCTATCGCTGAACTTTATCATCTGCTGAATGGTAAATGATAATCGCTGAATCAACGAAAGCTGATCATGAAATCCTCCGTACAAAGTACTTTTGTCTTAACCACCCTTGCACGACTCCGTACGAAATGTCAGAAAAGAACCTCCAAATATCTGAAATCGTACAACCACTCTGATACTACACTGTTCATCCATGCGGCTACTAAGGTTGTCAACCAAGGTCAATGACATGCAACCAACCAGCTGATGACACGTGTAAAGTATATACTGACTTGCATTAAATGCATGCAGTATATAAAGAGATGAACTCACTTCATTTGAAGTAACTTGCTAACTCTGGACAAGTTCAAATCTCTTATCTCAAGATAGGTTATTATTAGTAATTTCCTTATCTCTCTTAGTGCAAAAAACCTTAGTGTTCCAACTTGTTTAGATTTAGGTTTATCCTTAATCTTGTTTCTGCAACAAGCTGTAAATTGTTAATGATTTATCAATAAACAATTTAGAAAAGTAAAATCTGTGTGTTTGTATTCAACCCCCCCCCCCCCCCCCCTTCTACAAACTTGTATAGGCCTTCGGGACCAACAACTCTTATAATGATGATGCTAACGGAATGCAATAAACGAGAATAAGCAATTTTCACCGAATCAAGATATGAACAAAAGTAATCAAGATAACAAGCGACTGAACATAAAATCTTTCCAGAAATCTATGAATCACCTTGAATCGATTCGTCCGTATGCTCTGATACCAATTGAGAGTTCCAAATTAGTGCAAACGAACAGTAGAAATCAATAGATGTAAGCAAACAGTATGATTTCAATTGGTCATCCAATTCACTTTCATTAAACAGAGAGAATTACAATACGCTTGAAAGTAGAATATGACAACTAGCCTATTTTCTAAGGCTAACAAACATTATATACCATGGGCCCACATCATTCAAGCCCATGGCCCATTACACATTAAAGGCTCAAAATGAATAATAACAATTTAACCCTTGAACTTCTATTCAACCTGATTTTGACCCTAACATGTTTGTTAATCAAAAACGTGAAATACGTAATCGTTTTATGGTTTTGATAAAGTGACAAAGGAACTCTTTAAATTCATAAGGTTTTTAAATTGAGTTCTTGAAATTTCACAATCAAAGTGATATTAAACCGAGCTTATGAGTTTAATTCTTTGAGTTGGCGTTTTCTTAATTCGTAAAGCTAATTACAATTAGGATGTTTGAGAGCTTATTCAATAATCCAATTGTAGTTAAGATTTGGCTAAAGAGCTTATTTTAGCTAAAGTTCAATTAAGAGAAAACAAAGGCTTTCAGAGCTTGTTGATAGCCATGGCCGGCTTAAACTTGTCCTATTCCTTTACGTTTGCGAAATCAATGATAAGTGTTCACGTCAAAATCGAGAGTGATCTAATGTTGGTTTTTAATTAATTACAAGTTTATAATTCATTTTAATCGTATGTGTAGTTTAGTAAATCAAATCCAAAACCCCCCCTTTTCGCATTTACTTTAAAGTTCTGTTCTTGCGCGTGAATTATCTAGTTGTAATAAGTTAAACCGAGTCTCTGTGGAATCGACCCGACTTACCACTGTTACAATTTTAATTGTTAACAAGGGAATAGTTGGTTATTATTATTTGGTGGACTCGGCATCTGTCAAATTTTTGGCGCCGTTGTCGGGGACTCGGTATTTCTAACGGTTTATGCTTAGATCTTCACGTACAGGTACACCCATTCCAATAAACTCTGAAATCGAACGGACCGCGAAAAGACTACGGAAACAAGCCAAGCTTCGGAAGAAGTTAGTTGAGGGACCTTCGTCACCAGGAGTAAATATCTGGAAAGATATTAACTTGTCAAGCGATTCGGGCGAAGAAAGAGAAGAAAACCCAAAAATAGTAGTTGAAGAGTCGGAGACGGAATTTGAAGAAGAGGAGGAGAAAGAGTCGAAAGTCAACATGGGAGACGCGGAGCAGACACTTCGTCAGCTAGCAACCCAAGATGTTGCTCAGACTCCTATTTGCATCAGGTATCTGACAGGTAATCAAAATTTCGTTCTTAAGACTGGCTTGGTCCATCTCTTACCCACTATCACGGGTTAGAGAACGAGGACCCCAATAAGCACTTAAAACAGTTCCATATAGTCTGTCTTAGTATGAAACCAAGTGAGGTTACGGAGGACCTTATAAAGTTAAAGGCATTCCCTTTTTCTTTAAAGGACCGTGCGACGGATTGGTTGTACTCGTTACCCCCCGATTCGGTAACGACGTGGAACCAAATGGCGATGCTCTTTTTAGATACATTTTTTCCCGCCTCCCGAGCCGCTAACCTCCGAAGAGATATTTGTAGCATAAATCAACGAGATGTTGAGACTCTCCATGAATATTAGGAGAGATTCAAACATCTTTGTGTGAGTTGTCCACAACACGGAATCTCGGAGCAATTGCTTTTGCAATATTTCTATGAGGGTCTTTTGCCTATGGATAGAAAAATGGTCGACGCCGCAAGTGGCGGTGCCATGTTTAACAAGACCCCGACCGAGGTTAGAGCACTAATCACTACCATGACCGAAAATTCCTAACATTTTAGCGTGAGGAGTGACATAAGGAAAAAGCCACAAAAAGCCAATGAGGTAAATGTAGTGAGCATTGAGAGTCGTTTATTTGATCTTACTAACTTGGTTAAGCAGCTTATGGTTAGCAAAGAACAGGTAAAAGCTTGTGGGATATGTTTGGCAACCGGCCATCCAACCGATGCGTGCCCACAACTTCAAGAAGACGTGTTGGTGACGGCCGAAGACGTGAACGCCATAGGAGGTTTTCAAGGTCAGCCACAACAGCAGCAAAGGTATTTTAATAACAACTTCGGCAACCAAATACCTCCTCAATTCCAGAATTTTGTGCAAAGGCCGCCACAACAACAATTCCAGTAAAGATCACCCTTCAATCCGAATCAAGCTACTTCAAATAGATCAGGTATGTCTCTTGAGGACATTGTTAAAAACTTGGCCAATAACACTCTTCAATTCCAACAGAAAATGGAGGCAAGTGTTCAAAACTTGGGAGCTCAAATGACACAACTTGCCACTTCCGTGAGCCGGTTGGAATCTCAAGGAAAGCTACCCTCCCAAACGGAGACGAACCCAAAGCAAAATGTGAGTGCAATAGTCTTGAGGAGCGGAAAGGAGCTTGAAGAGCCAAAGCAAGTGAAGAGTAAAGAAGTGTAGAAAGAGAAAGAGGTAACTCCAAAGCCGATGCAAAGCGAGAAACAACCGGAATCCACTGTTGAGGTAAGTGAGAAAGCAAAGGTAATTCCACCTCCCTTTCCTACACGTTTTCAATTGTCTAACAAAGCTAAAGAGGAAAAAGAGATTTTAGAGACTTTTAGGAAGGTTGAGGTGAATATACCTCTTTTAGATGCAATCAAGCAAGTCCCTCGTTACGCTAAGTTTTTTAAAGAATTGTGCACTAATAAACGAAAACTTAGGGATAACGAGACAGTTAATATGAGTGAAAATGTGTATGTCGTGCTTCAAAAGAAATTACCCCCAAAGTGCAAAGATCCCGGTGTTTTCACCATTCCTTGCAAATTGGGGAATGTGACGGTCAATAGGGCTATGCTTGATTTGGGTGCATCTATCAATGTGATGCCATATTCTATCTTTAAGACTTTAAATGTAGGCCCCTTACAAGAAACTGGGGTGGTCATTCAATTGGCCGATAGATCCGTAGTATACCCAAAAGGTGTATTAGAGGATTTATTGGTTCAAGTGAATGAACTTGTCTTCCCCGCGGATTTTTATGTCATTGATATGGAGGAGGATTCTCATCCGAAATCCACGTCCATTTTGTTAGGGAGGCCGTTTTTGAAAACTTCGAAAACAAAGATAGATGTTCACAATGGCACACTTTCTATGGAATCGATGGTAACACCATCCATTTTAATATCTATGAAGCCATGCGTTTTCCAAGTGATGTATCTTCTCTTTGTGCCATAGATATTATTGAACCTATTTCTCAAGAGTTATTCGAACTAACACATTTTGATGCTTTAGATACAACTTTGAGTAGGTCTCTAGATGAAGCGAGAGTGACTAAACTAATGAAGAGGATTGAGCTCGAACCCGAGTTTCATGAGCTAGTAGCTTCCATGGATCAAAAGAAGACAGCAAGGTATGATATTGCTCAAATTTCTTTACCACCGTCTAACACAAAGCTACTTCCTTCTATTTTGCAGGCACCCGAATTAGAGCTAAAGCAACTTCCCGATCATCTCAAGTATGCCTATTTGGGAGAAGGAGATAAGCTATCGGTCATCATTTCAAGTACCTTAGACACATCCGAGGATAAGAAACTCATAACCGTGCTCAAAAGATATAAAGAAGCCATCGAGTGGACGATAGCCAACATAAAAGGCTTGAGTCCTTCAACTTGCATGCATAAAATCTTGATGGAGGATGATTTCAAGCCATTTTGTGAGGCTCAAAGGCGTTTGAATCCACCCATGATGGAGGTTGTGAAGAATGAGATTCAAAAGCTATTAGATGCGGATATGATTTTTGCTATTTCCGATAGCAAATAGGTGAGCCTGGTACAAGTCGTTCCAAAGAAAGCCGGAGTGACGGTAGTGGAGAATTCTGATGGTGTGATGGTTCCGACAAGAGTGCAAAGTGGTTGGAGGGTATGCATCGATTACCGACGGTTGAACGCGTCAACCCGGAAAGATCACTTCCCTTTATTGTTTATCGATCAGATGCTCGAGAGATTGGCAGGTAAGTCCCATTATTGTTGTTTAGATGGTTTTTCTAGTTTTCACCAAATCCCGGTTGCACCGGAAGATCAAGAGAAAACCACGTTTACATGTCCTTTCGGCACTTTTTCTTATCGCTGAATGCCCTTTGGCCTATGCAATGCACCGACTACTTTTCAGCGGTGCATGATGAGTATTTTCTCTGAATTCGTTGAAAACATCATTGAAGTTTTCATGGACGATTTTACCGTCTATGGAAACTCCTTTGATAAGTGTTTAGAAAATCTCACAAAAATTCTTCAAAGATGCATAAAGACCAATTTGGTTTTAAACTATGAAAAGTGTCATTTTATGGTAAACCACGGGCTGATTTTAGGACATATAATTTCAAGTAAGGGTATTGAAGTAGACAAGGCTAAAATATATGTTATCAAAAGCTTACCCTACCCCACTTCTGTGAGGGAAGTCCGGTCATTTTTTGGTCATGCAGGTTTCTATAGGCGCTTCATCAAGGATTTTTCATGCATCACCCGACCGATGTGCAGCCTACTTCAAAAGGATGTGGAGTTCAAGTTCGATGAGAAGTGCAAGGAAGCTTTTGATAAGCTTAAGGATATGCTCACATCCGCCCCGATCATGAAACTACCTAATTGGGACCTTCCCTTTGAGATTATGTGTGACGCAAGCAACTACGCTATTGGAGCGGTACTTGGGTAAAGGGTTGGAAGGGACCCGCATGTTATTTATTATGCCTCAAGGACCCTCGATAGTGCGCAAGCAAACTACTCCACTACGGAGAAGGATTTGCTTGCGGTTGTCTTTGCTTTGGAAAAATTTCGTCAATATCTCTTAGGTACTAAAGTTATTGTTTTTACAGATCATGCGGCGTTGCGGTATTTGATGACAAAGAAGGACGTCAAGCCAAGGCTCATTCGATGGATTTTGTTGCTCCAAGAATTTAACTTGGAGATTAGAGACAAAAGTGGAGCACAAAATCTAGTTGCGGATCACTTGAGTCGGATAGTTTCCAATGAAGAGCCGCTACCGCTAGGTGACAAGTTTTCGGATGAACACCTTTTTGAGGTAAAGACTATGGTTCCTTGGTACGCCGACATAGTTAACTACTTAGTCACCGGGACCACACCGAAGGATCTACCAAGAGCAAAGAGAGACAAGATCAAGAGTAACTCCAAGTACTACATGTGGGATGATCCCTATTTGTGGAAGCAAGGATCCGATCAAATCATCCGGCGATGTGTAAGTGACAATGAGGTAACTTCTATTTTAGAATTTTGTCATTCTTATGCATGTGGTGGCAATTTTGGCCCAACAAGGACAGCTCGTAAGGTTCTCGAGAGTGGCCTCTTTTGGCCACATATTCATCGAGACGCGTACATGTTTTGCAAAGCTTGTCCTCGTTGCCAACACACCGGAAATCTTAGCCATAGATATCAAATGCCCCTAACTCCCATTCATGCTTGTGAGATTTTTGATATTTGGGGCATTGATTTCATGGGCCAATTTCCGTGTTTTTTTGGGTTGTATTACATCTTACTTGCTGTCGACTACGTCTCTAAATGGGTAGAGGCGAAAGCGACAAGAACTGACAATGCTAAAGATGTTTTAGATTTTGTGAAGGAGAACATTTTTTGCAGGTTTGGAGTCCCCAAGGTGGTGATAAGAGATAGGGGCACCCATTTTGTTAATGGAGTGATGGCAGCATTGTTCAAGAAGTATGGTGTAAAGCACCGGGTATCCACTGCCTACCATCCTCAAACAAATGGGCAAGCGGGAGTGTCAAATCGGGAGATCAAGCAGATTTTGGAAAAGACGGTGAATCCGAGTAGGAAAGATTGGAGCTTGAGGCTCAATGACGCATTATGGGCCTACCGGACAGCCTACAAATCCCCGATAGGTATGTCCCCTTTTCGTTTAGTTTACGGGAAAGCTTGTCATCTTCCCGTTGAGTTGGAACACAAGGCCTTTTGGGCCGTGAAAAATGTCAATTTTGACATTGATATAGCTGGTATTCACCGTAAGCTCCAACTCCAAGAACTGGAAGAGATACACAATGATGCGTACGAGAGTAGTTACTTATATAAAGAAAAGACCAAAGCTTTTCACGATAAAATGTCTTCTCGAAAGACATTTGTTTTAGGTCAAAAGGTCTTACTTTTTCACTCTCGTCTTAAATTATTTCCTGGAAAGCTTAGGTCCCGATGGGTGGGACCATTTGTTGTTACTAACGTTTTCAGTTATGGTGCAATAGAGATCAAAAGTGAGAAAATGGGTAAAGTGTTCAAGGTTAATGGTCGCCGTTTAAAGCCATTTTATGAAGGTTTCAAACCTCTTGATGTGGAGGTTTTCAAGATGGAGGTGCCGGAAGGAGGAGCACCTTAGACATAAAGGCGTCTAGCCAAAGACGTTAAAGAAAGGCGCTGCATGGGAGGCAACCCATGGATTTTCGTTTATTTATCTTTTATTGTCTTTCATATTTGTCTTGGTTTTGTGAGATTCTTCCCTTTCACTCTTGTGCTTCCCTTGGTTATTTTCAGGTTTCACCCCGGAGATTGGAGCTAAATGGATGCATCTACCTTCACGGATCCGTACATTCGAGGACTATTCACCAAATCAGGGGAGTTTACTGTTTCCCCTCATTCTTTAATTTTTTTGAATGTCCTTTGCTTTATATGAACACATTGAGGATAATGTATGATCTAAGTGTGGGGGTGGGGTGTATTTCTATTTTGAGTTGAGTTTGCAAGAATTGGGCTTGGTTTGGGTCTGTGTTTGTTTTAGGGGTAATTTTTTGCAAATTTTGTGCTTAAATGTGGATCTTTGTTCGTTTTGGGTGATGTGTTAGCATGTTTTTATGACCTTAATTGATGATAATGAGTGTGGATACATGTATAGCATGATTGAATTTGATTGATAGCGTTTAGCGTCGATTAGTGGTAGTATACCGGTTAAAGTTAGACTTTTGCTAATCTCTTGAACTAGCTTTAACACCGTGAGACTTTGAGCCTACTAGACTAAACATTTAAATTAGTCTCAAATTCATTTCTTGTGTGATTACGTCATGCCTAAATATGTACCTCTAGAACTTGAATTGTCTCTCCTTAAGATTACATGATATTTACATGCTAATAAATATGATAAAGGCCATCATTTGATAAATTTTATTTTAGCCAATTAGCCTTAAGCCTACCCTTTTATGTTATAATTACCCTTTGCACACCAATTTGAGCCTTAGCCTATGTTCCTTGCCACCCACATTTTAAACCAAACCAAACACGACTCACCCGACCAATCACCGATGGAGAGATCCCGATGTCCCGTATGCTTGAAATGTACAAATTATGTGTTGGGAAAGAAAAGAAATAGCGAAAAAGGAAAATCAAAAGAAATATGAAAAAAACAATATATGTCGTCAATAAAAGAAATGAAATAAGACGACGAAAAAAAATCTGATGATATGGTTGATTATAAGCGTTTAATCTTTATCCCCTATCATTGAAAGGGAAACGTGCTTCAAATATACATATGTAAAGCCCTCGTTGAGAGAAAATTTTCAGTGTTGAAGAACCGGTTGCTCCATTGGTGTATGGTCTTAGTCACTTTATCCCAAATATGTCCCTACCTTACCCAAAGCCTTATTTTACATTACACCCGAAAAGTCCTTTTGATTTAATTGCATGTAATTTATCCGAGTAGTGGAGAGTGAGAGATTATTCAAGCTTATGGTAGTTATATACTAGTGTAGAGACGTTTTGAGCGATACACTTTGAACCCAAGAGTGAATTGAGTGTTGTTTTAAATATACCATTCGTGAGAGTTCTCGAGATTAGCTTATGTCTCTTCCAATTGGTAGGTGCTATAATTGATGCTAAGTTGCAAATCTCGTGTTCATGATGTGCTATATATGTTAACACTCTCGTTTGATTCATTTCGATCATTACATGCTAATTTAAGTCATTGCCGGGACGGACAAGGATCTAAGTGTGGGGGAATTTGATAAGCGTCGATTTTATACATTTTAAATCAAAATTTCTCTATATTTAGTGTCAACTAGATCCCTAAAGTACCCGTATTAAATTAAGTTTTAGTTTTTATTGTTTGTAAATATATTTAAGTGAAAAAGAAAAAAAAATAAAGAAAAGCAAAAAATAAAATAAAAATTAAACTCTTAATTTATATTAGGCCATCCGTAGCGGAGGCGGGTTAGGGCTCGGGCTGGCTACGGGTTCCAGCGGGAATGGATACGGGGGGGCTCGGGCTTTGGGGCGGGTTACAGCCCCGGGTTTCCCAACCCGTTGTTACCCGATGGCTTTTAATTTTTTTTTTATTTTTTTTAAATAAATTCAAATATGAACGTTTGGCAACGGTTACTTTAAAAAAAATTATTTTATTTTTCAATTTAATCACACTATATATATATAATCCTAACCCATTTTATTTTTCACACAAAACAACTCTCTCATTCTCTCATTCTCTTCCATTCTCTATATTTTAAACAATATGGATTCGCCACAACCTGGTTCACCGACCGCATCATCATCATCCGTAGACACCGACGAGTTGTTGCATCTACAAAGGGAAATTTTTGTAGGCTTGGTTCGAGAGACTGCACAATTAATTTATGGTAGCACCGCCTCATCGTCAAGAAGAGAGAGGGTCGCGAACATAGAAAGAGGTCGAGTAGCTGCAAACGAGCGGCTTATGCGGGACTACTTTGGCAACAACCCGGTTTATACATCGGATATGTTTAGGCGGCGGTTCAGGATGAGGAGGCAGCTATTCGAACGAATAATTGAAGATTTACAAGGACAGTATTCATATTTTACACTTCGGTTGGACGCCAGTTACAAAAAAGGTTTTTCTCCGATACAAAAGTGTACTTCCGCTATTCGGCAATTGGCGTATGGAGTAGCTGCTGACTCACTTGACGAGTACATCCGTATGGGAGAGAAAACGTCACGAGATTGTCTGCACAAATTCTGCACAGGTATTATTGAACTGTATGGTCAAAAATATTTACGCAAGCCTACTTTTATTGATATTCAGAAGTTGTACGCCACGCATGAAGCTACACACGGATTTTCTGGCATGCTCGAAAGCATAGACTGTACTCATTGGGCGTGGGCAAATTGTCCGGTAGCATGGCGAGGTCAATTCATGAGAGGTGATCATGAGCACCCGACAATCATGCTAGAAGCAGTGGCCTCTCAAGATCTATGGATCTGGCACGCATACTTTGGTGTTGCCGATTCCAACAACGACATCAATGTCCTCAATCAGTCGCCCATCTTCAACGATGTATATGATGGAAAAGCACCCGACTGCCCTTTTGAGGTGAATGGAGCCACCTACGAGCACGGATATTATCTAGCGGATGGGATATATCCGGAATGGGCTACTTTCGTAAAATCATTTACGTGCCCACATAACCCTAAACGACAAAAGTTCAAGTCCGCGCAAGAAGCGGCACGTAAAGATGTTGAACGAGCTTTTGGCGTGCTTAAACAACGTTGGCATATACTTCATAACCCGGCACGCGGATGGAAACCGACAAGATTGGGAATCATTATGTACGCTTGTGTCATATTACACAATATGATACTCGAAGACGAAGACTATGCTATTTGTGGTGGCGATGAAAACGGCCTTTTCACGGATGATATTGAAACCCAAATCAGTGAGGAACAACGCGCGGCAAATGTTCGAGAAGTCAAAAACCGGGACACTCATAATAACCTTCGGTCGGATTTGGTCGAACATATTTGGCGTATCCAAGTTCCCAACAATGACGACGAGTAGATTTTTAAATTTATTTTGTAATTTTTATTTTTAATGAATGATATGAATTTTTATTTTTATTATTTATCTTATTTTTATTTATTAAAAAATATATAAATATTTTTATTTTGTTAAATAATTAAATGTATAAATAAAAGAATTAAAAAAATGAGGTGGCAAGAGGGTTTGAGGGTATAGGTACTCCACTTTAGGGTAAGGAGAGGGTAAGGAGAAAAGCTGATTTGGTGCTGAGGTGGAAAGAGGGTTTGAGGGTATGGGTACGGATGGCCTTTAGTAGGTAGATAAAGAAAAAGAAAAAAATATATATATGTATCTTATATTTGTGTGGCTTCACGTGACATAGAAGAAAGAAAAAAAAGGACTTAATTTGGTCCTTGTGTGCGGTAACTAAGCAGGCCCAAAAGCAAAAAGAAAATAATTAAAAGAGAAATGAGGCCCACTAACCCAAACTGATACGTGCAGCCCAAAACATGAAGAAACAATCGCAGCTTCTCTCTCTCGTCGATCGGAACCACAACAGCAGCAAACAGCCGACTGCGCGACCTCTTGCGCGGCTTCAGGCCACGCCCCATCCCGCATATGCCTATGTTCGATTCGAGGCTCAGACGACCCCGCGGCCTGTCCCGCGACCTCACCTCGCGCCCCAAGCTGCGAGCTCCAAAAAATCAGTCATGTCTCTCTTTTAACGGTTACTCTCGTGAGGGGTTTAAAGGGTGGCCAAAAACCGTCGATTGGGGGCAGAAAATCACTTGGAAGAAAACGAATTTGAAGGAGGAAAAGGCAAGAGAATCGATTGGGGAGCAATTTCTCATCCAATTCCTTTCTAAATTCTTAGGTAATTTCTTGTGTTTTCCAATTTGGTAACCTAATTTAGCCATGTGTGGCTAAATTTCTCATTCCAACATTAGTAAACTTTAGATTTTGATGTTTTCATTTTGAGGTCATTTTGTAATGGTTGTGGACAAGTTTATTTGTGGAATTTCTTGGTTAATTGTTAATTTATTTGGAATGTTAATTGAAATGGCCAATTAGTTAATGTTCTTTTGAATGTTTGTTAATCAAAAATGTAAAATACGTAATCGTTTTATTGTTTTGATAAAGTGACAATGGAACTCTTTAAATTCATAAGGTTTTTAAATTGAGTTCTGGAAATTTCACAATCAAAGTGATATTAAACCGAGCTTATGAGTTTAATTCTTTGAGTTGGCGTTTTCTTAATTCGTAAAGCTAATTACAATTAGGATGTTTGAGAGCTTATTCAATAATCCAATTGTAGTTAAGATTTGGCTAAAGAGCTTATTTTAGCTAATGTTCAATTAAGAGAAAACAAAGGCTTTCAGAGCTTGTTGATAGCCATGGCCGGCTTAAACTTGTCCTATTCCTTTACGTTTGTGAAATCAATGATAAGTGTTCACGTCATAATCGAGAGTGATCTAATGTTGGTTTTTAATTAATTACAAGTTTATAATTCATTTTAATCGTATGTGTAGTTTAGTAAATCAAATCCAACCCCCCCCCCCTTTTCGCATTTACTTTAAAGTTCTGTTCTTGCACGTGAATTATCTAGTTGTAATAAGTTAAACCGAGTCTCTGTGGAATCGACCCGACTTACCACTGTTACAATTTTTATTGTTAACAAGGGAATAGTTGGTTATTATTATTTGGTGGACTCGGCATCCGTCAATGACCCATAATAACAATGATGCATGCTTCCAACGACACTAAGGTGCATTCTTTACCAAAGACCCCCCATTTGTACCCAAAAATCCATTTAACACTTTTTCTTGAGATACATTCATTCATTTACTCAAAAATCCCAATGTGGGTGTTTTATAATGTTTTCAAGATTAAATACTTCAAATTGTCAAAACCCAATAAATGACTCAATCATAGATAATTTTCATGTAAAACACACAAACACTTGAAAATGGACATTTTGGCATGTACAACGTTTTCACAAAGCAACTTGAACTCACCTTGCTAGATTTAGGCTAAATCTAGATTTTTCCAATTTGAGCTCCTTTGAAGAAACTTCCAAAAACCTAGATCCAAGAGTTCCAACCATCAATAATCATATTCGACTAGGTAAAATCATTCCCCAAACATTTTACATCAATATCTCAACTTATATCAAACCCTAACTTCCATAGGTGAAGAAAAGAGAAGATTACATTACCCACAACTTGGATCCACCAACCAAAACGCCTCTAGAGTTACCAAAACGAACCACAAACTCCAAATCCTCAAAAAGGAGAAAAAGGGTTGGATGAAACCCTAGAAAACTTTGGTGAGGGAGATGAAATGAAAGGATCTAGCTTTAGCTTCCAAACCCATGATAGATGAAGAAGGGTCACTTGGAATCTTGATTCTTGGGGTCTTAGAGGCTCAAAATCGACATTGGGAGTGAAGGATTTCGGTTCTTGGGAGAGAAAAACGAAGTGGGTGAAGTGAAATGAGGAAAAGGGGTGAAAAAACTCGTTTTTATGGGTCAGGTGCCCCCGTGCGACAATGTCCGGCGACTATGCCCTTTGGCATAGTCGGGTGTCACAGTCACGGGGTTGGTACCACCTTTTGTTCCCTGGCCCTACATTGACCAGCGACATTGACACGTGTCATAGTCGCAGGTCATAGTCTCTCAGGAGGTACCGAACACCGTTTTAGCCATAACTTCTTCGTTTTAGCTCCGTTTTAGCTCCGGAAAAGACCGTTGGATTCGTATTTGGATTCTCAATCCAACAAGACCATAAAATCTAGGATTCAATCCAAAATTCTACTTTTCATATTTATCTTAAAAGATCGATACCCTCCAAAAATCGGGGTGTTACAGAATATTTTGATATTTTTTGTGATGAATGAGGGATTTCGAGAGTATAATCTGGATAATTTCGAACGGTTTTTGATGAAATAGCGTAATGAGTAGTCTATGTAGTGTTATGATTCAGTTGCAGTCTATTTTGATTTACGTGTACATATTACCAAATTACCCCTTAACTGTCTTATTTTTCTTATTGTGCGATCGAAATTATCCCGTGTTACACATTTAATCCCTCAAATAATGATCATTGATCATTTAAACCAAGGGACATGATCCCTTTTCTATTTCTCATACAGTTACCATTTCTCAATTGAACCTCTCCCTATATATATATAAGGACAATACATATATATATACATGAACGATACGACGAACATCTACATCGAACCTCCATCCTCATTCGGCCAAACCTCCATCGCCATCTTTGCACCACCGTGACCCATCTGCCAAACAAGGACGATCCCATCCAATGGAACTAAAGCAGATTGAGAGGAAGAGAGATGATGTAGGTGGTGGTGGTTTGATGGTTTTAAACCTAGTAGTTTAAACCCAAAAAATCCAGTAGTTTAAACCCATAAAATCAGGTGGTGGTGGTTCGATGGCTTCAACCCAGAAAAGTCGGCGACCAAGACGCCATCTTCGGTGATCTTCTCCATCTTGCACCCTCTACTCCGATGGAGTCCATCTTTTTCGTCCATCTCTATCTTCTTCGTTCCATCTCCAAGAACATACACCAAACCCACATATAACATATATATAGGGTTGAGTTCATTTGTTAACCTTATTTTTTGTGCCAACTTTGTTAACTCAAATCTTAACCTTTGATACTGTATTTGATGGTTCAGATCAAAACCATCCAAGCATTAACTACGACATGGGCCCTTGAAATATATATGATATTGAACCCAAATGAATGGTGGCATTTTAGGAATTTGACTCGATTGCTTCTTTTACATTTACTACATATACATGGTTGGGTTCATCCATGTTCATAAATATTTATATGAACCTTTATGAACATTGTTTATGCTTCGCATCTTCCCTGTTCATAGAAGTTCATGTATAGTTGGGTTCATCCATGTTCATATATAATCATGTTAAAATATAAGGCTATGTTGTTATGACTACCATTACCTAGGGTGAACAAGCATTAATGAACATGGACGAACATACCCATTTATGAACTTCTATGATCATGGATTAGGGTTAGGTTCATTTTTTTAAAACACTGTGATTCATAATGTTGTTCTCTATGTTCACGATGCAACAATATGAATTCCATACACTTATTCGATACTAAAGGTTACAAAATATTTAAGAATTAAAAATATTGCTAGAATCAAGAAAAAGTTGATATTTTTAACTCCTCAATAAATGAATGTTACAAAAAAGAATACATTGAGTTCATTCATACTCCTATTTAATTGTTGGATACACATTTGAAACCACAATAGAAAATTTATTCCTATTGGTTGAAAAAGGTTAACATAGTTAATAGAAAATCTTGGTTTAACAATTGAACTTCACTCTCTCTATATATATATATGCACACACATACACACAAGCCAGACCCACCACCACCTGTTGTTGCTGCTAGCCATATATATGTTGCAGGCGGGTGGTGACTGGAGGTGGGTCATTGGGGGTGTGGGTTGGTGAACGATGCGGGTGGTAGGGGAGGGATGATGCAGGTGGTTCACGGGGGGAGGGATGATGGCGATGGTACACGGGGGTGGTGAGGGTCGCCGACGATGTGGGTGGTGTCGTGGTCGATCGCCAGCACTGTGTGTGTATATATATATATATATATATATATATATATATATATATATATATATATATATATATATATATATATATATATATTTATATTTATATATAATATAATACATAAAATATATATAATTTAATTTAATTTTTTAACAGAAAAACAGAAAACGTGTAAAAAGATGAAAGTACCCCTTACAACTGAGTTTTATAATGGAGTTAACGACAAAGGACGATTTTCAAAACAAAATGTAGAGAATAGGAACGCTCAGTGTAGTTATTGAAGTCTAGGGATCATTTTCATAGCATGGTGTAAACATCAAGGACCAAAATTGTAGTTTACTCTTAAAAATTAATTTTTTGGAACCGTGAATAAAATTGAGCTCGGGGGAACCTTCACGAATCACGGCCTTCAAACGAAAACAAGTCCCACGAAGAAACCACCAGGAGGAGGACGGCGACGGCGACGGCGGACGAGGTTCATTCTTTCGTTCGGGTGATAAAAAATCCAACACAAACGTCTCATATCAAAACCTAATCTTGCAGAATTTCTATCACTATACTTAAAAATCTGTAAGCATCTCACCTTCTTCGACTTCAGCTTGTCTGAAACCCTTACCTTTTTTCCTTCTTCTTTAAAGAGAGCTTTGAGGAAGTTTTTGATTTGAATTAGTGTTAATAATTGCAAATTGAGATTTTCAGGGATTTAAAATGGAATCATCATCTTCAGTGATAACTCCGGAAGATGTATTGGAGTCGTTGATGAACGATGGCACAATTGACACTATGAGGTTGAAAATCATTAATCAGCTGAAAGCGAATGTATGTTTTCTGCTATTTTTCTCCCATAGTAATGTTTTCACGATCTGTTTGTGTGTATTTTCCATTCGATCGTATTTCTCTTGCCCTCTACTTGGCACTCGTTTAACTTTAACAGCACCTGTAAACATTGAAACTTGATTAAGTTGGGAAAACAAAATTCTGTAAGTTTTTTAGCAAGGCAGGAAACAAAGGCACTAGAAAGTAGTTCATATGAATAATTGGAAGAATGATATTTGAAACATTGACATCACAAGAGTTTAACGGAAATGGAAAGCTTAAATCCTAAGAACTGCAAAATGAAAATAAGAAATGTATTGCTTTGTGTTGAAAAGTGAGGTTTGTTTCTAAACTGAAGTACAATGATAGGTGCTCTTTCTTAAGAATGTTCATGCACTTCCCACGGTTCTAGTTCTTCCTTTCTGTGCTTGATCTTGATCTTTGATTTTTGTTCTCTTGTTAGGGTTCATATTTGACATTGTTAGGGTTCACATGGATTTGTTCCCAGTTGAGAAATTGACAGAAATTGTCTTGGCTGTAGAGAAACCTAATAATTGCATTCAACTATAAGAGTTATTGCAGTAAAGAAGTGGGAGGCTAGATACATAAAACCTCTGCAATTTTTATTTAGAAAAGTACCAAGTTTAAATATCCTTGATCAAAAGCAAACTCTAACTATGGAATGGAGGTTGTGATTATAGCATCAAAGGGAAAAAAGAACCTTAGTCTAGTACATTAACACCATTTCACATTTCCAATTTCAGTTTTTTCTGTTTTCAACTTTTTCATAAACTAGGCGGCCATGGAGATCTTTTTACACTGATAAACTATAGGTTGTCAAACAGAGGGTATATAGTTATTCGTTGACGTTTCAGTAGCTTGTCCACAACTTTTTTGAACTAGGAATATAAAATTATTGCTTAATGTCAGAAAATTAGGAACTTTAACCATCTTCACTGAATATGTGATTTGAATTGAATGAGGTATAAAAGGGTAGTATGTGCATCTTCTAACTTTTTTATATTTATGTTCCACTTCAATTATACGATCTTGAGATTGGTTTTCTTCGTATAGGAAGAGCTGAAGAGTACCACTATAAAAATGGTAGAGCAGAGTAAGGTTCTCAACACACCTGGAGCAGAGAAACAAACTAAAAGGGAACTGTTTGATGCTCTTCGACAAGAACTTGAGTAAGTATTTGACTTAGATCCAGATCAAGTGATCTTCATCTAACTGTGTAGATCATAGTTAACTCCTTGGAACTTGGAAGTTTCAACAAAAGTTGACCATTTTACCCCTAACAGACATTTGAAGAATTAATTCACTATTACATTCTAATTTCGTTATGTGAATGCAGAACCCCGGTGCTTGAGAAGGCCTCTAAATCAGTTTGGGAGTTGATTTTAGACAATAATGGACTGGGGAGAGAAATAAATGAAACCGTTGAAAAAGTATTTTGTCGGTTAAGTGGTCGAGAACCTCCATTGTTTCCTTCCAATGGTGAATTTCAATCAGAAAAAGGGAAAGAGAAAGAGGTTGAAGAAGGCAAAGGAAAAGAAAAAGAAAAAGAAATTCAAAGTGAAAAGGACAATGTGGACTCTACATCCAAGAAAAGGAAGTTGGAAGAGACAACGAAGGTGAAAGACACTGCAGATGATGTTGCAAACTGATCTTACAGGAATTCTTCCAGTCTGCAAATATAAGAGCCTGAGGCAAGTGTCACCGACTAATACAATCTTTATTCCCTTTTTTAGATTATTAACAGCAAAATGCAAGTAATCAATTTATTCCTACTTTGTAAAAGCAGTATATGTTCTGACATTTTATAAACTTAAGCTGCTTTGCAATATGGGTGAAACTTAAAATTCTACCTATGTTCATAATAACTATTTTAGCTTTATTGTTTAGGGGGTTGCTTTAATCTTTAATGTTTACAAAAGGGTTACGGCAAAGGGAAAATAAACTTGGCATCCACGTCATCAATGTTACAAGATGAAGTTAGTGGTCAAAATGTGTACAAAGTAGGAATTTTTGAAACTTTGTTGCATTGATTCAGAAAACAGGAACTAAGACAAATTTTGTTGAATTTGATTACATTTTTCTCTTCTTAATAGTTATAGGTTTACTACCCCGGTTTAGTTAGTATGTTATTAACATGTTTTGATTCGATAAAAGCAGGTAGCAAATCCGGACGATTTTGCAGTGGCTGCATGCAAATCTGGTGCAGTGATGTTAAAACACTTATTTGCAAGAGTAGCAACTTGTTGTTCTTCAGGCAACCAGATGTTTAATGTGTCTGGCCGCTCGAGACAGGCCAGTTTTCTGACTTCAAATTTTATGAAACTGTTGAAATGAGTTCATATAATAACTATCAAGTTTTACAATTTTTGTCGTTAGAAAAAAGTAGTCGTTAGAATCACACTGTCTGCTCTCGAATTCATTGTAAGCAAATTCTAGTTATTTATTATTATTCAGGAGATTGAAATCCAGTTTTTTGGTTTCCATTTGCATGTTCTCATGACTCCAGACGTTGCCTTTAAGTGGGATATATCGTAAGTTTTGATCTATTGATAGTTTATCTATGAAATTAGAGAAATAAGGAACGAATATTTGAAAATGAAGCCAAGTTGAAATTCAAATTCGTTAAATTATAAAATTGTAAAGCGATTAATCATTGAAATACAAACTCGGGTACAATTTATAAAAATCTTTTGATGTCTTTGTTTTTGCTCTTTTTCTTGAATATATTCATCGTGTTTTCTTGATAGCCTTCATTTGTTTTCGCCATTTCCTCGATGCTTGGTAATTCATCATTCATATCCGTGTTAGTAGAGTTGTATATTGACTTCGAGCATCTTCATCCTCCTTGAGATCATCTTCAATTTCGTTGAGGATCAATTCAATTGAGCTTTTACCGGGCTTTTTTTATAACAAGAATCAAATTTGAGACGAGCTTTTGCCTAAACCAGTTCTTGGGCCCGGTACTTTTTTGAACCGGTCTTTTGAGTCCAAAATAAGTTAAATGGTCATTTGTGAAACTCTACATATAAAGACTCCCAAACCCCCATTGAAGAACTAGAGCTAAAACCTTGGTATTCAGGATGTCGACTTTATGTGCCTAGTTTGACCCTGGTTGAACATTGATCATTATAAAGTTTAAATCTCGTTTATCAACAGTATCGTTTTCAGCTTTTTTTCTGCTTTGCAAATGAAACCAAGTTGTACTTGGCAAAAAAAGTAGGTTTCATTTCAATACCATCAAACCCTGCATTTGAAATGGGACTTGCTGGATCTGTTTGGTTGGATTTGGTTTAACAGCTAATTACCGTGTATATGCCCGATTAAATACATACTTATATAACAACCGAGTCCCGGTTGGTGTTTGGGATAAAATCATGTTAACCAACGTCCCATTTTGAGGACTTGCAAAAATAGCTCAAACGTTGTCACAATCTCACCCATATAGCAAATCATAACTACAACCCTAACTCGTTTGTTTCACTTCATAAGGTCTATCACAATATCAACAACTTAGATTGAAACAAAAAGTCCCCATAAGCCAAGTTTCACGCTCATTTGTTTCCATACATCGTACAAGCAGAACGATCTTTGGCATATCATATACAATCTTTGACACAATTCTATTTAAGTTACAAGAATAAACCAAATCAATCGAGTCCAGTATAACCCACCTGGAGGTTGGATCAGGGGTGGAATGTATGCAGACCTATACTCTACCCCCAAAGAGTAGAAAAGTTGTTTCTGCCAAAAAGTAGAACAGTTGTTTCCATAAAAGAATGTGAATTCAAAAGATCAAAATTCTCGGCGTAATGTATTTAAACTCATGGCAGTTAGCATTCTCATAGAATGCTATTATGCATGTTACAAGTGGGTTTGTACTGATGTAACACTTGAAATGTTGAAGTGCCAAATAAAGAACAATAATCATATGTAAAAGCTTCCCCTACAGAATTTTTTTTCCCATAAATGTTTGTGGGGGGAAATTCAATAACAAACCTGTTGGTTTTTGATTGGTGGATCAGTTAGAAAGAGCTTCAAGATGCAGGGAACGAAACTAACCGAACAAACCCAGTATATCCCACACAGAAGTAGTATCTGGTAATGCATCCAACGAGACTCTACCACCCAAACGATGGCATTTATGAGGGCTTACTTTTTGGTTTGCGGGTTATCAAAAGCCAATTCGAATATTTGATTGTAGTCGTCTACAAAGTGCACATCAAGACCTTCTTTCACGTTAAGCGCAAGCTCATCAAAGTCTCTTTTATTAGCCAATGGAAAGATTATAGTTTTCACGCCACTCCGTCTTGCAGCTATAGTCTTCTCCTTCACCTACGTTTAAACAGAAAGACACAACACGAGATTCATAAGTGGTACGTTTTTAAACAAAATTTACTTTCATGCCAATGGTGAGGAGTGTGCGTGAGTATTTGGCCGTATATAAATATTATTATACTCAAATATATATATATATATATATAGGGTTGGGTTCCGGTGAGAAGTGGTTATCAACCGTTAGGGTGAGAAATGGACGCACATTAGGATGAGATGCACCAAGATGCACGGGATCAATTCCCTTCTAAGCCGCAATTCATAGGAGGGCATTTGATTAAAAGTGATCAACGGTTCAGATCCACTTCTCACGTTAACCTCAACTTCTCACACGATCCTTTGCCTATATATATATATATATATAGGATACAAATCAAATACAAACAATGTATTTGTTGCACCCCCTTACAAACCAATGTGCATAATCTGAGATGCATATATGCATTATCCCATATGAATGTATGTCCATTATATGTATATTCACGTATGTATATGCACATTGTTCACATATGCACACCGGTTTGTAAGGGGTGCAACAAATACATGGTTTGCATTTTACGAAGCCTCTATATATATAAAGCGAAAAGTGATGAGTAGGATACGTAGACATACCCCACCAATTGGAAGGACCCTCCCCGTGAGAGTTACTTCCCCGGTCATTGCTAGGTCCTTCTTAACGGGCTTGTTCATTGCAATCGAGAGCATGGAAGTGATCATGGTGCAACCAGCGCTAGGCCCATCTTTAGGCGTAGCACCAGCAGGGACATGTAGATGAAGCTTGGAATTTGCAAAAAATGGATTCCCGTGGTCTTTGACACCCAATATTGCTCTGGCAACGGTGTGAGCAATTTGGGCACTTTCCTTCATCACATCACCAAGTTGTCCGGTTAGACTAAGGGCTCCTTTCCCTTCACCTTGCTCGATCTGGGTCGTCTCTATATATAAGGTGGAACCGCCCATGGCGGTCCAAGCCAAACCCATCACAACCCCAAGTGGGGTCTGGTCATACATGCGTTCCGCATGGAAAACTGGTTTTCCAACATAATCCATTAGGTTTTTCTCATCAACCAACACTTTGTCAATTGTGTTAGTTGTTTCATTATCTTTGCAATTTTCAGTTGTCTCAGAATCCTGGAATGATCACAAAACCACATCAGACATTCACACTGTTAGTCAACTGAACTAGCAAAAAGACAATTTTACCCTTGATTATAAGAGAGTTTCTCCATCTCATAATTAAGGGTAGAATGGGAAAGTAGATATTTACTTTTGAAAGTAGACACTTATTTTGGGGCAAACAAAAATAGTAAAGACACTTATTTTTTGGACGGAGGGAGTAACAAATTTCTTCAAATAAATTGAAAATTATGGGAGGCCACAAGATTCATTAGTTGCTTTACCACAAAATCAGAAGCCATATCAGTTGAAACATTTGGCTCGACAACTTCAGCTTCTTCTGTAGTGTTGGATTCAGGTTCATTGTTACTCTCACTCGACTCGGTTGCACCCTGAGTTTGCTCGTCAGACGAAATTACCCTCAATTCACCAGCAGATTCTGCTTGCCCATCATTCTCACTTCCTAAACCTGAAGGTTCGTTTTGTGCTCCTTGGCGTACTAGTTTCAAAGCAATCTACAAGAAAGTTGCGATAAATATTAAGGTTTTCCAGCTGGCATGAAAAACGGCAAAGGGAGCCGAGCATCCAGCTTGAACATATTTTCAGCCAGATGACTGCCACGATGGTAAAAACATTAGATTAATTAAATATTAAGTTGCCAAACCTTGCGGTAAATCTTCTCAATTTGCTTTTGGAGATTCCGAACCCCTGCTTCTCGGCAGTAATTTTCTATCAAAGAAAGAAGAGCTGCATCTGTCACTTCAACCTGGAAATTTCAAAAGGACTTGATTTGTTAATTATAAAGCACTAAAACTGCAAACTTTAAGACATTACTAAATAACCTAAGTTTAGATGCAACTGAAACTATCTGAAAAATTAATGTTTTTTCCTTGCAAGATGACAACATAAATTATTTTCTTATGTAGGAACAAGTACTTAGAGATTCTCATGAATTTATATATGTAGAGCTACACAATGTATGATGTATATCAAAACCTTAGTGCTTCTTCACCAAGCAATAATGTTCATATTGATAAATTTCCTAAAACCGTGAATCTTTGAAATAAGAATATATTTTGTTTAGCTACGATATATAAATAAAATCAAAATCATTCTCGGCAATACAAGTTTTTCCAATTGATTTCAACATAATATTAGTCTATCTAATATTTGTTCAAACAAGAGTAAATCTCATCAAATTCGGATGGTTTTACCTGTATTTAAATAAAAAAATAACAAATCAAGTAAAAGATGCAACATCTGCACGATTCCATGTCTCTTCCTTTTCTGTGTGCATATATTAGGTTGCAAAAAAACTGAATATTTCATAACTGAAAAAGAGCACATAGCAATCACTTTGTATCTACATATACAAAATTTATCTGCTAATTACTTAACCGTCTAATGTCCTAATTCAATGAGAGAGAGCAAGAGGGAGACCTGTTCAGGCTTGACACCACATGCATCGCGAGTGGTCTTCTCTAAATAATCCCTGGCAATATGCATTTTCTCATCAGTAATATAACCAGCAATGGGAATTATCTCCATTCTGTCCAATAGTGGATTGGGTATCGTTTCCACTACATTTGCTGTACATACAAACAAAACCTGCACGGAATATTTCACAAAAAATTTAGCATAAGTAGTCGAGTTGGGGATTTCAACAATTAAAGGTTATACCAACCCATTATTATTAGAAACAAAAAACCGTAACCACATGGTCACTAACTTTTGACAAATCGATTGGAACATCAAGATAGTGATCTAAAAAATTTGCATTCTGTTCTGGATCAAGCAGCTCCAACATAGCACTTGCAGGATCACCTGCATGTCCCCTTCCCAACTGCAGCCAAGAAAAGAAATGAAAAGTGATTTAAAAAGTTGTTTCCAAATGCTCAGTGATATGATAATAATTTTGATTTTCTTAATCTCAAATCAAATATAACCTCTACAGGACCGGACACAAATATCTGACCTTGTCGATTTCATCAATGAGAACAAGAGGGTTTGCTGTTCCGACACTTTTCAGACACTGCACCATTTTCCCAGGCATTGCACCTATATAGGTTCGGCGATGACCCTGGTATCATCTTAGATGTTAATTTATATATATATGATACTGCTAATGGTCAAGTGTACAAGAATGCTTAATGCTGTTTTTTAACCTTGATTTCGGCAACATCAGACAATCCACCAACAGAAAACCGATAAAAGTTTCTGTTTAAAGCACGTGCAATTGAACGACCAATGCTAGTCTTACCCACTCCAGGAGGACCAGAAAGACAGATGATTTTTCCTGCAACAATAATACAAGTCTTGTATAAGTAACATGTTACATGTCACAGTTAAATCATAGATGAAAATAAACTAACCTTGTGATGTTCCTCTGAGTTTTCCTACTGCAATAAATTCCAGTATCCTTTCTTTAACATCAGCTAAACCATAATGATCCTCGTCAAGAATTTGTTGAGCACGTAGGACATCAAAGTTCTCATCACTGAAGTTAGTTAAAGAGGCTTAACATCAGAATCACAAGCTTTCATACTTACAAAAATAATAAAACATATTGTTCTTTTTTGCACCCTACCATTGAATATGAGTAACGCAAAAAAGATTTATTATACCAGTACAACACTCGATTGATCAAATATAAAAAGTGCTAACATACCTATAGTTACCCCAGGGTAAGGCCGTTAACCAATCAAGATAGTTACGTGTAACATTAAATTCACTTGAACTGGCTTCCAAGAGTTGAAGTTTTTTCAGTTCTTCTTCAATAACTTGCAGAACGTGAGGTGGGATCTTCTCCTTGTTTGGATCAATTCTATCCCTAAATTTGTCTGCAGCAAAGAACGAAACCCTTGTCAAAACGATGATGATACAGTCAGTTGCAGAATACAAAAAAATATCTCTGATGCCGAAAATGATTTTGATATATAAATAAAATCAAAATCATGTATTCCAAGAGTTACGTGCTTTCACACCATATTAACAAAAACAGGAAGATTACCGGTGAGTGCTGTTTTGTCATCTGTCTCAAGCCCTAGTTCCTGTAACAAGATGAGATTAAGCACTTTTTATTTCAGAAAGAAAACATAATCTCAAAACACATGTCGACTTTTGAATTAAGAACATGACACCAACACAAATTGCAGCAAAAGAGAACAATGATTTTACAAGACCAATAATCAGTTACAGAAGCCACCTTTTTTATAGCCTTATACTGCTCATTTAACAAGTAACGGCGTTGTTCAGTGCTTATTTTCTCTTCAATAGCTTTTGCTATGGATTCCTACAAGAAAATCAAGAACAACGATGAAATGGTATCAAAAACTAAATAATTTCTTATAAGAAATATGCAGTAAGATGCTACCAGGACTTACCTGAATCTTATGTATCTCCATTTCTTTCTTTAACAACTCAAGACTGAGTCTCAACCGTTTGTACACCTAGATTGAAAATAAAGTAAACAATGTGAGAGGATAATATATAAACTATATCACGAGAGTTTACCTTAGTTATGTGCCTATAAAAACTGCTATAGACATTCATGGTTGAATATAGGCAATAAGGGTTTTCAACGTTATATTTGGAAAAATGAATATTATTAGTAAAAGTAGTCTAGCATAATGTCTAGGCCTCTCGTTAACCCAACCCTAAATAGATATTTGCACTTTAATCTTCCATGTGAACTTTAAGATTCAGTTATACACCAGTTAAACCTTTATGAAACATCAAATATGACTTACGTCTAACTCTTCTAGCACTTCCTGGCATTGTAACTTGTTCGAACCAGATATTGCAGCACCAAAGTCTGCTAATCTTGGATAATTAAAATCACCAATATGCTGCAGAAAAATATAAGCAATTCAACCCAAAATACAAAGTTATTTTAAGAATATGGTAATTGTTCTTAATGAAAGAGAAAAACAGCTAAACCTGATTATATGTTTGAACATGATCCCTCCAAAGAGAACTTGTCTTCAGAACATCTCTAAGGGTTGTTATGACCTCAAATGATGTTGCCTTTATGACATCATCATCCTTGTTATACGGTGAATCCTGGAATGCAGAAAAAAATCAAAGAGTATGGTATTAATGAAAGAAGATTCCGCCATATTTCCTACGTATAAATCTCGAAATATTTTGGGATAAGAGTGGATGATACCTTGAGATGATCTACTTGGACTGTAAGGGGATCTTCGCTGACCTGTATAGTATAATTCGAGTCCAGAGAAATAAATAATCAAAATGAGGTAAAATATAGCTTCACGTAGAGTGCTAGTATGCAATTAACAGGTGGACGAATAAAAATGAAGCTTCCACTCACCATTTCTGTTATCCGAAGCCG
This sequence comes from Saussurea involucrata, assembly GCA_033807775.1. Classification (NCBI taxonomy): domain Eukaryota; kingdom Viridiplantae; phylum Streptophyta; class Magnoliopsida; order Asterales; family Asteraceae; genus Saussurea; species Saussurea involucrata. Next base: position 61,902,569 of record CM066314.1, on the reverse strand, counting down.
CCTATGACCGATAAGAACAACCTGGTCTCCTTGAATACTTGTAATCTACTTAGAAGGATCAAAAGTTGATCAGAGATGGTACAAAATATATACAAGTTTACCATAACTGACCAACAACAGTTGCATCACAACAAATACCTGAGCCAATGTACCAACTTCATGGAGACGATTAAGCAGATCTTTGCCCTTGAGCTCATATATACTTTTCTCTGTATCTGAACCTGTGGCCTCAGATGCTGGGTCATCTTTTACAAGGAAAGCACCAGCATAAGGAGCCTGTCGTTTTCGACTTTCTACCAATGCTGCTAGTAGTTTAGGATCCTGGAAAAGAATATATTCGTAAACGAACAATTAACTGCTTATATATGAAGTTAGAAGAATATATTAAAGAATATATTGTGATAGCTGTATCCATTATCCAATCAAAGTTACACACAGAAGAAAGATATTGTACCTTGACATATATTGGCATATAAAATCCTGGAAATAATGGTCTATGTGGCAATGGCAATGCTATTACCTGCAAATACAAAAATAGAAGAGCACTCATTTTTGTGAAACTGGAAATGGTATTCGGACGCTATTTATATACAGCTATAGCTCCAAATAAATGAAGTCTAGGTATATCACAGATTATATAGAGATAATCATTTGGGGTTCAAAATTGATATATCTGTTCGAGTTTCGAAGTTTTTAAAAAGGGGAACAGAAGTTGCTGTCAATCATTTAAGAGTAATCAAACACTGTGATGTAAACAAAAACAATTGTAAATCAGAGACACATAGAATGTGGAATTGGCAAATTGACATTTCTTGCTGATGCCAAACTCTAACCCTACATTGAGATTATGCAATTGAATTGCTAAAGTCGAAACGTTTCTCCGATTTTGCAAAGGAAATAGGATTCATCGTATAATACGCAATGTCTACATGAAGAAGTAAATAAGAGGATAACCGTGAGAAAATCATCAGGTTTTTTGATAGCTGTAGGAACAATTGCTGCTGCAGATTTCGATTCAGCTTCTTCAACGGCGGATTCTGTCCCGGACCCGGACCCAGATCCATCACTCGAATCCGAACAGAAAAAAACTCTTTGAAACAATTTAGGGTTTTTATCCCCTAGAACAGAACGCAACACTCCATGAAATGGCGAACTCAACTTAGTCGTATGGCGTGAATTGGACTGTAAATACGACGCCCCTATGGTAAAACGAGCTTGTTGTAAGCAGGAAGATGAGCTTAAAGCCTTCAACATGGAGGCTTCTGTGAAGCGACGATGAAGAAATTGGAATGTGGTAGAGGTAGGTGTGGTCGATTTCCGCTGGTGTTTGTTTTTTGTTTCAGATTAATTGAAAACTGGGGAGTGTGAAAGTGAAAAGGGCCGCCATTGACGAGCTTGAAGAACACGAAACCATAATATTTAACATTTGACTTTGTTCCTCCTAAAGCCCTCCATAAACCCTTCCTTCCACGTCTCCGTTACCAAACTGCCATGGTTGTTGTGACAAAAATCGCATAAAATAAATAAATCTAAATAAAAAAGAAATAATTGATTTAGATAAAAGGGATTATAGAGGTTTTTGGCCAACCCTATTCGCACACCCTACTAGGGTAAGGGGCATAGATTACTTTGTCAATTACGAACGGCTTTAGAACAACTCCTACCATAACCAAAATGGTACAATGGGTTGCTGAATGGTTTGGTGGAGGATGATTAAGTGGTCAGAATGATTGACTAAGAGGCTCCTAATGATATAGTCTAAAATAAAATATGGTTGTTTAGTAATTGTTCAGAATAAAATTAGGACGCTAAATGGTTAAGGGAGGCCAAGATACAAAACCTATTCCTAGCGTTTTAGAACCATTAAGAGGTAGATTTTCTATTTATCAAACAAGATTCACCTCTTAACAATTCAGAGGTTGTCTCTTAATGGAACTATTAAAGGTAAATAAACAACCCCTAAGATGTGTAGTTTGACAAACTATGAGTTAAGGCATTGTTTGGTAAACATAAGCTAGTTTACTTTTTAAGTGTATGTATAGATCGATATAAACTAGTTTATTGATAAGTTACTTGAAGTAATTTATGAGAAGTTTTTATAACTTTTTCCAATTATACCCTCAATAATATGAATTATTATTTATCAACTATTAATTATGAAGACCCCCAACCAATGCTTTTTAGCAACATAAAAAGGTATATATACATAATAACTTGAGATAGCCTTACTACCAAAGTTGTTTAAGAAATATTTAAACAAGCATATCCTTCTTTAAAGATGGTAAAGACAGGAATTTTCAAATATGGAATTAGGTAACTATTTAACTATATATGTGGTCTCATGATGCAAGATATACATGAATGAAATGCAATGATCACCAGTAGGATGAAAAGTGGCAAATCTAACAGTTAAATTGTTACAATAGTATTAGTCTCAACTCGCCACTATGCTAGCACCCTGGCATCGAGTACAGTGTTTATCCACTACAAAAATTACAAAATAAACATCGTCCATCTCCCACTATTAAAAAAAAAGGAGTGATAAGTGGTGGATGAACTGTTGTTGAAGATTGTTTGGCTAAAATAAAATAAAAAAGAATTTTGAAAGGTGGGAGAGATTCCAAGCCTATAAAAGGGGTCCAAGTAGAGATGGCAACGGGGATCGCAATTCTCATCCCCATCGGGGAACGGGGATCCCCACCGGGGAATCGGGAATTTTTCCCCGTTTACAATACATAATTTTTTTATATAATATCTTTATAAATGTCAATTTCACGATTGAATGACGTATTTTTATAAACTTTAGTTAACCAACTTTTAATTTGTTGTGTTTGTAAAAGAGTTTTTCGAAGATAAATATATTAATTACAATACATAATAATATATATTTTATACATCCACGTTAGATAACTAAAGTTTCTCTGAACAATAATACCAATACTATCATATATCTTGAAAGTTTTATCATAATCGGAGATTGATTATATTGGTGTGTTATATATACTATATATTGGTGTGTTATATATACTATATATACTCATTGGATTTATCATTTTATTATGTTATATATACGTATATATATATATATATATAAACACATACTATAATATAAAAACTTATATTAAATACTCGGGGTCGGGGTCGGGTTTGAGAGGTATACCCATCCTCGGCCCCATCCCCGGTTAACAAATTCGGGGATTCCTTGGTCAAATCGGGTTCGGGTGTCGGATCCCCGTCGGGGACGGGGTTTTTTGCCATCCCTAGGTCCAAGGCCTAGGTTTCAAATCGTCCCAATAAAATACATTTTAAGTATTTTATTATTTCTTTCTTGTTCTCTTGTTTTAGAGAGTAGAAATGTGTGAGATAAATCTTTGAGAGTGTGGGTATTATTGGGTGAGGCTTGAGAGATCAAAGTTGTGTAATTGTAACAATTTTCACATAGTGAATTTTCTCTCTAAAGGCCCGTGGTTTTTCTCCGCTTTTGGAGTTTCCCACGTAAGTTCTTGTCTTCTTTCTCCTCTATAATTGTTCTATGTTTCTTCTTATTTTCTCTATTATTGTTCATTGCTTGGGTTGTTGGGAAACCCTAACGCCACTTTTCCCAACAAGTGGTATCAGAGCTCCAGGTTGGAGGAGGTCTCGGTTAGAGGGTTCTTAGTGAGCTTAGTGGTTGCAGCTTTGTCTGATCTTCCACATCAGAAAGAATTATCTCTTGGTCGTATTGGAGGAGGTCTAGGTTAGAGGGTTCTTAGTATGCTCTGTGGTTGCGGCCTTGTCTGACCTTCCACATCAGAATTTCTCTTGGTTACTTTGTATACGATAGAATCGTGTGTGGTTGGAGTACGTGCATAATAGAAAACCTTATTGACTATGCTACTCATAGGCTACAAACACTTTTCTAGTATACAATATTTTTTTGAGGCGTTGATACGATGTCAAAGTTTTCAAGTGCAATGAGGTTCGATGTATAGAAGTTTGACGGAAGGATCAACATTGGCTTATGGCAAGTTCAAGTCAAGGATGTGTTGATACAATCCGGGTTACATAAGGCGTTGAGAGGAAAACCAGTTTCTAGCGGTACCAGTAAAAGCGAGGAAGAATGGGATGATTTGGATTTGAGAGCGGCAAGTACTATTTTTTTGTGTCTAGCAAAGAATGTTCTTGCAAACGTGCATGGGATATCAACAGTCAAGGAGCTTTGGAAGAGACTTGAGCAGTTGTACCAGGGCAAAGGCATCTCAAATCGACTGTATCTTAAGGAACAATTTCATACTCTACATATGGATGGAGGTACAAAATTTTCAGACCATCTTAGTGTTCTTAACAATGTTGTTTCAGAACTGGAGGCCATCGGAGTTGAGGTAGAAGATGAAGATAAAGCACTGAGGCTCATATTATCTTTGCCATCTTTCTATGAGCACATGAAACCTATTCTGATGTATGGGAAAGAGACCCTGAATTTTGTGGATGTTACTAGCAAACTCCTATCAGAGGAGAAAAGATTGGAAGGTAGTCATATGACTTCATCAGAAGGTACGGTTTTGGTGACTAGGCAAGGGAAGAAGAAGAAATCCGGGAAGAATCTAATATGCTGGAAGTGTGGACAGTCTGGGCATGTCAAGAGCAATTGTCCAGGTGGAGTGGGTTCGGCGAAAGACTCCAATTCAGACGCTAACAATGTCTCCATTCTCATGGGAGACGATGAGTTTTGTTGAGATATGGGAGAATACATCCTCATGGTATGTCCGCTTTACCATGGAAAAAGGATGTGTTTGGGTTAGCGGTTCCACGTATTACACATGTGCATTGGTTTGGCATGGATGCAAGGTGTGTGGTGGGGATTATGTTGATGGCCGATGAACTTCCGGGTAAACCAAACGAGGAAGTTGCACCAAAAAAATTTCAGCAAGTTTTTCGACATGTGCCGAGGTAAAATTCTTATAATGGATTATTCTAAGTGGTAATACTCTTTTATGGTGAAGTATGATAGTTCTCTGATTTAAGAATTATGATTGTCGGTATAGACAATGGTTGTCGTTGTTGCAACGAATATTTTGCTTTATTTAGCTAAGGCGGAGTTTGTTGAAGATTGTTTGGCTAAAATAAAATAAAAGACAACTTTGAAAGGGTTGTCCCACATCGGTGGAACAATGAAAGGTGGAGGGAATCCAAGCCTATAAAAGGGTCCAAGGCCTAGATTTCAAATCGTCCCAATAAAATACTTAAAATGTATTTTATTCATTCATTTTTGTTCTCTTGTTTTAAAGAGTAGAAAAGTGTGAGTTAAATCTTTGAGAGTGTGGGTATTATTAGGTGAGGCTTGAGAGATTAAAGTTGTATGATTGTAACAATTTTTCACATAGTGGGTTTTCTCTCTGGAGGTCCGTGGTTTTTCTCCGGTTTTGGAGTTTTCCACGAAAGTTCTTGTCTTCTTTCTCCTCTATAATTATTCTATGTTTCTTCTTATTTTCTCTATTATTGTTCATTGCTTGGGTTGTTGGGAAACCCCGAGGCCACTTTTCCCAACATGAACAACCTTTGCAACTTATCAAACATTCTCTCTGAAAATGTATGTGGCTTATTGTCTCCTTCATTTATTTAGCTGGCAAATGGTATCCTATTTATAGAAACAATTAAAAAAACAAGGTTTAGCAACCACCACTAGTATCGTTGGACACTACCACCATCAGCTACCGACCACCACTGTCCATCCTCACCACCACTAGTACCGTTGGACACCACCACCACCACTACCTCAACCACATCGGCCACGACTACGTTCTCCACCACTGTCGACCGCCACCACCAGCATTATCCACCATTTTCACGGCCTCCATAGAAACCATCGTCCACCACTGCCTCTACCTCCACAACCATTGTTGCTGCAACAATCTTCACCTTGTATATGTGATAAGGTTGATTTGTTAACATCATTTGCATCTATGTTGTCCTCTTTTTGGTATCAATAGCCTAAACCATTGAGTCTTTAGTTCATTTATTTGCATTCTTATAGCTTTTTAGGAATGATACATGTACTAGACTTGGAATAGCATTTTCTTGCAATAATTTGATCAAAATACTCATTTGGGATTTTCTTACATATTCTTACAAGAAGGGTTGCCGAGAGTGATCCTGCAAGAAGCCGTATGATATGCTAGAATGAACTTTTTGACTTTTATGGGCTGATTTTATAGCCAAAAATGAAGACTTCTTAAAGTACAATGGGGCCATTCTTTGGGCCAATTTTTTTGGGTTAAACATTGGGCTTTTATTTAAGTTTTTTTTGGCTAAACTCTTAGTTAATTTTTGTGCTAATTTAATTGCCATGGGTCATAACTATGGCTGTAAACGAACCGAACGTTCAGCAAACCGTTCGTGAACCGTTCGGCGGGAAGTTCGTTTATGTTCGTTTATTTAATAAATGAACGAACATGAACAAATTTTTTTGTTCGTTTAGTTAAACGAACGAACATGAACAAATGTCTCGTTCGTTCATTTATGTTCGTCGTGAACGTTCGTTCATTTATGTTCGTTAACGTTCGTTTATTTATGTTCGTTAACGTTCGTTTAACAATTAAATATTTAAGAGTTCTATATTTGAACTATTATATATATATAATCATATTTAGTAATTGTAATTTTAATTTTATATGATGATAAAAACAAAGAGTATTAAGTTTTGAAAGAAAAAGTTTTGAAGAAATTAGTGTTGATTCCAACTCTTATATACAACACTTATACACCTATTTTTGTACTAAAATTTCGATGTGGGATGCATATCGGAGGGAGTAATCGGTGGTAAACAACAACAACATGAAAGTGAGTTTTTTCCCTATCCCACATCGGTGGTAAACAAGAACTTTTGCTCAATCCCCTATTATAAATAGGAACCTCACCCTTTCTTTTTCTAGCACATTAACCCTTCAACCAACAATGGTGGTTCAAGCCCATTGGCTTGAGCCTTGCCTTATGCCTGTGGGTTCTTATTGACTTTTCTGTTTGGGTTCGTTGTGGTTCGAGTCTTGCGGCTTGAACCCGATGGTTTGAGCCTTATTGGCTTGAACCTATTGCAAAATTTTAGCTGGAGCACTCCAAGATACTAGGTTCACCTTGTGTTCATTAATAAATATTTGATTGTGTTCGTTTAATATCTTAACGAACATAAATGAACGAACACGAACATAGGCAATTTTTAAACGAACGAACACGAACATCAAAGTTTTTGTTCGTTTATTGTTCGTGTTCGTTTGTTTGTTCGGTTAAGTTAAATGAACGAACATGAACAGGTCTTTGTTCGTGTTCGTTCGATTCGTTTACAGCCCTAGTTATAACCCCACTTTTGTTTTATATAAACTAGTCATCCTACCCGCGCGATGCAGCGGGAGGCAATTCGATTATGAAACCAAATACTCAAATTCTCAATCTTGCTACGACTGGTCATTAACAAACAAATAACATTGATTTAAAACCATCATGATCAAAACAGAAACAATCAAAAAGATCAATCATCAACAAACGAAAATTAGCGAAACTATGCAATTGAAACTTATGCCTTGAAGAACGTAAACAACCTTGGCAGAATCAAAGTAACAGGGGATAGCAAGACTGTTTTTCTCAAGAGAAAGCTTACAGGCAGTCATGTTACCTTGACGAAGCATTGGGATATTTTGAATCAAGTGTCTCCCTGATCTTCCAAGAACTCATGATATAGATAAGCTACATTCTCAACAGTGTGAGATCCAGGAAACATATAACAGTTGACGTTTTATAATAGATGTCATCTACAAAAACATATAATCATTTAAGATTCTAATTATTATATGCAAACCCCAACGGATGATATCCGTGCATAACTTCACAGAAAATAGGTTTTAATGGATTAACAATATTATTAAAGGTAGCAGGAAACAGAAACAAAAGAATAACCATCCCCATTCGCTAATCTGTTGCCAATCACATCAACACCATTAAATGTCAATAATGAAGAGTTGTGTTCACTGCATGTACACACTACATTGATCTAAACCATATGGTGTTACAATGTGGCATAAAAGAGAATCAAGGATGCCAATATCACGAAAAGGTGTCCAACTTTGCAATCTAGATGGTATTTAAAGAAAATTGTTTTGACAGCAATGCACATGACTACAAACTAAATTAACAAAAATATAACTCTTTTATCTAGTCTTCAAATAAGGATGAACATCGAGTTTATCTTCAATTTTTATTTTGAAATATTAATTCTTTTCACACCTCAAATCATCAATTTGACATTTTTATTTCAATTGTGGTTTGTTGCAACTTGTACAAATACACAAACTCCAGAAATAAACATATTTATTATATCATGATAGCCAACTAATTTCTTTCAGCAGAAGATGATATAGTTTCTTCATCCTCGAGAATTGGAAGACATTCTTCATGCATTTCTTTTCATTAGTCCTCAAATGAACAATGTATGATTATAGAAACGGTAAATAAGGAGCACTAACAGAAATACTTACGATGAACAATAAGATCCTGAGGATGGGTCTTCAAGAAATGTTTTGCGGCATATCTCCAATTATAAGCACTGCAAGAAGAGTAAGAATTACAAATTAAGCCAAAAAGCCACCATATGAAATATCACACTGATAATCAGCTTGTCTGTACATATGTCTTACTGATAAATAATATAATTTTTTATCCAACTATCATTATCATTTATACCTAATTAACATAGTACCCTTATTACTTGTATTCAAATATATACCATTTTGACATATACAAGTATGAAAAAGAGAATCAAATCTGATTACTAAACAAAGACCTCAAAAACCAGTTTTCCACCAAGTACAACCCAAAAGCTAACCAGGTTGAGAAACATGACATGTATTTCGAATGTTCTCAATTATTCCTAGATGGAGTAATACCTGAAAATCTGTATTTCATCTGGAAATACTTGAAGTTTTTTAAAGCTCATGGTAAGAAAAACAACTCAATCAATCCCCAACCATGAATTTTCATGGCAATATCACATATAATTATTCTTATTCATGATTACCAGAAGATAAGATATTCTTATTTGAGTTTACATATATCATGCCATGCATTAGATACAAATTCTTAAGCAGTGACCTGTTAGAATTGTTAGTCCATGTACATAGTTGTTATCATACAAAAACATGCTAAATACTTGTTAGTTATTTCATTGAACAATCAAGAAACAGGATTGCCATTTCGAGTTTTGGGTTTCAAAATCGATAGGATTCGCGCAACAACGTGTGCAGGTACTCATCTAACTAAATAGCCCAAGTATTGTGAAGCACGTTAAGTGCACCATTAAAAGTTTATGTTGTGATCTAAGATCTTCTACATGGCTACAGTCACATGATCTGTTCAAGGATCTAGACCTTATCTTAATGCGATTCAAAATAACCATCACGAATTTTAAACTCTTAGCAAGTCAATATCACAGGGTTCTCTATTTTTAAAAATTTAATCAGATAATTACATATTGACCCAATTGAGCAGAAACATAAGATAGCCAACTTAGTAACTCACCAGATCTGTTCCTAAATTGAATACACATCTTATCAACTTCACAAAAAATGCAATGAAAAGCATTAAAATTCGAAACTAAATACAAGGATCCATGTCTTCTTGAACCTAATTTGCATTGATTAAACCTACATTGTTCAATGTCCATAAAACCAGACGACCAACAACTTTTGAAACCTTGATATGTTAAATGTGAAAATCATTGAGTAAATAGATAGCATTAGAAAACGTGGTCCATTGAAACAGGTAAAAGCTTTTTACTCTGTTTAATAACCTATCACGCTCCAGGTGATAGGTTATTAAAATGCAACCATATCTTTTGCAACCATAACTTCACCTGCAGGATTCTTAAAATGCAACCATATCTTTTGCCATTAAGACATGGACAAATCGAGTCATAGTGAGTAGAAAATCATAGAGAACTTTTTTGACTTTAAAGATTGGTGGTTAACTAAATACCTTGACTGCTTACTGTAAATGGGGCAAAGCAACACAAGCAAACAAAACCAGTGTTAGTAGAATCTGCTAAAAACTATTATTAAAAACAAAACAATTAACTAAGCCACCAGGCCAAACCCCATGTATACAATGTACCGTAGTTTTGCCTAATTCCACAACAAACCAGGAGCAAAGCTGAAAGCCTCGTTTAGGTATTTGGTCTTTGAGATCCAAACTATTTTACTTCTCATAAATTAGTGAATACAGACTGACCCCACAGAAGCAAACAAACATTGACCCTACAGAAGCAATAATACATGATGACTTACAGGTGTCCAGTTAAATGAAACCAATTTCACAATGTATGCGAAAACAAATAAACCTTTCAGCTTAAGAAATCGTGAGAACTTACCAGGCTTAACAACCTCCCCAGGTTGAGACTTGATGAGAAGCTGTCTACTATCCAAATGGGTTAAGATAAACTGGAAACCACAGAGTGCCTCAGTTAAGCTCAAAGTGTGTTCAACAAATATGTCATCACCCTTTCGCTTAAACTTAGGGTGCTCCTTTTGTTGCAACACAAATACAGTATCACCAGTAACCGTGTCAGGCTGTAAAACAGATACAAAGTAAGTTGAGGTACAATATACCGATCCAAAAAAGCACAAAATAGAAAGTATTGATAAGCTTACAGCTTCATCAACCTCTCCCGGGAATGTGATCTTCTGCCCATTCTGCATGCCCTTCTCTACATGGACTTCAAGCACCTTCTTCTCCTACATGTTTACAAAGATAATTTAGTTCTCACTTCTGAATCATCCTAAAGAAATTATATTTTTACTAATAAATAATATATGTTCAGTCATCAAGACACACACACATGTACATATGAAAGAAAATAGCTTGCCTATAATCATGCCGAAACACCTAAATGTATAAATAGAAGCATATTGAGATGATAAGAGTAATGGACTAACCAGATGCATTAACCAAACTCAAGCTGATGTGAGTAGATGCTCCTGTAATGTTGGTACTTGGAACAGTAAAACACTCTTAAGCATGTTGATGTATAAAACAAAATCAACAAAATCAATAAAACAAAATAGATGTTCTACCTGAGAATGGATCCGATAAATGAGAAGTAAAAAGGCGAACAAAACCAAGTGTAAATAAAATCAGGCTTAGTTGTAACAAAATCAAGCTTAGAAAATAACAAAAATGGGTGTTCTATAAAGTGGAAAGAATAAACTGGAAAGTGAAAAAAAATATATTGATAAATGAATGAACCACTAAAGTTTTGAAACAAAAAATCCATTAAAGTGAATGAAACGGTGGTCTACCTGATTTGAGATGCAATAACCAGAAACAGAAAACTTTAGCGAAATGACCAAACAAAATCGATGGTTTACTTGAGAAGTCAAAAGCCCTGCATATAAATGAACAATACCAAGTGTAAACAAAATCAAGTGAACAAAAAGAAAACTTGAGAGTATGAATGAATAACCAAGTAAAAAATAAACAGAAATCGATGGTTTACCTGATTTGAGATGCGATAATTAGGAATACCAACCCTAAGAAAAATCAAACAAAAAACTTGAAAGATAAATCGATTCGACTTTCAAAACAAATCGATTGCAATTCAAAACAAAAATAAGCAATGGAGAGAAAATGGAAACCAAAAAACAGATTGGTAAACAAACCTGAAACAAAAGGGAATCACCAGATTGGACCTGAAACAAATAGCAAATAGATGAAATTGTGGTACCGATTTATATACAAAAAATCGATAGTTGTACGAAAATCGATTACAATAAAACAACGATGTTGAAACTGTGAAATGTTGAAGAAACAAAGAATCCCAAAGAAATTGATGGTGTTAAAGAAGGAGACGTAGATTTGGGAGCATTGAGAGACAAATTTGAGCAACTGGTGAGAGGGGGAAGAACCCTAAAACATTCAACAAACAAATTCATTAGCTTTCAGAAGTAGAATTCAACAATAAATTCTAGGTTAATTAAGAAAACTTACCGAAAGCAATCGTGGCAGCAGTGAGGGAGAGACGAAAGAGGCGTACGGGTGAGAAATGCACAGATTTTGTTGCAAACTTAATGAAAAGCAGTAGCAAGAACCCTAGAACATTCAACAAACAAAGAGGCGTACCACCTGTTGAAAAACCGCCTGCCTACTATCAATATATCAATCAATATATATATATTAAAACAAAAACCACCAAGAATGAGGTGGCACAATAACATTTGAGTATTCATCAAATCTTGCAATTTGGTGCATTTTGGTTATCCTACATCGGTTAGGAGATGAATATATATATTAAAACAAAAACCACCAAGAATGAGGTGGCATAATAACATTTGAGTATTCATCAAATCTTGCAATTTGGTGCATTTTGGTTATCCCACATTGGTTAGGAGATGATAGAATGAAAGAATGATGTGGTTATTTATTAGGAGGAGAGAAAGTCTTTTGTGAAAACTCATGGGTTAGCTTATTTTAGTTGATCCTCTATATGTACTCATGTGGTTGGCTAATTTTGGCTAACCATCTCAAGTTTTGGGTTGGTTGCTTTTCACTATCCCTTTTATTTATATAATCAATCAATATCAATCAATATCAATATATCAATATCAATATATATATTAAAACAAAAACCACCAAGAATGAGGTGGCACAATAACATTTGAGTATTCATTAAATCTTGCAATTTGGTGCATTTTGGTTATCCCACATTGGTTAGGAGATGATAGAATAAAAGAATGATGTGGTTATTTATTAGGAGGAGAGAAAGTCTTTGTGAAAACTCGTGGGTTAGCTTATTTTAGTTGACCCTCTATATGTACTCATGTGGTTGACTAATTTTGGCTAACCGTCTCAAGTTTTGGGTTAGTTGCTTTTCACTATCCCTTTTATTTATATAATCAATCAATCAATATATCAATCAATATATATATATATATATATATATTAAAGAAGAAACCACCAAGAATGATTGTGCATCATGAGAGTTGAGTATTCCACAAACATTGAAATGTGGTTGATTTTAGTGTATCCCACATTGATGGAAAGACAAAACTTTGACAATGAATTGTGGATATATAAATGAAGGTTGAGATGCCTTTGTGGCAAATCATGGGGTTGGCTCATTTTGGCTAACCCTCCATACTAATAGGTTAGATCATTTTGGCCAACCCAAAAGTTTTAAAATCTATATAAATTATATATATATATATATATATACACACATATATTAAAAGAAAAACCAAAATATCAATCATCAATACATATATATTAAAAAAGAAACCAAGGATAATGACTTCGCAACATAAGGTTTGAGTATACCTCATTTCTTGAAATATGGTTGATTTACATCATCCCACATTGGTGGGAAGAAGATGATGGGCATATAAAAGGGTGATAGAAGGTTTGAAAATCTATAGCCATGGTTGGAACCAAAACCAATAAAATTGGTAAACTTTATAGTGCAAAATTAAAAGAGAAACCACAGATGACGACTTGGCAACATGAGGTTTAAGTATCTCTCAAATATTGAAATAAAGTTGAGTTTCATCATCCCACATTGGTTGAAATATGATAGTTTGGAAGAAGAAGAAGATAGATGAAAGAGGGACGAAAGTTTTTTAAATATATAACCATTGTTGGAACCAAAACCAACCAAATAATAAATATTATAAAGCAAATTCAAAAAAGAAACCAAAGACGATGGCTTGGGACCATGATGTTTGAGTATTTCTTAAATATGATAGTGTGAAAGAAGATGATGTGTATATACCATGGTGGAATAAAAATAAACCAAATGATAAAGTTTATAGTGTAAAATTAAAAGAGAAATCAAGGATGACAACTTGCCAACATGAGGTTTGAGTTCCTTTAAATCTTGAAATAAGTTTGATTTTTATCATCCTACATCGGTCGAATTGTGATAATTTCAAAGAAGATAATGGGTATTAAAAAGGGGGAAATGGGTTTTGAAATTTAGAACCATTGTTGGAATCAAAACTAACCAAATAGTAAAAATTAAAATGCAAATTTAAAAGAGAACCAAAGATGATGACCTTGGACCAAGAGATTTGAGTATTCCTCAAATTTTAAATAAGGTTAAGTTTCATCATCCACATTAGTGGGAATATGATACAAAGAAGAGGTATTGATGGTTTTGGAATCTATAACCATTGTTGGAATTAAAACCAACCAAATGGTAACTATTATAGTGCAAAATTAAAAAGAAATCAAGGATGAAATTAAAAGAGAAATCCATTGAGGATAAAATTAAAAGAAAAACCAAGAACAATTAATTGACAACATGGGGTTTGGTTATTCCTCAAAATTTGAAATAAGGTTGAGTTTCATATCCCACATCGGTGGACAAATAATAGTTTGGAAGAATATGGTGGCTATATAAAAGAGTGATGGAAGGTTTTGAAATCTATCACCATGGTTGGATCAAAACCAACCAAATGGTAAAGATTATACTACAAAATTAAAAAAGAAACCGAGGATGATGACTTGGGACCATTAGGTTTGAGTATTCCGAAAAAATCTTCAAATATGATTGAGTTTCATCATCCCACATTCGTGAAAATACGATAGTTAGGAAGAAGATGACGGGTAATAAAAGAGGGATGGACGGTTTAAAATCTATAACCATTGTTGGAATTTAAACCAAGCAACCAGTAAAAATTATAGTGTAAAATTAAAAGAGAAACCAATGATGATGACTTGAGACCATGGAAGTTTGAGTATTCGTTAAATCTTGAAATAAGGTTGAGTTTTATCATCCGAAATTGGTGGTAATTTGATAGTTTAGAAGACAATAATGGGTATAAGAAAGTGGGATAGAAGGTTTTGAAATTTATAACCAAGGTTGCAATTAAAACCAACCAAATGGTAAAACTTATAATGCAAAATTAAAAGAGAACTCAAGGATGAAAATTTGGCAACATGAGGTTTGAGTATCTCTCAAATCTTGAAATAGGGTTGAGTTTCATCATCCCACATTGGTCGGAATATGATAGTTTGGAAGAAGACGATGAATATGAAAAAAGAGGGATAGATGGTTTTGAAATCTATAACCATGGTTGGAATCATAACCAACAAAATTGAAAAAATTATAGAGCAAAATTAAAAGAGAAGCCAATGATAATGATTTAAGACCATAAGGGTTGAGTATTACTCAAATCTTGAAGTAAAGTTGACTTTTATCATCCCATAGTGGTGGAAATATGATAGTTTGGAAGAAGATAATGGGTATTGAAAGTCGGACGGATTGTTTGAAATATATAACCATGGTTGGAATCAAAACCAACCAAATGGTAAAAGTTATAGTGCAAAATGAATAGAGAAACCAATGATGATGACCTGGGACTAAGAAGAGTATTCCTCATATCTTGAAAAAAAAGGTTAAGTTTCACTATCCCTTATTGGTGGGAATATGATAGTTTTGGAAGAAGATGGTGGGATTAAAAAAGAGGGATGGATGATTTTGAAATCCATAACCATTGTTGGAATCAAAACCACCAAATGCTAAACATCGTAATGCAAATTTAAAAGAGAAATCAAAGATCAAGGATGAAATTAAAAGAGAAACCAATAACAATGACTTAGCAACATGTTATCTGAGTATTCCTCAAATCTTAAAACAATATTGAGTTTCATCATTCCACATTAGTGGATGGATAATAGTTTGAAATCCACAACCATGGTTGGAATCAAAACCAGCGAAATGACAAATATTATAGTGCAAAAATAAAAGAGAAATCAATGATGAAGACTTGGTTTATTGTTTAATCGATTTTATATTAATTGAGGAATTACGTTACACTTTAACTCGGTTCAATACTCCTTTAAAAATGATATCATCACCATGCAACGCACGAGCCCAACACTAGTTCTTTTTTATAAGTAGAATAGATATGTAACTAAGGTCTAAGGCATATCTCTTTTTCTCAAGTTTCTAGTAGTTCCTTTCACTTGACAAAAAAGTGATAGAAATTAATAAAGAGGGTTCTCATCTTTTCTTCTAACGTTAGGTTCCTTTGGTTCGTGATGTATTTGGCCGAAAGATGGTAGGAAATACAAGAAAGAAGTTCCTTTTGGTGGTAAAGATTTGTTCATCCATTGTTATGTGCATCTCCATTAGTTGAATCCTCAAACTCCTTAGAATTTTACTTTATGTTTATAAATTTCATGTTTTCACATCATAATCACAAAGGCTTCGATATTCATAAATAATGCTATTTTGCTTGAAATTTTATAATTCGCTTTTTACTTTGGGGAGAACGTTTTGATTGTGGCTTTATGTTGGATTTTACCAATTCAATTGTGGCTCGTGACTATTACCTGAAAGGCCGAAGCATGGGCGGACCTAGGTAAGAGCATACGGCGGCACGTGCCACCGTATTCTTTTTCCGTCGTAAGGTAAAAAAATTAGGTTCATGAAAGGTGCACCATATATATTTTGAAACTACTATAAGGACACAAGTTTCCTTTGGTAGAGTTGGTTTGGAAAGCTTTTATTCTACTCAAGACCCGGGTTCAAGTCTTGTTAGAGACATTTTTGTAGTTCTTAGTTTTTAATTTCATATTTACTATGTTTCTAAAAATATTGCCATAATGAGACTCTAACTTGAGACCTCAAGTTTGAAAAGCAAGGGACTGACTAACAATCAGACCACATTGATTTTTTGAAAACCCTATCTATATTTTTGTTTCTTTCAAACGAAATGAGAGCAACTCTTTTATTTACGAAACGATAGTTGGTGCACAAGTTCCCGGATTTTTTTCGTATTACTTTCTAGTCATTTAATTTAGGTAATTTACATTATTGCAACTTTACACTCCACAATTTATTTTTCTTGTTATTTACTTAATGTAATTTACTTTCTCGCACTTTAATTCCCGCACTTTAATTACTCTATTTACGTTTCCATTAGTCTTTTTTCAAAAGAATTCGTTATTTGCGCAACAAACTTCTTTTCATAAATACTAGCACTTGCAAATTATTTCATGCATTTTCCATCTCCATTATTTGTCCTTACATATTTTATACAGAGAAACCAAATGATAAGCTAACGACCTTAGTTTGGGGTGTAAAGTAAAGTTAAGATTTAAACCGATAAAAACGTAAAAAGGTGTATCGAATATAGTCTTATTGTTATTTAAATCATATTGCCAAATATTTCATTGAAGATTACATATAATCAATTGACAACTAATTATTTGTATGAAAATGTGTTAATTTTTCAGAAGTTACTTAAATATTAAAAATGAGATAACGTATGTCGCTATAATATATTTTTACCGGATTATTTGTTTTTATCTTAACAAAACTTTGCACCATTTGCTTATTTTTACAACCGATTTTTCTTAGCGATAATTAAACACTCAACCAAAAAGATTTCTTTGAATTCCTCATCTAAAAATAGTTTTTAAATACTAGACTTTTTAAAAACTTTTACAAGCCTTCATTATGGATCGATATCCAGTATTTTTACCATTATTACTTATTAACAAGACGACAGTAAATCAAGATGTATAGTTGCGTTGAAATCTATTTGCATGTATTTTGAGGTTGTGTAAAACCAACAACAATATGCCAATTGATAAAGATCTTTCAAACCAAATAAAATATAGGGTGCGTTTGGTTCGCATAATGTTTTTTGATGGAATGGAATATATCAAAGGAATTTGACTTTGAAAGAATTGGAATAGAATGTTATCATGTTTGACCATCTGTTTGGTTGACATACATTGAAATGGAATCTGCTAAAGGAATTGGATTTTGTCTGTTTGGTTCACATAATGTAGCTTTTAAATTGGAATTAATTATTAGTGGATGACCAAAATACCCTTTTTGAAAATTTGAACCATCAATGATGGTCGGCGGTGCTAGGTCAGAATGGTGATGGTCGGCGCTGGTGGATCAGAACGGTGGTGGCCGACTGTGATTTAGAACGATGGTGGTCGGGGGTGGTTCAGAACGGTGGTGGTTGGCGGTGGTTCAGGTCGGTGGTGGTCGGCGGTGGCTTAGATCGATGGCGGTCGGCGGTGGTTCAGAACGGTAGAGGTCGGCAATGGTTCAGAACGGTGGTGGTCGGCGGTGGTTCGGAACGGTGGTGGTCGGCGGTGGCCGACTATGATTTAGAACGGTGGTGGTCGGGGGTGGTTCAGAACGGTGGTGGTTGGCGGTGGTTCAGGTCAGTGGTGTCGGCGGTGGCTTAGATCGATGGCGGTCGGCGGTGGTTCAGAACGGTGGAGGTCGGCGGTGGTTCAGAACGGTGGTGGTCGGCGGTAGTTCGGAACGGTGGTGGTCGGTGGTGGCTTAGGTCGATGGCGGTCGACGGTGGCTCACAACGGTGGTGGTTGACGGTGGTTCAGAACGATAGTGGTCGGTGGTTCATAACGGTGGTGGTCGGCGGTGGCTTAGATCGATGGCGGTCGACGGTGGCTCACAACGGTGGTGGTTGACGGTGGTTCAGAACGGTGGTGGTCGGCGGTGGTTCAGAACGGTGGTGGTCGACGATGGTTCAGAATGGTGGTGGTCAGAGTAGGGAATATGGGGATAGTTTTGTCTTTTTAAGAAAATTGGGTGGAATGGAATTGAATTCCTTCTCATTTGTGATGGAATGACCAAATCCATGAATGGTAGAATGTGTGGAATTCAATTCAATTCCATAGGTAACCAAACGCCCGGACGGAATTTGGTCAATGTAATTGATCATTCCAATTCCGTCGGAATCCTGCGAACCAAACGCACCCATAGTTTTTCCTTTGTAAGAATCGGGGTTTTTCAAACTACCATCAATTATGTCAAAATTTTCATTCAATTTTTTTTAACGGTTGTTTTCATTCAAATTTGATACTATTATATATGTATGTATTTATGTATATAAAAATTGTGTAACAATGTATATAAATTAAATGATTTAAATATTTACTTTATTTCTTTCATTTATAAATATTATATGATATATAAAATCATCAGATAACTTTTAGGGGCAATTTGTCTAGTCTTATCTTATCCAGTCATAGTCGTACCCCCGACAAACAATTGTATTGTCTAGTCTCTAGTCTTGCCTTCTTGTCTTGTCCAGTCTAATCATGTTTCCTTACCAAACGCTACATTGTAGCTTAGTGGGTTATATAAGACTTATAGCTTATTCACTTAGCTATAAAAGGTTGTTCGGTTGGGGATTATTCACTCAACTCAAAAAACCTTACTCCTTGTTTGGGTAAAAAAATATTTCTTACACGACACATTTCATGTTAATATAAAATCATACGACTCTATCGTTAAACCTAAGTTCAGGTCGAAGGTTGCCCACGACACTCGACCATGTCGTTGTCCAACTTATACGACCATCGCAGAGTATTTAACAAAACACGACTAGACTAACGTACGACATGACTGTTGTGATTTCTCTGTTTAATACAGGATCAAAGCTTTTAATGCTCAACGACTATATCCGACAAGATCATTACGAGCATTAAACCTCAGGATCCGTTACGACCGTTACCCGAATTTTATGGAGATCATTTAAAGATGCAAGGGCTATATAAACGAAGGCTCCAACCTCATTTGCGCACATCTGAACTCCCGAAGCACCTACAGTATACCGAAAGCTTTTAAACGAAGAAGCATTCTCTCTCGAACAAACGACGCACGACGCATTATCTTTACACACGACTCACACTTTTTATAGTTTAAATTCTTTTAATTTTACAACTGTAATCGTTTGTATTATCATCATCTGTATTCTCGACGTTTGGAACACAAGGACGTCGCCCCTGATTGGCGACCATAGTACATCGACGACCATCACCGTCGTCCGCGAGTTTTTTCCTCGTTGAGGTTTTTCCCACGTCACCAAAATCCTCTCGTCTCTTTTATTATTTGTCTTTGTCGCATAGTTTTGTCGAACGATTTCTTTTCTTTAGTTGTTAAGCTCCACATCAACCTTAAGTTATCCTTTTGGACGATTTTCGGCATTAACACTCCTATAGCCTCAACCATCAATATTTCTCAACTACCCATTACAACAAATAAATAAGACACACTTCCAACTACAGACCCTCACGCTTCCATTAACGCTTCCAAGTTCAAGACTATCGATTTATGCTTCCTACGTCTTATTCCCAGTTAGGGGTGTTCAAAAATACTGTTGGACCGCACAAACCGGTCGAACCAAGTCAAACCGGACCGTTTTTGGCGGTTTTAGTGGTTTGGCGGTCCGATCTGGTTTGAAAAATTGCCAAAACGGGCGGTCCGGTCCGGTCTGTGGTTTGGAGTTTTTTTGGGCGGTTTGAACCAAACCGACCGCCTAATACATATATATTTTTCATTTTTATATATATCATTATTTAAGTTAGGCCCATATTTATATATATAAATATATATTTTTTATTTTTGATATATATATATATATATCATTTGCAACTTTGCATTTTCTTATTTTAGTGTGTTGTTGGGATATTTGTTTACGTTTTTCAAGGAATTCATTAATTTTTTTGTGGACTTTGTTAATTTTTTTTGTGGACTATGTTTACTTTTTTTGTAGATTTAAGCCAATGAAGCTTTAAAATTCCAAATTATATATGTTTTTTATTAGTTTAAGTTTTAAAGCCCATAAAAGGCCTAAACCGCCTAAACCGGTCGGACCAAACTGCCTAAACCGCGGTCCAATTTGACCGGTCTGGGCACTTGATGTCAAACCGCTCGGTTTGAAAATTTAATAAACCGCCACTTGCGGTTTGGTTTGTGGTCTTATGGGTTAAACCGCCCAAACCGGACCGCGGACACCCCTATTCCTAGTAATCGACTCTCTCAAATCGATTTATGCTTCAAACCTATGTGTCTCCTCCACGATCACATGTATATCGGCTTTTTCCTGTGATTTCGATTTCTGCCTGTGATTTCTCTCCATGGGTTTGATTTATTGGTTTTTGTTTCTCCCCATAGTTTCGATTTCTCCCTGTAATTTCTCTCAGTGGTTTTGATTTATAGGTTTTTGTTTCTCCCCATGGTTTCGATTTCTCCATGCGATTTCTCTCATGGTTACTTGTTTTCGTTTCTCACAATGGTTTTGATTTCTCCCTGTGATTTCTCTCATGGTTACTGGTTTTCGTTTCTCCCGAATGGTTTCGATTTCTCTTTGTGATTTCTCTTTGTGATTTCTCTCCATGGTTTCTATTTACTAGTTTTAGTTTCTCCCCAACGGTTTGATTTCTCCGTGTGATTTCTCTCCATGGTTTCAATTTACTGGTTTTCGTTTCGCCGTTTCAATTTCTTCCTGTAATTTTTCTCAATGGTTTCGGTTTATTGGTTTTCTTGGTGGTAGTCTACATATCTGCTATGCGTTTGTTCATCATACATATAAATGTCTTCTTAAAAAATTTTGTGGTTTTTTGGGTTTGCCTTATTGGTAGTCTATATAAAATGTAATATTCAATAACAAATGTTTGAAATTTTTAATTGTATCCAAATTGTTTAAAATATAGACCGGTGTTAAAATGGTTATTTTGACATTCAGACTGTATATGCAACACAACAACCAAACAACGAATTATCTGTTATCATACAAACAATTTTATCCATACACGTGTTAATAGAAAATGAACCGAACAACCAACACATTTATTCCACCCAGAATGTCCTCCTTAGAGCATTTCCAAAAGCTATGGTATAATTTTTCTATAATAGAGTAGAAAAAAGTCTAAATCTCTAAAAAAAGTTACATCCATCTCCAACAGTTATTCTATTTTAGCAATCGTAACATTAACTTTATTAATAAAATAATCAATACATTTAATCAATTATTGTTTCTCTCTCCTACAAATTAAAACTTAAAATTCTTTTATTGGTGTAAAAATATTATTATATTATTTATTTCTCGTCTATAAAGATTTTAGATATTTCTTTAAATTTAGAGATTTTTACAATCTCTTCTCATTTTCCTATTTTAGCATATTATATTACATAGTTTTGGAGCAAAAAATTGTTAAAATCCATCTCTTGCTAAAATCCACTTTTTTATAATTTTAGCATAGCTGTTGGAGAGATAGAGCATCTCCAACAGCTATGCTAAAATAGAAAAAAGTGGGATTTTAGCAATTTTTGCTCCAAAACAGCTATGCTATCTTGTATGCTAAAGTCGAAAAAAGATGAGAGAAAAGAAAAAAAATCTCCAAATTTAGAGAAATCTCTATAATCCACTTTTTTAGAAAACAAAATTATATTTTAATATTTCCACCAATAAGAAGCATTGAAGTAAAATGTTTAAGTGAGATCAATAATATTTTATTAACTTATTGGTTATTTTAGTAATATAATCAATGCTACAATTTCTAAAATAGCATAGCTGTTGGAGTTGAAAAGGATTTTTTTAGAAATTTCAACTTTTGATGCTCTATTTCAGAAAACATATAACATAGCTTTTGGAGATGCTCTTATATATTTTAGTATAGTTGTTAGAGATGCTCATAAGAGCATCCACAATAGAGGTTGCTAGAGAGGTTTTTCATGGGGTTTTACAACAACATCCAACGTGGGATAGAGGTTATTGTCCAGTCACATGTTCTTATTAGAACTCAGGTGCCGGGTTATTGTAATACTTTCATTTTATGTTATTATTTTTTATTCTTTCTTAATCTTTTTATTTTATTCTAATAAATCTAAAAAACATATATGTTAAAATTGATACAAAAAGTATAAATTATTATCAAATAATTTTTCTTTAATCTCGTTTTACTTTTTGTTTCTTACAAAATTTTATACAAATTTTGTATTTTGTTGTATGCATACATGTATAATTTTACATAATATGATTGTTGGAGATGAAAGTGACATGTAGATCAATTGTACCGATGTTGAGGTAGATAATTCGACACAAACATTTGAAGGCTCCACCCATGTATTCTAAGAATATCTTCAAAAAAAATTATGAGATGTGCTCAAATGAAGTTCATCATCAACTCCACTCTAACTTGGTTGAACATATTTGGTCGAATCGAGATTACGGGTGATCTATATTACTATATATTATTTACTCGTACTTTTTTTAAGATTAATATTTGTCTAATGTTGCACTTTTTTAATTGCAATATTAAATTATATATATGTTTTAATTGTTTTTTCAAATATATTAACACAATATATAAATTGATAAATTAAAATAAATATAAAAAAATTAATAAATTATATTTGGATTTTTTTAATTATAATATATATATACACACACACACACATATATATATATATATAGGGAGGTTCAGGGGAAAACCTCAAAAAAACGAAAAACTGAAGAACACCCTGGTTCTAGACGGTATGCACTTATGCATACAGGTAAAAAAAAATTTGTTTTTATGCACAAGTGCATACCGTCCAAATGAAGGGCTACTAGAGTGTTCTTCAGTTTTCCGTTTTTGAGGTTTTCCTCTGAACCTGACCCTATATATATATATATATATTAAATTTATATAATAATCTATAAATAAATTATATATTACAAATAGAAAAAAAGAAAGTGATGTTTGTGTAAGGACTTCCATTGTGAAGTTTTATGGAAGTTCTTACTTTGTTGAGTTTTTTTTTAAGGCAAGACAATTTTATTACCATAACCAAGAGTATACAACCATGTATCAAAGACACAATTACACAATATCGATGCTGACGATCAAGCCCCACGTCGGTTTGTAAGAAATAAACCTACGTAGACAAAGGATGCAACATCGCCATGACTTAAGCACTTAGACCAGCCAAGGCCACTTTTAGGGACAGTAACTTAATGAAACAGCCACTGCCCCCAAAATAGATGCGCCTGCACCTCCAAACCACTCTGGACAATAACTTAATGAGGCAGCCGCTTCCTCGAACAACAACAACTTAAGAAGCAGCCCGCTGTCCTACACATACCGCTGGATGTGTCAGCTTAATCCAACCAGATCGTAGGGAAGAAGTCTGACCGGGGTAGCAGCTTAATGTTTCAGCTGCTGTCCCAGACAACCACGACAGTTTCCTTCAGCTCTCGTGCCAAGCCTCTGCTTTCTGCAGAGTTATCGCCCCCAAACTGTTGTGACTCCAAACAACCCCAATCCGCTGCACCCTTCGATCAAACAACCCCTGTCCACAGAATATGCATCCACACCTGTTTACCATCCAAACAACCCCGATCCACAACACTGACTCAAACCTTCAGCCGTCGACCTTTGACACGACCTTCGCTTCCAATCCATGCAGCCTTCGATTTTACGCACAACGCCTCTCTTGGTGACGACAACCACAACGACCAAACTAGGTTCCTCCAGTCGATCCTTTTCACAAACCACTCAAAGCAACGACGTTGGAACTCCATGACGCGGTCTTCCAATATGTTTTTGTCTCCATTGAATGCTAGTTGGTTTCGATGTGCCCATATGAAGTACACAAAGCACCATACCGTTTCCACCCAAAGTTTAGGTTGTGTCAACAAACCCGATTCGGCGAAGTTGAGATCCGTTAGCTCTTGGAAAGTACCTATATTCTCACCCTTATGATTCCACCATTTGAGTACCATATTCCACACCTTGGTCACGTCAAGACATTGGACCAAGGCGTGTTGCAACGTTTCCACCTCGTTCCCGCATCTCGGACAAAGAATGGACTCCAAGTCCACCCCCATCCTATCAAGAACCGTCCTAGTTGGAATCCTCCCTAGCCTAGCCATCCAAGCATAGATTGTAACACCCTCGAATTGGGAAAGAGCAACTAATTAAAATTTTCGATAGTACATCCGAAATAATAGGATTTCCTCCTATAATCCAATAGGTAAAATACCTCAAATTACAATCTATGGTTATCCTCAAACACAATATAATTCAAGTCTTGTTACAAAGACAAAAACTACAACGGGTGTTACTTAACCCAAGTACAAGTTGCTAATCCCAAAGATGAATGCGGAAAACTTCACTTAAGCTATTCACCTCTCGAGCACTTTACTAGCACACGACCTTTCACACGTGTCACTAGAACTACTCCCAACCTGAGACCTGTTGCACATGCCGACAAATAAAAAGGTTAGGCTAACGCCTAGTGAGTTCAAGAGTTTATAACATTGTAAAGCCCGTGTCCCGATTGGATTTTATATTGCGTACTTTTATTATTTTATCATTTACGTTAAATGAACTTGTTAGCGGGATTAATGAGAAGGACCAAATATGTTAATTCTTAAGCTAAGTTGGTTTTAGGCAAGTCGTTGAAGTTTGAGGGGCTATTCTTGACTTTAACCCAAAGTGGGCATGGGTTTCGGCCCATGCATTGAGAGGACCGAAGTTTGTAATTCTTTTTGGTGTTTAGGTCTCGTACCTTGCTGCTCACACAACTCATTTGTCATCTCTTTCTCGTCCATTCTCACGGCACAATAAGAAACCTTAACCCCTCCAACTCTCGGCCGTAACTCCCTTCTTTGTTGCCGCCGATCGCAACCCCTCACCACAACCAGCGCCGCTGCTGGCCGGAGAGAGCGAGCAAGAGAGAGAGAGAGAGAGATCAGCGAGAGGGAGAGATCAGCAGAGAGAGAGAGAGACGATCGGAAGGGGTCGAGTTGTCGTCGTGGTCTCGTTGTCATCGCCAAGGTAAGGTTCCGTTCTTCCATTCTTTCATTCTTTGTCGTCGCCGCCGCCAGCGACCACCGCTGCCGGAGATGGCAGTGGGTGGTGCCGGGTGTTGTTCAGTTTTCGTTAACCCGTAATAGCTAAACCCGAAACCTTAATCACGTTACCGTTTATAAAATCGTTATTTTATGAAAATTAAAGTGTGCTGTCCAGTTTTCATGTAACCATAACTTTTCCGTCGTAACTCCGTTTGAGCCGAAACTGGCGCCCACGGTTCAAGTTCAGGATCGAGCACGTTTTTCGTGTTTTAGCGGAAAACTGGTTCGGTCTCTAGCTGGGCGAAAAAGTGGTCGCAAGTTCGGTGTTTCGTCATTTTATGTGAAAATTAGTTTTCTGTCCAGTTCGTATTTCGGCCATAACTTTCTCTTCGTAACTCGGTTTGAGGCGATTCTGGTGTCCACGGTTCACATTCTGTGTCGGGCACGTTTTTCGTGTTTTAGCAAAAGGCTGGTTCGGCCCCTAGCTAGGCGGAAAACTTCTGTTTTTACAGCAGATCGGTAAACCGACAGAGTTGTAATCTGCCACTATTTTGTCATGGTCGTAACTTTTCCTCGTAGCTCGGATTGGGGTGAAATCGGTGCCAAAAGTTCCCTTTTTGAGTCTAGAAACTTTTCTGTGTTTTGTGCAAAACCCAGTTCGGGACGTAGCATGGGTCGATTTGTCGTTTTATACTGAAAGGTGCTGAATTTCGCTGTTCCGGAAACTGTTTTTGTAAAATCCGTAGTAAATTGTAGAAAAATCGTTAGGAGGCGTATTATATGTCCTTGGAACCCTAACTCAGAGTACCTTCTGGTCATGAAATAATATTGGGAATTTACTGGGTTTAAAGGGGTCGAAATAGGCCCCGAACAGACCTGTTTGGTGAGACCGTAAAATAGTTTTAGTGACGGTTTAAGCGTGTGTCGTGTCGTAGGGTCCGGGTCTCGTATTGACACGTTTTAATATGCATTTAGGTGCTGGGAAGTGACCGTAATTGTGAAGCTTGAATTGTGTTGTTAAGCTGGGCGCGCATTCGAGGTGAGTTCTCTCACTGTGTAGTTAGGGGTTGTATGCATGTCATAATAGTTTGTATGTACTATTGTCTTTGTGGTGTGAACTAGTTGTTTGTGGTGTGTAATATTTGATTGGTTTGAATGCTTGGTATAAATGTTACATTACAATTCGGTGGGACCGAGGCCTCGATGGTACTGAGGTGTTGGTTACATTAAAATTCGGTGGGACCGAGGCCTCGATGGTACTGAGGTGTTGGTTACATTACAATTCGGTGGGACCGAGGCCTCGATGGTACTGAGGTGTTGGTTACATTATAATTCGGTGGGACCGAGGCCTCGATGGTACTGAGGTGTTGGATACATTGCAATTCGGTGGGACCGAGGCCTCGATGGTACTGAGGTGTTGGATACATTACAATTCGGTGGGACCGAGGCCTCGATGGTACTGAGGTGTTGGATACATAATTACTTGTAGATGTTTACTCGTTTTATGTAACTGTGATGTTGTTGCTTATGTGCGGATAGGGGTGATGTGTATATAATTCCTATCTGCGCATGTGTTGGAATTCACTAAGCTTCGTGCTTACCCTTTCCCAATAAACTGTGGTTTCAGGTCCGAGCGGCTTCAAGGCGTGACAAGTACACACTGGCGCGCGAGGAGAGCTGGTTGTTTTATGGTTTATTTTAATTAAACGTTTATTCCGTTGGTTTTTATTATAAAGATATTAGATATGAGTTTGCAAACGAAACGTTGGGATTCATTTAATGAGTTGTTATAAATGAATTGTTTATTTAAAAATTTAAATTTGCTTGTAATTTTTGGGACGTTACAACTTATATAATTTGTAGAATGAAAGTTGCGACATAAATCATGATTTTCAAAAGAGTTTATGAAAGGATGTAAGCGACTCATTTTCCAATGCACACAATATCTATGAGAAAAGTTTCCAAAATGTATAAAGCGTTTTCTAAGATTAATTCCAATCCCAACTCACTCAAAACGTGTTTTGACATTAAATATCCCAATGAATATAAATGTGGACAAATCTCCAATATTTAAAACATCCAAATAGGATGAGGCATAGAACTCTGTCAATAAACCATGAAGGCATTTCATATAAATAAAGAGCGTCACCGAAAATATGGATAAAAGTAACTACCCAAAAACAACACCTTTCGGTGACGGGGGAGACCCGATTCCATCGGAAGTGACGGGCACATAAAGTTAGGCCACTTATGATGTTACTGGATTACACCTCAAGTCCCGGTCTTAGTTCCCATGCCTTTCCCATGCCTTTATTGCATACCCCGTCGAGTTACACCTCAAGGACTTATGGGACCATATTGCCTATCTAGTCTAGACGAGTTACACCTCAAGGACTTTAATGTCTCATATTGCATACCCGCTAGCGGCCTCACGGCATAACGCATATAACCATGCGTTCCAATAGTCCATTCCTCGTGCACAAAGAGATAGACCATCAAATAAAGACTGACTTACGTGCCTATGGATCCAATGCAACACAGTCTACAAAACATGTCCAACCCGGAATGACTAAAACACCCAAGCATGTAATTATCAATAATGTGCAATAAAATGCAATATGGTGCAATAAAAGCAAACCATAAATAAGACTCCACATCGAGCCATTAAAACCGTACAAATGTCCCCAAGACTTCCTCAAAGTCAAAACCGAGCAAATGCTCAAAACCCATTAGACCCATAAATAACGGTTCTCAAAATATAAATGTATTTAAACGTCGTTTTGGTAAACGTATACCATAGAATTCTCAACGACTCAAAACTCATCACGAATTAATAATAATGAATTTTCCCAAAATGGATTTATACTTTTTTAATTCTCAAAATGACCCATGACACTAAAATGTGCATTTTCCCAAATGGTTTATAAAATCAAGTTCACCAATATGATTAACCATCAAATGAACTCCATTTTGAGCAATAAATCTTTTTAAAGATATATTATGATTTCTACACATCAAAATATCCAAAAATCCAAAATATGGGTGTTTCACAACATTTAAGAAGTTAAATACTTCAAAAGAGTTAAACTTATCAAATAACTCAACAATTTATGATTTCAAGTAAAACACACAAATACTTGAAAAATAACATTTTTGGAATGTACAACGTTTTCGCAAATCAACTTGAACTCACCTTGCTAGATTTAGGCAAAATCTAGATTTTCCCCAACTTGAGCTCCTTTGAAGAAACATAGATCTTCAAGCCAAAACTTCCAAAAACATAGATCCATAAGTTTCCAACCATAAATAATCATCCTCAAACACTTATATACGTTTCCCACAACATAAAACATCCAAAATCACCAAAATACCAAAACCCTAACTCCTTAAATGGAGAAAAGTGAGAAGCTTACCTCAACTACCACCAAATACTCTTGGATTATCCAACATACTTCAAAACTCTTTCTAGATCCTTGAAGAGCTCCCAAAAACGAAACCATAGCAACTTGAATCATCAAAATCGGAGTTGGGATGCAAAAGTTATGAAGGTTTGAAGAATGAGGCTGAAAATTCGCGACTTATGCGGACTCGAGAAAATTACGCGGCTTGAGCCGCGCGGCCCGCGGCCTTATTTTGGGTCAGATACAGGTTTGGTCATAACTTCTTCGTTATAGCTCTGTTTTCGCTCCGGAAAGAACCGTTGGACTCGTATTAGAATTCCCCATCCAACAAGACCATAAAATCTAATATTTAAACCAAAATCCTATTTTTCATACTTTTCTTAAAAGATCGGTTTCACACTGATTCAAAATTGTACTTATCCGAAAATTACGGGTGTTACAATCCTCCCAACCTTAGGATGATTTCGTCCTCGAAATCTAGTCCCCAAACACCCAAGGGTTATCGAACTCCACCCTTTCCATGTTGCCTCAGTTTCCAACTGAATTTTGAATCCCTTCTTGCCAGAACTGCTATGACAACTTCATGGCGATACTCACGATCAATGACCAATTAGACCCACAACACTTAAGCCCGAGTGAATGCTTAATTTTATTAAGGTAGCCTCTAACTGAATGACTCCGGTCATCTCCCAACCTTAGGTGATCCATACTTCCTCATCGTCCGATCTCGACTTCCACTCAGCCCATGTCTACACGCTTTAAAGTTTCTTCCTCAACCAACCCGAGGTTTGATTACAACCAAAACCAACAAAATCTTCAAATCCAACCGTCCCGATGCTGAATTGACATTCGACCCTAACGAGCACTAATAGACCCCAAAACATGTGGTCGTGCCTGACCCAACGATTTATGCAACTCCAAGAACACATCCCATTACCGATCACCCAATCTGCAAATTCTTTTACCCTTCAAGGAAAGTCGTCCTACTAATTCACTTATCATAATTCGAACTTCTTAAAAACACTAAAAGCGATACGATTGTCGCTTAAGATTGGACTACAACACTTCCAAATACATTGACGGTTCATGGCCTCAAAATCCATAGTTGACACTTAATTATACCACCAAGATTCAAACCACTGCAGTACTCTACACACGAGTTCCATTCGCCGAGCATTCCCACAAAACCAAGGTTATCAATATGGTGTCCATAAGGTCCTACACGTTCTTTATGCAAAAATTGACTAAGACCCAAAACAAGTTGCCAACAATAACGGTTACAACCAACCTCAAAAATAAGATACTGCGAATCTAACCCTTCAGTTACAACAAATACATCGACTATGCTATCGATACCATCCGGCCTAGAGAACCATCACGCGTCGAAACACCCAACTTTTACTAATCGAAGTCCTACTCACACTTACTCTTAACCGGGTTTACTTAACCTTTCTAAGGTCCTAGCGAGTTCAAGATTCTCAAGTGAATTATTTAACAAATATGTCAATCAAAAACCTTTTATAGAAATTTTCAACACAAAGATTTTCATATCAAGTTAATCGTACGCATAAACACTACTACTATCAGTTCGGTAGTTGCGCAAAATGGACACACTCGTCCCACATATGAAAATCATATTGAAAACTATTTCATCGTAGTTTAGATTATTAACAAAAACGCAAAAGCGTAATAAACAACTTCTTTGACATAAACCGCTACGGTCCTAGTATGGATTGATTCATGTCATGCACGTAAAGTAACTGTCTATCTTAAATAGTGTGCAACAAAGGTTTGTGCGTACTTCAAAAGAAGTTTGAACGACATCCGACTCCAAAAATTCCCTTTTAACCATAAAATGGCATGGAACAAGGTTCACCAACAAAGTTTGCGCGTGTCGGTTTATTTCACAAAAACGATGAAACGACTCATGAGTACACTTTGGTCAAAACATAAAATGACTTGTGTCAGTTCCAAGTTTAAAGCAAAAGTAATACGTTTTCATCATTTGAAGATATCTACTAGTACATCATGAGGGAATCTCAAATTGGAGTATGCATGCAAGCTTGTAACACTTCCTAGTAGTTTTTCTTGAAATGAAATAACATGCATCAGATGGTTCATACGAAATTTCAAAAGATGAAATTCTTTAAATAAATTTCAAAATTTTCTTATTTGGTCATATAATGACACATGAGTAAAACATTTTTGACAAGGCTCGCACACAACAATGTGTTTTTCCCAAAACATAGGAGAAAATAAGTGTTAGTAAATGGTTGACACCAAAAAGGGTTCAAACCGACTTCAAATCTCGAATTGCACCAACAGCACGCGTCAACGTTCAAAAACATAAGAAATTCCACGCACCATAGTTTTAGGCAAACAATTTTCTAAAATCCTCATCACGAAGCATTTTCATCAAAGTTTCGTACTTGTAATATAAACGTTAAAACGTCAATGCTTAAAAGTTTATTTGTTAACAAAATACACATTTCCTCCAAAACCAAAAAGGTTTACAATTTTTTTTTTCAAAATGTTCCTCGAACCAAGATTGACCAAATGTCAACGACTCACACATTTGTGTTTTCGAAATGTGATATATTGCAAACTATGCATGATCTCCACAACACTAAAACACACTTTGACCAAATGGCCATCATTTATACAATAAGTTAATAAAATATTTTTACTCACAATTCGTTTATCAAAGTGTTGAGAAGCAATGATTACCAAGCTATGCATACCCCTAAGTCGATATAATGAATTTGCATAAAATGGTAATAAAACAATCAACTGACTGAAAACGCACCAAGCAAATTATTATAAAATGCTACCAAAGTGTTCTTTCATGCATCACTTAAGTCACGTATAAATCAATCCATACACTGAACTATTTGCAACGAAATACGTGTTAACACAAACTCTTGAAAGAGAAGTTACGCGACACTAAAGTTCCAAAACTCACTCCTTTTGGTCGCCTTATGGCATAAAATTAATATTTCTCGATAGAGCTCGAGTGGGACAAAATGCCCAACATAACTCATAATTTTTTTTCACATCAATAAATGGAGTATGCATATTGTGAAATTGTACTCACACGACACAAAACGTCGTAAAACAAAACTCCATGAAATTCAATGAGCTCAATGACCTCAAGTAATAAAATGGCACCAACCATTATGCTTCCAAAAGTCGAATTGCAATAAGCAAAATCATGACTAAAACGCCAAAATTCCAAAAATCCCCTTCTTGTTGTAATAACATATAACAACATTGTTTAACAAACTCATATTAAACAAATTCTCCAAAATAGCTTTACATAGACATAATGGAAGATAACTTTCCGTCCAAACTTTAACATACGTGGAGGAGATCCAATGTTAAAGTCATAAGCCGTAGTTACTTGCCCAACATCTTAAACATCATAAAATACGGATATCACTATACCCGAAAGTAACGTTGGACAATAACAAAATAGAACAAATTCCAACAGAGTTAGCAACTCCCGCAATAAAATAATTTCATGCAGGTTCAAAACCATGATTTAAAATCTTGTGTGTGCTAAA
Source organism: Saussurea involucrata (assembly GCA_033807775.1). Classification (NCBI taxonomy): domain Eukaryota; kingdom Viridiplantae; phylum Streptophyta; class Magnoliopsida; order Asterales; family Asteraceae; genus Saussurea; species Saussurea involucrata. Next base: position 61,869,971 of record CM066314.1, on the reverse strand, counting down.
CGTTTTCCAAAATTTCGTAACACAATCCATATAAGGATTTGAAACACAAGAAATAATTAATGCAATTTATTTTAAAATAAATTTTTGTGCATAACTTAGTCGGCACTCAACGTCTCAACCCATACTCCTCCAAATCCCTTCGGTCCACTATTATCATCCGGATGTTTAAACCTCTTAAGGCAAGGTTGGGAATTACATCAATTAACCTTACGGTTTCCTTCTCGAATTAAGGTCGATTTACTAAATCTATGGTTCTAATCCAACCATCAATCTTGACCCAAAACGGTCCGCTTAAAGCAATTATCATGCTTATTGTCACCCTAAGTGACTAATGCTAGAATCATCAATCCTTTCAACGACTACTTGCTTAGAAACTCTTCACTACTCCAATGATCATCGCATTAAAGTGGTTCAAATATGCACATGTAACTAGTAAGTTCACCATGACACTGACCAGGTGTCATTATGAACGCACCGTACATGCTTATCCTTGCCACTCTCGATGTGATTCTCGTTTCTAGCAACTCCATCGACCTCAAAATATCCTATCTTAAAGTTCTTAATGGTGAAACTCACTCTTATTTACTTAAAAGAACGCTAGTTTGAGTCTAGGCATCCAAAATCAACACCTAATTCTCTCAAACTTATACTCTGATACCAACTTGTAACACCCTCGAATTGGGAAAGAGAAACTAATTAAAGTTTTCGATAGTACATCCGAAATAATAGGATTTCCTCCTATAATCCAATAGGTAAAATACCTCAAATTACAATCTATGGTTATCCTCAAACACAATATAATTCAAGTCTTGTTACAAAGACTAAAACTACGACGGGTGTTACTTAACCCAAGTACAAGTTGCTAATCCCAAAGATGAATGCGGAAAACTTCACTTAAGTTATTCACCTCTCGAGCACTTTACTAGCACACGACCTTTCACACGTGTCACTAGAACTACTCCCAACCTGAGACCTGTTGCACATGCCGACAAATAAAAAGGTTAGGCTAACGCCTAGTGAGTTCAAGAGTTTATAACATGATTTATATAATTTGTAGAATGAAAGTTGCGACATAAATCAAGATTTTCAAAAGAGTTTATGAAAGGATGTAAGCGACTCATTTTCCAACGCACACAAAATCTATGAGAAAAGTTCCCAAAATGTATAAAGCGTTTTCTAAGATTAATTCCAATCCCAACTCACTCAAAACATGTTTTGACATTAAATATCCCAATGAATATAAATGTGGACAAATCTCCAATATTTAAAACATCCAAATAGGATGATGCATAGAACTCTGCCAATAAACCATGAAGGCATTTCATATAAATAAAGAGCGTCACCGAAAATATGGATAAAAGTAACTACCCAAAAACAACACCTTTCGGTGACGGGGGAGACCCGATTCCATCGGAAGTGGCGGGCACATAAAGTTAGGCCACTTATGATGTTACTGGATTACACCTCAAGTCCCGGTCTTAGTTCCCATGCCATAAAGACATCACAACCTCAAACCTTTCCCATGCCTTTATTGCATACCGCGTCGAGTATACGTCAAGGACTTATAGGACCATATTGCCTATCCAGTCTAGACGAGTTACACCTCAAGGACTTTAATGTCCCACATTGCATACCCGCTAGCGGCCCCACGGCCTAACGCATATAACCATGCGTTCCAATAGTCCACTCCTAGTGCACAAAGAGATAGACCATCAAATAAAGACTGACTTACATGCCCATGGATCTAATGCAACACAGTCTACAAAACATGCCCAACCCGGAATGACTAAAACACCCAAGCATGTAATTATCAATAATGTGCAATAAAATGCAATGTGGTGCAATAAAAGCAAACCAAAAATAAGACTCCACATCGAGCCATTAAAACCGGACAAATGTCCCCAAGACTTCCTCAAAGTCAAAACCGAGCAAATGCTCAAAACCCATTAGACCCATAAATAACGGTTCTCAAAATATAAATGTATTTAAACGTCGTTTTGGTAAACGTATACCATAAAATTCTCAACGACTCAAAACTCATCACGGATTAATAATAATGAATTTTCCCAAAATGGATTTATACTCTTTTAATTCTCAAAATGACCCATGACACTAAAATGTGCATTTTCCCAAATGGTTTATAAAATCAAGTTCACCAATATGATTAACCATCAAATGAACTCCATTTTGAGCAATAAATCTTTTTAAAGATATATTATGATTTCTACACATCAAAATATCCAAAAATCCAAAATATGGGTGTTTCACAACATTTAAGAAGTTAAATACTTCAAAAGAGTTAAACTCATCAAATAACTCAACAATTTATGATTTCAAGTAAAACACACAAATACTTGGAAAATAACATTTTTGGCATGTACAACGTTTTCGCAAATCAACTTGAACTCACCTTGCTAGATTTAGGCTAAATCTAGATTTCCCCCAACTTGAGCTCCTTTGAAGAAACATGGATCTTCAATCCAAAACTTCCAAAAACCTAGATCCATAAGTTTACAACCATAAATAATCATCCTCAAACACTTATATATGTTTCCCTCAACATAACATCCAAAATCACCAAAATACCAAAACCCTAACTCCTTAAATGGAGAAAAGTGAGAAGCTTACCTCAACCACCACCAAATACTCTTGGATTATCCAACATACTTCAAAACTCTTTCTAGATCCTTGAAGAGCTCCCAAAAATGAAACCATAGCAACTTGAATCATCAAAATCGGAGTTGGGATGCAAAGGTTATGAAGGTTTGAAGAATGAGGCTGAAAATTCGCGACTTATGCGGACTCCAGAGAATTACGCGGCTTGGGCCGCGGCCTTATTTTGGGTCAGATACAGGTTCGGTCATAACTTCTTCGTTATAGCTCCGTTTTCGCTCCGAAAAGAACCATTAGACTCCTATTAGATTTCCCCATCCAACAAGACCATAAAATCTAATATTTAAACCAAAATCCTATTTTTCATATTTTTCTTAAAAGATCGGTTTCACACTGATTCGAAATTGTACTTATCCAAAAATTACGGGTGTTACAATCCTCCCAACCTTAGGATGATTTCGTTCACGAAATCTAGTCCCCAAACACCCAAGGGTTATCGAACTCCACCCTTTCCATGATGCCTCAGTTTCCAACTGAATTTTGAATCCCTTCTTGCCATAACTGCTATGACAACTTCATGGCGATACTCACGATCAATGACCAATTAGACCCACTACACTTAAGCCCGAGTGAATGCTTAATTTTATTAAGGTAGCCTCTAACTGAATGACTCCGGTCATCTCCCAACCTTAGGTGATCCATACATCCTCATCGTCCGATCTCGACTTCCACTCAGCCCAGGTCTATACGCTTTAAAGTTTCTTCCCCAACCAACCCGAGGTTTGATTACAACCAAAACCAACAAAGTCTTCAAATCCAACCGTCCCGATGCTGAATTGACATTTGACCCTAACGAGCACTAATAGACCCCAAAACATGTGGTCGTCCCTGACCCAACGATTTATGCAACTCCAAGAACACATCCCATTACCGATCACCCAATCTGCAAATTCTTTTACCCTTCAAGGAAAGTCGTCCTACTAATTCACTTATCACAATTCGAACTTCTTAAAAACACTACAAGCGATACGATTGTCGCTTAAGATTGGACTACAACACTTCCAAATACATTGACGGTTCATGGCCTCAAAATCCATAGTTGACACTTAATTATACCACCAAGATTCAAACCACTGCAGTACTCTACACACGAGTTCCATTCGCCGAGCATTCCCACAAAACCAAGATTATCAATATGGTGTCCATGAGGTCCTACACGTTCTTTATGCAAAAATTGACTAAGACCCAAAACAAGTTGCCAACAATAACGGTTACAACCAACCTCAAAAATAAGATACTGCGAATCTAACCCTTGAGTTACAACAAATACATCGACTATGCCATCGATACCATCCGGCCTAGAGCACCATCACGCGTCGAAACACCCAACTTTTCATAATCGAAGTCCTACTCACACTTACTCTTAACCGGGGTTACTTAACCTTTCCAAGGTCCTAGCGAGTTCTAGATTCTCAAGTGAATTATTTAACAAATATGTCAATCAAAAACTTTTTATAGAAATTTTCAACACAAATATTTTCACATCAAGTTAATCGTACGCATAAACACTACTACTATCAGTTCGGTAGTTGCGCAAAATGGACACACTCCACCCACATATGAAAATCATATTGAAAACTATTTCATCGTAGTTTAGATTATTAACAAAAACGCAAAAGCGTAATAAACAACTTCTTTGACATAAACCGCTACGGTCCTAGTATGGATTGATTCATGTCATGCACGTAAAGTAACTGTCTATCTTAAATAGTGTGCAACAAAGGTTTGTGCGTACTTCAAAAGAAGTATGAACGACATCCGACTCCAAAAATTCCCTTTTAACCATAAAATGGCATGGAACAAGGTTCACCAACAAAGTTTACGCGTGTCGGTTTATTTCACAAAAACGATGAAACGACTCATGAGTACACTTTGGTCAAAACATAAAATGACTTGTGTCAGTTCCAAGTTTAAAGCAAAAGTAATACGTTTTCATCATTTGAAGATATCTACTAGTACATCATGAGGGAATCTCAAATTGGAGTATGCATGCAAGCTTGTAACACTTCCTAGTAGTTTTTCTTGAAATGAAATAACATGCATCAGATAGTTCATACGAAATTTCAAAAGATGAAATTCTTTAAATAAATTTCAAAATTTTCTCATTTGGTCATATAATGACACATGAGTAAAACATTTTTGACAAGACTCGCACACAACAATGTGTTTTTCCCAAAACATAGGAGAAAATAAGTGTTAGTAAATGGTTGACACCAAAAAGGGTTCAAACCGACTTCAAATCTCGAATTGCACCAACAGCTAGGGGTGTTCATCGGTTGACATCCAATGGATGTGAGGCCAACCGAACCGATCCAATCATCCATTGGATGTTGGATTTTTCCAATCCAATGGATGATTGGATCGGTTCGGTTCCATCCAATGGATATTTTTATTGGATATCCATTGGATCAGTTCGGTTTCATCCAATGACATCCGGATCAGATTGGATCTATCCGATCCGACATCCAATGGATGATCGGATCAGATCCATCCGATCCGACATCCAATGGATGATCGGATCAGATCCATCCGACATCCAATGTTTTAAATCCAATAAGATTGCATTAAGAGACTAATAAGAGGACGGTAAGAGGTTTTAAGCTCTTATTGTTGAACAAAAACAAATAATCTTATCCAGTAAGGCAATATGTATATATGTTTTCTGTTGTACGTAATGTATGCTACTCTCTTTGAACACATTGCTATTTGTAATTTTGTTTTATTGAATTTATATCACCTGTCTGAAACCGAGTCTACATTTGATCTTTAAGTATGTGATGTATGAGCTTTGAAGAACTTATTTCTTATATTGGCTTGCTTTTTCACATGTAGTATGTTATATGTATATGAAGGTACCTGCTATATCCCTGTTTTTTAGCACTTGTTAAATCACAGTATCCCTGCTATAATGGTTCCTGTCATATGTAGTTCATCAACAAGGCTCATCCCAAAATAGTTGGGTAGGCTAAAAACAAAACTCAAGTTTGATAATGAAGCAGAAATCTGTTAGTTGGTATTAAAAATACCACACGCTCGGTATTCAACATTTCTCAAATCCTACAAAATTTACAGCCGTGAAATTTACATACAAACAAACATACGATACCACAACAAATAAATCATACCGAGTTTGAAGAAGAATCCGTTTTAAAGTTGCTAATCGTGTGTGGGGAGTAGCAAATCGGACGTGGGTGAGACCGTGAGACTTGAGAGTTGAGACTGAGTGGGAGCTCGGAGCTCGGCCTGCAGTCGGTCATCGGAGGCTCGGAGCTCGGCCTGCAGTCGGTCGTCGGAGGCTGGGAGCTCGGCCTGCGCAGCAAAGATGAATCGATGAAGAAGAAAGAAGAGGCTGAGAGTTTAGGTAATTAGGGTTTCGTGGGTGAGAGAAGTGAGAGGCCGAGTGTGAGTCTGTGAGAAGTGAGAGAAGAGGGAAAGCAGGGAAAGCGGGGTTTAGGTTTTTAACTTTTTAGTATTTTGAAAATTTTCAGTTTATTAAATAAAAATAGAAAATAATAAAACCTAAAATCTAAATGATATTATATAATTGGATGTCGGTTCGGTCGGTTCCCTTGTCGGTTCGGTCGGTTCCCTTGTCGGTTCGGTTCGGTCGGTTGTCGGTCGGTTCTGGACTGCCATCCAACAACCGAACCGATCCAGTTGGATGTCAAAATTTTCGATCCGATCCGATCCAATTGCAATTGGATATCCAATCAAGGTCGGTCGGTTCTAATTGGATCGGTTGGTTTTCTGCACACCCCTACCAACAGCACGCGTCAACGTTCAAAAACATAAGAAATTCCACGCACCATAGTTTTAGGCAAACAATTTTCTAAAATCCTCATCACGGAGCATTTTCATCAAAGTTTCGTACTTGTAATATAAACGTTAAAACTTCAATGCTTAAAAGTTTATTTGTTAACAAAATACTCAAAATACACATTTCCTCCAAAACCAAAAAGGTTTACAATTTTTTTTTTCAAAATGTTCCTCGAACCAAGATTGACCAAATGTCAATGACTCACACATTTGTGTTTTCGAAATGTGATGTATTGCAAACTATGCATGATCTCCACAACACTAAAACACACTTTGACCAAATGGCCATCATTTATACAATAAGTTAATAAAATATTTTTACTCACAATTCGTTTATCAAAGTGTTGAGAAGCAATGATTACCAAGCTATGCATACCCCTAAGTCGATATAATGAATTTGCATAAAATGGTAATAAAACAATCAACTGACTGAAAACGCACCAAGCAAATTATTATAAAATGCTACCAAAGTGTTCTTTCATGCATCACTTAAGTCACGTATAAATCAATCCATACACTGAACTATTTGCAACGAAATACGTGTTAACACAAACTCTTGAAAGAGAAGTTACGCGACACTAAAGTTCCAAAACTCACTCCTTTTGGTCGCCTTATGGCATAAAATTAATATTTCTCGATAGATCTCGAGTGGGACAAAATGCCCAACATAACTCATAATTTTTTTTCACATCAATAAATGGAGTATGCATATTGTGAAATTGTACTCACACGACACAAAACGTCGTAAAACAAAACTCCATGAAATTCAATGAGCTCAATGACCTCAAGTAATAAAATGGCACCAACCATTATGCTTCCAAAAGTCGAATTGCAATAAGCAAAATCATGACTAAAACGCCAAAATTCCAAAAATCCCCTTCTTGTTGTAATAACATATAACAACATTGTTTAACAAACTCATATTAAACAAATTCTCCAAAATAGCTTTACATAGACATAATGGAAGATAACTTTCCGTCCAAACTTTAACATACGTGGAGGAGATCCAATGTTAAAGTCATAAGCCGTAGTTACTTGCCCAACATCTTAAACATCATAAAATACGGATATCACTATACCCGAAAGTAACGTTGGACAATAACAAAATAGAACAAATTCCAACAGAGTTAGCAACTCCCGCAATAAAATAATTTCATGCAGGTTCAAAACCATGATTTAAAATCTTTTGGGTCAGATACAGTTCGGTCATAACTTCTTCGTTATAGCTCCGTTTTCGCTCTGGAAAGAACCGTTGGACTTGTATTCGAATTCCCCATCCAACAAGACCATAAAATCTAAGATTTAAACCAAAATCCTATTTTTCATATTTTTCTTAAAAGATCGGTTTCACACTGATTCAAAATTGTACTTATCCGAAAATTACGGGTGTTACATAGATCCTGACTTTTTTTGGAACCACATTTGACCATCTTGTTTCCTCGAATTGTTCCCTAAGAATCGACATCCTCTCATCTATTATAGCTTTTAACTCTTGCACCGTGAAATTCCCTCCGTCTCCATCCGCCCACCTCACTCGATCCCTAACCTCTACCCTCGGCTTCCATCCTTGTAAAATCTCTTCCAATTCTTGTAACTCGTCCACCTCCCTACCTCTCGGCTCCCTCCGCCAACTCCATCTCCACACCCAATTTTCCCCGCCCATGCCCCCTTATCGGCTACCACACACTCTCTAGATGTTTCAAGGCACCAAAGACGTTTGAACCTTACTTTTAGGGCCTCACTCCTAATCCACCTATCCGACCAAAATTGCGTGCCATCCCCTCTACCCACTTCCTTACCAAAAGATTCTTTAAAGTCAATTGCTATCTTTGCTAACTCATTGCCGGCTTTGATGATGTTACTCCACACCGATCTTCCTCCCCCTAATTGGATTGCTCTCTTCCAACCCTCCCTCTTTACCATATATTCTCTTTATGACCTTAACCCAAAGCGCGTCCCTATCCAACCCAAATCGCCACCACCATTTGCCCAACAACCCCCAATTTTCCGATTGTAAGCTACCTACATTAAACTCACCCCTCTCGAAGCTTCTCAAGACTCTCTCACATTTTACCACGGAACCCCTATTTTCATTTAAACGTACCCCCTCTCCAAAAGAATTTTCCTCTCACACTCTCTAAGATGCTAATCACTCCTCTCGTCGCTCGGAAAAACGAGAAAAAAATACAACGAGAGACTTCCTAAAACCGACTTTACCAAAGTTAACCTTCCGTCGAACGACATTAGTTTGCCCTTCCATGCCGCCAATTTATTTTGCACCTTTCTTACCGCTTCCTTCTAACTCTCAATGTAATTCATGTTTCTTCCCACCGGAAGCCCTAGGTACGTGAAAGGAAGTTCGCCACCACCACAACCCAATCCTCTTGCCCATACGTGCACCTCCTCTAGGTCGACCCCCACTCCATACAACTTGCTTTTCCCCATGTTTATCTTTAAACCCGATACTTCGTGGAAGCACTCTAGAATTTTCATGAGATTTTTGGCATTGTTGGTGCTCCATTTGCCGAAGAATACAACGTCATCGGCATATTGTAAGTGTGTCACTACTAGTTCTTCTTTGCCAACTTTCAAGCCTTCGAATATCCCCTTATCTTTCGCCTCCAACATCATGATGTTTAAGCATTCCGTCACCACTAGAAATAAAAATTGTGCAACGGGGTCACCTTGTCTAAGTCCTCTTTGCATCTTGAATTCTTTTGTAGGTGCTCCATTCATTAGCACCGAAACCGTAGATGATTCCAAGCAAGCTCTTATCCATTGTTAATGCCAAAAATCGCACCAAAGGGACAACTTAAGGTCGATGTGGACTTAAACAACTAAAGAAAGAATCTTTCGACGAGACGTGCGACGAGGATAAAAATAAAGAAACAAGGGATTTGATGACGCAGGAAAAACCTCAATCGAGGAAAAAACCTGCGGACGACAAGGGATGTCGTCGCTGCACTATGGTCGCCAATCAGGGGCGATGTCCTTCGATACTGGTGTCGATCGTACAGAGGTTACAATACAAATGAAGGAAATGCTTCGAAATGTAAAGTACAAGTGTTTGTAATGTAAAACAAGTGTTTGTCGTATGTGAATACAAAGTGTAAACTGCTGGTCGAGGGCTGTTGTCGTACGCCGAGAGTGACTTCTTCGGGAGAAAGTTCTTCACTTCGGGTGTTCTTGAGTTCGTCGTATGATTTCAGAGTTTAGTGATACATTGGTGTGTGTCTTGTGATTCTTTTGTGTTCCGTCCCCTGGAATGAAGATTTAGCTTCATATTTATAGTCTTTGGGAGCTTTAATTAGCTCATTAAAGGCTTTAATGGCTTGTTGTAACGGTCGCCGTCTTCTTTAATGCTGTTAATGACTTCGTCGGTTATAGCCGTTGTTCATTAAGAGTGTTGACTCCTGCATTAAAGATCAAACAAATGTAACAGTAATGTTATATGTCAGTCAGCCGAGGTCGCATGATCTTATGCGACGGTCATGCGGAGCGGGCGACGTCGAGGTCGAGTGTCGTAAGGTAAAAGACTTTCGATTAAGAGATAAAGTACTATGATTTTACCTTCGTCGCGGAAAAAGGATTAAGGGTTTTCCTTACCTTGGTCGTGGTTACGACGTGCGACACGTGTCGTGCGACGCGTGACGTGCGATCATTAGACGTAAGACGACTATTGATCTAATATGTCTTTTAATACCCGATTAGTGTGTGTCGGGGATATAGTAATAATGGGTACCACCTTTGTCGACCGGGGGTATGTCTTTTGTAGATATTGCGGCCCGTAGGTTATGTCGAGGAGACAGGGGTCTATGTCGCCAGGTTGGCATTCTCGGTCGACGTGGTCTTGTGATCTGGCGTTCACAGCCGATACGGTCGTTAAAGACATATGTTCTGGCGTTCCGAGCCGATATGGTCGTTATAGACTTATGTTCTGGCGTTCCGAGCCGAAATGGTCGTTATAGACTTGTGATCTGGCGTTCACAGCCGATATGGTCGTTTAAGACCTTTGATCTAGCGTTCACAGCCGATATGGTCGTTAGAGACCTATATTACGTTGTGTAAGTTTTGCTTTAGCGATAATCGGTAAGAATTTTACCTTTGTATTGAACCTGAGTATTATTTCGACTTATATATGTCATGGACATATGTAATGTCAACTATAAAAATTCATTAAGTACAAAGAGTCGTGCGACTTGGGCATCCATTGTAATACAACGATTAGAACGTAAGTCATAAGACTTTCATATTTCTGAATCGTATAAGCAAACATAAGCGCTTGCGATCAAAGCATTCATTCAGAACATGAATTTTTTCTAAGTTAAAGAACTTAGATTGGGGGGTCGTTAGACCTTACGATCGTGTGATTTGATCATACGATGAACTTGGATCATGTGTTCCTGTAGTTATACAATCGAGTCGTCTAATAAAAGTGATTGTTTATATCGTACGATCCTGTGAGAGTGTACTAAAGTCGTACAATAGACTTAGCAATATATATCGTGCGATCATGCGAGAATAAAGTCGTATAGTAGACTTGGTAACTTATGTCGTGCGATCCTGCGTAAAACAATGTCAGAGGTTGGTCGTCGGCTAGCCAACGACCCTCCAATGCTTAAGTCAGTAATCGTCGTGATAAAAATCGTATGAAAGAAGGAAAAGGATTTAGAAGAAATACCTTTTCAGATGCGTTGCATTCCAGCTTCGTGGGATATCTCGATTGTCGAGGGTTGGGACCCGATAGGTGCCTTTACCCACGACTTCTGAGATACGATAAGGACCTTCCCACTTGGTGAAAAATTTACCTGCATTAAGCTTTTAGTGCTTTGGAACACTCGACAGTGGACGTAGTCGCCTTCTTGAAAGATTTTAGCTTTGACGTTCTTGTTAAAATGTCGCTTGACCGCTTGTCCCTGGGTGTTGAGGTCGTCAGCTCGATGTCACGATCTATATGGAACTGTTGAGTCATGTTGCCTAGGATCCATTGTCGCAGACAATTTCGGATGTCGCATGACCAATTAAATTAAATTTCTTATGGGTGACTTTTGCGTTGCGTCTTACCATGACTGGTGATTGTGAGATTCAATGTACAAGTCATCTTTATTGACGACATATGTCATGACTAGCGATCATGAAATTTCGACATGTGAGTCGCTTTTCTGGCGACCGAGAATTTCAACCTGCGTTTGCCATAACTGGCGATCATAAGAAAAAACGCGAGTCGTCTTTTATTGACGACTATAAATCGTAGAACCTGCGTTTTTAAGTCGTAGAGACTTTGATTTCTCACGATATAAATCGTAAGACCTGCGATGTAAATCTTAGAGACTTTCGTTTTTTCACGATATAAATCGTAAAACCTGTACTTAAGTCGTAGAGACTTTTTATTTCTCACGATGTAAATTGTAAGACGAGCTTGCAATGTAAAATCAGGGGTGGTCGTTGGTTTGGGCCAATGATCTTTTGATGCTTAAATCAATGATCATATATTAGATCAAAATAATTAAACGATGAAAATATACTTAGAGTATATATATATATCGATTTTTTCTAAGTAAGACGTCACAGTTACCGTAACATGGAGTCGATAAACGCCTTTTACCGAAGATTTTCAAAACCAAACGTGGTATTTTTTCAGTTTATGACGGGTGTTCCGAGCCCCCGAGTCCTTTGGATGATGCGATACATGCGATACTTTGATGGAGCATTTTTTTATCAGGGCTTGATTCTGGCTTCGAGCCGTATTCAATTCTGGTTGAAGTTGAATCGGGGGATCTTGAAGATTTGCCATGTACCTGAATGCAACAAAAACTTTGCAAGATCGTTAGTAGAAACACACGTTCATCGAAGATTTTCTCTAGATGTAGTCCTACAGATGGCGCCAAACTGTTAATGCCAAAAATCGCACCAAAGGGACAACTTAAGGTCGATGTGGACTTAAACAACTAAAGAAAGAATCTTTCGACGAGACGTGCGACGAGGATAAAAATAAAGAAACAAGGGATTTGATGACGCAGGTAAAACCTTAATCGAGGAATAAACCTGCGGACGACAAGGGATGTCGTCGCTGCACTATGGTCGCCAATCAGGGGCGATGTCCTTCGATACTGGTGTCGATCGTACAAAGGTTACAATACAAATGAAGGAAATGCTTCGAAATGTAAAGTACAAGTGTTTGTAATGTAAAACAAGTGTTTGTCGTGTGTGAATACAAAGTGTAAACTGCTGGTCGAGGGCTGTTGTCGTGCACCGAGAGTGACTTCTTCGGGAGAAAGTTCTTCACTTCGGGTGTTCTTGAGTTCGCCGTATGATTTCAGAGTTTAGTGATACATTGGTGTGTGTCTTGTGATTCTTTTGTGTTCCGTCCCCTGGAATGAAGATTTAGCTTCATATTTATAGTCTTTGGGAGCTTTAATTAGCCCATTAAAGGCTTTAATGGCTTGTTGTAACGGTCGCTGTTAATGCCAAAAATCGCACCAAAGGGACAACTTAAGGTCGATGTGGACTTAATCAACTAAAGAAAGGATCTTTCGACGAGACGTGCGACGAGAGAAAAAATAAACGAGACAAGGGATTTGATGACGCAGGAAAAACCTCAATCGAGAAAAAAACCTGCGGACGACAAGAGGTGTCGTCGCTGCACTATGTTAGCCAATCAGGGGCGATGTCCTTGGTACTGGCGTCGATCGTACGATGATTACAATACAAATGAAGAAAAAGCTTCGAAATGTAAAGTACAAGTGTTTAAATGTAAAAACAGGTGTTTGTCGTGTGTGAATACAAAGTGTGAACTCCTGGTCGAGGACTATTGTCGTGCGTCGAGAGCGATACTTGAGCTTTCCTTCGAGTGTTCTTGAGTTCGCTGTAAGGTTCTGGCTTTCAATACTTGATCTCCAGAGTTTGAATGTTCTTCGCTATGAGTTTGGATGATTTTCTCTGCTGTTTGGTAATGTTTGCTGATGTATTTCAGATGTTAACTGATGTCATTTGAAATGAGGCTTTAGCTTGACTTTTATAGTCTTCGTGCCATTAATTAGCTCCATTAATGATTTGATCAACGGCTACAACGGCTGGAAACGGTCGCCGGAGTGATTATCCATAATGCTCTTCGTCCGTTACGGCTGCTTGCTGTTAATGGCTTTGACTCCTGCATTAAATACTTAACAAACGTAACAGTCAAGGTTAACGTTAGCTTTGGTCGAAGGTGCAATGATCTTACGCGATGGTCGTACGGGACGGGCGATGCTATGGTCGAGCGTCATGGGAGACGTACGACTTACCTTTTACGGGAGGCGACAGATGTTTTCTGGGTTCTTGTCGAGACCTTATCTTAATACAAGATTTGGATTATAGCGTGCGTCTTACCTGCTCTGGTCGTGGTCGTACGACGTAGTTTTTTGCCCAAACAGTTTGCCCCCAAAATTTGAAAGAAGGATAGCAAATCCGAGTTTTAAATTTTGTCAGTCGAAAAATATGACAAGTGATGAAAATTACCTTAGTTACCTTGGAACTAGGCTGGTCCGCTCTTAACTGAATGAGAAGTCGAAGGGAGAACGAGGTCGTGACATCATGCTGACGTACGATGGTGCTTACCAGCTGTTGATGCCAGGTGTCGGTGATTTACTGGGGCATATGAAAGTCGGGGATGCGTGTCGATCTTTTGAAGGGCTCGACCTGTCACGATTTCCTGCATACATAGAGATCAAAATGGATTGTTTTCTTTAATCTTTCGAAAAGTCATCTTTTCTAGAATCTCGACTTTTTTCAAATTTTCGGTGACTGATGATCTATCGTGGGCTATGATACCCAAATCGATGGCGATGTTGGTTGCGATAAACGCGATGTCCGTGGATTCTGCGCATCTGGCGACGATGTTTTCTGCTACCACGTCGGCCCTTTCATCAGCCGACAGGGGCGAAGGCGCAAAGACGGGAGAGAATGATGGGGATTTTATGGAGACCAACTTTGCATTGTCTTCATCCCTCCTGACTGACTATGTCCTCGTCAGGACGAAGTCGCTTCCGCTTCTGGGGAAATATCAGCTCTTATATTTCAAGGAGCATTTTCCAGGGATCTCTATCGAAGAGTTTGGACTGTGTTTAGCCGTACTGGCGCCTTTCGTAAGTTTTTCTTTCGAAACTTGTGTTTACCGATGTTTATTCTTTCGATGAGCGTTTTGCTAATACGTTCCTTTTGTAATTGTGTAGATGTTTTTGTTTTCCTTCACTAAACACGTGAGGAAACTGGAGGTGTTCGAGTGGAGGTCGATTGTCGAAGAAAAGATATTCCTTCCTCCAACCTTAACATTAATCTTAAGAGCCACATTCTCGGAATGCCATGGCGCGAAAGGTTGGGAGACAACTCCGGCTATACTCGTTTGATCCTTGCATCAGTTCTTCAGGATTGTCAGGATTCCGAAGGCTGAGTTTTCTTTGGGCAGAGTTTACGATTGCTATGTTTCCTTAAATCTTAGGGTAGTTTCTTTTTTTGCTGAACTCGTGTTTTTAATTACATATGTCGTGGATAAATGTAATATTGATCATAAAAGTATGAAATAAACGGAGGATCGTGCGACTTAGGCTTTTATTGCAATATAACGGTTGGAACACAAATGTATATCATCAATGTGTTAGAACATACAAAGTATTTCTAAGTTCCAGAAACTTAGATCGAGGGATCGTTTAGACCTTACGTGTGACTATATCGTATGATGAAACTTTAGAATATATGCCGCTGTGATCAAACAATCGAGTCATGCACTTGTATACTCATGTCGTGCGTTCCTGCGATAAAGTTCGTTAGAGGTCGGTCGTGGTTTTACCAACGATTTTGCGATGCTTACCGTCGTGCTGAAAACTTTGTATGGTAGGAAGGCGATTTTAAAAGAAATATTTTTTCAAATGCGTCGCATTCCAACTTTGTGGGATTTCCTGATTGTCGAGGGTTCGAAATCGATAGGCTCCTTTACCAACGACTTCGGAGATACGATAGGGACCTTCCCATTTGGTAGAAAGTTTACCTGCGTTGAGCTCCTGGGTATTCGGGAATACTCGACGGAGGACGTAATCGCCTTCTTGAAAGATTTTAACTTTGACGTGCTTATTGAAATGTCGCTCGACTGCCTGCTTCTGTGACACCATTCTAATCAAAGTCGATTCTCTGAGCTCTTCAAGGGCGTCGAGGTCATAACTCAAATCAACCAATTTATGGTCGACGGATGTGTGCCTCGAAGTCGGGAGATGAACTTCGATTGGTAGGACGGCTTCACAACCATAGACAAGAGAGAAGGGGGTTTGCCCAGTGGACGTGCGTGGCGTCGTGCGATTTGCTCATAGGATCGAAGGGAGTTCTTCAACCCACCTTCCCTTTGTAGCTTTTAATCGTTTCTTGATCGAAGCTATAATAGTCTTATTGCTTGACTCGGCAAGTCCATTAGCTTGGGGATATCTTGGAGTCGAGGTTGTTAGTTTGATATTCCTGTCATCGCAGAACTGTTGGGTCCTGTCGCTTATGAATTGGGATCCATTGTCGCAGACAATTTCGGATGGAATCCCAAACCTGCATATGATGTTAGTCTGGATAAAGGAGATAACTTCTATATCCCTAATTTGGGAGAAGGCAGCCGCTTCGACCCATTTAGAAAAGTAATCTGTGAGTACGAGGAGGAATACTTTTTGCCCGGAGCAGGTGGTAGTTTGCCGACAATATCCATTCCCCACCTCATGAAAGGCCATGGGACAAGCGTTGAGTGTAAAGGCTCCGAGGGTTTATGAGACATACCTGAGTGTCGTTGACAGGGGTCGCAATTCTGGACGTACTTGACAGCGTCTTGTCGCAGTGTCGGCCAAAAATACCCTTGTCGGGAGATACGATTAGCCAAGCTACGACCTCCTGAATGATTACCACATTCGCCGTCGTGCATCTCTTGGAGGATTTTATGGGCTTGATTTTTGCTGATGATGCACCTTAAATTTAAGCCCGTCGATGATCGCCGATAAAGCCTATTTTCGATCATGACGTACTTAGATGCTTTGAATTTTATTTTTCGAGCCTCCATTTTGTCTTCGGGGAGTTGGTCGTGTACGAGGAAATTTCGAATGTCGCGTGACCAATCATCTTCTTCGTCTTCGATCTGGATGACGTCTGTGTTTCCAATGGACGGCGTTGCCAGGTGAATCATAGGAATAACATCAAATATTGGTTCAACTAAAGCGGACCCAAGGTTTGCCAATGCGTCGGTCTGAGTGTTCTGGTCTCGCGGAATCTGTTCAATAGAAAAAGATTTAAATTTTTTTTGCCACGCTTAGATATGCTGTCATTTTTGAATCCTTGGCTGCGAATTCTCCATTGATTTGATTTACTACCAGCAGGGAATCGCTCTTGACATGCAATGCGGTTGCCCCCGAGTCGTGGGCCATATTCATTCCCACGATCAGGGCTTCATATTCGGCTTCGTTGTTGGTGGCCTTGAAGTCGCATCGGATCGAGTATACCATCTTACCCCCCTGTGGCGACTTTAAGACGACACCCAGCCCAGAGCCTCTAATGTTGGATGATCCGTCGACATGTAGGATCCAAGGCTCGTCGTCGTGAGTCGCCACAGTGGACACTTCGAGCTCTGCTTCTTTCTCCAATTCAGGGCTGAAATCGGCGATAAAGTCTGCCAAGGCCTGTGATTTGATCGCGGTCCTGGGCTTGAAATCGATGTCATAACTGCTGAGATATATGCTCCACTTTGCTAAGCGACCTGTCAACTCAGGTTTCCTTAAAACAGACTTAAGAGGAAAGTTAGTTACGACAGTAATAGGATGCGATTCGAAGTAGTGTCATAATTTTTTAGCAGCTGTGACTAGCGACAAAAGCAGTTTTTCCATGGAAGAATACCTGGTTTCTGCGTCCAAGAGAGATTTACTTACATAGTAGATTGGCAATTGTTGTTTTTCGTCCTCTCGTGTGAGTACGGCGCTTACCGTATTTGGACTGACAGCTAAATACAATTGTAAGACCTCATGATCGTGAGGTTTCGTCAACAGAGGAGGCGACGCCATATACTCCTTGAGTTTTTGCAATGCTTGCTCATGATCGTTGGTCCAGTTGAAACCTTTATTTTTCCTGAGGACGTTATAAAACAGATGGCATCTATCTGAAGATTGGGAGATAAACCTGTTTAGGGCCGCTACTCGACCAGTAAGCCTTTGGACCTCCTTGAAATTTCGAGGAGATTTGATGTCGATGATGGCTTTGATTTGGTCGGGGTTAGCCTCGATTCCTCGGCAAGTGACCATGTGGCCTAAGAACTTTCCAGCACTGACTCCGAAGGAACATTTGGTAGGGTTGAGTTTCATGATATACTCCCGAAGGATGTTGAATGATTGTCTTAGATGCTCGATATGATCGACCGCTTGCTTTGACTTGACGAGCATGTCATCAATATATACCTCCATTGTGTCGCTGAGATGGTCTTTGAACATTTTATTCACTAGACGCTGATAGGTGGATCCTGCATTTTTTAGTCCGAAAGGCATAACTTTATAACAGTAAATACCTCGGTCCGTCATAAAAGCGGTTTTCTCCTGGTCCTCGACGTGCATTAAGATTTGGTTATACCCTGAATAGACATCCATGAAGGTCAATAGTTCATGTCCTGCGGTCGCGTCGACCATGACGTCGATATGCGGTAATGGGAAAGGATCTTTCGGGCAAGCCTTATTGAGATCGGTGAAGTCGATACAGACCCTCCATTTTCCATTCTTCTTAGCCACGACCACGACATTAGCAAGCCAGTCGGGATACTTTACTTCTCGGATCTTTCCTGTCTTGAGGAGGTTATCGACCTCATCGTTTATTACCTTATTTCTTTCAGGAGCGAATTTACGGCGCTTTTGCTTGACGGGTTTAAACGATGGATCGATATTGAGCTTGTGAGAAATGATGTTAGGGTTAATGCCAACCATATCTTCATGCGACCATGCGAAGCAGTCAGCATATTCCTGCAAGAAAGATATTATCCTTTGCCTAAGGTGGGGATCGAGAGATGATCCTATCAAGACTTTTTGTTTGGGCTTGCTTGGGTCTAAGATAACTTCTTCTAGGCAATAATCACCGATGGCTTTAGGAACATCTTGCACCTTTTCAAGCTTTCCATGCGCTGGGTCAGCGGTTCGTTCTGAGTTTCCGCCATCTGCCATTTTCCCGTGATAGAGAACAGAAGAAACTCCAAGAAGCTATTAGTAGGATGCACGTTCGTCGAGGATTTTCTCTAGATGTAGTCCCATGGATGGCGCCAAACTGTTAATGCCAAAAATCGCACCAAAGGGACAACCTAAGGTCGATGTGGATTTAATCAACTAAAGAAAGGATCTTTCGACAAGACGTGCGACGAGAGAAAAAAATAAACGAGACAAGGGATTTGATGACGCAGGAAAAACCTCAACCGAGGAAAAAACCTGCGGACGACAAGAGGTGTCGTCGCTGCACTATGGTCGCCAATCAGGGGCGATGTCCTTGGTACTGGCGTCGATCGTACGATGATTACAATACAAATGAAGAAAAAGCTTCGAAATGTAAAGTACAAGTGTTTAAATGTAAAAACAGGTGTTTGTCGTGTGTGAATACAAAGTGTGAACTCCTGGTCGAGGACTATTGTCGTGCGTCGAGAGCGATACTTGAGCTTTCCTTCGAGTGTTCTTGAGTTCGCTGTAAGGTTCTGGCTTTCAATACTTGATCTCTAGAGTTTGAATGTTCTTCGCTATGAGTTTGGATGATTTTCTCTGTTGTTTGGTGATGTTCGCTGATGTATTTCAGATGTTAACTGATGTCCTTTGAAATAAGGCTTTAGCTTGACTTTTATAGTCTTCGTGCCATTAATTAGCTCCATTAATGATTTGATCAACGGCTGGAAACGGTCGCCGAAGTGATCACTCCCTCGCTAAGGCCCTTTCTATTCTCTTTCTAGTATGGTTCCTTCATAAGAACACGGAACGCCCAGCTTCGCAGAGCAGCTCTCTCCCCAGACCAGAGCATAGTGTGGAATCTGGGTCGTTTCATCGAGCACCATTTCTTTTAGATAGAAAGGTATTCTGACTTTATTGGATCAAATAAGAACCTAAGCCTTCTACTAGTTTGGACAGACTAAGCTCTATTTCATAGATTGGACTCTTTTACTGTGATTAGCCCCTACTAGTAAAAAGCTGTTCGTTCCCTGGATCCACGTGTTCCTAGTCGGGCCTAAATGGATGAATGAAGAAGCGCGCCCGGGTAGACTTCAAGAGCTCTTTCTCTGCGTATCCTCCTACTTTAATGCTCTTCGTCCGTTACGGCTGCTTGCTGTTAATGGCTTTGACTCCTGCATTAAATACTTAACAAACGTAACAGTCAAGGTTAACGTTAGCTTTGGTCGAAGGTGCAATGATCTTACGCGATGGTCGTACGGTTCGGGCGATGCTATGGTCGAGCGTCATGGGAGATGTACGACTTACCTTTTACGGGAGGCGACAGATGTTTTCTGGGTTCTTGTCGAGACCTTATCTTAATACAAGATTTGGATTATAGCGTGCGTCTTACCTGCTCTGGTCGTGGTCGTACGACGTAATTTTTTTGCCCAAACAGTCGTCGTCTTCTTTAATGCTGTTAATGGCTGTTAATGACTTCGTCGGTTATAGCCGTTGTTCATTAAGAGTGTTGACTCCTGCATTAAAGATCAAACAAATGTAACAGTAATGTTATATGTCAGTCAGCCGAGGTCGCATGATCTTATGCGACGGTCGTGGGGAGCGGGCGACGTCGAGGTCGAGTGTCGTAAGGTAAAAGACTTTCGATTAAGAGATAAAGTACTATGATTTTACCTTCGTCGCGGAAAAAGGATTAAGGGTTTTCCTTACCTTGGCCGTGGTTACGACGTGCGGCACGTGTCGTGCGACGCGTGACGTGCGATCATTAGACGTAAGACGACTATTGATCTAATATGTCTTTTAATACCCGATTAGTGTGTGTCGGGGATATAGTAATAATGGGTACCACCTTTGTCGACCGGGGGTATGTCTTTTGTAGATATTGTGGTTCGTAGGTCATGTCGAGGGTGTGATTTTTTACCCAAACATCCATCTACACCATTTTTGCCCAAATCCCATCGACGCCAACATTTGTAGCAAAAATTCCCATTCGACGCTATCGTATGCCTTCTCAAAATCCACTTTAAAAATTAAACCTATCGTTTTCGATCTCCTTATGAACTCCACCACTTCGTTTTCTATTAGTACCCCGTCAAGGATATATCTCCCCTTTATAAAAGCCGCTTGCGTTTCCCCGATAATTCTCCATATTACTTTCTTCATTCTTTCCGCCATAGCCTTTGCTAGAATTTTGTAAAACACCCCGATCAAGCTAATTGGCCTATATTCGTTAAGGCCTGACGAATTCGAATTATTCAGGATTAGCGTTAGGAATGAGGCGTTGCATCCCCCGCTAATTTTTTCTTTTTCCTAAAAGTGCGAAATTGCCTTCAAGAGATCATGCTTTATAATCTCCCAAAACTTTTTTACAAGCGTGATAGTAATACCGTCCGGACCCAGTAATTTGTTACTTCCACACGCTTTGACCGCTTCCCAAATCTCCTCTTCCGAAAATGGTCTTTCTAGCTCCTCCGCTTCTTTCGGTGACAATTTTATTAATTTCTCGCTTTTTAACTTCGGTCTATCTTTCTTTTGCAAGGCAATTTTTTTTTGAAAAAGTTCCAAACATAGTCTTTTATCAACTCCGGTTCTTCCGTCCAAACCGCATTAATGTTCATCCCCCAAATGCCATTCTTCCTTTCTCTATTTCAAATTGCCGCGTGAAACTTGAATTTTCATCCCCTTCTTGTATCCATTTGATTTTAACTTTTTGATTGACTATCTCTATCTTCTTCTTTTCCGCATCCAACCATTTCTTTCTCGCCTCCACCTACCCTTCTCTTTCACCTTCGGTCAAGGTTCTTGATTCGACTATTTTCTCCCATTTTTCCGCCTCCTTTTTGTACTTTTCCAAATCACCATGCAAATTATTGTAACACTCTCCGCATCTTATTTTCAAGGCTTGTTTCACATTCTTAAATTTGTCCCTAAGCCTACTATCCGGATTTTTTGACATTACCTCCTTGTTCCATTCGACTTTGATCAAGTCTTCCACATCGTCACCGCTCAACCATGTATCAAATATTTTGAACGGTTTTGGGCCGAAATCATGGTTTGATACCTCTAGCAATATGGGACAATGATCCTACCATCTCCGTTGTAAGGCTCTTACTCCCAAGTTCCTCCAAGATAAGCAAAAATCATTGGAGGCCAAGAAGCGATCCAACTTGCTATGTTTTTTTCCGTCGTCGCACTCGCGTAAACTTTTGCCCTCCATTGGAATCTCCATCAAGTAACTATTCCGTATAAATGCATTAAACTCCTCCATCCCCTTCTCGTTTGTGATTGAGTTTAGCCTTTCACTATTGCCCCACACATCATTGAAGTCGCCGAACACACACCACTTTGTATCATCTTTGATGCAAATGGCTTCTATTTTCTTCCATATTTCCACTCTCTCCTTAAGCTCTCTTGGTCCATACACGTTTATAAACCCGGTACGTCCTTCTTCCCCCTTCCACCTTCCAATTGCCACAAGAAAGTTCTTTTCTTTAACAAACACTTCACATACAAATTGATTCGAATCCCACATTAGTAGCAATCCACCCGAATTACCCGGCGATTCTGAATAAATGAAGTCCACATCATTGTATCCCCATAATTTAGCAACCTCCGCGTCACCCCAATTTTTGATTTTCGTTTCTTGCACTCCCATCATACTCACTTTATCTTTTACGCATAATTATTTGACCCACTTCTTTTTTTCAACCGTACCCAACCCTCTAACATTAACAGAAATAATCCTCATTAATGGATTTTAACGAAGCGAAACTGTTGGAACTGACCTGTTACCGTCTGACTTCTAGTCCAGCGTGATCTCCTGTCGAATTCTTTTGTTCCCAAGTTAAGCCGATTTTGGATCCAAACTCCTCTATCTTCTCTGACCCGACACTCTGTAATTCGTTAGAAATTGAATTTTGTTGCTCGACGGATGTTCCTCCTTTTTTATTCCTCTAACCTTTCTCCCCTTTTCTGATTTCCAAAACCTTTCGATTCCCATTGACTCTCGCTTTTTGTTTCAGCAAGTGGAAACTCACCCTTCCCCTTCCAATCCCCATCATCGCGTCCCCTTTCCTTTGTTTCGTCGAGTCAATATGCTTACCTTTCTTCCTTTTTGCTTCTGTCGAATCTGAAGTCGATCTCGCCACTGTGCTATGGACGTGGATTGTGCTCCCATCAAAAAATGGATCTGAATGAGAAGACCCAATTGAGATTTTTTGAGTTGGGCCCGTCATGTTTTTTCCAGCTTGAGTCTTGCTAGTAGATGGATCCTCAATAAATTCCAGCCCAATTACTTGGGCCTGTGATGTTTCTGTTGGGCCTCCCACATTTATACTTCTTTGACTTGTTTCCTTCCTCACGTGTGTTTGAGAAAATCTCTTAAAAACAACTGAGATTCTTAGAGGTTCCACCATTGTGAATGCTCTAATCCTTATCTATACTATAAAACATTTGAGAAAAACTCTTAAAAACAAAATTTTATGTCATGTACTGTTTATTATGCATATTATTTAAAATCCAGGATTACAAGTAAAAGATGCATATGTACAACCTCTTAAAGCTACATATTTGAATTCATAACTAACTAACTAACGGATAAACACAATCAAATACATGATTAAAAAATCATTTTAAATATAAATAATCTAAAATATAATTAAGATAATTATTGAATTTTAACAAAATACCTAATTGTTTTATTTATAAAAAAGTTATATTATTAAACCTAAAATCAATTACATCAATTAGACCTAAATTAAATAAATAAATATAAATATAAATTAAACAAATTTACAAGGAAAAACATTATCGCTTTCTCAAAACTATATAAAACTATATAATAAAATTGACAAACATAAAATATAAAACGAAACATTAATATCGAAATGTATCGTGCTGTATTGCACCATTACATTTCTATAGTAGACTTCAACATATATTATTTAGAGTAAATTACGGATTTGGTCCCTCACGTTTGATGATTGTTACGAAATTGGTTTTTTATCTTCATTTATTACATGATAACCCTCCAGGTTTGCAGTTTGTTATGGATTTGGTCCCTCGAGCAAACAACCGTCTAATTTCTCCGTTAAGCACGAGGGTAAAATGGTTTTTTTATTTCATATTTTTTACCATTTTTTAATTAATTATAATTTTTTTTTCTTGAACATTCATCTTCTCCAAGAAGATTATCATGAACATTCATCACACTTAAAGAACATAAAAAAACCCAGATTTAAAACACTCAATCAAGCCTAGATTTAAAACCCTTAATCAAATCCAAATCAAAAAATAAAAAATAAAAAACCTAAGCAATCAAGGATTCAATCCACTTCTTCATCCCACCTCATAAACCCTTCAATTAGCCCCATTGATTTCACCGCAAGAGGTAAGTTTTCTCCAATTAACCCTCAACTGAAAGAGAGAGAGATCGAGAGAAGAGAGAAAGAAGAGATAGAGAGAAGAGAAAAATAGGAGATCTGAGAAGAGATCGAGAGAAAAGAGAAAGAAGAGATCGAGAGAAGAGAGATCGAGGGTGGCCGCCTAGGGTTCAGGAGAAATCGCCGACCGATCTGGGTTCGTCTTCATCTCCGATCTGGTTCGAGCTCGACGTTTTCTTGCTATTCTTGTTTAGGGTTCTTCATTTTTGCCGTTCTTGTCTCGATCTGAATCTCCAATCTCTCTCCCCCTTCTCCAGAACTGCAACAAAGGATGAAGTGGGCAGAAGCTGTGGTTTCTTCTCCGACGTCTTAGTGATCAGACCCTAAAGACCCTATTTTTTTGGATTTGCATCATCATTATCCTAGGGTTTTAATTTAGTTTAGATTTATTGATTATGATTTAGGGGTTTGATTTAAATGATGTTTTTAGGATTGGATTTGTTAAATGTTATTGGTGTTCTTTGAATTGGATTTAAAGTTTGATTATCTTGGTGTTCTTCATGATGTTCATCATTATCCTTTTGGAGAAGATGAATATTCAAGAGAAAAATAAAAAATTGATTAAAAAATGTTAAAAGAAATAAAAATATATAAAAAGACCATTTTACCCTCATGCTTAACAAGGAAATTAGACGGCCGTTTGCTCGAGAGATCAAATCTGTAACAAACTGCATACCAGGAGGGTTATTATGTAATAAATGAAGATAAATGACCAATTTCGTAACAATTGTTAAACGTGAGGGACCAAATCTGTAATTTACTCTATTATTTAATTTGATTTTGATTTATATAGGAGCGTATATACAATTTATCTCATTTTTACTGCGGATTAAAATTGAACCTTCTATACATTTGAAACTTTTTAACATAGAGGCACGGTTTCTTCTCTTTCGGTCTTCCACGCTGAAGATCTAGACAGCAGACATTGAAATAAAGAGCAATTTGAGATTCTGGCGTGCTCACGATTGACGAATCGATACCTTGCTTCAGATTCCTAATTCAGTCATCTTATACACGATCCATACTCACTTCGGTTTCTAGGGTTTTTAGTGGTATCATTTGAGGCCGTGTTATGGATTTCCAGAAGAAGAGATTCCAGTTCATTGGCTTTATTGTTGGCGTTATTGTGCTCAGTTTCGCAGGTAGTTAATTACCTATTACGATTTTCTTCTACTCTATAGTTTTGTATCTTCAATTTCTGGTAGTTATTTGCAATATTTTGGTCTGGATTCCTCATCTTAGCTGAAAAAAGGAGAAAAAGAGCATGAATTGCGGTAGGGCATCAACCATAAGTCCATAACAATACCTCTTCAACTAAATTAATCAGGGAATTTATCGTATAAACAGAAATCGAATTCTAACGAGCAAGTCAAGAGTTTATATAATTATATGGTTTTGCTGCATGTTATGATTCCACCGTTGAGGTCATACTGATTCATTTCAACTTCTAAAAAGATATAAAAAAATGGACACACTTTTAACAATTGTATCAACTCTATAGTCCGGTCGCAAGATTAGAGCTCACACCTTGCCTATAATGGAAATTCAAGCCTTATACTTTGTAAGACATGGATTTGAGGCTGCTTCCTTTTGTTTTTTTTTTGTCTGAGATATATGTATTGTAATCTTCCGGCAGAACTTAAGGCAGTAGCTGTTCCATCTTTGTAACTGTAATTAATTGTCATCTATTTGGAAGTCAATCAATTGGATGCTATTTTTTTTTTGAAGGAACTCGAGAGATAAGATTGATGTCCATTGTCCTTAGTTTTTACATGAAACTTACTATACTGATTCAAGAACGGGAAGTCTCTCCTGGATATAAGAGGGTAAAGAGTGACACTTCCTTTTACTCTTCTGCAACCAAAGATTTTTTTAGATGCATAACGCATATCTATATGTAGAGTTTATACGCCTAAAGTAAATTACTAAAATAGAATAGCTGTTGGAGGTGGGAAGTATTTTTTTTAGAGATTTTGACTTTTGATACTCTCTTTTAGGAAAAAAAATATAGCATAGCTGTTGGAGATGCTCTGAGCTACTCAGCAAGAATTTGTTTACATATCAAATTCTCTTCATCTCTTGACAACCCTGTATACAACATTCTTTGCACTTCTCTACTAGAATGTACTTGTTTTGTTATCTACTGTGAGCAGAATTCATGGCTGGGCACATTTTTACATTTCTGTAAAATGAAGCTATTAGTAAAAAGGTATCTTTATCAATGAGCTCTAGTGGCTACTAGTTTGATCGTCTTTGTCAGTTGAACTACTTTGTCCATGAAATCACACTTTACCCCTTCTGTGGAGTGTGGACTTGTTATTTGAATAACTGAATGCAGTTAGTGTGTGATTAGAATTGGATATAACAAAGAGTATGCTAATATAAAAATCAAACCAAACCAAACCAAATGAACCCAACAAATCCTGCACAGAGTAGGGTCTGAGGAGGGTAAAACCTTAGAGAGTCTGTTTCTGTGAACACCCCTGACTTGTGAAAAGGTTCTGAGAAAAGGTTATTGCGACCAAAAAATGGTCCCGAAAGTTTGAAAGAAGAAAGAGATTAAAAAAATACATGATAGAAACACAGAATATGAAAGAATGGTAAAGCATGAAGGAGACTACAGGCTTACGAGAAGATACCAGAACCACTAGACTAAGGGCGAAGAAGCGGTTGACGCTCTAACTTTCTCCCATCCTGGGGCACTAACACCTAGCTGATGACTCTCAAACCCTCCCCCAACCCACCCTCTACCTCTCTACCCCCTGCCCCCAACTATGTGTGAACGACCTTGTTTGTTATCCTGTCTAACATGGTCCACCATAGGTCCATCGGAGCATCCTTATTTCAGCCGCCTCTTAACTTCCTGTCAAGCACTTTCTTTATCGCCCAACACTCTGTGCCATACAACTATGTTGATCTGATGGCAACGCTGTAGAATTTGCCCTTTAGGTTTAGTGGGATCTTCTTGTCGCACTAACACTACAACACTCACTGGCAGTTTAACCATACTGCCTTAATGCAGGGAGTAACATCAAAATTATAGACCTTAGATGCTTGAATTTATCTTTTTGGGGGTACCCTTCGCCCCATACATGGTTTTCAAAATCGTTCGAGGCGGCCCAAAACCGCTCATGAGGCTTAAGCCTCATGGTCCCTGGACAAGGCTTAAGCCTCAATCGGTGAGGCGCTGCCTCGAGGCGTAAGGCGCAGGGGAGGCGCAAGCCTCAGCTGCTTTCTGTTTTTGGTGAAAAAAAGTTAACTTGTACTTTTATTTATTATTACTTTTTGTCTAATTTAAAAGGTAGAAAGTCAAAGAGCAAAAGTAATTGTACTTCTATTAATTTAGAAGTACAAAAACCCACTTTGGGGTGTCCTTTCCTCTTCTCAAGAAGAAAGAAAGAAGTCACTTTGTCTGTATTTTCTGTATGTTTGTATATTTTCTTTAAGTTTGTACATTTTCTGCAAGTATGTATATTTTCTGTTTTTATATATCTGTGTAAGTATGTATATTTTCTGTTTTTTTGTATGTGTTATAATTTTTAATGTATTTATGTTTTCTTATTTTCTGTTTTATCATTTTGCTTATTATTAGTATTTATGAATTTTATTTGGTATGGAATTATGTTTTCCACCTTGCATGCAGTCATAAAATTTGTGTATATATGTTCTGTATTATACACACACACACACACACACACACACACATATATATATATATATATATAGAGGGAGCATCATTTGTAACCCATTTTTTTATGAAACCCATGAAACCCAATCATAACCGTTGATTTAATGCCTTCCATGATTTTCAGGATTCACTTAGATTCAGTTACGAAATTAGGATTTCATCTAAGCTGTCCGTGTTTTTCATCTACGGTTCAGATGAGGTTTCATAGTTTATAGCAAAAATCATGGTTATAAAATAAGGCCCCTCTATATATATATATATATATATTATATTTATATACACGCCTCGAGGCTTACGCCTCGCCTCACAAAGGGTATAATGCTAAGTGTACTAGTCATTACATAAATTCGATGTTTCTTGCCATATAAATATAATTGACACTTTTAATAGCTAACCCGTTAGAGATAGTCCTCTCAATACATAATATCCTCTAATCACTTGAACTGAGATTCTAAAGCACAGCAGCGTTTCTTGTTGATATCGTATTTGGATCTCATTTTATGTTTGATTGCTAGCTATTTTTTGTAATTATTGTTTGTATGTGATTGATCAAGTATCAAGAGGTGTTCTTTATTCTAGCATTTTATTAGTCCCTTTGTCTCATTTCAAGTGTCCACTTTGAGTTTTGATGGCGGAAGTGTCAAAAAATACTGTGCGACTTCAAACCTGTTACGAGGTTTATTTAGTTACTGAAATTTTTGATATTACTAAACTATACAGTGGCATTAGAAATAGGAAAAGCGTGTTATCAGTGGAGATAATTCATAATAGTTTTGAATTTTGAAAAGTAATGTTTGACAATTAAAACTCAAAGTAGGCATCCAATACGAAAGTATTTAGCAAAAGACATGTCAGTCAGTACTTGAATGTTATGCACCGGCCCAAGCCTAAGCCTAAGCCCAATAGGATATTCTAGAATAATTTGTTAGCATAAAATAGGGGTGTGGGGGGTGAGTTGGGCATGCATAATATTGTTCAGTTTGTCTTTTGGGAGAGTCTAGCCTCTCGAATAGCTAGTTTCATATCGTTTCCTTGCTAATTGAAGCATTCTACTACTGTTTGTTCTCATTTGTTTTCATCTTAATTGTTCAATCAAATCTGGTTCATAACAAATGGTATCAGAGCAGTCCGAATCCATGGCTCTAGATATGAGTTCCCAGGGGTTTGATTCTACGAAGAAGAAGAAGGCGATTGCACTTAAGTCCATGGTTTTCTGATTTTCAGCAACACCTCCAAAATCAGATGGCCATATACAATCAGTTTCTCAATCAGAGACTAACCGAGATCGTGATGGAGAATGCCAAAACAAACTCCATTATTCGAGAAGAGGTACGTAACACTGTTTCCGAAACTGTCCTCTACACTCCTTCCCTACCGAAACCAAGTGGTTCTTCACAATTGGAGATCGAATCCGGTGGTTCCACTATGAACAGTGAGAAGGTTGCCTATGGACCGATTTTTGATTTCAGTGAGGGCAAACTCGTGGTCTCGACAACGGTAAAAAATGAAAGAGAGAATGGGGAGAAGGAGAAGGAGGGCGATGAGTCAACGAAGGATCAAATTGCTGACAGTCCGCAAACGAGAGATTCAAAGTCGCATACAGATCTGGATCTGGATTCACCGAAGGAGCACTCCCTTCCGCTTCGTTCTTCCACAGTCCTGTGTTCCACCCAAAAACCAAAAACGCCCCAAAAACCAAAAACGCATTCTGGCGGTGGCTCTCTATTATCGAGTTTGACAGAGACTGTTTGGATGGGCTCCTTGATCCACAATTTCTCAATCATATCCACAAACGGGAAGGAAAATATAGATCAGGCTCGGCCCGATCAACATATGGGCCGTCCAACAGCCCAAAATAGCCTAAGCCCAGTTGCGTCACTGATAGAGATGGATCGATTGAGTTTTGATGTGAAAATTATTCGATCGATGATGAAAGAGCAATGGAAAACAATGTTGGGATGTAGGCTTCGGCCCACTGATCAGGAAAAGGGAGAGGCGCAGCCGGCCCTAGGCCCTCTACCCTAGTTTCCTTAATTAGGTGTTTACCCTAATTATGTTTGTCTATATATATTGATCCCATTGTACTTGTAAACATTGTAGCAGAAATAAAGAAAACCCTAGTTGCCCCCGTGGATTAGCATGATCACCCTGATCGTGTGAACCACGTAAATTCTCGTGTTCTTTTCTCGCTTTCGGTTGTGTGCGTATTGTGTGTGTGTAACGTTTAATCTTAACAACTGGTATCAGAGCTTTAGGCTCGTGATCTGTTACACATCGCTGAAATCCTCACCGCTGCCAGCCGCCGCTGTCCGCCGCCACCGTCGCCGCTGCCCGCCGCCGCTGTCTGTCAACCACCGCTGCCCGCCGCCGCCGCTGTCTGTCAACCGCCGCTGCCGCCGCCGCTACTGCTGTCTGTCAACCGCCGCTACTGCTGTCTGCCGCCGCCGCTACTGCTGTTTGCAGTTGCCGCTGTTTGCCGCCGCTGCTACTCAAAAGGTTTTTTGTTTCTGTTCTTTTATCGCCAACAGTTTTACATTATCAATCAGACTGATTGCAAAAGTAGTGTTCAATAGAACAGCCGTCAAGTTCAGGCAGCCGGCCACTGCTGTGTTTGGACACTATTTTCAGTCTTGACTCGATTTGTAAACCCTAACAGTTTTGGGATAATGGCTGAGGACGGAAAAACCAAAATTGAGAAATTTGATGGACAAGATTTTGGATGGTGGAAGATGCAAATTGAGGATCTGCTGTGTCAGAAGGACTTGGATCAAGCCTTGACAGGAATAAAACCCGAGAAGATGGAAGACGCTGCATGGGCTGCTCTAGACAGAAAAGCCATAGCTGTTATCAGATTTACACTGGCCAAGAATGTGGCCTTTAACATTGTGAAGGAGACTACCGCATGTGGATTGATGAAAGCTTTGTCAAACATGTATGAGAAACCTTCTGCTTCTAACAAGGTATTTCTGATAAGACAGTTAGTAAACACCAGAATGAGAGAAGGTATGTCTGTTACCTCACACATTAATGATTTCAATACCATTATATCCCGCTTGTTATCTGTTGATATTAAGTTTGAAGATGAAGTCCAAGCTTTACTCTTGTTATCCTCGTTACCGGAAAGTTGGTCAGGAACGGTCACTGCCATTAGTGGTTCAGCTGGAACCTCTAAACTCACCTTTGAGGGCATACGTGACTTCATCCTAGGACAGGACATAAGGAGACGAAGTTCTGGAGAATCATCTAGTGCTTTGCTAAGCACTGAAGGGAGAGGTAGAAAGACAGAAAGGGGTAATGGCAGAGGTAGATCAAAGTCTAGAAAGAGGAGCCAGTCAAAACCAAGGAAAGACATCAAATGTTGGAAGTGCAAAGAAACTGGGCACTTCAGAAACCAGTGCCCTAAACAATCAGATGGAAACAGAGAGGTGAACGCAGCAACTGATGATTCAGAAGATGCCCTTATCTGCTGTGTTGAGAATACAGCAGAGTCTTGGATCATGGATTCCGGTGCATCTTTTCATGCTACCTTCAGCACGAAGATGATGAAGAATCTACGGACAGGTAACTTTGGTAAAGTCCGTTTGGCTGACCATCGCACTCTTGATATCACATGAATAGGTGACACAGACATAAAGACTTCATTGGGTACCATTTGGACATTGAAGGACGTTCGGGTCGTTCCCAGCCTTAAGAAAATGTTGATTTCTACTGGGCAGTTGGACGACCAAGGATTTAGAACTACTTTTGGTGATGGGCAATGGAAGGTTGTCAAAGAAAACCTTGTAATTGCCAGGGGTAAAAAGCGAGGCACCTTATACATGGTTGAGGTTCCTGACGACGAGGTGAATGCAGTGACCACCGAGCTGAATCCTTCCAGATTGTGGCATCAACGTCTCGGCCACATGAGTGAAAAAGGAATGAAGATGCTCTTTGCCAAAGGAAAGCTTCCTGATTTGAAAAAGGTGGATACAGAGTTCTGTGAACCCTGTGTACTTGGCAAGAAAAAGAAGGTATCCTTTGTGAAGACGGGTCAGACGCCGAAAGCTCAGAAATTAGAGCTTGTTCACACGGACGTTTATGGACCGACACCAGTCTCCTCCTTGGGAGGATCGAACTACTATGTGACCTTCATCGATGATTCAACACGCAAGGTATGGGTTTACTTTCTTAAGAATAAGTTTGATGTTTTCAATACTTTTAAGAAATGGAAAACTGCTGTTGAATTGGAAACTAACCTGAAGGTAAAGTGCTTGAAGTCGGATAATGGTGGGGAATACATCAGCACAGAGTTTACTGAATATTGTGCTGAACATGGCATTCGGATGATAAAGACAGTTCCAGGCACTCCTCAACAGAATGGAGTGGCAGAAAGGATGAACAGAACTTTGAATGAAAGGGCTAGAAGTATGAGACTTAATGTCGGGCTACCAAAGACGTTCTGGGCTGATGCAGTTAACACTGCAGCTTATCTTATCAACCGAGGAATATCAGTACCATTGGGCTTCAAGATACCAGAGGAAGAGTGGAAAGGTGAAGCAGTAAAGTATGAACACTTGAAGGTGTTCGGATGCAGTGCCTATGATCTGAAGAAAGATGGTGACAAGTTGGATGCAAAAGCCAAGAAATACACCTTCATTGGATATGGCTCAGATAGCATGGGCTACAGGCTTTGGGACTTTGAAAGCAGAAAGGTAGTCAGAAGCAAACATGCAACGTTCAACGAGGCTGAACTTTATAAAGACAGGAGCACAGTAAACTCAAATGATCAGAAAGAACAAGCTGAGTTTGAAAGTGATGACATCAGAATCAGAGGGCCAGAAGATACTCAGGATAGTGGGAGCATTGAGCCTGATTTTCAGAATAATGATGAGTCTGAAGATGTTCATGAAGACACTGTCAACAGTGAAAGCTCAGAGGATGAAGAAGAAACATCTTCTCCAGAACAGCCTCAGCCAGTTGAATCACACTGGGTCAGGAGATCCACCAGAGTCTCTAAGCCTCCTGAAAAATACAATCCATCAGTCAATTATCTTCTTTTGACTGAGAATGGTGAACCAGAAAGTTACTCTGAAGCAGTTAAGCTGAAAGATTCGTTGCAGTGGGAGCACGCAATGAAAGAAGAAATGGGATCTCTAAACAAGAACCAAACTTGGGTTTTAACCAAGCTTCCGCAAGACAAAAGAGCGTTGCAGAATAAATGGGTATTCAGAATCAAGGAAGAGCATGATGGGTCTAAACGGTACAAAGCCCGTTTAGTGGTCAAGGGTTTTCAACAGAAAAAAGGGATTGATTTCAATGAAACTTTCTCTCCAGTGGTGAAAATGACCACCATCAGATTGATCCTGAGTATTGTAGCTGCAGAGGGCTTACATCTAGAGCAGCTAGATGTATGTCAAGACAGCATTTCTACATGGTGACCTTGATGAGGATATCTACATGGCTCAACCTGAGGGGTTTCAGGTTGCTGGTAAAGAAGATTGGGTCTGCAAACTGAAAAGGAGCTTGTATGGTGTAAAACAAGCACCCAGGCAGTGGTACTTGAAGTTTGATGACTTCATGGAGAGGACCGGGTACAGAAAATGTGAGACGGACCATTGCTGTTATGTGAAGAAATTCAAGGGCTCCTATATCATTCTACTTCTCTATGTAGATGATATGCTGATTGCAGGTGCTGATATAAAAGAGATCAGCAAGTTAAAGAAACAAATGTCTGAAGAATTCGAGATGAAAGACTTGGGTCCAGCCAAACAGATACTCGGTATGAGCATTACTCGAAACAAGAAAGATGGATCTTTGACACTATCCCAAGAGAAATACATCGGGAAAGTGTTAGAAAGATTCAAGATGAATGATGAGAAGACAAAACCTAGAAACACACCTTTGGGAAGTCATTTCAGGCTTACCAAAGATCAGTCTCCTAGATCAGAAGATGAGAAAGCAGATATGGCTAAAGTTCCTTACGCATCTGCTATTGGTAGTCTCATGTACGCCATGGTTTGCACGAGACCAGACATAGCCCATGCCGTCGGAGTTGTTAGTCGTTTTATGTCAGATCCGGGAAGAGAACATTGGCAAGCAGTCAAATGGTTGCTCAGGTATTTGAAGGGTACTTCAAAGTTGGGATTATGTTTCAAAGGTAAAGATTCAGTTCTCAGAGGATATACTGATGCTGATTTGAGTGGATGCAAAGAGACATTTAAAAGCACTACAGGGTACGTCTTTACAATGGGAGGAACAACAGTTAGTTGGATGTCCAGACTTCAGAAAAGTGTAGCCTTATCAACAACAGAAGCTGAATACATGGCAGTTGCTGAAGCCAGTAAAGAGCTAGTATGATTACAGGACTTTCTTGAAGAACTTGGGAAAAAGCAAGCTGATTACTCGTTATACTGTGACAATGAGAGTGCAGTGAAACTAGCTAAGAATCCAGTCTATCATGGGAAAACAAAGCACATTGGGAGGAAATATCATTTTGTCAGAAATTTGATCCGTGATGGTACGATAAATTTGACGAATATCTCAGGTGCAAAGAATCCAGCAGATATGTTCACCAAATCTGTGACGCTGGATAAGCTGAAGTTCTGTATGACTTCAGCTGGCCTTCAGGAATAGTGTTGAGAAGGCAGGTGGCAACTAAGGGGGAGCTCAAGCTTCGTTGGTGTTTACAGAAGTACAGAGGAGTGCAGGTGTTCGTGTTTCGAAGCCTCCAAGTGGGAGATTGTTGGGATGTAGGCTTCGGCCCACTGATCAGGAAAAGGGAGAGGCGCAGCCGGCCCTAGGCCCTCTACCCTAGTTTCCTTAATTAGGTGTTTACCCTAATTATGTTTGTCTATATATATTGATCCCATTGTACTTGTAAACATTGTAGCAGAAATAAAGAAAACCCTAGTTGCCCCCGTGGATTAGCATGATCACCCTGATCGTGTGAACCACGTAAATTCTCGTGTTCTTTTCTCGCTTTCGGTTGTGTGCGTATTGTGTGTGTGTAACGTTTAATCTTAACAAACAAGAACCCTAAGTTTCAGATCTTCTCTATCTATACTCTCCAATAAAGTCAATGTTGATATAAACCAAAGCCTAGCCATACACGATTTCAAAGTCAGACCAAATCCAAATTCAAAATCAGATCCGAATTCAGTTCCTGAACCAGGCCCAAAACCACCAGATCAATTACTTCCACCATTTCATAATCCTCCCTGTCTACCTTCAATTCCTTCACTGAGTTTAAATAATAATGAATTGTTTACGATTTACTTCTCCCCATCTTGTTTCTCAAATTATCGCTTTGAGCTGCCTTCACAAAGAGAAAATCTAAAGTATAGTTTAGGATTGAAATTTCCATCTGCCGTCTTTGTAAGATGTGATGTCAGTAACAAAGGAGAAGTTGTCGTTGCAATTGAGCCTGCTATCTTGGCAAGAGGTAATGTCAGTAACAAAGGGAAAGTTATTGCTGTATTTGAAATGCTCCTGGAACTCTGGAAGTGTACAGGGTTTTGGATATTTGTATCAATGGCGCCGTTACTTCAACCTTTGTAATGTTCCAAAAGGACCAAAGTGATGGTTCTCACTCATGGAGACGTGTCATCAATGTTAATTTTGGAGCAGTTATTGATTGCACTCGCAAGGCGATCAAAATAATGGAGGCTAAAGAAAGACTCGGTGTGGTCATAAGTAGGGGTTCCACATCAGCACTATATCTAATGACCACCGTCTATTCTGCCTCAAAAGGGGGAATGGTTATGTTTACCAGACCACTTACTCCTTACAAGCGAAAAGGTAATGAGAGTAAATATGTCTCTTGTCTACGGATGGCTAGCCGTAGACACCTGGAATACTTTCTTGATTTGAAAGAAGGTATAGGCTCCAGGTTTCTGAAAATGACAGTTAACGCTTGGAAGCGGGTGGCTGAGTTTTCGGTAGTTAAGAACATTCAAGTTGAGCATGTGAAGAGGAGAATGAACGAGATCATTATAGCTACAAGGCATTCAATGACCAGTGATGACAGAAGTTGGTCCTTCATTGAAGGTGAAGTAGAGCTTGATCGGGAGTATTCGACTTCAGTGGCCACTGATTGGGAAGATGTAGCTTGGCAGCACCTATTCCTATATTTTTTCTATCCACCTTGAGGACAAGGTGGTTCTTTGGGGGCGGGGTAATGTTATGCACCGGCCCAAGCCTAAGCCCAAGCCCAATAGGATATTCTAGAATAATTTGTTAGCATAAAATAGGGGTGTGGGAGGTGAGTTGGGCATGCAGAATATTGTTCAGTTTGTCTTTTGGGAGAGTCTAGCCTCTCGAATAGCTAGTTTCATATCGTTTCCTTGCTAATTGAAGCATTCTACTACTGTTTGTTTTCATCTTAATTGTTCAATCAAATCTGGTTCATAACATTGAACCTTGGCTATTCCATAATTAAAAACCAATCTCAACATATATTTTGATATTACTAGATATGTTTCAAGATACTTTCTAAGTAGCAGTCATCATGAAATCTCTTTCCTAATTAATTTATAATTTTTTTCTTAGCTGAAAAATGTAGACAGATGGTTGGAGAAACAGCCTCATCCCAGAGTGGGAAGTTTACCATCTTCAACTGTTTAGACGGGGGTTCTGGAACATTAGCATGCGTGGTAAAAGAGGGCGTAAAGTTATATACTTACAACATTAGAACAGTCCATGTCGAGGTAGCAAGAAACAAAGCAATAGAAACATCCCTAGCTGATGCAATTTCACAAGGCATGGATGCAAAAGCTGCTGCCCAGAAAGCCCAGAAAGATGGAGCGAAAGCTGCAAAACTGGCAACGAGAAAAACAAAACGTATTGTGGGGCCCATTGTTTCTTCCGGATGGGATTTCTTCGAAGCCATTTATTATGGTGGGACCATCACAGAAGGGTTTTTGAGGGGCACGGGAACATTGTTTGGAACCTATGGTATAGGGTACTTGGGAGAAGAAAGATTTGGGCGATTTGGGTATTTGGTTGGAAGTCAATTGGGCAGTTGGATTGGAGGAAGGATTGGGTTAATGGTGTATGACATTGTTAATGGTGTGCATTTGTTGCTCGAGTTTGGTCAAACGGAGGAAAATGTGGCACAGTTTGGTCAAACGGAGGAAAATGTGGTACAGTTTGGTGAAACAGAGGAAAATGTAGGAGAAGGAAATGAAATTGGGGCTTCTTTTCTTGAAACTATTATGGGTTACATTGGTTCATACATGTCTCCAGATATCAACTCTGTGGAGGCTGAGATTTATGAGAGTTTCGACGAGGCCAACGAAGAACTTTGATGAGGTTTCATTACTTGATAATTTGTGTAGTAAATGTAGAATGATTTATTACAGTACATGGATATAAAAGATGAATGTTAGAAAAATGTGTAGTTAAATGTCATGTGTCAAACTGCAATATTCTTTTGCAAAACTTTAGGCGATATATATATATATATATATATATATATATAGGGGTGGTATCGGGTACAAACCAACTAGTTTGTACAAACTCGTACAAACCATACCTATCTTCATGATTTTGTAAATTTGGCTTCATGAATGTATATATATATATATTTTGGCTTCATGAATATATAATTTGGCTTCATGAATATATCATTTGGCATTTTTAACTAATTTTTTTACAAAAATAAGGGTATTTTAAGGTATTTTTGTAAAAAAATTAGTTAAAAATGCCAAATGATATATTCATGAAGCCAAATTATATATTCATGAAGCCAAAAAATATATATATATATATATATATATATATATATATATATATATATATATACATTCATGAAGCCAAATTTACAAAATCATGAAGCTATGTATGGTTTGTACGAGTTTGTACAAACTAGTTGGTTTGTATTTGATACCCAGCCTATATATATATAGAGGAAGGTTCAAACGAGGAGCGCACCAAAACGTGAGAACGTGAGGAGCAATTGACAGTTATGAATCACATGTGATTGGCAGTTGTGGATCACATGTGATTCACAACTGATCTGAAGGAGCAATTGACAGTTATGAATCACATATGATTAACAGTTGTGAATCATTAATGATCCGCGACTTGCCACCTCGCGCCACGCCTCGCGCCACATCTTGCGCGAATTTTCGATTTGTTCCGATTTTTTAGCAGTTGTTGATCACATGTGATCAGAAGCATGTGAGTGCTCCTCACGTTCTCTTAAATTGATGCGCTCCTCGTTTGAACCCGTCTCTCTCTCTCTATATATATATATATATATATATATATATATGTAATAAACTTAGGTTGGAGAACGGAAATGATGCTTGATATATCTTAACATCGCTCTGACTTCTCAAAACGAGTGTGAATGATTAGATTACCTTTTGATTTACTTGAAACAGAAGAAGAAGAAGAAGAATTAGTAGCAGGTTATCAAATTTGCAGAAAAGTTTAGGAAAACCTAACAAACTATCTTATTTTGAATGATGAAGTCGTTGAACTATTTTTTTGGATGAAAATACCATTAAACTTTCTTATTTTGAATGGTTAAGTTTCTGAATTGTTTTTTTGAATGATAACCTTCTCGTTTTGAATGAGTAGGTTCTTGAACATTTTTTTTCTTCAATAAATTAAACTATTGAACTTTTAAAATTGGTTACTTACATCTTTTTAACTTAAAAAGTAGTTACTTGTAACCGACTAGGAAAGTTTAAAGTAAAAGGAAATCTAAATCAATTTTACGGTTTCCAAACCCTACGCCATTCAAACCCATGCAAACACCGGTATCATTCCCCCTCGCCACTTCTTGTAGCCATATCGCTATTTATTCTCCATATCGCCAATCACGTTGTTGGCCACAACGATTGATCCCTTATTTTTGATCTGCTTTTTATCTTTTGATTATCCCTCTTTTGATAGATAAAAAATAGACCAAAAAGAGGGAGATCGATGGTAAAGACCAACAATATGATATGTGTAACACTCCTAAAAATTGAGGTAAATTTAAACCTGAATAATGACATGATTTAGAAACTTAAATAAAAATATCACCCAAAGTGGGGAAATAATAAGGTGTTCACAATCCAACATACGAAAAAAATAATCAACAACCTACTAATCTAAACTAGACTAAGCTTAGATTAAGAGGGGGTGTCACTATCTTCTCCCAAAAGAATCATGTTCACAAAACAAATCACCAAACCTATCTTTCACAAAAAGTGCCATTTCCGGCAATCGGACCTTCCGCTCAAACTTGAGAAGCGCCGCCGCTAGGAAAACTTGATATACATGTCATTTTAAGAAGAAGTGTTAGGCTTGCAGCCTAGTGAGAACAAACAGTTTAATGACAAAACTGTAAAATTGTAAAATAGTTTAAAACACATTTGGTAATAAAACGCCAACCAACCCTTCGAAGGATACTAGCATCAAAAGGTGACAAGGGAGACCCGTTTTACCATACGTCCTGATGGAACACAACAAAAAATGTTAAAAGCATACATCGATGATGGACTATCTTTGACATCAACCTTTTCCAGGTCTTTAGTCATTATGGACATCAATCCTATCCAGATATTTAGTCCAACATAAATTAGATCTCAAATCTATCTTAATCTTTTGCCCAAAGATCACCAAGTTCAACCTTATCCAGGTCTTTACCTTGGGACCTCGCCATCCAAGACAAAC
Organism: Saussurea involucrata; assembly: GCA_033807775.1. NCBI lineage: Eukaryota > Viridiplantae > Streptophyta > Magnoliopsida > Asterales > Asteraceae > Saussurea > Saussurea involucrata. Next base: position 61,830,534 of record CM066314.1, on the reverse strand, counting down.
TTATTCATTTAGAACCACATTATAGAACAATGCATAATTTTAAATTACAATATGAGTATAACACATCTTCCAAATAGTAGAACAAACTTCTATGCATATGGATCCATTACCTCATAGTGTAACACAATAACACCTTCAAGTTATACCATATTATGCCCATCACATAAATACTTGTGAAGATAAACCATCAACGAGGAAAATCCATATTTTGCCAACAAACCATAAATATGGCCATTCCACGTTTATGTGCCAAAACTCATCAAAATCAAGGAGTAAATGTTGTTCAAAGTATATAAGATAGTCTCCATAGTCATTAAATCAAAATACCAATTTTAGCTAAAACCCTTGTTTTTGACCTAACTTTTCAAAATCATTCAAATCGAAAATAGTGAAATAAAAGCATTGAGAAATCATAAACGAAACACTTATAACACGTATAAAGGCTTCGAAAAGAGTAGAATGAACTCATAATACTAGGTTTTGATAAAAACCCATAAACCTAGAAATTCCTTGAATGACAAGGTGAGATGATGAACTATTGGTTCATAGCTTCCCAAATCCTAGTTGATGTAGACAAACCTTGAAGTAATGCGAAAGATGATACCTTAAATGCTCCTAAAGTCGACTTTAATTGAGGGTTTCAAGTTGAGAGCATTTGGGGAGAAGGTAGGTCAAGAGTATGATAATGAGTTACAAAAATGTAGCTTTTAATCAGCCTGGACCCCGGTTGCGACTATGACATGCTATAATGCCATTGTCATTGTCGCGAGCGATGTACCTAAGCTGACCCCATTTAACGACTATGACAGGCTACAATGCCATTGTCATTGTCGCGAGGCATTGCCGCGAGCGATGTTCCGAAGATGACCCCATTTGTGCGAATATGACAGGCTACAATGCATTGTCATTGTCACGAGGCATTGTCGAGCAATGTACCGAAGCTGACGCCATTTATGTGACTATGACAGGCTACAATGACATTGTCATGAGGCATTGTCGCGCAGATCGTACCAAGGCCCAAAAATCGACTTTCCAACCTCTAAATACCTTTCGGTTCGCTAGGTACTTGACTTAACACATACCTAGCATAAAACTATCATTTAATTTATACTACGAAGGGAGAAATGGTAGCTTTATTTACTTTAAATTTCGGGTGTTACAATATGCAATATGAAGAAAGAACAACGACGGGGCAATTGGGAGTGGAGGGGGAAGCGATACCGTTGTTTGCAAGGGGTTTGAATGACATAGGTTTTGAGAACGGTAAAACTGATTTAGGTTCTTTTACTTTAAACCCTTCCTAGTCGGTTGGATGTAATTTTTTTTGTTAAAAGAATGCAGGTAACCTATTTGTTAATAATACAAATAGACAAACAACGTGAATATTCTTTTGTTTTTGGATTATAGGATAGTATAATGAAAAGACGTAGGTATACATGCATAGAATAATGTAAACAAAACTTTTCCTTCAAGCTCCACCGTCCACCGGTGAATCTTTTTTTGATTTTCTTTTATATCGATCATAATTGAATAATTGAATCTTTTTTTGATACACATATTCATATTCATATTTAGGTATAAGATACATTCAAAAGATGATACACATATTCATTTATATCGATCATAATTGAATCTTTTTTTGATTTTCTTTCAGCTTTCTCATTTTCATAAGACCTTTTTCGGAGGAAGGAATTTGACTTTTGGGTTGCTCCCCCTGAATTGTTGGACATATTTTCTCCCCCTCAACAGCTGAAAAACATTACTACTTTCTCTGTGTTGCTGGTAAGATCGGCTCTTTTCTTGCCCTCCCTCAACAGCACCAGACAGACGAAGCAAGTATGTCATCCAATTTTATGGTCAGAAGGCGCATAGAACAGTCCACGGTTTCCTGAAACTTCTCAAGAGAGAATATTATAGGATTACAAGTCTTGGTGGAATGTTCTTGAATTGACCAACGCTTGAAGTAATGAGTTCTGATCATTTACTTTGGAATTAATTTATTCCAAAGATGTAACGAAACATCATATCAAGCTGGAGGCCACTTCTCCTTAAAATTTGTAGCTATCTTCAAGTCTCTTGTCAGAGAGACACTAAGCATCTTGTAAAGCTGATAGTTGCCTTTGGATCTCAGAAAGTTGATGAGATAAGAGGGTTGACGAGGCTGAGGTGCAGGGACGGAGCCCAAGGGTGGTCCTCTTTAATAAACAAAAAATATATATATATATATACGATAATACGAAAATATTATATTCATGCCAAATTTTGATCAAAAATTAAGTAAGCATACATTTTAAAATCCGTAACACTAACCGCATTCCAGGGGTCTGAGGGAAGATCTGCTAAGTTGACTTCCACACGAGTTTGTTTAGAATTATCAACATTACTCGGCTCCGAATCAACGGTTGCTTTTCTTTTTGTTAAAAACTTACCCATAGTAGTTATATATCCTAAACAATTTGCAAATACAACAAGAATCAATAGAAATATATAATTACAATTTACAACTGAATAATTACATAAACAAATGCAAAACAGAGTGTATATCAATACCAAATTTCTATATCAAAACCAAATTTCTATAATCAAACACCAAATTTCTATAATCGAAATATCAAATACCAAATTTCTATATCAATACAAATAAGAATCAGAGTGTCAAATTTGCAAATTGCAATTCAAAATTTCACAGTGAAGATAAGAAGATTGAAGAAACATATTGTATTTCTAATTTTCTGATTTCTCATACAATAATCAAATACATTACAACTGAACTACTGAAGTCTGAATAATTACATATTTACATAAACAAAATCAATAGAAAAATATTGTATTTCTCATACAATTATACAAAAACTGAAAAATATTGAAACCCTAGGCTAGAAATTAGAAACTCACAGCAGCAACCATATGATTCAGATTGATTTCGAGAGCAAAAGCCATTAAGCCAAGTGAAAATCGAAGACTGAGATGGAGAACAGAAGCGATCCTCACGTCCAGGGGAGATTTGTCGAAGTCGAACAGAAGCGATGAAGTCGAACAGCAGGCCAGAAGCGAAGAAAGAAGCCGTGATGTTTTTTTTCTATCTGATTCGTATACTATGGAGTATGGACTGAGTCATGAGGGTGGGCCGCTAATTAAAAAGAAGCAGATCTGCAGATGGGCTGGTGACCTGGTGTATTTTGGGCTTTAAAAAAATTAACAAAAAAATTTAGAATGTTTGAGGGTGGGCCGGTGCTAATGCTGGGCCAAGCCCAACTCCGTCCCTGCTGAGGTGTAAGAAGGATGAATAGGATGAGAATGTGAGGGTTAATCATCCTATTGATGAAGAATGAAATTTAAGGCCATGAGATTATCTTCAAATAGTGGGGGATGTATGGGGTTGAAAGAAAATTCTGTATCCAAAGGATTTAGCTATTTCATGACGTCTTTCATATTTGGACATAGCCATAGTTAATGGGTTTTATACCCGACCTTAATTTAGTCTTTATAAAGTTTGGTTTATAATTTGTTGATGTTAAATCTAAAATTCTATTTGAGGTCGTTTAAGTATTGATTTATAGAAAGAGATTTATTCTTTATTTGATGTATTATTGGAAATTTCAAATTAGTTTCTCTTTATAAATTTGAGGGTGTTACAGCTAAGGCTATATAGAGTTATGCCAAACGGGACGTAAATCTACACCCTTTTAAAATCATATAATATCCAATGTATGTATGTATACGTGTATGTAGAGATGGCAACAGGGCCGGGGATACCGGGGATCGCAATCCCCATCCCCATCCCCGCTCCCCACTCCCCGTCCCGTCCCCATCCCGTCGAGGAACAAAATTCCTTCCCCATCTTGTAGATCCCAGATTGTGCAATAACAATTCAATAATCAAAGAGCAATAATCAAAACAATGATTAAACTGTTGTCATCCAATCTATTGAATATCAAAGAGTTTTTACATAGTAAGCGCACAGCTATGAAAAGCTAATAGGATGATTAAGCTAAACAATAAGGAATAATTAACTTTATATACCCTCTTGGGGTATTTACAAAATCAGCCCATCACTTTAAGACAATTACATTTTTCACCCCAACACATCCCCATCCCCATCAGGGAACAAGGATCCCCACCGGGGAATCTGAGATTTTTCCCCGTTTACAAAACTTAACTTTTATTTATATAATATCTTTATAAATGTCAATTTCACGATTGAATGACGTATTTTTATAAACTTTAGTTAACCAACTTTTAATTTGTTGCGTTTGTAAAAGAGTTTTTCGGAAATAAATATATTAATTACAATACATAATAATATATATTTTATACATCCACGTTATATAACTAAAAGTTTCTCCAAACAATAATATCAATACTATAATATATCTTGAAAGTTTTATCATAATCGAAGATTGATTATATTGGTGTGTTATATATACTATATATACTCATTGGATTTATCATTTTTATTATGTGTTATATATGTGTATATTATAACAACCCAACCAAAATTTTCATGCAAGACATTAATTTCATAACATCCCAAAATCACGGTCTCAAAATTTCATTACAATCATTCAAATAGGTTTGCGGAAACAACCTACACAACTGAGAAAAACTAATAACTAGAGTGTCACCATGCTCCTAGACTCTTCCTGCTAAGCTCAGCCTATTTGCCCGAGCTCCTGGAAACCTGCTTACCTGAAAAGGTTTTAATTTGAAAATGCGAGGGTTAGACCATGAGGTCTAGTGAGTCCCTCCTAACAGTTATCAAAGCGTTTAAGAAAACAGTTTATCTTTTCAGCTTTAAACATCCATATTCAACACGTCAAAATCATATACGGACTGAAGTCCGCCTCTTCGTAATCTGACACCCTGAAGCCACCCGAAGGTGACAACGAGTCAGCCTCATGCTGCCTTGCGGAGCCTCGCTCCTGGCATATAGGGACCTCCCTTCCCGCACGAGAGCTGGCGGAACGACTCTCCCGTCTTTGCCAGTTTACGTCTCCTTGATGTATGCATACATTTTACATAAAACTTTAAACAACTTTCATGTAATTAAAGCATAATAATAAAGCATGGCAATTCTCAACATTCATAACACATTTTGAAAACACTTTAAAAACCACACATTTTAGTTTAGAAAACTCACCTGGGCGCTTTAGTATCTTCTTGCCTCAAAACTCCTTACTTACTTTCCCGACCTCTAAGTAGAACACCTAGAAATGTAGGAGACATAACTCATAAATTTATCGTAATTGTGTACTAAGCTACAAGATTGGTGAACCGACAACAGAAGGGTTCGGCCCCAGCAACTACCGGGACTTACACTACCGGAAGTCGCAAAAACCAAAGTACCGGGACTCACTCTACCGGGACTCTCTATCGGGACTCTTTCTACCGGGACTCACTCTACCGGGATTCTCTCTACCGGGACTCACTCTACCGGGAGTCGCAAAACCAAGGTACCGGGACTCTTTCTACCGGGACTTAGGTTTCTTACCAGCGACAGGTGACTGGTTAAATCAGACTTTCACTCGCTTAATCGAAGAAACGATTACGAGAAGAGTTTACAATGGTTCCCATCGCAACTCAAACATCCCAAAATAATTTCTTAACCCAAAACCTCCGATTCACTCGACCAACACTGCTATATATGTAACGTCCCAAAAATTACAAGGAATTTAAAATTTTTAAATATGACATTTCATTAATTAAACTCGTTAAATAACCCAAACCGTTTCATTTGCAATCCAAGAATAATTATTCTCTAAAAACAGTAAACAGCGGAATAAATAGTTTAAAAATGAAAATTATAAAACGATATAATAATCATCTCTTCACGCGCGCCAGTGTGTACCCGTCACGCCTTGGAGCTACTTGCACCTGAAACAATGATTTAATTGGGAAAGGGTAAGCACGAAGCTTAGTGAATTCAACCACTATAGATAACACAGTTATTCCACATTACCCCTATAACAGATAAATACACATAAACAAGCATACCAGTCTACGAACAAATCATAAACATGTATATCCACACCCACCCACCTAAAAGGCACAAGTCGGTCCCACCGACCACATGATAACATCTCCGGCCCCGCCGAATCCCCGGTCCCACCGAGTCTCTACGCCACCCGCGTATAAAATCTCCGGCCCCGCCGGATCCTCGGTCCCACCGAGTCTCTACGCCACCCGCGTATAAAATCTCCGGCCCCGCCGGAACCTCGGTCCCACCGAGTTAACATGACAACATAGTATCAACTAGACACCCCACTATCTAGTTCCACAACACAATCACATAAAGCTACCACACACGTACTACAACAATGATAAAACAACCGTTATTAGATATAGTGAGAGAACTCACCTCGTAAGCGCGCCTAGCTCAAAATTAATAATTCAAGCTCCACAAATCCAAGATCACTTCCCGACACCTAGACGAACGTTAAAATGCATTAACACGAGACCCGGACCCTAAAATACGACGCACGCTTAAACCGTCACTTAAATTACTTTCCGGTCTAACCAAACAGGTCTGTTCGGGACCTGTCCCGACCTCTTTAAACCCAGAAAATCCTCAATTAAAATACATAACTAGAAAGTACTCTGAGTTAGGGTTCCAAGGACATATTATACACCTCCTAACGATTTTTCTACAATTAAATACGGATTTTAAAAAAATGGTTCGCAGAACAGTGAAAAACAGCAGCTATCGGTACAAAACGACGATTTGGCCTATGCTACGTTCCGAACTGGATTTTGCACAAAACACAGAAAAGTTACTAAACTCGGAAAGGGAACTTTTGGCACCGGTTTCACCCCAATCCGAGTTACGAGTAAAGAGTTACGGCTAACGCAAGACAGGGACAGAAACTGCAGTTTTTTTTTTTACATAAAATGACGAACTGCTGTAAAAACGACCACTTTTTCACCTAGCTAGAGGCCGAACCAGATTTCCGCTAAAACACGGAAAATGTGCCCGACCCAGAACGTGAACCGTGGGCACCAGTTTCGCCTCAAACCGAGCTACGGAGAAAAAGTTATGGCCGACGCAAAATAGGGACAGAAAGTGATTTTTAAAACGGTTTAGATGTTTTCGCGATTGGGTTTATACGATTCGGGTTCCGCTACGACGGTTTAAGGTTACGGTCAGAGGTGGTTTTAGGGTTCCGCCACGGGCACCACCCACTGCCACCTCCGGCAGCGGGGCACGGCGGCGGCGGCGACGGTTTTCCGGCGACGCTTACGCACACGCAAACGCATCTCGGTCACCACACACCACCCCCGCACTCACGCTCCCTCTCTCGGCTGCCATACGTGCACACACACACACACACCTGTGCGCACGCACAGCCCTGGCCGCCCCAGCCCTCGACCACCATCGTGGCGGCGTACGGCGGCGGTGGCGTCGCGGTGGTTGTTTTGCCGGAAAAAGGAAAAGAAAAGGAACGAAACGAAGGAACGACTTACCTCGCTAAAACGCCACACACCCGCACTTGTTCCTCTCTCTCTCGGAATCTTCGACGAACCAATGGTGACGGCGGTGGTGTCCGGCAGCAACAGCGGCGGCGACCGGAGGAGGGGCTACGGCCGTGGGTTTTATTTTTGGGAGATAGCTTAGGGTTTTTTTTTTTGTTTTCTAATTCCTCCTTCAACTTCACGGCAACACAACACCAACTAAAAGAAAATTATGGGTTTTGGGTTAAGAGTTTGCATGGGCCGAATACCACACACAAAAGTTTGGCCCTTTTTACAACTTTAGCCCCTCAACTACAACCTTCTAGCAAACTAACCAACGTTTTTGATATATTTGACTATAAGGTCCGACTCATCTAACCCCGCTTACGGAAACCACAATACTCGAACTTAAAAGAAAATAATAAAAAAATACGCAATATCAAATCTAATCGGGACACGGGCTTTACAATATACCACTTTATTATTAAACAGAACTCCAAAATCCAATTCTAAACACAGAATAAAAAACTAAGGAGACGAAGGTGGTTTAGATTGCATTACCTCAGCTTGATTCGAGAGTTTCTTCCCATTTTTCTCTTCAAATTGCAGGAATTCTCCAAATCTCCACTTTACGTCTTCTCAGCCGCAAAACACTGAAATGAAATAGAATTTCCTAGGGTTTTGTGCTTTTAAATACCAAGACCCTTATTTACCAAACAGCCCATCAACTTTCACTTATTAGCAAACTTGACGAAAAGCGTAAAACTTTCCAATTTGGTCTGGGTCGTTACAACACTCCCCCTTCAAAAGAATTCCGTCCCCGGAATTCCATTTTCGAAAAGGTGAGGGTACTTGGACCTCATGTCAGATTCCAATTCCCACGTTGCTTCTCGTCCCTTCTGATACTTCCACTGAACCTTCACCAAACGAACTTCCTTGTTCCTCGTCTTTCGCACTTTACTGTCTACAATCTCGATTGGCTCTTCCTCGAATGTCAACTTCTCGTCGATGCTTATATCCTCCAAAGGAATGGCCACATCAGCCTCGGCCAAGCATTTCTTCAGATTTGACACGTGGAAAGTCGGGTGGACCCGCTCCAGTTCTTCTGGTAACTTTAACTTGTAGGCCACGGGGCCTACTCTTTCAACTATTGCGAACGGTCCGACATACCTCGGTCTCAACCTCCCTTTCTTTCCAAAACGAATCACGCCTTTCCAAGGTGACACCTTGAGCATCACTCTGTCCCCCACTTGGAACTCAATCGGCTTCCTTCGTCTATCGGCATACTTTTTCTGTCGATCTTGGGCAACTTTCATTCTTTCTCGAATCACTTCTATCTTTTCTGACGTCAGCTGCACAATTTCTGGACCTGTCAACTGTCTTTCTCCCACTTCATTCCAGCACAACGGCGTACGACATTTCCGCCCGTACAACGCCTCAAACGGTGACGCTTGAATACTTGCGTGATAGCTGTTGTTGTAAGAGAACTCTATCAACGGCAAGTGCGTCTCCCACGATCCTTTGAAATCAAATACACAAGCTCTCAACATATCCTCCAGCGTTTGGATAGTCCTTTCGCTCTGACCATCCGTCTGTGGATGATATGACGTGCTCAGTTTCACTTGAGACCCCAGCCCGCGCTGGAGGCTCCTCCAAAACTTTGATGTGAATCGACTATCCCGATCAGACACAATGGACTTTGGCACTCCATGCCTAGACACAATCTCGGTGATGTACAACCGTGCCAACTTTTCCAACGAATCCGACTCCCTCATAGGCAAGAAATGAGCCGACTTGGTGAGAATATCCACTATCACCCAGATCGTATCATTGCCCTTAGGGGTTTTCGGCAATTTCGTGACAAAATCCATCGTGATGTTGTCCCACTTCCACACTGGTATCACCGTGGACTGCAACTCACCATAAGGTCGCTGATGTTCTGCCTTAACCTTCAAGCAAGTCACACACCGTTCCACGAAATGAGCGATATCCTTCTTCATCCCCGGCCACCAGTAGAACTGCCTCAAATCCCTGTACATCTTGTTTGTGCCCGGGTGCACGGACAATCGTGACTTATGCGTCTCTTCGAGGATCTTTACTCTTAAGTCACCGATCCTTGGCACCCACACTCGGCCTTTTATGCATTTCAATCCGCTACCGTTGACTTCAAACGATGTCGCAATCCCGACAACTCGTTCGCTCTTCACATTTCCTTCTAACAGCGCTTCTTTCTGAAACTTCTTAATCTCTTCAAGTAGATTTGAGGTTGCTTTCATTCGGAAAGCCACGATTTTGGTCTGCTCTCCACGTTCTTTCCGGCTCAACGCGTCTGCCACCACATTGGCTTTACCCGGGTGGTAAAGTACTTCGCAATCGTAATCGTTCAACAGTTCCATCCACCTCCTCTGTCTCATGTTCAACTCTTTTTGATTAAACAGGTGCTTCAGGCTCTTGTGGTCGGTGTAAATCTGACACTTCACCCCATAGAGGTAATGTCGCCAGATTTTCAACGCAAAGACAACGGCCGCTAATTCCATGTCATGGGTGGGATAATTCTTTTCGTGATCTTTCAACTGACGCGAAGCGTAGGCAATCACCTTCCCATTTTGCATCAACACGCATCCCAACCCGAGCTTGGAAGCGTCGCTGTACACTACAAACCCTTCCGATCCATTCGGTAATGATAGGATTGGAGCACTGCACAAACTTTCCTTCAATTTCTCAAACGCGGCCCTCTGAGCTTCCTCCCATACGAATTTGACGTTCTTCCTTGTCAACAAGGTCAAAGGCGAAGCTATTCGAGAAAAGTCTTGAATAAACTTACGGTAGTATCCGGCTAGACCAAGGAAACTTCTCACCTCTGAAGGATTTCTAGGCGCCTCCCAGTCTTTGATGGCTTCGATTTTAGCAGGATCCACTTTGATTCCATCCGCAGATACTACGTGCCCCAAAAATTGAACTTCTCTGAGCCAGAATTCACATTTCGAAAACTTTGCATACAACCTTTCGCGCCTTAGCAACTCCAACGTTGTCCGAAGGTGACTCTCGTGATCCTCCCGCGTACGAGAATAGATTAAGATATCGTCAATAAAGACGATCACGCACTTATCCAACAACGAGTTACACACCCGGTTCATCAGATCCATGAACACTGCGGGCGCGTTAGTCAACACGAAGGGCATGACTAGGAACTCGTAATGCCCATATCTCGTACGGAAAGCCGTCTTCGGTACGTCTTCTTCTCTCACCTTCAACTGATGATAACCCGACCTAAAGTCTATCTTTGAGAAGTAACTCGCGCCTTGCAGTTGGTCGAAGAGGTCATCGATCCTCGGGAGCGGGTACTTGTTCTTCACGGTTACTTTATTAAGCTCGCGATAATCTATGCACATTCGCATCGATCCATCCTTCTTCTTAACGAAAAGTACAGGTGCTCCCCAAGGTGATGAACTCGGACGTATGAAACCTTTGTCGAGTAACTCTTGCAATTGGGTCATCATCTCTTTCATCTCCGCTGGGGCTAAACGATAGGGCGCACGAGCAATCGGTGCCGCCCCCGGCACGAGGTCAATTCTGAACTCCACTTGACGGTCTGGAGGTAGGTTCGTCAAGTCATCGGGAAATACCTCAGGGTACTCATTCACTACGGGTACATCTCCCACACTTTTCTTCTCTTTCTTGGCATCTAGTACATACGCTAGATACCCTGCACAACCCTTCCCCAAACATCGCCTAGCTTTCATCAACGAAATTAGACACGACTTCCTACTTCGTTGATCCCCGTATATTACCACCTCTCCCTTATCGGCTAGAGGTATACGGATCAGCTTCTTATTACACACAATGCTCGCATCATTCCCCGTTAGCCAGTCCATTCCTAGGACTACATCAAATTCCCCCATTCCCATAGGGTAAAGTTCTAATGGGAAAGAGTGACCATCTATGTCTATATTGCAACCCTCATAGACATCCCTTACCCAGACTCGACAATCACCCGCTATATCTACTTCAAACCCAAAGTTCAACCTCTTGGGTTTCACCCGTAATCTTTGAGCAAAAACGGGCGACACAAAAGAACGATTTGCCCCCGTATCAAACATCACTTTAGCAAATATCGAGTCTATAGGAAAGGTACCTGTCACTACATCCGGCGCGTTCTCCGCCTCCTCAGCTGTCATGTGGAATGCCCTCGCTCTAGCACGAGCCGGCTCCACCTTCCTCTCGTTACCTTTACCTCCATTGCTGCCACCTTCACCCCCTGCCTGACCCTTCTTTAGTTGCGGACAATCCCATTTAACGTGACCCGACAACCCGCAATGAAAACAAGATCTCTGCCCACGACAATCTCGGGACAAATGCCCCGTCTTCCCACAGTTATAGCATCCCCCTTTATCAGCCAAACATTCACCCCGGTGTACTCGGTTACATATACTACGAGGCTTTTCTGCTGACCGGAAACCTGCCCGCGGTTCAACTCTGATCTAGCTCGGCCTCTTACTGTCTCGGGTCGGTCCTTCCCACTTGCGCTTATCCCCAGCTCTCTCCTTCATCTGCCTGATCTTATCTTTCTCTGTCAATTCTGCCTTGTCAACTGCTGCCTGAAACGTAGTTGGTTCCTTTGTCTGCACCAACTCCCTAATACTGCTTTTCAACCCATAGATGTACCGCTCAATCCGTCTCTCTTCAGTTGGTACATATAACTCAGCAAATCTGGACTTCTCGATAAATTTCAGCGTATACTCCTGAACTGTCATTGACCCCTGCTCCAAGCTCAGAAACTCTTCCTCTAACTTCTTAACTGCCGCCAGAGGGCAGTATTGAGCCTTGAACCTTCTCACAAAGGTCTCCCACGACATGCTCCTTGCCACCCCTGACCCCTTTCCCCCGGTTTCAACATCCCACCAGAAGATCGCTTCTGCCTTCAACGATGACCTTGCAAACAGAACTTTATCTTCCTCCGCGCATTTACTAGTATCAAAGACCAGCTCCATCTCACGAACCCACTGAATCGCCTTAACGGGGTCACGCTCCCCGTTGTAGGTCGGTGGTTTGCATGAGTTGAAAGCCTTAAATGTGCACCCCTTCGCTGTCTTTGGTTCATCGACAAACGGAGTGATCATCGAGTTGGTGCCCATCTCGGTTCGCGGTTCGCTACCTTCCACTGTCTTCTTCCCAGGGCTACTTTTGCTCGGTTCTCCAGATGTAGTCTTGTTCTGATTTTCTAAAACTGCTTTCAGAGTCTCCTGTATTTTCCCCATCTCTGATGTAAACTTTTCCTCGGTTATAAAAGCCTGCGTGGCCTCGGATTTATGCCCTTTCTTAGCTTTGGCCTTTGCCACAGGCGCGGAACTTTCCTGTTCAGAGATAGCCTGCACTTCGGGTTCAACCATACTCTTAGTCGTACGCTTGACGGTTGCCTTCTTCTTCTTACCCTTTTCCTTGGCGGTTGTTGCCCCCGCTTCAGTCGCCGCTTTTCTCGGCACCGCTCCCTTAGGTCTTCCACGACCCCTTCCTCGGCCCCGAGTGGCTACCACCCTTGGTTGATTCACTGGTTCTTCCTCGACTCTCACTGCTTCCTCACGCAGTGTAGTACTCTTGGTTCGTGTGTCTACTGCCTCTGGTATGGACCTACTTCTCAAAGATCTTGCGGACATTCTGGTGTAGCAGCAAAACAACAGAAAGTTTATTCACTAACAAAGGCCCAATAACGCATAGAAGACTCCCTAGCGCCACGACTCAGGATAACAAGGTAGTTTAAGCACATACATGTACCTGTAAGTTCACAGTTACACTGGCCGGATGTAACTCCAAACTTACCTTACATGACCGTCCTCAATACCCTATCAATCCTACCTTAAAATAGTGCTCTCCTAACGCATTCCTGTTTCTCAGTTGTGATTCTACTTCTCACAGTTTAAGTCTAGGCTCCTTTCGGTCACCTAAATCCCTTAAACTACGGCTCTGATACCAACTATAACAACCCAACCAAAATTTTCATGCAAGACATTAATTTCATAACATCCCAAAATCACGGTCTCAAAATTTCATTACAATCATTCAAATAGGTTTGCGGAGACGACCTACACAACTGAGAAAAACTAATAACTAGAGTGTCACCATGCTCCTAGACTCTTCCTGCTAAGCTCAGCCTATTTGCCCGAGCTCCTGGAAACCTGCTTACCTGAAAAGGTTTTAATTTGAAAATGCGAGGGTTAGACCATGAGGTCTAGCGAGTCCCTCCTAACAGTTATCAAAGCGTTTAAGAAAACAATTTATCTTTTCAGCTTTAAACATCCATATTCAACACGTCAAAATCATATACGGACTGAAGTCCGCCTCCTCGTAATCTGACACCCTGAAGCCACCCGAAGGTGACAACGAGTCAGCCTCATGCTGGGACCTCCCTTCCCGCACGAGAGCTGGCGGAACGACTCTCCCGTCTTTGCCAGTTTACGTCTCCTTGATGTATGCATACATTTTACATAAAACTTTAAACAACTTTCGTGTAATTAAAGCATAATAATAAAGCATGGAAATTCTCAACATTCATAACACATTTTGAAAACACTTTAAAAACCACACATTTTAGTTTAGAAAACTCACCTGGGCGCTTTAGTATCTTCTTGCCTCAAAACTCCTTACTTACTTTCCCGACCTCTAAGTAGAACACCTAGAAATGTAGGAGACGTAACTCATAAATTTATCGTAATTGCGTACTAAGCTACAAGATTGGTGAACCGACAACAGAAGGGTTCGGCCCCAGCAACTACCGGGACTTACACTACCGGAAGTCGCAAAAACCAAAGTACCGGGACTCACTCTACCGGGACTCTCTACCGGGACTCTTTCTACCGGGACTCACTCTACCGGGATTCTCTCTACCGGGACTCACTCTACCGGGAGTCGCAAAACCAAGGTACCGGGACTCTTTCTACCGGGACTTAGGTTTCTTACCAGCGACAGGTGACTGGTTAAATCAGACTTTCACTCGCTTAATCGAAGAAACGATTACGAGAAGAGTTTACAATGGTTCCCATCGCAACTCAAACATCCCAAAATAATTTCTTAACCCAAAACCTCCGATTCACTCGACCAACACTGCTATATACCACTTTATTATTAAACAGAACTCCAAAATCCAATTCTAAACACAGAACAGAAAACTAAGGAGACGAAGGTGGTTTAGATTGCATTACCTCAGCTTGATTCGAGAGTTTCTTCCCATTTTTCTCTTCAAATTGCAGGAATTCTCCAAATCTCCACTTTACGTCTTCTCAGCCGCAAAACACTGAAATGAAATAGAATTTCCTAGGGTTTTGTGCTTTTAAATACCTAGACCCTTATTTACCAAACAGCCCATCAACTTTCACTTATTAACAAACTTGACGAAAAGCGTAAAACTTTCCAATTTGGTCTGGGTCGTTACATATATATATATATATATATATATAAACATATACTATATATAATAAGCTTATACTCCCTTCGTCCCAAAATAAATGTCCACAATGAAGGCACACAGTTTTAGGAGTATGTAGTTATTACACTCTTTATTTAACTAAAATACAATTTTACCCTTAATTATAAAGAGAGAAATTCTCTCCATCACATAATTAAGGGTAAAATAGGAAAGTAGATATTTTACTTTTGAAAGTGGACATTTATTTTGTGACAAACAAGAATAGTAGTGTAGACACTTATTTTGGGACGTAGGGAGTATTAAATACTCGGGGTCGGGGTCGGATTTGAGACGTATCCCCATCCCCGGTTAACAAATTCGGGGGTTCCCCATCCCCGGTCAACTCGGGGATTTCCCGGTCAAACCGGGTTCGGGTGTCGGATCCCCGTTGGGGACGGTTTTTTTTGTCATCCCTACGTGTATGAGATACATGTATTAGTGTAGATGTGTATATATATTCACTTATTTAACCTTTTTTACTTATATTAATATGTATAACATATGATATATACATATATGCTTATAAGTGTAGGTATGCACGTATCATAGGCAGTGTGGGGAGAAATAATAAAAAGATACCGGAACATTAACTTAGAAGAGATGATGGAAGCAGGAGTTCATTTTGGCCATGGTACTAGGAAATGGAATCCTAAAATGGCACCTCTAAGATCACGACATTCTAAAAGGTATGCCACAATCGTAGTCGTGGTAAGACACGACTCAAGACTTGTGTCTGACGCCATGAACATTAAATATGTGGCACGCCATGGACTAATATGTGGTTTTTGCAACCCGCTATTGTAGTTTCCTTACACTCTTAGTCTTTTACAAGGTGTCTTATTTTTTTGAACGTCAAATTTTATAAAAGCGAAACTAGCAAGAAGCTAGACGCAAAAGGAGAGTGTTACAAAATAGAAGTAGGATTACAAAGCCAATCACTCCAATTGATCACATGCTTTTTGTATTTATTCCTGACCCAATAGAAGGAAGACAATTGAATCTCATCCGCAACATAGTTGGAAGACTGTGTTGAATTTTTGAAAATCTTTTCGTTCCTGAGCTTCCAAACCGCCGAGATGGTGCAGCAAACAACTGCATCCAAACATTTAGCAGCTATATTCGACAGCTGAGAAGAGCTCGCCCAAGCCAGAATGTCCTTGAGATCGTTACCGTGAGGAAGTTGAATTTTCCACCATCTCGCAATACTTCTCCAAATGTTTTTAATGACAGGGCAGTGACAAAAGATATGGTCTTCATAATCGCGACCCCTTCCACATAAAACACAGGTTTGTTGTTGATGCACATTTACCCCGATGCTCGACAGATTTTTCAAAGTTGGTAATCGTTTCCGTTCGAGGTGCCATATGAGAATATTAAGCTTAATTGGGATGAGTTTGTTCCACATGGTTTTGGTTCCCGTGTTTCCCAATAAGAGCCCATCCAGAGTACTCCTAAGGGATGAAACGTGAAGCCTGAAGATGGATTTAAACCCCAGTTCCATCCATCAGGCGTGTCCGAAAGGGACAAATTGACAGCATCAAGTTGGGTAGTTAAATTTTGAAGATGTTGTAGTGACCCAGCAGCAGGTTCATGTCTCCAATTCCATTGAAAACCGCTCCGAGAATCGTGGCTTCGTAATCTATCTGCAATAGTACAGTTTTGGGATAATTCTAACGCAAATAGACGCGGGTACAAAGTAGCAAAAGGGGTTTCGTCGAGCCAAGCTTCTTTCCAAAAGCTGACCGTTTTTCCATCACTGATGTGTCTTTGGAAAAGACGGATTAGTGGGATGTTTACTTTTTCACAGTCATCCCGGATGGAGACAATATTTGACCATATCCCGGCTTTCATTCGCGAGTTTGGGAAATCGATACCCCCGCCCTCACCATGTATCGCTTGAATAACTTCCTTCCATAACGACGTTTTTTTTCCATTTTGAATCTCCACCACCATTTTGCGAGGAGGGCAATGTTGCTAGCTTTTAGACTTCCAATCCCTAACCCACCATGATCTTTTTTAGCTAGTACATTCTTCCAGGCCACCCACGGGATTTTGGGAGTCTCAAGAGAGCCCCCCCAAAAAATATTACGCCTAATGGTTTCAAGCGAGTTGATCACATTGGACGGAGCTTTGAAAAGAGAAAAGAAATATAACCCCAAACTTCCTAATACCGATTTGCATAAAGTTAGCCGACCTCCAAAGGAGAGTAGGCGAGCTTTCCAGGACGAAAGTCTTTTCTTGAACTTCTCCAAGATAGGAATCCAGGAAGATAAACGATTTATCCCGGCACCCAGAGGTAGACCGAGATAAGAGATCGGGAGTTTGGCAACTTGACAGTGCAAGTGACCAGCAGTAAAGTTTAATGCTGCTTTAGGAACCCCGATACCAAGGTGTCTTATAATATATAACTTAATTTAAATTGTTGAATATTGTCGATTCATTGAGTAGTAGTAGAAAACATATGTTTATATATAAAATATTATATGTAATATAGAGATTTGACGCCATAAGTGACGTTTTAAAAAACGTCGTGGTCCTATCATGGCTCCTAAAACTGGAGTCTTGATCTCGTCATCACACCATTTGGAATTTTGGTAACAAACAACAAAAACCAACCACTTTTCTGCAGAAATTCATTATTATAACTTCCCAACACTTGAGAATGTGTGAACGAGGCAATGTGAAAGCATAAGAATGAGCATCTATTTCCCTCACATGTGCTTAGCAATAAATTCAATATTCTATAACTATATATGCATCATCCACGCAAAGTGAAGGCGGTAATATCCACAAGTAATGCCACTTCTACACAATGTATTTTTTTATAATTTGAATATAAAATGATATGCTTTAAATTAAAAATTCACACCAGTTCACTTATTTAAAAAAAATTAAACTTGAAGATATTTAACTATAACATGCAAATTCACCACAAAACAGATGATTTTTACCTACAAAATTAAACCGGAGAAATTTTCGTCGGTGATTACCCAGAAAATATCAATGGTTCGGTAGAATCCGATGTTTTTCGAGAAAATACCAATGGATCACCCAGAGAATCTTTAGATAATCTGTCAATGATTTGCAATATTACTCACCAAAAATTCAGCCACCAATTAACTTTTGTGACGGTTTTATTAGCGACAAAATTCCAAGGAAAAAAGTTCATAGGTAAAAATCTTTGCTTGTATTTGCAAATCTTTAATGAATTAAATATATGCGATTAAACGAAAGTGACAAAAAGTTTTAGATATGTTTTTAGTAACTATCATATATTCTACAAGAAAATGGTTTTGATGTCACATAGGAATGGATATTGATATAAAAAATAAAGATGAAGACAAAAAAATGACACCTAAAAAAATACTTGTGAAACTATCAAGGAAATTGAAACTTCCACGACTAAATCACTTCGAATCTCCACATATATTAAATTAATTAATAAAGAAAACCAAAATTACCTATTTAATTATATTCATTTTGAGTAAATTACAAATCCTGTCCATGTGGTTTCATCTTAGTTATAAAGGTCTCTAAACCAAAAAAAATAAAATTAACAAGGTTTTCAAGGTTCATTCTTTTTATGAATAAGATATGTAACCATGACTCTATTAACAAAAGCTTCGTTAAATTAGAGGTGTTTTAGTCATTTTTAAATTTATTTTGTTTTTCTATATATTAAAATAGCAAAAGTAATTTAATTTAATATAATATTATATAATTTGTTTTTCTCTTAGCTGTAATAGGAGTAGTCTGGGCAAATCCCTTAGCTGGCAGGACTGGGTTTGTAACCCGAGGTCGTTGTAATCTTTTTCGCGCTCCCAGGCTAGTGTCTTGCTAGTCGCGGGTTGCTTATAAATTGTCGTTCAAAAAAAATTGTTTTTCTCTGTCAGCCCTTCCGCCTTCTCCGGCCGTTGGATTATCCGCCGGAAAGTTAATTAAATTTTAAAAAATAAAACATAATTTTAAAAATTGAATTTTAATTTTAATTTTAATTTTAATTTTTAATTATATAAACCGTCGGAAATCCGTCGGAAATTCTGTATATTTAAAAAAAAATGATTTTTCATATTTATTAGAAGTTTACCTAAATAACAAATAATATTTATAAGTTACTAAGCAAGCTAAATTACAAAAATACTAGAATTCAGAATTGCATAATTTGTAAACTTAAAGCATTATACAATCACAAAACTGAAACACTAATGCCTATCTTCTTAGCCCATCCTTCCTCGACCTTCCGCCGGATTTGCCTGTTTGTTTAGTAGTGTATCACCTAGCTAGGTTTGTTTGAATTATGACACATGTTTTGTTAAATTATCGATTTTGAAGCAAATTGAAGCCACCTATGATAGTCTTCCAATGTGTGTTTGTGTGTTTGGTGTTAGATCTTGATTGAGTATGTTCTCGATGGGTTCCATTTATGGACTAAGTTTAGTTTTGAGTGATTCAGATAAGGTTTTGTTTGAGTTTCGATTGACCTTAATATGGATTTTTTTTGTCTGGTTTGGATTTGTTTTTTATATATTGAATTTTGGTGATTATGGTTTGACACTGAGTTGATTTTGTGTGTTTGGTCATGTTCCGGAGAAGGAATGATCGATGGTGGGGTGGGTCTGACCAGAGAAGGAGGGATCAGTCTTTTTGGTTTAATTTTGTTCCAATGCTTTAAGTTTGTAAAATTAGGACGTAAATTTATACAATCAAGCAAAAGGATAAAAGACAAAAATGCCCGTCACGTGAGTGACATGTGAGAGGCTTAGCATAACGAGTTTAACAGAGATTAGAGTAAGAGACCGTATCTGTAATAAAGTAAAAACATATAAGGACCTTAATCATGAATTTTAGTGTTTAGGGACCTTATTTGTAACGAAGATGAAGTCTCTAGCTAGGAACAACATTTGTAATTCTCTATTTTTTTCTTCTTACAAGAAAATTAATATAACTTGTATTGAAAATGGTTAATTTCTCATGTAAAAGTGCATAAAGCAATATTAAAAGTATATAATCTTTAAAAATGTTGACATTAATTTAAGTCTCAATATTTACAAATAGATCAAATAGTTTTATTGGTATATATATAATCTTAAAAATATTGACATTAATTTAAAATATCCTCTTTGTACAAATAAAATGATTCTTAAACCTATCATTTAAATTGGTAAAATAAAGAACTAAGAAAAGATAAGATATGTTGAAAATAAGCTAGTGTATAAAATATTTAGAAAAGGAATCATTGATGGATTAACCCAATTCACACTAAAATTAAGTAATCACAATTGAAGATCCTGATATAATCATTCATGTCAATTAATCAAATTACAACCAGAAAAATATGATTATAAATAAACAAAACAAAATATTTGATTAATAAATTATTTTTATTCAAACACACAATTGAAAAAAACACACATAAAATTACAGTCAGCGGTTTGTCTATTTTCCTTGAGGTCAAGGAGAAGTAGATGGATCAGATCACCCTTTTGTCTATTTTCCACAAGTGCCCATAAATAGGGCACACTTCCCCTTGCAAATACTACACAAATTAACACCATTGTATCTGTCTTTCTGACTCACAGAGCGAATCTTGTGCCCTAAAACCACCTCTCGTCATAGTGTCGACATGGATTCCCTCCAAGATCAAGCCATTTTGGTAGAGAAAATCAGCCACTTATATCACAAGATCTCAAAGCTTGAAACCCTCAAACCCTCAAAAAATGTCGACACTCTTTTGACACAGTTGGTTCTCACGTG
The DNA here is from genome assembly GCA_033807775.1 of Saussurea involucrata. Taxonomy (NCBI): domain Eukaryota; kingdom Viridiplantae; phylum Streptophyta; class Magnoliopsida; order Asterales; family Asteraceae; genus Saussurea; species Saussurea involucrata. The sequence continues at coordinate 61,809,872 of CM066314.1, read as the reverse complement.
CATCCAACCCTCTTCCATTAACGTCTCAACTCTCCCAAATAATATTCAAGAAATTAGGTCTAAACTCGTTAGACTTTGTGGTGAAGCTGAAGGCCATTTAGAAGCTCATTTCTCCACCATTTTAGCATCTTTTCCAAACCCACTTCATCATCTTGATGTTTTCCCTTATTACTCCAATTACCTCAAGCTTAGCCGAATCGAATATAACATCCTCAATCAACACTATTCGGGTTCAAATGGGTACCCGAAGCGTGTTGCGTTCGTGGGTTCGGGTCCTTTGCCTCTTACTTCCATTGTTTTGGCTTCTTATCATCTCAAGAACACAACTTTTCACAACTATGACATTGACCCGTTGGCGAATTCGATGGCGTCGTGCTTAGTTTCTAACGATCTTGATTTGTCGCGAAGGATGATCTTTCACACGACCGATATTATGAATGTGAGAGATGAGTTGAAGGAGTATGATGTGATCTTTTTGGCTGCACTTGTGGGGATGGATATTAATGAGAAGGTTAAAGTGGTTCAACATTTGGCTAAGTATATGGAGCCAGGTTCCATCTTGATGTTGAGGAGTGCTCATGGTGCTCGAGCTTTTCTTTATCCGGTGGTTGAACCGGAACATCTTCAAGGGTTTGAAGTTCTCTCGGTTTTTCATCCGGATGATGATGTTGTTAATTCGGTTGTGATCGCACGTAAGTATCCGATGAATTCAAACATGGATCATAAGCATCATGATCATCAATTGGGGATTGAATCATCGATCATACCTTCAAGTTGCAAGTATTGTGAGTTCCAAATGTTTAACAATCCACTTAACCAGATGAGCATGGTTGAGGAATTGGGAACTGATGATTAGATAATCGTGAAGAAATGTCATTTTCTGGCACGGGGCTATTCGCGAAATCCGTTGGAAAAGCTTGTCTGTCTTGTAGTGTATCAATTTATCATGATGCTATTTGTTATAAACCTTTTACCTTTATATGCATGTCTAACACTTTTATGTGATTTGAAGTAAATTAATTTGAGTTTTGTGTGATCTTGTAATAATTTGAAGAAATAAAACAACCTTAATTAGGTTATGTTTATGTCACTCTTTAGATGCTATATATTCATTTCGATATTTTCGATCTTTGTACATTTGTTATAAACGATGGAACCAGTTTTATACAATACCTTACACATCGAAAACAAAGCATACCCTACATGAAATTATCTTCGATCGAATTCAGAATCTAACCAAGTATTTTGAACAATAGTTCTAAGATGAAAAAATCCTATTAATTAATATGTTAACACGGTATCTGTATTTTTGAATGTTTGTAATCAACTCTTCTCTAAAGAAGGGACATGGTGGCATGTTCCTAAATGATATATATATATATATATATATATATATATGTGTGTGTGTGTGTTTAAGCATCTTCTTCAACTTTCTTGTGGTTATTTATGTTTTTTTTTCTGTAAATTAACGTATACTTTCATTTCATAAGCATCAGTTTCATTTAAGAACTAAATGGTCTGAGTTTTAAATCATCTTAATTAGTCTGTTTACTATGATATTTTTCATCAATTTCATTTACAATTTTGATGAGAAATTAGTAATTGCCTATCCCATATGTGGTATATGTTATATCTAAAAGTATTGGCCAATGGCCACAATATTATGTTCAACTTGGTTTAGTGTTGAATGATTAAGTGGTCAGAATGGTTTACAAAATGAAATATGGTTGTTTGGTAATTGTTCATAATGAAATTAGGGCGCTGATTTGCTGAATGGTCAAGGGAGGTCCAAGATTCAAAATCATTCAGAGGATTTTAGAACCATTAAGAGGCAAACTTTTTTTTTGTCAAACAAGAATATTCACCTCTTAACGATTCAGAGGTTACCTCTTAATTGAACTATTAAGAGGCAAACAAACAACTCCTTACATAGCAAATTTATGGTGTACGTGACTTATGATTGTGGGAGTAGTTTTTTTGGTGTTAGTGTCAAGTGTTGTTCAAGTCCATCATCAATGATTTATTAGATACTTTAATTTGGGTAGTAGAACAAATATTATTAATTAAATTAAAGAGATAATTAAGTTGTATCACGTATGTGAAACTTGAATATGCTTTTTTTTGTGTGTGTGATGATAATGAAGATTATTTCCTTTTCAATTGTTAGGGATTAGCATCGTATTCGACAATCAAATATATCATCTGAAATTTTATCCACTGTCTATAATAATAAAATATCTGTTATCTTGTTCTTTTTAGTTCACAAGAGTCGCTCCTCCATCTTTTAAGAAGGCCAAGGGGCAAAAGTATATGCCTTGTTCGTTAGACCATCTCCATTCTTCAATGGAGTCACTAAATCTTACACTAAACACTAGATTTGGTGTAAACTACACTATTCACATCTTCAATGGGGTCTCTATTTTTCACACTAAATTTAGTGTAATGAATAGTATTACACTATATTTGATGTAACACTATTCATTTACACTACTTTTTGCACTACTTTTACATCACTTTTAAAAAATAGTATTACCCATTGAAGAAGATTTACTATTAACACTAAAATCTACACTACTTTTGAAATTTGGTGTAAAATATACTGTGACCCATTGAAGATGCCCTTAAGTCGTTGCAAATTCACATGATTAGACGTTATAATAAATATCATTTTTGATTAATATATATATATATATATATATTGCAATTAATTGTTTTTGTTTTATTTTTATAAGCATTACTTGTCTTTTTGATAGTTTTAAATAAATGTAGTCAACAAAGGTATAATTAAAAAGATGTGTTAATGTCAACTTCTAGGTCATTAGATACATGCTTCACCAATCTCATGAAAATTTCCCTTGAAAGAATTTCTTCTATTATTATTATGACCAAATTCTAATATGTGTGGAAAGAACTTTAATTTTATATATATCCCAAAACATATAAAAATACATGTCAAATAATTGTTGCATGTCATATTCTAGAAATAGATCAAGGTTGAGTAAATTATTGTGGCTGGATGTTCTCAATGCCATCCATTAATTAAATTGGTTTATAATTATTGGAAATCCATTCATTGGTGTGGGAGCCTTATCTCTAGATGTGGGGTATTTGAGGTATAAATGAACAAGGTGTGTATTCTACAGACAGTGATGTCATATTTGGATCTATTGCATACCCTACAATATAAACTTACAAAAACATGCATCTTAATTTGAGCATCACAAGTCTTTGGCTATCTCATTTCAAGGGTTTGAAATGAATCCATTTAATAGTTTCTTTTTATAAGTTGATATATATGAAACTTTTTTCCCATTGTTATTCATGAATTACAAGCAACTAAACTTTTATATCAAAAACAGGACAAAAGATTGGAGATTCATGAGCAATTGACTCGAAACATACCAAGAGATAACCACAAGGGTTGTGGCGTACTGGTTAAGGCCTAGGGGATGTGGTGGAATATCCCATCTGCCTAGGATTCTAATCCAGACGTACACGACAATTGTAGCCACTAAAGTTTAATCAGGACTGATGTCTTACAGTCATAATTTGCCAAGGGATTAGTCTAGGCATAACCTAGGACACCCTTCCAAAAAAAAACATACCAAGATATAGTGGACTCCATTATGAATCAATGGGAGAAGGAGAAACAGATGAAAAACGAGATTTTTCCTCAATTTTGGCTTTTATTTATTTCCTGTATCGTATGCATGTTATGTGGAATCATCATTTTATAACTTTCACATATCTATTTAGACAAGAATCATTAATCACTTTTTTTTATCAGTATTTTAAACTACCTGGTTTTGCCACTTACCAAAAATAGATACACCCTATACAGGCAAAATATTGTAACTTCAAGGAGACATTCAATAATTAATATAATTAAAGTTACAAATTTTGTCCCTATGGTTTCATCCTTGTTATGAGGGGGGTCGTCGGAAAAACGAGAGGGGGTCGTATGTGTAAGCAATGTGTATGTATATTATAGAGTACTAGTTGAGTACCCGTGCAATGAGGCGGAATGTCAAACATTTTAGTAAATTGGAAATAAGATTGTCGCATATCAAGCTTTTTTTTATATCGAAAATAGGGTGATCTAATTCTGACCAGGGTTGAATAAAACCGCCAACCCACAAACGACCCAACCAACCCAGGCCCGTTCCTGACACTTTTTAGGCCCTGGGCGAGAAGTAAAAATGGGCCCTCGGTAACTATAGTTTTTTTCCAGTGTATTGTTTATATAATCAAAATAACATTGAATTCAAGAATTACTAATTTATGTAAAACTGTTTTCCCGGTATTCGAAACGCAATATCAATCAATAGTTATTTCTAAATTAACATTATCTACCATATCATTTCTACATAATAACGTCATTCCGTTCCACCATCAAAGGCATCTTATCATATGTCTTTAATATGTAGATTGAAATCATTTTAGGTCACTATGTTAACCATTCGGATTAATACTTTAAGTAAATCATTATAAATTAGTTGAGTTTCCTCATGTTACCTGATCTTAATGGTTTTCATCAACATTTTAAACTTTTAGAGTTGAAACAAACTTTTTAAGAACGATCAATCTTAAAATCAAAAGTCCATGTTGGTGTTATAGTTTGAGAATCTATTCTCGTTGTAGAGATACGAGAATACTTAAGATTCATGCACTCCATTTATGTAATAAGGAGTCAATAATGTATGAAAAAAGAAGAAGATAGTTTTGAAATCATGCATATAGATATAAGTTGAGTCGTCTCATCTAATTGATAATTGTTTTTAATAGGTAGGAGTTTTCTTAGTTAATAAGAAGAACTCCACTATATTCTAACACAAAAATAAAATTCATGTGGATGAAATAATCAAAAGAGTATGTTGAAGATGAGTAATGAAGTATATATCAAGGTTTTTAGGCAAAAATAGTTTTTAGATATGTTAGTGCCCTAACTAGCACCTTGTATCAAGTAGAGGGGCCTTATTGAAACTTTAATATTTGCAACCTATTTAAGGTTTTTTCCTTGTAATTTGGTAGTGTGTCATTCCATTTTTATTCCAAGCACATTGTCTGCACTTCTCTCCATTTTCATCACTTGTGTACTTGAGGATTTTGATCTTAATAGAGGGATGACTAATTGATATCTATTGAATATATTGAATGCTTGTTATGGGATCACAATTGGTATCAGAGCATAGCAACTCATTCTGATTCAGAGATCATTTCATGAGATTTTGAGCTTTTTTTAGTATTCTTCATTTTTTATGTACTTTGGTTGATTTTGATCATTTGAGTTCTTCAAATGGATCATAATTGATTAAGGACAGATTGGTGGTTGTTTCTATTCCACAAATTCACTCAAACCAATCTAGATTTGATAGATTAGTTGAAATTTCGTGAAAATGACTTAGAACACTATTTTGGGATCGAATTTCCTATTTCTGCTTGGTTTTGGACAAAAGTGCTAGTATTAAAAGTGTCCAGAATCACCTCGCGAACCTACGTAACAATTTTCAGCTTATTTGGAATTATTCTGAGGATTTCACTTAGGATTGATTTGATCTTCATAGTTATCGCATCAGTGGTTGTTCATAGTTATCGAACCAAACTAGTTCTTTGTTATCGCAAGTAATTTCATCGCAAGGTTTTTTATCGCGCCTATTGTATGCGATAACTGTGGTTTATCGCACGTGCCTATCAGTGAACAGTGTTTTATCGCAAGTGTCTGTTGCGACAAAACCAAATTTGGTCCTTATCGCATTCCCTTATTTGCGATAAGATTTTATCGAGTGGTTGCGATTTTCCTGCGACAAAGTGCTTCTTGCGACAAAAGTTTGGTGTGCGACAATTAGTTGGTTGTGATAAAATAGTGTTTGTGGTATAAATTTTGTTCTCTGATCAGAAGTTTGCTAAACGATCATAAACAAGTATTCTTACAATGACTACGAGGGATATGTTAGTCATAGGATCAAAGGAAAAACCTCCCGTTCTCTTTCCTAAAGACTTTAAGATATGGAAGAATCAGTTTTTGGACTATATTGAAAGACAAGAAAATGGGCACTTTATTGTGAAATCCATACAAGAAGGTCCTATGGATCCTGTTAAAAGAGTAGGGCAAGCAGTTGAAGGTGAAGAACCTCCAGAAGAAGTTGAAGTTCCGCCTCATCTTTATGATGTTGAACAAACAAAGAGATACAATGGAGATAAAGCTGCTAGAACACTGGTAATGCAAGCCTTGACAAATGACATTTATCAGAAGGTCGACAGTCAAAATATATCCGGAAAGGCGATGTTTGATGAATTAGTCAAACTTTATCAAGGATCTGAGGTTGAAAACCAGATGAGAATCTCAAATGCTATCAATAAGTATGAGAATTTCAAACAAAAGGAGGGCGAGGCACTTGATCACACCTATGACAGATTTACTACCATACTGAATGAGTTGAACAAGCACAAAATTGAAAAGAAAGTAATAGAGCACAATGTGAAAAATTTTAGTGTTCTTCAATCGGAATGGAAGAAATGTGCTCATAGGATGAAACAACACTCCAAGTTAGATATGTTGCCCTTACAACAGATGTATGAGATGTTAAAACAGGATGAGGATGATGCTGAGGAAAAACGTGAGAAAAAGAGAAAGAAAGAGAAGAAGGAATATAAAAAGGAGAAGAAAGAAGTAAAAGAAGAGATTGATCTAATTGTCTTGATGTCTAGCAAGTCTGGAAAGCGATCTTCAAAGAAAGAATACATTGGGTCTGACGAAGATAATGAAGAGTATGAAAGTGATGGGTTAGATGAAGCCGATAGTCTGAAACAAGCAATGATTCTTCTGACTAAGGCCTTTCAGAAACAGTTTGTGAAGAAGACAAGTTCTAACAATCAGAGATATGCGTCAGGTTCCAAGAATTTTGAACACAAAGATCGTATTGAGTCAAGGAGAAGATTTGATGAGAAAAAGGACGAGATCAAGAGGAAGATAAGAAGTTTGAGGAGAAGAAGGTAGTTGAGAAACGGGAAGAAGAGCCAAAAGTTCTATAACTGCGGGAAAACTGGTCACTTTGCTAAGGAATGCTGGAAGCCAAAGGTCAGAGACTCAAATTATTACAAGAACAAGATGCTTCTTGCTAAACAAAAGGAATCTGGGAAAGCTTTAATGGCTGAAGAGGAGTACTGGTTAGATCAAACCGATGATGAGGAGGAAGAAGAAACCACAACCCTGGCAAAGATGTGTTTCATGACTAAGAACACTAAGGAAGAAGAGCCAGAATCGCAGTCAGAGACAAATGAGGTACATCCCGACCCTCTTGTCAGATTCATTCAAATTCAAAAGATTCAACAAAATAAATTAAATGATGTGACTGGTAAACTTAAGAAATCAAAAGAATCAATTGCTTATCACAATGAAAAATTGAAAGAGCAAGTGGTTCTGATTGATAATTTGAAAAAGAAAAATGTTGAATTTGATGATCACCAAGCGTATTTTCAGGGAGAGAATGACTGAATTGTCTGAGAAATTTGAGAGTGCTGAAGCTAAGAAAAATGAACTTGAAAGTCTTTTACATGCTTATAAGGATAAAAACACTGAGTTGAGTAATAAAGTCAAACGTTTGAAAGAAAAACTGTACAAAATTGGGCAAAGTGAACAAACAATTCACATGAACAAGCCAAGTGAATTTTGTTATTTTAATTCCAAATGGGGCTTAGGGTATGACAATCCTCATTATCTGAAGAATGCCTTATCAAAAGCTCCTACTCTTTATAAATTTGATTGGCTTGTTCTTACATCACTACATCCTTGTTATCAAATCAAATGGCTTAATCAAAAAGACCATGAGGCTGAAGAAGATGTTAAAAGAAAAACAACTGTTAAGATGCAACTTCCGTTTTATTATGGTGTAGAAAATAGGAAGGCATTGGAGAACCAGAAAACCTTACCTAATGACTATTTTCAGAGTTATATTGTTGAACAACCGAAGGTTAAGGAAAATATTCAAAAAGAAACTGTTACATAACCTGTTTTTGAGGCAAAGAGATATTTTTCACCAATGGTTCTTGAACAAAAACTCATTGATCTAGAAAGAAAGATTGAAAGTAAAATTGAGGAAGTCAGAAATGACGACAAAATTGCTTTCGAGATTGAGAAGGAAGTTTTACTTATAGTATTTTCAAATGGCTTAAATGAATTGAAAGCAAAACATAAGGAAATGTCTGAAGAGAAAATTTTAAAAGAAAAACATTCTTCAGATTCAGATATTTCCTCATGTAAGGCATTTATGGGAAATACTATCTTCAGAGGCACAACTATTGATAACCAAGAAGATTCTGAATCTTGGGACTTGGAAAATCAATCAGTTAATGCTCCTCCTGAGAAATATTTTCCTACAGAAGAAGATATAGCGTTTCAAAAAGAACAAAATGAATTTCTTTATCCTAAGTCTTATGGCATCTTTCACACATCCTATGATAGTCAATCTGATCTTGATAGTGAGAATGTTTGTGAGGACAAAGGTAAATGTATAAGTGAAACGCCTGTTCAGTTTGACTTTAACACAAAACTTCCAGATCATCCTGAATTTATAATCAAAGAAAAAGAACCTAAGAAGAGCTTCTTCAAGGGTGAATCTTCAAAATCTGTTGAAAAACCTTCTGCTAACGATTATTATGCAAAATCTAAATTCAAAAGATCGCCACAGAAGAGTAAAAGAAAATCAAAAAGAAATAAGCAAAATAATTCTTTCCAAGCTCAACATTCTAAAGCTTACAATTCTTATCTTTCTGGCATTTCATATCGTTATCTGAGAAACAATACGAGACTTGAGTGGAGAATAAAGGAGTCCACACAGGATGTGGCCTAGAGAAAATCATCCCACGTTGCTTTTAATTCCAAGAAAAACAATTTTGTTTCTAATGTTAGTAATCAAGGTGTTTGCAATTGATTAATTTAGCACATGATCAAATTTGTTGTTCATCTTGTGGTGTGGATGATTTTATCTACAAGTATGATTATAATCGATGGTTTTATTCAAATGGATACTATAACAGAGGTTTTAGAAATAATAAAGCTAAATCCAAACAAGTACCATCTTCTAACCCGAAAGGACCCATTTACAAATGGGTACCTAAAACCACTTGATTTCCTTTTTGCAACCTAGTCATGTGTGGTATTTGGATTCGGGCTGCTCAAAACACATGACTGGAAGGAAGGAGCTGCTCAGTAACTATGTAGAAAAGTATGGTGGTAGAGTCAAATTTGGGAATGATCAATATTCTCCGATTATGGGTTACAGAGACATTGTAAAAGACAACGTCAGAATTACAAAGGTTAACTATGTTGAGGGTTTAGGACATAACTTATTTAGTATAGGTCAATTATGTGATAAAGATCTAGAAGTCAACTTCAAGAAAACTATGTGTTCTGTTCGGACCGAAGGTGGAGATGAACTTCTAGTAGGCACAAGAAAGTCAAATCTTTACACCATTGACCTATCCAAGATAAAACCCAAGAATGACGTATGTCTGATGTCTAAAGCATCTATGGAGAAAAGCTGGTTGTGGCACAGACGATTATCTCACCTCAATTCCCGTTATATTCAAAAACTAATGGTAGGTGATTTAGTCCAAGGTCTACCAGTTCTGAAGTTTGATAGAGACAATTTCTGCACGACCTATGAGAAGGGAAAGATGAAGCGAGTTCCTCACCCGCCAAAACCTGAGCTAAGTACTCACAAAGTTTTAGAAATTCTTCATATGGATCTCTGTGGACGATGAAGACTCAGAGTATTAGTGTCAAGCGGTATGTGTTGGTAGTCGTTGACGATTACTCGAGGTATACATGGGTAATGTTTCTACATTCAGAAGATGAAACACCCCAGTTGATCATATCTTTAATTAAGATGCTTCAAGTCAACCTTCACCAATCCGATCAGACAATGGGACAAAGTTTAAGAACAAGACTCTAGATGATTTTCTCAAATCATTGGGAGTGTCACGTCAATACTCTGCGACAAGAACACCTCAATAAAACGGGATAGTTGAAAGACGGAACCGTACTCTTGTTGAAGCTGCAAGAACGATGTTGTCCTATGCCGATCTTCCTTTGTTTCTGTGGGCTGAAGCGGTGTCAACGACATGCTATTCACAAAATCGTTCCATCATACACCGACGGTTTGGTAAAACACCATATGAAATTATAAACAATAGAAAACCAGTAATAAATTACTTTCGTGCGTTTGGTTGCAGGTGTGTAGTGTTAAATGACAAGGACAATCTGAATAAATTCAGTCCTAAGGCAACCGAGGGCGTATTCATCGGATACTCTTCAAGCTCAAAGGCATACAGAGTGTACTTCAAATCTTCCAGAACTGTGGTCGAAAGCATAAACATCAAATTTGATAAGACAGAAGAAATGGTTTCTATGCAAAACAGTACAGAACCCGCAATATCTGGAATTCTAGCGTCCGGACAAATCCGTCCGACGACTACTAAGTCAAACAAAGATCAAGCTTCCACTTCTAATTCTAATTCTAATCCTAATGAACTTGATACTTTGTTTGAGAATTTTTATGATGATTTCTTTGGAAGCAATAACTCATCTTCTAATGTCAATGACAGGAATCAAGTTGCCTCGAATCCAGTACAAGCTACATTGTCAGGTCCTTCAATGGTATCGACATCATCGAATACTGGTGCAACGACTCTTGCGTCTTCCCCAAGCAATCCAAACATGACATCTACACAAGCAATACAACAAGTATCAACTAATGGTGCTTCTTCGTCAAGTACAACTTCAAATGTTAATGATCATAATACTGCTAACATACCTGAGGCATCTATTGGTGCAGTTCCCGTGGCAGTGCCAATTGTCACTTCTGACAACCAACCAGCCTCACGATCGAAACCAACATTGACAATTGAGTTGAACTTCGATAAAGATCCTACCTTAGTTGACCCCAATCAAGATGCCATAACTCCCCATCCACACTCAAAGAAATGGACACGTAGTCACCCTTTAACTCAAGTAATTGGTGAGGTGTCTGAACCTGTGAAGACCAGATCTGCAATCGCAAACGAAGTTCTGTTCGCGCTCTTTCTAAGTCAAGTTGAGCCAACCACAGTTCAACAAGCCTTAGAGGATCCGGATTGGATTATTGCGATGCAAGACGAGCTGAATCAATTTGAAGCTCTGAAAGTGTGGAGATTAGTTCCTAGACCCAAGGGAAAGACATTCATTGGTACGAAGTGGGTCCTGAAAAATAAGAAAGATGAAGATGGGATAGTCGTGAGGAACAAAGCACGGCTAGTAGCAAAAAGGTACAGGCAACAGGAGGGTATAGATTATGATGAGATGTACGCACCAGTTTCCCGCTTAGAAGCAATTAGGATATTTCTATCATATGCCGCATACAAGAACTTCACTGTTTATCAAATGGACGCGAAGACTGCTTTCTTGAACGGCGTACTGAAGGAAGAAGTGTACGTGTCTCAACCTGAAGGCTTTGTGGACAAAGATAAACCAGACTATGTGTACATTCTTGACAAAGCTCTTTACGGTCTCAAGCAAGCCCCACGTGCCTGGTATGAAGTTCTATCAACCTTTCTACTAGGATCCGGTTTTGAAAAAGGTAAAATCGACACGACTCTCTTTACCAAGCATGAGGAAGGTGAAATTCTTCTCGTACAGATTTATGTTGATGATATAATATTTGGTTCGACTAACCCTGCATTATGTACCTGGTTCTATAACATTATGGTGACCAGATTCCAGATGAGTATGATGGGAGAGATTAACTTCTTTCTCAGACTACAAGTCAAGCAATTTTCAACAGGAATCTTCATTAATCAATCAAAATACGTGTTTGATATCTTGAAAAAATTCAAGATGGAAAACTGTACGTCGATTGGTACTCCAATGGCACCAGGATCTAAGATCGGTCCAGATCCTGATGGTAAGGATATTGATCTTAAGTATTATAGAGGAATGATAGGGTCATTAATGTACTTAACTGCGAGTCTTCCAGATATTATGTTTGCAACTTGTCTGTGTGCGATATTTTAGGCTAAACCTAAGGAATCACACCTTGGTGCCGTCAAGAGGATCTTTCGTTATTTGAAAGGCACTCCATATCTCGGACTGTGGTATCCAAAAGGGACGGGATACGAACTCACCGCATATTCGGACGCGGATCATGAAGGAAGCATGCGAGACAGGAAGAGCACATCAGGACACGTACAGTTTTTGGGAGACAAGCTCGTGAGCTGATCGTCGAAAAAGCAGAAATGTGTGTCAACATCAACTGCGGAGGCTGAATATGTAGTCGCGGCCAGCTGTTGTTCACAAGTCCAGTGGATGAAGACCAACTCATGGACTACAGATTCAAATATGAGAAAATCCCGATATACTGTGACAGCAAAAGTGCAATTGCCATATCTGCTAATCCTGTTCAGCATACCAAGATGAAACACATTGATATCAGGTGTCACTTCATTAAAGATCACGTTGAAAAGGGAACAATTGAATTATACTTTGTTACAACTGAATTTCAACTTGCCGGTCTTTTCACAAAAGCCTTGGATGAAAAACTCTTTAATTTCTTAGTATCCAAGCTTTCCATGTTGAACATGAAAGTTTAACTTTCCTATATTGATCATATAATAGATGGAAATATTTGTATCTCAATCTAGCTTCTTTATCTAGATTGGTACACTTAAATTTTCATCATATTCTATTCTCAATATATGTTATTTAAATTTGCATGATTCTATTGTACTTCAAATGTTTGTTCAACTTGTTATTTCCTTTTCCTTAAATGCGTTATTTGTGATTTCTTATGATACTTGTATCTGCATAAGGTGTGTTCATGGTCTCAGGGGGAGTGAATTATATTTGATATGCACAAGTATAGGGGGGTGTGCTTAACTGACATAATTTGTAAGTTTAGATGACATGGGATTTTTCTTGAAGACAACAAGGTACGCATTCTAATATGTTTTTATCACACTCTTAAATGATGGAAAATCATTTTCAAAACGCTATGCATCATTTAAGGGGGAGTGAAAACCTTGTTTTTGAAAACTTGAGTGCTTAAATCAATTGAAAGTTGGACATCTTTCAATATGATAAAACTTTTTGGAGCTTTTTGAAAAATGTCTAAGTGCTGAAGTTATCGCACCTCATGGCTTGCGACAACAAATTTTATCGCACCATGCTACATGCGATAAAACATCTGCTATTTTATCGCACCTTTGTCTTGCGATAAAACATGGTGAACAGTACTTTATCGCAACCTTCAGATGCGATTAAGTCATTGATGATGTTATCGCACCTTGCTTCTTGCGATAACATTGGGGTTTATCGCATCTCGTTTCATGCGATAAACTGACACTGTGGAGGTCAACCTTTTGACCAATCCCGTATTGCCACGTGTCACTTCCCTCAAGATCCTTTATATAGTGCGATATTCTTTCAAACTTTTATCTTTTTATCGACACTCTAAAACCTCTCAAGCCTGTGGATTGCTCCTTGTTGATTTTCGAAGTTTCTTGCCTTCATATCGATTACATTGCGTTCAGAATCACTTCGAGGTACACTTTCCATGTTTTTCGATTCATTTCATCCATGTTTGTTAGTGTTCCAGTCGATTTTAGGGTTTATCAGTCGAAAACCATAAGAGTCTTTTCGTATTCTTAGGGGTTATTTGTTTAGATCTGAATGGTGCTATTCAGAGGCCCATGTCTGAATCGGTCAGACATGATGTTGTTTGGTAAAAATTTAATATCCTCTTAATGATTCCATAAGGCTCAGTATCGCTCAACTTCAAGGACACGTCCATACGATTCAGAGACGTTCATTTCCCCTGTTGCCCTTCTTCTCTCTTACTGCTCAATCTCCTCTCTACTACCGCTCTCGTCTTGTTTGCTTGTCTCTCCTACTCCATATGTTTTTATGATCGTAGATATCCCTTTCATCTGCAGGTAGGGGTGTAAATGAGACGAGACAGCTCGCGAGCTACTCGAGATCGACTCGGTCAAAGCTCGGTCAACACTCGACTCGAATGTGCTCGACTCGAACTCGAGCTCGACTCGACATACTAACGAGTCGAGTCGAGTTACCTTATACTCGACTCGATAAGCTCGTGAGATACTCGAATTAATTTTATATATAATAAAGTCTATATTATTACTTATTATATTTATTAATTATAAATAATAGAAAAATTAAAATTAAATAAATTAACAAATATAAAAAATTAACAACTTAATATTAAGGAAAGAAAATATATAGTGTCTTGGAGGTCTTAAAAGTTTCTTAGTCTAGCGATGTGGGAAGCTTGGAGCATCTCTTTCAGTTTTTTCTGTCCCACATCGATGGTTTATCAAAAACTCGGTCAAAGCTCGGTCAACACTCGACTCGAATGTGCTCGACTCGACATACTAACGATTCGAGTCGAGTTACCTGATACTCGAGCTTGACTCGCATCATTTACACCCCTATCTGCAGGTAATTTCTACCACTCACGTCTCATCTTTCTACTCCATGTTTTCTTTATTTGTTGTTAAATGGTGAAGATATTGTGCCATTTTCCCTATTTTGCGTGTGAGTGTGTTATCTTCCCCTTCTATGCTAATGCATATGCATCTTAAGCACCAACTGTTTGATAAAATGCCTCAATGAACAACATATATGTATGTACGTGATGTATCTGTATTTCTTTGCACAAATTTGACATTATTCCTCATGTTCTTGTAATCTTGTGCTACTAAGAAGGTAACGTTCATGTACTTTTCTACTACGCAGTCCTTTTGCTTAAAATGAAGATTTTGTAGGTGTTGAGGGTTGTTTTATTTCTTTTTGGTGTTGGTTTCGTGATCTCTTATGCTCTTCTAAATGGTTTTGTATTTTAAAATTAAGTTTGCAGATTGTCGTTATGGTTAGCTTCTGCATTCAATGAATCAATGTCGTTGGTTGTGTGCCAAATGCTGCTTAATTAGGATCATGTTTGGCACTAATAGTAAATGGATGCATATAAAAGGGTAAAATGGTAATTTTTTACATTTAGATCCTCCATTCAGAACATTTGCCAAACAGTTATTTTTCATTCTACACTAAATCATCCAGAAGCTCTTAATCATTCTAATCACTTAATCATTTTGTACCAAATCATTCAGTATCTACCAAACAGCCCCTTAGAAAAATAATAAGCAAATGAAAGACCAATTAACTTTTACAAATTGTATTGTCTAATGTAATTAATTAATACATGTTTTGACCCTTAATATAATGCTAAATTCTTTTTTAGTTTCTATTATATACTAAATTTTTTGGTCTTTTTTACTTACAAATGTTTCTTAATACTACTATATAGTACATACTTAAATATTTTGGGCCCCTATTTCCTTTAGGCCCTAGGCGTGCGCCCGTATCGCCCTCCTCCAGGGACGGCCCTGAACCAACCCGTTAAACCGATAACCTGTCAAACCGTTAATCCATTAGGATTAGGTTTAACTTGATCTAACCCAACCCGCTAATCCGTCGCTAATATATAGTTTGGATAAACATTTATTTATATTTATATACAGTGTAAACTTATATTTAGATTTAGAGCCTCATTTGGATCACCTTTTTCTCCATTTTTTGTTTAATTCTCGTTCTTCATTTACGTGTTCCAATTGTCCTATGAACACATATTTTTATTGGACATTTGTTATTATAGCTCTTCTTTTCAATTAATGTTTTATAAAATAACTATTACTGCGTTTTTTCAAACTTGAAATTCAATAATGCGAAATATATCAAATTACCAATAAATTATAAATCAGTTCCTTCATAGCAAGCTCATTTGCCTCCAAATCACACTCTTCGAATAACACATCATCTTACAAGCCTTAGCCCCACTCTCATCATACCATGCGCTTCTTGGCTTATGCGCTTCTAGCATGTCTAAAGAAATAGATGGAAACAAAGAATCCATGTAAAAAACCAATTCTTCTAGCTAGAAACATCAATGTTGAATACAAGCCGATGAAGACTCATTTCTCATTCCTCCATATGTTTAATCCGTCTTGATGCTCAGAGCATGGGACTGAGGCTTATAACACATCAATTCAAGTAGATAGGACCTGTATTTAAAAAGTTAGCGAACCAAAAGATTTTGGTGATAAGGTAACAATATAGTCGGACCTAGAGCACAACGAATGAGAAAATATTTGTTCCTCAAATCCACTTCCTGCAAAAGAATAAACACCAAAATCTCAAAACGCAAGTTCTCTAAATTTGAGCCAACAAAATACGTGAATACAAAATAATTTGGCGAAAAAGGGTATATATGTTACTTGCTTCAAACTCTTCAACAACTATTAAAGAGATGATACAAAAAAACTTTAAACTGAGACTATAATGCATTGAACTCTCACCTGCTACAAGAAAATTAAACTATAAATGCTAACACCTCTTGCATTGGCAAGTTATAAGATCAACATAAAAAATGTACATTCCCTTCCTCTGATTATGATTTATAATCTCAAAACTCAGTGTCCCACCTTTGGCGTGACATGGGACATGACAAAAATTATTGTGTCCCATGTTTGGCGCGTTATGAGACAAGACAAGGACCGAACAGAGTGGGACAAGAAATGGACTTTTCTTGTTCCACCAAAATAGGTGGAACAACATGGGACAAAAGTGACACAAGAACTAAAAAATTATTGATATACCCCATTTCATATATAATTATAATATATTATTAGTCTTAAGGGTCACCACCACCCATCGTCGCCGCTACCACCATTAGTGGCCACCGATAGCCACCGCCAACCATCGTTGGCCACCACTACCTGTTCCTCCACTATAACAACCTCATCTACCACCTCCACAATCATCACTCATCGCCACAACCACTACCATCGTCGACCACTTCTACTGACACCGACCGCCACCACCCATGGCGGGCACTTCCTCCTCTTCCTCCACTACATCAAGTTCCTCCACCACCTCCACAATCACCAGCCATCGCCACCTTCACCTCTACCGATCACCACCACCCATTGCAACACTTGTCATTGCAACCATAAATCCGTCAATTTATAAAGATCTTCCAAATTGAATTAAATATAATATTGTCTTTGTATGAATCAGATTTTTTGACTACCATTAATTATTTCAAAAAATTTACTCAAACTTCGTACTATAATTTATGTATGCATTATGTGTATGAAAATTATGTAAAAAACTAAAAAAAATTAATTAAATTATTCAAATATATATACTTTATTGTGTCATTTATAACTATTATATAATATATAAAATCATCAAACAACTTTTAGGGAAACTTGCCTGGTTTTGTCCTATCCGGTTCTAGTCGTACCAAACACAAGACAGACAGTTGTCATGTCGAGTCCTGTTCTACCCTCTTGTCGTGTCTTGTCCAGTTCTGTCATGTCATGTCCAGTCCCGTCCAATCATGTCCGTGTATCGAAAACTACCTTAGAGAACTTGGCGTACTATTTCTCATTTCTTAGTACTTCCAACACCTTCCTAAGGTGTTGCTCATGCTCCCTCTCGTCCTTGAAATAGAAAGGGTTACTTACTCGAAATTTTGGGTGTTACATTCTCTGTGAAAGCTTCTTTTTTGGAAAAATTGGCATCACCATCCGAAGACCATCTTAGTTTTTCATATCTGAAAGATATCTTTTTTTCTTCTCTTTTTCAGTGTTAGCAAATTTGTCATCAGTCGGTTTGTGATCACAGATCTTACCTTCATCGCTTCCACACAAATCAGTAATTTTATCTTTGAATAAAATATAAAATTAAAAGTGAAATTTGTTGTGTTTGTATTCAATTCATTTTACAAATACATTCGATTTAAGTCATTGTATTCCGGGATCCACAATATATATATATATATAGAGAGAGAGAGAGAGAGAAAGGTTCAAACGAGAATGCTAACTATTTAAGAAAACAAGAAAAAGACCGTTCATGAACAAAATCACATGTGATTTTACACTGCCGGAACACGTGCGGCCTAGGCCGCGACTTACAAGTCGCGTGGCAAGTCGCACGATCACATGTGATTTTGTACGTGTGTATGTAAAATCACATGTGATTTTGTACACGTGCGACCTTTTCGTGTTTTCTTAAATTGTTAGCGTTCTCGTTTGAACCCACCTCTCTCTCTCTCTCTCTCTCTCTCTCTATATATATATATATATATATAATAACAATAAAGTTAAACTATTGCTTATAGATGAAGGATTGCGCCTCACTTGTTGATATTAGTAAAGGGTAGCGGAGCAATTGAGGATGGCTTCAAGGACTAATATGCAATTAGAAGATTTATATATAAACGTTTGCGTTTATTGAATTATCAGTTTTTACAATTCATTTTGACATTCACTCAATTAGTTTTCTCTCACTTTCTCTCTCTGAGATTTAGGGTTTCGTTTGTTAGGGTACATCTTCAAATCTTTTGAAGATGTTAGTTTAGATTACTGTTTTGTATACATTTTGTTGTAATCTTTTCGTATTATAAATTTGAAGATGGTATCAGAGCCTTGTTGTTCAACAATGCTCGTCTACGACTACGAATGGTAAAACCCTAACACATCTCCTTTTAAAATCGTTTTTTGAAAATCATTGATTCTTTGTGTTTCTTTCATCGTTTTGTTGTTCTCTCATTGAAGATACTTTTGTTATCTTCATCTGGTTATTTCTTCCTTTTGTTTCAAACAAAACGTTTTTACTATTTGTCGATTCTGACCGATTTGTGTTCAGATCTGACTTACTAGTTGCTGTTTGTTTCATTTTTTGCTTAGCAAAGAAATCAGTGTTCTATTTTTTGTTTTACTTCCTCGTTCAATTCTGGATCTGATCTTTTTAGATCTTGTCTAGAGCTTGTTCGTTTATATTGTTCATCAAAGAGATTATTCTCTTTCATTAACGTTTCTGGATCTGATCTCTCTAGATCTTATTCAGATTTCGTTGTGTCTATTCGGATATGGATCTCCTCTTTTTAGATTTGGCTCAGATCTGTGTTCAACGGCACATATTTTACGTTTAAAATTCTTGGAGACAGACCTGAATCTGATCTTCATAGATCTCGTTCAGATCTCTCTATTTTCATCAAGATCTGGATCTCTTCCTGCTAGATCTGGTGCAGATCTTTGTTTCTCTGTCTATTTTTTCCTCTGTACACTATTCATTCTTCAAGATCTGGTTCTGACACTTGTATCTTGTGCTTGAATCAAATTTGTTTTTAAACAAAGTATCTTACGACTCGAGGAAGATCTGGTTAGATCTTGTGAATCGAAGAGGATCTTCTGCATGATTATATTCTTGTTATCTCACTTATTTTTTTACTGGTTGATTGTCACACTAGTTTTTCTTTCTTCAATAAATCTGTTTGTTCCATTTCTCGAGGAGGATCTCTTTAGATCCATTGATTCGAGAAGTTTTTTGTT
Source organism: Saussurea involucrata (assembly GCA_033807775.1). Taxonomy (NCBI): domain Eukaryota; kingdom Viridiplantae; phylum Streptophyta; class Magnoliopsida; order Asterales; family Asteraceae; genus Saussurea; species Saussurea involucrata. The sequence continues at coordinate 61,790,426 of CM066314.1, read as the reverse complement.
TTACATCCTTGATTCTACTAGGTTTAGGTTTCCTTGACCTTGTTTTTCTAGGGTTTCTCCTTTCACCTTGACTAGATCTGTGTGTAGATCTGGTGTTAGGTGGTTGTGGTTGTTTACTGTGTGTGTTCAGGTGTGTTCTGGACTGCCCTTTCTCATTATGGATATCTCTTTGAGACTTCAGTTTTGCCCATACTTTTCCGTTGTGCATCATTTAAAGACATCACTGTAAGCTTGTTCCTCTTCCTAATACTACTGCTTACTACTTCCCACTGTAAGTCCTCTTCTCTTTTCTACTGTGTGATATCCTTTTGTTGTGGATATCCAAGAGTTGACTTGACCTACCACCTCAAGAGTGGCAAGGAATCCTGTCTTTAAGCCCTTGGAGTTTTATCCCTGCGTGTTATTGTTCATCCTGAGTGCTCACTATGACTGGAGAAGAATCTCCCAAAGCTCCAGAAACGCAATCTCTGATTGCGAAGCTGGACTTTGGTGATCCTCTATATCTTCATCCTAGTGAAACGTCAGGAGTTTCAAATTTGAATATGAAACTCAGTGGTACGGAGAATTACAAGGTTTGGTCTTGTGCAATGACGCTTGCTTTAGAAACCAAGAATAAACTTGGGTTCGTTGATGGATCTGTTGTGCATTCTAAGGACAATGAGGTCCTTGCCAGACAATGGGACAGGTGCAACTCTGTTGTTTTGTCATGGATACTTAACTCCATTTCTGAAGATTTATTTGTAGGTCAGGTGTTTTCAAAAGTAGCATCTGAAGTGTGGAGTAAGTTAAAAGAAACTTATGATAAAATAAACGGTTCAGATACTTTTAACCTTCATCAGAAAATCAATTCTCTTACTCAAAATGGCACTTTTGTGTCTGATTACTATCACAAGTTAATTTCATTATGGAAGTAGTATGATGCTTTGATCAAACTGCCTTCCTGCACCTACAATGCTTCTCATGATTTTTCTAAGCATAATCAATTAATAAACTCATGCAATTTTTAATGGTTCTGGATGAACTATAGTCACATTACAAGTAATATTTTAACCTCTGACCCCTTACCTTCAATCAAAACTGCTTTCTCTTTGGTATCCAGAGAAGAATCTCACAGAGGTGTGGTTCGACCCTCAGATACCAAGAGTCAGCAGCATTCTGCCTTTTTTGGAAAAACTAATGGAAATAAGAAAAACTTTGGGAAAACCCCATTGGTTTGTAAGCATTGTGGGATAAATGGTCATACCATAAAAAGATGCTACAAATTAATTGGGTTTCCCAAAGACTTTCAGTTTACTAAATCAAGAACTGGCCAATCTTTCAAAACCACTTCTTTCAAAACCACTTCTGGTAATGCCTGTTCTACAGACAATAATGTTCACTCTCAGAACTCTGCCGCTTCTCTGATTGAAGAACAAATAAATAAACTTTTGGCCTTGATTGATCACAAACCGTCCGAAGGAATTGCGGTTAATATGGCTGGTAAGCTCTGTTATAATATGGCAAATCTATCTAATGTTTCTCATAAACCTTCTAGTTCTGGTTGGATAATCTCCTCTGGAGCTAACCAACATATGACTACCTCATCCTCTCATCTTGAAAATTTACTTGATATTTCTGACTTAAACCTAAAAGTAACTCAACCAAATGGAGAAGAAGCTAAAATAAATCAGATTGGGAACTACAGATTAAATAACAGGGCTGTGTTGTTTGATGTTCTTGTTATTCCTGATTTTCATGTCAATCTTCTTTCTGTCCATAAAATTGCTAGAGATAGAAAAATCTTTGTTGGGTTTGATGAATGCAAGTGTTACCTTCTTCAGGGTTCACAGCCCAAGAAAATTGTGGGGACGGGTAGCGAACAAGGAGGTTTATACTTCTTTGATCAGCTATCATTAGGTGAGTCTGACTCAAAAGGTTATAATGATCCCTCTAATAAATCAAATATGTCTATAATGTGTTATGTTTCACGTCAGTTGTGGCATAGTCGGCTGGGTCATCCAGCCGATCAAGTCCTCAGAGTCGGCTGGGTCATCCAGCTGATCAAGTCCTCAGAGTCCTGAAAGAGACTCTTAACTTAGGAAATGATCATTCATCTCCTCCATGTGACATTTGTCATATGGCTAAACAGGCCAGGGACAAATTCAATTTAAGCAATCATACTACCACTGTCCTTGGTGAATTAATTCATCTAGATGTATGGGGACCCTATCGGGTTCCCACTAAAGAGGGTTTCAGATTCTTTTTAACTATTGTTGATGATTACTCTAGGTCTGTTTGGGTGTATTTGTTGAAAAGCAAAGATGAAGTTGTTAACAACATTATTACCTTTCACAGTTTGTTGTTTACTCAGTTTGGCAAACGTGTTAAAACTTTCAGAAGCGATAATGGCACTGAATTCGTAAATAATAGACTATGTGAGTTTTTAGAACTAATGGTATAATTCATCAAACTACTTACGTTTATACACCTCAACAAAATGGGGTGGCTGAACGTAAGTATAGACATTTGCTTAATAAGGCTAGAGCTTTAATGTTTCAAGGAAACATTCCTTTGAATATGTGGAGTGAGTGCATTTTGACAGCCACCTATCTTATCAATCGCACTCCCTCTTCTGTATTGAAAGGAAAGTGTCCCTATGAGGTTGTGTATGGTTTTGCTCCTATTTTGTCTCATCTCATAAACATTGGATGTTTATGTTTCGCTATCAAACCTAATGTTTTGGATAAATTTTCTTCTAGATCTGAAAAATGTGTTCATATTGGTTATTTAAATTCAAAAAAAGGTTATAGACTTTATAGTTTAGAAACTAAACAAATTATTGTTTTAAGGGATGTTAAGTTTTATGAGACACTTTTTCCTTTTAAAATGAGCACAAACCTTCATGAGCATGTTTCCAATGATGTTAGTTCTTTAAACTTTTTTTACTCTATTCCTTTTCAATCTAATGATTCTGCTTCTGATGTGCCCGATGATGATACTATGGTGAACCCTCAAAATGGAAACAATTTTAATAATTCTGATGGTAGTAGCAACCGTGATCAACTTGGTAACCAGAATGGAACTACTAGGTCTGGTAATCCTAGTAGTGCTACTCTTGCAGAAAATTCTGGCAGGGCTGCCGGATCAAATGATCCTGGTAGTACTGAGGCTCACAGGCTGTTGGTTTTCGACAATTAAGTATTCAAACACATAATGATGACCATTTGGGGTCCCCTCCTGAGGGTAGTGATTCTGACCAAACTATGACCGTTGTTCGTAAATCTAATAGGCCATCTAACTTACCTAGAAAATTTGATGATTATATTGTTGAAGGTAAATTTATATATGGACTAGAAAAGGTAGTTAATTATTCTTATCTTAGTGTAAATAATTTTTGTTTTGTATCTACCCTAAACAAGTCATATAAACCTGAAAACTTTTTTGAAGCAAGTAAAGACCAAAACTGGGTAGATGCTATGAATACTGAAATGGAGGCATGAACCGAGGGGGAGGGAATTAGGAGAGATAGCGAATTTGATGGCTTTACTACAAACCAAGGCTCCAAAAAGAGGGGTCAAGGATAGGGTAGTGTGGGAGCTAGACAACATAAATGGTTTTACGGTTAAGAGAATGAGGAACTTGTTAGAAGAGAAAAGAGGGGAAGGTGAAAGTAGGGTGGTGGAGACTAGTTGGGTAAAATCCATCCCAAAAAAGATTTGCGTGTTCCTATGGAGGGTAAGACTTGGAAGGATACCAACGAGAGAGGTTTTGGACAAGTTGGGAATTGATTTGGATACCGTATTATGTCCAAGGTGCGGGAACGCAGTAGAAACGGTGGACCACGCTTTGGTCAATTGCGAAGAAGTGAAAACTTTTTGGAAACAAGTGGCTAGATGGTGGAACATCAACTTAGATTCAATAAGTTCGGTAAACGGTTTATTGGGGGAGTGTGGACAAATGAACAATAATACAAAAGCTTTGAGAAGATGGACGGCGAAGGTGTGGAGTTTCATCTACTTCATTTGGACACATCGCAATAAAATGGTATTCGAGAAGGATCAAGGAAAGATATCGGAGCGATTTTTCACGACACAACTAAAAGCTTTCGAGTGGATCAAACAAAGAGACCGGGAAATAAGCACGGACTGGAATAATTGGTTACTAAATCCGGGGTCGACGTAGCAGTTAATGTCAACAGGGGAGGTGTGGGTCTTACGCAAAACAGCAAGGAAGGGGTGCAGCTCTAAGCAAACAGGGGATGTCCACATTAAGCCAAAACAACGGTTGTATGCGGGCAGCCCTGCACTTCGGCTTAACTGTCTTCTCAGAGCACATTTGTGCATACAGTAAGGCCTCGGTGGAGTTTTCGGATGTGCAGACAGATTGATCGTGCAACTGTGCACAAGGCTCGCGCACAGGAGGTTTGTGCCTCACAAACATACCTGTGGGTTTGGTAGTTGTGCATAGGGCTGAATACTGCAATATAAAATGTTAAGTTCTGTTTTGTTATTGTTTAAGTTGTGGGTCAGTTGTTTGGTCGGACTTTCGTGTAATTGTTTTAAGTTTTTGACTTCGTAATGAAATTCCCGTTGTTCAAAAAAAAATTCTAATTATTGTTTATGTGTTTGTTATTTTCAGAAGTTTAGGGATCAGTTTATAGATGAAGGATTGCGCCTCACTTGTTGATATTACTAAAGAGTAGCGGAGCAATTGAGGATGGCTTCAGGGACTAATCTACAATTAGAAGATTTATATATAATCGTTTGGGTTTATTGAATAATCAGTTTTTACAATTCATTTTGACATTCACTCAATTAGTTTTCTCTCACTTTCTCTCTCTGAGATTTAGGGTTTCGTTTGTTAGGGTTCATCTTCAAATCTTTTGAAGATGTTAGTTTAGATTACTGTTTTGTATACATTTTGTTGTAATCTTTTGGTATTATAAATTTGAAGATAATATATATACGTTATGGAATCAAATCTATCTCGTGACAAAAATCAAGTCACTTACAAGCTTTTCTAGAAATCTTGGAGTACGTTACAATATGAGTTCAATAATCTGAAACTAACTTCCGTCCAAATTTGCATCCCACGAACACAACCATGAAGAAAAGTACACAGTTTACTCACTAGAAAGTAGAAAGACTATGGTTCATGATGGGTCGAGCATTTCTATCGAAAAGTCATAATTTTTGTCTGTTTTCTGAAAATCTGTTTTAAGAAAACAAGGTTTTTCCTTTAAAATAATTGTTTTGAAATTTAATACTTAACAAATTGATTACCTGTGTAAATTCTTGGCTAAAAAAGAAAGCTCAGAAGCGCTACAATATGTTCTGAAAGATCAGAATTGTGTGAGGAACCAACCTGCACTTGAACGCAATTATCATCACGACTTTTTAAATGAAAGACCACTGGTGCACATGCCGGGAGTCGAACCCAGGTCTGTACCGTGGCAGGGTACTGTTCTAACCACTAGACTATTAACTGATATAGCCTTGTTGTAATTGTTAGGTTATGGGTGTGGCCCATTTTGTATATAGCCTGGCCCATTAGGGTTTTGTATTATCTAGGTATTGTATTCTTTTATATATTGATGTATGAGATGCTAGGAAGGCAAGGGAAATAAACCTGATTTCATGGTATCAGAGCTGCCCTAATCATCTTTCTATAATCTCTTCTTTTTCTCTCTAAACCCAGCCACCATACGTCTCTCCACCCACCTACACCACATCGCCGACGACCAACACAGACAGCCGCCACCATCACCGGCGCACCACCCATCGTCACTCTCGTCCCTTCCCCCTCTCGTTTTTTCCTCTTCACAGCAGCGCCGGCGGCGACATGCAACTCACTGCCGCCACTCCTGTCGCACCAAGCAATAGCTTCCACAGACTCCGTTTTGTTCCCTCGTCGATTTCACGCCGGCAGCAAGAACTCGCCGGCGACCTCAGCCATCTCTCCTCCGCTCCTCTGTCGATTTCAGGTATGTTCCATCGCTATTCCCCCTCCCACACACACCCACGCAGTGCTGCCCTCACATTGCCGCCGCACCACCAAGAGCCACCATCGCAGGCGACCTTGCTACCGCCGGCAACCGCCACTCCAGCCGGCCAGCCAACCTCCGACGACCAACCAGGCCAGAGGCATTGGATTTTATTATCTCAGCTATTATTAACAGCCGCAAGAACACCCATCTGCACCAAACTCTCTTCCCTTAATCTATTTTATCCTTAGTCAACCTGCCCCATCGAGTGAAGCTTCTCCACTCTCCATCATTTCTGGTTACAATGGCGGGTGAAGCTTCCACACCTTCGTCCTCTGAGAAACCATACGGAATCACAAACATCAAAGCTTTCGTTCCTCTCACCCTCGACCTTGAGGAACTGAATTACGACTCTTGGAGGGAACTTTTTGAAACTCACTGCATAAGTTTCGGAGTTCTCGGTCATGTTGATGGTTCCTCTCGGCCGACATCCGACACCGACACTGAATGGAGAAAACTCGATTCACTCGTGAAACTTTGGATTTACGGAACTATATCCAAACCGCTTTTGCAAATGATCTTAAAGAAAGGCGTGACTTCTCACGATGTTTGGCAAAGTCTCGAGAACCTGTTTCGTGACAACAAGGATGATCGTGCAATACAACTTGACAACGACTTACGCAATATTGTGCTTGGGGATCTCTCCATCACAGAATATTGCCAACGAATCAAAGGTATGTCTGATCTTCTCGCCAACATCGATGCTCCCGTCGCGGAAAAGAACCTTGTCACGTATATGATCAATGGGCTCTCTGACAAGTTTGAACACATTGCCGGCATCATTCGACACCGCACTCCACTGCCCTCATTCCTTCAGGCACGCTCCATGCTCCTTCTTGAAGAACAAAGATTGGCCCGACCTCGCAACCATCACTCGACTCACCTCGACCACTCATCGTCTCCTACCGTTCTTCACACCGGAAACTCAGCAACATCCAGTCCAAATCCTCGTCGAAACTATGATCGTCGCAACGATAACCGCGGGGATCGCCGCCAAGGCCGACGAAACGACGGTCGTGGTGAACGACAATCACACCAGCCCCGCAACATCCCCTCGGCGGGATTCCCTACCCATCCATGGGGTCTATACGGTTGTCCAACCACAAGCCCTTGGGCAGCCGTCCGACCCCCTCTGCAGAACCAATCGTCTGCGCCGCAACAGCACCGACGACGTGTAACCGGAGATGGCCTTCTCGGTTCTATGCCTCCGCAGGCCTTCAACACTTCTGCTGCACCCATCCCGCCTCGGTTCTCACCAGGTACAAGTGATCATCCCACCGCTCTGCCTCAAGCGTTTAACACCCTCTCTTTGAATGACCCGGGTGATGCGGGTTGGTATATGGATACAGGTGCCACTTCTCATCTGGCCTCCGACTCAGGTATTCGTTGTTGGTGATGGGTCTTCTATTCCTGTTATAAATACGGGGCACACCATTCTCCCTACCTCTATTCCTCATCGTCCTCTACACATTCACAATGTCCTCATCACCCCTAACATTATTAAAAATATGATTTATGTTCGCCAATTCACAAAAGATAATAAATGTTCAATTGAATTTGATGAATTTGGTTTTTCTGTGAAGGATTTACAGATTCGCAAGCTGCTCCTCCGATGTGACAGTACTGGCGATCTTTATCCCGCCATCCCTGTCGCATCTTGTTTTGCTCTTCTTTCAACTTCTCCGTCAACGTGGCACAAACGATTGGGTCATCCAGGCGATAGTGTGTTACGGTCTTTAGTATCTAGTGGTTTTATTTCATGTAACCAGGTGAAATCTCACATGCTTTGTCATGCTTGTCAACTTGGCAAAAATGTTAGACTTCCTTTTTATCGTTCTGAGACTATTGTTAAGTCTAGTTTTGATATTATTCACTCTGATTTATGGACATCTCCTATTTCCAGTATTGGTGGTCTTAAATATTATGTTATCTTTTTGGATCATTACTCTCATTTTTTGTGGGTTTATCCGCTTCGCCACAAATCTGATGCGTTGGGTAAATTCTTACACTTTCGTGCTTATGTTAAAACTCAATTTAATCGTGAAATCAAAGCTTTCCAATGTGACCACGGGGGTGAATTTGATAACTCCGCTCTTCATGACCTCTTTGCCTCCAACGGTATGCACATACGTTTTTCATGTCCCAAAACTTCCCAACAAAACGGTAAATCTGAACGTATGATTCGTACCATTAACAATATAATTCGTGCACTTCTATTTCAAGCGCATCTTCCCCCCACATATTGGGTGGAAGCTCTACACATGGCAACTCATCTTCTTAATCTCTTACCATCCACTTCTATTGCCAATGACATTCCATTCTCCAAACTCTTCCACAAACGTCCTTCCTACACCCACCTCCGCGTTTTTGGATGTCTTTGTTACCCATACACCTTCCCTTCGCATAAGCTAGCACCCCGCTCCACTCCATGTGTCTTCCTTGGGTATCCGTCCAACCATCGTGGTTTTCGGTGTCTCGATCTTTCAACTAAGAAAATTATCATCTCCCGTCATGTTACTTTCGATGAGTCCGTTTTTCCGTTTGGCTCTATGACGCCAAACTCCCCTCCGTCCTACGACTTCCTTGACCATTCCTTTGATCCCTCTCCTATCTCTCGTCGCCTCTTAGCGTCATCTTCCTCACCCACCTCTGTTGCTCCTCCAATTTCTCCTTCCGTTTCATCACCCACCACAACTCCTAGCGACCCCATCCCAACCACCACGACCACAGAAGCCCCAACACCCTTCACCCCTCCAAGCATGGCCCCATCCTCCCACCATCCTATGGTTACCCGAGCCCAACGTGGGATATCTAAGCCCATTCAACGTTTGAATCTTCACACTACTACCACCTCCCATGTGCCCCGTTCTTATGTACAGGCTTTACAGGACCCTCATTGGCAACTTGCCATGCAAGATGAATACAATGCCCTTATTAAAAATAGAACATGGGTACTTGTTCCGAGGCCTCAAGGGGTTAATATTGTTCGGTCAATATGGTTATTCAAAAAGAAGTTTCATGGGGATGGTTCTTTGGATCGGTATAAGGCTCGTCTAGTCGCAAACGGCAAAAGTCAACGACCAGGTATCGACTGTGATGAAACATTCAGTCCCGTTGTAAAACCTGCCACTATACGAACTGTTCTCAGTCTTGCCGTATCTCGACATTGGCCAATACATCAATTGGACGTCAAAAATGCCTTCCTTCACGGCACCCTTCAGGAAACAGTCTTTATGCACCAACCACCGGGTTTTGTTGATACCGCTAATCCAGATTATGTGTGTCTGCTTCAGAAATCTCTATATGGTCTGAAACAAGCCCCTCGTGCTTGGTTTCAACGGTTTGCTCAATATGCTACTCGTATTGGGTTTCATCACAGTAAATCTGATGCGTCTTTGTTTATTTTTAGACAGGGTAACTCTCTGGCATATTTGCTTCTTTATGTTGATGATATAATTCTTACAGCATCATCCACGACACTTCTTCAACGGATCATAAAGTCTCTTCGCAGTGAATTTTCCATGACCGATCTAGGGCCTCTCAACTACTTTCTTGGGATTTCCGCTACTAGATCTAAATCTGACCTCTTTCTTTGTCAGAAAAAGTATGCAACCGAGATTCTTGAGCGCGCCAATATGCTAAATTGCAACCCTTGTCGAACCCCCGTGGACACTCAATCCAAATTGGGCCTCTCTGGCCCACCGGTTTCCGATCCCACTCTGTATCGTAGCCTTACTGGAGCTCTCCAGTATCTCACATTCTCTCGACCAGACATCACATATGTTGTTCAACAGATATGTCTTTTTATGCATGATCCGCGGGTGCCTCACTTTCATGCCTTGAAACGAATTCTACGCTACATTCGTGGAACTATCGATCATGGTCTTCAGTTGTACGCCTCTTCCACCTTCGGGCTTATGGCATACTCCGATGCCGATTGGGGCCGTTGCCCTACCACCCGCCGATCTACATCCGGTTATTGTGTTTTCCTTGGCTCCAACCTCCTATCTTGGTCTTCAAAACGTCAAACAACGATCTCTCGGTCTAGTGCTGAAGCTGAGTATAGGGGGGTCGCCAATGCCGTGGCCGAAACTTGTTGGCTTCGCAATCTTCTTCGCGAACTTCACTCCCCACCGTCTAAGGCCACTATTGTGTGTTGCGATAATGTAAGTGTTGTCTACTTGTCAACCAATCCGGTTCAACATCAACGCACAAAGCACATCGAGATTGATATCACTTTGTCCGAGATAAGTAGCTTTGGGTCGGGTACGAGTCCTCCATGTACCGTCCAGTTCTCAATATGCAGACATCTTCACCAAAGGTCTTCCGTCACCTCTTTTTTCTGAATTTCGCTCCTGTTTGAGCGTTCGGCCTCAACCTCCCGTTCAAACTGCGGGGGTGTATTAACTGATATAGCCTTGTTGTAATTGTTAGGTTATGGGTGTGGCCCATTTTGTATATAGCCTGGCCCATTAGTGTTTTGTATTATCTAGGTATTGTATTCTTTTATATATTGATGTATGAGATGCTAGGAAGGCAAGGGAAATAAACTTGATTTCATAGACCATTGGTGCTTTTTGTTTACTTATGCGATCAACGTTTTTATAACTGAAGATTTGCTTTCTGACGAGATTATAGAAGAATGGGTTTCAGTTGGGATTCACATTGGTAATGAAGAAGACCCGTTTAACTATATTGGAATGGTTAGAGAATTGAGTACGACGTTAAATGTCGTTGCTGAAGTGGGTTATGGTGGAGTGAACATATGGCCAAAATATTTGATATGTGTTAGTTTTATTAACCCTATTTAAATCACTTTTATCTTCCTTTAAGTTTCATTGTGTTATCTGATTGAGTCTTTTTGTTCTTTCTTTACAAGATGTGGGAATATCATGTGATTTATATGCTAATTTAACCAAAAGCCTTAATTCTTCATCATACATATTACTAAAGGGTTATTTGCTGAACCAGACCAGATCTCTCATAGGATGTTGCAGGACTGGGCAATGGGCTTGAAGCCCCTTAGAACATGACGGGACATAACAGAACAAAATAGAACAAAACAGTTGTTCAGCATTTGAGACAAAACAGATAACATGACCAATTTACCCCTAATAATGTTTATATATTTTGTATATTTTGATTAATTATGTAATTTATTAAATTATAATGAAAAAAATAATTTTTATCATAAAATACAGAGTAAACTCCAAATTTGGTCCTTGACGTTTAGTCATTTCTTTGAAAGGGGGACATGTGGTTTCATAATTTAACTTTACGTCCTCTGGGTTTTGATTTTCGTCAACTAACCCCGTCTAATGTCATCGTTAGTGGCAGTATTTTCGTCCAAACATCTTTTCCCTTCTTTTTTAACCCGACTCTTCTTCCCTCCCTCTACTCCTCTGTTATCGCACTTCCAACAACATATTCCCCATTCATCATTGGGTTGCCTTCTCCAACATCATGGTGCTATGTTATTGTGGTTGCGAAGCTGTTGTAAAAACATCATGGACCACCGTAAATCCTGGTCGAAGGTTCTTTGCATGTGGAAGAATGGTACACTATTCTCAATTTCTACATTTTCTTTCGTGATTATGCTTAGCTAATAATAGTTCATTTTTTTTCTTTTAATAGGGCAGTGTTCCTTTTTTGGGTGGTTTGATCCACCTATTTGTTCACGTAAGTTGATAAACGGATAAATTTTTTTACCAATTCCTTTGTCTAAATGAATTTATCCTTCCCGGTTATCAATCATATGTGCGGTCTTACTTTGAATTAAGTAATTTTCAATATATTTTAGATCATTATCTAAAGGCATCTCCGATGGATGTCACCAAATCTATAAAAAAATTGATGTAAAATTTGGTACAAATAATAAATCTACTTTAATGGATATCACAAAAATATAAATTCTAGATATATCCTTTTCATCTTTTCTAGTTGGTGTAAAATTCATAAGATTTGGTACAAACATTAAATCAATAACACCAAGGTGGCGTATTTTTAAGGGTGCTGAAGTCTGATGTCTGATTTTACTTCTGATTCTTAAGTGGTGGTGCTGAAGTCTGAAATCTGAATCGATAAGAATGTTTGTTTTTGTAAACTGACAAACGTATGAATATGTATAATTATCTATTTTATCCCTAAAAAATTCGACTTAAATACGTCAATTGAAGTGGGCATCGATGATCAAAGGACATGACAAAAAAAAGGATGTTGGCATATTTGCGAGGCTGTGGAGTTTTAATCATATCTCACACACCGAAGTCCCGATTTAAACGATTCAAGATGTTATGGAAAGCCAACACACAGATATACAATCTTAGAGTTTTGCATTTTTGCAAATTCGCTGTGCATATGGGTCAAAACTGACGTTGAAATCGAAAGAATGGTGTTGGATGAAAATAAGAGAAGAATTAAGAGATATGGTTACCATTTTTTTGTCTGCGTCATATTAAGAGATAAGAGACTCTGAAAAAGAATAAAAAACAAGTTGTCTGAATTATAAAACGTATGAACAAATCAGACATAAGTGATGATTAAGAATTTAAAATGAAAAAAACAAACAATGCCCAAATCTTATAACAAATGTACGATTTTCATTTAAGTGCGTGTATGTATATATAGACGCTTAATCATTTGAGAACTCCAAAACTTGTGAGATCCGTGAGAACTTCTACCTTACAATTTTGTTTCACATGATTTTTTTATGTAAGGATAATATTTATTGTATTGATTAACAAATATTTGTTTCACAATGTGAAACTTTTGTATGTGTATTTTTTGTTTTACAAACGCGTAAAATATGCACATTGTGAACCGAGGACATGCGAAGCAAACACATAGTGAAACAAATATATGTTAATAATATTCTAGACCATATGTGAAGAAAACTCAAGCAAATCTTCCACTTAACCCCTATGACAACTAGTATTATACCTGTCCGTTTGTTGGGTATATAACATGACTTTAATCTCGATTAAGCTATGCATTCTTAATGAAACAATGATGCTGTCCATAGATCAAAGTATTTCGTGGATTAGATTTCACTTAACTGTCTACGGTTCCATTGCGTGTGCTCGGGGTAGAAGTTTTGTATAAATGTATCGCCATGCTATTAAGTATTTTGATTTAAGTTCTTTTCTTTCTAAGAGGTGGAATAGAATAACCCGGTTTAAGCGTAATGATCAAACGTCTGTAATGCATTGTTTGTCCCATAATGGGTCCCATTCTTCTAACCTTTCCCCGAAGTCGATGACTATTCATCGCGATTACCTTGACACCAAAGAAGAGTTCGACCCAATGCTTTATTTCTGTCCTAGTTGATCCTGATTCGACATTAGAAGTATGGTAACCATGTATGTAGGGGTAGAATTGGTAATTTGACAGCAAAAGCAATAAAAATGCAATGTATAAGATTATCAAATAAGATGTGTTTTTTAAAGAGATTAATTGAGTATTAATTGAGATCATCAGGGAAAAATCACATAAGGTGTTATGTCCAAGAGGTGCTCGAAGAGCCAACTGATCACATGCCAAACACTCTCCACCAGCCTTTTCAATTCTTGCCCTTGAAGTATCGGTAAATCTCAGTGCAATTACCTTCATAATGGGGATTTCATGCACCCTATCATCATCTGTAACTGTGCCGACAATCACTGAATCTTGTCGTCCTGATTAAACAGAATTAACCATCATAACTAACATCGTGTCAGAGACATACAAACAAACCAAAATCTACCAAGTACGCACTTAATATATCATACGTATTGAATACTACATTCATGCATGTGTTTCATGATTGTAAAGCATATAATTTCCACCCTTGAATGCATGTTAGGATGAGATGCACAAAGATGAGATGCACCGAATCAATTCCCTCTCAAACGTGATTCATGGGATGGGGGTGAGATTAAAAGTGATCAAGGGTCTAGATCTCTTCCTACCTTCTCACCTTAATTCTTCTTCTCACACGATTCTTCGTCTATATGTATGTATATATATATATGTAGATGTGGGTTCAAACGAGAATGGATGGTGTTTAAAAGAATAAAGGAATAACTCTCAACCATTCATTTTTAAAAACAATTCCAAAAATAATAATTTCCAAAAATCAGACTAAAAGGGTATTAAGGTCATTTTATGATATGAATTAATTTAGGATAGTGTTGACTTCCAAAAAATAAGGAGTCACAATATCTCACCGAAATCAAAAGCATATATATCAAATAAAGTTCATGTATTTGAGTGTTCATCTCGTTTTGTTCGGTTGTTCAAGCAAATCGTGAATATGCAGCCCAAAATCACAAATGATTTACTGTAAAGAAAATTGGATAAATTGTTTAAGTGTAATATCACTCATGATTAACAATATAAAAACACAAAATATGTTATAGAATATCACTTGTGATAATCAATAGAGAAACAACAATCACATAATATCACTTGTGATTAACAATAGAGAAACCTAAATTCTGTTATAGAGAAACCTAAAATCACATAATATCACTTGTGATTAACAATAGATAAACCTAAAATGACTTGTTATTAACAATAGAGAAACCTAAAATCACATAATATCACATAATCCAAGCCTAAATCACTTGTGATTAACAATAGAGAAACATAAAATCACTTGTGATTAACAATAGAGAAACCTAAAATCACATAATATCATAAAAGAGAGAGAGAGAGAGATCGGCAGCGGTGGTGGCGCCACAGGTGAACAGAAGAACGGGATGAAGAGAGCGCCGGCGTCTGGTGGTGGCGACGTTCGATGGTCGAGAAGAAGTAGCGGCTGGCGGTTTGCGCTTGGTTTAGATTGAGAGATGGAGAGAAATCGAGATGGAGACTGCGGTTGACGGAGATGACGGCGAAGGGCGGTCGTGCGCCAGGAAATCGAGAAGAGGGAGCGCATCGAGCAGGTGCAGCGGCGGAGGTGAGAAGAAGGTCGCCGATGGTGGTTGTGCTCGTCGCCGGCAGACGAGCAGGTGCAGCGGCGGAGGTGAGAAGAAGGTCGTCGATGGTGGTTGTGCTCGTCGCCGGCAGACGAGCAGGTGCAGCGGCGGCGACGATGAGCAGGTGCAGCGGCGGCAAAGAACCCAAAACAACTTTTTTTTCAATAAACCCTAGATAAAGAAAAATAAGGGGAGGGAGGAGATCAACGTCCAGGAGAGAGAGATAGATGTGAATGAGAAATAATGGGATTTAAAATATTCCAAAAATAATCAGTAAAATAGTTTGACATATTTGCCCTTTTAGTCTAATTTTTGGAAATTAGTAATTTTGCAATTGTTTTTAAAAATGAATGGTTGAGAGCTATTCATTTATTCTTTTAAATCGTTATCATTCTCGTATGATCCTATCTCTATATATGTATGTATGTATATATATATATATATATATATTAGACGCCATTTTTTCCATCCGACTGGTGAGACAAAACGATCAAGAAACAAACATATATAGCAAAAAGTAGGTGTCATTTGATGGTTAAAATCCCAAGTTTATACAGAATCCATGGTTGTAATTGAAAACAACCACATACCTCTTCAGAAAGATCTTGTGCCTCTTTTTCCCACGAACAACTGAAAGGAATTTGGTGTGCTCAGATATGCTGCAAAATTTGGGTCCATCTAAGAAGTTGGTGCTTCAAACTTGTCATATCCTAAGTTTATTATCTGTATAGTTAATCGGGTTTGTCTACATGTTTCTTGGATAGATGACTGCAGCAAAATGGAACTTGTTAAGCATTGCAGTACTACTGCCAGGTTACTCCCTCCGCCCCAAAATAAATGTCCACGGGTAAAAAAACACAGTTTCAGAAATACGTCATTATGACATTTTTTAGCTAACTAAATGACAATTTTACCCTTAATAATAGAGAGAGGGACAAATTTCTCCCTCTCATAATTAAGGGTAGAATTGGAAAAAACTAATATAGAAATATGGACACTTATTCTGGGACTGTAGGAGTAGTAAATTAGAAAACAACACAAGGAGAGCTACAACACTACTCGCACACTAAAATCGAAAAATCTTTTGAGTCATTAACAATCACGCTAGCATTTGCACTATAAATTTCATCTACGAAGTTCTCCCCTTTTCTCAAATTTTCATATGCATACAGGTCAAGAAGCTTGTTATCAACCTCATCCATTACAAAGAAGCTTGTTATCAACCTCATCCATTGCAATGGTTAGTAGCTGTGGAATGTATTGTGAATAAAGAACTCAAGGTTAAATTGGAGAACATAGTTGTATTAAAGAAAAGGCAACTAAGGATCCGTTTATTAAACACTTATCGGTAAGATTCACCACTCTCACTTCCCTATCAAAATGGCATAGTAAGCAATGATCTTACCCGGTAAGCGCCAACCAGGTAAGAGTCACCACCCATACTTACCAGGTAAGATTGTTGGTCCTTGTCACGCCTCTTACCGGGTAAGATTCTAGGGTCCTTGTCGTGCTCACCCGATAAGGTAAGTAACTTGGTAAGCGCTTACCCGATTAGCGTTTGGTAAACAACCCCTATGAGACAGAAAGAACATCTCACCAGTTTAGTAAGCTTGTCGACCAGCTTGTCCAATATGAATACAGGGAACGACCAAGTACCAAGAACAACCCGACAAAATTATTGTTAAACCCAAATCAATCAAACAACCATGAAATCCATACAAGATCTAGAGAGAGAGTAGAGAGAGAAAATGTAATCTAATTAAGTCGGCTCTCTAAGTTTACAAGATATGAGTTATGCCCTAATTGTTCTCTCAATTGTTACAAGATTAGACTAAACAAAAGCTATTTATACCTAAGGACTAAATAAGGCTAATAAGCAACTTTGACTTTCTCACAAGACTTAATACATTGACTTTGACTTTGACAATAATATTAAATCTTGAAGACATATTTAGACCTAACAATCTCCCCATTGGATTCAAGATTTAAACATTTGAGAACAGCAGTCTTCGGCTTCTTGAATCTTCAAAACTTCGGTCTTTATCAAGGCTTGTCAAAGTCAAATCGTCACAAAATCTTCAGACGGAAATTTTCTTTCTTTGATATGGAGAATTTGTTTCTTCACACAAGGCATTTTGATACAATGTAGCGCAAATCTAAGAAAAATATATCTTCTTGAGAAACCAAGATGATCAATCGATTTTTCCTAAACTCTTGAAGAATTTTCCCCCTTTTCTTTCTTGAGACGAAATCTTCTTTCTTCAGTCATTGTTCTCGAATCTTTGACTTGAAATCTCTTTGACATGAAATTGAATTATACATTTCTCCCCCTTTTTCAATGAAAGTGAGCATCATGATCATCGAAAACCTTTTTCAATTTCTGTCGCGTCTCTGAGTCTCACTAACAATCTCATCCTTAATAAATGACCTTGCTCCCCCTCAAAATAAGAATTCTGGAGCAATTTGTTGTATTCTCCCCCTGAAAATATGCATATATTTCATTAATGAACAGTATTTGAAATTTTAGCACAGATTTAAAAGAATTGATACAAGGAAGATAAAATTCATTGAACTACACTTTATAACTACTAATATTTGATCATTTGAAAACTTTACAAAAAAATTCAACTTAATGAAATTTAACAGATTTTTCAATCAAATGAAATCAAATGCATGTGTTTGGATTCAAATACAAGACATCATTGCATATCAAGTTAAAAAATGTTCAGTTTCAACCCCTTTATTAAATCTATTTGGTGTGCTAGCATGCGAAATATGATTAGCAACAAGCATATACAATTCTATAACATATCAGAATACTCTGCTCTACACACACTATTTGTCCAAAATCAGAATTTTCACAAATTTACAGGTTTATCGCGACTTTGTATTTTCCCCAAGTTTCACGAGATATGTGCTCATTGGCATCTTTTCTTTTGTGCACATTGGCATCTTTTCTTTTGTGCTCATTGGCATCTTTTGATTTTGTCATCATTGACATCTTTTTGATTTTGTGCTCATTGGCATCTTTTAATCAAAAAGTTTAGTAGGAATAAGATACACCGTTAAACATGGCTTTCTATCTGGTTCTATAGCAGGATTTGGGTCAGCGGATCCCAGACCAGTTGGCCTTAGGTGCTAGGTGACGAGCACCCCTTAGAACTTACTTTCCCAAACCAGAAAGGCCACATCGATATATCTTAAACCCATTTGTGCCAGTAGAACATGACTTTCTATCTGATTCTATAGCAGGATTTGGGTCAGCCGATCCCAGACCAGTTGGTCTTAGGGACTAGGTGTCGAGCACCCCTTAGGACTTACTCTCCCAAACCAGAAAGGCTACAGGTACAAACTTTCAAACTAAATGATTTTTATTTGTTAATTTGATGCATCTCAATCACTTGATTCTAAAACATAGTGCTTCCCCCATATTTTCGTTTCCATCCATCATTCTGACATTTAGGCTTTACTGAGCATTATATTCTATATAAGTTCAGATTTCCATATTTTTGAGCATTCAGCATAATTTCATTCATGTTTTGCTGACCTTTCGATTTATTTCAGAGGTGAAAGTTGAAACAAATGTAACTCAGATAATACAAAAATACTTGTAAAATCATCTTTTAGCACACATTTAATTCATTGAATGAAAATTGAAAATTTCATCTCATTGAATTAAATTTGTAAAGATTCAAATTTTCAAAGCAGTAGAAACAAAGTATAATACAATGTTACCTTTTACCACTTGTTCCTTGAAATAGAAAGATGTGACAGTTAAGGATATCACCTAAGAAGTATGATCATGCGGTAAAAGATTTAACCTGATAAGTACGAGTTCTAAACTGATTTGTTTAGAAATCTTAGCCATTGAAGTACGTGTCCTAAACTGATTTGTCCAGAAGCCATAGTCGTTGAAACACGGGTCCTGAACTGATGTATTCATAAACTAAAAACGGTGAAATCCGGGTTCTAAACTGATGTGTTTAGAAACCATTTCTCTTTACTCCCCCTTAATGGCACAAGTAATCTTCTTCCGAGAGTTCAACGCTTTGCTTCTAGATTAAGTAGATTTTGGTACCCAACGTGTCTTGGGTCCTGGCTTGTTAAGCGGAGCTCTATAAGAAGGAAAATGATAAGTACCGTACCAATATTGAGCATCATTATTTTTAATCAAATCATTAGTTCCACAATAAGAACAGCAAAAATTCTTTTGTGCTAACCTGATTAAATGATTTGCGGAATATAATGAATCAGGTTTAGCAAAAGATTTACCTTTCAGGTTAGTGTTCTTGTTGGGAACAGATGATTTTGGTACATCTTTTTCAGGAAACGTATCTTTAACTCTCCATTGCATGTTGACTTTCTTATATGTAGGAAGATCAGCAGATTGAAATTTGGAAGAATTATCCACTGAATGATCATAAAATAGATTAGAAGGACGAATCGGACATTCTGAATAGATTTTGGATTTGTTGAATGACTTCACTTTGTAAGATAAGACATTCCGTTCCTTGGTCACAAAATCAAGCTTCTTCAGAATATCAGACTTAACCCTCTTTTCTATCATGATATCAGTTGATAATACAGCCAAATTCCTTGTCAGTTTACGTATTTCTTGCTGAAATATCTTCCGTTCAACAGAAAATTCATCTTTAACGCTCCTAGCTTGAAATTCAGCTTTCTTCCTCTTTTCTAGCTCTTGTCTTTCTTCATCTAATTCCTTTTGAAACTCAGAAATTTGCTTTGACAATTTCTCATTGTTCGCTTCAAAGACTTTCCTTTTATTTTCAAATTCAAGCCTTTCCTTCTCCAATTTCTCCTTTTCAAGAAATAAAACCTTCTCAAAGTCTGAATTTTGCTTCGAAAGTTTTATGCATCGGAGTTCAAGAGCTTTCTTTTCTTCATTTTCTTTCTTCTCAGAAATTGAAGTCTTTTCAAGTTCAGAAATTTTCTGAGAAAGAGAAAGAATTTGCTTTGCATAGCAATTTTTGTCATTTAAACGATTAGCTCTTTCTTTTCTGAAATCCTCTCTTTCTACTTTGAGCAACTTTTCCATGTCAGATAACTTCTTTGTAAGCTCAATGACCTTTTCCTTAAGATCTTCATTTTCAGCTTCTGACATGTTCTGTTCCTTGTCCTCTTTCTCGACTTTCTTTTCTTCTTCTTTTCTCTTTGTAAATGCAACTTCAGATCCATGCATTTGCTTAGATAACGCATTCCACATCTGCATTGGGTTGTGTTTGAAACATTCAACGCGTTTGTAAATGTGTTGCGGAAGTTGATTCAGCGCAAAGATTAAGTTGGATGAAGCTTCCTTGTCAGCTTTCTTTCTTTTAATCTCTTCTTCTGTAAAATCATTCTCCATTTTATATCTGATCATTGGACCTTCGGAGAAAGATTTTATCATATTCTCTCCATTTTCTCTACTCACAATAAAGTCGATGAACGAAACACTCCATCGTTCAAAATTAGATTCTTTGATCAGCACTGGAAGTCGGTTCATGTTCGCTTGACGATTAAAAGATCTTTATAATGAAAAATCTACTGAATCTGCGGAAAATGAACAATCAGAAAAAAAAAATTATATAAAACGTTTTCTTGAAAAACTCTTAAAGTGTATGAAATACACAATAGAAAAAATTTCAGTATAAAAATTTTTCTCAAAATACTCTTTTTTTTAATACTCCTCGCAAGTGGCGCAAAGTGAGGTTTGCGCGAGACGAGGGTGGCGCAAAGTGAGGTTTGCGCTAGACGTTCGTGGCGCAAAGTAAGGTTTGCGCTAGACGAGAGTGGCGCAAAGTAGTGGCTGGCGCAAAGTGGGGTTTGCGCTAAGAGACAATGGCGCAAAGTGAGGTTCTCGCAACACGTTGATGGCGCAAAGTAGGGTTTGCGCTACCCGTTGGTGGCGCAAAGTAGACTTGGCAGAAAATTTCAAATGCAAAGATGAACTGGCGCAAACTTTAGATCTGGCGCAAAGACGATGATCAATCTCAAAAATCCTTCAAAACTCGATCAAATCTTCGAATTAAGCTTCCAAATTTTGCAGAAATGTTAGAAAACAAGTTTCTAACACGACTATGTAGAACAATTTCGCTGAAAATCGCTGAATTGAAATCTGAATGGTTGATCAGACTGTTCGTGATCGAACTGATCTGAAACTGAAAAATCTTCAAATTGAACCTCAAATCTTTGAAATTAGCCTTTGATCCTTGAATGAGAATTGTTCCTCTATCAAAAACGAATCCAACGAACTATAATTCCAGTAGAATAAATCTCAAAATTGCAAGAATTTGAGAAAAATAGATTTTCTTGAAAAAAACAAGAAAATCGATCGATTTTCCTCAAAAACCTAACAAATTTGATCTCAATTCGTGCAAATTCTTCAGCAGATCTTCATTAACTTGCTCTGATACCAATTGTTAAACCCAAATCAATCAAACAACCATGAAATCCATACAAGATCTAGAGAGAGAGTAGAGAGAGAAAATGTAATCTAATTAAGTCGGCTCTCTAAGTTTACAAGATATGAGTTATGCCCTAATTGTTCTCTCAATTGTTACAAGATTAGACTAAACAAAAGCTATTTATACCTAAGGACTAAATAAGGCTAATAAGCAACTTTGACTTTCTCACAAGACTTAAAACATTGACTTTGACTTTGACAATAATATTAAATCTTGAAGACATATTTAGACCTAACAATTATATATGCTAACCTGAAACTATTCTTACCTGAATATTAGGAGCAAAGCCATCTTCATCACCAACATTTGTTATCCTCGCCATATTTCTTCTTAACAACAGACTGCAAACAGATGGGTTAATGTGATTAGTGATTAATTGGAGGTGAAAATGCTTTAAGCACCTTCAAATTGTGATATACTTCAACACCCATCTTCATGGCTTCCTTAAAATTGGAAGCACTAACGGGAAGAATCATAAATTCCTATAAAAACAAAGATCGTGAGAACCTCTTCATCAAGAAACATCCATGTTATTACGGAGAGCATGTGTAATTAAGACGTATACCTGCATAGAAAGCTTGTTTCCAGCATGTGATCCACCGTTGATGACATTGAATGCTGGTACTAGTAATACTAATTTCTTGTTGCCAGCCAAGTTCGCAATATGTTGCACAAAGTTTCCCGGTCAAATATAACAATTTATTATACACTAGGATGTGCAAGAAGATTGAATCTATAGATCCTTTATACAATAAGTTACCTTGTAAAGGAATAGAACCTGATCAATATCCACAATAATTTATGTAACACCCCGGTCTTTGGAAGGTATCGATCTTTTAAGATAAATATGAAAAATAGGATTTTGGATTAAATCCTAGATTTTATAGTCTTGTTGGATGGATAATTCAAATACGAGTCCAACGGTTCTTTCCGGAGCAAAATCGGAGTTAAAACGAAGAAGTTATGGCCAAAACAGTGACCATGCAAGAAACCGAGCGACCAGTGTCTTGCGCAAGTCTAGCCGCGCGAACAACCACGCCGATCCATGGAACTGCATAAAAGCGCGATTTTCAGCCCCAAAACTTCATTTCTTCATATTTCTCTCATTTCAACTCCGATTTTCTTGATTCAAGATGTTATGGTTTCGTTTTTGAGAGCTTTTCAAGGATGGATTATTAGTTTTGATGTCCATTGGAAGATTCAAGAGTATTTGGTGGTGATAAGCTTCTCATTTCTCACTCCCAAACTCCATCTCTTCTCTCCTAAATCATTTCCTCTTCTTCCCCCTCAAACCCTAACTGATTTTGGGGCTTTTCATGGAGATTAAAGTGTTCCTTCTCCATCATATGTTAGTGGTTTCATCTATTGATGCAAGAGCAAGTTTTCATCTCCAACACTAGAGATTTTTAGGATTTTCTAGGCTTTCATCAAAACCTAAGTGGTAAGTTCATTTCCTCCATTTACAAGATTCATTATGTGTTATAAATGTTCCATTGATGATCTCCTAGGTGGCGTTTGGTTCACTGGAAAGTGATGGAATCTGGTGGAATTGGAATGTGACATTCCATTGACCAGATTCCATTCCAGTGTTTGGTTCAATCTTTTGTAGCTTGGAATCTCAAAATTTTCCATTGAATTCCTTATTTTCCATTCTTGACATTCCATCACACTATGTAAGAATTTTAAAGGAATGGAATGTCTCACTACTTTTATTCCAAAAATACCCTTGCCCTAATTGATATACCTACAACCGACACTCCCATTCCATCGACCCCAAATCGTTTTCTTCTCCATCGAGCCCAATCGTTTTCTTCTCCATCGACGGCAACGGTCGTTTTCTTCACCATCGATCGACAGCAACATCGACAGGTTCGTTCTCTCCTCCTTTTCTTCTTGTCATCGAGCCCAATCGTTTTCTGCAAACTCAGTTTGAAACATCGACTGTGTTCCATGGATTCTTGCATCAGTTTGAAACATCGACTGTTTTCTGCAAACTCAGTTTGAAACATCTCTTTTAACCAGCGATTTACATATTTAGTGGGCAGTTGTGTTGTTGTTATTACTTGTTTCTCCTTATGCTTCTCTTTAATCTTTCATATTTTGAGTTTTTTTGTATCTGGGTTCTGCTATTGAGAGGTAATTTGGCTGCAATTCAGTGTTCATTTTATGATTCTGTCAAAAAAAGCCAATAAACTCTTTTCTCCACTCATGTTTTGCAATTCAGTGTGTAGAGTATTGTTACATTTTTAGTATATAAATAAAGTATATAATGACTATTTATTAAAACGTTTTTTTTTTGAAAAAAACAATTAAAATTATCAAAAGGGTATTTTGGTCATTTACCAAAATTTCATTCCAATTCCAAAGCTACATTCTGTGAACCAAACAGACAGATTCCAATTCCTTTAACAGATTCCATTCCAATTCTATGAACCAAACAGCTGGTCAAACCTGAAAACATTCCATTCCAATTCCTTCAAAGTCAAATTCCTTTGACAGATTCCATTCCATCCAAAAACATTCTGCGAACCAAACGCCACCCTAGTGTTTTGTTTCTCCAATTTTGGTTTGGATGATTTTGAGAAAAGTTAGGTCAAATTGGGGTTTTGGGTATAAATGGAGATTTTGATGGTTGATGTTTGGGGAACAATTCTAAATGGTTAAATGTGGTTATT
Source organism: Saussurea involucrata (assembly GCA_033807775.1). NCBI lineage: Eukaryota > Viridiplantae > Streptophyta > Magnoliopsida > Asterales > Asteraceae > Saussurea > Saussurea involucrata. The sequence continues at coordinate 61,766,308 of CM066314.1, read as the reverse complement.
GATGGTTGGAAACTCATAAATCTAGGTTTTTTGGAAGATTTGGCTTGATGATTCAATTTCTTCAAAGGAGCTCAAGTTGGGGGGAAATCTAGATTTAGCCTAAATCTAGAAAGGTGAGTTCAAGTTGATTTGTGAAAACGTTGTACATGCCAAAATGTTCATTTTTAAGCGTTTAAGTGTTTTACACGAAAATATCCATTGTTGAGTTATTTGGATGATTTTGATTACTTAGAGTATTTAATTTTATAAATCTCCAAAAAAACACTTTTGGGATTTTCGGGTAACTTGACCAAATGAGTATTAATTGAAGGTTATTTAATAAAGATGCACTTTTCGTGTTTTGTTGGAAATATGCATAAATTTATGTGGTAGTATATTCTTAAATCACGAACGTGTGGGTCATTGGGTTTTGGGTCATTCCCGACCTTGTGAGCATTTTAGAAGTTGTAAACCTGTCGGTTTGAGAAAAGATGTAATTTGGGTATTTTGATGGATAAATCTTAAGTATTGTTACTTTAAATGACCTATCTTACGATTGTAAATCTTTTGGTATAAATGCACTTTGATGTGTACTTTGGAATATAACGTGACTTAAATTAAGGGTTGTGTTGAGTAATTCGTGTCTATGGAGCATGTTTCGCATAAACGTGGGTTACATACGTTTTAATGCAGTATTTGACTTTTATGAGTGGTTAACTGGTTTTGGTTGAGCTTATGGAGCCGGTTTATGACTTTATTGAGTCTTGAGGACATTTGTCTGGGTTTTAACAATTAAATGTTGAGCTTTGGTCGCCGGTTGCAATTATTGCATTTTATTTGGAGAGTACATGTTTTGAGTGCATGTGTCATTCAAGTGGAGTCATGTACTATTAGACTGTAAATCTGTAATGCATTGGATCCAAAGGCATATGCGTCGGCCATATTTGTATAGTGGTGAGTCTTCGTATTCTCACTTTGGGAAGTATGCCATTTTGGCATTTTGTGTCCCGATGTTGTGGAGAGGAACCGTTTTGGGTTGTACTCCGGTATTTTGGGTTTATGGTTTGATGTTCTAACACTTGTGCACGAGGGTTGAACATCTTGAGTTATCAAGTAAGGAGCCGAGGCTCCAATTCTTGAATGCTAGTAAGTAGGCAATAAAGGTCCAATGGAACCTTGAGGTGTAACTTACTAGAGAATGAACATGCAATAAGATTGTGTATCCTTGAGGTGTAGCTAGGCACAGTAGGCAATAAAGGATACGGTGGTGCCACTCGTGGCTGGGTGTGGGACTTGAGGTGTAGCTTATTATAGTGGGCAATAAAGTCCGACTTGAGTTGAAGCTTTTTTAAAGCAGACAATAGAGTCACGATCTGAGGTGTAGTTCAATAACATGGTTATGTGGCTTAACTTTGTGTTCTATCATATACCATGGAATCGAGTATCCCCCGTCACCGAAAGGTGTTGTTTGGGTATTTGTTTTATCCATGTTTTCGGTGACGTATTATATTTATATGGATTGTTTTCTATATTTTATGAGCTGTGTATTATGCCTCATCCGTATTTGGGATGTTTTGAATAATAGAGATTTATTCATGTTTTTATGATTTTGGAAATCAAATACTGGTTCACTTTTCAAGCGAGTTTGGGTTGAGTCCATTTTTGAGAATCGTTTTATATTGGAGCTTTCGTCACGGGATTTATGTGCGTTGGAAAATGGGTGGTTTGCATTTAAAGAAATCCTTTTTGGAACTCATGATTTAAATTGCACCTTTCTCGTCTTACAAATTATATAACCATGATAAAAACTCTTGAACTCACTAGGCGTTAGCCTAACCTTTTTATTTGTCGGCATGTGCAATAGGTTCCGGTTGGGTTGTAGTTCTAGTGACGATGTGAAGAGTGGAGAGCTAGTTGTGTGCTCAAGAAGTAAATAGCTTGGTGAAGTCTTCCGCATTTGGGGAATAGCAACTTGATTTTGGGGTTGAGTAACACTCGACCTTTTGTAGTCTTGGCTAATGACTTAGGTTTTGATTGTTGAAATTATAATGTTTTCTTGAGGTAATTCCAAGATTGGTTTGTAGAATAAATTTTATCCTTATGTGGTTGTTTTATTGAAAGTTTTATTTAGTTGCTCTTTCCATTTTTGAGGGTGTTACAATTTCAATCCCCATTTCTCACTACAAACTGAATAATTCAAAGCTGATGATGCACATAAAACAAATTTCTCCTAAAAGTTATAATTACTTGAAGAAACAATTAATCACCATAGCGACATTGAAAACCAGTAAACTAATCTAGTTGCAAATTTCAGGCTACAAGTTGATTATGTACAAATTAGAAGATTTCTCCTATTATATTTAAATGAAGAACAATTAATCAGCAAACATTGAAACGTAGTTGATTGATCATAGAGAGAGACGCAAAAGACCTGAAGTAAACTGTGAGAAGAGATGCATGATTTGGGCCACGTATCTCCGTTACACCGAATCTTCGTGGTTTTTTTGGGGCGATCCTCGTCCGCATTAAAAACTTAAAAGAATCTACAACTCAAAAATCTTATAAATTCATGATCATCATAAAACACAACAACCCATATCAGATATGTAGAAAAAAAATAACAAATTTATAAAAAACACACACAAACACACATCGTGAAGTTGTGTTATTAATTACTCGGAGGTACTGCAGAACTCATGGAGCTTTCCACGATTCGAGAAGATGATAAGAGCAACTTTTGCATCACAAATCACAGAGAGTTCATAAGCTTTCTTTAAAAGAGATCGTGAATGCATTTCACGAAACCATAATTAAAGAGAAAATCGAAGGAAACACAGAAATCATTGAAGGAAACACATAAATCACAGCCCCAAAAGGAAACCCGAAAAATACGGTCCCCAAATAGTCTGCAATGGAAAGATTGAAGGAAACCCAGAAATTTGTTGTCTAAAATAGGTCTTAGCGATAGAAATATGTCTTACCTTCACAACCCTTAGAGATGCGGTGGAGAGAGGTCTCGTTGGATGTCTTCCAAACGGAGGAAATTGGAGAGAAATTAGAGGGTCTACCAATTTCCTCCCGGATTGCAAGAACACAGTTTATAATACCGTGAGGGGGAGAGAGATTAGGGGGACGTGGGGAGATGATTAAGGGCGTCTGCGAGAGCGGTTGTATTTCACGAAAGAATGGTCGGTGGTTGATTGAGGGTGAGGAGGAGAGAAATCAGGGGATATGGAGAGAAAGAAACCGTTTTGAACTGGCCGGAAGGAAGGAGTAGTGGGTTGGATCTAAGTTGTGGGCCGACGGTTACCATGAGAATAATGAATTTGAACGCTCTAGATTAAAAGTTAGATGAATTTAAACGGTCCAGATCGAGTCAAAAACAGTTAGACTCGTCTGGGTCAATAGTATATATAATTGAATTACAAAATCGATGCCAAGCTCTAACTGCTATTCTTAGAGCATCTCCAATGGTAATTTGAAGAAAGCTTGAAGATGACTTAGATGAGTAGATGACTTGACTTGATTTTTTTTATCAACCACTTGAGGTTTCTCAAGTGTTTGAAGAAATTATTGTGAGAGGCAAAGAAAGAGAAAAGTACAATATGGTGGGACCAAGATTTTTTTAATATATTTTTATTTTGTTCAAGTCTTTCACATGGGTTAACCATTGTGGATGCCCTTAATCCAAATCCTTGTGAAAATTCAAAATAAAATCATAACAAAAAATTAAAATTCTAACAACTAGATCAAATGCAGCACGGATAATTCAACAAATAAGCTCTATTAATCTGAAATCATACAATCTACTTCAGTTGTGGATCTTTTGAATCAAAGAAAAATAAGAAAAGAACTGCAACGACTTCAAGATTTCACTTACGTAATTTCCCTTGAAAATCTCTCTGATTTCCATCTTCAACACCGGTAAAATTTCAGAACCACCAAGAAGGATGTTCAAAAGGATCATACACTAACAAAAATTTCAAAACGAATAGCACTTCTACTTAAAATAGGATAGAGGATTTACTGTTTAGCTATAATTCTAAGTTGTTAGAGTTGTTATATAAATCTAACTATAGTTAGTTTCCTAATCATCTTGTAAAACCATGGCTATAAATATATTGCATATCACTCCCTCAATAATTAAGAAAGAAAGTGAGTTTTATACTTTCATAAAATTGTCATGGTATCAGATAGCCAAATAGGGAAGCTACCCTAAATTGATCCCAGTCTTTCCTCTTTCCTCTCACCTTTTCTTTTATATCCCCTATACCCACCATCCTACCTTCACAAAAGAATTGCTTTCTATTGAAAACTACGTGACCCTCCTACACTATCCTTTTCTCACCTCTCCATTACCTTTTTCTCTCACCACGTGTCCTCCCAAATAATTTGCTTTCTGTCACCTCAAATAACAACTCATCTTTTTTCCCAATTAGTTTACTTTCTGTTGCAGCAACTCACAACCCACCACCCTCTCCCATAATCTCCCTTCTCTCTCTCTCTTCGTCGTTTTTTTTTTCTCTTCAAATCGGAAAATTCTTCCGATCACCATTTTTTTCCAAGTTTTTGCTGCAAATTCAAAAAAAAATCCCGATAATGGTGACCACCGACGACAGCGGCAGTCTCGCCACCAACCCCGATTCTCTACCCTTTGCTACCCTTCTTCACATGATGACTATCAAACTTTCTTCCTCCAATTACCTGTTGTGGAAGAATCAAATCCAACCCATTATTGAATCCCAAAACCTTCTCAAATTTCTTGATGGATCACACCCATCACCATCTGCCGCCATTGATCAACAACTTCGAATGTTGCTTAATTCATCACTCTCGGAAGAAGCTATGGTCGTCACTGTTGGAACCACTACCGCTACCAAAGCATGGAAGGCTCTTGAAGCCACCTTTAGCAACTCCTCGGAAACCCGAGAACTAAGCCTCCGCGTCGACCTTCAAAACCTCACCAAAGGAACAAATCCGGTTCGAGAGTATGCAAGGAATTTCAAGCATATTTGTGATCAACTCGCTTCAATTGGTAATCCCATCAACGAATCTTTCAAATCTCAATGGTTTCTACGTGGTCTTGGAGCCGATTTCACTAATTTCTCAACGGCTCAAATGGCATTAACCCCGATACCTCTATTCACGGACCTCATACATCGAGCCGAAGCCCATGAAATATTTTTCAATCCTTGCTTCCATCACCTCCTACTCAAGCCGCATTCACGGCATCGGCTTCTAACCGCGGTTAAGGATCCTATTGAGGTTCATCTTTGCGATCCGGCAATAATTTTGCAAATCATCGCGGTAGAGGTGGTCGACGTTCCACATATATTCCACGATGCCGACGTAGCGGCCACAAAGCAAATCAATGTCATGATTACGTGCTTCAACGACGCACCGATGAAGGTATTGCCAATCTTGTTGAAGCCTTTACCGCCTCGTCGAATCCCGATGTTTCAGATTGGTATATGGATTCTGGGGCATCCGCACACATGACACCCACTGCCGGAAACCTCCACAACGCAACACCCTATTGGTGGTCCCGAAGGCCTATACAAGTTTGTAGAAGGGGGGTTGAATACAAACACACAGATTTTACTTTTCTAAATTGTTTATTGATAAATCATTAACAATTTACAGCTTGTTGCGGAAACAAGATTAAGGATAAACCTAAATCTAAACAAGTTGGAACACTAAGGTTTCTTGCACTAAGAGAGATAAGGAAATTACTAATAATAACCTATCTTGAGATAAGAGATTGAACTTGTCCAGAGTTAGCAAGTTACTTCAAATGAAGTGGGTTCATCTCTTTATATACTGCATGCATTTAATGCAAGTCAGTATACACTTTACACGTGTTATCAGCTGGTTGGTTGCATTTGTTGACAACCTTAGTAGCCGCATGGATGAACAGTGTAGTATCAGAGTGGTTGTACGATTTCAGACAGTCGGAGGTTCTTTTCTGACATTTCGTACGGAGTCGTGCAAGGGTGGTTAAGACAAAAGTACTTTGTACGGAGGACTTCATGATCAACTTTCGTTGATTCAGAGCATTATCATTATCTATTCAGTGAATGATAAAGTTCAGCGATAGCTGAAGTCTTGTACTTGATACTTCACGTTGAGTGGACAAATCTGAGTCTTCGCTGATCCGCATCAGTTCATTAGGAGACTTGTCGCTGGTTCTTGAGCTTGATCTTCGACTTCAGCGTAGAACCTTTGTTGACGTGAAACTTGTCTTCAGGGATCATAAGTAAACAACTAACTTATCAGCGATCATCATAATGACTGAACAGACTCAGAGCATTAATGGTGAACAGTTTCGCTGAATGTTTAATTTAAAGAGCGAGAGTTCCTATCAGCGGTACTGTAAGATCTTAGTACTTATCAGCGATAGTGAAACTCTGATACATATTGTTTACTTACAATTTTCACTAAGTATATAAGAGAGGGTCATTATCAAATCACTGAGGGTTTGGATCAACACCTATCAAGGTAACCATACCGTAATAGTAGGAAACGGTCAACCACTTCCGATCACTCACATCGGTCACCATCACTTAACACCATCTATTACTTTACGCGACATATTGGTTGTACCTAAATTAACTAGGAATCTTCTATCTATCAGTCGCCTCACACACGATTTTCCGGTAGATATTACGTTTTCTGATAAGTCATTTGTTATTCAGAAACGGAAGGACGGAACACCAATCGCAACCGGGAAACATGATGGTGGTCTATACCGATTACATCAAACTGATTCGGACTTTTATCCGATCTAAATCAATCGTTGCTTAAAGGATCTTTTCACTTGTGGCACTCCCTCTTGGGACATGTAAACAAATAAGGTAGATTAGTTGTATCTTCAATTTTACCAAATCCTACTATATGTGAGCCATGTCAATTGGCAAAAAGTCACAAATTACCTTTTCTTGTTGATCACAAACGTGCAACGAAACCTTTAGAGATCATCCATTGTAACATATGGGGACCGGCCCCCGTCACCTCTACAGAAGGATATCGATATTATATAATTTTTTATCGATGATCACTCTCGTTTTACGTGGTTCTTTCACATGCACCTCAAGTCTCAAACTTTTGACATTTTTCAAAAGTTTTATACTTTGATCACAAACCAACTTGATAAAAATATAAAAATATTTCATAGTGACGGTGGCGCGGAATTTACAAGCCATAAATTTCAACAATTTTTGGCTACTAAAGGGATACTCCATCGGTTATCTTGTCCCTACACTCCACCATAAAACGGTCGAGCGGAACGTAAACATCGACACATCACCGAAACGGGACTAGCCATGCTTTTTCACTCCAATGTTCCACCGAAATATTGGTTCACGGCTTTTGCATCCGCTACCTACATCATCAATAGAATACCCACTTCCGTACTACAAAACAAGTCACCCTATAAGGCTCTTTTTAAAACCGTTCCAAATTATGCGATTTTTAGACCATATGGGTGTCAAGTATTTCCGTGTTTACGCGACTACAACAAAAATAAATTCGAACCCCGAACTCGGCCATGCATCTTATTGGGTTATAGTTCGAAGTATAAAGGATACTTATGCCTTGATAACACCACAACTCGGGTGTACATATCTCGCCATGCAAAATTTGACGAGCACCATTTTCCTTTCGCTAAAAGTACTAAACCCGTCAACCTTGATACCTTAGACTATTCCACCTTCATCGACCCTCAAATCAAGACAACCGAAACACCACACCATACACCAACTTCACGTCCCAACCAAACCACCAATCCCTGCACCTCATGTCCTCCTAAACTACCCACTCACATACAACCAATATCCTCACCTATACCCATCGATTCCACACCCACAATCACAAATACGAATCCCCCCTCCTCCAACGATACCACCCCTACGGCCCCACCACCTACCCAATAAACCGATATGTCGCCTCCCATGCAAACGACCGTACCCCCCCCCCACACACACACACATACCCCCACGCATCCCATGCAAACACGAGCAAAATCCAGAATTTTTAAACCCAAGTACCCAACTTTTGTCGTCGAACATCAAAAGGGCCTTCTTCCCGCTCTCTTAGCCACCTCGGTTCCAAAAGGGTACAAATCGGCCGCCAAAAATCCAACATGGATTATTGCCATAGATGAAGAAATACACGCCTTAAAATCAAACAATACATGGGAGATCGTCCTACGACCTCGAGATACTAACATTTTTGGCTCGAAATGGGTCTTTCGAACCAAGTTCAACGCTGGCGAATCAATAGAAAGACTAAAAGAGAGGCTTGTTGCACAAGGCTTTACACAAGTACCCGGCTTAGACTTTACGCATACATTTAGTCTTGTAGTCAAAGCCACCACCGTACGTCTAATCCTGAGCATCGTCGTCATGCAAAAATGGAAATTACGTCAACTTGACGTCAAAAACACTTTTCTCAACGGCTTGTTACATGAAACGGTCTATATGGAGCAACCACTCGGATACGTCGACGATCAACACCCTTCTCACGTATGTCAACTCAAGAAAGCAATTTACGGCCTTAAACAAGCCCCAAGGGTGTGGTTCAAGCGTTTCAGCGACTTTCTTACCGGCATCGGGTTTCACAACAGTCGCGCGGATACTTCTCTTTTCATATATAATCGAGGTAAGTCCCTTCTTTATGTTCTTGTATATGTTGAAAATATCATCGTCATCGGTAACGAAAATCAGCTCATTCAACGCCTAATCAACCATGTACAAAAAGTCTTCGCGATCAAAGACTTAGGAAATCTCGGTTACTTTCTTGGCCTAGAAGTCACCTACACCAAAACCGGTATCTTTCTCGGACAACAAAAGTATGCCCATGACGTACTTGTTTGAGCTCAACTCCATGAAAGCAAACCGATCAGCACTCCAATGATCGTCGGTCAACATCTCAGTCAAACCGGAAGATTTGTTGGGTCATCAAGATTTGAAGATGACCTCATGATCTCCTTTTATACTTTGAAAAACATTTTATACTTAGAGAAATTTTGGATGCATGGTTCTTTGTAATGGCTTGTACAAGATAGCAAATGTTTGGTGAAGTCAAAGATCAACCAAAGTCAAGATTAAAGATTCTCTCATTGTGGAAGTGAAAGATCTTTTCTCAACACATACAAGTCATTGTCCACCGATGGTGTTCTCACACATCGGTGGACATCTCTCTACCGAAATCTCTCTCTGTTTCGGCCAATAAATCCCACCAATGGAAGTCCAATTTCGGTGGCATCTCAAAGAAGTCTCAAAGATACTTTCTCCAAAGATGATGTCACATATCCCAAAGATGATGTCACATATCTCAAAGATGTGTCACATATCCCAAGGCTATCATCGGTGGGATCTCAAAGAAGCTTCAAAGATGCTTTCTTCAAAGATGTGTCACATATCCCAAAGTGACATTTCGGTGGGACCTCAAAGAAGCTTCAAAGATGCTTTCTCCAAAGATGTGTCACATATCCCAAGTTTCCTTCGGTGGTGCAATCTTTAGAAGACAAATTGAGAAGATATTTTCTACATGGATAAAGTGACATTTTGTCTTATTATCCATTTGCATATAAAGTTCTTTTCTCATGCATGGGCTCTTCTGACTGTTCCTTGTAAAAGGTGACAAGGACTTCACAACTCTCCAGAAGTCAACATCCTCAGCAAGTGTGAAGATGACAAGTGTCCCAAGCATTCAATGCTTGCACACTCCTTGTCACTATAAAAGGAAGACCTCTCCATGCAGAAAAGACCCACATCTTGAGAGACTTGAAGATTACTGTGTGCTCTTGATATTCTACGCAAACTGGAAGATTTCTCTAAGTGCAAGAATTTCCAGTTTGCTTGAAAAACTTTATAGCTTTGTTCTAAGTGTTCTTAGTTATTTTGTTAGTATACTTTGTGTAAGATTGTTAGAATAGTTATCTGTTCTTTTCCGCAACAGTCTTAAGTTTTCTATGTGTAATTCTTGTTGAAAGATTTTCAATATAAAGAATTAAAATTGTGAAAATTTTGAGTATTGTATTCAACCCCCCCTTCTACAATACTTGGTTAGCCATCTGGGACTAACAAGTGGTATCAGAGCAGGATGTTTAATTCATAAACTTGATCTGCAATGGTTGCTTCTTCTTCCAAAAATGAAGTTTTTTCTCAAAACACCTTTTCTGAAAATGGGTCTATCTCAAAACCTCCTAAGTTTAATTCTAACAACTTTTCTTTGTGGAAAAGTCGAATGATGCTATTCATGGAAGGGGTGGATACTAGATATCCAACCATTCTCAAAGAGGGACCTATCATCCCCAGAGTTTGGGCTCGCTATGAAACGCAGAGGCCTGGTAAAGAAACCATGGAAAAAGATAATTCTGATGATTCCTATGATGAAGAAAAATCTGCTGCTGCTACTGGTCGTTACATTCTTAAGAATCCTAAGAAATATACTGATGAGGAAAAACGACTTGTGTCTCTTGATTCTAAAGTTAGAACTATCATTGCTCTCTCTCTTCCTGATGAAGTGTACCACTCTCTGGTAAATCTATCTACTGCCAAAGAGATGTGGTCCACTCTGTGTGTTTTGTACGAAGGTACAAATGAAGTTAAAAAGAGCAGAAAGATTGCTCTTGTTAGAAATTATGAACTCTTTGCTTTTGAAAAAGGAGAATCTCTTCCTAGCTACTACAATCGCTTAAACTCTCTTTTAAATGATCTTAAGTTGTTGGGCAGAGTCTATGATAATGAGGAAGTCTTGTGCAAGTTCATGGATTGTCTTCCAGATTTTTGGGAAAATATATGTACTTGCATCAAAACTACCAAGGACCTTGAGTTCATGCCCTTAACTGTTCTTTATGGAACTCTTTTCAACTATGAGCAGACGAAACTGCATAGGTTTATAAAGAACTCTTCTCTTGCTCTCCTAAGTGACTCTTCCAAAAAGACTAAGTGTTTTCCAAAAATCACCTACCCATCTGACTCTGACCATGATAGTCAAGAAGATCCCAATGATCATTCAGAGGCATATCTTAGTGATGCTAAGGATGAATGTGAGGAAACTTCAGTTGATAAATTTTCTGATGAAATGGTCATGTTGGATGGGCACTCTAAATCCAAATCTCATCTCTCTTCTGGAAAATCTAAGTTTGGTAGAAAATCAACCTTTTCTCTCTCCAAACACTCTTCTTTGGACAAATCTAATGAGGAATGTTTTAACTGTGGTAAAAAGGGTCATTTTTCTTCTGAGTGTAAAAGTAAACATTTTGAAAGACCCATAACTGCTTCCTCAGGCCGATTTTCCTCAAAATCGGAAAGATCCAAATATGATTCCCAAAAGTTCAGCCAACACCTCTCTTCTGCAAATTCTGACCGGGCTGAAAGATACAAAGAAAAATACAAGAGAGAAAAGGAAAGAAATGAAAAACTTGTCAGAAGAGGAAAGGGTATGCCTGCTAAAACTCATGATTTGGCAGATGAACCCACATCTGAAAGCGAATGACTCCTCAACTGCTCTTGTATCAGCTAAGTGATTCTCGTCCTCATCACAGGTACATCCATTTCTATCTCTCTCTGATGCTGAAAAGATTGAAGCATTTAATTCTTTTTCTATTGTCTTTAGATGATGCATCCTTCTCTTCTAACTCATGCAAAATATTTTCTAACTCTGAAAAAAAAAAGGAAAGTTTCTGTGTGCCGATTTTTTATTAAAAAGTAATCCTCCAATTTTTTAATAATACCTATGTGACTTCTTCTACCGATTTTCTTCACAGATCTGTGTGTCTCAAAATGTCCTTTTCAAAGGAAAAGTTTTTGGTCCTCCCAAAACTTGAAAAAGGAATTTTAGGTGCTGCACCCCAAATCTTTGATTCCTCATCAAATCCTTTGAGGACATATTTTAAAAGCAAAAATAAAGAAAAATATCACAATTCTAAAAGGATCCTTCTTTATAGAAAATGTTATTTCTGTGGTGATACTTCTCATTTTGCTAAAGACTGACCGAAAGAAAGATTTGATCTAAGTGACACCAACTCTTTTCCTTCTAACCCAAAAGGACCCACCTTCAAAATGGGCACCTTGAAAATAAATTCTTTGTGATTGCAGATTTTGAGCTGGGCAGATGGATCTATGTGGACAAGTGAGAAAGTTGACAAAACCTTAGAATTCTTTACTCTCATGACATCATCATCTATTATCTCCTAACCATGCAAACCTACCGAATCACCATGCAAACCCATCTCACAAAATCCCTCCACTTTTGTCTTCATCTCAACCACCTTTTATTTTTAACCTTTATAAAAATCAAAATTGCATCATGTCCTTTCGGCAACCTTTTATGAAAACCCATTTTGATGACATCATCTTGATCAAGATGACATCACACCCAACATTATTCCTCCTTAGCCACTCAAAAATCCTCCCCTCCTTTTACCGAACCACATCTACCGAAACCCATCCCATTTATTTATTTATTTATTTTCTTGGCCTAACCCTCCATTTCTCTCCACCGAAGACCACCACCGACCCCTTGTTCTACTTCACTTGAAAGCTGCCGAAACCCAGGTTAATTTCTACCGAATAAGCAACACCAAACCCTCTCCTATCGGCTGCTGATCTCGGTGTTTGCTGCTGCCGATCAACATCACCACCGAAGCTACTACTTTCTACCGACATCTCATCATCACCGATCACTTGGCAAACATCATCGACCCCACACCATAAGACCACCACCGACCCATTTTCCACTTCACTTGAAAGTGGCCACCGAGATCACGTTCCTCCCAACAACCAAATCTCACCGAACATCACCCCTACCGAAAACTCTCCACCGATTTCTAGGCCACCAAAACTACTCCTCACTAGAACCAACTTCCTATGTGATTTTTTTCTCAAGATTCTCTCTCTCATAATGGTGATTCTCCTACTTCACCAAATCTCAATCTTTTTGGGTCATCAAAAATTGGAAGATGAAATTCCAATCTTTTCGTCACTTTGAAGATTTTCTACATATTGCCTTAGAAGACTTTCTCCACACTCTGCTGAAGATGTCTTAGAAGATTTCCATCAACCTCTTTTCTCTCAAAGAACCAACTTTCTATGTGTTTTCTCCTCATCCACCGACCACACCATCTTCCTCCTTCTCATAAAATTCCATCAACTTTTCTCTCTCCTATGAAATTCCTCTACTCTCATCTCATCTCTTCTTCACTTTGAAAATTTTCTAAAGATGACTTAGAAGTTTTTCTCTTATCTCTTCAAGCAATTCTACCGAAGTTTTGTCTATTTTTTACAAATTTTCGGTGGGAAAGCAAAAAAAAAATCTCCAGGTTTTCCACCGAAAATAGCCAATTTTCGGTGGATCTCCTTATTTTCGGTGGGAAAGCAAAAAAACAAAACTCCAGATTTTCCACCGAAAATAGCCAATTTTCGGTGGATCTCCTTATTTTTCGGTGGGAAAGCAAAAAAAAAAAATCTCCAGATTTTCCTACCGAAAATTGCCAGTTTTCGGCCGATTTTTCATTTTCTCTTGGTGTTTTTCCTGCGTCGGCCGCTGAGGGGGAGAATTCATCTGAGGGGGAGCAACATCAACCCTCAGTACTCATATCCAGCGACCAACTTGAAAAAATGAGGAAATCGACGGACCGGTCAAAGGGGAGCACATCAGTCCGGGCGGATCTAACTGAGGGGGAGAAACACAGAACCGACTAATCTACTGAGGGGGAGCAAAACAAAGACAAAGGATGCTGATGCTAAACATGAAAAGCTGAAGATGCCAAGATGCAACAAATGGGCAGAAGTATCCTAAGGCTGCTGATCAAAATGAAGAATCCTCAAGCCAGACACAAGTTTCAACTCGCCCCTCCAAAGATGCAAGTAATATTCATTCCGTTCATATTGTTTATACTTCTTTCCTTTTCCTTTCGATTATTTGTACAGCTATACCTTTTTATTTTTTATATGTAAATATCATATATACATACACACAAAAAAAAAATAAAAAAATAAAAAAATTGGACTGTGTGAAAAAAGAACCCAAAAGAGTAAAGAAGGGTCAACATGCATTATTCATTGTCTTACTCATGTTTTTCTAAGTATGGATGTCATCATCAAATAGGGGGAGATTGTTGGGTCATCAAGATTTGAAGATGACCTCATGATCTCCTTTTATACTTTGAAAAACATTTTATACTTAGAGAAATTTTGGATGCATGGTTCTTTGTAATGACTTGTACAAGATAGCAAATGTTTGGTGAAGTCAAAGATCAACCAAAGTCAAGATTAAAGATTCTCTCATTGTGGAAGTGAAAGATCTTTTCTCAACACATACAAGTCATTGTCCACCGATGGTGTTCTCACACATCGGTGGACATCTCTCCACCGAAATCTCTCTCTGTTTCGGCCAAAGAATCCCACCAATGGAAGTCCAATTTCGGTGGGATCTCAAAGAAGTCTCAAAGATACTTTCTCCAAAGATGATGTCACATATCCCAAAGATGATGTCACATATCTCAAAGATGTGTCACATATCCCAAGGCTATCATCGGTGGGATCTCAAAGAAGCTTCAAAGATGCTTTCTTCAAAGATGTGTCACATATCCCAAAGTGACATTTCGGTGGGACCTCAAAGAAGCTTCAAAGATGTTTTCTCCAAAGATGTGTCACATATCCCAAGTTTCCTTCGGTGGTGCAATCTTTAGAAGACAAATTGAGAAGATATTTTCTACATGGATAAAGTGACATTTTGTCTTATTATCCATTTCCATATAAAGTTCTTTTCTCATGCATGGGCTCTTCTGACTGTTCCTTGTAAAAGGTGACAAGGACTTCACAACTCTCCAGAAGTCAACATCCTCAGCAAGTGTGAAGATGACAAGTGTCCCAAGCATTCAATGCTTGCACACTCCTTGTCACTATAAAAGGAAGACCTCTCCATGCAGAAAAGACCAACATCTTAAGAGACTTGAAGATTACTGTGTGCTCTTGATATTCTACGCAAACTGGAAGATTTCTCTAAGTGCAAGAATTTCCAGTTTGCTTGAAAAACTTTATAACTTTGTTCTAAGTGTTATTAGTTATTTTGTTAGTATACTTTGTGTAAGATTGTTAGAATAGTTATATGTTCTTTTCCGCAACAGTCTTAAGTTTTCTATGTGTAATTCTTGTTGAAAGATTTTCAATATAAAGAATTAAAATTGTGAAAATTTTGAGTATTGTATTCAACCCCCCCCTTCTACAATACTTGGTTAGCCATCTGGGACTAACAAGATTGTTCAAAGATCCAACTCTATATCGATCCTTGGTTGGAGCACTCCAATACCTCACAATTACACGACCCGACGTATCTTACGTCGTAAACACCGTCAGTCAATTCATGCACACTCCAATGGACGAACATTTTCAAGCCGTAAAAAGAATTCTTCGTTATGTTAAAGGAGCAATCACGTTCGAACTCACCTTCAATCACTCCCCCTCCTACACGTTGTCCGCCTTTTCTGATGCAGATTGGGGAGGATGTCCCGACACTTGGCGATCAACATCCGGATATGCCATTTTTCTTGGCCCGAATCTAATCACATGGAGCTCGAAGAAGCAGCGGACAGTTGCCCGATCAAGCTGCGAATCGAAATACCGAGCACTCGCCAATACTGCTGCCGATATCGTATGGCTCACTCATCTTCTTAGTGAACTACGAGTGAAATTCACAAAACCAACAACTTTATTTTGCGACAACAAGAGTGCATTATTTATCAGGCAAAACCCGGTTGCGCACAAAAGGGCTCACCACATTGCCCTCGACTACCATTTCATTCGAGAGTTGGTACAACAAGGCCTCCTATCTACAAAGTTCGTCCTAAGCAAGTTAACGTTGTCGATCTCTTCACCAAAAGCTTACCGAAACCTCTATTCTTTCTTTTTAGATCCAAGTTTTGCGTAGTTCTAAGAACCCACGTCACGCTTGAAGGGGGGTAATAGCACTTCTACTTAAGATAGGATAGAGGATTTATTGTTTAGCT
The DNA here is from genome assembly GCA_033807775.1 of Saussurea involucrata. NCBI lineage: Eukaryota > Viridiplantae > Streptophyta > Magnoliopsida > Asterales > Asteraceae > Saussurea > Saussurea involucrata. The sequence goes on along the minus strand of CM066314.1, from coordinate 61,750,314 downwards.
ACAATTCTAAGTTGTTAGAGTTGTTATATAAATCTAACTATAGTTAGTTTTCTAATCATCTTGTAAAACCATGACTATAAATATATTGCATATCACTCCCTCAATAATTAAGAGGGAAAGTGAGTTTTATACTTTCATAAATTTGTCAAAAACCATCACAAACATATTTTAGATAAAATCAAATGATCAAAATCATCACTTTACAAAGCTACCTCGGCCAACTTATTCTTCTAAACACACAGAAGAACAAGCGTAGAAATTAATTATTAAAAGAAGTGAAAAACATATCTATCTATACTATACTACTTAGGCCGTGCGTACCGCCATCGGGTACCACGGCCGGGTTCACATCGGGTTGGGGCGGGTAGCCCGGGTACACGGTACGGGTAAGAGTGGGTTCGGGAACCCGGTCCTAATTTTATTTTATTTATTTTTTAAATATAATCGGTGGGTGCGGGTAAGAGTGGGTTCAGAGGGTATGATAGGAGGCGGTACTCCACTTTAGGGTAAGGAGGGTAGGAAAGAGAAAAGCTGATGTGACGCTGAGGTGACATCAGGGTTTAGAGGGTAAGATAGGAAGCGGTACTCATGGTCTTATAAAAGAGGCTTAATCAGTTTTTTTAAAGATTACTCATATTGATGCTTAATGTACAACTTTATAGCATAAAATTTTGAAATCAGTTTCTGGCGGTCTCCTTCTCCACGACCTTCCCTCCATCACTGATTTCTCTCCACGATCATGTACAGCTGAAGCAACCCAAACTCCCAAGTTTCCTAACCCTAAATTGTCTCTGATGTTGAAAACCGCATCCCACGTCCATTCAGTTGTGTGCGCTAATTCAAATAGCATCCTACTCCTCCATGTATCTCAGAATCGCTATTTTCGCTGCTCGATTTTGCTCAAGTATCTCCAATTTTTCTCGATTTTGTCTGGTCGATTTCATGTTTATGCTTCAATTTCATCTCAAGTTTACTTTTGTTCATCAGGTTTATCATTTATGTATCAAGATTTCAGTCACAAAGATATCCACTGATTCAAACGCCTGTTCAATTTAGAAGTTCAAAATTCAACATTTCAAAATCACTCAAAGGACGCTCTTGAACTGGAATACTCCACTCTCACTCTTTTGGTGAACCGAATCATTTCTCCTTTGCGGTTGTTCTTCCATCTCGTCCCTAAATCAGGTAATTATTTTTTATGTTACCACTTCTCCTTGATTTCCATGTTGGGATTTTGTTAAATATTGTGCAAAAAATCCAGTGATTGTGAATTGCATGTATTAGCTTTTATCTCAAAAAGAGATCAGTCTCAGTTGTTAATTTAAAATCACTTGAATTGCGTTTGTTGGCAGGATGGACAAGATTCTAAGCAAAGCACTGCTGACATGATACAATTTGTAAGTTTCTGGAACATTTGCTTCTAATTTGTATTTGATTGCTTAGGATTTTTAGTATATCATGGATAACTAGCAACTAAATGAGGCTTGGTTATACCCTTTTAAGATTTCTTCTTTTGCTTATTTGATATTTTTCTTTCTTTTTCTAAAAAATGCTAACTAATATGCAAATATCAACAACTACTGTTAAATTTGACTCTATTTATGACAACATGTTTATTAAAAAATTGTGTGTCTATGATGATTTATTTTAAATGTAAGTACTTTTCTAACAGCTAACTCTTAAAAATATAATTGCAACTGATTGATTTCTTTTTGTTTCTGTTGCAATCTCTTTACAATCACCTTATTTGTATGTGATCTCACCAAGTTCCATGTGGGTTAAGGCTTGGTTGAATCAAGTTGTGTATCAGACCATTTAAGATTTTCATATGTTTTAGCACATATAACTTCATACTGTGAAAGTTGAGGATTAGTGTTGGTTTTTTACTTAACCCCTTTCCCCATATCAAATGCCATCCTTCTGATTGGACATCATTCTTTTGAAGCTTTTAACGCATTAGAGGAAATCAGGTGCAAACCGTTCTTTCGAATTAAATTATTTATGAAGCTTAATTTATGCACGAGCAACATTGCAACAAGCATCCTTGGCTTTGTGAGGTTGGTTAGGGAAGTCTTCCCATGCAGCCTTTCTGTTTCCATTTTGCATAATGGTCATAACTTTATATAAGCTAATTATTCTTTAAGAAGAAGATCATTCTTTCCTATTGTTGATTGGATCAAGTATCAACAATATCTGAAAAACAAGGTATTATACCCAGGTGGTGGTTTTGAATAAGTCAAGGGTACGTTAGAAGTTTGCGTCCTCATATACCTCATGGTTTGTGCACGTATTTACTTGTCTGCTGGTACTGATGACAACTTTGTTGTTATTAATCAGAAAGAGAGATCGTCATTCATTGGAATGATATTGGTGTTCAAGTATGCAATCAAATCCACATTGAGATGTCTTAGGCCACCCGTACCGCCCTCGGGTACGGGATCGGGTAAGGCCGACCGAGGTGGCAATCAGGGTTAGCGGGTAAGAGCGGGTAAGGGGGTAGGGGGGGGGGGGGGAGGGAGCGGGTAAGGCCATCGGGTTCATGAACCCGCACATACCCGATGTTTTTGGTTTTATTTTCATAGGGTTGGGTTCAGCGGGTAAGAGTGGGTTTGGTGGGTAAGGGGTACTCCACTTTAGGGTAAGGAGGGTAGGAAAGAGAAAAACTGATGTGGCGTTGAGGTGGCGATTGGGTTCATTGGGTAGCGGTACTCATGGTCTTAGGTTTGATGTCACAATTCAACATGCAATTGGTGTTTTGGAACAGAGAGAGAACCATAATCCTTAATCAAGTAAGAGTAGAAGATTATATCTAAAGTACTATTACTTTATAGTAATCTTTTAAAGTGTAATTGCTTTAAATTTTAATCCCCGGTTATAATCAAGTTTTACATATGGGTACATTATGATTTACCATTGTCAGTGAGAACCATAATCCTTAATCAAGTAAGAGTAGAAGATTATATCTAAAGTACTATTACTTTATAGTAATCTTTTAAAGTGTAATTGCTTTAAATTTTAATCCCCGGTTATAATCAAGTTTTACATATGGGTACATTATGATTTACCATTGTCAGTGTGTATTTCTTGCATTACATTTGTGCAAATGGATATTTTCAGCAATACCTTATATGCCGTATTGCTTGTAAATGATTTTACTTTTTAGTTTATTCAAACAAAAAATATGGATTCTATTTTGTAAACTATAAGTTGCAAAGTACAAACTACTATTGTATTAGTTGGTCTTTAAAATATAAGAACAACAAACGTTATGGCTTTGAAAATCCCCTATCCAACAATTTCATTTTAAAATCTCAACTAATGACTATATTAATTTAATTTAAACCCCACATAAAACCATAAAATTAACACTAAAAAATACAGACAACTGAATACTAATGAAACAGGATTGCCATTGGGTTTAAAAATCGATTATATTCCTGCAACATCGCGTGCAAGTAAGATTATCGGCTAATGTCACATTCACCTGGTAAAGTAAATGACCCGATAAACGCAAGATTGATAAGAAATAATACAAAGCAGGTAGCAAGATTGAGGATTTGAGTATTTGGTTTCAGAATCGAATTGCGTCCGTTTGCATCGTGCGGGTACAATGACTATTAAGATAAGAAGGTAAATCGACCTTCAAAAAGTCTTTGACGTGAACAAACATAGAAGAAGCAAAAAAATGAGGTTATATAATTTCTTGAAGAATTCGTTAGAGCATCATGGGAGAGTTCACCTTTTTTTTCAAGAAAGATGTAACCCAAGGATGTGGCCTCCAAAAGATAACAAAGTATTTACCATAGATAATGTACAATATCAAACTTATGAAGCTTGACGTTGGGTCGTCTCAGATGTTGAGAGGAGGGCAAAAGGAAGAGCAAGAACAAGGAAGACATTGTGAGTGGTCTGTCACTTCGTATATGAAGGATTTAGAGCATCTCCAACAGCTTCCCCATTTTGGAGAAAATGGAGAATATGGGGATTTTGGACTCTATTTTTGCTCCAACAGCTTCCTCAAAACTATCTCTAAAATGGAGAAAGTAGGAGAGAGAATGGGTTTTTTTCCAAATATGAGGATGACTCCAAAAATGATTACCAAGTGAGAGGACCAGTAGGAAATTTTGAAAATAAATATGTAGAGAGAGAAATAATATTTTAATAGATGAATGAAATATTTTAACATTATAATTAATGTTTTTTTCTCTAAAATGAGGAATCTGAATGTAATTGTTTTAGGGATTTTGGCTTTTGATTCTCCATTTTGGAGAAATTTTGGGAAAGTTGTTGCTTCTTAAGGGAATGGATATGGATTGAAGGTATTGGAAAACAAAGAGGGACTTGGGAGCTTCAATGGCCACCTTGGGAATACAAAACATCTTTTGGGAAGGTAAAAGTAATAAAAGTAAATGTTAGGCTGCGTTTGGTACATGGGACATGACATATGATAGGACGAGACAAAATTCACTGTTTCACGTTTGCCGTGACATAAGACAGGACAAGAATTCACTATCCCATATTCCCATGTTTGGCGCGACATGGGACAAGAACTGGACAGGGTGGGATAAGATGGGATAAAAAATTGTCTTTTCTTGTTCCACCAAAATAGGTGGTTCAACATGGGACAAAAGTGGACAGAAACCAAAAAATCTACCACCATTTGATATATAATCCTAATATGGTATTAGTCTTAAGGGTCACCACTACCCATCGTCGCCATTAGGCATGGGGATGGGCTCCGACCCGTCGGGGAACCCGGTCCACCCGCCCCGATCGGGGATGGGAATGGGGACGGGGACGGGTATGGCACTCCCCGCCCCGCCCCGTCCCCGTTATATATTTAAATTAATAAATTAAATATATATTATTTATTTAAACTAAATCGGTAATTCATAATTTCTTATTTCCTAACTATGTTTAGAATATAAAATTGTTATTACTCAATATGTATAATTACTCGTTATGGTTTTGGATATTACTCTATATGTTTTGGTACGTGTGGCGTTAACTTTTTTTTGGATTAGGTTGATTTTTTTTGTTTTAGGTTATTAATTACTATATGATATTGTAATTTTTTTTGTATTAAAATAAACTTTTTTGTATTAAAAATAATTTTTTTGGTATTATAATAAAAAAAATCGGTCGGGGAAAAAATTCCGTTTCCCCGTTCCCCGGTGGGAAGGGGGATGGGGATATGATTATATTCCCCGGTGGGGACGGGGATGAGGATGGGGATGAAGATGAGGATCAGGGACGTGGATGGGGATTGAGGTCCCCGCCCCATTCCCATGCCTAGTCGCCACCACCACCATTGGCGGCCAGCGGCAGCCACCACCAACCACCGTCCACCACCTTTACCTGTTTCTCCACTATAACAACCTCCTCCACCACCTTCACAACCACCGGCCATTGCCTCCATCACTACCATCATTGACCTGATCACCACCACCCATGGCCGCCACCACCATTTGCGGCCAACAGTAGCTACCGCCAACCATCGACGACCACTTCCACCTCTTCATCTACTACAACAACTTCCTCCACCACGTCCACGACCACCGCCCATCACCACCTCCACCGATTACCACCACCCATTGCCACCACCACCACCGACGTTCACAGCCAACCACCGTCGGCCACCTCTGCCTCTTCCTCCATTACAATGGCCTCTTTTACCATTATCCACTGCCACCACCACTACCATCATCGGACACCCATGCCTACTCCACATCAACCACAACCACCTCTTGCACCACCATTATCCACCATCTTTCACGTCGTTCACAGCCACCCTCATTCACCAGCCACCCTTCGCCTTTATCTTTACCTGTCGCGAAAACTATGTCTCTGCCAATTCATAAAGATCTTCAAATTGAATCAGATGTTATATTTTCTTCATTAAAATTCCGTACTATGGTTTTTGTATGCAGAGGCGTAGCCAGGAATTTTGGATAGGAGGTTTCGACTTCAGACGTTCAATATTGTACTTTATTGAAAAATAATATCCATAATCTTCGTATGGTCACCGTCAGTCCCTAGTGAAAACAAAAAAATTGAACAATTACAAGAAAGTTAACAAAAATATTACCAATTATAAAAAATTAAGACCCCATCTTTCAAACATCAAACAAATTAATTAGAATTATATATATATATACTACTTATATATGCATTTAAGACAAAAGTCTTAAACACAACCCTTTATGCATGATGTACAAGACTTTAAAGCATAAAACTCAAAAAAACTCTTAATTACAAGATATAATGCATGGTGTACAAGTCAGTAATGCAAGGAATTTATAACCAGATCAGTGCACCTTCGGCCCATGCTTTTTCTGATCGACCTCCATCCCTACCTCACCTCTGAGAATTGACAGAGTACACCTCCATCAATTATTCACTCTCTGCGCTTTCAAACACTGTTGCCATGAAATTTTGATATTCAAATTTCATCACCATCAAGACCTCTAGAGCGATTTGAATTCTCCATATTTATCTCCCGCTCCAATTTGAATCCCTCCATCCAAAAACGTACATATATTATATTCTCTCTCCAAAGGAGGTATGTTTTGCCATCTGCTCTCAAACTGAGGTATGTTTTTCTCATAAACCCTAGATTTGTTCTTCTACTATGCACGGTTTATGATTTTTTACTGCCATTTGATTTATGTTGTTCCATCTCGACCTTGTATATATTGTGAATATTTATGATTTTTTTTTCTCTTCCTGTTGTCCCAGGCGATTAGAGCTCCTGATTCGTGCCATATTACGGTTAAGGCTCTCTTAAATTTTTGTTTGATTTCTATTCTTCACCTGATTCCATTCACAATTGATCTACTCACACGGTTAGGGGTTCACGAAGAAGCAATCTCCCATTATCATTTTGTCACCTTCAGGTTTGTAAGTGATTCCTCCTTTCTTACACTTCTGCTTGCATTAATAGAAATATCCATGGAATGAACTATTGTTTTGATTGGTCCTTACTTCTACCTTAATTTCTCTATGTGGGAATTTCTTACAAGTTTGGGCTTCTCCATCACTTTCCAGGTTTGATTATTTTCTCTTCTAACATAATTCTCCTTCATTGGTTTTAGAGAATTGTCGGACGATTGTGGTTTAGAGAACGGCAAAACACTATTTTGAATTTTTGATGTATGATTTGAGTTGCTCTAAGAACCACACAAGTAATTTCAACTACCTTTGTGAAAATTATTTACCATTTTCCTCATCTGTTTCTAAATATATAAGTTCAAAATGCTTTGATTTGTTTCTAAACGAAGAGTTCAAAATGCTTTAATTTGATTCTAAACGGAGAGTTCAAAATGTTTCTCTTTGTTTGTTAATAGTGGGTTTAAAATTCTAATACTTGTTTCTAGATATGTGATTATGGCAGTAACAAACAAATTCGATAGGTTGCTTTCTGATGGAGTTTTTTTTACCAGATGGTTGCTGAAATAGAAGTATTTGGAGTCATTTAAGGATTGTAGTTTGACACTTGTATTTTGAAGGTGGATTTTTGGATTAGTTGGTTTGGTGTCTGTCATCCCTTACTAGAATACTTTTTGGCGTCAACAGTCTCAAATTTGGATCATTTTCCTCTATCCTTGGCTGGTTTTGACTTTATTGCCTCTATTTAATTTTTGCCTCTGTTAGGATCTTTTGGATTTATTTTGGTGGATGATGGTATACGAGACTTGAGTATGTTTTTTTTTGCAGGGATCACAACCTTTTCGTTTCGAGGTTTGTTTTGTATAATCAACACGAGTGCTTTGTATTAATTTTTCGTTGTCTATTTATAATTGCATGTGGTTGTGTCAGGATGGCTGAAATATAGCTCAATAGATGGATTTACCCTTTGTGATGTAAATGAGCTTAGGGATAGTTCAAAGACAGCTTGTTTTGTTTCTCTTTTGGTTCCTTGGCTTAGATTCTTTACACCGGTAAATTTAATATTGTTCATTGTCGAAACAATTCATTGGTTGTAACATGTTTCATCCCTATGTCTTTATATGATTATGGGAACCACTTGAGCCTTTCTCTGAAGCTTCATCTTCGAGGCATCCCAAGGAGGACAATTCCAGCTCCCAAGAACAGCTCCAAATCCTTAAAGTTTGTTTTTTCTCATTTCATAGACCCACCCCTACGTTGAGTTTTCTCCAAGGCGAAGATTCGCTGGTTAAAATCAATAGATGCTTCATTTCTTGATTTCTCTGTCTCACAACATCCTCTATCTCTGAATTTGGCAAAACTAGGTAAGTTGTTCTTCATATTATTTTCTTCCGTTTCTTTCTATTTTTCGGATGTTGGTTGCATTGTTGGTAATATTGAAGAGAGTGTGAAAAGTTTTGAAGAACTTCTTTAATTTATTTTGTAACACTATAAACTTTGTATAATGTGGGTATGCTTAGTTATGGTTAAGGGCTGAGCATTATATTTGTGTGAACAGAGATGAGCATTATAGTTTGTATATGGTTAAGATGTAAGCATTAAATCTTGTTTATTTGGTTATATAGTTTTGGATTTTTGCAGACAACTTCTGTTCATTTGATTTATATTTTTGATGGACATAGTGTTGGGTTTTTCTTGATTTTTGTTGTGCGTTTCTTTTCTTTCCAGGGATAATCTCAAATGACTTCTATAGTTTAAAAATATTTTCTTAAGTTGTATAGTTATTCCAAACTCTAATGCATATTATAGTGTCTTATTGGTACGGCTTAAAACTTTTGAAAGTTTACTGCAAAATGAACATGTCTACATTGGTTTGAGGGTCATGATGATCATTGTGCCAGGTTCATATTCTTTCATTTCATACCTGCTGCAATACACAGGGTTTGAACTTTTATTGTCAATTGCAGATATATATGTTTGATTTCTTAATGAGTTATTATGGTCTATAGTTATTCATTTTTCTCAAATTTTAGGCACATTGCGTCTCGACATGGGACTATGATTTTAGGTAATTGTTAAGTTGTTGCTTAAACATGAAAAATATGAGTATCCCATTGGTCTAGAGGAAAGGAATGGCAATAACACAGAGCTTGAAATGCAGTTGATGTTTGGTTTTTGTTGATGATCTTAGATTCTTATTTGTATTCGAAGTAATATAATTTTGACCCTTATGTGGGTTTTTCTGAGAATTTTTATGTCACCGTTTTGACTGTACTTTTCTCAATAGTCATAGAACAACATTTTCATGGCGGTATTTTTTGAATCTGAATTTTAGGTATTGGGTTCTTCTTCATACATCCAAAAAGCTTTCCATCAAATCGTATTGATTTTAAAGCCCTAGCACTCAATGTCCCCCTCTCTCTCTGTCTCTCTGCTCAAATCATGGCGGTATGTTTCACTTTCCCTATCTTTCAGTTTTCTGAACCATAATCTATATCTGGATGTATTACACATATCACAAGTTCTCTAGATTAGTTCATTTTGATTTATTGATTCATTTTGCTTTATTGTTTATGTGTATATTGTAGAACAATGTTTTTTTTTGCTGATTGTTGATTGATTATGTGTAGTATTTTTGGATGATTTCAAGTGGTTATTGTAGATCTGTTTTCAGTAGAGAACTTGTAGTTTACTATTCGTGGCTGCTGCTGTAACTTTGTAGGATCTTAGAAAGCAAAAAGTGTTGCAATTTGTAATACCTCCTTATATCTCATATTTCTTCTCCACTCACGATGGCATATCTCTTTGTTTTTAATGGCATTGTAGTTATTGAATCTGATGTTGCAATTTCTTGATTCCCATGAACCAGTAGATTTAGTTTGGTAAAGTAATCCTCTCCTATTAGGATCACACTATTTTTTGGTAACCGTGGGTTTTCTGGGCCATTTTACGCGCACTGACTAATCCCCGGACGACCACGAATGGTCCTGAGTCAGGTGAACCTCCATGGCCAAAAGGGCTTTGGATTTGAACCCTGGGTAGATAAGATTTGCCACTACATCCCCGACAAGCTTTACCAATTCGCTGCAACCCAAGCAGTTTAGGATCACACTTTTGAATCCATGTTAATCTTGATCTTTGCAGGTTGCTACATACAGAAGACATATGGATAAGCTTGCAGGTTGTTTAATGTATTAAAATTTATAAGCTAATTATTATTTCTGTAGAAAATAAATTGTGAACCAATGAACATGTGATGATACCGTGAGTTCCCCAATATTTTTTTGCATACAGTCCAGTAGAACTGTCAATTCTTTCTCTAGATAGCTTGAAGGATCTTTGTTTGATTCAAGATTTGTAAGTTTCTCTCAATATTCTCTTTTAGTTCGTAGCTACCTATATATTATTGAGATGGTGGTTGGATGTCACAAACAAAGAACCTGAACATAAGGTGTTTGAGTGGATCATTCAATTAAAGTTATGGGCTATGGCCTTAGGAACATTGGTGTTTGAGGTGTTTAGCAAATATACTACACCTTTTTTTTCTTTTTCTTTTTCTTTGTGCTAATACATTGAAGAGGCTTGGTAACCAAAAGTTAGGGTTTATTTAAGCAAAGTCGCTCAACCCTGTTGCCAATTGAGCTACACACTCGAGGGCTTTTCATATTTCATTTACAATAAAAGTATCACACTTTGCTCACCTGGTGCATTGCACGGGCACACTACTAGTATATATATATATATATATATATATATATATACACACACACGCATTACTATATCTCTACATCAAATATAAAGCCTTCAACTAGATTAATTAAGTAAATAACTAAGGGGTCGTTTACTACACTTACCGGGTAAGTGCTTATTGATATCATTTACCTTGTTGATTGAGCATGGCACGGACCGAAAAGTTTGCCCTATAAGAAACAAGGCAACGATCGAGAGTCTTACCCTGTAAGTGTGGCAAATGACTCTTACCCAGCAAGCGCTTATCGGATTTAAGATGCTTACCAACAATCCATTTTCATAGCCAATAATGTTAGACAATAAGATAAATGAAGGTAAATCTTTCCAGTAAATATTTACCTGATAAGAATTTGGTGAACGACACCTAAAGCTTAAATAATTAGATTGTTTTAAATTATTATATTTACTTAGAAAATCAAAATCAAGAACTAATATTAATAAATTATTATGCTATTTTGCAAATTGATATATAATTTAGAGTTATTGCAAATTGCTAAACTTTTGGTTAGTGGAGGTGTGAGTACACTAGGCAGCAGCTCGAGAATCAAGAAATGAGACTCAATTGTTATGTAGTTGACAAAAAGTTAAATTGGGCTCCATATATTTCTCATATAATCTTTTTTTTTTGCATAATACATAAAAGGTGGGGTAACAGTTGAGGGGGGCCTGGCACCGGCCTGCCCCGTTAGCTATGCCTCTGTTTGTATGTATTTATATGTATAAAAATTGTGTAAAAAAAATAAAAATTCTTTTTAATTGAATTATTTCAAGATATATTTTATTTGTGTCATTTATAACTATAATATGATATATAAAATCATCAAACAGCTTTTAGACAAACTTGTCCAGTCATGGCCTATGCGGTCCTAATTGTACCAAATACAAGACAAGCATTTGTCTTGTCCAGTTATGTCCTATACAGTTCAATCATAGCCCCTTGTCCTGTCCTGTCCTGTCCTGTCCAGTTATTTCTTGTCAAGTCTCGTCCAATCATATCTGCATACAAAACGCTACCTTAGTGCATTGATAGTTATGTATCTTGTGGTTTTAAGACTGGATAAATCAAAGGTGCATAGTGTATTATAAGTTGTTTTTAAGATTTTATGCATAAAATATGGTACTTAATCTAATAAAAGTTGTTTTTGATATTTTTTTCTTTTTATTTAAATTTAGGTACTAGTTGGCTACCCGCGCAATGCGGCGGGATGCCAAACTTTTACGTAAATCGAGAATATGAATTTGTGATCATCATACCCCCACAATACAACAATATGTAATATTTTCTTAAATGACACGAGCGTGGAGATGAGATCATGGTTCAAAGTCTCAAACTTTAGAATCCCCAGTGACGACATTTTTCTACGTAACTTATGGCGACAAATTTGGATATTATGTATATATATGTACACATGCTTTTTACTATTATTCAGTAAGTTAAGAGCATCTCCAACAGCTTCTCTGAATTTTTTTTGAAAAAACCAAACAAACCCCTAAAATATTGTCTTAAAGATAAGAACAACCCATCACCTACACATACCAAAAACGATGGCCATACTAAATGAATTGGTATTTGATGATTTTAATAAATATATCTTGGTTAACAAAATGAACACTTCCTAAAAAATGCATTACCCTCTCGAACAGGAAAAAAATAAACACTTCCTAAAAAATGATCTAGTGAAACTAGGAAGCCATTAGAGGCATAAGCTTCTGATCATGAGGAGCTGAATTCCATTATTCCTCCGGCATGCAAGCCATCATGTTTGCGTTGGGACAAAGCTAGCATCTTCGGCTTCGACAAATCGGATTCAACCAAACGTCATTACCATACAAATAAGAAAACAGACCTTAGCTTGCTCCTAATCAACATCAAACACATATGGGTACCTATCGTGAAAATGGAAAAAAAATCAAACATTTTATTTCAATTTAGAGGAGCATGTGCAACCTGTGTTGCTGTACAAGGTAATGAGACTTAACCTGATCTAATATACTGTTTTTTGCAAAGACAACATTGAGCAGGAGTGCAGGACAGCGAGCAAAAATTTGCAGATTAACAACCAATCCAAGCTGATAAAACCAATTTGCTTATAACTTATATGGTTACTGTAGTCAGTATGAAGTTCTGTTGTATCTTTGCTATTAAAAACCTTCAGATGACCCATAAATTACATGAAACGGTTGCCACCTATTGTTCCAATGGCCGTCACTATTGCAAGATCATCGTAGCCACCATGGAGCTCAACAAACTGTACATTTTAATATAGAGTTTGGATCAATGCCTAACGAAGACCACAACTCATAAGCATTTTGATAAACCATTTTAGCAAACAAAATTTCAATCCATAAACATGTTCCTGAAATATTAAGGGGCCGTTTAAAAAATGCTTACCTGGGTAAGGGCTTACCAAGTCATATTAGCTTACTTACTGGACGAATATGACAAGGACCAATAATCTTACCCGGTAAGAGCGGAAGCAAGGACCGAGAGTCGAGAGTCGAAAGCAAGGACCGAGAGTCTTACCCGGTACTCTTACCACGGTTAGCGCTTACCAACTAAATTGTAGCATACGATGCCATTTTGGTGGACTAAAATCTTACCAGGGAAGTAGGTGATAGTGTTGAATTTTACCGATAAGCACTTACCTTGGTAAGTGATTAGGTAAACGACCCCTAAATCTCCAATAACATGGTAATATCATGAAACTGTTTGTAATAAACTAGAATAAAAACTATAAACTGTTTGTAACATAATAAACTGTAAACTGTTTGTAATAAAACATAGGGAAAGGAAAAACGCGATAAGAGGTTTGCAAACAAGTGCGGGTTGGACGGAAGACCCGGACGAGATAAAAAGTCACGCTTTCGAATTCTTCAAAGGTAAATTTTCGTCTAATTTTGACTATGGGCCGACCTTACGTGCAGAAAATTTTCAGAAAATTACCTTGGAGGAGGCGGAAGAACTAGAAAGACCGATTAGTGAAGAGGAAATATGGCATGCGGTGAAATGCTGTGGTAGCAATAAATCCCCGGGACCGGACGGTTTCACCTTTGGTTTTCTCAAGAAGTATTGGGGAATAATCAAAGTTGATCTTGTCCGAGCGGTCGAATGGTTTTGGGAATGTGGTGAAATTAGTAAAGGGTGCAATAGCTCCTTTACTACTTTAATCCCGAAAGTGGAGTCCCCTTTGGTCCTAGGGGAATTTAGACCTATTAGTTTAATCGGGCTTTACTATAAAACAATAGCAAAAATCTTGGCGGAAAGGATTAAAAAAGTGATGGGTAAAATTATCAGTAGTAATCAAAGCGGCTTTATCAAAGGCCGGTTCATTTTGGATGGTGTTGTGATAGCAAATGAGGTTGTAGACCACATTAGGAAGAAGAAAAGAAAGGGACTAATCTTCAAGGTGGATTTCGAAAAGGCGTACGATTGTATTGAATGGTCGTTCCTACATGATTGCATGAGAAAGATGGGGTTCGGGCATAAGTGGGTTAAATGGATAGAATCGTGTCTCAAATCGGCGACGATGGCGGTCTTAATAAACGGGACCCCAACAAAAGAGTTTCCAATGAAGAGAGGACTTAGACAAGGTGATCCTCTTGCCCCGTTTCTATTTTTAATTGTGGCGGAAGCTCTACATTTGTTGACGATGGAGGCGGAAAAAGGGGATATTTGAAGGAATTAAAGTGGGGAAAGGAGAAATCTCGGTCTCGCATTTGCAATACGCCGACGACATAATCTTTTTCGGAAAGTGGAGTACGAAGAATTTAAAAAACCTTCTAAAAATTCTTTTGTGTTTCCAAAAAATGTCGGGGCTAAAAGTGAACGTAGCAAAAAGCAAAATATACGGAGTAGGAGTTCATGATGAAGAGGTAACAAGTTGGGCGAGAAGTGTCGGGTGCGGAAGCGGAAATTTACCTTTTATTTACTTGGGCCTCCCGGTTGGGATGTCAATGAAAAGGTTGGAGCATTGGAGACCGGTAATAGAAAAAATAAGCAAAAGGCTCGCCTCTTGGAAATCGAGACTTGTGTCCTTTGGTGGAAGACTTACCTTGGTAAAATCGGTCTTGGGTAGCTTGCCGTTGTACTTTTTCTCATTGTTTCGGGCCCCGAGCGGAGTGGTAAAGGAGTGTGAGAGATTGAGAGCGAGATTCTTTTGGGGAGGGGGGGGTAATGGAAATGAGAAAAAATACATACCTTGGGTAAAATGGGAAAAAACGCAAAAAAGTTTCGAGAAAGGGGGATTAAAAATCGGGGGGCTTGGGTCTTATAATAAAGGACTATTGGGAAAATGGTGGTGGCGTTTCCTTGTCGAAAAGGAATCGTTGTGGGTCCAAGTGATAAAGAGTTTATACGGGGACGGGGGGGCTTACGGGGAACTTTTTTTGGTTTTGATGGTGCAGGTTCGGTGTGGTCTACGATCATCCAGCTCGGCGCAGATTTGGACAGCAAGGGGGTCGACTTCACGAAGTCATTCAGAAAAAAAATCGGGGACGGATGCGATACAAAACTGTGGAAGGATAGTTGGAACGGTCCCGATAGCTTAAGAATACAATTCCCAAGACTTTTTCGATTGGAAGAGGAAAAGGAAGTCACAGTTAGCGATAGAGGAGAATGGGTCGACCGCAAATGGCAATGGAAATGGCGATGGAGAAGAGAACCGAGAGGGCGCGAAGTAGGGGAATTAGAGGAATTCATACATAGACTCGAAGGGGTAACGCCTATAAGAGAGCGGAGGGACAGCATTGAGTGGATTCTCGACACTACAAAAGAATACAACGTCAAGAGGCTGCGTAACATCTTGGAAGGAGTAGCAAGCAACGACGGTGGAGAAACGGTGGCAACGGAATGGTCCGCAATTGTCCCTAAAAAGGTATGTATATTCATTTGGAGGGCTAGTTTGGGGCGAATCCCGTGTAGAGCGATATTGGATAAAATGGGTATAGATTTGGACTCGATATTATGTCCGAGATGTGGAGAAGCGATAGAAACGGTGAATCACGCACTAGTAACGTGCCCGGAGATAAAAAGAATGTGGAACCTTATTGGTAGATGGTGGAAGAAAAACATGGAGCAAGTCGAAACAGTTCAAGAAGTTCTCCAAGAAAATAACGCAAACGGAGAGGACGGGAGAAGATCGGCAATATGGACGGGTGTGAAGTGGGCGTTCATGTATTTCATATGGGATCATAGAAACAAGATGGTGTTCAAGGCGGAATCAAGGAAATTGACAGATTTATTCTACGAATTCCAACGACGAACTTTTGAATGGATCGTGAAGAGGTCTAAAAATGCGATAAGGGGATGGTCGGAATGGCTAATTTGTCCGGACTTAATGTAGGTTTTGGTCGTAAGTGGTTTCTTTCTACAGGGGGTATGTGGCTTGGATGTTTGTCTCTTGCAAACTTTGTCATACACTCCGATGTAGTCTAAAAAGAATGTATTTGTGGCTTTGTAATTTTTATTGCCTTGTCTGGGTTTTGGGTCGAGGGGTGGTTAATGCCACTATGACTTTTGTATACTTTTGTTGAGGTTTGTTTTAATACAAGAATCTTGTTGCTGATCAAAAAAAATAAAACATAGCAAGAAATTGGCTTGTGGAGATGGAGAACAAAACAAACAAAAATACTCTATTGAAACAGTAACATTTTAATATGTCCGATTTTCTAATGACTAACCTTATCCTTTTCCCTAAATCTACATTCCAACTTCAATTAAGATCAACTCATCTGTCTACAAAGAATAAGGATAAACAAAGTCACGTATTTGGGTAAGATGGTATATATAAATAATAAAGATTAACAACAATACAATGTCGTATCTCACAATTGGTAATAAAAAGTGTGCATTGGAAAAAAGATAAAAAAAAGTAATGATGGGTTGTATTGGAGTCTTTGGAGAGGAAGGGTCATCTTGGAAAGAGCGTGTATGTTGGTAAAAGGAAAAAACATAAAAAGTAATGATGGGTTGTATTAAAGTACTACCGATAACTTTCTCACTCTTAAATTTAAGTAATCATGCATTAAATAGGGGAAATTGACTAAAATAGCCCAAGCCTCTCCCATTTTACCAAAATAGTCATGGCTCCGCACTCCGACCCGACCCAGTCTAGTGCGGACCGCACCCCACCACAAAACGACAAAAAAACGTTTTTTTAAAAATCTGATTTTTGGAAGGGTGGCACCGCAATTGCGGACCTGGCCTGAAAACGCATCTGGGCCGTTCATCTGACCGCTCCGCATCCGCAATTGCGAGTGAGGAGCCATGGCTATTTTGGTCAATTTTCCCTTTAAATAGTGGTACATATTGCTTTTAAATAGTGGTACATATTGCTTTAAAAGTTGTTTTTAAGAGTTTGAGAATAGATGTATTATATAAAACAGTATAGATAACCTTTGACGTAACATTTGAGATGTTCGAAGCAAATTTTGCAGTGGATCGAATACATCAGGTTTTTACAGCAAAAACATGGCGCCTATCATTTCAAATTAACGATTTCTACTGATCACACATTCAAACTCTTGTTGATTTCCCTTTCGATATACGAATTTAGGGTTCATAACAGGAGAGAAAAATGATTGTCAGAACACCTCTACCTAAGAAACGAAAGCCTGAAACGATCGGCAACTCGGAGAGCCCTAACTCGGATGGCAATTTGGTGATCTTCGAGGACCTGCCGGTGCCGGAACCGGAACCGGAGCCAGATCCCTCTCACCAACATTCCGGTCAGATGCTTTGCACATACCAGTGCCGGCAATTGGTAATACTTCCTCTATTGCTTTACTACTATTCCAATAAGCTTTTAGATGTTACTTCCGTTTCCAAACAAAGAGATATTTTAATGGTCGGACCTAGTGCTTTACAAATTTAAAGAACATGTCGATTTTTTGTTTTGAATTTTACTAATAACCTAGTCCTCCTCCCCAGGGATTTGGCTCGTTCTGCTGCAAGCACCTCCATAATTTGCTTAGTAAAATTAGAGTAATACTTTTTGTAAAGTTTACAATCGTTATCAACGTTTGTGAAAAGTTCATAAAATTCAAATCTGAAAGTTGAAATTGAAGTTGCATTGCTGCACACTTAAAAGTGAACAAATTTTGTAGCGGATGGAGCAATAGGTAGTTTTTACTGATTTTTCTATGCCCGAACTTTATGTAAACGTAGAGTATGTTAGAGATGCTGATGTGGTTTAACTTCTTTCCGTTGTAAGGAGCATCTGAATTCTGATACTTAGTTTAGGTTTTGATATTGCCTCCATTTTTTTGGTATATAGCCGTAGCCATCTCAGTGAATTTTGTTTGCCAATTTCATGTTGTGGTAGCCTTGGTGGTTTATGTTGTTGTTTCCATGTTTAAGATTATCGTGAATATCGTCATAATAACTTGTGCATGTGCTTGAATCTTGATGGAATATTATAATTGAGATTTGAGAAGATGATTAATTTGAACAAATTTCTCAAACTAACAAGAAATCAGATACAATCCAGCAGTGGTTGATGGTTAAACATTTTGTATACTGTATGCTGCATAAAGAAATCATAGACATTATTGAATAAATTTTTAGTAAATGGTATGATCCATCGATAAGTTGAAAGTTCTTTTGAACTATACTGTAAGGAGAGAACAATAAGAAACTGGTTATAGCTTTCCTAAAAAAGGGCTGCCCTCCTCCCTCCTAAGTGGTAGCTCTTTTAAGCAGCTCCCCTCACCTTTCCAACAGAAGCAAAAAGAGGGAAGGGTGTTAAAATAAAAGAAGTGAATATGAAAAGGCATAAGAAAATATGAAGTATTCAGTGGCATATAACCTGGCCTTCACTTGCAGGACAGATAAGATTGCAGTGTGCACCATGTCTTATCTTTTTTCTTCCTAGAATTAGGGCTGGTCAGAGCCTTTCTGTAGTGTGCACAGCTGAACAACTGAAAATTGAATGGTGTGAAGAGAATTTTTTTAGATTCTTTATACATTCGAGAATCGAGATTACAACTTAATTAGAGGTATTAAAATGATTGGTGGAAAAGTCAGCTTAAACTTATTGTCTTGTCACTTGGGTTATGATTTGTTGCGGTGCAAAGGGTGAAATACAACTATACAAGGGAAGATCATCTTTGACTTTCAATGGTAGTGTTGTTCAGACCCATAAAACCATTGCTGGTTGAGGTGATAGAAATTAATGGTTTGACATATCATTATAGAAGCTAAGTTCCATTTACAAACATCGATTGCCTCGGGGGTCCATGTCTTCATCTGTGAATCCGGATTCATCATTATCTGTTGGAGATATACTATAGGGAGTTTTTTTCTTACCTGTTGAACAAAGCATGAGAGAAAGAGTGGTAGGCTACTTCTTAAAACTTCTGAAGTTATATTGTCATCAATCTTGTATGACAAAAAACATGGCCTGCCATGCATGCAAGTGCTTATGGTTTTTCATACTTTACGTTTAGTGTTAAGTCTCTTTTACTTTTGCATGGATTTGCCTGCTCTTACTAGGATATTTATGGAGATGGTTAACTGCTGAAGAAGTGTCCCCAAAGTTGCAAGCTTTTCACCCAAACCTTTATGGGAGATTTAGGCATTTTTTTAATTTCCTACTTTTCATCTATTGAGTGGAATGCCTTTTGCCATCACAGGTCAAAGCAGATTTCTTGGATGCTTTAAGCAGTGCAGAGAAACAAGCTCAGGACTATCAATCCAAACTTGAGACGATGAATGATGACATGCACAAATCTGGTGCGTGATAAGCTCAACTTTTGGGCTAATTCATATCAGATTCCTCATTAACCCATAGTGTGTATTATATTTTGGCATGGTAGAAGCTGAAATTCTAATGTTTAATGGTGTTGAATACCTACATCTGCTTTGTTCAATACTTTTGACATAGGAAGCAATAATTTTGGCTTTTTATGGTTGCTCATATTATTTTAGCTATATCACTTTTAATCTACCATCTATAACGTATAAACTAACAACATCAGAAGTTCAAAACTTTTGTAAGTTTCACTTAACAGCTCGTAAAGCCTCTCATTTCCCTATACTTGGTATTTTGTTTTTATATTGCTTATACGCACCAACATACATCAAAAGAAATGATCAATACTTGTTATCAAATAGGTTCTGAAAGCATTAATATGTGCGTGTATAAAGATAGAAGGGTGGGCTGATGGGCTAAAACTAAAGATCAACACTAAGATAATGATATATAAACATGAAACAAGCCCGGTCTTTTGCAAGTTCGATTTGAACCTTTTTGAGTGGCCTAGCCAAAGTACATGCAAGCTAAGGACTCCTGTCAACAAAACTGGTTTGGTAGACGGAAGTCATTCTATGTGTCAATCACATTTTCATGTACAAGTTCTAATCTACCTCATTATGCTTCATGCATTCATGGAATATCTTATTTATGTGTACCCTCATAATTGGCTCAATACGCCAACACATCTTCTTAAAACCAATGTAGAGTAATCCAGGTTGAATAAGATGACATACCCAATTGACCTCCTAAGTTGTATATGTCATCATTGAGACTCTTACATCACATAGAGCAAGAGACAATCTTCTGTGTCTTGCTATTCAGTAACACCAAAAAGTAAGATGTATAGTGGGTCAATCACTCGTTGCAATGTCATTTAACATACTAGCATTTTAAGTTACCTTTAGACCTTGAGCAGATACAAAAAGTTACAGAACATTCTAATTGCTAGTGTGGAAGGTAGACATGAAACGACTGACCACTGGCATGAAAGAAAAATATCAACACTACTGACATTGAAATTGTTCAATTTTCCAACCGATACATCATATCTCTCTTGATCATGAGGAAGCTCTCTTGATATCAATAGTATGGAAGGTAGACAAAAAAACTCATCACTCTCAATAAAGAATGGTATCAATCCTAGTGACATTGAGATAGTATTTTTAGCCATACATCATACCTTCTCGGGTCATGAGGAAACTCTTGAATTTGGAAACCATTGAGAATTCTATAAGACAACCATTCACAAACAAACATCTTCAAAACCAATGACACGCTTCATGTTACATGATATGATGGCATTGGGAGTAAAAATTCCCTTTAGGGTCATGTAAACCTTCACGATATAAGGTGGTGAAGGAGTTAATGATGGGTTTTGGCCATGACAAGCAACACAGCAACACAGAGAGAAAGGTCATTTTTGGGTATCCTCGTAATCAATACCAATATACCATAAGCTAAGGAGTAGTCTTTGGCAACACTACTAAATTTAAAACGAGGTAGTAGGCCTTGTTTCAAGATTTACACCCATGACCCAACATCAAATAGATACTTAGAGGTTAGAAGGAAGATCAAATAGATCTAATATTTAATACTCCCAAAGAGCACCTTTTTTCTCATGAACACTTGGCTTAACCTTGGATGAACCGGAAGTCTCGAGGTTTTTTAGGGCTATTAGTTTTCATAGAATAAAATAGATATAAATGGCCATGTTTGAGAGAAACAATTGACACATTTTGATTAGTAGGGAAACCAAGCAGTGATGACTGGCCACACAACACATAGTTCTGTAACATTCCACAGTCGGAACCTTAGGGTGGTAGCAGGAGGGTAACATGATTAGGTTTGTGGCAGGATTTGGTGGTACACAAATTCTTTATGATCGAAACCAAATAGTGGTATGGAAGCTTAAGAAGTGGTGGTACCATGCTTTCTTTTGAAAGTATTCCCGAAATTGAATAATCTTTGAGACTACAATAGTGAGCTTCTATGAAGACTCAATATATGAAACATACATGAAATGGGGCAATCAGAAGGGCCATGATGGTGGAGTCAAATGGATGATCTAAATAAACAATGACCAATACATAACTCACAAGAATACTCAACAGGCAAGAATAAAACTCAAAAAGACATGCACAAAATACCTATATTGTTTTTGCAACCTATAGTATCTAAAAGACGTGAGTAGCTGGAGCATCAAGCTTATCAATCCAATATGAAAGTAATGAACATGATTGACATACGACAAAATGGTTAAAAGAATTTTTTTTGTCATGAACTTTAAAAACTCATGAATTATACTATCACAAATTGTCACTACAAAAGGCTTAATGGATAATTAAGTTGAGTTCAACTGGAGCATAAGATTCACCACAAATAGAAATTGGGTACAAATTCATCAAATAATTCTAGGTTACCTTGAATAATCATCTACAAAAGTAGTAAAAGTTTAAAAGACTAAAAGACTTGACCTGTAATCGCTAACAAATTAAATTAGACAAGCTTCTGAATGTAGACACTATTCTACGTGTGTCAGACAAATATGTTTGCCTAATTCACAAAATTCAAAAAATTAATCCGAAAGAAAGTCAAATTTTAGTGCAATTTCTAATTTTGCAGAAGATGGTTGATCAAATCAATGTGGATATCCTGCACATTGCTTCCACTAAGATAATCATGTGGGGGACATAGAAATCAATGGATACAAACCTCACTCATGATCATCCTTTGACTGGCACCCAAATATTGTAAAGGATGTCGCAAAGGAGAAAAGTTAACAAAAGCAGCTCAAGATTTTAGTAGTCTTACTGATAGTTGGGAGATTTTTTAGTAAATATTGGCATACAAACACATATCAAACATTCTTGTAAGTTGTAACTGGTATGAGTTAAATATCTTGATTAGGTTTGCTGGAACCATATTCTGTTCAAATCTGGAGGATGTATAGAGGGAGAAAACACTTTTCTTCTGTTCATTCACATGATCATAAGATGCACTTAGATACATTATCCAAGATGAGACACATGCAAACAACAATTCATCGACTTCCTTAAGCTTGCTATGGAAGTATGAGGGATAAAATGCATGTAAGAAGCATGGAACAATTAAATAGGTTTAGTGCACAACAATAACCGAATTCTAAGAACAAGGATAGGTTTTGACAAGGCTAACAAGTTTACGAAACAAATCCGTATCTTTCTGTAGCCTTTGCCTGAACGAGAACAACATCCTATCCATGAATCTCTACCATAAGAGCAAACCATGTTTGCCTAAGTACCAAGTGAAAACTTTTGTTAGACTATTTAACAATATATAAATATAGTAAGATAATAGAATAAATATATACAGGAGGATGTAGAGCGGATAGCATGAGTCAAACCTACATCGTTAGCTTGGAAGCCTAGGGGTTATAGTCGGCGTCTGTTCGTCACTTTTAAAATATAATTCAAGGATTCAGGGGATGGTGCATGACAAATGATAAAACACCACTAACAGTGCCACCTGAGAGACCCATCAACGTTGTGTTTGAAGTGAGTACAATACCAGGTAGGATTTGGACTGCCCTTACCCCAAAATCAGTGGGAGAAAAACTAAGCAACTAACTACAAAGCCTGAAGCCTTGAAGCAAAACTATTTGCAGCATGTCATAGCACAATAGCAAAGTAATGCTCCTCCCATGGGCTCTCAAACAGTAAATTTATTCAACTGTCAACAACAATTCACTCCTTACCAGTCCCACGGGAGGGATCCACAGTCAAGTACCCATGCTGATATTTGATTAAGAATCCTAGTTTTCATCTCTTCTATCTCTAATACTTACATGTTAGGACATAAAACATCAGTCGGTCATGACTAGTCAGTTGGTTAGCTTTTTACGCAATATATTGTTATGGGTAGTGAATGTCATTTATCCTTGCTTTTTTTGCATAATCTCACTGTTTTCTGTTTACCTATAATGATAGTTCTCTCTGCCTTATTTTATTATCATGCCTTTGGGAATATACATATGTAGCCTTAGTTAAATAGTGACTTCCATTTGCTGCAGAAGCTGATAGGATGAAATTTCGGGATCAGTTTCTATATGCAGAACAAGAACTAGCTGCTGCCAAGGGACGTGAACAGGCTCTGCAAGAGCAGCTCTTGAAAGAGATCAATGAATCTCAAGAGCGACTAAGAAAGCAAATTCATAACCATAGTGAACTTGAGGTTTGACATTACCTATATTTCAATCTACTTCTTTTTTGTTCAATTCCAAGTCTTCTCAATTCTTTTTACATTTAGATTATCAAACAATTATTTTGATGTTATTTCTAGTCTGATAACTTGGAATATTTATGATTCTTTTCCTTAAAGTGGCTCAAAAGTCAAATTAATGCTATGCCATGATGAAGATACATAAATTTACATGGAACTGGAAACAAGGTTTATTGTTTAGTTTCATCATAATTTGTTGCAGCTGATGGGTTTTTCAGTAACATCATTCTACTGTGTATATTCCAACACGTACAATGTTTTCCATACATCCATTCTTATGACACTCAAAGCTATGACAATATAGAGGGCATGGGAAAGTCTTCACTACCAGGCATTGGGCTGCACTTGGTAATACCATCTACGATGGAGCAATCACTAAATTATAAACCTTGTGGGGTTAGCTCAACTGGCAACTCGTCATAGGTCACCAATTTGAGTTCCGCAAGGCCACTGGGGATTTTCCTGGCTGTTCTCCAGGGCCCACCGGGATTAGTCGAGGTGCGTACAAGCTGGCCTGGAGACCACGCTTAACAAAAAAAAGCAGTAAATTGTATGGATGATGCCTATGTAATGGGCAACGTTATCATTGGACTATTCTGGATAGTTTCTATGTAGCATATTGGTTTACTTATAGCTTCTTGGTCATGTAAGTGGTAAGCCTATACAGAGCATTGCGCGTCTCTCTGGTGGTGGAGGTTTGTTTAAGTGGAATCAACAAGTATATTATGTTTTCGAACCTTTTTACTTGATACAAACGTAATAAAGAACTTAATATATTAATATTGTCTCTGGTTTTGTAAGTTATGATAAATAGGGCTTTCGGATACTTCTTTTGCTGATTGCTCTTAGAACAACTCGAGTCTTTGTCCATGCATGTAAATGGTCACATCTGTATTCAAAGTAGGATTATGTTACATCAGGGGGTTCATGTGGGAGCTAATGCATATAATTTCTGGGAACTCTGAAAATCTTATCTGTGTTTCAGGCTTGAATTCTTAACGCTATTCTACAAGGAGTAAAAATTTCATCTACTTTTTGAAAGTATTCAATTTTGTGTTTCTGGTAAAGGTGAACTCTTGTGGAATATTACTGTTTATCTTCTTCCAGATCTCCTAGTTTCTATTCCTGCCCTCACAATTTGCATCTACATCTTTGCTACCCTTATCTTCTGTATATGATGTCTAATGGTGCCCCCAGTATCATAGCAGGCTAAAGTTCTTCTTCATCCCCTTTCAGTAACTTATTTCATTGACTAAAAGCAATCTTGTGTAATTCATGGTTGAGGAATGTGTGTGAGAGTAATAGCTTGAGTTACTATTTACTTTCCTTGTAGTTTAATTATCCTTTCTTGCTTTCCCGTTATTTTCTTACCACATTCTGTGTTTGGCTATTTGTTTAATAATAGTTTCTTTACTTTGGTATTTAGATCAAATTTAGAAAAGAAATGGATCTTCGCAAAAATGCAGAATCTTTGGTAGCCTCAGCCGAAGAAAAAGCAAGCCTTTTAGAGAGGAAGTTGAGCCAGGTCTCTGAAAGCATAGAGAGGGAAAGAGTTCGTCTTCAGAAGGATCATACACAACTTAAACAAGAATCAAAATTGTCAATTTCTAGAATCAGTGCAGATGTGAGTAGTCTTAAGTTATGACAGATTTTTTTGTTGTTGAACATGATACAGAACTAATTTTTGCTTTCTTGTACTTAGCTTGAAAGGATGGAATGCAAAGCTAATAACTCCGAGAACGAGGCAAATCTTCTGAAGGAACAATTGGAAACCCTTCAAAGACAACTTAATGAGGTTACATGCTTACAGCTTCTTTAGCCTTACTGTGTTCTGAATTTGTTATGCATCATTCGTTGAAAAGTACAGCATGTATAATTTGTATGGAGACAGTATATGTGTAAATTTGTTTTTCTTTTTTTCAAATGATTTTCACTTCGGCTGTTTGAAAGTCGCTTCACCCTTGTGAAAGGTCCAACTCATGAACTCTATTCAAGTTTTTTTTATGTTGTTTTATTTACTACATTCTTAGCTTATATTAATTCTATGCAGCTAATGGTACTTGGTGTTGCATTCTTATCCCCAGTGCTTGCACGAGAAGAATGAAGTAGAGAAAAAACTTTCCACTTTAACATGTCAAGAATTTACTTCTTCTGATGACAATATCTTGGTGAAGCATTTGAGAGAAGAGCTCAGAAATTATGTATGTTTTATTCTTCCTCATTTCATGTATTTTGGTGTTCATGTTATTTCCGCAGACCTAATCTTGAATGAAGTACTTCTTGATAAAAGGATTACAAGCGCAGCATCCATCTTGAATAAGAATAAAAAAATTATAACATTAAATACAGCAATGAAGTTCACTGGTTTTAGATAAAATAGTCAGATGAGATGGTAGTTGCATTCTTGGTTATTTGAGCTAGAACAAGAAGCTACTTTAGTCTGCATGATTACTAGAAAAATACCACCAAGCTTACTTTATATATCTATTTTGGAAGTAAAGAGTAATTGTGAGGAACGAGAATATGCACTTAATGACATGTTTTATTCTACGTAGAGGAAATGTGGTATGCTCACTGGTGAATTTGGTTATTGCTAAAGATTTATTCTTATATGCATTTGAAGTACTACCCAAAACTGGAGTAGAGTTTTTTTTTTCTTTTTACAATGAACCAAATTTGCACCAGAGACTTTGATAATTGTTTATCTATATTTGACATCAGGAATTAGAAGTCCGTGAAGCTAGGAAATGGAAATCTTCTCATGAGGACATTGAGGTACTGAGGGAGAAATTGTTGGAAGAGAAAGGCCGCAGAGAGAGGGCAGAGTCAGAGATTTCTAAACTATCAGAGGAACAAGTAAATGGAAAGAAGTTGGAGGATGAATTGTCCTCTTGGGAATCAATGATGAAGGAGATTCCTGGTGTAACATGTGCTGCTGACATACCTTTCAAGTTTGCAGCGTTGCAAAGGTTCGTATCAACTTCATTGTATAATTGTGTTACGCACTTACGCTTATGCAATCTGCTTCTTGAAATGGGTCTTTAATTGAACTATGAGAACTAAAGTCAACATTAATCCACTTATGCTTGTTGATCTTTTAGACATTATCTATGTAGAATAAACTTTTTTGAGTCTTATATTTCTTCAGGCTGTAATCTGAAGATGGTCTTGTTCACCATTTCCCAGACCAACTGCTTTGCCCGTTAAACTTGATAATTTGTTTTTTGGCGTGTGCAATGACAATCATTCGCTTAAGCCATCTCTTTTTGTTTTACGTTCATATGGAAACCTTCATCTTCTGTTCTTTTATTGGATGTACTTCATCAAGGTTCAATTCAGCTTTGATGTCAAATTTTTTGTATTTTATATTTAATAATATCAGTGGATTCACTTACTTTCTAAATTGATCTTGTGCATTGCAGGGAGGTTATTGAAAGCATGATGAAGATGGGGGAGGTCACTGCACGTTCGAAACAAGTAGAGGTTGCTCTTGATGCTGCTGAAAACGGTAGGAAGAATGCTGAAACAGAGTCTGCATTGACCAAAGAGAAGGTGGAACTTTCGAAATTGGAGCTCAAGCGAACTGAGTTACTGGTAAGTTGGTATCATTTTAGCTTTCATACAGTTAGATATATAGGATCTTAATGATCTGTTTGCTATGCTGGAGTCGATGATGGAATGTGTTCCTTTTCTGTTACTTGAAATGTAGATTTTTCCAAAATGAATTTTCTGTTGATATTGTTATTTTATAGTGCAGGCACATCCACCAAGTTAGGACACTATATCACTAATTTTAGAGAGAATTTTTCCTAGGTTGTACATTCCTAAATTACACAGATTTGTACGAAAGTCAACAATGGCCAAAGATACAGCTACAACTTATTATACAACACATTTTTTTGCTGTTTTCCAACATTATTACATCCAGCAATGGAATGAAATTACAATTAGATTTTTGTATAAAATAACATAGTTTTTGATCTTTTTTAAATTATATTAACCAAGTATTTTTTGGCTCTTTTTGGACCTTGTTTTTAATATTTTAATTCTAGGTTGTACATTTCTAAATTAGACAGATTTGTACGAAATACAACAATGACCAAATATATACTTACAACTTATTATACAACATATATTCATTTTGCTGATTTTCCAACACCATTACATCTAGCAATGGGATGAAATACTTGTCTACGGGTTGTGTCTTTAACCTACTTCTTAACAGGGTCTTCTTTAGGTATATGTGCAAGATGAAATGTCACACTTTTCAAAATATTGTTCACATACTCTTTACCTTACTTCTGTTTCAACCCTTCTGATTTATCAGCATTAAGTCTCACAGTGGATTGTGGTGTGAACCAAAAGTGGAATGGAAAGAGTCATTAATTTGATAAAAAGCCAGTATGATCTATGATGATTTATTGTTGTACATGAAGTTGTTGGTACTTTGTATCTCATTATCATCTCTGTTTCACAATTTTTGTCTTGTTAGACGGTATAAATGGCCACGTTGTTTACATCCTTGTTTTATGTGCTCGTGTCCTAAATAATCGTATGGTTATTATTTACAATATATACATCTTTGCAGCTTTCTTCAGTTACCGAGGAGAGAGATCGTTTGAAAGTTGCTGTTGATCAATTGAAGCAGCAGAAGAACGTTGAAGTAGGGGTTGCAATGAATGATGGAACAGTTAAGGTTGTAGACCAGAGGTCATGTTCTGAAACTTTCATCTAGTTTGTGGTTTGTGCTAATGCGTATTTCGTTACCTTGTTTGCAAGGACAGGAGCTTGAGTCATCTCTTGCCATGAAGGAAGATTATATAAAGAAGCTGGAGAGCTCTATACTTGAGCAAAAAGAAACTAATGCCCGTCAGCATAACGAAATAAAGGTGCTCAATGAGAGGCTGAATAGTGAATCAAGAAGAATAAAATCATTGGAGAGGGAGGACGATCGCCTCCGCTCAGAGATAGCTATATTGGAGTCAAAGGTTCGATTCTTGAATATAAACTTGTCTATGTTTTCTGTTGTTTCTTGGCACATTTATATTAGTATTATGTTCCTATCTCTAATATATGGCATTGCATATGAAGTTAGTTGGTACTGAATTATTTTAAGTAAATACTTGCAAATACAGCTGATAACAATGGTCAAAACCTTGATCTCTGGGTTTTGTTTTGATATCATATTGACATTTATTTGCAGTTACAGTGTATTGATGTTTGCATATGTGATACTAGTTTGCATGTGTCTGGCTGGTTATTGGTTGCTTTTTTTGACAGTAGAACTGATGTATGTTTTGTTTACATGACTATAGAAGTGCCACTTGATTTAATCTTTTGGGAAACTTACCCATATGATAAATGACTTGCATTAATTGGTTATCTGGAAAAGGATATGGATGCAATCGTAGAGTACCCCTAGGTCAAGCATTCTAGAAGATCTCAGCTAACTGGTAGGAACTATTAGGATATTATATCCACCGATAGGTGTTGCATTTTGCAAATAAGGCATATCTTCTGTAGGCACAAAAAATTAAAAGATACCTTTATATCCATCTTGCCTCAAAATTTTCTATTGATAGATTCGTTTGTATGGTGAAATGCAACTTATGAAAATTTGACCTGTTTTAAAACAAATAAACGTCAATCCTCCTACGGTAGGAAGCCAGTCTTTGAGAGCATAAAGAGGGTCTTAGAATTTATAAAGAGGGTCCTAGAATTCAAACTAGTATCAGGTCTTTACTTTAATTCATCATTGGACTTGTTCTCAGCATTATAGGATGAGTGTATTATGCAAGCCAAATCCATCAGATTTATGTCGAAGTTTCAGAAGTGAGCTCACACCCATTGTTCATTCTACTTCTTTTATATTTGTAGCTGTTTATCTGATTTCTTCTACAAATGAGGTCAAACATGAACTACTATTTCAATTTCAGTCACCCATGGTCTTAGATTGAAGTAGACTTGACTTTTGTCTCCACTCATTTTAAGGCACATGCTTTTTGTTGCATAATTTCTGCCAAATGTTTCATTTTATTGGCTATGCTTACTAATTATAAATAATCATCTTTATTCGACTAGAGTTTCACTTTAGGCTTCACTATTACTCATAAGTATATGGGCATATATTTTGTTGACATGGTATAGAACCACTGAAAAACACAGCAAAGTCATCTAATGCAGCAATCTTGATATTACATAAAATGTGGGATTTTTTTGTCTTCGTGTATCTGTATTATTTTTTTTCATCAAGTTATTCCTCTCTTGTTCATATATTCTCTCATTTGCAGTTGGGTCATGGTGATTTTTCATCTGCAAGTACAAAAGTATTGCGTATGGTGAACAGCGTGGCGGTTGACAGTGAGGCAAAGCAAACTATAGAGGCTTTGCAGAACGAATTACAGAAGACAAAAGAGAAATTACAAGCCATTGAGGAGTTGAAAAAACAGTCAGGTATTCTTGCATAATGTTTATTGGGAATCTTATTACTTTGGAATGTTATTCGATTACTTTGGAACGTTATTCTATTTTATTGGGAAACTTTTAAATTTGGCGGACTTTCAATCTAATCATTATCTGCATCTTATTTTCTCTTACTGTGAATGTTCAGGTGATGCTGGGACATTGGTAGATTCATACATTTCTGGAAAGATAGTGCAGTTAAAAGAACAAATTGCCACCCTTGAGAAACGCGAGGAAAGGTAAATGACATGTTAGGTTTGTTGATGCTTACAACTGTTTTTTATCCTTTAAATATTTAAATGGTGCATGATGCAGGTATAAGACAGTTTTTGCTGATAGAATTTCAGTTTTCCGAAGGGCATGCTGTGAACTGTTTGGTTACAAGGTATCTGTGGAATTGCATATTGGCAATTACATTTTGGTTTAACTTGTTGTGGACCTGAGCCTGATTAATCCTCTGTTGATCCTACAGATTGTGATGGACGATCACCAACGATCAGATGGGATCCCTGTTACACAATTTACCCTTCAGTCTATCTATGCTCAAAGTGACGATGAAAAACTTCAATTTGAGTACGAATCAGGGAACACAAAAATTCTGGTAAGATTGTAATAATAGTCAATGGTTATGTAGCATGTTACAGATGGCATTTTTGTCTTTACTTTCCATTGTTGGTATATTGATATTTGATACTTGGTATGTGTGTGGTTACATTTAAATAGAGAATTCATATGAAATATACCACCAGAAGCCTTACGAATCCGATTTGCTTTTATAATGTTTCAGGGAAATAACTACACACAGCAGCCTGAGATATCCCATCAGGTACAAACCTCTCTCTCTCTCTCTCTCTCTCTCTCTCTCACGTGCATCCTAATAAGAACCTGTTATTACTTTTGGAGTTAAGCGTTGACTTCTTAAGAATACACTCCACGATATAATCATGCCTTCATTTCATCAACATTATTATTGCATTTGTTTGTTGCTCACAAGATAAGCTAAACCCGTAAATCTCACACAGAGTAGTTAGGGTCTAAAGAGAGTAGGATGTACGTAGACTTTATCTCTACCCAAGGAGTAGAGGTTGTAAAATGATTTTATGGAAAGAGAAAATTGTTTGGAAAGTCTGATAGAAAGAACAAAGATGTAAAATAAAACGAAAGAAAAGAAAAGAAAAGAAAAAGGGGTTTGAAAAAGTGAAAAGAACAAGTAATGAAGTATACAGACTTCAACTCTAGAGACTTTTTCTTAGAAGACCGCTTGCAGAAAAGGGTAAGTAAAACAAATAGAAAGTACAACTGAAAGCCACATATTATGTGGAAAAAGGTTAATGAATTAGCAATTAGTGATGTGTATATATATATATATATATAGTTTAATTGGGATTGGTTTGTTTTTTTCAGGTGGAGATTTTTGTTCGGAAACTGAACTCCATTCCAGCTTTCACTGCCAATTTGACGGTTGAGTCTTTCAATAAGCGGACACTATCGTGAGACAAACCGACTCGTCTAAATTTTTGTACCGAACCGACCAATATGTGGAGCAAAGGTGTTTAAAACATTGCAGATATCGATTAATATCATTTGTGAGTTCTAAACATAGATGCAAGATGTAGCATGCAATACATATTCTTCTAAACGATTGATTATGTCTCTTTATCTTATTATGCTCTCGTTTGACGTCTAGTCAACCAAGTTCAAAAAGACGAAGTAACACTAGTTGTAACAAAGATAAACCAAACCAAACCAAATGTATAAGAAAACTAAATATTGTGAGAGAGTTGAGAGAAGATTCATACGTGAATCAATTTGAAAAAAAATGTATATAAAGATGCATATGTGAACCGATGTTACAAATTATTCATATGGTTTAACATATGCATCTTTAAAATGAAAATTTTCAATGATTTTAGGAATCTTTCTTTTTATCCTCTCATGGTATTAAGTATATTTATTTGAACCATCTATATCAAATGTTTCCATTTTATTCACCCTTGGAAGTTGGAAATAGGGTTTGGGGAGCTATGAAAAATCAAAATTCCGTACTCCAGCTTGGTAGTTTTCACCGCCCGTTCAGAAATAGACAAGTGAGAATGCAATTACAAACGCTATTTCAATAGGAATATGAAAAGTTTTTTACCACAACTGAATAATTCTAATTTCTGTTTTTAATATCTAGGGAGATCTATAGGGTTGGACTAGGTAATGCATACCATTGACTATTATTATTTGAATATATGAATGTAAAAAAAAACTAACAATCCATGGTAAGTA
This sequence comes from Saussurea involucrata, assembly GCA_033807775.1. NCBI lineage: Eukaryota > Viridiplantae > Streptophyta > Magnoliopsida > Asterales > Asteraceae > Saussurea > Saussurea involucrata. The sequence goes on along the minus strand of CM066314.1, from coordinate 61,717,930 downwards.
CTAAATAGCACTACCAATAGGCATTTTAAACATGTTATACATTAGAATAAACTATTAAAGCTAGATATTAGATTTATTCAATTAGATACAAACTACATAAATCGTATTGCATGAACAACGAAATTGTGTATTATCTGAACTATGAATTTTTTTATTACCACTTTCTACGTTTCACATTCAGGTACAAACTACATAAACTGCATCATACCATAAACATCGGTACTAATAGCTACAAACGGAGATAGTTGTTTTGGATTAGGTCGGGGCTGGACCTAAAAATCAACCCATGCCAACTCGTCTAACCCGATAGACTAAGTTCATAATGACGAGAACAATTATTGTTAATTGGTAGATTAACTACAATTCAATTTTGTCATTGTTATATCTCTTTTGACGTCTTATGTTTAAACTTATATTTGGATGATCATAATATCTTGGATAGGTAACATCCTGGGGGGGTGCAGGGTGAAAGCCGCACTACCCGGGTAGCGGGCGACACTTTCCTGAGATATCCAGACTCTGGGTCGGGTCCTTCGGGGCCGGGGCCGGTACGGGTGGGTCCAGTCTATGGGACCCTCTACCCTGCCGGTCGGGTTCAGCCAAAGGCTGGGCCGGGTCGCAGCGGATTAGTGGGATTGCCCGTAATGGAGGCCCGATACCGCTGGAACGTGTGTGTGCGTTAACTTGCCGTTCAAAAAAAATAATATCTTGGATTCTTGATGGTTAAGTAATAATCACATATATTTGATTTATGATTTTTTTTTTTTAAGTTATATATTTTAGTTTAACCATATTTTAAAAATTAGAGTAAACTGCATTTTTATTTCCTACGGTTTGTTGGAAAATGCTATTTCCGTTCCTATGTATTTGAAGTTACGGTTCCGTTCTTATGGCTTATACTTCATTAGTATTTTCATCCTTGTGGTTTATAATCCATTATTGTTTTCGTCCTCATATTTAATATAAACCATTGACAAAGTTAGCCTATGCAAAACCACAAGAATGAAAATTGCAAACCATAAGAATGAAAAACATAGTTTGCTCTAAGAATTATTTTCAATCCGACCAACTCAACCCGAACGAGTTGGATGGAGTGATGCCAAAAAAAGATTGAAATATGAACTTTTATATTGTATGAATGTAGTTTCTAATGTATTTGATTTTTTTTTCAAATCTCTCATAAAAATGTCCCAAGAAATATGTTTGTCCTATAAACATAACATACACAAGAAAAGCTTTTGCACAACTTTTTGAAGGTTGACTTTCTAGACAGGCTTCAATTTTATATAATTTGTTGCTTTTCAATAATCCAAACCTTTTGAATTATTTGGATCAATAAATATCAACAACTTTTGCCAGTCAAAACAATTACACAAGGCATTGTTATAAAATGCCATTACAATTGACTCAAAAATATTACCTTAAAAAGGACCACTAAAAGTGTAACCAGTCTCCTTCATAATTGTTGTGAGGCTGGTCATAGATGATGCTGGTTGAGAGCTTCTTCTACCTATTTTACGTTATCAACCGCTGTCTACAAGTATAGAGAGGCTGCAAACACGATATCTCTCTTGATCTTCAAAACCGCATCTTCAAATTTGGCTTCGAGTTCAACTTCCCCAATGGATTTTGCTGCTAGTATTAATTGCTGAAGAATTTCTTCCAGTCTCCTGATAGCTCTGATCAAGCTCCCTTCAAACACTTGTGTGATTTCCATAATCTCATAAAATTTTGACCCTTTCGACCATGAATAAACAGCCTCCATAATATCAGGCCTAAACGAACCCACAAAACTCTCTACGTCAATTTCAACCTGTCAAAACAAACATCATTTATGTTCACTGAAGCTATTCAGATACAAGATCAAGTAGAATTATATACTGACCAAAATTAAACTGGGATATATTGGGCTAAGAATCTCAACATAACAAAATCAATCTTCCATTAAATATTCTGGCTGAGGGTTCATATAGCACACACAGGAAGAAAATCAGGGAAATTGGTAAAGATAAATGTCCCACTTAACGGAATTCTTTTAACGAAGTTAGGCTTAGGGCCCATCTGACTATGTTTGCACTTCTTGAAGTTGAGGCCATGTCTGGTTTTTTTGCAAACCGCAGAGACCAAAAGTGAAGTTTACTCAAAAATTCAAAGGATGAAGAGAATGTAACCTTGCATTCTAGCTGAACTTTGGCAACTGTCCGAGCTGTGTCTTGCAATTGTGTAAAAAGCATGTCTAGCTCTTCCCTGGGCTTTTGAGGATTCTGAAGCTTCTCTTGCCACACAAAACAAGATAAAAGAGATACCATTTCTTCTATCTTTATGTCTTTGAAAACCCCGTTAAACATGAGCTCTGTTAACACCAATTCATCGGCACTGCTAATTTCACAAGCAACTTTCCCCTTCAATTCCACAACCTCGTCTCTAGTCACATATCTGCATCAAATAGAATATAATCTCAGATGGTTTTCTTGGAAACCAAGGTGAAAAGTATATCTCAAATTAATATCTTTGCAGGAAATGGACGAGTATTTTTACCCCATTCTCCGAAGAACCCTTTTCCTTGCTTTGAGCTCATCTTTGAAGGCCAGTGCAGAGGAAGAGCGCATTGACCTTTTGATTGCTTTAATTTGAGCGGTAATTTCTTTCTTCTTGTGCAACACTTTCAGCTTTTGTTCAATAAGTGGAGACTTTGCAACTTCATGCTTTTCAAATAGGTTCTCTAATGCCTCAATTCTGCGGACAGCCTTCCTATATGACCCACTTTGGACCTGTCAAATATATATATATATACATATATAAAAGAATGAGAATGTGCCAACATATGGGAACTAGAAGCTGAATAAACTAAGTGCAGAAATTTCAACCTTCATATCTTCTTCAGGATCCAAGAGAGGTATTCCTTGCTTAGAAAATCTGGAGATAACTTCAGACACCTTCTTCAAGGTATTTTCCCGATTCTCCAATGGCAAAAGATCCTTTGCTATTATGAGACGAACACTACTCAAGCTATCTATCTGTTCATAAAAAATAATGAATCAGATGCTTATTCATAGAATGGCCATAATGCTCAATAAAGAACAAGTAATGGGCCATCGGGTAAAATCACCAAGAAATGTACATTCTGAGATTTAGTTGTGTTTGGAAATGAACCAAATAAGACTCGAAGAAATGACAGAGTTGACAACACGAAGTAATATGCAGAGAGAGAACATGGAATTCAGGAAAAAAGAAAAGTTAAAAGCCTTGCCTGAGAAACAGGAACAGAAACAACAACAGGTTCCCCAGCCTGCTTCAGTGGAACAATCTTAATTGTTTTCTTTGAAAGTTCATCCTTAGACACTGCACATCTTGTAAGTACATCCACCGTATAGTTTGCATCTTCTGGGCTTTTATTTGTATCATCTGAATTACAGATATTTTATATATATATATATATATATATATATTGGTCATTTGCTACTAGCGCAACACAACAAATGTAAGAAAAAATCTCATGGATAATAAATATCTAACCTTCTGAAAGACCCTTCACCCTCTGAAAGTTGATTATGACACCCCATGTGACGTGATCCTCAATTGACAAAGCGAGGGTACTTTCGTCATTACTTACGCAACGAACACACACAAGCCTTCCAGGCTGCAAAAACGGCAAGCAGTATCTAGGAGAAAAGATGATGTCACGGACATCCTTCTTCAAGTTTCTATATTGCTGCAGCAAAGAGTAATAATTTTCTAAGCTATCCTCCTCTTCAATGTGAATTGAGTCCCTTTCCTCTTGAAGATCCTTCATTTGTCTCTGCAAACAAAGTAAGTAGATATAAGAAACCTCATAGCTGAGTTTGACATTATTACCCTTCCAACTCCTTATCCATCCATATGCAAGCGAGTGAAAAGATATGTTAATTTACCAACCTCAAGATCAGGGATGGCTCGGTCAGCTTGGAACTGATAGAATGAATTACGAAGCAAATTTTCTGGATCACCGTCTTCACATCTCAGTTGATTCAAAAGCATGTTGTAGCTTAAATGAAAAGCACTGGAAAGTTCCACAACGGAGAGGAATTCAAGACGCAAATCATAAAAAGTCAGGACAACGAAGAAAGCAGCAGAACACTTCAGTCAAATGGTGGTCAATGACAAATTAGATGATTAAATTTTCTTGAATATTAAGAAGGTTCTGAGCAGCGATTCTCAGCCTCATATACACATCAATTAGTTTTTTCCTCTGGTTTATTAGTAAATGGTAAATATTCAGCAACTGTAACAAATGGTTGTCTTGATCGCAAAAGATGTGGACTTTATAGAATATTGTGACTTAATGACTTAAGCTCTCTGGGCTAACGTAGTGTGGAGCATAGTTGTTTTATGGTCTTTTACTCTTTTAGAAATAAGCAAGAGTAAAAAAAGTCAAACCTGTTCAAACAATCGGCGCTCCCTTTGACCATCATTTTAGCAGTGGAAGGTTCCAACCTTTCATCAACCATAAGAATGCAGATCCCACGGTCATCTATTCCTCTACGACCAGCACGCCCACTCATTTGTATATACTCACCACTTGATAGCCATCTGAACTTATCTCCATCAAACTTGCGCACATTTGAGAACACAACCGTTTTTGCAGGCATATTAAGACCTATGCTGAATGTCTCTGTGGCAAACAAGCACTGATACAAAATATTTCAATATAAACAAGTCAAAATTCTCCAACCATATGTAAAATTAATAGAATTATCATGTTCTCATCCAACCTTGATTAGGCCTTCTTGGAACAGTATTTCGATTACTTCCTTCAGTATGGGCAGCAACCCAGAATGATGCACGCCTATTCCACGCTTCAAGAGGGGAAGCATATTTGATACCTGCCAAATCACAAATTTAAAAAAAAAAGTTACTCCCACTCTCCCAGAAACAGAAAAATAGATATTAAACAGAGAGATGAGATAATCTTGCCTGAGGTAGCTTCTTATCATCATCTGATAACATGTCCATAGCACTCCAAAATATGGTTTCAGTGTTCACTTTCTCGTCGTCCTCATTTAAATCCATTTTTGCCATCTACAAAATATTTACAAATTACAATTTTGAGTACATTAAACTCCAAAAAACATATTCATAACAACTGGTATGGTAAATAATTACAAAGAAAGAACAGGTACCTGCATTGCAAGGAATTCACATTCCCTTTTGCTGAAGCTAAAGATTATGACAGGGTCGTATTGGCGTTGAATAATCATCTTGACCATCTTGAAAATGTCACTATCTTCACCGGCTCTACCATTGGCCAGCCCTTTCTGCCACTTGCCATTATTATCTTTCTTCTTGTCACCATCTTTAGTTGGAACAAGAGCATTTAAAGCTTTTTGAAAACTATCCTCACGAAATTTTCCCTTTTCATCCACCACCAAGTATAAGCCATCACCTCCAGTTGGGAAAAGGTAATGCTGAAGGGGTGTCGGCCGATAATCCGTATAAACAATATGACATGGTTGCTGATGAACCTGCACTATACGTAACCATATTAATTGCAAATGGATGTTATATATATATATATATATATATTTAGAAGGTATGTTGTTGCTACCTCACATAAGCACTTAAAAGGACACAAGAGACAAATATTCCAACATCTACACCCCTTAACAATTATTAACTTGAGAAGTAACGCACATGGTATAAGTCAACTAGGTCCAACCAATTAGAACCACATCCAACCGACCAGAAATCAGCCACTGAATGCACCAAATGCTACTTAATTATTTCACATGTATTAATTCCCAGTTATGTTACTTATAGCTAATGGCTAGTTACCAAAAAAGACCATCCTGTTTTCTGTGATTCACCGATTTTACTGTGCATAAAGCTTCACCAAATTTGACAAGCCTTGTGTTTTTCGCTCCAATTAGACATGTCAGTTAATTAAATGATCTGTCATCTTATGCAGAAATCGATGTCGGCTCTAAAAATGCCATGCGATAATCCGTTTACATCAAATAAACTCAATGTCGGAATTCTTTACAAAAGCAGAAATTTTTTGTCAGAATTTTACTATAAAAGAGATTAATGTGGCAATCCTTCTAAAAAAGTGAAGTACCAAAATGTAAAACAACAATCAATGTAGGAATGACATCAGGGCACCAACATTCCTCCGGTCTGTAAATGTACCAAAACAATATCTGCAAATACTTTCTCCATTTTTTTCTTGTTCTGAATTATAATCTATTTTCTTAAAGAACACTCGAATATAAGAAAAGAAAAGTTCACAAATTAGAAACAGTGGATCCATACCTGCTCTCCAACACCGAATACCCTCTTTACATTGCCTTATACAAAGAGATAAAAAAAACTTGCAATTGCAACTGCAATTGGCACCAAAAATTTAAGAAAAGAAAAGTTCACAAATTGAGTCATCGTACCCTACGTCCCTACCACCATTCAATTTGCATCAGAAAAATATTCTATAGTTTCATTTACGACAGTAATTCATCAATTATACTGGGCAAAACTCGGAAAACTTGTAAATGTTCTAATCTAAGGTATCATACTTCTACACATTGCAAGCATGCAAAAATAAAACCATGATGGTTATTGCAAGAAAACTTAGAAAGCAAGTTAAACTCACCTTCGCAACCCAATCAGCAAATTCCTTGGCATTCGGAACTGTAGCAGAAAGGAACACAAAACGAGCATTTTTTGGGGCCATAACAATGCTCTCTTCCCAAACGACACCTCTTTCTCTATCACGCATATAATGTACCTCATCAAAAATAATCCATGCCACCTCCCTTGTGAGCTCTGATCCTTTGTACTGCATACTACGCCAAATTTCTGTGGTCATCACCTACAAAAGAACCTCAAAATTTAGAAACAAAATTCATAAACACAAAATTCGAAAAGATTTTGTGGCGCAAGTAGAAAGAAATAGTATTACCAAGCAAGAAGCATTGGGTTCAATAGTAACATCCCCAGTCATCAAACCGACATCAGAGAACTCTTCTTTAAACTCTCTATATTTTTGGTTACTCAGTGCCTTTATAGGAGAAGTGTATATTACTCGTTGCTTATTCCGCAGTGACATTGCAATAGCATATGATGCCACAACAGTCTTCCCAGCTGATGTATGCGCTGATACCTGTAAAAATGAAATTTATCAATACCAGCTTCCATGAATATCCTACAAAATTTAATGTTAACATGATGACCTAAAAATTCTCCCCATTTGCCCTGGAATAAAATATAAGGACATATACTTAGGGTGCGTTTGGTTCGCAGAATGATTTCTGAAGGAATGGAATCTGTCAAAGGAATTGGAATGGAATGTTTTCAGGTTTGACCAACTGTTTGGTTGGCAGGAAATGGAATGTAATCTTGAAATCTGTCTGTTTTGTTTGCAATGGAATCGGAATGGAATTATGAAAAATGACAAAAATACCCTTTCAATAACACAAAAACATAAATCAGTAACACAAAACCTAACATAAATCAGTAACACATAAACATGATCAGTAACACAAAACATAAATCAGTAACACAAAACATAAATCAGTAACACAAAAGCCAACATAAATCAGTAACACAAAACATAAATCAGTAACAGAAAACCCAACATAAATCAGTAACACAAAACATAAATCAGTAACAGAAAACCCAACATAAATCAGTAACACATAAACATAGATCAGTAACATAAACATAAATCAGTAACAGAAAACCCAACATAAATCAGTAACACATAAACATAGATCAGTAACATAAACATAAATCAGTAACACAACAAAAATCGACCAGAAAAGAGTACGCAAGAAGAGAAGAAATCGAGGAGACAAATCGTAACAACAAAGCAATCGAAATCGTACAGATAAGAGGGAGAATCAAACAGATAACTTCAAAAGAAGAAATCGTACAGATAAGAGAAGAAATCGAGAAGAAATCGAGCAGAAATTTATACCTGTGTCCGTTCGATTTGAAGTGGTGTTCGTCGAATTTCAAACTGTTGTGTGTGATGCCCTATGTCGTCTTCTCCAAACGTTTCTTGAAGAAGCAGAATACAATTGAAAATGATTTTGCTGCTAGGGTTTTAGATTGAGATGAGGGTAGTTTTGTCATTTTTTTAATTTTAGGTGGAAGGATTTCAATTCCATCAATTTTAGGAAGGAATGGTGAATTCCTGATTTGGGGGGAATCTATGGAATTCAATTCCATTCCATTAGGAACCAAACATCGGAATGGAATTTGGTCAATGGAATTGACCATTCCAATTCCATCCAATTCCGTCGGAATCCGCCGAACCAAACGCACCCTTACACTTTTGTGATCAAACAAATCAAATTTTGATGCTTATCCAGATTTGTGGGAAATCAAGGGCACTATGTTCAATCATATTAAATGTATGACTAAGAACATGGAGTTCTCAAAATCATAATTCACAAGGACAGTTATATTGCTACAAGGAAAATCATATTTTAGCTTCTATTTTAGGATCGAAGAAGCAATTGAAGCTGTTCTTCCTACTTTTGAGGCAAAACACAACAAATTTATTCCCACAAATCTCAACTAAAGAGGCATACTTTTCTAGGTGTTTAACAGGTTCCTTTTCAATTTCATAACCAATATAGATTCTACTATTCCATAAAAAATATGGCAAGTGCATAGAGCTTTCTAATAAGTACTACGATAGCTAATTTGGTAAAAACCCATACAATTTAACATTTAAATATTACTAGGTTTTACATTGAAAATCAAAGTTTACCTCTTTTTAACCGGATTTAAAAAGCGAAACAATCAAACAACAAATTGCTCTGATAAACTAAAAACAGTTACCATCACAGATTCTCCGGCATTGAGACAATTAATTGCCTCCGACTGAAAAGGGTCGAGGGTGAACGGAAATTCCTTAGCGGGCTTTGAATCTTCCTCAATATTCGATCGCCGAGGAACAGCAACGTAATTTTCAGGGTATGAAACATCATGAACACACGCAATCCCTGCGTCGGCCTCATCGTTGGTTCCCTTCAATCTACCATCAGTGTTCTGATTGTCTTTCTGTTGTTTGTTCGGTGGAGGTGTAGAAGTTGAAGGACCTTCCTCTAACGACTTCCTCTTCACTGACCCCATTGATAAGTTATCAACGACTACTTCGATATTATTGTACAAAAGGAATTTTTGAACCCTAAAAAATCAAGGGTTTAAGGTTCCAATTGCCAACAATAAGAAACCCTAGTGCAGGATGCAAAGGTTTATGTTCGGGGCGGTGTGTTATCTCCTTTTTATGAAGTTGGTCTCTCTTTTCTTTTGTTTTTTAATATCCTTTTGATCATTTTACATGTTTTATAAAGGAAAAGGTACGCTAAAACCCAACGAACTTTTACATTAGGAATGATTAAGTCCTTGGACAATTTTTTGGAACAAAAAAACCATTGCACATTTAAAAAAATACTAAATATATCCTTACACTTTTAAAAACATATCAAATACATCCTAAGGCCATCCGTACCCCAGCGGGTTGGGGGTGCGGGTAAGGCCACCTGGCCAGCGGGTTCGGCGGCTACCGGGTACGGGGGCAGCCGGGTTCGTGCGGGTTGGGCACCTCCGGGCTCCAGCGGCTTCCCCACCCCGCTCATACCCGCACGAGATTGTCTCACACTTTAATTTTATTTTGTATTTTTATTTTTATGTGGGTTCAAGAGGTTCAAAAGATTGGGGTACGGGATTTGTGGGTTCAAAAAGGTTCAAGAGGGTTCAAAGTGGAAAGCTGATGTGGCACTGACGTGGCGCAGAGGGTTCAAAAGGTTTGAACCTGGGGTACGGATGGCCTAATGGTAACCTGCAACCTGCAAAACAGGTAAATTAAAAGAATCTGGAATAGGAGAGAGAGAGAGAGCAGCGAAGACTGGAGAGTGTTCTTCTTTGCGGCTAGGGTTTTGCCGCCGGGAGCAGGCGGTGGTCTTCCACCGGGATCTCGCCGGTTTTCTTCTTTGCCGGATTTTGGAAAGCTCGGTGTGCTACTGGAGGGCGTGTTTGGTAAACCTAATCGCTGGAAGGAACAAGGAGGAGAGGGAGAGCAGACAGTTTTCTTCTTCTTTGCGGCTAGGGTTTTGCCACACCCTTAGTCGGCGCCTATGCCGGGTGCAGGCGGTGGTCTTCCTTCCACCGGCACCGGTGTTCACTGTCTCCGGAGTCTAGCAGGTCACAGTTGCAGGTCTTCTCGGTTTCTTCCTCTGTGTGTTTTTGTCGGTGTTCACTGTCGCCGGAGTCTAGCAGGTTCCCACAGGTCTTCTCGCAGGCCGTCTCTGCACACCACCGTCGTCTCCCCTGCTGCATATCACCACCGCCCCTGCTGCACATCCCACCGGCGCACACCACTCCCCCGCTGCAAATCCCACCGTTTGTTCCTCTGATTCGTATGTTCATTCTCCAGTTTTGAAATTAGAATTGCACTAGCTAATGTACTAGATACTTATTTGAAGAAATGATATTCAATTTGATGTTCGATGTCAAACTCAGTAACTTGTTACTGCGAAATCGATATGGATGAAATATTGGAGATTAGTTTGATACATGAAATGAAATATGCATTTGATTACTTTGAACCAAAACTCAATTTCATACATGAAGACGTGAAATGCAAATGATTAGCATTTAGACGTAAAACAGATTTTATGAATTGATGACGTTTTGGCCTTTGTGAGGGTGTTGAAGCCAATGTATGATTCTGAACTCAATAGGATGTAATCTACACCATAAGTTCTGGCTATTGCTTAGATATTATATTTCTTTGGCGTCATTATTAACACAAACTTTGGATAATAGTTGATCTTTGTTAGCAGATCAACCTTTGTTAAGATGTTTGATGTTTAAGTTATGATAGACATAATTAAAGCTGTATATGGTAGTTTTAGATGGGGATATACAAGCTAACAGTGTCATAACTCATAAGCGAGATAGCTTCCAAGTAATTGTTGGGCTTTATAATTCTCCAAAAACTTGGAACTCTGAGTTAAGAACTTGCTTTTGCTTCACACTTGCAGCTATCTTGGCTTATATAATAAGTGGAAGGAACCAGCAAACTCTATAAGGACTTAATAGTATAATTTGGTTGTTTTTTTCGTATTTTTTGAAGTATTTTTATCATACTAACCAATTTTATAAGTCATAAGGATGTATGTAACAGGTTTTAGAAAGTCCAATGGTTTATTTAACAGGTTCTGAAAAGTGCAATGGTTTCTTTGTTCCAAAAAATTGTCCAAGGACTTAATCATTCATAATGTGAAAGTCCGTTGGGTTTTAGCGTACTTTTCCCTTTTATAAACTAGTTTTGTCAAACGTTTCTTCATCAGCTACAAGCTAGCTTATCAACTAGTTTGCCAAACATAACCTTATTATTTGGATTTAGGCGGTGTTTGGGATTGTATTTTTTTTGACTTGTTTGTTTATGGTTTTTTTTACACCGTAAATAAGTTATTTTTAGTGTTTGAATTGAAAAAAGAAAAAGTACTTGTGATTTTTCCACACCGCAAATAAGTTGTTTTTGATAAGTTACTTCATTCTGACTTATTTAAAACTGTTTATTTACTTATTCAATCAAATTATTTTATTACCCCTATAAGTTGATAAACACTTTTAAAAATAAGCTAGCTTTTTAAAATGCTACTTAGAATAGCTTTTGAGTTCAGCTTTTTGTGAATATTCGACTATTGCCCCTCATTAATATTATTTATTAGCTATTATATAAATAAATATTAATTTTTTACATTTAAGTATTATTAATTAATTAATATTAACTGAAAATTATTAAATTAAATTTTAATTATACATTGATATTAATTTTTAATTATTTAGAGTTATTGTTAATCATTATTTTTATATATTTTTTAATATTAATCAATATATTTTAATCATCAATTACTATTATTTTTTTAATTATTAATTGATATTTTTTTCATATTTTATGTTACGGTTATTTAAAATCATAAGTTAATATATATTTTTCCTAAAACTTGTTTTAACAAAGTCAAAATTTATAGTATATATGTAATAATAAGTTTTAAATTCTCTTAATTAACATGTTATATTATTTAATTTTTCTATACTACATTGGTTGTAATAATTAACATATTGTATTGCTATAAATTTGTGTTAATTATATAATTAAATATTATAATTGATAAATTTTTGAAGATATCATTTTTTGTCATTTTACATGTGTATAAGTTAGATTTTACCAAACATGGCTTCTTCATCGGCTAACTTATTAGTCAACAGCTAGTTTATCAGCTATCAGATAGCTTATCAGCTAGTTTGCCAAACATAGCCTTAGAATGTGGTTAGTTAGCGGTATTAAACAATAATTAATGAGAATAATAATAAAGAAAACGGTTTGCTTTTATATAATGTAATGGGTTTATTACCAAGAATCCCAAATTTTTTATTTCAGGTTAAACATTCATTCCTCGTGGACCAAACAACCCCTTAGGCCATGAGTACCGCAAGCCCTCAAGCCCTCAATGCCACATCAGCGCCACATCAGCTTTTCTCCTAACTCTCTCCTCAAGCTCTCAAGCCCTAAAGACCCGTAGCGCTACCCTCAAGCCCTCTTGCCACCTCATTTTTTTAATTCTTTTATTTATACATTTAATTATTTAACAACATAAAAATATTTATATATTTTTTAATAAATAAAAATAAAAATTCATATCATTCATTAAAAAATTAAAAATTACAAAATACAAAACACTACCAATTATGATATTTTTTAATTTGCTCTTTTCTCGCTACCGTAGCCATCAAAGCGGGGCCCGAAAGGTGATCATGCGGGGTTATGAAAAACTCGAAGTCTTTATCAAATCGTTTTGCTCGTTCGATTTCTCGTTCGTGTTCCAACTTTTCTCGTTCGAGTTCGAGTTTTTTCATTTTGTACTCCATTGTATCATCAATCTTCCCGTTGAACGTCGTCAACAACTGAGTAACACTTTCGTTCGTATTCGACCCGCTCGTATTACTCGTTGATGTTTTTTTTGCCTTGTTTCTCCCGATGGGTCGTTGAAGTTGCTCGATGAAGTTGTCGTCATCGTCATCATTGGAAGGGTTGGTACATTTTGAACCCCGCGATGAAGTTGTCGTCATCGTTGGAACGGCTCCCCATTTTGGACATTTTTTGAGGACTTCCCAAGCTTGTTCGTGAGTGAAAGCAAACCCAAGTTGTGCTCGGTACCGTTCGTGTGCCGTTCGTGAAATGTCGGCCTCACTCATTCCGCTCCCTCTATTAGTGAGCAAGTTGTTGTAGATGCCGCCAAAAGAATTTATTCTTTTATTGAGGTCGTTGAACTTGGTGTTGAGTTGATGAATTGTTCTATAATTTCCGCGACCCATTAAACTAAAGAACACTTGCCCGACACGGGTCCAAAAACTTTCTACATTTATGTAAATTCAAGTATAAGAATATTAACAAGAATAATAATAATATTAATAATAATAATAATAATAATAACAATAATAATAATAATAATAATAACAATAAAAATATTACCACCGGTTTGTGCGTTACCGATAACGGGGTCCTCCGAAACGTCAACCCACGCCGACACTAACGCGAGTTCCTCCTCTTTACTCCACATCTGTTTGGGGGCTCTATTTTCATATTGTTTGTTTTTCCTTTTCTAGTTGGTCTCGGGTTTGATGGTTCCGGGTTTGATGGTTGTGTGTAGATGGATTGTGGTGTGTGCGGGCTAGAATGTTGGGTTTCCGGAACAATGTCGTCGGCGAGATTGATTGCGGGTGAAGGAATATTGTAGTTGGCCAGAGTAAAACCTTGTTCAATCATACCGGGACGTGTAAGTTGGTAAGGAATTTGTTGCGGATATTGTTGGCGAAATTGTTGCGGATATTGTTGGCGAAATTGTTGCGAAAATTGTTGCGGATATTGTTGCGAAAATTGTGGCGGGTTTTGTGGCGAAAATTGTTGCGAAAATTGTGGCGGAATTGGTTGCGAAAAGTGCGGATGATAACCTTGTTGTGCAAACGCTTGAAAACCAAGCTCCGGGTCTTCTTGCGGTTGCGGTGTATCCGGTCGGTTACGACGGGATGTAGGTGTTTTGTTTGGATTCATGATGAAATTTGAGAGAGTTTGAGAGAATTTGAGAGGGTTTAAGAGAGTTTGAGAGATTTTTGTGTGAAAAATAATATGGGTTTGGATTAATATATATAGTGTGATTAAATTGATTTTTTTTAAATAGCCGTTGGCAACGGATTTATTTTCAAATTATTAAAAAAAATAATAATAAATAAAATCACTCGGGTTCAACGGGTTTTGGAACCAGGGGCTGGAACCCGAGCCCGAACCCGCTCCCCCCCGTACCACAGCCCGCAGGAGCTCGAGCCCGAGCCCGAGCCGAGCCCGCGTGCCATACGGATGGCCTTAGTCTTTAAAATACATTAAAGGGTTGTTAAGTTATAACTTAATATGAATGAGCTTATTTGCACTGTTATAATGAAGTGTTTCTTCGCAGCTTAATGAATAAGTTTATGACTTTTCGTTTAGTTAGGAAGGGGTTGTTGTCCCTATTAAGTTATACTAAATTACACCACTTGCCCCTATCAAAACATGCATTTCCCTCGTCTCATTTGGCTTCTCCTTCCTTCATCTCATTTTGCTTCTCCTTTCGTCGCAATTACATCCATCACAAACTACGATGATCGCGGAGTACAAAATCCAAAATCGATACCCTGATCGAAATCTAATCCCTCGATACTCTAATAGTCCCCTTCTTCATTTTTTCTTTTTTCTGCGATGCTTGACATCCTCTTTTCCCCCCCTCATCTTCAAGGTTGTCTCTAAATGAGAAAAACAACAACGTTCATGAGGGTGAATGTTATAAACCCTATCATAAAGCTTAAATATGATGTTCAAAAGGACGATCTTTGCCTTCAATAGCCATGTTTATGTGGTATATAGCAAAATTTATAATACCAAGTGGAAATACGCAAGTGTAAATTTAAGTCAAACTCATACCAAACTTTTAGAAATAATAGTAAACAAACAAAAAAACCCTCCAAAACTAACTATTATTATAAAAGTTGAAATATGTGTTAGAAAGTGTTAATACTTCATCTCTGAACTCAAATTATGTACATGTATTTATACCGAAATACATGTACATCTCTAGTGCTAAACTATACAAGTAACCAACAAATTGAAGCTAACTCTAACTATAACTCTCATTTGATACTAATTCAAGATTCACAAATAAAATAATAACTAAGCTATTTAGAATAATGTTTTTAAGTAATAAATATATATATATATATATATATATAATAACTAATAAAAATCGCTCTAAACCATGCATGCAAAACAAGTACACATTCATTTGCTAATTAGATTTTAACCCTTCCAAGTTCTGTTTGTATCACTTAAGTTTGTTGTCTCTTAGGTGCTCATTCTCGAGTTTCAACATCAAATATACCCTCTAACGAGTAATCTGCAATTTGTCCACGAAATACATGTTATTTTTCTAAAATATAATCCAAAATTACATATTTACTATTATTCATGCATCTTTAACTTGAATGATGGGTTATGAGGAAAAGGAAAATCAATCTCATTAAAACTCACACTTTTGGCTATGTATATCTTTCTTGAAGGATATAAACATTTGTAGCCCTTATGATGATGATTGTATCCAATAAGCACACATTTCATTCATCGAAAATCTAACTTGTGTTTGAGATAGTCTCAAATATGACGGAAACAAACACATCCAAAAACCTTGAGAAAATTTAAGTTTGGTTTGAGTTAAATAGAACCTCGATTAGTGATTTGTTGCTCAAGGTGGCAATGTGCAAATGGTTGATCATAAAGGTTGATGTATAGAAGGATTCCCACCACAATTTAAGAGGAATAGAAGCTTGAGCATGGGCGGACCTAGTGTTGTGGTTACGATGACACGTGTCACCGTATTATTTCTCCGATGAAGGGTCAAAAGTTTTAGGTTCGTAAAGGGTGCAACCATATCAATTTGTTTTGTGCCACCATAAATATTTTGAAAGTACAATAAAGACATAAGTTTTCTTTGGTAGAGTTGGTTTGGAAGGTTCTTATTCCACTCCAAACCCGGTTTTGAGTCTTGTTAGTGCCTTTTTTGTAGCTTTTAACTTTTAATTTCATGTTTATTATGTTTCTAAAAAAATCACAATGATAAGACTCGAACTTAAGACTTGAAGTTTGAAAAGCAAATGACTAACCACCAGATCAATATTGATTTTGTGAAAAATGTCTATATATTTGTTTCTTATAGTCAAATGATGCCACTGTTTGAAAAAAATTGGGTCCTCCCCTAGGCTTGAGAGATCAGAGTTAGACCTATCTCAACATTAGGACAAATTTTTTTAGATTTGTCGTTTTAGGGATGAGTATAAGGACATGAGTGTCTAAAGTGGATACCAGTCAATTTTAGAATAGGAGCAAAACTTCGATATTCACCACCCCAATCTGATTGAAGAGTTTTGATTTTGGTGTCAAACATTCATTTCACAAATGCTTGAAAATGTAGAAAGACATCTTTGACATCAAATTTAAGATCTATAGTTTTGTTAGTTTGTAATGTATTGTATTAGCGAAAAGTTTGTACTGAAATATGTAATGTACAGTTTTGGGACCAAGAGATCTTATGTGATATAATATGTATCTTTGTTATAACTTGATGAGATTTATATTGTGTTATATGGTGCATGTTTAGGGTGAGTTGTTACTCAAAAGTTCTTCCGATATCAAAACATTACATCAATATCATGTGTAAGCATTGAACCTTGTTTGAGCAATCTCTAACAATACGATCTCGGTTGTCTCCCAACCTTAGGTGACTCGTGCTACTCCGAGAATGGTCTATCACATCAGTTAATCATTCCCTAAGTGATTCCTGGTCGGGAATTCACTTTTATATTTTCTAACAACTCCAAATTCAATCCTTTCACAAATCTATAAACGCATTCCAACATTGAATCACTCAAAATAAAATCTCTAGCAAGTCAAAAGATATCAATAATCAACTGTTAGTTATCAAAAATCGTGTCTCCTTAGATTTCTCACGTATATTGCAATGTTTCTTAGAACACACGGGAAGTACACACAAGTACCCCAACTCGTCTCAAGGCACACCGTGTGTAGGAACTTCCAACATTTCTCGAGTCAAACTATTTATGTCGTTGGTCCAACATCCTCTCTAGAAGCGTACCAACATAACATTCACATAATTAGTAATCTCAAGGCGACCCTTGCACGTTTCTCAAAGCACGCCTCGACATTGTTTATCTAAAACTAAAATCCCTAGCAGGACAGGATGATTTCAATCATCAATCACTAATTACAAAAATCAAATATCCGTAGGGTCATTGTTTGTTTCCCAAACTTCTCAAGGAATTCAACACGATGACACCCCAAACCCTAAATGAGTTCTTGACCTCAAAAGCTGAAGAAATTTGTGAGAAGATGAATAGTATTCTTTACAAGATGAATAATATTTTTTTACAAGATGAATAATATTCTTTACAAGATGAATATTATTTTTTACAAGATAGATAATATTACTTACATTCAACTGGAAGTCTGGAACAAACCAAGGCTTTTATAGCCATAACCTAAAGAAGGAAAACGACTAATAATCACAAAACATTATAAGGGATGTTAAAGCAACTAAATAATACTAGGAGCCATCCCTTATCAAATAGCCAGAGGTAGGAGTAAAGAAGAAGCAACAATGAGTAGAAATCATATTTCGACCATACAGACACCAGAACTAAAATCCCAAACTATACAACTCTAATGAACGAAATTCAAAACCTTCTTCAGTACCGAAGGACAACCAAGAGGGAGCATACTAACACTTAATATATATGGAATGATCCATCGATCCAAATCCAATTATATGCAAACAACCGCACACAAGCTTCAGTCCGAAGAATTACTGAAATGGAAAGATCACTACTTAAATAACAGGATAACTCATAAGTCTAATACCTCAAAATCAAAAGTTCGCCCGATTTTCAAGTTGGAACCTTGCATGACGAAACTAGTCACCAGTCAGATCATCCGACGCTCCAATTTCCGAAGACCTCTCTAGTCCTTAAATACACATCATTCACTAAATAGTCTCAATCTATGTTTCAACAAAGTTCAAGGTTTTTCAAGCTCACGACTCAACCAATATGCTAATTTACAATATTAAAAGATTTACGGAACATTAAATCTTTATAATCAATCTTACGCACACACAAAAATTACTACCACAACTAGGTAGTTGTGTAAAGTGGCCACAAATGCTACACATATAAGAGCAACTTGAAAGTTATGTGACTGTTACTCGAAGTAATAACGACAATATTGAAAATATGCTCAATAAAACTATTTAAATGGACTACTAAAGTTCCAACATACACTTACTTACACTATGTATGTAAATCAACTCCTGCACTGAAATAATGTGCAACAAAAAGCGTTCGTACCAAAACCTACAAGTAAAACTATGGAAATGAACGTTATCAAAAACTTCATTTCAAACAAGAAAATGACGTACGATAAAATTCTCAATAATTATTGACACACGAACACCAGCAATAAAGCAAGCTAACGCGTTTCAAAAATTCACCCTTCAGCTGTAACACCCGTAATTTTCGGATAAGCATAATTTCGAATCAGTGTGAAAATCGATATCTTAAGAAAATATGAAAAATAGAATTTTGGATTAAATCCTAGATTTTATGGTCTTGTTGGATGAGGAATTCAAATACGAGTCCAACGGTTCTTTTCGGAGCGAAAACGGAGCTATAACGAAGAAGTTGTGGCCAAAACAGTGATTAATAAGAAACCGAACGAACAGTGTTCGACGCCGATCTTGGCGCCGATGGACTGGTGCGAAGACTGGCGCGGAGCACTGGTTCAGCTTAAAACACGAATTTCACCCCCCCCCCAAACTTCATTTCTTCATATCTCTCTCATTTCAACTCCGATTTTGGCGATTCAAGTGGCTATGGTTCTGATTTTGAGAGCTCTTCAAGGATCTAGAAAGAGTTTGGAAGATCATTGGATGATTCAAGTGTGTTTGGTGGTGGTAAGTCTCGAATCTCCTCCCTTTCTCTCTCAACTCGTTTTCCCTTTTCTCCCTCACAAAACCCTAACCGATTTTGGGGTTTCTCTTGGAGATTGATGTGTTCCTTACCCATTTTATGCTATTGATTTCATCTATAGATGCAAAAGAAAGTTTCATCCACGACATCTTAGAGATTTTGGGGTTTTCTAGGTTTTCATCAAAACCTAAGTGGTGAGTTCATCCTCCTAGCTTCTATACTTTCATATGATTTATAAATGTTCCATTGATGATCTCCTAGTGTTTTGTTTCTCCAATTTCGATTTGGATGATTTTGGAGAAGTTAGGTTAATATTGGGGTTTTGGTCAAAATGAAGATTTTAATATAAGATGTTTGGGGAATAGTTTTAAAGTGCTTGAATATGAATATTCATGGTTGGAAGTTATGAATTTAGGTTTTTGGAGGTTTTGGTTTGAGGATGCAAACTTCTTCAAAGGAGCTTACGTTTGGAGAACTCTAGATTTAGCTTAAATCTAGCAAAGGTGAGTTCAAGTTACTTTGCGAAAACTTTGTACATGCCAAAATAGTATTTTCCAAATACTTATGTGTTTTACTTGAAAATATATGTGGTTGAGTTATTTGAATGGTTTAACTCTTTTGAAGTGTCTATCTTCGTAAATGTGTAAAACACTCATATTTGGGGCTTTTGGTTATTTGGATGGTTAGAAACCATGTTTTGTCTTTAAAAGATTAATTGCTCAAAATGAGGTTTATTTGATGGTTTAATCATGTTAGTGTAAATGATTTAATTAAACCATTTGGAAAATGCACTTTAGTGTTATGAGTCATTTTGAGAATATTAAGAGGTTGAGTCATTTAGGAAAACCCCTTTGTTTAACCCGTGTTGAGTTTTGGGGTTAATGATGATTTTGGGATACGTGTTTGCTTAAACAATGTTTAAACGTGTTTTATGCGATGATGACCGACATTATGGGTCTAGCAAGCTTGGAGCACTTTGCTCGGTTTTGACTTTGAGATAGTCTTGGGACAATTGTCCGGTTTAAATGGCTCGATGTGGGGTCTTATTTACGGGTTGCTTTTATTGCACCGTGTTGCATATTATTGCACGTTGTTGATATTTACATGCTCGGGGTGGAGTCTAGGATGTGTTATATGCTTAATTGCATTTCATTTGCATGATTTGATGTTGATAAATGATCATTAGATCTTTGAGCAGAGGGCTCGGTTTTGGACTCGATTGAGTCTTGATGGCATTCGCCCGGTTTTATTAAGCTCGACGTGAGCTTGGGGTTTGCATTGCATGAGTTGCATTATGTTTGAGATTTACATGAGTTTGAATGCATTAGTTATTCTTTTGAGGTCATGTATGAATTTTTAAGTTAAGTAAGCTTGTTTTGGATGGTGGGTTTTCCAAGGTAAAGACCTAGTATGGTTGAACTTGAGGGCTTGGACTAAAGACCTAGTATGGTTGATGTCTAAGAGGGGCTAAAGACCTAGTATGGTTGATGCCGAAGACGGACTAAAGACCTAGTATGGTTGATGTCTGAGACGGACTAAAGACCTAGTATGATTGATGTCTAAGATGGGCTAAAGATCTAGTATGATTGATGCCAAGGATTTACTAAAGACCTAGTATGGTTGATGTCATCCGTTTTCCACATCCAAGAAGCTTACTTACATTTATTTAATCGTGGTTTAATTTATGTGTTTGCCACATCTGATGAGATCGGGTCTCCCCCGTCACCGAAGGGTGTTGATTTTGGGTAATTTATCTATTCACATTGTTGAGGTTATATTACATGCATATGGATTGTTTTCCATGATTGATGGACGGATTTATGTTACATTCTTATTGGACGTTTTAACTGCTGGAGTTTTATTCTATGGTATTTGGATTTTAATACATTTTACGTTGCGTGAGTTTTGCTTCGTATTAAGTTTCCAACGAAATAATATATTTAAATGGATGGTTTCCATGTTTTACGGGTTGAGTATGTATTGTCAACCGTATTTGAAGGTTTTGCCTAAAACTAGATTTATTCACGTATTTGAGTGGGTTGGGGTTCGTAACTCATTTTTGGAAAACGCTTTACACTTTTGGGGAAGATTCCCATGGATTTGGGTGCGTTGGAAAATGAGTCATTTATGTCTATTTTGAGAACTCTTTGGAAAGGATAACCTTTGTCGCAAACTTTCATTAAAGATTTGTTGAATCATGACTAAAACCACTAATCCCTGATTTATGTTTTTATACAGTCATGATAAAATGCTTGAACTCACTAGGCGTAAGCCTAACCTTTTTTATTTGTCGGCATGTGCAACAGGCTCAGGTTGGGGTAGCCCTAGCTACATTGTGAAGTGGCGAGTGATAGTAGAGTGCATGAGAGGTAACTTGAGTAGTGAAGTCTTCCGCACGTACTTGGAATTAGCAACTTGTGTTGTGTTAAGTAACACCCGTTTAAGTTATTCTATTTGGGAATAATAATGTTTAAATTCCGAGGTATATTAAGGAGTGAATTGTAGAAATGATTTTATCTTGTTGGGTAATTTATTGAAATTTTATTTAGTTGCTCGTTCCAAATTTGAGGGTGTTACATCAGCCATAAAACGTCATGAAGTAAAATTCAATTAAAAATTGCAAACAAACGTATGAGATAAAGCAGTTTCATGTATTTAAACTCGACCCAAATTTCTCATTTGGCAATAGAATGACATACAACAAAATCCCCATCAAAGACTTGTGTGCAAAATGTAACACCCTCAAATTGGGAAAGGCAACTAAATAAAATTTTCGATAATACAACCAAAATAATAGAATTTCTTCCTATAAACCAATACGAGAAATACCTCAAATTAAAATCTATGATTAACCTCAAACAATTTATAACCCAATTCTTATTACAAAGGCTAAATTCACATCGGATGTTACTTAACTCAAGTACAAATTGTTATTCCCAAAAATTAACGCGGAAGACTTCACTTAACCAATTCACTTCTCGAGCACACTACTAGCACTCGACCTTTCGCAGTATCACTAGAACTACTCCCAACCTGAACCTATTGCACATGCCGACAAATAAAAAGGTTAGGTTAACGCCTAGTGAGTTCAAGAGTTTATAACATGATTTAAATAATTCGTTGAATGAAAGTTTGCAACTTAGATTATGATTTCCAAAAGAGTTTATGAAAAGGGTGTAAACGACTCATTTTCCAACACACACAAAATCTATGAGAAAAGTTCCCAAAATGTATATAGCGTTTTCCAAAATGAATTCCAATCCAAACTCACACAAAACGTGAATAAATCTATATTATGCAAAACCTCCAAATACGGATGGTGCCATAATACTCAACCCGTAAATCATGGAAAAACAATCCATATAAGTATAATACTTCACCAAAAACATGATACGAACCAATACTCACACGAACGTAAAATGTAATGAATTCCAAATACCATAAATATGGAAATGACCTGCTTCATTCAAACTTTGATATACATGGAGAAAAATTAATATTAAAGTCATCAATTGCAGTCAATCGCACAAGACCAATGATAATAAAACAAGGACATTATAATATCCAAAGTAATGTTGGCCGACGACGGGGGAGACCCGTATCCATTGAGAGTGGAGGAACACAAAAGTATGTCACTCATACAACGTTAATCGTATGACACTTCACGACATAAAAGCCCAAGTGTCCCTACGACTCCTTTCAAGACACACCCAAAGAGACGGAATATTAACATGAATACCATCAAAGGCTCGGCACAAGCGGGGTTACAACCATGGCATTGTCCCGACATGGCGAAGGTCATAAACGCCCATCAATCATGATAGCTCAACCGGACTCAGCCCTCCTAGTGTACCCTTGAAAAGTAAAGGTCATAAAACATGGGGCCCGGTTAAATCCCGCAACACCCAGTAGACCATCAAATAAAGATTGACTTACGTGCCTATGGATCCAATGCAACACAATCTACAATTACATGCCCGTCCCGGAATGACTAAAGCACTCGAGCATGTGAATATCAATAATATGCAATGAAATGCAATAAGTTACAATAAATGCAAACCATTAATAAGACTCCACATTGAGCCATCAAAATCGGACAAGATGTCCCAAGGACTCCTTTAAAGTCAAAACCGAGCAAAATGCTCCAAAACTCAATAGACCAATAATTTACGGTCCTCAAAATATAAAATGCATTTAGGTATCGGTTAGGTAAACATATACCATAAAATCATTACTAACCCAAAACTCGTCACGGGTTAGAACAAATGATTTCCCCAATGGGACTCATACTTTCATAATTCTCAAAACGACTCATGACACGAAAACGTGCATTTTCCCGAAAGGGTTTATAAAAATCAACTACACCAACATGATTAAACCATTGAATAAACTCTATTTGAGCAAAAAATCATTTAAGGACATATCTTTGATTTCTACACATCAAAATATCCCAAATATGGGTGTTTTACAAAATTTATAAAGTTAAACACTTCAAAAGATTAAACTCACCAAATAACTCAACAATTGATAATTTCAAATAAAACACACAAATACTTGGAAAGTAACATTTTTGGCATGTACAACGTTTTCACAAATCAACTTGAACTCACCTTGCTAGATTTAGGCTAAATGTAGAGTTTTCTCAAACGTAAGTTCCTTTGAAGAAACACGAATCTTCAAGCCCAAATCTTCCAAAAACCTAGATCCATAAGTTTCTAACCATAAATATTCATCTCCAAACACTTAGAATCATTTCCCCCAACATAAAACACCAAAACCACCAATAATACCAAAACCCTAATTTCTTGGATGAAGAGAATAGAAGATTACCTCAACCACATAAAGAATCCACCAACAAAACATATATAGGTTGCCAACAATGACCCTCAATCTTCATTTCTTCAAGAGGAAAACAAGGGTTTAGAATAGGGTTAGGTAAAATCTTAGAAAGTGTTGAAATCCAACCAAAATGGAAGTGAGATGAAGAACTCTAACCTCCGACTATAAATCCTTGCTAAGAGATGGGATATAGGCTTTGATTCACAAGATTGGTGGCTTCAAGGGTTCTAAAATCGGTTTAAAGGGTTAGGGTTTGGTTTGGGAGAGTTTGGAGAGAGATGGGTGGAATAGAAATGAAAGGAAGCTGAAGTTCGTGGGTTTAAAACCATATGGAGCCCGACGGTGAGAGGGACAGGCGAGATTGCCACTGTCACTCTCGCGGGGCACTATCGCCCGCGCTGTACCGTGCCAAAAAAATGCTTGCTCGCGATTGTGCCACGACGAGAGTCACCATGTCACAATCGTCGGGCACTCTCACCCAATCTGTACCGAGGGTCATCTCTCCCTCGCGATTGTGACACGGTGATAGTGACCCTGTCATTATCGCTGTCATTATCGCAGGGCACTATAGCCCAAATTGCCCCGAAGTCCGATTCGTCCCGAATTGTACCCGATCTACTGAGTTCTTACGTGCGTTCCTCAATAAAATTCCGGGTGTTACAATCCTTCCAACCTTATAGAGATTTCGTCCTCGAAATCTGGTTTCCATACATCCAACGGTTAATGAACTCACGCCCTTCATGCACCCTTGGTCTCCAAATGAAACTCATATTTCCTCTCTTAGCGGAACTGCTAAGATAACCCCATGCTGATGCTCACAACGAATGCCCGCCCATGCACCTTACACTTATATCTGAGCGACGCTCATCTTACTAGGGTAGCTTAGAACCACAACACTTCAGTCGTCTCCCAACCTTAAATGATACATACTTCCCCAACGCCAGATCCCGACTTTCAATCAGACCATGCCTACACACTTTTAAGCCTTTTCTCTATTCATTCCAAAGTGGATCACTACCGAGGCCAACAAGTTCTTCAAATCCAATCGGTTTCGCTACTGAGCTGTCATTTAACTATAACTAATGCCATTAGTCTCCAAAGTGGACGGTCATCTTCGACCTGAAAATTTTATAACTCCAAGAATACGTCCAATTACCAATCATCCAATCGAAAGATTCTTTTACCACACAAGGAAGGTCATCCCACTAAATCCACTTACCATATTTGAACTTCTCAAGATCACTACGACCGATACTACTATTCTTTAAAATTGGCCTACAACCCTCCAATTACACTAACGGTTCTTGGCCTCGAGATCTGTAAAACCCGTGTCCCGGTATGATTTTATTTTTCCCGTTACGTATTTATTTATTAAATATGTTTCTCAAATCGATCTCGTGATAATAAGTTGTCAGGGAAACCATAATTGTTAACACTTTTGTCCTAATGGGGTTATATATCAAAGTCCTAAACTATTTGGTTATAATTGAAAATGCCTTAAAACCTAGGGTCTAAAGATGTCAATGTGTATATGAGTTACATCTTTCTTTCTCGTTTTCCTTCCTGCGGCGTTCAAAAAGAAAAAAAAAGAAAACCAACCACAAACCCTACTTTCCATCCTCCTTTCTCTTTGTTCGTTTTTGGTATCCCATCGCAAGAAAACAACCCAAGAGAAACCTAGCTTCTTCCTTCTTGTGTGCTGTCACCGCCGACCACCCTACGACCACCCGCTGGTTCTGCCGGCGAGAGAGGAGAGTCACGAGTGTGCAGCGAAGAGAGAGAGAGCATCGAGAGAGGGAGCAGGTCGGCTGTGGTTGCGGCGAGTAGTCGTCGAGGTAAGGTCCTTCTCCGCCCCCTTTCGTTTCCTTTGTCGTCGTTGAACCACCGGAAGAAACCACCGCCGCCGCCGTCAGCCGTGGCTGCCAGCGGTGTGACCACCAGCGCACACCACCAGTTGTGGTGGTGGCCTTGTGCGTGGTCGGGGATGGTGGGTCGTGTATGTGTATATGAAGGAAAGTCGAGTTGAGAATGGGTTTCGCGTTATTGTCTCGTCGAAATTTCGTAAACCGCCGCCGTCGCCGGTGACCACCGCTGCCGGAAGTGGCAGCGGGTGGTGCGCGGTTGTGACCAGCCCTTTGTAACCTAATAACACTAATCGCGTGAACCCTGGTGCAAGCCCGTATCAATTTTAATCGATCACGTAAACCGTTTTATAAAATCGTCATTTATGTGAAAAACGTCCTTCCGCCACTGTTTTGCGTCAACCATAACTTTTCTGTCGTAACTCCGATTGAGCCGAAACTGGCGCCCACGGTTCAAGCTCGGGGTCGGGCATGTTTTCCATGTTTTAGCGGAAAACTGGTTCGGCCTCTAGCTGGGTGGAAAAGTGGTCGTAAGTTCGGTGTTTCGTCATTTCATGTAAATATTTCTGGAATCTGCCTTGATCTTGCGAAAACCATAACTTTCTGCTCGTAACTCGGTTTGGGGTGAAACCGGTGTCAAAAGTTCCCTTTTTGAGTCTAGAAACTTTTCTGTGTTTTGTGCAAAACCCAGTTCGGGACGTAGCATGGGTCGATTTGTCGTTTTATACTGAAAGGTGCTGAATTTCGCTGTTCCGGAATCTGTTTTTGTAAAATCCGTAGTAAATTGTAGAAAAATCGTTAGGAGGCGTATAATATGTCCTTGGAACCCTAACTCAGAGTACTTTCTGGTCATGAAATAATATTGGGAATTTTCTGGGTTTAAAGGGGTCGAAACAGGTCCCGAACAGACCTGTTTAGTGAGAACGGAAAATAGTTTTAGTGACGGTTTAAGCGTGTGTCGTGTCATAGGGCCCGAGTCTCGTACTGACACGTTTTAACATGCGTTTAGGTGCTGGGAAGTGACCGTTATTGTGAAGCTTGAATTGTGTTATTAAGCTGGGCGCGCATTCGAGGTGAGTTCTCTCACTGTGTAGTTAGGGGTTGTATGCATGTCATAATAGTTTGTATGTACTACTGTCTTTGTGGTGTGAACTAGTTGTTTGTGGTGTGTAATATTTGATTGGTTTGAATGCTTGGTATAAATGTGTTACATTACAATTCGGTGGGACCGAGGCCTCGATGGTACTGAGGTGTTGGATACATTACAATTCGGTGGGACCGAGGCCTCGATGGTACTGAGGTGTTGGATACATTACAATTCGGTGGGACCGAGGCCTCGATGGTACTGAGGTGTTGGATACATAATTACTTGTAGGCGTTTATGTTGGGTCACCAAGGATTTGAAATTGACTCACCGATGTTTTCCCTAAAACTCCTACTTAGAATATTTTAGTTCAGTTCTTTGAATGACTTGTACAAGATATCAAATGTTCGGTGAAGTCGAAGATCAACCGAAACCAAGCTTGAAGACTCTCTACTTGTGGAAAATAGAAGACTCTCGGCAACATTCAAACAAGTCATCACCACCGAAATTCCTTGACATTTCGGTAGCCTTCTCTCCACCGAATTTATTGGACAAATTCGGTGGCCTTCTTCCACCGAAGTGCTTGGACAAATTCGGTGGCCCCATCCACCACCGATGACCACCGAAGTGCTTGGACAAATTTATAGGATTGTTCTTTCGGTGCTCCTCTCACCACCGAAACATGCTTGCAATTTCGGTGGTCCTCTCACCACCGAAACATGCTTGCAATTTCGGTGGACTAGTCTTCTTTCCACCGAAGATTTCTCAATCTCGGTGGAAACCACTTCGGTGCTAAAAGCTCAAGACAGAAGATCATTTATTATGGGACAATATCCTCCAGCAGAGAAAAGTGACAGTTTGTCTCTTTATCCACTTTCCGTTAAGGTCCCTTTTATCTGCTCAAGCTACTCTGTCTGCACCTAGTGAAAAGTGACAAGGACTTCACAGTTCTCCTGAAGTCAACATTATCAGCATATGTGAAGATGACAAGTGTCCCAAGCATTTAATGCTTGGGCACTCCTTGGCACTATAAAAGGAGAAGTGCTCTTCATGCAATTCTCACGCTTTCAAGAAATTCTCTCAGTGCAAGAAACCTTCTTTTAAGCCTTAAAACTCAATAGCTTTGCTCTTAGTGTTCTTAGTTGTTTTGTTGTATACTTTGTGTAAGATTGTTAGAATAGTTTATCTGTTCTTTTCCGCAACAATCTTAAGTTTTCTGTGTGTAATTCTTTTGAAAGTTTTTCAAATATAAGAATTAAAATTGTGAAATTTTTGTGTATTGTATTCAACCCCCCTTCTACAATACTTGTTAAGCCATCTGGGACTAACAAGTGGTATCAGAGCAGAAAGTTTAATCCCATAAACTTGATCTGCGATGGCTGCCTCTTCTTCTTCTACTGTTGAAAACTCTCTTCAAAACAACTTTTCAGAAAATGGGTCTATTTCAAAACCTCCTAAGTTTAATGCCAACAACTTCTCCTTGTGGAAAAGCCGCATGATGCTATTCATGGAAGGAGTGGATACTAGATATCCAACCATTCTCAAAGAGGGACCCATTATCCCCAGAGTTTGGGCTCGCTATGACACGCAGAGGCCAGGTAAAGAGACCTTTGAAAAGGAAATCTCTAGTGATTCTGATGAGGAAAAATCCAGTGCTACTGGTCGGTATATTCTAAAAAATCCTAAAAAGTATACCGATGAGGAAAAACGTTTAGTTACTCTTGACTCCAAGGTAAGAGCTATTATTGCTCTCTCTCTTCCTGATGAGGTCTACCACTCTTTGGTGAACTTTGAAACTGCCAAAGAAATGTGGACCACTCTATGTGTTCTGTACGAAGGTACAGAGGAAGTCAAGAAATGTAAAAAGATTGGTCTTATCAGAAAGTATGAACTATTTTCTTTTGAAAAAGGAGAATCTCTTCCTAGCTTCTATAACCGCTTCAACTCTCTTTTAAATGATCTTAAGTTGTTGGGCAGAGTCTATGATAATGAGGAAGTCTTGTGCAAGTTCATGGATTGTCTCCCAGATTTTTGGGAAAATATATGTACTTGCATCAAAACTACCAAGGACCTTGAGTTCATGCCCTTAACTGTTTTATATGGTACTCTTTTCAATTTTGAGCAAACCAAGCTTCAACGGAAATCTTTCATCAAAGAAATAAAGAGCTCCTCTATAGCTCTTGTTAGTGAAAGTTCCAAGAATTCTCAAAATCTTCCTAGAATCACCTATCCTTCATCTGACTCTGACAATGACAGCCAAACAAATGTAACCCACCAAACGGAAGCATATCTTAGTGATGCTGATGATGAAGGTGAGGATATCATGGTTGAACAGTTGTCGGATGAGATGGCAATGATGGCCGGTTCTAAACACAAGTTTCGTCCCTTCAACAAATCTCGAAGTCTTAGAAAAACTTCATCTTTCAAAACTTCTTCTGACAAGTCTAATGAGGAATGCTACAACTGTGGCAAGAAAGGACATTTTGCATCTGAGTGTAGAAGCAAGCGTATCTCCAAGTCCAGATTTACTTCTTCTGACAATCCCTCTTCAAAAAGGGAAAAATCCAAACACATGCCTTTCAAATCAACCTTTCCCAAAAAGGAGTCCCCACCATCCTTCTTAAATCATCAGGAGCGTGCTGAGAAATACAAGGCCAAGTACAAGAAAGAGAAGGAAAGGAGTGAGGGTCTAGAGAGAAAAGGGAAGGGTCTCATGGCAGAAACCCACGATTGGGACGACGAAGACACCTCCGACAGTGATTCTCAGAATAGATGCTTCGTGGCCATCTCAGAAGAAATGGAAGTTTCCGAAAAGGCCACTTCACCTATGGCTCTAGTGGCAACTGGGTGCTCCACAGCTTACGCTCAGGTACATCCCTTCAATAATATGTCTGATATTGAAAAGATCAATGCCTATGAGTCTTTAACTCAAGATTTTTATTCTGTTAAAGACAGTAAGAATAGAAAATCTGCTCAAGTGAAAGAGCTCAAAGCTGAACTTGAAATTTGCATGTCTAAGCTTAAAAGGTTTGAGGAAATCAAAAATGAGCTTGAGGACTTGAAAACAATAAATCATGTGATCTCAAAAGAAAAGAACTCCCTGTTTAAGAAACTAAAAAGGGAACAAGAAGTCATCAAAAAATGGTCAAGCTCTTCCAAAAATCTTGAACAAATCTTTCAAAGTCAAATCTGTAGTTCAAACAAGTTCGGTCTAGGATTTGGAAAAACTGATGTTTGTGAGTCCACTCTTGCTCTTGTTCCCCCCACCAATGCATGTGATGATTTCTCTGATTCTAGCTCTTGTGATTCCATCTCTTTGAACTCGTTAGATCTGTGTGAAGCCTTAAAGTATGGTATATCCTTAAAGGCCAAAGACTCCTCATTGCAAGTCATTGAGAAGCAAGATTCAAATGACGTTTCTAAACCCATCCATGATCAGCTCAAATTTTCGGCCATGGATGAAGCCTCCTCCTCAAACTCTTCAAAAGCTAATCCTTCCAAAAGATCTAAACCCACCGATCTTATCCCCTTTGTGCCCACCGATCCCTCAATCAATGATCCTCCAATTCATCTTCATGAAGTGTTAAAATCTATTCACATAGATACCTACACCGAACCTAAGCCCTCAAAGATCCCCAAAAGAGAAACTCTTGTTCACTAAAAAAGGATCTCCTGTGCCGACAAAGGAAAATCGGTGGTCAGCTGCATGGCAAGCTCCCATCCTAAAAGTTTTACCCCAAACATTCCCTCTAACAACACTTATATTCCTAGATCTGTGCTTTTAAGAAAATCAACCTCCAAAGATTTATCCAAAGGAATCCTTGGGACCAAGCCTTCTGCTCTGTTCTCCTCTAACAAGGTTATAAGAACAAATGATAAAAGCCAAAACATGAAAAATGCTAAAAATGTTAAAAAGGTGTTTATCTATAGAAAATGCTATAACTGTGGTGACACTTTTCATATGGCTAAGGACTGTCCCAAGGATAGGATTGATAGATCCAAGCTTAAGGAATCATGCTCTTCTAACCCCAAAGGACCCATTACAAAATGGGTACCAAAGAACTAATATGTGTTTGCATGCAGGCTTTTGAGCACCATCAAATTTGGTATTTAGACAGCGGGTGCTCACGCCACATGACGGGAAACAAGTCTCTTCTCATCAACTATGTGCCGGGAAAAGGTCCATCTGTAACTTTTGGTGATAATTCTAAGGGTTACACCAAAGGATACGGAACTCTCTCTAATGGATCTGTAACCTTCAATAAAGTGGCTTTTGTGGACGGCCTCATGCATAACCTCCTCAGCATTAGCCAACTGTGTGATCTTGGATACAAAGTTATCTTTGAACTTTGTGTCTGCTCCGTGGTAGACAAACAATTCAATGTGGTGTTATCGGGAAGACGGATGGAAAATGTCTACGTCATAGATATGGGACAATCCAATTCTTCATCAAATGTCTGCTTTGTGTCAAATGATGCATCCAAAAGGAACTGGTTGTGGCACACACGTCTCTCTCATCTAAACTTCAAAACCTTGCATAAAATCTCCAACAAAGAGCTGGTGACGGGCATGCCAAAGTTGAACTTTGTCAAAGAGAAGCTGTGTGATGCATGTGAAAAGGGAAAGCTCACCAAAACATCTTTCAAGACGAAGCAATGCTCTTCCATCACTCTTCCTCTTCAATTGCTGCACATGGATCTATGTGGACCAGTCAGCACTCCAAGTCTTGGAGGCAAAAGGTATATTCTTGTTATTGTTGATGAATTTACCAGATATACTTGGGTGTTCTTTCTCAGGTACAAAAGTGATGCCACTGAAGAAATCATCAACTTTGTCAAGAAAAATGAAGTTCTCAATGGCCAGCTTGTCCGCTCGGTAAGGAGTGACAATGGCACTGAATTCAGAAATAGTGCTCTTGAAGACTTCTTCACCGAGAAAGGAATCTCTCAGAATTTCTCTGCTGTTCGTACTCCTCAGCAAAATGGAGTGGTGGAAAGGAAAAACAGAACACTGTGTGAGGCCGCTAGATCCATGCTGAGTGAATCAAATCTTCCCACCTATTTTTGGGCCGAAGCTGTGAATACTGCCTGCTTCACTCAAAACAGGTCAGTAATATCCAAAAGACATGATAAAACCCCGTATGAAGTTTTTCATGGCAGAAAACCAAATATTGGCTTTCTTCATGTCTTTGGGTGTATCTGCTTTATTCTTAATGATCGTGAAAATCTTGGGAAGTTTGATCCCAAGGCAGATGAAGGAATATTTGTTGGGTACTCCTTATCCTCCAAAGCTTATAGGGTGTACAATCTCAGAAGAAAATGCATTGATGAGTCCATTCATGTCAAGTTTGATGATCTCAGATGTTCATCACTTTCAAGTGATGAGGATGATTTACACAGATGGATCTCATCATGTATTGGTGATACCCCCTAGTCACTTCCACCGATATCTCCTCAATTCCCTCAAATCCATCTACCTCAAAAAACCCAGCTGGATCACTCTCTCCCACCGAAATTGATCAACCCATCTCTCACACCGATTTTCCTATTCCCACCGAAACTCCACACCGAAGCCCTTCTTCCATCCTTAATCCCACCGAAAATCACATGGCATCTACTACCGAAAATCCCATCTTACACCAAACCTCTGATCCCACTACTCCAGTTCACTCTACTTCTCATACCCCATCACCTTTACCCCCTGCTCTAAAATGGACCAAAGATCACCCCATAGATCAAATTATTGGTGACCAACAAGCAGGTGTCCAAACTCGCAGAGGAGTTGGAAATATTTGTCTCTATGTGAATTTCCTCTCTCTCTCTGAACCTAAGAAAGTGGATGAAGCTCTATCAGATCCTTGTTGGATCACTGCCATGCAAGAAGAACTTTCTCAGTTCCAGAGGAATAAAGTTTGGAGATTGGTTCCCAAACCCAGAAACAAGACAATCATTGGAACCAAGTGGGTATTCAGGAACAAAATGGATGAAGATGGTACTGTTATCAGAAACAAGGCCCGATTAGTAGCTCAAGGATACAGACAGGAAGAAGGCATTGACTATGATGAAACATTTGCCCCTGTTGCAAGACTTGAAGCTATAAGGATCTTTCTGGCTCATGCTGCCTACCGAAATTTTAGGGTCTTTCAAATGGATGTTAAAAGTGCCTTTCTCAATGGGGAACTTGCAGAGGAAGTCTATGTGAAACAACCTCCTGGATTTGAAGACCCAGCCCATCCAGACTATGTGTACAGACTTGACAAAGCATTGTATGGTCTCAAGCAAGCTCCACGTGCTTGGTATGACACTCTTGCCAACTTTCTTCTCAAGCATGGATATTCCAGAGGTAAAATTGACAATACTCTCTTCATCAAAGAAACCTCAGGTAATATCATTCTTGTTCAAATCTATGTTGATGACATCATCTTTGGTGCCACTGATGAATGCCTATGTGATGAGTTTGCTTCTCTCATGATGAGTGAATATGAGATGAGCATGATGGGAGAGCTTACATTTTTCTTCGGCCTTCAAGTCAAACAATCTTCAGAAGGGATTTTTATAAATCAAAGCAAATATATTCGTGACCTTCTGAAGAAATTTAACTTTCTAGATAGCTCTCCTATGAAAACTCCCATGGCACCTCCCTTGAAACTGTGTGCTGATCTAAAAGGTGAATCTGTAGATGTCACTCTTTACCGAGGTATGATAGGCTCTCTGCTTTACCTAACTGCTAGCAGACCGGATATTATGTTTGCTACCTGTCTATGTGCTCGTTATCAGGCCAATCCTAAAGAATCACATTTAAAGGCTGTAAAACGAATTTTTCGGTACCTTAAGGGCACACTGCACTTGGGTCTTTGGTATCCCAAAGACTCGGGTTTTGAACTAATTGGTTACTCAGATTCAGACTATGCAGGTTCCCAGATTGATAGAAAGAGTACTACAGGAAGCTGTCAGCTCCTTGGTGGAAAATTGGTAAGCTGGTCCAGCAAGAAACAAAACTCTGTATCAACCTCTACTGCTGAGGCTGAATATGTAGCTGCTGGGAGCTGCTGTGCTCAGATTCTATGGATGAGAAACCAACTAAGGGACTATAATCAATTCTTTTCTAAAGTCCCAATTCTGTGTGATAATTCCAGTGCTATAGCTATAGCAAATAATCCTGTTCTTCACTCTAGATCTAAACACATCGATATCAGGTATCATTTCATCAGGGACCACATTTCCAAAGGTGACATTGAACTGCACTTCATTCCCACCGATTTGCAGCTTGCTGATCTTTTCACCAAACCTCTTGATGAAACCAGGTTCAACTTTCTCATCAGTGAACTTGGGATGTGCAATCTACAAGAATAAACAAGTGTTTATACTCCACCGATCTCACATCGGTGGACTCTTTTTTTATCTACCTCTCTCTCACCACCGATCTCTCATCGGTGGACAAATCTATGTGTTAAATCTTTTCTTTTCTTCTTTCTTTCCAACCACCGAATCAAAATTCGGTGGCATCTTCTCGGTCCACATTTTGGTAGAAGTTATCTAAACCCTCCCCGAAATTCTACAAATTCGGTGAAACCTTTCCAACACCGAAGTCCAATTTCGGTGATAATCTCCAGTATCGGTGAAGCGTGTCTACCACCGAAGCCCATTTCGGTGGAAATTTTCAAAATCGGTGAAACTTGTCCACCACCGAAGTCTCATTTTGGTGGTCATCTCCAATCGGTGAAAACTGTCCACCACCGAAGTCTCATTTCGGTGGTCATCTCCAATCGGTGAAAACTTTCCACCACCGAAGTCCCATTTCGGTGGTACTTTCCAAATTCGATGAATCCATTCTACCACCGAAGTCCCATTTCGGTGGACCTCATCCAAATCGGTGAAACCATTCTACCACCGAAGTCCCATTTCCACCGAACTTCCACCGATCGTCTCCCGAACGAACACCGAATCCTCCACCGAAGCATCACCGAGCCTACACCGATCCACACGGTTCCCAAAGCCCACTTGTGACCACTCAATTGCATTTGCGTCAGACCCTTCGCCTATCCGCCGTTCCGTGTCCCGATTCCCAATAACCTTTTCACCTCATGAGCCGCATGTCCCCTCTCCCCATACAAAATCATCATCACGGTACCTTATCCTTTCCCTATATATACATACCTCCCTTTACTTCCTCCCCACTCCTTTCTCACAATTCAAACCTGCAACTCTCTCTTCTCTTTCAAACATCTCTCTCTCATGGCATCCTCACGATATCCAATTCCTACACGTTTTGAAGACCTCCGCTTCAACCAGTGCAATCACGTTGCCCGCCTCGAATCCGATCCCGCTCATCCCGAGTTCTCTACTATTGCTAAATTTCTGTCTCGCTCTCCTCTTCTTCATGCCTTCACATGCAACCCCAAGATGAGCAAAATGCTCATTGGACAGTTCTGGCTCACCTCCGTGTACGATCCCTCCAATGAGGCCATTCACGCCTCTATCTTCACCAATGCCGAAGGTGATCACGAACTCACGTTTGGGGTCGATGATGTTCGTCTCGCTCTCAAGATCGACGCCTTTTCCGACTATGAAGACATGTATTTGGACACCATACATGAAGACATTGTTCTTACCACCGGTTATGTGCTCGACGACTCCTCCAAAAGCTCCAAAGGCCCCGGTACTCTTCTTCGCAGCAAAATGGGAAGCATTTGGAATTTCTTCTTTGCCCACGTTATCCATTGCCTCTCACGTAAAACAAGTGGGCATGATCAATCGCCTTCACACGTCAACAAACTCGCTCATGCCCTCATCTTCCAAAGGAAAGTTGACTTCGCCCAATATTTCTTCTCAGAGCTTGTCGAGGTCATCAAAACTCCCAAGAAGTGTTACGTTGCTTTTCCCCGCTTCATCTCCATGATCTTACAACACAAGCTTTCCAAAGCTTTGGAAACCGATCGCCGCTCTTCCTCGCCCCGGTTCTGTTATGAATGGTCATCTCCCGTTGTGGGCACCAAAACCCTCAACGTCAAGCCGCTCGCCACCGATCGCCCATTACGCCCAGGTATGATTTCCTTCGCTCTATCTCCCGAACTTCATTGGGGTGATGCGGAAATTCCCGGGTTTCGCCACCTGGAAATTCCCGAGGTCACTCCAAATGTTGTGGTCCCTTCTCCCCGTTCCCGAGTGACGTCGGGTGGCACTCAAAAGAAACGACAAAAGGCCACCGACACCTCCGCTCCCGCTTCTCGAACCACGTCACCGAGAGATCCCTCGGAGACTTCCCCGGTTCACACCCCTTCTCATAAGCGGAGGCACTCATCTTCCCCTTCGGGATCTCTTCCAAAGAGGTCCCGGAAACCATCGGCCCCACCAACAAATCCAACTGTCGATTCTCAAAAATCGCCGGTTGTTGAACTTCATCCCTCCGGGCCAAGGGTATCCGTTTCGAACCCCACCATCTCCTCTGTTGCCTCTCAAAAGGCCTCAGTTGTACACTTGGAGAACCCTAAACAAACCTCCCCACTCGATTCTTTGGGTGGTGGAGATGACCTCGAGGTCTCTCCTCTCGAGGGTTCTGACTTTTCACTTCACAGCCTTTCACCCGATCAGTTTGTGATCGATGAGATTGCACAACCCAATCAGGGTTCCCCCCCACAATCTTCACCCCCACATGATTTCTTTGCATTTCTTTTAGCGGACACTGGTTCTCCCCGAACCATCCCGTCCCCCGAAGAACATCCCATCGAGCCTCCCTCGCCGAGGCAACACTCTCCACAACGTACACCCTCACCTCCCCGACCTCCCCGAACCCTCTACACCGACGCACTCGCGCCTCACTTACGACATCCTCTTCCCGAAGCGGATCCCCTTCGATGGCACTGTTCGTTCCCCGAAATCGGTGGCCAAACTTCCCCGCACATCGACCGCACCACTACCTTTCTTAAATCTACCATCACCTTAATCTCCCAAGCCAATTCCTGCATCTCTAACCTCGAGTCTCAGCTACCGCATCTTCTTCTTGATGCCATCACCGAAGCCCTACGCCCCATTCAAGAAAAATTATCTACCCTTTCTACCACAGTGGAGTCCCTCTCCAAACCTTCCACCGACTCACCCAGTCCTGAACTTTCCCAGTGGGAAATGGATCTCGGTGACTTTGCCTTGGTTCCCCATACCACCGAAACGAGTCTGGCCTTCCTTCACTCCAAGTTTGATAAGGCCTTCTATGAGTTGGGTTTCAAGTTACCGGCTGTTCCTGAGGGGGAGAAAACCACGGCTCCACCGAAACTTCCATCCATCAAGAAACTTTCCAGTAACCAGCCTCCACCGAAACCCTCTTCACCGAAATCCTCCTCTCCACCGAAATCCTCACCACCGAAACTCTCTACCTCTTCACCGAAACCCTCTTCTCCACCGAAACATGTCTCACTCTCACCGACCCATACTGGCTCCACCGAAGCTCTTGACCTTAATGCATCAGTTGAGGGGGAGCAGTCCAGCAAAGCTCCCGAAGACAAAGGAAAAAGAACTCTTTCGGCCGAAGAATTGGCCAGAGAAGCAAAGAAGAAAAAGGATCTGGCAAGATATGGGGCTCGACCGAAGGACGCTGAAACTCTCAAACTCAATCCTGCTTCTCAACCTATCACCACCGAACTTGGCCTCTCTGCTCAAGAAATTGAGGAAGCAAGAATAGCTCAAATCGACTTAGACAAATCCAGAGATCTGTCTCTCAAAGCTGCCGCAGAAGAAGCTACAAAAGTCAAGTCCACCGATGCCATCCAAACACAGAAATCGGTGCTCAGTGCCTTGGAACAACAAAAGAATGAAGAAATTAGTTGGTACAAAAAGACCATGCACCACCGAAGCTATAGGTCACAAATTTCTTCAGTAAAGATTGCCACCTCCAAGGCAAACCCTCAAGACATCAGATTGATTATTAACTGGGAAGATGGTTCTATGAAGAGTGTGAAAGAAAGCCATCTCCAACTCTTCGGTCTCTCGGAATGGTATGAAATCACTCAACACCTTGTCAGGAGTCCAAATCCAAAGAAAGACATCTTTGTCAAATACATTGATGGTCTAATGAATAAGATGAAGGAGATCAAAAGAAAACATAACATCACCCTCTCCACCGAAGAAAGAGCCAAACTGTTGTCTCTGAAAGAGAAGATCATCCTCCCCAAAGTCAAAAATCCTCCTGACTCAGTCTTCAAGGAAATGGCAAGAGAAGGTAAAATCCCGAATGTAAACAATCTTAACCTTACCATTCCCACTTCTGTTCCCTATCCTACCACAACCTTAAGCCTCTCACCAATACCAGGATTGTTCTTTAACGACGGTCTCGGTCGTCGGGCATTCTTCAGATTTGCCCAGATATCCATCGCCGACACTATATTTCTGGAAGGCATTCACAACCTCTTTCCGAACATCCCCGAAGCTCAACCGTTCTATAGAAACTTACTGGATGAAATCAAGCGCCGCAAAACCTCAAAGAAGCAAGTTCTCTCCATTTGGTACTTGTAAAAGTTAGTTTCTCATTTTGTAAATTGTACGAGAACTTATCTTAATACAAGTATCTCTATTTGAATTTTATTTCTGTACATACTTTATCTTTCGTTACCTGTAAATACTGTACATAGTATACATACGCATACAAAAGAAAAAGATCAAAAAGAACAAAAAGAATGGTCTATGTGAAAAGAACCCAAAAGAGTAAAAAGGGTCAAAAACGCACTTACTTTTATTTACTCTTGAATATTCTAAGATAAGGAGCTCAAATTCAAATAGGGGGAGATTGTTGGGTCACCAAGGATTTGAAATTGACTCACCGATGTTTTCCCTAAAACTCCTACTTA
The DNA here is from genome assembly GCA_033807775.1 of Saussurea involucrata. Classification (NCBI taxonomy): domain Eukaryota; kingdom Viridiplantae; phylum Streptophyta; class Magnoliopsida; order Asterales; family Asteraceae; genus Saussurea; species Saussurea involucrata. The sequence continues at coordinate 61,679,193 of CM066314.1, read as the reverse complement.
GAATATTTTAGTTCAGTTCTTTGAATGACTTGTACAAGATATCAAATGTTCGGTGAAGTCGAAGATCAACCGAAACCAAGCTTGAAGACTCTCTACTTGTGGAAAATAGAAGACTCTCGGCAACATTCAAACAAGTCATCACCACCGAAATTCCTTGACATTTCGGTGGCCTTCTCTCCACCGAATTTATTGGACAAATTCGGTGGCCTTCTTCCACCGAAGTGCTTGGACAAATTCGGTGGCCCCATCCACCACCGATGACCACCGAAGTTCTTGGACAAATTTATAGGATTGTTCTTTCGGTGCTCCTCTCACCACCGAAACATGCTTGCAATTTCGGTGGTCCTCTCACCACCGAAACATGCTTGCAATTTCGGTGGACTAGTCTTCTTTCCACCGAAGATTTCTCAATCTCGGTGGAAACCACTTCGGTGCTAAAAGCTCAAGACAGAAGATCATTTATTATGGGACAATATCCTCCAGCAGAGAAAAGTGACAGTTTGTCTCTTTATCCACTTTCCGTTAAGGTCCCTTTTATCTGCTCAAGCTACTCTGTCTGCACCTAGTGAAAAGTGACAAGGACTTCACAGTTCTCCTGAAGTCAACATTATCAGCATATGTGAAGATGACAAGTGTCCCAAGCATTTAATGCTTGGGCACTCCTTGGCACTATAAAAGGAGAAGTGCTCTTCATGCAATTCTCACGCTTTCAAGAAATTCTCTCAGTGCAAGAAACCTTCTTTTAAGCCTTAAAACTCAATAGCTTTGCTCTTAGTGTTCTTAGTTGTTTTGTTGTATACTTTGTGTAAGATTGTTAGAATAGTTTATCTGTTCTTTTCCGCAACAATATTAAGTTTTCTGTGTGTAATTCTTTTGAAAGTTTTTCAAATATAAGAATTAAATTTGTGAAATTTTTGTGTATTGTATTCAACCCCCCCTTCTACAATACTTGTTAAGCCATCTGGGACTAACAGTTTACTCGTTTTATGTAACTGTGATGTTGTTGCTTATGTGCGGATAGGGGTGATGTGTATATAATTCCTATCTGCGCATGTGTTGGATTTCACTAAGCTTCGTGCTTACCCTTTCCCAATAAACTGTGGTTTCAGGTCCGAGCGGCTTCAAGGCGTGACAAGTACACACTGGCGCGCGAGGAGAGCTGGTTGCTTTATGATTTTTAAACGTTTATTCCGCTGGTTTTATTTTATAAAGATATTAATTATGTGTTTGCAAACGAAACGTTGGGATCATTTAATGAGTTTCGACCCCTTTCCCAAGGTGGGATCATTTATTGAGTTTCGACCCCTTTCGACCCCTTTTCGGGACGTTAACGTCCCGAAAATTACAAGCAAATTTAAAATTTTAAATTAACAATTCATTGATAACAACTCATTAAATGATCCCAACGTTTCGTTTGCAAACACATAATTAATATCTTTATAAAATAAAACCAGCGGAATAAACGTTTAAAAATCATAAAGCAACCAGCTCTCCTCGCGCGCCAGTGTGTACTCGTCACGCCTTAGGAAATCCAACACATGCGCAGATAGGAATTATATACACATCACCCCTATCCGCACATAAGCAACAACATCACAGTTACATAAAACGAGTAAACGCCTACAAGTAATTATGTATCCAACACCTCAGTACCATCGAGGCCTCGGTCCCACCGAATTGTAATGTATCCAACACCTCAGTACCATCGAGGCCTCGGTCCCACCGAATTGTAATGTATCCAACACCTCATTACCATCGAGGCCTCGGTCCCACCGAATTGTAATGTAACCAACACCTCAGTACCATCGAGGCCTCGGTCCCACCGAATTGTAATGTAACACATTTATACCAAGCATTCAAACCAATCAAATATTACACACCACAAAGACAGTAGTACATACAAACTATTATGACATGCATACAACCCCTAACTACACAGTGAGAGAACTCACCTCGAATGCGCGCCCAGCTTAATAACACAATTCAAGCTTCACAATAACGGTCACTTCCCAGCACCTAAACGCATGTTAAAACGTGTCAATACGAGACTCGGGCCCTATGACACGACACACGCTTAAACCGTCCCTAAAACTATTTTCCGTTCTCACTAAACAGGTCTGTTCGGGACCTGTTTCGACCCCTTTAAACCCAGAAAATTCCCAATATTATTTCATGACCAGAAAGTACTCTGAGTTAGGGTTCAAAGGACATATTATACGCCTCCTAACGATTTTTCTACAATTTACTACGGATTTTACAAAAACAGATTCCGGAACAGCGAAATTCAGCACCTTTCAGTATAAAACGACAAATCGACCCATGCTACGTCCCGAACTGGGTTTTGCACAAAACACAGAAAAGTTTCTAGACTCAAAAAGGGAACTTTTTACACCGGTTTCACCCCAAACCGAGTTACGAGCAGAAAGTTATGGTTTTCGCAAGATCAAGGCAGATTCCAGAAATTTTTACATGAAATGACGAAACACCGAACTTACGACCACTTTTCCACCCAGCTAGAGGCCGAACCAGTTTTCCGCTAAAACATGGAAAACATGCCCGACCCCGAGCTTGAACCGTGGGAGCCAGTTTCGGCTCAGTCGGAGTTACGACAGAAAAGTTATGGTTGACGCAAAACAGTGGCGGAAGGACGTTTTTCACATAAATGACGATTTTATAAAACGGTTTACGTGATCGATTAAAATTGATACGGGCTTGCACCAGGGTTCACGCGATTAGTGTTATTAGGTTACAAAGGGCTGGTCACAACCGCGCACCACCCGCTGCCACTTCCGGCAGCGGTGGTCACCGGCTACGGCGGCGGTTTACGAAATTTCGGCGAGACAATAACGCGAAACCCATTCTCAACTCGACTTTCCTTCACATACACATACACGACCCACCATCCCCGACCACGCACAAGGCCACCACCACAACTGGTGGTGTGCGCTGGTGGTCACACCGCCGGCAGCCACGGCTGACGGCGGCGGCGGTGGTTTCTTCCGGTGGTTCAACGACGACAAAGGAAACGAAAGGGGGCGGAGAAGGACCTTACCTCGACGACTACTCGTCGCAACCACAGCCGACCTGCTCCCTCTCTCGATGCTCTCTCTCTCTTCGCTGCTCCTCTCTCTCTCTCTCTCTTCGTTGCACACTCGTGACTCTCCTCTCTCGCCGGCAGAACCAGCGGCGACTGCTGGTGGTCGTAGGGTGGTCGGCGGTGACAGCACACAAGAAGGAAGAAGCTAGGTTTCTCTTGGGTTGTTTTCTTGCGATGGGATACCAAAAACGAACAAAGAGAAAGGAGGATGGAAAGTAGGGTTTGTGGTTGGTTTTCTTTTTTTTTCTTTTTGAACGCCGCAGGAAGGAAAACGAGAAAGAAAGATGTAACTCATATACACATTGACATCTTTAGACCCTAGGTGTTAAGGCATTTTCAATTATAACCAAATAGTTTAGGACTTTGATATATAACCCCATTAGGACAAAAGTGTTAACAATTATGGTTTCCCTGACAACTTATTATCACGAGATCGATTTGAGAAACATATTTAATAAATATATACGTAACGGGAAAAATAAAATCGTACCGGGACACGGGTTTTACAACTCTCCCCCGCTTGAATTAGACTTCGTCCTCGAAGTCTCTGCCCACGAATAGCTCTGGATAGTTCTCCCTCCTCTCAACCTCAGGTTCCTAAGTCCACTTGAAATCCTTCTAAAACTTCTCGAATACTTTTCTAACTAACGTACCCCTTCTAGGACACTGAAAATATGATCGGAAGAACACCCCAACAATTGGAAACATTCCTAGCCAACCGACTTCGTTTGTTCTCCCAACCTTAGATATTCCATACATCTTGATTCAAATTTCCAGCTCCAACCATTCTAAAAGTTGCTCACCAATATACCCTGCAGGATACTCGAATCCGATCATTCCTACCATTAACTGCCGATTAACTTCTACGAGTTCTACTAGACTCCCAAAATTTTCAATAAATTATATTAACAAAACATCGAACCCCTGCCGAACATCGGTCCAACCGATTACAATAACGGACATCGGCCACCCGCCGAACATCGGTCCAACCGATTACAATAACAAACATCGGCCACCCGCCGAACATCGGTCCAACCGATTACAATGAATCACATAAGCGTGGTATTATCCTAGACACTAACACAAATAGATATCCCCCACTACCAAATCACTAACACACACGTAGATCATTCCACCACAACCATTCGTCACAAGTGATCATTTCAGGGTTACTACTACCATCACCATGATTATCTTACATCGGCTACAACTCTCCGATTATACTAAAGGTGTTTGGCCTTAAGCCTAAAAGTCGACACCTAACTATACCACCTACCTCGAAATGGTTGATGCGCATTTATTCTCTTAATAACCAAAGGGCATCAATCCCTTAACCGATACTATTCGGCCTACAGTACTAACGCGCGTGGAATACCTACCTTCCACCGTCGACGTATCATCCACACTTGCTCTACGAAGCCAAGTCACACCGAATCGAGGATACACCTTGACGTCTACCTCCCAGGTAACGCCTCAAGACCCCGCACACTGGAACTACCTCCCAGGTAAGTGCCCACAACTATATCCTCCTAGTACTTACTGGAAAGTCTAGGTTAAAACACATGAATACCGGGGTCCCACCCCGAGATACCCAACCGACCATTACCGACGACTGACTAACGTGTCTAGGGATCCAAAGCAAACAACCTACCAACAACATGCCTATTCATGATTGACTCACTCACCCAAACATGTAAACACTCAACGTGCAAAGAATGCCAAACGGTGCGACAAAAACAACTCATCAACTAGACTCCACATCGAGCCATTAAAACCGGGCAATTGGCCCATGACTAACTCCAAGTCAAAACCGAGCAAAATGCTCCACGCTTGCTAGACCCATAGGTCGGAAAATGCGTTTAAACAAAGTTTAAGCAAGCAATACTCTGAAATCAACCTTAGTCTCAGACTCAATACGGGTTAAACAAAAGAGTTTTCCAAAAGGACTCACACCCTAGAAATTCTCGAAATGATACATGACACTTAAAAGCACATTTCCCCAAATGGTTTACAAAATTATTTACAAAATATTTTCAACACCAGGATTTTCATCTCAAAAAGATCGTAAGCAATAAAACTACTATTACCAAGTCGGTAGTTACACAAAAATGGACACGCTCGTCCCACATAGGAAAATCATGTCGAAAATCGTTCCATTGCAGTTCAGTTTACTCACACAAAAGCAAAGCGTAATAAATAAAAATGAACCGCCTCGATTCCAGTATGGATTGACTCATGGCATGCACTTAAAGTAACCGCCTGACCTTAAACAGGGTCCGACAAAGGCGTGCACATAATTCAGAATAAGTTTCACGACATTTGATTCAAAAATTCTTCTTTTTAATCATAAAATGACGTGGCACAGGGTTCGCCACAAATTTTCACGCGTTAGCTAGTCACACAAAACGATGACACGGTTTACAAATATATTTTTGTTAAAACACGACTGTCTCGCGTAAGTTGCAAACTTGAAGACAGAAACCAGTCCGCCTCTAATAATTGGAAATATCGACTAAAACCTCATAAAATCTCAAACTGGGGGCAGGCATGCAAGCTTGTAACACTTCCTCAAGTTTCGTACTTGGGACTTATAACGTCAAAACATTATAGTTTAAAAATGTATTTATCGAAAATGCTCAAAATACCCGTTTCCTCCAAAGCAAAAGTTTTTAATTTCCCAAAAAAAAAATGATCGGTAATTCTAAATTAACCGAATGTCAAAAATCTACGCATTTATATTTCCAAACTATAACACATTTTAATCGTATGTATGATGCTCACAACATTAAAACACTCCTTGGATCAAATGGTCTTTCATTTCGACAAAAAAAAGGAACTAAAACATTTTCATGCACGACTCGTTCATCAAAATGTCGAGAACAAAGGTTACCCCAGTATGCATACCCCTAAGTCGATAAATCGTATTTTCATGGAAATGTCAATAAAACCTTTAGCTGACTAAAAAGCGCACTAAACAACTCCTTATGAAATGTTACCAAAATTCCTCCATGCATCACTTATGTCACGCATGAATCAATCCACACACTTAACTATTTGCAATAAAACACTTAGTAATACAAACTCTCGAACGAAAAGTTAAGCGACACTAGAATTCCAAACTCATTTTAGACAAATCACTAAAATCGCCTTTAAACAGGCATCGTGGAATGTAACTTTCCGTCTCAACTCTAACACATGTGGAGGAGTTCCAATGTTAGAGTCTCAAGCCGTAGTCACTTACCCAACATCTTAACCACCACAAAACACGGATAACATCGTACCCGAAAGAACCGTTGGAAAAATAACGAAAATGAGACAAATTCTAACAAAGTTTGCACTCCCGTGATAAAACGATTTCATACACTTTCAAAACCATATTTCAAAATCTTGTGTGTGCTGAGCAGTTCCCAAAGTTCCAAAACACCGCCCATACAAAGATTTAAAACACAAGAATTTGTTAATGCAATCTTATTTTCAAAATAACTTCGTGCATGACTCATTCGGCATTCAACGTCTCGACTCATGCTCCTCTCTACCTTTCCAATCCACTATCGTCCTCCGGACATTTAAACCTCTTAAGGCAAGTTGGGAAAACACATCAAATCATCTTACGGGTTTTCCTCAAATCAAAGTCGGCTCTATGAGCCTATGACTCTAGCACAATCTTCCATCTTGGCCCGAAATGATCTGCTTACAACAAATATCATCCTTATCGTCACTCCAAGTGACTAATATTAGAATCGTCTTTCTATTCCAACGACTACTAGTCTAGAACCTTCATCACTACCCCAACGATCATCACCTCAAGCAAATCAAGTACACACATGTACCAGTGGATATACTATATTTGTCTCTCCTCGTGACGGCTATTCAGGGTAGACAATACAACGCGTTATTAGCACATAATAACTCATACTAACAACACTCACGCTCAACTCCTTGGATTCCTCGTGACTTCCCCGACTCGATCATTGATCTTGTGCTTCCGGTAGTAGGAGCTCTACTACTACCTTCCACACCTATCATCGCTCGTTCCGAGTCTCATCCCGAGGGTCCAAGTAGTTTCTCGCCGAAACTATACACATAATATAAATAATCCACACATGCCAGTTCAAGAACATATCCTAAACATGCAACTCATCCAACTACTGTATATATAAAACCATCGGTCTCCCCGATCAGACAGTCACAATTGTATACTTAATAAACCATCGGTCACCCCGATCATACAACGACAATTAAATATATAATTAACCATATGCCTGCACCAGCACATATATACATCCACCCTTCCTAGCTCCCTAGGAATTTCCTCTTATCCCACTACCCTTGCTACTACCGAATCCCTACTAATTATGACGAGTGACCTTGCGAATACCCGACTATATGCAGTGCGAAATAAATAGACAGTCGAATACAAGACTCTATCCTAGAACGGTTGGACTCAAACAAGAGCTGCGCAATAGAACTAAATCGAATATTCTAAGGCTATAAATCTCTTACTGCATACAACCTAGAGGGCATCCACTTAGTAACCTATCATAATTAGCATAAATTCCTAATAGCAAGCATTACAACATACAGCATAGTGTCCACAACAGGCAATCTAGCATGCATACTCTATGATCTAGAAAGCAATAAAACACTAAGCATTGTACCTTTCCCCTTTGGCTCCGGCCGACTGTACACACTGCGCCTCCGATCACCGTTCCTCGAACGGGTCTTTACTTTTTCTTTTATTTCCAAAAAGATTTAATAAAGAATTTAAAAATTTCCCAGCCGCAACTTGAGACCAATCACACCGAGGTGCGTTTGATTCACTCAAGCTGTGCTCTGATACCATCTGTAACATCCCAGGCTAACCGTACCAGATATTGTCCGCTTTGTCCGCACACCTGGACTCACAGTTTTAAAACGCGTCTGATAGGGGAGGTATCAAGTTCCTCTTATAAGGCAACCTTTGTTCCCCTCCCCAACCAATGTGGGATCTTACAATCCACCCCCCTTAGGAGCCCAGCGTCCTCGCTGGCACACCAGTCCGGTTCCCGGCTCTGGTACCATTTGTAACACCCCGCTTACCACGACACAATATTGTCCGCTTTGCCCCACTGGCTCACGGCTTTGTTCTTGGCGACCTGGCAAGGACTTCGCAAGGACTTCCCAGGAGGTCACCCATCCTGGTACTACTCCCACCCAAGCACGCTTAACCACAGAGTTCCCAAGGAACCCGCATGCTTGTGGCCCCAAAACGCGTTGTGTCTGGTAAGGCCAAGGTTTACTAATATACCCAGCATCTCTCCTGTCCACGGCCGATGTGGGATATGCCTAAGGTGTTACAAATGGTATCAGAGTCACTCCTGTGCCGTTCGGGATGGTGGGGCAAACCTCATCGAGGACGATGAGTCCCTAAGGGGGGTGTGTGTAACACCTTAGGCATATCCCACATCGGCCGTGGACATGAGAGATGCTGGGTATATTAGTATACCTTGGCCTTACCAGACACAACGCGTTTTGGGGCCACAAGCATGCGGGTTCCTTGGGAACTCTGTGGTTAAGCGTGCTTGGGTGGGAGTAGTACCAGGATGGGTGACCTCCTGGGAAGTCCTTGCGAAGTCCTTGCCAGGTCGCCAAGAACAAAGCCGTGAGCCAGTGGGGCAAAGCGGACAATATTGTGTCGTGGTAAGCGGGGTGTTACAAGATCCAGAAGTTGACACCTAGTCAAACACCGAGCTTTGAACCACAGCAAAACTCCCCACAAACGAGTTTCATTCATCGAACTTCTCGGCAAAACCGAGGTTATCAATGTGGTGACTAAAGGGTCCTACATGTCCCTTATGCGAAAATTGACCAAAGCCCAAAACAAGGTTGTCGACAAGAACGGTTACTAGTGGTGGCCAAATTGACCCGAACCGACAGGCCAACCCGAATCGAAACCGACCAAGAACCGGTTACGGCCCGACCCGGTCAAGAACCGGTTTCCAGCTCGAAAGCCGGGACCGGTTTGGGTTTTTAGAAAATTCTTCGGCCCGACCCGAAACCGGTTCGAGACCCGGTTCTTGGCCCGACCCGAAAACGCATACAATTCTCTAGTCTCAACTCTCAAAAAAATGGCCGAACAAAATTACACCGTTGTTGCCGACCATGGACGAAAAGCACCGGTTTGGGAGCATTTCAACTTGGTGAAGTTTTTCGACGGTACAAAAAAAGCGCAATGCAAACGGTGTGGAGATTTCCTTAAACCCGACTCAAATAGCATGTTAAAGCGCCACTTCGATGAGAGATGCAAGAGGTTGAAATCGGGTGACGATCCAACTCAACCCATACTTGACAATTCCGGTCAAGTATGGTCGTATAATGATGATATCGCCCTACAAATGCAAATGAAATGTGTCATTCAAATGGGGTTGCCGTTCGGACATTTCGACAATCCTCACATTACAAACATGATCAAAAATGGGTTCCAACCACGCTACAATGGTTCGGTAAGACGTCAAACTCTTCGGCGTGATGCTTTAAAACTTTGGAATACGGCTAAAAAAATATGCGACAAATGTTTTTAAACTTACCCAACAAAGTTTCTTTAACTTGTGATATATGGAGCGCACCATTCGGATTGCCACAATCTTATATATGCATAACGGCACATTGGATTGTGCCGGGATCGTGGCAATTATGCAAAGGTGTAATCACGTTTGAGCAGTTTGGTTCGCCACATTCGGGTGAGCGTCAGTTTACTATAATTATGAAATGTCTTCAATATTATAATTTAAAAAATAAAGTTATTAGTATTTCGTTTGATAATGCTAGTAATAATACGACATGCGTAGATAAATTACGTTTGGCTTTATCCCCTATTTTAGAGTTGAAATTATTTCATACACGTTGTTGCGCACACATAATAAACTTAGCCGTTCAAGACGGCTTAAGTTGCCTTAGTGAGCCTTTAACTAAGTTTAGACTTATGTTACGCCGGATTTTCACAAGAAATAAAAAAATGCAAAACGCATATAGAGAATATTGCAATCAAGTCGGTTTTAAAGCTTTGGGACCGGCGCACGATATGCCGGTTCGATGGAATTCGACTTGGAAAATGATGGATAATTTAATAAGACAACAACAATATATTCAAAGATTTTATAACGTTCATTACCCGGATAACACGATAATTGAGGATGATTGGACAATGATTTATGGCTTTCACGATATTTTGGGCGATTTCAAAACTGCAACAACTATGTTATCCGGTGTTTATTATCCAACGAGCCCTTTACTTTTAAAGCAAATATATATTTTGGCAAGTAAAATTGCTCAATACGAAACGGATTTGTACTTTAACGACGTGGTGAAACCAATGAAAGCAAAATTGGTAAAATATTTTAAAGAGATCCCCTTCACGTTTCTTTGTGCCGCGACATTAAACCCGTATTTAAATGTTACGGGTGTCGAAGTTTTAATACAATCAATATGTTTCTCGTTTGGTTTGGATTCTTCTACAAATAATTCTTTTTCAAGGAACCGCATACGCCAATTTAATAATGATTTTCATCAATTATTCTAGATTTATAGAGTTAATTATGGGGGAGGAAGCCAACAAACCCCTACACCTCAAATGTTTTCACCGGGTTCTAGTGGCAGCCGTGGCCGAAACCGACAAGACTTAATGTCAACTTTAATGCAATCGGTTGCCGTGGAATCTACTAAAAAAGCTAGATGTGATGGGGATAATTTGGGTGAATTCAATCAATACATACGTACTAATTTTATAACGGCATCATCCACAAACGTCTTAGATGTTGAATCACTAGATTTATTAGAATGGTGGAAAAATAAACAACCGAGTTTCCCGATTATGGCGACTATTGCACTTGATATACTAACAATCCAAGCTAGTACCATAGCTTCGGAGTCGGCTTTTTCTCTTAGTGGCAGGATCATATCGGTGCGTCGGACAAGATTAACCCCGCAATCGGTGGAGTGTTGCATATGTCTGAAGGATTACTTGGATGGAGAAGACCGCATTCAAAATCAAACGAACTTGGAGAATGATCTCGACGGCGTGGAAAAAAACTTAGCCGAAAACGAAGCCGATGAAAATCTAAGTACGCCGGGAACCGTTTTCGACAATTCTGATGTTAGTAGTGTCGGTGACGTCTCCCGATACGACAATGATAAAGAACTAGACACCGACCGCCTTGACGATCGGACGACTATTACACGACTGCAGAAGTACAATACTCTTGAAGATTACAATCCAGATCAGAATCCATACTACGCTCCATACAATCCATTCAATTACAATCCATACGGATGGGGTGATGGGGGTGGGAATTCGGGAGCGGGACCTTCGGGTGTTTAGAACTTATGTATTGTAACAATGTAACTTGTAAGTTTGTAACTTAAAATTATATATAAATTATAAATTATAAAACGTAAAAAGTGTATTTTAGTGATATATATTTGAAATAAAAAGTATTTTTAAAGTGTATTTTAGTGATCCAATCCAATTTTTTACTTTTTAAAGTTTACTAATTAATTTATTATACAAAGAAAGTAAAAAAAAAATCGAAGGCCCGATCAAGAACCGGTTTTGGGCCCGACCCGGCCCGGTTTTATAGAAACCGGTTTTATATACAATTAAACGGGTCAGGGGTTTTCGGGTAAAACCCGACCCGACCCGGTTTTCGGCAAAAACGGTTTTTGCATTTACTGTTTGGGACCGGTTTTCCCCCGGCCCGACCCGAAACCGAAATTTGGCCACCACTAACGGTTACCACCAACATTAACAGAAGATACCGCGAGTCTAACCTTCTAGTTACAAAAATATGCCGACTCTGCAAACGGCACTACTTGGCTTACGGTACCATCACGCGTTAGAATACCCAACCTTCTACTGCCGAAGTTCTATACATATTTACTCCTAACCAGGGTTACTTAACCTTTCCAAGGTTCTAATGAGTTCAAGATTTTCAAGTGAAATACTTAATAAATATGCCAATCGAAAACTTTTATAGAAAATTTCAACACAAAGGTTTTCATATCAATTTAATTGTACACACAAAATCTACTACTATCTACTCGGTAGTTGTGAAAAAATGGACACACTCGTCCCACATATGAAAGTTATGTTGAAAACTATTTCATCACAACTTAAGTTATTAACAAAACGCAAAAGCATACTAAACAACTTATTTGAAATGAACCGCTACGGTCCTAGCATGGATTTATTTATATCACGCACGTACAGTAATTTCTTACTTTAGATAGTGTGCAACAAAAGGTTTGTACATACTTCAAAGAAGTTTAAACGACATCCGACTCCCAAAATTCCTTTTTAACCATAAAATGACATGGAACAAAATTCACCAACAAAATTTGGTTAAAATATAAAATGATCTATAAATACACTTTGGTTAAAATATAAAATGATTTGCGACGATTCCATGTTTAAAGACAAAAATCAACGCGTTTTCATCATTCGAAGATATCGACTAAAATATCGTGAAGGAGTCTCAGTTGGAATATGCGTGCAACTTGCAACACTCTCCTAGTAATATTCCAGAAATAAAGTTACATACAACAGGTAGTCCATACTAAATTTTCGAAGTGGAAAATTTCATTAATTCAAGTTTCAACAGGGTTAATCATAAAATCATCCAAACTTTTATACATAAGCAGAGAATTAACTATGAGGATTCATATACACATTTCGAATTCTCAAAACAACCTATTAATCTAATCCTATCAACTACGATTAGATTAAATTGGTTGTCTAAGCCATTCATCAAAAGCATCCTCACATCAGCTAACTTCTCCACTTATCACCAAAAGTTGGATACCAAAACACTCGTCCCTCTTCCCATTACTTCCCCGAGCTCGTACCTGGTAAGAAAATTTAATTTGAAACGATTAGGCTTACGCCTAGTGAGAACATCCATTTTCAAATTAAAACATTAACAGCTTTGGAAACTCAATTATTCAAAGTGTATAAACAAACCTGGTTTGCCATCATTCTTACCGTACTCATACTCATCTTGCGATGACGGGAACATACCCGATTCCATGAGTATGACTAACATTCAGAAAGTCATATCATCACATTCGAGAGCCTACTACGAATCATTATAGATTCTAGATCATCGCTCATATCCAAGAAATTACAAGTTACTTTATGACTATTTCTTGGAGTGGAAGTTGAGATTACAATTTACTTTATGCCTATCTCTTACCTTCCCATAGAAATCAGGAATTACAATTTACTTTATGCCTATTCCCATATTTCTACTCACAACACGAAATGGGAATTACAATTTACTTTATGCCTATTCCACGTTACAAATACTACCAGTGCCTATGGATCCATTACACTTACTAGCGTATATGCATATCAACATATCACACCACATCTCGTATCATATTCTCAACTCTAAGAATACTAGATAACCTACCGTATCCTTATCTGTCAGGATCCAAGCGCTTACCACTACGCCAAAAGCAATTGCTGATGGAGAAGGCGCAACTTATTTCCATATAGCGTAGCAGCCAGCTCCACGTTTCGATTTAGGGAGATGTTGGTCAATGACCCAACAATCCCCCCCCCCCCCAGCATCTGCCAGCACTCTTGGCTGCACAGCATGCCTTTGGCATTATAATGCACTCCATAGGATTCGAACCCGTGACCTGCTCTGATACCATATGTTAGGATCCAAGCGCTTACCACTACGCCAAAAGCAATTGCTGGTGGAGAAGGCGCAACTTATTTCCATATAGCGTAGCAGCCAGCGCCACGTTTTGATTTAGGGAGATACTGGTCAATGACCCAACATTATCCTCAATTGCCCCCCCTTTGGCGACTTAGCACGGGGGTTCCGCTAATATCCTTAACCAGATAATGCATCCAGAAACTATATCCGGAAATATCCTAAAAACTCATCCGGAAAGTATTCCGGACCCAAAGTCCGGAACTATCCGGAACCGGATCCAAATTGAGACCGGAACTTAAAATCGAATCCGGATCCTAAATTGAAACCGGATCCCATTCCGGATCCCCCACAGAAACCGGATCCATTCCGGATCTCATCGAGTCCGGAACCATTCCGGATCTCATCGAGTCCGGATCCATTCCGGATCTCACTGAGTCCGGATCCATTACCGGAACTCACCAATTCTAGATCTTCGATACGGGACTTCAATCAGTACGTCGATTCTGCTCAAAACTCATCTAAGTGCAGTTTCTTGGTCGATTTCATTACAATACACTTTTACCACATCATTTAGATAGATTGCTACCAATTATCTTATTCAATTTCAACCAAAATTATTTAGAGGAAGAGATGAACTCACGTGATGAAGCTTTGATCCAAAACCACAATCCAGTAATCGAATTCTTTTCTCCACTGATTCAACAACCTAATAAAAGATGATTCAATTTGAAATTACCAATCTAATTTAGAAACTAAAGAAGATGATTTCAAAACCTTACCGCAAGAAATCAAAGGCTTAAGTTCTCTTCTCCCTTTCCCTGTTCTGGACCAACTTCCAATTTGAGAATTGAGATAATTCTCAATTCTTAGCCAACCCATGGTTATATACCAGACCAATTATTCCAAAATGACCAATTCAACCCCAAAGTTTCAAGTTCCAAAAACCTTTTAAACTTTGGGTCAAATACCATTTCAACCCTTCCGTTTAAAATAAAACTTTCATTATTATAAACATTATTTCCAAAATAAAATTACACAATATTATGGAAAATTTGAGATGTTACATTTAGTCATATAATGACATAGGAGTAAAACCTCTTAGACAAGACTCACACACCTTAATGTGTTTTCTCAAAACTTGGGAAAATAGTAAGTGTTTGTAATTTGGTTGGCACCAAAAAGGATTTAAATCGACTTCAAATTTCGAATCATACAAACAATGCGCATTAATGTTCCAAAAGCATAAATAACTCCACACACTATGGGTTGAGACAAATAATTTTTCTAGAATTCCCATCACGGTGCATTTATACCAAAAGATTTACACTCGTAATATAAATCGTTAAAATATCAATACTTAAAATTTATTCATCAAAATACTCAGAATACATCTTCTTCCCAAAAACAAAAAGGTTTACGATTTCCAAAATGTCCATCAAACCAAAATTGACCAAAATCCAACGACTCGCATATTCGTATTTTCAAAATGTACTGCATCGTAAACCGTGCATAATCCCCACAATACTATAACATATTTTGACCAAATGACCTTCATTTATACAATAAAATAATAAAACACTTTAAATCACGATTTATTTACCAAAGTGTCAGAATTAGTGGCTACCAAGTTATGCATACCCCTAGATCAATATAACGCATTTGCGTGAAATGATAATGTAACACCCCAAAACAGGGGTTAACAAAAACTTCCATAAAACGGAAGAGTGGTACTCATTACTAAAGCAAAAGTATACATAATTATCATTACTTAACCACTATTACAAATATTTAGTTAATTATAACTACTAATGGACCACTAGCTTATTTGATCACTACTATAGCAATCAATTATCAAAGGGATGTCGGAAAGTTCTATTATCAATCTTCCAATCTTTAACTCTCCAACAATGATTCCATGCCCACAACCCCGTTCTAGACCTTCTTGTCCGGAACCACTAAAATATGTAACACATAAACACATAACAAGTGTTAGGCTTTTAAAACCTAAGTGAGATTTACACATAGCACATAGGGCATAATCATAGCATGTAGGAATAACAATTCGATACATTCAGAAATTAGATTCCATGGAGAAGGCCCATATTGCTACCCAGTTACATCATAATCGAAGATATACCTTGATCGGTACCCCACGGTATTGTCACAAGGCATAACACATCGGAAAACCCCACGGTATCCGAAGGTATGAATCAATTACACTTACCCCACGGTGTGTAAGAATATATCCTCCAATGCCTACTAGGTGCTCCTCCAATTATGTGAATACCAAATATGTTAATCCAAATAATATTCAAAGCATTTTTAGCACTTAACAATGGTCCAACCATTTAACATAATCAATACTACTTCCATGTAGTTCATATACATCCATATGTATCAAATCACATTCTATATGGCATCAATAATAAACATCCATGTTTACAATTCAATAATATGTCCATTTTGACCATTAAGCCATCTTTGCTTCATTAAGACATATATTAAGCCATCATCATAATCACATACCAATGATATAGAATCAAACCCAATCTTTAACACTAACATTTACCATGGCATTCTAAGTAATAAAACACAGTTAATCCACCATAACTTACTTGAACTCTTCTTGTTTCCCTCTTAACCATTAAGAGCTTATAAATCAAGATTTCTCATTAACAATTCCAAAATCAAGATAAAGAATGGTAGTAAAGTATAATACAATCAATTAGATACAAGTTACTCACCTCAAATCTTCAATTGATATAACCCTAACTTGAAGACTTGAACCCAATCACTTCCAACAAGATGGAATGAAGGTGTAATGCCCTAAATCAAGTTTGATTGTTAAGATTCATCTACTAATTACTTGAATTGGATTAGGATTGAGAGATGAATTTACCTTAAGTTTAGATGAAGAAATCGTCTCAAAAGAGCAGAGAGCAAAAAACCTGATTTTGAGAGTTTTATTTTGAGAGGATAAGTGATTAAAGACAATGAGGTGGGTTTAACCCCCTTTTGGCACGTAAGGTGCTCGGCGCCGATCACCCGCGCCGATGCATCGGCGCCAGCCTCTGTGTGCTTGCTTCCCATTTTCCACTAATTTGGCCGTAACTTCTTCGTTAGAACTCGGTTTTTACCCCGAAAAGTACCGTTGGACTCGTATTCAAATTACCCATCCAACTAATCCATAAAATCTAATATTTAACTTTATCATCTATTTTTCACTAATTTCCTTAAGGAATAAACTTACGGATTTCTATCGGAAGTTCTCAATTAACAAGTAACACTCACGGAAAATTACTTAGGAAATCAATTATAATCTAAGAAGTCAAAATATAAAGAAATATTAGGACTATTTTTACTTACAAGGATTTTCCGGGTGTTACAATTCTCCCAACCTTAAAACGATTTCGTCCTCGAAATCTATATCCTTTACAACCCAAAGTCAACCGACTCACTGTCGACCAAAATTCAACAATTCCTAACGGGAATCTAAATTTCATCCACACGATCTTTAAAGACAATTCCTCGAACAATTGTTTATTAACAAAACCCCTACACATACGTTGTACTTATGTACGGATAAACATTCCAACCATAGAGAAACTCCCAACCATACGACTTCAGTCGTCTCCCAACCTTAAAATGTTCTGTTAGACAACCTAGGGGGGGTAAGGTTGTATTTAAAATCTTTTACTTTCAAAAATTCTTTTATAAATAAATACAGTACTGAAACAATAAAAATAAATCAGAGTATACAAATAATAAAGAAGAGTGTAAATATAAACAAATACACAGAGATTATATAAATAAATATAAATGCAAAGCAGTTTATATAAATAAATATAATAAAGCACAGCGGAATAAATAAAGAGATAAAGGTAAGAGATACTTGACACGGAGATTTACTGATTTACCACCAACTGTGATAAACCAGCAGCCGAGACACTTCTCGACACGATCCAATAAATGTATTCTTTACGGTAGAACACAAACCAAATACAAAGGAATTTGTAATAGTTTCTCAAGCCTCTGCTATGAGATAAACAGGATCACACACCCGTTATTCAAATACTTACAAGAGGAGTATAACTCACAATGGGTAATCACTCTTGTATAATATCTCACACTTGGATATTTTATAGAAAATGTTTTATAAAATATATATATAAAATGAGAGAGCTGAGAGTGTGGTTGCTGATTGTTGTTACTGTTGTTATGGTCTGTGGTTCTGTTCTTCATCACCAACAGCTTCTTTATATATCAGCATCTCCAACGGCATTGTGTATCCGCGGTATACCGCCAAAGGCACCGCGGTATACCGCCGTCAGAAAAGGTACGTTGACACACCAACGGCTACATGCAAAGTTGACAGGAAAAAGTACCCGCGGTATACCGGCTGGGTCTCGCGGTATACCGGCCGTACGAAACAGCAACTTCAACCAATCAGAATCAAACACAGAGCCTGCCGCGGTATACCGGCTGAACGCCCGCGGTATACCGCCAAAAGTGTACCCGCGGTATACCGGCTGTACCGCCGCGGTATACCGCCGTCAGGAAAAGTCAGCTTCCAGGACAGCACCCAAATCTTGCTGGATCTTCTCAAAACCTTATTAAAATTAATTGTTGGGTTTTTAGAAATATCCAAGTGGTATATTATTTTAGGGTGTTTATCATTATTAGTTATAAACAATAATGACGACGTAAACACTTCCGTCTTGAACCCTTCAGATTAAATCTTCGTGTTTTTCAACAACTGCACACTTGGATTAAATTGTTAGATAAACAATAATGCGGTGTGTTTGTAATCATCAAAATAAATATATATAAATATATAGAGATGTGGTACACTTGCACCAACAATCTCCCCCTTTTTGATGATGACAAACACAACCGCTAAGCAAGAGCATATGCGGTTTCTCTCCCCCGTTTGTCGAAACAAAAAGGGTCAAGAGAGACGGTATGCTTCCCCTCGAGAGATGCTCCCCCTCAAAATATGCATATAATTGAGGTAGCATACACTCATGGGTAAAAGAGCTAAAACGCTCCCCCTCAAATTAATAACGATATCAAATTGATTTTATAAAATTTGAGGGATAAAATAAAATGCAAAAAGCAATAGAGACAAAGATATACAAACCAATACGAAACACTTGCACCAAAACGGATCTTAAGGCTTCAATATTCGGTTAATTTTATGTGATTAAAAAAAATCACCACGTATTATGACCTCGTCAGGTAACCACGTATTATAACCTCGGCAGGTAACCACGTATTATAACCTCGGCAGGTAACCACGTATTATAACCTCGGCAGGTAACACGTATTATAACCTCGGCAGGTAACCACGTATTATAACCTCGGCAGGTAACCACGTATTATATCCTCGCCAGGAAACACGTATTATATCCTCGCCAGGAAACACGTATTATATCCTCGCCAGGAAGCACGTATTATATCCTCGCCAGGAAGCACCTACAAAAGGCAAAGAAAATTTTTCGTGGTACCCTTTTCTTATGGGTCCTTTTAACAGTTAGTATAAAAACATAAACTGCAAAAAATATGTTGTCGACATAAAACAAACACGACAATCATACAAAGCCATATAAATGGTTTAAAACCACAAACGCATCCCACCGGGATTATCAACATTAAACATTCCTTTCAGAATCCATTTTCTAACCATTTTTATTTTACGATCGTATTTATCATAGACGTAAAAAGAAGTATGCGGATTAACATTTTTCTTAGGATTCGCAAACTTATTATTATACATAAACGCATGTGATTTTCTCGACATATAATTCACATAATTCATTTTAGGAACATACGGAGGTTTTTGCGTTTTATTTTTAACAACAAATTTAGGTTTTTCAAAAACCTTTTTAATTGGCATACAATCACATTTTTCAATACACGTATTTGAACCAATGCCTTTTCGGCAATTTATACGATTTGATATATTAAGCATTTTAAGCACTTTATCATTGCTACTATTAAAAGCATTAGCTAACAGATTATTTTTCTCATGCGATTTACATTTAGCATTTAAATATGCAACTTCATTTTCAAGAGACTCGCATTTTGTACATGCAACACTTTCTTTTTTATTTTCACTTAAGCATGCAATTTTATCATTTAAATCAATGCAAGATTTGCAAATATCTTTTTCACTTAATTTATTTTCTAATTTAGTGATAACATCTAAATCATAAGCAGATTTTTGTTTACCGTCATCTATTTCTTTTTTATATGCGGATACGGTTTCTTTCAAATTAGAGATTTCATCTTTATATTTATTTGCGAGAGCGGCCATGGCATGAAATGATTTATATAATTCGTCAAGATTATTTTCATCGTCACTATAATAATTATCACTATAATTACTATCACAATTATTTTCAAAAGGACATGATGAAGATACCTCATTATCATGGTCGGCCATGAAACAAAAATCTTTGGTCTCATTTATGCTTGCGCTCAAGGCGCCTCCAACCAAAGCTTTTGGTGTGTTGATTTGTTTTGCTCGATTCGGACACATACTTGCATAGTGATCCTTGTCACCACACACATAGCAAAAGCCTTTCTTTTTATTGGCTTTTTCATCGTCGCTAGATTCGTCATAATTGTCTTCACTTTTGTGGACGTTGCGACTTTGGTTTTTCCTACCACGACGGTAGTCTTCATTTTCTTGAAACCTATCAATATTGGCAAACTTTTTGTTAGATAGAAGTTTAGAAAGTTTTCTTACCAACTTGACTAAATCGTCAAGATTTTCGGGTTCATCATCGGATGAACTTGCATCTTCCTCCTCTTCCTTTTCTTTTGAGGCAACGACCTTGAGAGCGATGGATTTCTTTTTGACTTGCTCCCGGACTTGATTTCTTCTTAGTGCAATTTCGTGCACTTTAAGATTGCCGATGAGATCATCGAGCTTCATAGTTGCGAGATCTCGGGAGTCTTCCAAGGATGTGATTTTTGCCATCCACTCCGAAGGAAGTGCTCGAAGAATTTTCCTTACATAATCCTCATTAGGATAAGTACGACCTAATCCCTTCAAGGTAGTCATAATGAGGTTAAAACGTTTAAACATTGAGTCGATTGACTCATCTTTTGACATTTCAAATAGTTCATAATCATGAACAAGAATATTTATTTTAGAGCTTTTAACTTGAGTATTTCCACGATGAGTGTCGCTCAAGCTTTGCCAGATTTGATTAGCAGTTTTATAAGTATAAACTCTTTCTATTTCATCGGAAGTTAAAGCAGCATATAATATATTTTTAGCTTCAAAATTTAAACAATAATGAGATTCTTCAGTGGGAGTCCAATCTTTTATGGGTTTATCAACAATAAGATCATTTTCAACTTTGGTTGGTCTAAAATTCCCATTTTCTATAATATCCCAAATTTTTTGACTTTTGCCACGAACGTGACATTCAAATAGCTCGGCCCAAATGCCAAACTTTTCAGTATCTATAATAGGAGGTTTTGAAAACAAAACAGTTTGTTGAGCCATTATATAAAAGATATAACTTTTAAAAATTTAAACAGAAAATTTTTGAAAGCCCCGCTCTGATACCAAATGTTAGACAACCTAGGGGGGGTAAGGTTGTATTTAAAATCTTTTACTTTCAAAAATTCTTTTATAAATAAATACAGTACTGAAACAGTAAAAATAAATCAGAGTATACAAATAATAAAGAAGAGTGTAAATATAAACAAATACACAGAGATTATATAAATAAATATAAATGCAAAGCAGTTTATATAAATAAATATAATAAAGCACAGCGGAATAAATAAAGAGATAAAGGTAAGAGATACTTGACACGGAGATTTACTGATTTACCACCAACTGTGATAAACCAGCAGCCGAGACACTTCTCGACACGATCCAATAAATGTATTCTTTACGGTAGAACACAAACCAAATACAAAGGAATTTGTAATAGTTTCTCAAGCCTCTGCTATGAGATAAACAGGATCACACACCCGTTATTCAAATACTTACAAGAGGAGTATAACTCACAATGGGTAATCACTCTTGTATAATATCTCACACTTGGATATTTTATAGAAAATGTTTTATAAAATATATATATAAAATGAGAGAGCTGAGAGTGTGGTTGCTGATTGTTGTTACTGTTGTTATGGTCTGTGGTTCTGTTCTTCATCACCAACAGCTTCTTTATATATCAGCATCTCCAACGGCATTGTGTATCCGCGGTATACCGCCAAAGGCACCGCGGTATACCGCCGTCAGAAAAGGTACGTTGACACACCAACGGCTACATGCAAAGTTGACAGGAAAAAGTACCCGCGGTATACCGGCTGGGTCTCGCGGTATACCGGCCGTACGAAACAGCAACTTCAACCAATCAGAATCAAACACAGAGCCTGCCGCGGTATACCGGCTGAACGCCCGCGGTATACCGCCAAAAGTGTACCCGCGGTATACCGGCTGTACCGCCGCGGTATACCGCCGTCAGGAAAAGTCAGCTTCCAGGACAGCACCCAAATCTTGCTGGATCTTCTCAAAACCTTATTAAAATTAATTGTTGGGTTTTTAGAAATATCCAAGTGGTATATTATTTTAGGGTGTTTATCATTATTAGTTATAAACAATAATGACGACGTAAACACTTCCGTCTTGAACCCTTCAGATTAAATCTTCGTGTTTTTCAACAACTGCACACTTGGATTAAATTGTTAGATAAACAATAATGCGGTGTGTTTGTAATCATCAAAATAAATATATATAAATATATAGAGATGTGGTACACTTGCACCAACATGTTTTATACATCTTGATTTCAGTTTCAAACTCTAAATCAACTTAAGGCTCAATTAATACTGAGACCAATCAAATCTCTAATTTCAATTGTCCCTATCGTTAACGGCCATTCACATCCAAAGAGCTCTAATAGACTCCAAAATCCATCTCAATAATTAATCATCAAACAGACAGGTTCATTAACCATACACAAAGATTAGTTCACTAAAACCACTCATCACAAATGAGTATCTTAAGGTTACTACTACCATCACCATCATTCTTTTTAAAATCGGCTACAATTCCCCGATTACACTAAAGATATGTGGCCTTAAGCCCCAAATGTTGACACCTAATTATCACCAACCTTTGCACTCTAACCAAACCCACACATGAGTTCCATTCACAAATAAAAAAAAAATCTAGAAGGAACAAGGATTCATCTTTCATATTTCCTGAACCTTACTTCTTTCCTCATTATCCACTCCCCAACTTAGATTTGTAAGCCTCCTTAAAGTAACTGTTTACCATTAAACCTTTATCCGACTATTGTTTGGTCTTCAATACCGTCATCATCCACATCTCAATCTCTAGGTCTCAAAATAACATTAACGTATACTGTTTGAAAATCCATACTCACTTTAAATTGAGCATACTCACCACTTTTGAATACTTCTATATCTACGGCACCCATCACTACATCTATGACCCACACGTTTCTTCAGTATAAAGTACTACCACTTCCTCACATCAATATCGTACTACGCGACTACAATGCAACCAAGCACCAAAATATTATATATCAAAGGTGATAATTCCATTGAACCTGTAGTATAACTACATTCTTAGGTCCGACCTTTCTATCATTACTTCCTACGTTAATATGAAGTACTACCCTCAAATCATTATTTGTCTTCTTCTCCCAACTTTTCCACATACCGATAACACTTTCTCATCTTTATTAAACTTCCTATGATTCAAAATCATAAACTTATTTAACGACTCACACAACCAAAATCACTTTGGATAAACTCACACTACCGCTCGACATTCTATTCCAATTATAGCCAAATCACTACACCATCTTACAACCACATATTCCAACAACTTTATTGACAACTAGTATTGTTCATATGGAATCCCCGAAAAGACTTTCATCTAATGTTCCCTCTTTATAACTTCTTATTACTGGTTGACACATTTATCTTGACAATTAATGCCACTACTCGTTCGTACATTCTCCACTCATAACATCTCACAGCAGACCAGATCCCTCATGGTCATTCGTACACAATTCAAATTTACCTTCATGCTCTCCCGCACAATTAACCGAATCTATTTCATTACTTTATTCCTTCTCAACTTTAGTTTGAACTACAACTCACGAGTTTCTAATTAACTTAAACTTACTCACTTCTTACTAATTCTTTGTGACTCCAAACCAATATATATATACAGTGCACACTCCATCACAAATCGACATAGTCCATACCCTTACCAAGTTCGTGCCTAATTCTTCATTCTATATAAACCATCTACATCATAAGTAGAATGTTCATCTACAACAATAGTCTTTCACTATCCTAACACCCCCCACAAGGTGATCCTTCAACTTTTAATCCTCCGATTCTAACTTAACATTTATACATGTCCTCAAAGGATAACCAATACATTCATATCATGAAAGCTTCAGTTATAATACAATTCATGTAATTCTAATCCCAAGCCTACGTTGCTTATTAAACCGGGCGAATACTCTCAAAACTTACCCAAGTCAAGAACCGAGCCATCTGCTCAAAAAGATCTAAAGATCATTTATAAATATCAACTCATGCAATGTAAATACATCTAACTTACATTATGCAACACACTTCGAGGCGTGATAATCTCACGACCCCTTTATTGCTAATTTTCCAATGAAATTAATTCATATATGTATCTATATGTACAAGTATATACAACTCTTTTATACTCAACAACATATATATATATATATATATATATATATATATTACCAAAGTTCATTAGTACCAAAGGTACTAAAAATACAAGACCAATACCTAAAACGGCATTTACTTAGATAAAATGCAATTAAGCACATAACACATCATACTTATTACACAACCACAATAAACTTTTAAAAGCGTACTTTAACCACCTATCTTTCACTTATGTAATAATTTAACCAAAACCTCTTCCACTCGTGATTTATTCGCCAATCACTCAAAATCCCTACATGAGGTGTTTCACAAGATATGTATTTTCCGCATTCTATAACATTCTGTAACATCCCCAGTCCACTGTACACGATAATGCCCGCTTTGCGGATACCCTCTGCATAACAGCATACCGGCACCGCTCACGGGTTGTTCCTGCCCGCACAGGCATACGCGGGACTAGAGGTGGCCAAACCGACACGACCCGACCCAACGGACTGACCCGAACCGAAACCGGCCAAGAACCGGTTCTGGCCCGACCCGGTCAAGAACCGGTTTCAAGCCCGAGAGCCGGGACCGGTTCGCGTATATAGGATTTTCCTCGGCCCGACCCGACCCGGGACCGGTTCGTGACCCGACCCGGCCCGACCCGATTTTTTTCAAAAAAATTATAGCCGTTATGTGACCGTTTATGACCGTTGGGAAGCCTCTTTTGACCGTTTTTCACCCCAAAAAACTCCCCTCCAACCCCATATAAATACTAGGGGTGTTATGGAGTGATCACCACCTTACAATTGCTTACAAAACGCAAAAAACGCTTACAATTCTCATTTCTCGGCTCTCGTTATATTCGTTTCTCGCAAAAAACGCATACAATTCTCATTTCTCGGCTCTCGCTATATTCGTTTCTCGCAAAAAACGCATACATTTCTCTAGTCTCTACTCTCTCTACTATCAAAAAAATGGCTGAACAAAATTACACCGTTGATGCCGATCATTCACGAAAAGCAGCGGTTTGGGAGAATTTCAACTTGGTAAAATTTCCCGACGGTACAAAAAAAGCGCAATGCAAACGGTGTGGAGATTTCCTATAACCCGAATCAAATAGCACGTTAAAGCGCCACTTCGAGGAAAGATGCAAGAGGTTGAAATCGGGTGACGATCCAACTCAACCCATACTTGACAATTCCGGTCAAGTATGGTCGTATGATAATGATCTCGCCCGAGAAATGCAAATGAAATGTGTCATTCAAATGGCGTTGCCGTTCGGACATTTCGACAATCCTCACATTACAAACATGATCAAAAATGGGTTCCAACCACGCTACAATGGTTTGGTAAGTCGTCAAACTCTTAAACGTGATGCTTTAAAATATTGGAATAAGGTTCAAAAAATTATGCGAGAAATGTTTTTAAATTTACCCAACAAAGTTTCTTTAACTTGTGATGTATGGAGCGCACCATGCGGATTGCCAGATTCTTATATATGCATAACGGCACATTGGATTGTGCCGGGATCGTGGCAATTATGCAAACGTGTAATCACGTTTGAGCTCTTTGGTTCGCCACATTCGGGTGAGCGTCAGTTTTCTATAATTATGAGATGTCTTCAATATTATAATTTAAAAAATAAAGTTATTAGTATTTCGTTTGATAATGCTAGTAATAATACGGCATGCGTAGACCGATTACGTTTGGCTTTATCCCCTACTAGTGTTATGTGTCGCGCGTTGCGCGACGACGATAAATTCTTTAGAAATATTAAAGTTAAATGGGTCGATTATCTCATATTATATATTAAACTAATAAGAATATATATTGCACTTGATATGAAATTACCTCGGTATCCTTAGTTGTTCTTTTAATATATCATTAAATGATAATTTACGTATATACCAATCTTTTTTTATATCAAACTTTGTAATGCCTTAAATTGATAAAAGAAATGTGAGGCTATTGATTATAATGATCAAAATATTTATGTCATAAATATATCAATTTAATCCCCTACATATATTTTTATAAAATATTTATACTCACCAAACAGACACGGTATTATTACCTAATTTTGTATATATAATTGTGGATATTTTTATAATTCTATTACGTTTGTTGTAGAATACTCGTTTGCAACTTTTCCAACATACATTGCGTAATTGCAGTCACCAAAGAATTTTTTCATAATTTGTTTTCTTCCTAAAGAATCATGAAAAAAGGTTTTAATCCTTTTATGTATGATCAAGATATATTGTATGCTAAAGAAAATGACTGAAACTCATGTAATTGATCATTTAGTACATTTATTGGTTTTTAAATAATAATAATAATAAGGAGTGTTATGCAAATAATAATAACCCATAATGATCATTTAATAATATTAGAAAATATATAGTGAGTTTTTAATATACATACAAAATTGTTATGAAATTGTTATGGTGCCCTATTTTTCTAACAACTAAGCTTCTCAACTTCCCCATTCAATAAAAACAACTTCACTCCATCCAAAGAATAGACAAAACCAAAGTCGTGCAATTGAGTCGTTATATCTGCAAGTATAAACATGATATACAAAAGTAACTAAGAACTACAACATCAAATATAATTTATTCTCTTGCAAAGGTCTTTGCTTCGACTTTGTAATTTGGATCCATTTAGATTCTTCACATGCACCTGAGAGATATAACTATGCATCAATGTATAAGGGCAATATAATAATAGATAACGATATCTACAATCCATTAGTAGGATAACTCCATGGTATTAATAAACATGCTCACTTTATCATAATTCTACAACTTCAAAATTAAAGCATAACTCCATAATAAAAAGCAATTCCATGTTTTAAAAACTCAAATAATTAATTCAACTTTTGATAAAAAAAAAAGTAGACATAAACTTGCACAAAGAGTAAAATCTATTGAAGAAATGTTTCATTTATACTTTAAATAAAACGAATATATTATAACATTGTGATTTGTACTTGCATACTCCTTTATATACATATCAACAACTTTAATCAATCACATTAAAAGAGTACATAACAAAAAGATTACATGAACTTGTTTCCCATTGAAAAAATCACACTTTCCTTGAAGAAGATAATGGTTACATACATGCTTGAGATGTTGATTGAAGGTATTCTTCTTCCTGATTATGAATTATTTGAATCACATGCTTCACAATTCACTTCTTCCACTTCTATTTCTCAAGTACCTCTTGCCCTCCTCTTTATATATACCAGCTGAATTTCAAGAGTTTCAATCTTGAAAAGTGAGAATTAAAAAGGATTTAAAGGAAAGAGAAAATGAATAGTCATAGGTTAAACCCATGAATTAGCAATAAAAAAAGATCAATGTAATAACGAAAAGTTTGAGAAAATTCATAGCCTCAATTCCTACTATATTGTACACCATTGGATGTGGTTTGCTTCTTAGTAATAATTTATTTTTTTGGATGAACTCCTAGACATCATAATTTATCACAAATTGATGATGTCAATAGAATTTTTTGAAGTAGAACGCAATTATCATTCATGTATAAATGGTTAATGTCAACAGAGCTTAAGTTTGAAAAAAAAAATTATCAGATCACATAATCACAAAATATTTAAATTCCATTTGAATTAATGTGATTTAAACATAAACATAATTGTGTTATGATAACAACAAATCTAACAATATGCAAAAAATATATGTAATAACACATCACATTTTTTATACATACGTGATTAAAAATCTTCCATGTCCTCTTTAACTTTCATCTTCTTCACCCCTCATCAAAATAATTTCTAGGATTTCATTTTATTTTTTGTTGAAATCATAGACATCATAAATTATCACAATATTGACAAATGTCATTAGAATATATAATAACAAATCACATCTTTTGGAGAATAGAATTTATACATACCTATTTAAAATCTTCAATCTCTTCTTCAACTTTCATTTTCTTCATCTCCCACCAAAGGAATTTCTAGGTTTTTTTTTGCAACTTGTGAAAAACAAATTTCATTTAAAAAATTAAGACAAAGTAAATGAAGAAGAAAATCAAGAGTTGGGGGTTAAATTTGAGCATGCAAAATTACAAAGAAATCCATGTTAATATGAATTACACATTTTCCATATAGGGGCATAATAGTCTTTTACATATTAAACATTTAAAAAAGTCAAAAAATTGAGAAAAAAGATAGAAAAGATTCTAAGCCTTAGAGGGTGCCACCTCATTCTTCTTTGGTTTTGCTTTTATATATATATAGATTTTAGAGGGAAAATTATTTCATACACGTTGTTGCGCACACATAATAAACTTAGCCGTTCAAGACGGCTTAAGTAAACTTAATGAGCCTTTAACTAAGTTTAGGCTTATGTTACGCCGAATTTTCACAAGAAATAAAAAAACGCAAAACTTATATAGAGATTATTGCAAACAAGTCAGTTTTAAAGCTTTGGGACCGGCGCACGATATGCCGGTTCGATGGAATTCCACTTGGAAAATGATGGATAATTTATTAAGACAACAACAATATATTCAAGCATTTTATAACATTCATTACCCGGATAACACGATAACTCAGGATGATTGGACAATGATTCATCGCTTTCACGATATTTTGGGCGATTTCAAAACTGCAACAACTTTGTTATCCGGTGTTTATTATCCAACGAGCCCTTTACTTTTAAATCAACTTTATATTTTGGCAAGTATAATTGCTCAATACGAACAGGATTTGCACTTTCACGACGTGGTGAAACCAATGAAAGAAAAATTGGTAAAATATTTTAAAAAGATCCCCTTCACTTTTCTTTGTGCCGCGACATTAAACCCGTTTTTAAATGTTACGGGTGTCGAAGTTTTAATACAAGCAATATGTGTATCGTTTGGTTTGGATTCTCTTACAAATTCTAGCTTTTCAAGGAAACGCATACAACAATTTAATACTGTTTTTCATCAATTATATGAGATTTATAGAGTTAATTATGGGGGAGGAAGCCAATAAACCCCTACACCTCAAATGTTTTCACCGGGTTCTAGTAGCAGTCGTGGCCGAAACCGAGAAGACTTAATGCAAACTTTAATGCAATCGGTTGTCATGGAATCTTCTAAAAAAGCTAGATATGATGGGGATAATTTGGGTGAATTCAATCAATACGTACGTACTAATTTTATAACGGCATCCTTCACAAACGTCGTAGATGTTGAATCCCTAGATTTATTAGAATGGTGGAAAAGTAAACAATCAAGTTTCCCAATTATGGCCACTATTGCACTTGATATACTAACAATCCAAGCTAGTACTGTAGCTTCGGAGTCGGCCTTTTCTCTTAGTGGCAGGATCATATCGGAGCGTCGGACAAAATTAACCCCAAAATCGGTGGAGTGCTGCGTATGTCTGAAGGATTACTTGGATGGAGAAGACCGCATTCAAAACCGAACGAACCTGGAGGATGATATAGAAGGCGTGGAAGAAAACTTATTTGAAAACGACACGGATGAACTACTAAGTATGTCGTCCGTAACCGATACTTATGATGTTTGTAGTCTCGTAGATGACGAAGATGTAGACACCGACCGCCTTGACGATCAAACGGCTATTACACGACTGATGCAGTACAATACTCTTGAAAACTACAATCCAGATCAGAATCCATACTACGCTCCATACAATCCATTCAACTATAATCCATTCAATTGCTATCCGGGACCGGGTGATGGGAGTGGAAGTTCGGGAGCGGGACCTTCGAATGTTTAGAATTTATGTATTGTAACTTGTAACTTGTAAGTTTGTAACTTAAAATTATATATAAATTATAAAACGTAAAAGTGTATTTTAGTGATATATATTATAAATAAAACGTATTTTTAAAGTGTATTTTACTTATCCAATGATTCCAATCCAATTTTTCTTTGTTAAAGTTTAGTAATTAATTATTATACAAAGAAAGCAGTTAAAAAACAAAAAAATCCCCGGCCCTACTCCGACCCGGTTCTTGGCCCGGCCCGGCCCGGTTTTCCCGAAACCGGTTCTACATACAAGTAAACGGGTCAGGGGATTTCGGTTTAAACCCGGCCCGACCCGACCCGGTTCTCACCTGACCCGGTTCGCACGGTTACTGTGCAGAACCGGGTTGTCCCCCGACCCGACCCGGCCCGACCCGAACCCGACTTTTGGCCACCTCTACGCGGGACGCACCCAGACCGCACCCTGTGACAGGCAAAAGGCCTCATACATCTTACACAACTGCCGACTTCAATGTCAATAGTCGACCTATCGATACTTCTTTAATCTATTTATTAACAAGGACTGAACCTAATCCTTTCAACATAACCTAATTCAATTTACATTTCATCGTCTTCATTTCAAACTTATTCGTGCAATACTAATATCACAAAATCACCATAAATTTTTTTATTTAACGTCGAGGGTATTTCCTTACTGTCTCACCACACTACTCATAGCAATTTGCTAATTCCATCACCTTGATGACTACTAATCCTTCCTCCGGACACAACCGTCCCTTGCCAACTGTATTTCTAGTTACCAAACAAGGGTATAGACCTTCTTACAACCGACACTAAAGTCCACTTTCGATTCTCCCATTATTCATCTCTCCTTTCGAACACAAATACCAAAACTATAAACATTCTCCCAATTTTATCCCACACCTCTCCACTCTTGGAGTTCTTTCTTAGCTTATAATGTAATACTCTACGACCTAGTGAGTTCATAGCCTTCATGCATGACAACGTGATAAATAAATCATTTCACACATTTTCTCATCTTAACAAACAATGCTTGAAGCAACTTGGGCACACATGACCCCCAACATTCTCAAAACTTCAATGTATTGCACAACGATCTCGAGAACCGTTTGCATACAACTTTCCGTAAAACTTAATCTTTCTCAACCAAAATGATGTTGTTACGATAGTAATATATAAAAATATTCTCATACTATAAAAAGTTTTAAAAGAATTTTCCAACACAAAGCAAGCTAGTCGGTTCTTACTTGATATCATCAAGTTAATACTTTTGTTGGTTACAAAGGTTTTGCTAGCCAATGTTTTCTTGGCCATCTTTTCATATATAAAGAAAATACGAAATATTTTGCAAGTTGCTAAACCCAAAATTTCATTGTGCATCAAAATGAATTTGTCTCTTTCTTAAAATACACATTTGTACAAGCAACTCATTCTTGAATAAAAATTGTTATTTATGCATTTATTTTAAAATCAAGAAAACTCATATAGCACACTCACTAGGACACCATGCATAAAACTTTACTCGCAAATGAAGGCTACTCACTCAAACAAGGTCAATCGTTGTACTCACATCACTTATCATTAACACTCTACTTCCGACTAGTGGTCGTCCTCTTGACCTTGTAACACTTTTTATCCATGCGTTCCACGACCCACTTACTTAATCATTTCATATTATTTCCATTTTGATGAATCACCTTACATTCTATCTCTACACATTTCTATTCGCCTATTAAAGGTTACCTCGGCGGGCTTTCATAAGTCCTGCCAATTCTAGGTTGTCCTTCCAATCCCCAAATCATTTACTTATCTATTCTCTAAAGAATTAAAGGACCTTGGTGGCATATCCACCAACGTTCTGCTATAACACAAAGGAATAACCATAAGAAATGGTTATACGAATATAGACATACTAAACGTACTTTACCGATCATTAGTCACTGTAATAATTTAGAAACAAGCATGCTTACGTAACAATATATTCATAATAACAGTAGCTAACTGGAATTGTGAACATATTATACATGAGAATTCTCATTACCATTGTCACAGTACTAATTTCACGTATTTCTGTCAACTATAAGACTATCCCGTCTTAGTACTTCTACCCATATCTCACAAATCATAACTTAACTCATCACAGCATAAGTCTAAGTACCTCCTCAGCATACTTAGTTCACTTAAGCTAATGCTCTGATACCAACTTGTAACACCCCAAAACAGCGGTTAACAAAAACTTCCATAAAACGGAAGAGTGGTACTCATTACTAAAGCAAAAGTATACATAATTATCATTACTTAACCATTGTTACAAATATTTAGTTAATTATAACTACTAATGGACCACTAGCTTATTTGATCACTACTATAGCAATCAAATATCAAAGGGATGTCGGAAAGTTCTATTATCAATCTTCCAATCTTTAACTCTCCAACAATGATTCCATGCCCACAACCCCGTTCTAGACCTTCTTGTCCGGAACCACTAAAATATGTAACACATAAAACACATAACAAGTGTTAGGCTTTTAAAACCTAAGTGAGATTTACACATAGCACATAGGGCATAATCATAGCATGTAGGAATAACAATTCGATACATTCAGAAATTAGATTCCATGGAGAAGGCCCATATTGCTACCCAGTTACATCATAATCGAAGATATACCTTGATCGGTACCCCACGGTATTGTCACAAGGCATAACACATCGGAAAACCCCACGGTATCCGAAGGTATGAATCAATTACACTTACCCCACGGTGTGTAAGAATATATCCTCCAATGCCTACTAGGTGCTCCTCCAATTATGTGAATACCAAATATGTTAATCCAAATAATATTCAAAGCATTTTTAGCACTTAACAATGGTCCAACCATTTAACATAATCAATACTACTTCCATGTAGTTCATATACATCCATATGTATCAAATCACATTCTATATGGCATCAATAATAAACATCCATGTTTACAATTCAATAATATGTCCATTTTGACCATTAAGCCATCTTTGCTTCATTAAGACATATATTAAGCCATCATCATAATCACATACCAATGATATAGAATCAAACCCAATCTTTAACACTAACATTTACCATGGCATTCTAAGTAATAAAACACAGTTAATCCACCATAACTTACTTGAACTCTTCTTGTTTCCCTCTTAACCATTAAGAGCTTATAAATCAAGATTTCTCATTAACAATTCCAAAATCAAGATAAAGAATGGTAGTAAAGTATAATACAATCAATTAGATACAAGTTACTCACCTCAAATCTTCAATTGATATAACCCTAACTTGAAGACTTGAACCCAATCACTTCCAACAAGATGGAATGAAGGTGTAATGCCCTAAATCAAGTTTGATTGTTAAGATTCATCTACTAATTACTTGAATTGGATTAGGATTGAGAGATGAATTTACCTTAAGTTTAGATGAAGAAATCGTCTCAAAAGAGCAGAGAGCAAAAAACCTGATTTTGAGAGTTTTATTTTGAGAGGATAAGTGATTAAAGACAATGAGGTGGGTTTAACCCCCTTTTGGCACGTCAGGTGCTCGGCGCCGATCACCCGCGCCGATGCATCGGCGCCAACCATCGGCGCCAGCCTCTGTTTGCTTGCTTCCCATTTTCCACTAATTTGGCCGTAACTTCTTCGTTAGAACTCGGTTTTTACCCCGGAAAGTACCGTTGGACTCGTATTCAAATTACCCATCCAACTAATCCATAAAATCTAATATTTAACTTTATCATCTATTTTTCACTAATTTCCTTAAGGAATAAACTTACGGATTTCTATCGGAAGTTCTCAATTAACAAGTAACACTCACGGAAAATTACTTAGGAAATCAATTATAATCTAAGAAGTCAAAATATAAAGAAATATTAGGACTATTTTTACTTACAAGGATTTTCCGGGTGTTACAATTCTCCCAACCTTAAAACGATTTCGTCCTCGAAATCTATATCCTTTACAACCCAAAGTCAACCGACTCACTGTCGACCAAAATTCAACAATTCCTAACGGGAATCTAAATTCCATCCACACGATCTTTAAAGACAATTCCTCGAACAATTGTTTATTAACAAAACCCCTACACATACGTTGTACTTATGTACGGATAAACATTCCAACCATAGAGAAACTCCCAACCATACGACTTCAGTCGTCTCCCAACCTTAAAATGTTCTATACATCTTGATTTCAGTTTCAAACTCTAAATCAACTTAAGGCTCAATTAATACTGAGACCAATCAAATCTCTAATTTCAATTGTCCCTATCGTTAACGGCCATTCACATCCAAAGAGCTCTAATAGACTCCAAAATCCATCTCAATAATTAATCATCAAACAGACAGGTTCATTAACCATACACAAAGATTAGTTCACTAAAACCACTCATCACAAATGAGTATCTTAAGGTTACTACTACCATCACCATCATTCTTTTTAAAATCGGCTACAATTCCCCGATTACACTAAAGATATGTGGCCTTAAGCCCCAAAAGTTGACACCTAATTATCACCAACCTTTGCACTCTAACCAAACCCACACATGAGTTCCATTCACAAATAAAAAAAAATCTAGAAGGAACAAGGATTCATCTTTCATATTTCCTGAACCTTACTTCTTTCCTCATTATCCACTCCCCAACTTAGATTTGTAAGCCTCCTTAAAGTAACTGTTTACCATTAAACCTTTATCCGACTATTGTTTGGTCTTCAATACCGTCATCATCCACGTCAGGTGCTCGGCGCCGATCACCCGCGCCGATGCATCGACGCCAACCATCGGCGCCAGCCTCTGTTTGCTTGCTTCTCATTTTCCACTAATTTGGCCGTAACTTTTTCGTTAGAACTCGGTTTTTACCCCGGAAGGTACCGCTGGACTCGTATTCAAATTACCCATCCAACTAATCCATAAAATCTAATATTTAACTTTATCATCTATTTTTCACTAATTTCCTTAAGGAATAAACTTACGGATTTCTATCGGAAGTTCTCAATTAACAAGTAACACTCACGGAAAATTACTTAGGAAATCAATTATAATCTAAGAAGTCAAAATATAAAGAAATATTAGGACTATTTTTACTTATAAGGATTTTCCGGGTGTTTCAGATAATAAAAGAATCAATTAACCGAAAGCGCATAAAGCAATTCGTTAAGAATAACTATCAACGTGTTCTTTCATGCATTACTCACACCACGTATAAATCAATCCGCGCATTGAACAAGTCGCAACGAAATGTGCTAATACAAATCTTCAAAAGAAAATTATGCGACACCAAAGTTCCAAAAACCATTTCTCTTTGTCGTCTTACGGCATAAAATAATATTTCTCAACAAAATCCGCATGAGACAAAATGTCCAATATAACTCATAAATTAGCTCACATAATAAATAAAGTATGCACATTACAAAATTGCACTCACGCGACACCAAAACGTCGTAAAACAAAACTCCATAGAACTCAATGAAACTCAGAGGCATCCAATCAACCAAATGGTGCCCAACTTTTCACTTTCGAAAACCAACTTTGCATAAGGCAAAATCACGACAAAAATGTCAAAATTCCAAAAATTCCCTTTTTGGTTGTAATACACTATAAACAACACTTTTCAACAAAACCCGCATTAAATAAAATTTTCCAATAAAGCTCAACATACACATAATGGAAGATAACTCTTCGTCTAAACCTTAACATATGTGGAGGAGATCCAATATTAAAGTCATAAGGCCGTAGTTACTTGTCCAGCATCTTAAACAACATTAAAACATGGACATCATTGTATCTGAAAGTAACGTTGGACGACAACAAAAATAAAGCAAGTCCCGACAGAATTTGCAATTCTCCGCAATAAAATAAGTTCATGCATGTTCAAACCATGATTTAAAATCTTGTGTGTGCTAAACGTTTTTTCGAGATTTTGTAACACAATCAACATAAGGATTTGAAACACAAGAAATAACTGATGCAATTTATTTTGAAAATAAATTTTGTGCATGAATTCAGTCGGCACTCAATGCCTCAAGCCACACTCCTCCAAGTTCCTCTGGTCACACTATCGTCATCCGGATGCTCAAACATCTTAAGACAAATTGAAGGTTAAATCGATTCACTTTACAAATTCTCCTTGAATTAAGGTCGATTCAATAAGCCTATGGTTCTAATCCAATCATCAACTTCGACCCGAAATGGTCCACTTAATGCAATCACCATGCTCACTGCCATTCCAAATGGCAGATGCTAAAATCATCAACCTCTTCTAACGACTATTCGCTTACAAACTGCTTCACTACCCCAACGATCATCACCTCAAAGTAGTCCAAGTATGCACATGTAACTAGTAGGTTCACCATAACACTGACCAGGTGCAATTATGAATGTACCGTACATGGTTATCCTTGCTACCCTCGACGTGATTCTCGTTTCTAGCGACTCCATTGACCTCAAAATGTCCTATCTTAAAGTGCTTAATGGTGCAATTTCACTTTCATTTACTTAAAAAACACTACTTTTAGTCTAGGTATCCAAAATCAACACCTAATTCTCTCAAACTTATGCTCTGATACCAACTTGTAACACCCTCAAATTGGGAAAGAGCAACTAAATAAAATTTTCGATAATACAACCAAAATAATAGAATTTCTTTCTATAAACCAATACAAGAAATACATCAAATTAAAATCTATGATTAACCTCAAACAATTTACAACCCAAGTCTTACTACAAAGGCAAATTTCACATCGGGTGTTACTTAACTCAAGTACAAATTGTTATTCCCAAAAATTAACGCGGAAGACTTCACTTAACCAATTTACTTCTCGAGCACGCTACTAGCACTCGACCTTTCACAGTATCACTAGAACTACTCCCAACCTGAACCTGTTGCACATGCCGACAAATAAAAAGGTTAGGCTAATGCCTAGTGAGTTCAAGAGTTTATAACATGATTTAAATAATTCGTTGAATGAAAGTTTGCAACTTAGATTATGATTTCCAAAAAAGTTTATGAAAAGGGTGTAAACGACTCATTTTCCAACGCACACAAAATCTATGAGAAAAGTTCCCAAAATGTATATAGCATTTTCCAAAATGAATTCCAATCCAAACTCACACAAAACGTGAATAAATCTATATTATGCAAAACCTCCAAATACGGATGGTGCCATAATACTCAACCCGTAAATCATGGAAGAACAATCCATATAAGTATAATATTTCACCAAAAACATGATACGAACCAATACTCACACGAACATAAAATGTAATGAAGTCCAAATACCATAAATATGGAAATGACCTGCTTCATTCAAACTTTAATATACATGGAGGGAAATCCAATATTAAAGTCATCAATTGCAGTCAATCGCACAAGACCAATGATAATAAAACAAGGACATTATAATATCCAAAGTAATGTTGGCCGACGACGGGGGAGACCCGTATCCATTGAGAGTGGAGGAACACAAAAGTATGCCACTCATACAACGTTAATCGTATGATACTTCACGACATAAAAGCCCAAGTGTCCCTACGACTCCTTTCAAGACACACCCAAAAAGACAACTGACCTTAGCGGAATATTAACATGAATACCATCAAAGGCTCGGCACAAGCGGAGTTACAACCATGGCATTGCCCCGACATGGCGAAGGTCATAAACGCCCATCAATCATGATAGATCAACCGGACTCAGCCCTCCTAGTGTACCCTTGAAAAGTAAAGGTCATAAAACATGGGGCCCGGTTAAATCCCGCAACACCCAGTAGACCATCAAATAAAGACTGACTTACGTGCCTATGGATCCAATGCAACACAATCTACAATTACATGCCCGTCCCGGAATGACTAAAGCACTCGAGCATGTGAATATCAATAATATGCAATGAAATGCAATAAGTTACAATAAATGCAAACCATTAATAAGACTCCACATTGAGCCATCAAAATCGGACAAGATGTCCCAAGGACTCCTTTAAATTCAAAACCGAGCAAAATGCTCCAAAACTCAATAGACCAATAATTTACGGTCCTCAAAATATAAAATGCATTTAGGCATCGGTTAGGTAAACATATACCATAAAATCATTACTAACCCAAAACTCGTCACGGGTTAGAACAAATGATTTCCCCAATGGGACTCATACTTTCATAATTCTCAAAACGACTCATGACACGAAAACGTGCATTTTCCCGAAAGGGTTTATAAAAACCAACTACACCAACTTGATTAAACCATTGAATAAACTCTATTCGAGCAAAAAATCGTTTAAGGACATATCTTTGATTTCTACACATCAAAATATCCCCAAAATCCCAAATATGGGTGTTTTACAAAATTTATAAAGTTAAACATTTCAGATTAAA
Source organism: Saussurea involucrata (assembly GCA_033807775.1). NCBI lineage: Eukaryota > Viridiplantae > Streptophyta > Magnoliopsida > Asterales > Asteraceae > Saussurea > Saussurea involucrata. The sequence continues at coordinate 61,640,543 of CM066314.1, read as the reverse complement.
CTCACCAAATAACTCAACAATTGATAATTTCAAGTAAAACACACAAATACTTGGAAAGTAACATTTTTGGCATGTTCAACGTTTTCACAAATCAACTTGAACTCACCTTGCTAGATTTAGGTTAAATCTAGAGTTTTCCCCAAACGTAAGCTCCTTTGAAGAAACACGAATATTCAAGCCCAAATCTTCCAAAAACCTAGATCCATAAGTTTTCAAGCATAAATATTCATCTTCAAACACTTAGAATCGTTTCCCCTAACATAAAACACTAAAACCACCAATAATACCAAAACCCTAATTTATTGGATGAAGAGAATAGAAGATTACCTCATCTACATAAAGAATCCACCAACAAAACATATCTAGGTTGCCAACAATGAGCCTCAATCTTCATTTCTTCAAGGGGAAAATAAGGGTTTAGAAGAGGTTTAGGTAAAACCTTAGAAAGTGTAGAAATCCAACCAAAATGGAAGTGATATGAAGAACTCTAACCTCCAACTATAAATCCTTGCTAAGAGATGGGATATAGGCTTTGATTCACAAGATTGGTGGCTTCAAGGGTTCTAAAATTGGTTTAAAGGGTTAGGGTTTGGTTTGAGAGAGTTTGGAGAGAGATGGGTGGAATAGAAATGAAAGGAAGCTGAAGTTCGTGGGTTTAAAACCCTCTGGAGCCCGACGGCGAGAGTGACAGGCGAGATTGCCACTGTCACTCTCGCAGGGCACTATTGCCTGTACTGTACCGTGCCAAAAATGCTTGCTCGCGATTGTGCCAGGCGAGAGTGACCATGGCACAATCGTCGGGCACTCTCGCCCAATCTGTACCGAGGGTCATCTTTCCCTCGCGATTGTGACACAGCGATAGTGACCCTGTCACTATCGCAGGGCACTATCGCCCAAACTGCCCCGAAGTCCAGTTCGTCCCGAATTGTACCTGATCCGCTGAGTTCTTACGTGCACTCCTCAATTAAATTCCGGGTGTTACACAAAAGCACGAACTAATATAGTTTTTTGTAATTTAAAACTAGATCTCGATTTCATGAGCACCAAACAATTTTTCAATACTCGTCACAAAAATATTATGCTTCAGTGATTTGCAATTCTAGCAAAATAGTACAAAGAAGATTCCCAATAAACTTGTATGCAAGTCTTATGCAACTAAAACAATTTAGTAATTCTTAAAACATGGGCTACACTGTCACGTGTGCCAAAACAAACCCAAATTTGCATTGTGACAAATATGAATGACTTGACAAAGCGTGGGATAAATTATGCAATTCATTTTGAAAGGTGCATGCATTTGGTCGGGACCCGAAGTCTAAAATAAAACGCCTGCCAAACCCAATAGTCACACTACTGACATATGAATGCCCAAATATCTTAAGGCAATGATTCACAACTAAGTCAATTAACCATACAAACTTCTTCCCAAAACCATGATGATTCACCAAGCCTATAGTTTGAGCTTAACCAATGCCTCAGACCCACAATGGTCGGCTTAACATGATCACCATACTTAACAATCACATAAAGTGACTATTCTAACGATATTAATTCTCCCAACGATTATCCACTGAGAATCCACTCACTATCCCATCGGTCATCACAAAAAGGAAATTCAAGCATACACATGTAACTATAAATTCATAATAACACTGGCCAGGTGCAATTATGAATGTACCATATATGAGGATCCTTGCTACCTACGTCATGATTCCCGATTCTAGTGACTCTATCAACCTCAAAATACCCTATCTTAAAGTGCCTAACTTTACAATCTCACTTTCATGAGCTCATCCACTTAGAAAAACGCTAATTTGAGTCTAGGTATCCAAAATCAACATCTAAATCTCTCAAACTTGTGTTTTGATACCAACTTGTAACACCCTCAAACTTGAAAAAAAAAACTAATTTAAAATTTCGATAATACTCGGATGAAGGGTAAAACCCCTTTCTACAACTCAATACTTATATTACCTCAAATACAATTCTAGGTTTAATCTAAACAATTAACAATCCAGGTCTTATACAAAAGTCGGGCGTTACTAAACCCAAAAACAATTGTTATCTCCAAATGTGCATCAGGTTTAAGCCGGGGAATGGTACTAGCGGTTCCACGAAGAGTTGTGTGTTAGTTAGAAGCACGAGTAGAGTATAACTGATAAGGTTAATTTATTAACCCTATTTTAGCAGCTTTTAATAGGTTTTTAGTCTGTTTTATTTGCCAAAAATCCAAATTTGAGTCATTTTTATTAGCTTTTTAACAGTTTCTGTGTTTTAGGTGTCATGCATGAATTAATGGTGTTTTGTGTACTTTTGGATCTTAATTGGTCCTTATTCGAATGATTTCAGATTTGGGTTGGACACTACTGCAGTGATGCTATAGGAATGGATGCTGCAGGAGTGCTGGAGGAGTGAGCAACTGGCCTTTTTACTAATCTTTGGGCCGAAGCCTCTTTTGAAGACCAATGGGCTGAGTTGACTTTTTGGAGGGGACATAAAGTGCATGGAACATCAGTCTCAATCACCAGCTTTTAGTTGCTTTCTCTCCAATCTTCTCCCCTATAAATAGATGGCTTGTATGCTTGTTTTAAAAGATGCTTTTTAGCTAAAAACACTTAAATCTCTACAAGTGCTTAGCTTTTTCTCTCTAGCTTTTATTTACCTGTTAATTACTGTCTAGTTACCTCTTAATATTCAGACCTGTGGTTACGATTTTCAGTTTATGCTAAAGCTTTCGGTTTCAAGGTTTAATCAAAGAAGTTCGAAGTTAATTTCTTGTGTTTAATTTTCGATTCTTGCAAGTTTCCAAGTTCTCGATATTGTTTACGCTACTTACTTAAATTCTCAAGATTTGTGATCTTTAGTTTGGATTTCCTTCCTCCTAAAATTCGTAATCTTTGGTCATTTAAGTTAGTATTCCAAGATCCAACGGTTTCAAAGCAACAAGTAGTTTTGTGACGTAACTTGCACGACAAGTTTTCATAACTTGGCGAACAAGTTACCACAGTAGTGTAGTGGTTCTGTTTCCTTGCATTCTTAGTTCTTATTTATGTCTTTATTTTCTTGTTGTTGAAATTCCTGCATTTTAATTTTTGTCTTTCCATTTCTGTACTTTACTTTCTTGCAATTCCTTTTCAGTACTTTCCATTTATGTCATTTACATTTCTTACACCTTTCGAAAGAAGAAATCAAGCCATGATGGGCTAATCGCCTGAGCTTGGGGTGTAAAGCAAAGTTTAGATGTAAAATGTGTGTGAAAGTGAAGAGGTGTATTGAATATAGCATTGTATCTAACTATTTGTTTCAGGTGATTGATCTTACATTGAAGATTACATTTAATTAATTGACAACTAATTTTATGTATGAAAATGCATTAACATTCAGTGTTAAGGTTAAGATTAATTAACTGAAATGATAAGAGAAGACTCTAAATAGTTTTAGTGCCTGACAAGCGCTATACTCTTACGGGGTAGGATGGTAACACAGTGTTGTGCTAGGATTCACGAAGTCTAACATACATGATATCGTATCGATAGCACGTTGACCAGTGTGTACTCTTGGGAGGCCGTTTGAACCGATAATTGGTACTGTGGCAGTCCTATAGCACTTGTGCTGGAGGACTGGCTGTATGTTATAATATCTCTTTACTGGATCACTTGTTTTCATCTTTATGGAGCTTTGCACCCTGTGCTTATTCTCTAGAATTGATTTTTAGCTGATAACTCAAACCAACCAATCAAACAATCTGTTTTTGAAATCGTCATCTGAAATCTGTTTTTAAAGACTGTACTTTTGAAAAGCTTTCACAAGTTTTCCCTGTGGATCGATATCTGGTACTTTTACCATTATTACTTGTTACGAGACGATAGTAGTTCAAGGTGTATACTTGCACTGAGTTCTATTTTAAGTGAATCTCTAAGGTTGCATAAATCTTACAACAAGTTTTTGGCGCCGTTGTCGGGGATAACTACGCTGAAAGATTTTCTCTTTAAAGTAAAGTTTTTAAGCTCTGATTTTTCTACCACCTTTTTGAAAAACAGTGCATGCCCAGAATATTGCACAGAGAACTTTTTCAAATTGATCCTGAGATTGAACGAACTTTTAGACAAAGAAAGAAAGCACAAAGAGTTGTTTCGGCTTTAAACTCTCCAATGATGTCTGAAAATGAGTACACTTCGGATGAAGGTGAAAACAACTTCGAATTTGGGTCGGATGGACAACCTATCAATAGACCATGCAACAATGAAGGAAATCCTAACAATGATGGAAATCCTGAAAATAGGCCAATTCATAATCTTGAAGATGAGGAACAAAACATTGTCAGGCTTGTAAACTCTAAAAATGGAGGTATCATGGCTTATGTTGTTCCTGTTTTAAATCAATTACATTCAGGAATACTTAAGCCCACCCTCGAAACACATCATTTTGAACCCAAGCCGATAATGTTTCACATGCTCCAAATCAACGGCCAGTACGCTGGTTTGGCACATGAAGATCCTCACTCTCATCTCAGGTCTTTCATGGAAATTACAGATTCTTTCAAGTTGCCAGGTGTACAGGACGATGCTTTAAAACTAAAACTTTTTCCATACTCTCTAAGAGATAAAGCAAGATCCGGGTACAACTCTCTGCGACCAGATTCTATAATTACATGGAACCAAATGGCAGAAAAGTTTTTTAAAAAATATTTTCCACCCACCAAGAATGCTAAGTCCAGAAATGAAATCTGCACTTTTAAACAAATGGACAATGAAGCAGTTCCTGATGCATGGGATAGGTTTAAAGAGCTGTTGAGAAAATGCCCTCACCATGGCATTCCGTACTGCATTCAGCTAGAGACATTTTACAATGGTCTAGATATCATTGCTAAACAAATGCTTGATGCTACTGCAAGCGGATCTTTTACAGCTTGTACCTACAATGAGGGATATGAAATCCTAGAAAATATTTCTGACAACAATGGACAATGGTCTGATCCATGTGCACTGCCACCTAAGAGAACAACAGGGATACCAGATTTTGATGCTTATTCAACATTAACTGCACAGTTGGCAAGTATGGCTACTCTAATTTAAAACATAGCCACACCTGTGTAGGCTAATGCTGCTACATCTATCCCTAGTGTTTTACCAGTATAGTGTACCTTTTGTGGAGATGGACATTCTTTTGAAAATTGTCCAAGCAATCCAGAGCAAGTAAACTATGTGCATAACAACAACAAAGGAGGACCTTTTTCCCAGACTTACAACTCTGAGAGGAGGAATCATCCAAAATTTTCATGGCATAGTCCTTCTCTCAATCAACCATCACAAAGACCACAAGGACAGTCCAACTTTCAAGGACAGTCCAACTTTCAAGGACAGTCCAACTTTCAAGGACATTCCAATTTTCAACAAAGAAGTCACAACAACCAACAACCCAATTTTCAAAACAGACCATCATCTTTCCAAAACAACAAGCCCAATCAGCAGGCTGAGTCATCTGCGTCTTTGGAATCTGTGATGAAAGGGTTCATGACCCAAACTCAGGCCTCAATTAAAAACCTTAAGACTTTTGCTAAAAATCTTGAAACTCAGGTAGGGCAAATGGCTTTGGAAATGAAGAAAAGACCAGTAGGAACTCTTCCTAGTGATACAGAAATTCCACGACGAGATGGAAAAGAGCAGGTTAAGGTTGTGACTTTGAGAAGTGGAAGGCCTTTAGAAGAAAATCCCAGAAAAGAACAAACAAACAAAGCAGAGCCAGAAAAGAAAAAGGCAAAACCAGATTCTGCTGCTACAATACCTATAGACCAGTCATGTAGCACCACCAAAGCTCGAGATAAGCCTGTTAATATTCAAGTCATTCCCACTAAATCAGACTACCCCTTGTTGTTCTCTGATGAACCTAAGAAAGTCCAGAACTCCAAAGAAAATGCAGTAGTTGATGTGTCACACTCTGGTGGCAGTCCTACGGTACACCTTCAACCCAGTCCTATAGCGCCCTGTAGGACTGAAGAGATTCCAACTGTGAAACCCACACAAGCACCTCTCCTTCATAAGATTGACCCCTCTAGTTCAGTCACACCTTACATTCCTTTCCCCCAAAGGATGAGGAATAATAAGGAAGAAGTTCAATTTAAAAAGTTTCTTGATGTTTTTAAGCAATTGCATATAAATATACCTTTGGTTGAAGCTATTGAGCAGATGCCAAATTATGCAAAATTTCTAAAAGACATTTTGAGCAAAAAGAAAAAGTTGACTGAATATGAGACAGTAGCTCTGACTGAAGGATGTAGTGCTTTGTTGTCCAGTAAGATTCCCCCTAAAATGAAAGATCCTGGATGTTTCACCATTCCATGCTCTATAGGAGGAAAGAAAGTAGGAAAAGCCCTTTGTGACCTAGGTGCTAGTGTAAACCTCATGCCCTTGTCCATTTTCAATACCTTAGGCATATGCGAAGCTAGACCTATCACTGTTTCCTTACAATTGGCTGATAAAACCATCGCATGGCCTAAAGGAAAAATTGAGGATGTCCTAGTCCAAGTTGATAAGTTTATTTTTCCAGCTGACTTTATCATCCTAGACTTTGAAGATGACAAAGATATCCCCATCCTTTTAGGTAGACCTTTCCTAGCCACTGGAAGAACATTGATTGATGTCCAAAAGGGAGAGTTGACCATGAGAGTGCATGACCAAGAAGTAACTTTTAATGCGTTTGATTCTCTCAGGTACCCTGAAGAAGTTGAGGAATGTTCCACTTTGAGCATGATAGAGACTTGGTGTCAAGACAAAAGCTTGGGAGAAATGTTGGGAATAGAAGACTCTGACAATGAGGAAGATTTTAAAGACCTGGAAACACCACAGGAAATTGTTGCTTTTGAGACTCTAGATCATAAGGATAGGAAGACTCTTGTCCCATCCTTAGAAGTTGCACCAGACTTAGAATTGAAACAACTTCCCTCACATTTAAAATATGTCTTTTTAGAGGACCCTGGGAAGTTGTCTGTCATTATTTCATCATCACTAGAACTTGATCAAGAGGAAAGATTGGTCAAAATGCTAAAACTTCACACAAAAGCCATAAGATGGACCATTGTTGATCTCAAGGACATAAGCCCAACCATTTGTCAACACAAAATCATTTTGGAAGATAAAGACTTCACATCAATTGAGCCTCAAAGAAGACTCAATCATGTGATGAAAGAAGTTGTCAAAAAGGAGATTTTTAAAATGGCTTGATGCAGGCATAATCTATCCTATTGCTAGTAGTGCATGTATCAGTCATGTGCAATGTGTACCCAAGAAGGGTGGAGTGACTGTTATACCAAATGAGAAGAATGAACTTATACCTACTAGGGTAGTGTCTGGTTGGGGGATATGTATGGACTATAGGAAGCTTAACAAAGCTACTCAAAAAGACCATTTTCCATTACCCTTTGCTGACCAAATGCTAGACAGACTGGCAGGAAAAGAGTTTTATTGTTTCTTAGATGGCTACTCTGGTTACAATCAAATCACCATTGCACCCGAGGACCAGGAAAAGACCACTTTCACTTGTCCATTTGGAACCTTTGCATTTAGAAGAATGCCTTTTGGACTTTGTAATGCCCCAGCCACTTTTCAAAGATGTATGATGTCTATTTTTTCTGACATGTTAGAAACTTCCATGGAAATCTTCATGGATGATTTTTCAGTTTATGGGACATCATATGACTTATGTTTACAAAACCTGGAAAAGAGTCTTAAAAGATGTGAAGAAACAGACTTGGTTTTAAACTGGGAAACGTGTCATTTTATGGTAAAAGAAGGCATTGTGTTGGGACATCTCATTTCCAAAAGAGGCATAGAAGTTGATAAGGCCAAATTAGAAGTCATTTCAAATTTGCCAGAACCAACAACAGTCAAAGGTATCAGAAGTTTTTTGGGACATGCTGGTTTTTACAGGAGGTTCATAAAAGATTTTTCTAAAATATCAAAACCTCTTTGTCTATTACTACAGAATGACCAAGTGTTTGATTTTAATGAAGATTGCAGAAAAGCTTTTAACACTTTGAAAGAAGCATTGATCACTGCACCTGTGGTAATAGCACCAGATTGGTCCCAACCTTTTGAAATAATGTGTGATGCTAGTGATTGGGCAGTTGGAGCAGTTTTGGGTCAAAAGAAAAATAAAATATTCCATCCTGTTTACTATTCTAGTAAAACTCTCAATGATGCTCAAATCAACTACACCATTACTGAAAAGGAATTATTAGCTGTGGTTTTTTGCTTTTGAAAAATTCAGATCATACTTGATTGGTACTAAAGTAATTGTTCACACAGATCATGCTGCAATCAAGTATTTGATTTCTAAAAAGGATGCAAAACCTAGGCTAATAAGGCGGGTCTTGTTGTTACAAGAGTTTGATTTGGAAATCATTGATAGAAAGGGTGTGGATAATCAAGTGGCTGACCATTTGTCTAGGTTGGAAAAACAAGACAACCCTGTTTATAGTGGTGAGATTTGTGAGACATTCCCTGATGAAAGGATTCTGGCTATACAAGCAACACAAAACTCAGGTAAAGGAAGCTTGGACCAGAGGGAGTTCTCAGCAACCCTTGACAGTACCACCACCACCGAAATCCATGCTACAGATCCACTCATCTCCTACTCAGCCTGAGTAGGACAGGTTCTGCCATTCTTCCCTTTTACTTGTAGAATAATTTTATGTTTTAGTTTATATTTTGAGGTTTCAGCTTTGGAGTCCAGTTTGAGTCTGTGTTCAGTGTTATTGTGTCTTAATCCTTAGTCATTGCTGCATAAGCTTGACTTGTTGGGATCATTTGCTGATTTATGTGTGAAATTGTCACTTGACAGATCTTGTCAAACCATTAGTTCATGTGTATAAGCAAGTTTGAGGTGGGAACTTCCCATTCTCATCTTTGCTTTTCTGCTTTAATGTTTTTTTGGAACTGATTTTCATGACTCTGTTTATTTGATAATTAGTATGCATGCACCATTGTTTTCACTACTACCTTGGCATGATTGGTATGTACTTATAGCCACAATAATATGGCGTGTTGTTTGTCTAAGTGTAAACTGCCAGCATAGCTCACCCAACAGCTTTCCAACCTGTTAAGACTAAATCAGAAAGGGTATTTTCCTCAATAAGCCATAATTCAAATCCCAAACAACCCTTTTTCTGCTCTTATATTCCTTGACAATGGGACATTGTCCATTTCAAGTTTGAGGTGGGGTAAGATTTGCCAAACACATATTAAGGCAAACCTCACAGATCTTTCATGAAGCTAAGTGCTCTTTTTGTGCTTAAAGGTGTGTCAAAGACACCTAAATGTTAAAAAGAGACCAATGAGTCCACCTTATTCCTCAATATGAGATGAATGGCAGTAAAATTGTGCCATTGAGTGATAATGTGAGTGTGTGGAAAAAGGCAAAGCATCAAAATCAAAGGAAAAGTCGAATGCATACCCCAATTCCAAACAATGTATGCCTTGATGATTTTTGTTAACACTAGAAAAGTTCAAGTTGGTTATAAGGGTGTGTTTATGTGCTTAGATGAATAAGTTCAGTATATGAAGGGCTATTGGTCTCATGCTACTTATGCTTTGAACAAGTTTGTGCTAAAACAGTTGGTTTGCATTACGATTATGATTGAAACATGGTCTAATTTTTATTTTTTTAGGTCTTAAGTCTTTTAGAAAATTGAGTCTTTCTTTCTGTTTATTTTTGTTGTTTGGGGACAAACAACGTTTTAAGTTTGAGGTTGTGATAAGGTTAATTTATTAACCCTATTTTAGTCGTTTTTAATAGGTTTTTAGTCTGTTTTATTTGCCCAAAATCCAAATTTGAGTCATTTTTATTAGCTTTTTAGCATTTTATGTGTTTTAGGTGTCATGCATGAATTAATGGTGTTTTGTGTACTTTTGGATCTTAATTGGGCCTTATTCGAATGATTTCAGATTTGGGCTGGACACTACTGCAGTGATGCTATAGGAATGGATGCTGCAGGAGTGCTGGAGGAGTGAGCAACTGGGCCTTTTTGCTAATCTTTGGGCCGAAGCCTCTTTTGAAGACCAATGGGCTGAGTTGACTTTTTGGAGGGGACATAAAGTGCATGGAACATCAGTCTCAATCACCAGCTTTTAGTTGCTTTCTCTCCAATCTTCTCCCCTATAAATAGATGGCTTGTATGCTTGTTTTAAAAGATGCTTTTTAGCTAAAAACACTTAAATCTCTACAAGTGCTTAGCTTTTTCTCTCTAGCTTTTATTTACCTGTTAATTACTGTCTAGTTACCTCTTATTATTCAGACCTGTGGTTACGATTTTCAGTTTATGCTAAAGCTTTCGGTTTCAAGGTTTAATCAAAGAAGTTCAAAGTTAATTTCTTGTGTTTAATTTTCGATTCTTGCAAGTTTCCAAGTTCTCGATATTGTTTACGCTACTTACTTAAATTATCAAGATTTGTGATCTTTAGTTTGGATTTCCTTCCTCCTAAAATTCGTAATCTTTGGTCATTTAAGTTAGTATTCCAAGTTCCAACGGTTTCAAAGCAACAAGTAGTTTTGTGACGTAACTTGCACGACAAGTTTTCATAACTTGGTGAACAAGTTACCACAGTAGTGTAGTAGTTCTGTTTCCTTGCATTCTTAGTTCTTATTTATGTCTTTATTTTCTTGTTGTTGAAATTCCTGCATTTTAATTTTTGTCTTTCCATTTCTGTACTTTACTTTCTTGCAATTCCTTTTCAGTACTTTCCATTTATGTCATTTACATTTCTTACACCTTTCGAAAGAAGAAATCAAGCCATGATGGGCTAATCGCCTGAGCTTGGGGTGTAAAGCAAAGTTTAGATGTAAAATGTGTGTGAAAGTGAAGAGGTGTATTGAATATAGCATTGTATCTAACTATTTGTTTCAGGTGATTGATCTTACATTGAAGATTACATTTAATTAATTGACAACTAATTTTATGTATGAAAATGCATTAACATTCAGTGTTAAGGTTAAGATTAATTAACTGAAATGATAAGAGAAGACTCTAAATAGTTTTAGTGCCTGACAAGCGCTATACTCTTACGGGGTAGGATGGTAACACAGTGTTGTGCTAGGATTCACGAAGTCTAACATACATGATATCGTATCGATAGCACGTTGACCAGTGTGTACTCTTGGGAGGCCGTTTGAACCGATAGTTGGTACTGTGGCAGTCCTATAGCACTTGTGCTGGAGGACTGGCTGGATGTTATAATATCTCTTTACTGGATCACTTGTTTTCATCTTTATGGAGCTTTGCACCCTGTGCTTATTCTCTAGAATTGATTTTTAGCTGATAACTCAAACCAACCAATCAAACAATCCGTTTTCGAAATCGCCATCTGAAATCGGTTTTTAAAGACTGTAGTTTTGAAAAGCTTTCACAAGTTTTCCATGTGGATCGATATCTGGTACTTTTACCATTATTACTTGTTACGAGACGATAATAGTTCAAGGTGTATACTTGCACTGAGTTCTATTTTAAGTGAATCTCTAAGGTTGCATAAATCTTACAACAATAACCTTTTAGTGAAGCCTTCCGCACATTTGGATATAACAATTGTTTTTCGGTTTAGTAACACCCGACCTTACTTAGTCTTTGTATAAGACTTGGAATGTTAATTGTTGAGGTTAAACCTAAAACTGTATTTGAGCTAATATAAGTATTGAGTTGTAGAAAGGGGTTTTACCCTTCATCCGATGTATTATCGAAATTTTAAATTAGTTGCTCTTTCCAAATTTGAGGGTGTTACACATAATATCTATACCCTTCTGTTGATATTATTGGGACATGTCCCATACACCTGTGTGGATTATTCCACGAGTTTTAATGGTATGTTTTTTTTGCTGAAGGATATGACAAGTGTTTAGACTTACTAACATGACTCACATCACAAAAAATGAAGGAGAAAAAGAACCAAGCTTGATATTTGGTAACATATCCTTTAATATAACTCAACGAGAGGTGACCCAGGTGCATGTGCCAAATGTCACTATAACACCCTAAAAGTTGGGGTAAAATTAAACCTGAATAAATTGCGGAAATGACAAACTAATATAAAGTAATCACCCAAAGAGGGGAAATAGTATGGCGTTAACATGACAAAATACGAGGAGATACAATTCAACAACCTACTAATCTAAACTACATCGACTTAGATTAAAGACGAGAGTTGCTATATCACTCCCAAAAGTATATTGTTTAAGATCCCAAAATGTACGCCGCTATATGCTTCACAAAAATGCTAATCTTCCATCTTGAATCTTCGCTCAAACCCGAGGAGGCCTACCACTATAATGACCTGTTATACATGTCATTTCAAGAAAAAGTGTTAGGCTAGATCTTAGTGAGAACAACAGTTATAATTGAAAAATAATAAATCCGGTGAAGTAAGGCGCGGAAAATATAATATAAATCTCGGGTAGAAAACCGTTATGTACACAATACCTCATGCGTTGACGGGGGAGACCCGTTTACATAAGCAGTGACGAAAACACAAAAGTAAGTCACATGACATATTAGTAAGATTAAACACATACCATAAATAATGGATATCAAGCTCAATCCCTAAGAGTCTATTGCTCGTGGGTTCCCAATTTCAACTCCTCTAGGTCTATACATTGGCTCACCCAAATCTAGACCTGGCAAACGGGTCGTGTCGTGTTGGGTTCGTGTCGGGTTCACGGGTTAAATGGGTTGAGAGTGCCTAACCCGAACACGACACGTTTAATAAACGGGTCAGAAAATCTCAACCTGAACACGACCTGATTTAACCCGTCTAACCCGACACGACCCGCTAACCCATTTAACCCACTAACCCATTTAACCCGTTTAATCCACTAACCCATTTAACCCGTTTAACCCACTAACCCATTTAACATTTATAAATATAAAACTTTTAATAGGGTGCTCCAACATAATAGGTGCACCAACTTAGAGGGTCCAAGCCAACAGACTCAAACCACCAAGCTAGGGTCAAGGGGGTGATGCAAATGAAAATACAAGGGGTGAGATCATATTTATAGTGGGCATAGAGCATAAGGTTTTTGTTTCCTACCAATGTGGGATGGGAGGAAATCCCACTCCCTTGTGAAACATACAGAAATTGACAGCTCCTATATGCCATAAGTTACGATATATTTCTTCCATTTAGAAGCCAAATTGGACACTATCATATAAATGAAAGTTGTTCATTGATATCTTGGGATTCCACAGAAACTAGATTCATGCAATTCGGAGCTATAAGCAGACCGCTACAACCTTTACAAAAACAATGCGCAGGTTCTTGTGTACAATGTGAGCTGATTAAAAAACTCAGTGTTTTGACACATTTAAACTCATAATTAGGACTTTAATTCTTCATAACAGTTCTTAAGGACATTCTAAGCTTTCCAACGGTATATCGTACACCTCATTTGGACCAACGGTTGATTTTCTATGAATTTTCTAATAACATGGCAGAAACTTTAAAACTCATAATTTGATTGTCTAAGCCCATATTTAATTGTCAAAGCCCATATTTAATTGTCCATACATAAATAGATAATAGTCAAAGCCCATATTTAATTGTTCAAAGAATGGCCTAATTTAAACGGGTTAAACGAGTCAATTTCGAGTTGAATTTTTTAACCCTAACCTTACCCGTTTAATTTTCGTGTCGTGTCGTGTCAACCCGTTTACTTAAACGGGTTGAAATGTATTACCCAAACCCGTTTATTTCGTGTCGAGTTCGTGTCGGGTTAGCGTGTCGTGTCAGTTTTTGCCACCTCTACCCAAATCCCATAAAAACAAATAAGCACATTGAAATTACACCTTACTGCTCATGAGACAATGCCCGACCGTATAGGCCCACATCTTAGTTATCATGAAACTCGATGCGTATTCCGTGCTACAATGTGAAAAACTAGCGTCCCACATCGTACATAAAGACTCTAGCGTCTATGGATCCATTACACTCAAAACCAAATAAACTACAACTTCCAAATATACCAATACAAATTTCACAATATAACCAAACCTTGTGACAATACATATCATTAAACAGTTTCCATCATAATATTGTAATCATGAAGTTTCAATACTTGATCATAAAATTCCATAATTTCTAAAATAACAATTTAGACGTTATTTCAACATAAGAAATAAATTTCCATCAAAATCACCAACTATCTCAAAACCCTAGATTTTGACCTAAAATACCCGTCTATAAACCACGTCTAATACAATAATTGATATGATACATGTATCGACATATCTATCTCATTCTATGTGCTTGATAACCACTTTTTATACGCGTTAAAAGTCAATTCTTATTTATTTTGCGTGTTACTGAGCCTAACACATTTCTTCCATTTTTGCCTTGGTTACTCTACTAATATTATAACATATCCCACCCTGCTTGCCGAGTCTGGCACCGACGACCCTTAAGTCACCACTCACCACCCACCGTCTTGTGATCCACACCCCCACGAAATTGCAGAGAATTGCCATTCACGTTTTCTACTCAATATTCAACTCAGATCGCTCAAAAACTGATCTACAGGTGCCTTGCTTGCCAAATTAGATGGGGGCCGTGCCTTCAACACCGCGCTGGGGCGGCGAGTTGTCGCAGGACACGGCGGAGTATTTGATCGGAACATTTGTTGGTGATAAAACCTTTCCACTCAATTCTGATTACTGGCAGAAATTACTGGAGCTCCCTTTTGATCTCCATTGGCCGGCTCATCGTGTTCAACAAGCTTGCGAGGCATTTGGTTAGTTGTAGTTGTATGATTCAGCTTTCTGTTGTGATCAATATAATGTACTTCTGTTTGGTTATGCTGTGAGGTGAGGGGTTTAGAGGGATTATTGTTCTGGACACCCTTCCCTTCAAATGCTACCTCAAAAAATGGGGGAATTCGAAAGGATTTCTTATTCCAATTTTAAATCAGGCATAAACCAGGTGTAGCTTTTAAATCGTATAACTGTATGTTGTACCATATTGAGTAATTTGGTGAGTTTGTCCAAACTGATAACACCATATGGTCAGCAGAAATTTTCTGCAATCTTATAAGAGACTATTGCTGGATCCCTATCCCTCAACCTGTTTAATTTATTGGTATATATGCATGATTTGGGGCCTTCTCAATCTTCATGCTATTTTATTTGTGGAATGTTGTTTCTTTGCATAATGCTGCCTAAATAGTTTTTGTTAGGTTGCTTTATTGTACCATCCAAACCTCAGCTAGCTTGTGAGTTCTGTTTTGGAGTAGTGAGGCGTTTGTGAGGATTATTGTTTAAACTCTATCTTAGCTCATTCTGATCAGTTCTCTGCTTTGGAGGATATGGTGGGGTTATCTGGATTCTCATTCTGTAGAAATAAATCATGTTTAAATCCGTGGAACTTTTGATATTTCACAGCAATCCAGCACCTCATCTTTACTTACATTGGATTGTGGACTATGTCTCATCACGATTTGTATGATATCTACTTGATGATTGATCTTATAATCTCACAAAATATTCCCGTAATGAACTTGCTTAGTCTTAGCTTATCTATAATCTTTTATCTCACAAAAGATAACAACATCAAGTTTGATGTCTCTTTGTTTTCTCGAGCTCATTAGTTTTGGATGTTTGTGGTTATCATATTTGTCTTTTGAGAGCTCTAATGCCACTCATTAAAATGTGGATTACTTTGAATGCTACTATTTGTTATTATGATTGGTACAAATGTGGATGCTAAGTTGATCCAATGGGGATCAGAAATTAGGTTGATGAGAATTCGTATTGGGATGTTATTCAGGTCTCTTACATTTGAAAGAAAATATTATTGTCCAAAAAGTCTAACTCGGGGTTTCCACTCTGGTGTAACCCAAGTTATTATAGAATATTCTGCTAAATAATATTGAGTAATAGAACAGAGAATTTTCAATTCAATTGAGTAATTTAATCAACATTTAGGTGAAATGCCTTGTGTTATCTTGGGTGAGGTGCTCGAGTAGAAATCCTTGTTACTTTTTCATTTTATCCTTTTGTTCACCAAAAAGCTCTCTTGCAGCACGATTACTTGATGGCATTTGATAAAGTTGCTTATGTCTTTTGATGCTTGCTGGTGATTTTTTTACCGACAGGTGCAATCACACAAACGTTAACGTGTTAAAGATTGCATCCATTCCACTATTAATTTCATTTCATTTTCTGCATTGCCTATATAATTAGCAGTCTTAACTTTATTCGGTGAAATGTATTATAAGTGATATTAATTTACCCTTGTGCTGAAATTTAAGCTACTCTTGGTTTCATAGTGCTACACATCTATTCCATGCATTAATATGTTGTTTTGGTCTTACATTTGATTTTTGTAAGGCCACATATCTATTGCATGCACTAAGATCTTATTTTGGTTATTATTTTAATTTATTACGCAGCGCGGAACAATTGTTCTACTAGGCACCTTGCAAAGCTGTTAATCCACTTGGCACGGTGCTTGCAAGCATCACTTTCTACTCCAGATGTGCAATCCGTGGCTTCAATGAAGGCTGTAAATGCATCTTACATAGCATCAGTATTTCTAAAATATTCAATTGAGGATTTGAAAAGTGAGAACCTTGAAGATTTGAATTTGTCTCTAGATGAGGATGAAGCAATACAAAATGATATCCATAAAGGTAATTGATCTATATCTTTAATATACTTATCTTATTATAAGTGTGTTACATCAGTTCATTTGTAAGATATTATGCATTTTTTTCACCAAGTAATTTATTCTTTAAAAGTCTCAATTGTATTCTATAGGCACCATAGGAAAAAGCGAATTATTTTGGTGGTCTATGTCGATGATTATCAACCTAATGATATTCAAGACATAGTTAACTTCAAGATTTCTTTTAGGCGATAGATGAGTTATAGATCTTTGGACACTAGATTATTTTCTTGATGGGTATTTTTGTCAATTAAGATGGTGCCTTATCTTCTATTGTTGATCACAGATGAGAGCATTATAAACATGGTTATGCATGCTGTCCTTAGCTATATTGGCAAAGTGGATATAAGGTATACTTCAGATTAATATCACATGCATTTTCTAGTAGTAGGCTCTATTTTTTCTTTTTTCTAATTATATATGTGTAAATATTCTTGTTTTTTGGAAGTCCCAAGACGTACCTCCTACATCATGAGCTGCTGAACTTCATGCTCATTGCTATGTCTACTCAGCTACTTTCTGGGCCATCACCCGGACCAAATGATGTTCACCCTTTCATCGATGCAGCAATGAGTGAGGTAACCACTAAGGCCTTGTTTGTTTTATGAAAAATAGCTCTTATCAACCTCTTATGTCTGATTCGGTAAGAGATAGGGCCGTTCAGACTGTTTGTTTTTTCAAAATTTTCAGAGCCACTCATGTCTTACCGTCCTCTTATCTAGTAAGAGGTAAACCAACCCCTTATTTGCCTCTTATTGTTCTCCAGACCCTCAACAACAACGTTTCTTAATTGATCTTTTTATACGATCCTTACCAAATCGATCCTCACCTCTCTCAATCTATTAACCTCAATCGATCTTTTCTCTCAATCAATCCTTACCAAATCGATCCTCACCTCTCTCAATCAATCCCTTTTGTTTAAATAAATGATAATAATATAATTTAGATGTAAATTTCATATGACGATGAATAACTATGTCAAATTGTATAAATTTATATATAAATTCAACACTATAATATTCTGATTGGCTAAAATAGACAATTTAAACAAATTCAGACATTTATCAGTTTGCAAAAACAAACAGTCTTGTTGATTTAGATTTCAGACTCCAACACCACCTCTTATCAATCAGAAGTGAAATAAGACTTCAGACATCAGCACCTCTTAAAAAGCGAACACCACCTAACTATGTGACGGGTCTAATTTTTGCCATTGCTTCAACGAAGAGTCAGGTAACCTCTAATAAAGCTGATAGAATATTTTTTCGGTCACCATATTTGCAGGAGAGTACGTTGGTAGGTTTAGTTGTTCGCAAACTGCTTCTTAATTACATCACGAGGCCACGGACCTCAAGTAGTGCATCTTATACCTTGTTGTCTGAAGATAATCGTCTTGGTGTACTGAAAAGAGTTGGTTCTGCAGCTGGTATATCTGACTTGACCTCCTATATCATTCATATCTACGTTGTGCATCTGCTACTATTTTGTTGTTTAAATTATTTGATTCAAAATGTTCATTACATATAAATCTCTATATTTAGAGCTGGCAATTATGATTGATGAAAAGTTAGTTAATTTAACCACTTTCTAAAAGATCGAGTCATTACTGGATGATGTTTTCACATTGTGGGCCAAACAGGTTGGTAGTTGATAAATGATATTCTCGAAAGCTGTATATTACTATCATATACTAGAATGCATATATAAATTACAGTTGTGGGCCATGACTTGATTCTTAACCAAACCCTAAAGATACTTCCCTAATTACAATGGGTTCATATTTAAATAATTCTTATTCTTTCACATTCATCCTTGAGTTGGAGCAATTACCTTGACCATGCTTAACTTTTCACAAATATCACTAATTTGGGGTCCACGAAGGTGTGTCTTCAACATATCTGCAAATTGATCTTTGAAGTGAACCTAAACCATCTCAAGGAAATATTGGTAATTTGGTATATATTTTTGAATCTGAAAATAGTTATAGGAGACAGGTTAAAGTTGAGATTTGATATTATGCATGTTCAAGACCACATGCCCATATGATGCACTATATTGGGTTCTTTTCAGCTTATATATATATATATATATATATATATATATATATATATATATATATCTTGATACGACGGTAACACGGCCGTTACTTTGGAAAGACCGTTAAGGTTTAAAAAGTCGTTAGGGTTTGAAAAGTAGTTGAGGAGGAACCGCCACCTAAGGGTTTACTTAGGATAAGGTTGACACGCCACACAAAAGGCCCTCACCTCTCGTGATAAGTGTAAGAAATTTGAGTTCACTCAAAATTCAGAAATTCTTATTCAAAAGTAAAGTCCTTACAAAATAGCTTAAAGGGGTTTTTATAGGCAAGCCAAACCCTTAAAAGAAACCAACTGACCTAAGGAAACTTGAAAAGGAAACTTAAAGAAATAACTAATCTTCTAGGATAAGAATAAAATCAAAAGACTTGATCAAACTAGGAAGCTAAAGAAAAAGGAAACTTAATCTGGAAACTTAATCTTTTAGAAAAGAACTTTCCTTATTGAATATAACTGTCTTGACTTGCGCCCCAAGTGTCGTCCCGGTGTTGCTACATGCCGTTGCACACAAATTCATTTCTTCGTCTATTGCACCCGCATCAATCCCCCATAGTTGGGAAAAAGACTTGTCCTCAAGTCTTTTCCGTGATAAGGTCGTAGATCTTTGACATTGAAAGTTGGCGATGTTTCATATTCTTTCGGTAATTCCACTTTATAAGCGTTCTCGCCAATTCTTTCTAGTATTTTGAATGGTCCGTCTACCCTTGGTTTCAGTTTTCCAAACTTCCCTAGAGGAAACCGATATTTCCTTAGATAAACCCATACGAAGTCTCCGGGGGTGAACTCCACGAATGTTTTTTTCTTGTTGGCTTGCTTAACGTATTGAGCATTTTGTTTTTCAATCTTTGCACGCACTTCTTCATGAAACTTTTTGATCTCTTGAGCCAATATGTCGGCATCTCCACTAAAGCCCTTAATTGTTGTTTTTGGGGCTAAGTCCATGGGTCCAATTGGTTGTAGTCCATATACGCACTCGAATGGACTTTTGCCCGTCGTTTGATGAACAAACCGGTTATAGGCAAATTCTAGTTGGGGCAGCAGCAAATCCCATTGTCGTAGATTACTTCCCACGTAGCTTCTAAGTAGATTACCGAGTGTCCTATTTGTCACCTCGGTTTGGCCATCAGTTTGTGGGTGATAGGCACTTGAGAAAAGCAATGTCGTTCCCAACTTCCTCCATAAGGTTCTCCAAAAATGGCTCATGAACTTGACGTCTCTATCACTTACCGTACTTCTTGGGATGCCGTGTAGCCTAACAATCTCCTTGAAATACAAGTCGGCAATATTGGAAGCGTCGCTCGTTTTATTGCATGATATGAAGTGGGACATCTTTGAAAATCGATCAACCACCACCATGATGGAATCCTTGTGTCGCTGCGTTTTTGGTAGCCCCAAAACAAAATCTAAGCTCACTTCGTGCCATGGTGCCATAGGAATCGGTAACGGGGTGTAGAGGCCTGCTCTGTTTGCTTGAGTTTTTGCCATTATGCAAGTGGTGCACCGCTCCACAAACTTGTTTACATCTCGTTCCATTTTCGGCCAAAAGAAATTTGTCCGAACTAAAGCCAACGTTTTGGTTCTTCCAAAATGACCGCCTAACACGCCACCATGGACTTCCTGTAAAATTGTTAGTCTTAAAGAACCTTGAGGAATACACAAGGTGTTTTTTTTGAAAAGATACCCTTCATGCACCAAATAATCTCCCTTCGGTCCTGTTTTGCATTCTTGCCAAATGGTTCCAAATTCCGGATCCGCTTCATACAAATCTCTTACCGTTTCAAATCCGGTGATTTGAATGCTCATGGAATTCAACAACGCGTGCCTTCGACTCAACGCATCGACCACTATGTTTTGGCTTCCCGCCTTGTGTTTGAGTGTGAAGCTGTAAGATTGAAGAAACTCCACCCAAATAGCATGTCTTCTATTCAGCTTTTGTTGTGAATTAATGAACTTTAATGCTTCATGATCTGAGTAGAGGACAAAGGGTTTGCATGACAGGTATTGGTTCCAATGGTTAAGGGTTCGGTAGATGGCATAGAATTCTTTGTCGTAAGTGCTATAGTTGTGTTTGGTCTCTTTAGCTTATTTCGAGCCTCTACCTTGTGAGCGTATCTAATAACATCATGTAAAGTGAAAAAAGATTGTAAATCTACCACATTAGCTATGTCCCAATGTAGGCCAGCTATAAAGCGAGCAATAGAGTGTTCTTCATCCTCTTGTAAATCAGCTTTTATCATTAATGATTCAAACTCGGAGGCATACTCTTCAACGGTTTGACTTCCTTGCTTTAGTTTTTGTATTCGGAGATATACCTCTTGTTTGTAGGTAGAGGGTAGATACTTCCTTTTTAACTCTTTCTTCATCTTCTCCCACGTGCTTATCTTGCCTCGACCTTCTCTCCTTCTTTGTCTTTTGAGATTGTCCCACCAAATTGAAGCGTTTTTGCGTAACTTTACGGCCACCAACTTCACTTTTCTGTCTTCCGGGGGCTCAGCATATTCAAATACCCTCTCGACAGTACTCAACCATTCTAAAAAATCATCGGCATGCATGCGTCCCTCAAACTCTGGGATGTCCAGTTTCGGCATGTAGTTGTAGGTATAATCCCTTTTGTGGGACCTCTGGCGGTTTGATTCCTCATCGTGAAACCTGTATCGATCAAATTCTGGATGACTGGCCTCATCCGAATCGTCATCGTATAGCTCTTCGTTCTTGGGAATCTCTTCGTTTACCACCCTCTTTTTTGATTCATCCATAAGCCTCAGACGTTGGAGGAGTTCTTGGACTTGGTTTTCCAATTCAAGAATTCGTTTCTGGTCACCGGTCAATGGAGTGGTCTTACTGCCACTTGCAGATGCAGGAGAGCTGACCCCTGCCATTCTCCCGAAGTTTTGAAAACTCCGCTGATGAACAGTAACTCCGCTGATGAACAGTAACTCCGACGATGAATAGTAATTCCGACGAATAGTTGCTCTGATACCAATCTGATACGACGGTAACACGGCCGTTACTTTGGAAAGACCGTTAAGGTTTAAAAAGTCGTTAGGGTTTGAAAAGTAGTTGAGGAGGAACCGCCACCTAAGGGTTTACTTAGGATAAGGTTGACACGCCACACAAAAGGCCCTCACCTCTCGTGATAAGTGTAAGAAATTTGAGTTCACTCAAATTCAGAAATTCTTATTCAAAAGTAAAGTCCTTACAAAATAGCTTAAAGGGGTTTTTATAGGCAAGCCAAACCCTTAAAAGAAACCAACTGACCTAAGGAAACTTGAAAAGGAAACTTAAAGAAATAACTAATCTTCTAGGATAAGAATAAAATCAAAAGACTTGATCAAACTAGGAAGCTAAAGAAAAAGGAAACTTAATTTGGAAACTTAATCTTTTAGAAAAGAACTTTCCTTATTGAATATAACTGTCTTGACTTGCGCCCCAAGTGTCGTCCCGGTGTTGCTACATGCCGTTGCACACAAATTCATTTCTTCGTCTATTGCACCCGCATCATATCTATATCTATATATATATATATCTATATATATATATATATTCTTCCAAACAGAAGCTCTACAACTAATGTTCTGATCTTCAAATTGCGTTCCTCTTTCCGAATGTACATGCATCCTACTTCAGTAACTTTGAATTATGTATCTAATAAACTGTTCTTTACACCTGACTTGCAGCAAATATAGTGCTATTGCCACTCAGTTACTTTGTCAGCTCAAGTGTGGAAGCTTCAAGAAATCAACTGGCCGACAGCAGTATCAATATATTACTTATTCTCATTCATTATCGTAAATGTATTCTAGTGGAATCTGTGAAAAACAGCATTGCCGGTGTCACATCTGAATCACTTTTGAAAGAGGAAACCTATTTCGCTGAAAACCGGTATTGTAAAGCCTTGGAAAATGTCAGGGATGTTGAGTGTAAGATCCTTTTATCTAATGAATTTTGTAGCCATATTCACGAGATTTCTAATTGACCTAGTCTGCCATCCTCGTGCAGTTGATCGGGTGGATATCGAGGGAAATGCACATACTGGTCCACTTGTGAGATTGTCTTTTGCTTCTCTCTTTGATACACTTGGCATGTAAGAGCTCATTTTACTTCTGTCTAATTATAGTTATTGTATTTCGAGCATTAATAGAAAATACCAAACGGTAGCTATTAATAGAAAAGATATTTTTTGTGGGTTGAGTTTACTCAAATTATTATGTGAATTGTGCTTAGGCAATGGGTCTCATTTCTTGTCAACAACAATTATTCTGGCGATAATAACTTACAGAATAATCTTAAATAATTAAACTAATATCTGTAGGTGCTTGGGTGATGAAACTGCTGTTCTGCTACTGTATGCATTGGTCCATGGGAATTCAGACTTTCTGGAATATGTTCTGGTGCGGACTGATATAGATACATTGGTATGAAACACAAAATATATTTGTTTGCTTTTGTTCAGCTCATCAGTTCTAGAATACACTTTACTCTCACATATTTACTAGCTCTCTTTTTTCCTTTCTATAAATAATTTCATTTGGATTTTATGTTTGCAAAAAAGAAGCTTTTAGCATGTCTTGCTGTCTATTCAGTGTTGGCATGCCATACCATCTTGCCTAAGATTCTTTCTACATTTAAAATGCCAGTTGATGCCGTTGCTGGAGACACTTTATGATGCTTCAAGGAGAACATCAAATCAAATCTATATGGTCCTGATTATTCTACTTATACTTAGTCAAGATTCTTCTTTCAATGCTAGCATCCACAAGCTGGTAATTTCATTTTATCTGCACTGACTATATAATATAACTTCTTTGTTTAATTTATTGTTAACATGTTACTTTGGACAATTATTATAACTTACCAATCTTTTGTTAGATTCTGCCTTCTGTTCCATGGTATCAAGAGCGCCTTCTTCATCAAACGTCTCTTGGTTCTCTTATGGTCATCATTCTAATTAGGACAGTGAAGTATAACATGTCTAAGATGCGGGTAAGACAATACTTTCACATCGGCTGCTAGCTTCACTTGGTTTTGGCAATGAAATTTTACTGGCAATAGTTATGGGTGAAGTTTGAATATTGCCATGAAGTATCGTCCTATGTATGATGTTCATCAGTGTTACACATATTAATCTCTTTGGCCATTGTACTTGTTGCTAGTTTATACTAGGCATGTTAAATCAATTCAACATAAATTCGATTAAAATATATGAAATCCGAATTTGATGGATGTTAAAAATCAATGTCCAAGTTCGAAAATTATTCAAATTCGAATTCTGAACTCAACTAAGGCCTTATGTCTAGGCAAAAAAAATTAAGCACTTAACTGAATCTGGATATAGTCCGTAAAATAACAAAATGCTTAGATCATATATTATATAGATTATATATTACATAATATACACACATACATATAGGGTTGGGTTCCGGTGAGAAGTGCCAAATTTGGTGAGAAGCGTGAGAAGTGGTTATCAACCGTTGGATGAGAAATGGACGAACATTGTGTGAGATGCACCGGATCAATTCCCTTTTAAGCCGCTATTCATGGGAGGGTATTTGATTAAAAGTGATCAAAGGTTTAAAAGTACTTCTCACACTTCTCACCAAAAATGCCCCTTCTCACATGATCCCATGCCCAGACATATATGCGTCTATAATGTATATATATACATATACACATACATGTATAAAGGAAGTTTCATATACAAACCCTCTAATTAGTACAGACCATACAAACCAATATGAACCGTCCATCTAGTCAATAGTATCTGGTTCATAACTATTTCGATAGATTCATGAACTAAAGCATTAATCATGACGAATGAACTCTGACTCTGCTCATCTTCCATAAATATCCGGATCATAATAAAAAACTCATCATTTCCATAAATATCTCATTTGATTGGTTTGGATGGTCTGTAAGAGGGGGTTTGTATTTAAAACTCTTCCTACATGTATGTGTTTTTTTTGGAAGGGTGTCCTAGGCTATGCCTAGACTAATCCCTTGGCAAATTATGACTGTAAGACATCAGCCCTGATTAAAACTCAATGGCCACAATTGTTGTTTAAGCCTGGATTAGAACCCTGGACAGATGGGATATTCCACCACATCCCTCAGGGCCTTAACCAGTACGCCACAACCCTTGTGGTTGTATATATGTGTGTTTGTATTAAATATTTTAGGTAATCAAATTTGGGTTGGAATATGAAAATTGAATTTTCGGGTACAAGTATTAAAATTCAAAATAAAAGTGGGTCGTATATTTAAGTGAATCGAGTATATCTATCTTTTTAGATTCATATCCTAATAACATCAGTCGACAACAAACTTGAATTTTTTGAATCTTAACAATTGATCTATTATTGAATTCTAAATGATCAAAATTAGCACTTACAGGCCTGGTTTATACCAAGTATTGCTATCTGAATTCATTTCTTGTTTTGTTAGTTAATCTGCAGAATATAAGGGATAAAAAACCTTCTCTTAGAAATTCGAACCAGGAGGCGTCTGAATTGCAGATGTTTATCGTGTGGGAATGGGTTATGAAATATTTAGCTAAACTTTCACATCTTAAATTATTGCAGGATGTTTATTTACATACCAATTGCCTTGCCACTTTAGCTAACATGGCGCCTCATGTGCATCGGCTAAGTTCATATGCATCACAACGACTGGTTAGCCTTTTTGATATGTTATCGCGCAGGTACGGATCTCCTTGATCTTTGTGATCCCATATATCCCTTAACTTTTCTACATTCCCAAACCTGTCATCACTTTTTTTTATGGGCATAATATCCAGATACGCAAAATTAGCCGAGCTGAAGAATGATAAAATGCAGACGAGTGATGGTGAACCCAAAGATGATGATAAACTTCCTGAAGACACGGTAGTTAATCAGACCCTGAACTTGGCTGTTTCTATTATATGAATCTTCTACTAAGTTATAATTTATTGTTTTAGTCAGCAGAATTGCATATTTATACAGACTTCCTGAGGATCGTATTGGAAATACTCAATGCGATTCTGACTTATGCACTGCCAAGGAACCCAGAGGTACATCATGGATATTATTGCAGTTGGTATTTAAGTATTTATATTTGATCACATTTTATAACATACCTATGTGACCTTGTTGTTTTTTTCTATTTTCACTATCTAAATGTGACAGGTCATTTATGCAATTATGCACAGGCAGGAGGTATTTCAACCTTTCCGGAACCATCCACGCTTCAATGAGTTGCTGGAGAACATATTTTCTGTATGTATTAGAAATCTATGGATTGAAGTATGATATTATTATGTTGTTTGGTGTGCATGATGCTGATGGTGGTTGTGGCTTCGTAGGTCTTGGACTTCTTCAATAGCCGTATGGATGCACAAAAGTTGGATGGTGAATGGTCAGTGGAAAAAGTTCTTCAAGTAATCAACACAAATTGCCGATTTTGGCGAGGAGATGGGATGAAGGTAATCATGATTATTATTTCTCCTTCAGCACCAACAATTAACAATTAAATGAATCCTTTTCTGAATCCAACATTGAAATTTAGATGTTCACCCAACTACGGTTCACCTATGAACAAGAAAGCCATCCTGAAGAGTTCTTCATTCCTTACGTGTGGCAGTTAGTTATCTCTCGCAGGTAAATGCTTTTTTTACTTTTTTTGAAACAGTTGAAATACATAAACTTTTAGCAGCGAGTCTCAAACCCACAACCATTGGTTCAAAAGACTCGCTTATTACCAGTAACTAAAAGACATTAATGCCCTTGCATCTTGTAGATTTACTTCCAACATTCACATTTTAGAAAAGGCGAATGTAGATTTGCGAACAACTACTAACCAGGATTCGGTTTGTTGTGCAGTGGTTTCAGTTTCAACCCCAGTAGCATAAATCTATTCCCAGTTGAGCTGCCTGTGGAGGTTTGATTCTTTTTGTTTCTTTTTTGGGTTATCTATTTGGGTTTGATTCTTTTTGTTTCTTTTTTGGGTTATCTATTTGGGTTTGTTGGTTACACTTCTGAATGCAGGTTAGTTTTGGGGCTGCGGAGGCCAATACAGACCAAAACATGCAGTTAAACGTGAAGGAGGCGGTTGAATCATCTGTTTGACAGAAGACGATCATTTTATGTACATAGGTACGTATAGAGAAAAAAAGAAAAAAATAAACACGAAAATAAATAAATGAATGTATACACGCCGTGCTCTTCTAACACAAGTTTTGACAATATAGATGTAATTCTTGTAACCATTGATGTAAGGACATTATTGAGTTGCTTGCTTACTATTCTTGTTGATTGAAGACTATGTTGGTTCATATTGTCAATTTTGGAAGAGATCACTATCTATCTCCTCGGTTCTCGTTTCATGTGGGATTACTGAGTTTGTTTGGTTTGATTAGGCCTCTACTCTTGGGGTATACTTGGTTTATTCCGCACTAAGACCAACTTACACATGGCTGGGTGACATAATCCAATTTACTGAGCAGAAGCAATGGTCATAGGGATGGAAACAGGGCGGGTAATGCATCCCCGATCCCCGTTTAAACCCCCCATCCCCGACCTTGCCACGCTTAATCCCTGATGGGTTCGGGGGAAGGGATCTCCGGCGGGTTTGGGGAGCCTGTTTAGTAAAAAGTAAAAAATAAAATGTATTTTGAAATTAAAATTATAATAAATTATCACTATATTAATTACCAAATAAAATGTATTTATCATTTAATAATAAATATATACATATATGTATATATATCTTTATACAGTAATATACATATGTCAAATAAATTAAATTATTATTTTATTCGATCCCACTAATGAGATTGAACTTTTGTCATTTTATATTAAGTTTAAAAAAAAAAGTGTATTTGAAAGATAAATTAGAGAATATTATATTAATATAACATGTATTAAAATCTCTAACATATAAAACCTGTTGGAGATGAATGTCATTCTTTTTAGAGATTTGAACTTTTGGTTCTATAATTCAGAAAAATTATAGAAAACCCGTTGGAGATGCTCTTGGTCTTTTTATGCATCTTTATGTAATATCATATAAAATATTTGATTATTGCAATGCGGGGTGAATATTAAGGAGTGCCTTTTTGCACCGATGCATCTTTGATGCCTCATGCAAACGCGACTGCAGGCACGATTGACACTGGCATCAATGTGGAGGCATTGAATCCGAATCTCTACAAGTCATTCAAGTAAGGTAAGGCCTATACGAGATTCTAACAACGTCATGGCATGTCTTTATTCCTTCCGTTTGAAGAAAGGAAGGTAGAGCAAAGGACTGAAAACCCTCCACCAGTTCAAATCTGGTTCCCAACACATGATTGTTGGCATGACTTGATAAATTAAGCTCTCACCATTATGTCAAATCAGGGATTTGATTTTATCATTTATTCCTTTGATAAACACATTTTGAGGGTCTAATTGCACCATTCCTTCCACAATAGTAGCACTTCTCAACCATTGTTTATCAATACAAAACTACTTGAAACAGTCTAAATATTTAGTAAACAATATAAAAAATATCTATTCAATGGTTTTAGTGTTCTTTTTTCTTTATAAAAATAAAATTGAAATTGGAAAAAATATATCTTGAATAAAAACATAACCAAACCAGAGAAATCGCCTTCCAGTTTAGGAAATGTGAGGTGCAAGTTCCTAAGAAGAAAACCTCGTACAGGAACCAATAAGAAAAGAAGGTATATATATATATAGATAGAGGAAAGTTCATCTAAAAACCAAATTTCAGTTGTAAACGTAAGGACAGATCTCATCCACTGATCCGAGCCATATTTGAGCCGCCCCTGAAATTCGGCTCTAGGGGTATTTTCGTCAGTTTTTAATTTTTCTGTTTTCTATTTCATATCCTTTCCATATTTCTCGTTATTACTCTGTATCTTCTCCTAATTTCTCTCATCACGATCGCTCTTTAAATATCTTTGATTTCTCATCACGATCGATTCATTCCTTCCTGATTCGATTTCTTCTAATTAGGTTATTACTCTGTATCTTCTCCTAATTTCTCTCATCACGATCGCTCTTAAAATTTTATTGATTTCTTCTAATTAGGTTATTACTCTGTTTCTATGGATTCGGTTGCGATTGAGAATTCTACACTTTTTGTTGATGACACATTCAATTTTGTTGAAGAAGATGATCGTCTTGATTCAAGAATCGATCAAAATGATTCCTTTTCTGTTTTTTTCAGTTTATCGAATGTGGATGAATCATTAATATGTAAGTTTTGTCTTGTTTAATTGATATTTTGCTTAATTGATATTTGTTTCTGTAATACTAATTCATTCAATGTTTTAAATCTATTTTTTATTATTTGTTTATCTGTTAAATTTGTTTAATCGTTATTATCTCTTTTTTATGAGTATTAGACATTCTTAATTAATGATTGTGTTATATTCAGACTGAATAATGTGTGATTAAAAGGTCATATTGATTATTGTTGTTAAGATGTTTGGGAGCAGAGATATTCATATTGAATATGTACCTTTATTCAGTTTGAATAAAAGGTAAATATTCAGTATTAATATAACTTCAACTTCATAATATATTCATGTTATTCAGACTGAATAATATGTGATTAAAAGGTCATATTGATTATTGTTGTTAAGATGTTTGGGAGCATAGATATTCATACTGAATATGTACCTTTATTTAGTTTGAATAAAAGGTAAATATTCAGTCTGAATATCACTTCAACTTCATAATAAGCTTATATATTCAGTCTGAATAAGCTTATATATTCAGCTTGAATAAACGTATATATTTGGCAGGAATAAATGTTTATGTTTTATTCTTTTTTCATATTTACCTTTATTCAGTCTGAATAAGTCTATATATTCAGTCTGTATAAATGTAGATTTGAAAAAAGAATTATTTATTTGTTTATGTGATACAAATTTATTTAATGTTTTAAATCTGTTTTGTCTGAATAAGTTTATATATTCAGTTTGAATAAATGTAGATATGAAAAAAGAATCATTTATTCAGTTTGAATATTTAAACTGTTTATGTCGAATGTTTTATTTATATTGTATACATTTTGAATATTAATTTTAATATACTTTATAGATCAAATTCATAATGGAAATGAAGATGTGCCTTTTGTTACTGAAGTTGATTGTGATGGAATGAAGTTTTGGATTCCTGATGTAGAAGAAGATTTGAAACCTGTTGTTGGTACAGTTTTTGAGTCATTGGACAAAGGTATCGAAATGTATAAGAAGTATGCTGCAAAAGCTGGATTTGATGTCAGACTATCTTCTTTGAAAAAAATGCATATTCTATCGTTGTTTTAAGGTATGTTGTGTGCAATAGGGCTGGTTTTCCAGAATCTGTCAAGGTCGATACATTGGATTCGAAAAAGAAAAGAAACAGTAACATTCAAAGAACTGGTTGTGATGCATCTGTGAAGTTCAAAGTTGTTCCTGGTGGAATTTCATTTATATTATATGCATTTGAAGAGAAGCATAACCATTGTTTGTTTGATGATGATTCGAAGCACTTGTTGAAAAGTAGTCGGAAATTAGACTATTCTCAGCAAAGGTGGATTCTTAAGATGTCAAATGCAAATATTGGTGCTACACAAGCACACAATATTCTTTGTCAATTGAAGGGTGGTTATGAAATGGTTGGTGGAACGAAGGTTGAGTATAAGAATTTTCAACGGGATCGTAATTGTTTCATTGGAGATAGCGATGCAAATTTATTTGTTAGGAAAATGAATAATAGAAAATTGTATGTTCCAAATTATTCGTTTGAATATAAATGCGATGAAGGTCTCTTGAATTATGTTTTTTGGGCCGGCCAAACAGCTAAACACAACTTTGAAGAGTTTGGTGACATTGTTTCATTTGATGCAACCTTCCGGACAAATAAGTAAGTATTTTGCTTTTTTTATTTTATACGTTATTTTAGTTTGTGTTTTTGTATAACTTATATTATTTATATTTGTTTTAGGTACTGTATGGTATTCGTCCCATTCACCGGAATTGACAATCACAAGAATTGTGTAACTCTTGGTGCTGGCCTTCTTGATGGTGAAAATATTGAAGCTTATAAATGGTTGCTTCGTTCTTTCTTGAAATCTTTTGGAAAAGCACCAAAGTTGGTTGTTACAGATCAGTGTCCTGCTATTAAGCAAGCTGTTTCTGAAGTCTTTCAAGATTCAAGACACCGGTTTTGTATGTGGCATATTAGTACTAAATTGCCTTTGAAGGTATTTCTTTATTCATACTGAATAGTTAAGGTATTTATTCTGAATATTGAAGTATTCAGACTGAATAGTATAAGTATTCAGACTGAATAGTATAAGTATTCATGTTGATTGCATTTTATCTTTTTTGTTGTCAGATTTCTTCCAATATTATTTCAAATACTGATTTCAAGAAAAGGTTTCATGCTCTTATATGGGATGAACACATTGATGCTACTCAATTTGAAGAGAGATGGAAATCTTTAATTGGTGGCTTTAATCTTGTTGGGCACAAGTGGTTGTCTTATATGTATGATAATAGGAATATGTGGATTCCATCATTTTATAGAGATATTCCTATGGCTCGGCTAATGAGAACGACTTCAAGATCTGAGAGTGAAAATTCATTCTTTTCACTATTTTTTCATCACGGTGCAAACCTTATGGCTTTCATTGACTCTTTTGATTCTGCTATGGACAAACAACGGAATAATCATAGGTTGCTCAATCATCAGACAAAAACAACTGTACCAAAGTTTAGTACACCACTTCCAATTGAGGTTCATGCTTCTAAGATATATACTCGTGCTGTATTCAGAGATGTTCAGAATGAGATAAATGAATCGGTTTGGTCGTGTTTCCAATCATCTGTCAGTGTCGTAGATGGTTCTGATGTTGTTGTTGTTGTTGAGAAGAAGAAGGTTAAAGCTAAAAAGAAAGATGGTGCATCCAGTTCAAATCTTGAATCATATGTAAAAGAGTCTGATCACAAGGTTAGTTGTATTTAATTTAGTTATTCCTAATAATAATAATCATTTAATTTTTGTTTTGTATTATTCAGTCTGAATAATAGGTATACATTAAAATGTCAAGTTATATTCAGTCTGAATATCTACCTTGTATTCAGTCTGAATAATAGGTATACATTAAAATTTCAAGTTATATTCAGTCTGAATATCTACCTTGTATTCAGACTGAATAAAGTTGTTTTTGGTTGTATGTTAATTATAACTTAGTATTCATTGTGAACAATGAAGTTATTTGATTTTTTTTTTCAGGTTGTGCATAATAAGACCACAGGTTCTTTTGACTGTAGCTGCTTGTTTTACCATCATTATGGTTTGCTATGTCGTCACATTTTTTGTGTATTAAAGAATATGTGCATTGAAGAGATACCTTTGCAATATATAGTGAAGCGTTGGAGAAAAGACCTCATTTCTTCTGAATTGTTGAAGAAACGTCATTGGGTTGGAGAAAGAAACGAGCGTCGTGAGAAACTAGAAAATGATGCTCAAGCTGCCTTTGATTACTGCATTGGTCTGGTAGTTGATGATATTGACAAGCTTGAAGACTTTGTTTTGAAAATTCAAGAATTGAAGAGTAATTTGGAGGCTAGTGGATGTAGTGCTCCTCATCGCAGTACCGAAGAGGTGATGGAGTCGTTGCTTGGCGTGTCAAAACCAGAAGTTGTTGATATTCACAATCCCAAACCGATAAGAAACAAAGGTTGTGGTACGGGCAAGAGGTTGAAGAGTAGTAAAGAAAAAGCAATCGAAAAGAGTAAAAAGGGAATGAGATTGTGTAGGTTGTGTAAAAACTTCTCTACCCATGACTCACGCAATTGCCCATCGAGAAATGATGTTAGTAAGTAGGGGCTTTTTAGTTAATAGTGATAGTTTTGATTTTTTATTCATTTTGAATATTGTTAAAAAAAACAATTTCATAAGCTGATTTCTTTGAATTTCATTTTTATATTCATTATGTATGAAATATATTTATAAATCATTTATAAAATGCAATATACAGAACAAATTATATTCAGTTTGGATATTAAACATTTATTCAGAGTGATATAAAATTACATGATTTGACATAATGCAATATTCAGACTGAATAAAGTGATTAAATGTATATATTCAGTATGAATATCACCCCTTACAAACATCTTAACAATGTTTTAGTTATAATAATCATTTACAGTTTTTATTTTTTTAGTATTCAGTCTGAATATAACTAAAATGTTTTAGTTATATTCAGTCTGAATATAACTAAAATGTTTTAGCTAAAACGTTTTATTCAGACTGAATAAAATATAACTAAAATGTTTTAGTTATATTCATTCAGTCTGAATATAACTAAAATGTTTTAGTATTCAGTCTGAATATAACTAAATTGTTTTAGCTATATTCATTCAGTCTGAATATAACTAAAATGTTTTAGCTAAAACGTTTTATTCAGACTGAATAAAATATTAATTAATAATATTACATTTTTTCACTGTTACAGTAACAATATATTCAGACTGAATAAAACCCAATATATTGTTAATTTGTACAAACCATCAAAACAACATTTTTTTAATATCTTCCAATTCAATTAAAAAACCATTAAACCAACCAAAAACTAAATGTATTGTTTAACAAAACAAAAAAACCCTACATAAGTGTTTTTTACATCATCATTCACTAACAAAACCTTATATCATCATAACCCATTATCACACTTATATATACCAAAAAAAAACCCATCTAATTGTTTCAAAAGCAACTAAAAACAAACCCACTGAATAATTGTTTTAAAGATCACCCACCAACTGAATAATTGTTTCAAACAACCAAACACCCAAATTCATTTGTTCAACACAAACTTACCATTCTTCATTAACCTTTTTAACGCCTAGAAAATGTCTCTTAGGCGTTCATTCTTCACTTTTTCTGCGTTGTCTGCAATTTCCCTCTTCCTGTCTTCTGGCAATTGCGCAAATGCATTAACTTCATTGATCACCCATTCCTTTTTCTCATTCATATCTGACAGAAGCATCTTTGTCACATATTTGTATCACAGTTTTCTTAACTGCGATTTTTGACCTGCAGACTCATCCTGCAGCCCACAGTCCCAATTCTTCACATTTCCTCCCATGAACGTCTCCATATGTCTCATCAAAAATATTGCACAGTCTTTAGAATTTTCCTTAGTTCTCCATCTCATCACTTCCCTTTTCGGCACTACTCGATTGAGTTTGTTTGATCTTGCATCACCCAGCTTTTCCAAAAACTTCATAAATAGTTTTTGCTGCATTATATACATATTATATTTATTATTCATAATACTAAATAAAATAATTATTATTAATGTATATTAGATAATACAATATTCTACTTACAACAATCTTTGGTACATTCCCATATTTAGCTGAATCTGGAACATCAGTTGCACTGGTGTCCAGGATATGTGATGCACCATTTTTAAGATCAAAACACAAGAGATAATAATGGGAACTCCTGATGATGGGGAAGAACACCTGCATGAATTTTTTATGTAATGAATTATATGTTATACGAAATAAAATTAATTCAAATAATATTTTTAATCTAATTATCTAGTACCAAATCAACTTTCTTCAAATTCTCCAACTCTGAACTCCCCTTCATGTTCTCTGTAAAGTTTTCGGTGAACATCTTTAAATACTTATCAAGAATGAATCTTCCTTCAAACATTACCTAAGACTGTTTAAATGAAGAATATTTTAATTTAATATTAATACTTATTTTTAATTTGGTTTAAAACTATAGTAAACTTACGAATACT
The DNA here is from genome assembly GCA_033807775.1 of Saussurea involucrata. Taxonomy (NCBI): domain Eukaryota; kingdom Viridiplantae; phylum Streptophyta; class Magnoliopsida; order Asterales; family Asteraceae; genus Saussurea; species Saussurea involucrata. The sequence goes on along the minus strand of CM066314.1, from coordinate 61,605,949 downwards.
TCTGTGCTGCAGAATAATCTACTTGGAGAATTTTTGCTACGTAATTTCTCCTCTTCATTTAATATCACTGACCAGATGTCAATGATATTTGAAAACGGTTCTGAATCTGTGATCATGCTTTCGAACATCACTCTGAAACTCGACTGCCCATTATTTGTAGCAAAGACAACATCCGTGTTTAAAATTTAATTAAATATTAAATTTTTTTGTCCAATATAAGTAGATCATGAATTCATAATATATGAATTTTCAATTTTAAGTTATATTCAGACTGAATATATAAGGTATATTCACTTTGAATATAAAGCAATATTCACTTGTAATATTTACTATATATTCACTTTGGATGTATAGTTTTATTCAGACTGAATATAAAGTATATTCAAAGTGAATATCAAGTGATATTCACTTTGAAATATCTACTATATATTCATTTTGGATGTATAGTTTTATTCAGACTGAATATAAAGTATATTCAAAGTGAATATCAAGTGATATTCAATTTGAAATATCTACTATATATTCATTTTGGATGTATACTTTATATTCAGACTGAATATAAAGTATATTCAAAGTGAATATCAAGTGATATTCACTTTGAAATATCTACTATATATTCATTTTGGATGTATAGTTTTATTCAGACTGAATATAAAGTATATTCAAAGTGAATATCAAGTGATATTCACTTTGAAATATCTACTATATATTCATTTTGGATGTATACTTTATATTCAGACTGAATATAAAGTACCTTTATTCAGACTGAATATCAAGTGATATTCACTTTGAAATATCTACTATATATTCATTTTGGATGTATACTTTATATTCAGACTGAATATAAAGTACCTTTATTCAGACTGAATATCAAGTGATATTACTAAATGAAATAAAAGTTAACAATTCAAAATATGTATTAATTTTAAAACTTACAATTTGTCTCCCTGTAAAGCAAATATCAAATTGCCGACGTTGTTTTCTGATGTTGATGTATTCTTTGTCACATCGACTTTCCTTTGAATATAAGGTGATTTCAATTGTTCACCTATTTTCTCTGTTCTTTTTATTTTTATAACAAGTGGCACTTTGTTGCTTATAACCTCTTCATCCTCAACAGCTTTTTCTTTTTGTTTTTTTGGTGTATGTAGCTGTGACATCCCGAGACTATAGTTTGGATCTGAATATTCAGTCTCATTCTTTTCTTTATTCTCCTTCTCTGCTTTCTTATCTTCTTCTTTCTTATCTTCTTCCTCATTCTTTTCTTCTTTCTTCTCTTCCTCCTTTTCTTTTTCATTTTTTTCCTCTACAACCTTGCCTTCTTCTTTCTTCTCCTCTATCTTCTTCTCATCTCCTTCATCCTTTTTTTCCTCAATGGCTTTTGTTGCCAACATATACAACGTATTCTTAATGGCTTGTTCTGCAGACTGGAATGCATCATTAATCTCTGTTGTTTTTTCTAGCTCATTCCAATGTTGTGTACTATCAGGCCATATCACCTTTGTTGTTGTTTCCTCAATAACCATATCACTTTTTTTCTTTCTTTCTTCACAAACAGTGTCACTTGTTTCCTGCATTTCATCTGTCTGCTCTGCTTTATTTTCCTTCATCTTCTCTATCTCCTCTTCTTTTTTTTCCTCCATCTTCTCTATCTCCTCTTCTTTATTTTCCTGCATCTTCTCTATCTCCTCTTCTTTATCTCCTTCCATCTTCTCTATCTCCTCTTCTTTATCTTCTTCCATTTTCTCTTTCTCCTCTTCTCCACTGATCTTTACAAACTCCTCTCTCTTTTCTGTATTATCGGCATTATCTTTCAGACAAATCATTTCTGATCTTGTGGGAAATGACCTCTCATAACTGCTTTTCCAATCAATGAGATTGTTGTCATCTGGGTACTGAATCATGACTTGTTTTAAGTTGTATTCAATCTCTGCTTTGTTTGCAAAGAGTTCTTCTAACCTTTCATCAAGTATCTTCAGAAACTCCTGTTTATTTTTTGACAGAGATTTTAGTTATAAAACTAATTAATTTTAATGAATATATCCCATATTATTCAGCATGAATATAATCCCTAACTATTCAGCATAAATATAATCCCTATCTATTCAGTATGAATATAATCCCTAACTATTCAGTCTGAATATAATCCCTAACTATTCAGTCTGAATAATGGGAATATATTATGAAGTTGAAGTTATATTCAGACTGAATATTTACCTTTTATTCAGTCTGAATAAAGGTACTATATATTCAGTATGAATATCACTGCTCCCAAACATCTTAACAATAGGAATATATTATGAATATAATCCCTAACTATTCAGTCTGAATAATGGGAATATATTATGAAGTTGAAGTTATATTCAGACTGAATTTTACCTTTTATATTCAGTCTGAATAAAGGTACTATATATTCAGTATGAATATCACTGCTCCCAAACATCTTAACAATAATAATCAATATGACTTTTTAATCCCATATTATTCAGTCTGAATATATCCATATGACTTTTTAATGAATATATCCCATATTATTCAGCATGAATATAATCCCTATCTATTCAGCATGAAATGTATATATATCTTTAATACCTTTGCTGTCTTTTTGCCCTTTGAGTTTTCATCCCTATCTTCTGTTTCTTCATACTCTTCTGCGAAATCACCTCTGCCAAAACCTCCATTGGATATCTCCATCTTCTCTCTTGTCTTCATTTTTTCTGTATTCCATTCTTTAATTGCAGGCCTCACTTTTTTGTGCAACAATCCAGGGCATTTTGTTGAATCAAGATACAATAGCTTTATTTTTGAAAAATGAAAATATCAATTTTATGAATTCCTAATTGAATAATAATGTATATTCATACATTCAATAGATTAACATGCGTATCATAGATTAAGAGTTATTCATTCTAAATATGTTTTATTATTCAAACTTATTCATACTGAATAATGAATATATTGGTTGTTAAACCAATTTCATAAACTATAAACTACAATGCATAAAATGTTATAAATAATGAATAATGAATTTATTTACACTTAATCTAATCCTAGATTAAAAGTTATAAACAGATATTAAAGTTGATTACATACCGTGAGAAATGTTATTGGTCCTGTATAAAAGCTCGAATCTGATTCCGCATTCCACCCAATCTTGCTTTCTTGGGCACAGTCAATAATGTATTTACACCAATTAACATTCTTAAAATGCAATCCTTTGCCTAGATGTGACAGAATGGCAAGGTTGCATGTCCCCATCTTCATACCAGCACACATTGTATTCGTGAACAAAATAATGAAATTCAGCTTAAAATTCCAATCTGCAGTATGTGACTCTGTCATCTTTTTTCACAATGTCTCTTGGCCTTATCAGTTGTTTGTCAAACTGAGATTTCCAATTTCTTGTAATTTCATCCCATTCACTGTCTGTCTCAAGTTCAATGATATTAATGCCTTCATTCTTTAATCCCAGAATATGATTAACAGAAGTTGCTGTAACTTTAATCGGACCATTTCTTGTTCTAATCACCATGTGCTTTGTATCAAAGTTGTATACTATGTTGTATGCAAGTCTAGCAGGTATTGCATCGATATTCATGTTAAACAAACTTTCAAACCCCATTTCTTTAATGCAATTGATTTGTGGCAGCCTCATTTTGCCAGTAACTATCATTAAAATTTTTAGGGTTGCTCTGATATTCAGAGATCTGTATTGGGGTTTCTTCGGTTCCTTCTTTTTAATTTCTTCTTTCTTCATCTTTCTTGAACCGTCATCTCTTATATTCTTTTCTTCGTTTTTCTTTTTTTTCAAAGTTTCCTTCTTCTGCTTATCTATAAACATTTTTTATATTCAAAACAAAAATGATTAGTATATGTATTCATTTAGTTTCTATCAATATATGAAAAATGAATCATAATAATACCTTTTTTGTCCTTTTTTGCCTTTTTGCTTGATGAAGAAACTTCATCTTCTTGCTTTCTCTTATCTTCTATTAAAATTAAAACAATTAAAAAAAATATAATTTATTCAGTCTGAATAAATAATACCTAACTATTCAGCATGAATATAATCCCTATCTATTCAGTCTGAATATAATCCCTATCTATTCAGTCTGATATAATCCCTAACTATTCAGTCTGAATAATGAGAATATATTATGAAGTTGAAGTTATATTCATACTGAATATCACTCCTCCCAAACATCTTAACAATAGGAATATATTATGAATATAATCCCTAACTATTCAGTCTGAATAATGGGAATATATTATGAAGTTGAAGTTATATTCAGACTGAATATTTACCTTTTATTCAGTCTGAATAAAGGTCATATACATCCAAAATGACTATTCAGTCTGAATAATGAGAATATATTATGAAGTTGAAGTTGAATAAATAAGTTATATTATGAAGTTGAAGTTATATTCAGACTGATTATTATTCAGACTGAATAGTCATTTTGGATGTATAGGGAATATATTATGAAGTTGAAGTTATTATTCAGACTGAATAGTTAGGGATTATTCCCATTATTCAGACTGAATAGTTAGGGATTATTCCCATTATTCCTAGTATGAATATCACTGCTCCCAAACATCTTAATAATAATAATCAATATGGCTTTTTAATCCCATATTATTCAGTCTGAATATATCCATATGACTTTTTAATGAATATATCCCATATTATTCAGTCTGAATATAATCCCTAGCTTATTCAGTCTGAATATAATCCCTAGCTTATTCAGTCTGAATATAATCCCTAACTATTCAGCATGAATATAATCCCTAACTATTCAGTCTGAATATAAACCCTAACTATTCAGGCTGAATATAATCCCTAACTATTTAGTATGAATATAATCCCTAACTATTCAGTCTGAATATAACTAATAACAATAATAAAATAAAATCTAACAATAATCTTAGTTTTAATCGTCATTTGAATCATTTATTCATCAGATAGTTTGTGTTCTTCATTGTTAAATAAAAACCCTAACTATTCAGATTTTGAATCATTGTTAATCTGTTAGAGTTAAATAAAAACCCTAACTATTCAGAATCGACGATTTTAAAACATTTAAACTTACGTTTTTTACGAAGTTCAGCTAATGGAAGCTTATCTCTAGAATCTTCAGATTTGTCTTCCATTGTTGTTGATGATTTTAACCCTGACTATTCAGTATCGTCTTCTTCTTTCTTCAGTATTCAACAATGGAGTTTTTAGTGACAGAAAATCGGGGAAAAATGATGAATATGCCGTCGGAATTATGATTATGGCTATATGTCAGATTTTGAACCGTCTTTTCGTTTTTCCAATTTTACCCCTACGCGCTAAATATTCAGTAAGCCACGGACATCGTTTATAAGTTATTTACGAAATTGCCACCGCGTTTTTTATTCATTGATCTAATCACCGTTTTTTAATCAACGGCTGTGATTTGTCCTCACGTTTACAATTGAATTTGAGTTTTTATTTGAACCCACCCCTATATAGATATATATATTTGAATTCGATATATATTAATTCTCCCGAGTTTTTCATTTTGGTCCTATTTGAATTTTTATTATTTCATACCAAATACTATATTTTTGAAAATACACGGATTTAGCAAAATTTTCAAGTGTTAACACTGTCACAGTTGGTGATAAACATTAATTCATTTATTCCTAGTAATTATCCTGTTGTTGAGTTGATATACTTGTAATCTTGTATCTAAGTTTTGGAGAACTAGAAATCTACTCGCGTAATGCAGCGCGATATATCTCGATTTTAATGTTTTAATTTATTTTAATGTGTGGTTTTGAGAAAACGGTCAAAGTTTTTTTTTATAAATTTGTTTAAAAAATGACGTTTTTTAAGAAGTTCATGATTTAAGGATTTGAAAGTGGTTAGAGATAAGAATTAAATAATAAGAGTTCACGATTTAAAGATTTGAAGGTTGTTAGACATAAAAATTAATCAAGTAATTAGCATTAAAAGCGGTACATAAAGCTTCATTAGTTGTTTTTAAGAAATTTTAAGTAATTAGCAATAAATAACGGTACATGAAGCTTTAAAGGTTGTTTTAAGAGTTTTTCATAAATACTTTATAATATAGTATAGATGAGGATGATTAGTTAGTTTGTTAATTTTTCCTTAAATCTGGATTATTTTTGTATTATAAATAATGTATCTTGTTTAATTGATAGTTATCATTATTTACCTTTCTAATAAAAATGAAGCTATAGATTTTTTATAAATTAATATTATTGGTCTCTTTGTTACTTCATTGCTTCTTATATGTGATAATATGAGGTATGTGTTCGAGTTTTTATCTCAAAAAATTCAGAAACATAATAAGTTTGAAACTAAAAGATAAAAACTAAAAAAAGAGATTTAAACCTAGGGTAGAAAAGACCGTGCAAACCAACTCTACTAAAAAAACTCGTATCGATTCAAAAATATATATGATTATGTTCAACAAAATAATACATTGACACTTTTTTTACCGGAAAATGCACCATAATAGTTAAAACTTGAAAACCGGTCCCAAACTATATCAGTTTCATTTACAGGGCCGGTCTCGGGGTGTGCCGTTGGTGTCGTCGCACAGGGCCTCCGATTATCGGGGGGTCTCGATAATTTTTTACATGTATACTATAATTCGAATGTAGGATAGAAAATCCATTAATATAAATAAGTTTACTATTAGCACTAGGGGTGAGCATGACCGGGTACCCGACTAAATTTTATCGAACCGGAACCGGCGGTTCCTAGAATGAAGGAACTGGAACCGCTTACATCGGTTCTTTATATTTTGGAACCAGTCCCGGAATCGCCGGTTCCGGGTACTCGCTATAAAAAAATTTATAAATTTTCTAACATTTCATACAATAAAATGTAATTTTCTAACATTTCATACAATAAAATGTAATTAGCAGAGTCGGATAATGCCGTCACTAACGTGAGTTGTATCTTGGGTTCAATTCCTACTGTCAACATTTTTGCTCGTTCGGAATTTCAATTATTTTAACGATTTCATAATTATATAATTGTTTTTTGTAATTTCTTTATATTCAACATGACTTAATTATAAATTCAATCAGAAAAAAGATAACTTAGTATCCATTTTTTCTAATCAGTTATTAATCGATTAATATTAAAAACATCAAGTTGGTTTATTCATTTTTCAATAATTTTGTTATTAACTTTGTTCGATTATTTAATGAAATTTAAAAAATTCTTGATAACAATTGATTATTTTCTTAGATTGTTTTTTAAAACTTTTGAAATTTTATTTCGTATAAACTGTCTCAAAAAAGATTAAAGGTTTTGTGTTTGATATCAATTAGTTTAAAATAAGTTTCTAGTTGATCTTGACTATAAAAGTATGATTAGATGATTTACGTTCAAAAATATAATAATGTCTAGTTGTTTCTTGTCTTTAGAAAAAAAATGTACATAATAGTGTCAATTTTATCATTGAAAGATAAATAAATTTATATGTTCACTACTAATAAACCATAGTATGTCATACTTATTATATGATTAATGTTAATTTGTATTCAATTTTTTTTATTGTTATCATCAAATTAATCATATAAGATTTTGATCATTAATTTAGTGATATAAAAATAAAGTTTGATTTTTATCTTAGTCTTGTTTATAATTATTTTATATTTTCAGAGACCCCCAACGATCAATCCTTGCATGAATTGCTAAGAATCCAACAAGTCCAACATTTATTCCTTCAGATGTGTCAATTGGGCAAATACGCTAAATAAAAACATTTAATTTTGAATTAAATAAGAAAAAATCAATAAATAATATAACTAGAAAAAAATATAGGGCCTCATTTTAAATTTTCGTAGATGCCTCCAAAATGTCAGGAACTAACCTAGTTTCAACATTCAAAACAAAAACTCTAAGGGACTGTTTGGCAGTTGCTGATGGTTTGGTGTAGAATGATTAAGTGGTCAAAATGATTAAGAGATGTTGGTCCCAAAGAGGTTATACAAGTTTGTAGAAGGGGGGTTGAATACAAACACAAGATTTTATCTTTTCTAAATTGTTTATTGATATGTATCAAACAACTTACAGTTTGTTGTGGAATAAGATTAAAGAATAAACCTAATCTAAACAAACTATGAGAACACTAAGAGTTCTTGCACTAGAAGTAAGAGATATAGAAGATTAAGAATATTAAGGATAATATTCTTTCACACAAAAGTTCAGCGAGGAGGAAATGGCCGAGCACTTCAAAAATGAAGTAGGGTTTCCTTTATATACTGCATGCATTTAATGCAAGTCAGTATACCTTTACACGTGACAGCCTCTGAGTGGATGCATGAATTTGACTTTAGCAGGAACATCCTTTTGGCCGCATGAAGAACAGTGTAGGGGCAGAGTTGGTTGTACGATTTCAGACAAGGGATGTCTTTTCTGACACATCGTACAAAAGGCGTGCAAGGGGATAAGACAACATTACTTGTAGAGGAGGCTTCATGATCAGCGTTTACTGAGAGACTCTTTATCAGCGAATGATAAAGTTCAGCGAACGCTGAAGTCTTCTACTTGGAACTTCACGTGGGATGAACAAGTCTTGGCTTCACTGATATCCGCATCAGGTCATCAATAGACTTAGTCGCTGATTCTTTGGCTTGGTCTTCGACTTCAGCGTAGAACATGGTTGACGTGAAACTTGTCTCCAGGGATCATAAGCAAACAACAGAAACTATCAGCGATCATTAGTGAGACTGAACATACTCAGGGTTCACTGATGTACATGTATCGCTGAGGTGTTAAATAAAGAACTTGAGTTTCCTATCAGGGATACTAAACAGACTTAGTATATATCTTTGATAGTGAAACTCTAATACATATTGTCTACTTACAATTTTCACTAAGTGTTTCTCAGGGTCATTATAAAATCACTGAGGGTTTGGATCAACAAGAGACTTTTATGATATAGTGCAAAATGAAATATGGTTGTTTAGTAATTGTTTAGAATAAAATCAGGGTGCTGAATGGTTAAGGGAGACCCAAGATACTAAATCATTCAGAGGATTTTAGAACCATTAAGAGGCAGACAGTTTTTCGTCAAACAAGATTTATCTTTTAGCGTTTCAGATTTTACAAACAAGCACCCTAACCTATTTTAATATTATCGGGTCAGTCCAGAAAAACCCGCGAATTCATTTGTAAATCGGGTTACCGGGTTTGGATTATGTGAACTGAACCCTTTGGGCTTTGATACACCTTCCTCTTCCTCGTCCATCTTCTGCTGACCTGCTTCTCCACCATTTTCTTTCATTTCATCATTCAACACACTCGGGAAAGCAAACAGGTACATGGATTGCGAATCATCTCTATATCTATTTTTCTGTATTAATTTTCTTCTTGCTCGCCTTTCTTTCCATTTTACGCGAGTTCGTTTTGCACATGCACAAGCTCCTTCTTGATTACTATCTATATTAGAAACTTGATAAGCATTACTCAGAAACGAAACAACATGGATTTATGCCAAACCATTTCTATTACTTGCTCCCTTTTCACTGTTTTATTTCTCTTTTGCGAAACCATTGATTTCAGTTTGGGGTTTCTTTGAACTGGGTTGCATTTATGTATTCCATTTTTCCATATATTAAATTGAAAAGTATCATCCTTGTGTATGATTGATCGATTTGGAGGTGATTTTTCAAAGAAAAATGTCATGTATGACAATTTGAACATGCAAATCAGGTGTTCGATAAAATGCCTCAGTGATATCTTGTTTAGAAATGAATTGAAGTCCCCATGCATTAAGAGGAGAAAGCCCTTGCATAAACGATACATTATCTGATAAAATGCCTCAAGTCATGAAGAGGAGAAATACCCATGCTTTCATGTTTGCTGCAAAACTCCATTACTTCTTCTACATCCTTGTCCGAACCCTTGATCAAACCAAGTACATGAACAATAGAACCTTCTATTCTATCAGAAATTGGTCCACTACATTGTGGTCTTATGTGTTTGCTGATGCTCATTTGCAGAAACCTCTTTAGAGGCAATAACTTCAACTTTTTCATCATCATTTGGTTTTTCTTCGGTGAGGGCTTTAATCTTAGTTGTCTTTCTTTAATCCTGATCTTCTGTTGTAGTAGCCTTGCAACTCTTTGGTGTGTTGGTATGTTCATCAGAAGTGACCATGGGAACTGAGAGTTCTTGGACAAATATCCACCCTCATTGGTCCTTATATAAGTTCCTAGTTGTGTATTTACAGTTTCTGCCACATGGATACTAGTTTCAAGGTGTTGATTAGGCCCAGATTCAAGTTGGTTCACTTTGTTGCCAGGATGTTCAGTTCTTTATTTAGATTGCAATTTCTATCTATTTAGAATACTTATAAACAACCATATTTCATTCGGTACCAAATCATACATAGGGTTAAATGGTAATTTGTTTTTCATTCAAAACACTTATCAAGCGGTCATTTTCATTCAGGATCAATCAAACATACCCTTTTCTTTCTTTTCTTGCTTTATATTCTATACAAACACTACAGCAGTTCAGCACTCAACAGCCTCTAGCCAGCACCCAGCATTCGGTCGCCCCTGCTCGTAGCCCCAACCTGACAGGCCCCTGCCCCCTCATTGTTGCTACTTTCAAATAGAATTCAAGGTAATCACTAAACTGTCCTAATTTTTCTACTTTGATTTTTCTGCAAGATACATCTGATTTTCTGCTGATTTTACAATTCTATTTTAGTTTGTCCGAAAGTAAATGTCCACTTTCAAAAGTGTCTACTTTTCAATTCTACCCTTATTATGAGATAGAGAAGTTCATTACTTCCTCTATTATTAAGGGTACGAATAAGTACAATTGTTTGAATAAAAAAGGGTACAAGTGTCATTTAGTTAATTAAAAAGTGAAATAATTACACATTTTTAAAAGTACACCTTTTCTGTGCATTTATTTTGGGACGGAGGGACTATATCTGAATTTAATCACACATTTGGTTTTAAATTTGCAAGTTTTAGGGAGACTGGGGAGAGGCAAAGGGACAGAGGAACTTTTAGGCCATTTTGGGGTTTTAGAGCATAAAAAATTGAAGGTTTATTTGTTTAATGATTTCATAATATTGGGTTTAACGCAGGAGAACTTTGGAGGTTATATTCGAAATTGAAGATTATTAATCGATCCACATAACATCACCTTGTTACTCCTTCCTTTTGAGAAAAGGAGTTTTAATTTTTGATTCCTGGATGTTACATCAAATCTGGTTTTTGTTTCAAATTTAACAACAATTTTATGTGTTTGTTTTACATGGAGCAATGATCACTGTGTTAGCACTTTTTTCCGAAACATCATAAGGATGCACTTCAACATTAAAGCAAAAAAAATGCTTGATTTTCAGAGTCAATGTGTACCTTTTGGGGGTATTAATATATTGATTCTTTTATTTTTACTTGCCACCAATGTTTTGAGGTTATAGTTATTTATGACTGAATTATATGTCTTCAAATTAGGGTACATGAATATCAGATGGCCACGGGTATTGACGCCAACGTACTTGTCTCAGATTATTCGGACCCAAAAAAACTCATTGAAAGCCCTCCATATATTTAATGAAGCAAGAAACAAATATCCAAATTATCGTCACAATGGCCTTGTATATGCCACCATTATCAACATACTCGGCAAGTCAGATCGAATTGTTGATATGAAACAAGTGATTAATCAGATGAAAGAGGATTCATGTGAGTGCCAAGATTTAGTCTTTTCAGGTGCAATTAAGACTTATGCAAAAGCTGGAATGCTGAATGAAGCCATTTCTCTCTTTAGAAATCTTCATCAATTCAACTGTGTAAATTGGACCGAGTCTTTTAATACCATTCTGCAGATAATGGTGAACGAATCCAAACTTGAATCCGCTCATCGTCTTTTTCTGGACAACTTTAGCAGGTGGGAAGTGAAATCTCGAACCCATTCTTTAAGCTGGCTGATTGATGTTCTCTGTCAAAAGAAACGTTCTGATCTTGCACTACAAATCTTTCAAGAAATGAATAATTGCTACTGTTATCCAACCAGGGACACCTATCGAGTTCTAATGAAAGGTTTGTGCGAAGATGGAAGAATTAACGAAGCAATTCATTTGTTATACTCAATGTTCTGGCGAATCTCTAGGAAAGGTAGCGGTGAAGATGTCTTAATATATAGAATCCTCTTAGATACATTATGTGCATACGGGAATGTTGAAGAGGCAGCCGATATTCTTAATAAGGTCTTAAGGAAAGGTCTGAAAGCCCCTAAGAAGAAACGTATGCAGCTAGATTTTACCAGGTGTCGAAATGGTAGAGATATAGAAAGTGCCAAGAGTTTAATAAGTGAATCCCTAATTAAAGGTGTTATCCCCAGTTATGATAGTTATAATTCAATGGCTATAGAGCTTTACTCAGAGGGTAATCTGAATGGTGCAGATAGAGTTCTTGAAGAAATGCATGATCAAGGATTCAGACCAATGGCACTGATTTATGAAGCCAAGGTGATAGCTTTATGTAGGAAAGGTCTGATTGATGAAGTAGAGAAGGTTATTTCAAAAGAAATGGTGGAGGCAAACTGTGTTCCAACTGTTGGTTTATATAATAGTGTGATTAAAGGTCTTTGTAGTGATAAGAGATCCATAGAGGGTGTTGGATATCTAAAGAAGATGAATAAGCAACTGGGTTGTGTTCCTAATAAGGAGACTTATTCCATATTGGTGGAGGGTCTTTGTGAAGATGGGAGTTATATCGAAGCAAGTCAAGTTATGGAGAAAATGTTAGTCAACTCATATTGGCCAAATATTTATACTTTTGGTATAGTTATTAAGGGTCTTTGCTTGATGGGAAGACCATATGAAGCTGTTATATGGCTCGAAGAGATGATTAGCCAAGAAAAGATGCCCGAACTTTCTGTGTGGACTTCTCTTGTTGGTTCTGTTGTTTATGATACAATTGATGTTGAGGTTTTATCTGAAATAATTGAGTCGTAAGACATCAAGCATATTCTGATTGTTCATGTGGATACTATGGAGTCAACGAGGTTCGTTGGCTTTGATTAAAACATGATATTAAAGGGTTTCTTCTAGTTTTGATCAAATTGTGAAACAACCATCTCACCCTGTTTCATATTGATTTTTGGAAGAATACCAGTATTTTCCGTTGAGCGTATAATTTTGGTATTCCAAGAGGGTGTTTGGGATTGCGTTTTGAGGGTGCTTATCTCCTTATCGCGTCTTGTCACCGGAGAAATCACGAGGTGAGTGTTTGGATAAACTCCTTATCGCGTTTTGTCACCGGAGTTTTTGGTTGAAACGCGATTTTTTGAGAAGTAGGTGGAGACCTACTTTTCCAAAACGCGATTTTGAAACGTGATTTTCAGACGTGATTTCTCCGACGCAATCCCAAACACCGCCCAACATGACCTTGCTTATCTTTTGCCACACATAAATCCAATAATTTCTCACATACGAGCTCTTCTCAAGTTATGCAATATGTTAGCAAAGCTATCCCAAGGATAAGGTATTATTTTCTTTGTCTTTAAGGTAGCGTTTGGTACGCAGACCGGATGGGACAGGACTGGACTGGAGGAGATGATTTTAATCTAGGTTTAGCTATCTGATGTTGGAAAAAAGGAGTATTTTAGTAATCTCATGTTTTAGTCCCATGTTGTTCCACCTATTTTGGTGGAACAAAAAATCTTAAGTTTTGTCCCATGAAAACTTATTTTTGTTCCATGTTGTCCCATCTGATTTTTGTCCCAGGACATACCAAACATGAGACTATTTTTTTTGTCCCGTCCCGTCCCATCCGGTCTGCATACCAAATGCACCCTAAACAACCTTCAATTTAGTTATGTTTATTCCGTTTCATAAATAATAAACTTTGGTAAATGATAATTAATAAAATATTTAGTCTAATTATTAATTATTTAAATATTATTATCTAATTAAGATATTAAGGTTGACAAACTTTGATTTTATTTATAGGGAAATATCTAAAAGGCCCAATGGAGTTTAATATTTTGAATGATCGAGTATATATACAATTTTTTTAATAAATAAATCATTGAACTTTTTGAATAAATTTTAGACTAATACATATTTATGATGAATAAATCTTTACATTTATAAAACCAAACAAATACATAAATTTCATTAGTTCTTTTTCAAAACAGACAAAAGTTATACCTTAAACATAAATAAAACATGTACAAGATGGGTTAAAATACAACAGAAGTTACCCAAAAATATATTTAAAGCGACTCCAAAATATACCAAAATATGTGCCAAAATATACCCCGAAGTGATGAGTAATTTATATTAAATTGAAGGTCATGGCATGAACCATGCTTCACTTGTATCATAAGAAACACATGCATGTAATGGTATCCTCCCCATCTCTAGTCCCTCTTACAACTCTACTTCTTTTTCCACCTCTAGAGTATTTTTGTAGTCGGTTTCAAAATGTTGAGTCTTGACCTACCTTTTGGCTTAACTGGTTTAGGTGGCGTGTCTTTCTTCTCATTCTTACAAGTCCTGGCATGGTGCTCCTTTCCAAGCAATTGCTATATGTCATTTCCAGGTTGAGTCACTCTTTTATTGTGATTCTCAGATGTTTATCTCTTCCTCTTGATAGATGGTCTATCAGGCATTCTTCTCTCCTTATTTGGGTTTGTTTGATGGAAGGTGTTGGAGTCCACGTGTTACTCCCATTCAATGGTTTTAATATGATTCTCGTAAGCCATTTTGAAAAGATCTCTAGTAAACCATTTAGACATAATCCCTTTAGATCTTTGTTAATAAAGTGTATGGCGACTATGGAATGCACATAGGAATGTCTAATACAACTGCATTTTCTAGCATCTTGGTCAACCACCATTGCTTCATAACCACTTTATGTATCAAACACATTCCCACCACTAGGGACAACATATCAATATCTACATACGACAAAAGAATACATAATCATAATACCAATCATATTACCATCATAAATAAACATACCTGTGATTTTCTCCCTATTTCTTTAAACTTTTTATGGCCGGACATACAATTGATTCACATTCTTGTGCTTTCCTTGACATTCTATAATGCCTCTACATAACAAATATTCGTATCTCATTTAACATTGTGATTATGTGTTTTCTTCTTGCATCAACAATGACAAAATTAAGGGACTCACATTTCCCCTTCTCTACAACCTAACAAGCCCTATCTGGATGAAAAAATGTTCCACACCATGTATTAAGTGTAACATCCCAGACCAACCATTCAAGATATTGTGCGCTCTGTCCATACCCTTGGACTCGCGTTTTTAAAATGCGTCTGATTTCTCCACTCGTCGTCCTACAACATTCTAACCTAATGTGTGTTTTTCTTTGTTTTTTTTTAATTTTTTAATTCAAAAACTTGATAGGTGGGTTTACACCCCCTAATCTAGCCGCAAGTGTACGAGTCGAATCAAGTAATAGTACTTTTAGTACGAGTATCGAACCAAGGGAACTAAAAACTGAGTATCACAATTACTATCCTCGCTATTAACTGAACGATCAAAATTTTGGTTGTTGTTTAGAAGTTATTTAAGAATAAATAAAAGTAAACTCGATTGACGAAAAGCTTGAGAAAGACTTTGATAGAGAAAAGGTTTAGGGTTGGAAATCCTATGGTTGTTCCGTCAATGAACACTAAACTTGAATAATTATTACCGGTTCTTCCTATGAAACCTAATTCTTGAAAACTCACCGTTGTTCTTTCTCAAGCAACAACGGATCTTATTTTAAAACCACTAGTTTTATCTCTCGATCTCCACCGATGGACTTAAAACGCATTAGGTTAGAACTTTGAGGACGAAAGGGTGATTCAGCTATCTCTATCCGAATCTCCTTTTCGACACATGATTATCTGATCTAGTTGTTAACTAATTCTCTCGAACTTAATAAAAAACAATGAAATCAATTGAAGGTGATCAATCTACAATTGTATAAAGAAAACTCAAATCACATGCTTCATAGATTCAAACCAAGAAAACTGTTCGGTTACACGTCATCTCTAGTCAAACCATAGTCACTCCAACCCCCAACATCTACACTTTAGTTCACGTTGGGGTTGGATAAAAACGCAAGAAAATGATAGAAATCAAAGTGAGAAAACATCGTGTTTTGTGAACGTGAGTGTAGTACTGATTGATTCCCTTCTCTCGGCTCTAATCCGTCAATGATGGTTGATTCCCCTTCAATCGTCTCTCTTTCGTGGCTCGAAAATAGTAAACTCCCCTCTAAAAATCGCCTCCTCTTCGCCTCCAATCGCCGAAAATCAGATATGCCCTAATCTGGAAAATCGCCAAGCTTGAAACGCGAAATAGTGAGTTGCGCGGCTTGCGCCGCGGCCTGAAGCCGCGGGCTAGGCCGCGCGTGTTGCATAGTTGGCTCGGGTTCAGGTTCGGGTCTGGACTTGGGCTTGGGCCTGGGATTCCTCTAGTCTTCGTTTTGGGCTTCTCTTAGGCCATTTTCTGCTCTGTTTCTCGACTGTAGCTTTCCTCCGGAACACCTGCTGTAACGCCCCATTTTCTTCAATCTCACGACGTTACTTTATTTAACCAAACCAAATCTTACAATTTATTTCATACTTCAATTATTACATCAAGAGTCAAAATATAGCGGAAACGTAATTAAAACATGACTTGTAATACAATAAAGTAAAATATTCTTTATTGAACTTTCTAGAAATATTTCATGACTTCCTTCTTTACTCCATACCTGAGATGCATACATGAATTATATAAGCTTTAAGCTTAGTAAGTAGTCATGGTTTCATTTCATTTACAAAATCTTATTAATTTTATGAATAATATTTCATAATAACACTTGTCATGCATAAAACATTATTTTGAGATCTCACTTGTCACATATAAGTATGCCATACTTGTCTTGAGGTTCAATAACCCCGGGGTCGATAAAAGACTGCCCCATAAGGTTCGTTTGCAAGACGTCCCTTCTTGTCATATATCCCGTACGTTGGATATTATGGTCATACATAACATGTATAAAAACTTTTCATGCATTGAATGCAAAAATGCATATACTTGTATCATAACATGCCATTATATGTCTTTGATCAAAAGTGTATCATAATCTCATGTACAATAATCATAACAAATATTTTATCAAAACTATCATAGTGCATAAAATAGTTTCATATAGCATGCATGTATCTCATTAAATCTCATAACATACTTACATTGATTAAGCTTACTTCTTCCTTGATCTTCTACTTGTAGTATTTTAAGAGAGAAAGAGAGATTTAGTATGAATTCAAATGAGTTGTTGCTACCTCTATTTATAGATAAACTTAAGGCATCACTAACTTGTTTTCTTTGCTTTCAAGATTGTAATCTTGTAAGGTTTTGACACCTCATGCTTATTAGATAAGAGAATATTACACATCATGCTTCTAGGTTGCTTTGTCAAGCTTCTAGGTTGTACTTGTTAGTAAGTAGCTTTGCAATTCACAAATTTAGCCTTCACAACTCATCATTAGGGTGCTTAATCATGTTAACTAGGCTTGCTTAGTCACCCAAATAGCTTTGCTTCCTCATGCATATGCTTGTAGGACACTTGTAAGCTTCTTATTAGTGGTAAAAATGCTGGAAATTTATTTAATGTTTTAATAAAATTATAACTTTTATATTTTAAACTTAAAACATCAAATTTTAACAAGATTAAAAAGCAGGGTGTTACAGTTCTCCCCTTCTTACAAGAATTTCGTCCTCGAAATTTACTCAAAAAGATGTGGATATTTATTTTCTCATTTCTGATTCGACTTCCCATGTTGCTTCTGACCCATGACGACAATCCCAATAAACTAATACTAAGGATACCTCCTTGTTCCGAAGTTTCTTAACTTTATGTTCAATGATTGCAATGCGTTCCTCTACGAAGTTAAGTTTGTTGTCAACGGAGATTTCTTCAATTAGAACTACGACATCTTCTCTCGCAAGACATTTCTTCAAATTAGACACGTGGAAGGTATTGTGTATTCCCATTATCTCTTTTGGCAATTCGAGTTGATAAGCTACTGCTCCAACCTTCTTTTCTATCTTGTAAGGTTCGATATATCGTGGTCGTAATTTACCCTTTTTGAGAAAACGTAGCACTCCTTTCCATGGAGATACTTTCAATAAGATTTTGTCTCCTACGTGAAACTCAATAGGCTTCCTTCTTTTGTCAGCATAGCTTTTTTGCCTATCTTGAGCGGCTTTAAGTCTTTCCCTTATTTGAACTACTTTATCTGCTGTTTGTTGGATAATTTCCGGTCCGGCTAACTGTTTACTGCCGACTTCCATCCAACATACCGGTGTTCTGCATTTTCTCCCATATAAAACCTCAAATGGTGCAGCTTGAATACTACTATGGTAGTTGTTATTGTAGGCAAATTCAATAAGAGGTAGGTGACTATCCCAATTCCCTTTTAAATCAATTGCACATGCCCGCAATGTATCTTCTAGGGTTTGTATCGTCCTTTCACTTTGGCCATCGGTTTGAGGATGGTATGATGTGCTCATTTTAATTTGTGATCCTAACTCCTTCTGAAAACTTCTCCAAAAGTTTGAAGTAAAACGACTATCTCGATCAGAGACTATTGATAGAGGTACCCCATGACTTGAAACTATTTCATTTATATAGATCTTGGCCAATTTCTTCAGTGCAAATATCTCCTTTATTGGCAGAAAATGTGTTGTTTTCGTTAATCGATCAACAATTACCCATATGACATCAAAACTGGTAATTTTGTCACAAAATCCATAGTAATATTTTCCCACTTCCAAATAGGAATATCTAATGGTTGTAGTTGTCCATATGGTCTTTGGTGTTCAATTTTAACCTTTGAACATGTAAGACATTTTTCAACGTAATTTGCTACAGACTTTTTCATCCCTAGCCACCAATACAAAGCTTTTAAGTCTTTGTACATCTTGTTGCTGCCAGGATGGACAGAATATTTGGACTTGTGTGCTTCGTCAAGAATTATTTTTCTACATTCACCGACCTTTGGGATCCACATTCGCCCACAAAATCTTTTGATTCCTTGATTGTCAGTTTCTAGTAGTTTGACTTGTCCAGTAATTCTTTCCCCCTTTTGGTTGTCTTCTTTTAAGGCTTCTTGTTGTTCTTGACCAATTTGTTCCAATATGCTAGTAGTAGCTATCATATTTAGTACACATATCTTAATAGCTTTAGCGGGTTCCTTCCGACTTAAGGCATCTGCCACCACATTGCCTTTCCCTGGATGGTATTTGATTTCACAATCATAATCTTTCAACAATTCCATCCAACGTCTTTGTCTCATATTTAATTCTTTCTGGTCGAATAAATACTTGAGACTTTTATGATCTGTATATAGTATACACTTGGTACCATACAAATAATGCCTCCAGATTTTTAGGGCAAAAACTACCGCGGCTAGTTCTAGATCATGCGTCGGGTAATGTGTCTCGTGATCTTTTAAGTGTCTTGATGCAAAAGCAATTACTTTATTTCTTTGCATGAGTACACATCCTAAGCCCTGTTTGGATGCATCCCTGTATACTACAAAATGTTCGACTCCTTCTGGCAAACTCAAAATCGGTGCACTACTTAACTTGTTTTTCAATGTCTGAAAGGCTTTCTCTTGAAAAGATCCCCATTCAAACTTACTGGATTTCTTTGTCAGTGTTGTAAGGGGAATTGTCTGTATTTCACTATGGTCTGGGTACCTTACCGTTAAGTGACCTCACGTGCTAGTCACAAGGGGTATTTTGGTCATTTTTCATGTTTTTAAATATAATAATTTTATGTAAAATTCTTAAACTAAAAGTATAAGTCATTAAATACATTAAAAACTAAAAAAAGACCACATAACCTAATCTCCCCTCCATATACAAATATGTCGCCTACACCTTCTACATCTTCATCCTAACTAATCTCCCCTCCATCTATCTTTTTTTTGATTCATTGGCTCTATTTTCGGAAACCAATAGGAACCTAAGCTCTCATCTTTCGTATCCCTTACATGTACATAGATGCATGTCGGCGGTCCATTGGCGAAATACCGACGACGTCTCTCTCTCAACCTCAAAGATTGTTGGGCAGATGGCCACCATCCACACCCTCTTTTCATCTCTCGTCTCTTTTTCACAAACAAAAACGAGCCATGGTAATAGAACCCATATCTAAATAAACCTTGACAAAACTTAGATTCTTTCCCATCCTCTCTTAACTTCGACCACACAATGACGAAGATTTAAAAATGGATTGTACAAAGATCAAATCCTGGTTTTTGAACTGTTGAAGATTGTAACACATGTATTTTCGTACTATAAACATTAAATAAAATTCTGGGAATTACCGAGTTGATTTAATTGTCAAAGTAAGAAAATTTGACTTTTTATCATGATTTGCACCTCGATGTGTTACGAGGTCTAAAAGATGTCAAATAAGTTGTCCGCTATAGTGTCGGCAATATGACATCTGTCGCGATAGCAGGTGTGATGGCATCAGATGTACCAAATGATGTGTACGTCTGGCGCGATAGTAGCATATGTCATGATAGCATCAAATGTACCGAGAGTATGTACGTCTGGCATAATAGCGACATCTGTCATGATAACAAGGCACAATAGCATTACATGTATCGGGAGTTGTGCGTCCGAGTGATAGTGACACTGTCACAAATCATGGGTACGAAAAGCTAGTGGGCCCTCAAGCATAAAAAGTTGTTTGGGGCTAGGGTTAGACCATCCACATCCTTGCAATTCATTTACACTTTCAATTGTGCCACATCAGCTTTTGCAATTACCTTCCACACACGTGCAATCCACCTACACTTTCAAAAGTGGTCCCCACTATAACATTTATTAATTACTTTATAAATTATTATATACATTTTATTTTTTAATTAATATAACATAATATATGAAATTCTTTATTTTAATTTAATGTTAATTTCAAATAAACGAATAAGGATGTAATTTTATTTCTGTTATTTTATCAATCGTGCGTATTAGATTATATTATATGTAATTTTATAAATTAGATTATATGTAATTTTATCAGTATTGTATGTTTTATTATGTATAATAGTAATTTTAAGTAATTATTAATTTTGATGGTTAAAGTTAATTTAATTAATTAAAAATAAATTCATATTAATATTTATAAAGTTTATTGTTTTCAATAACCATTTAATATATAATTTATTAAATATTATAATTTAATCTATTTAAATAAATAGAAAATGAAAACAATTACTGACGTGGGCTTGCAATACGGATTGCAAGTGTTGCAAGCCAAATCCTATGTGGCTTTCATTTACTGACAAATTTCCCATTTGCAATTCACTTTGCAACCCCCATGTGGGTGCTCTTAGCATTTTTCTTCGTCTCCATCATTTCTCTCTCGGTCAAGGCAACTTTGGGAAGCTGGGCAATTTGGAAGTGTGTTCAATGTTTAGATATATAGCGGGGAATAAAGCTTCAAGTTTCATGTACCCAATATCTAAGATTTTGCTTGGTTTTTAGGTGTTAGCTAAACATAGCTTAGTGAATTTATTCTAACTTTGCAAAACTATATACATGTCAAAAATAATTTTCTTTATTGTTTAAACACACACACACACACACACACACACACACACACACACACTCTCTCTCTCTCTCTCTCTCTCCCTCTTGATATGTGTGCGTGTATATATATATGGTCAAGTTTAGTGAATCTCGCAAAAAAAATGAAAAACACTCTAGTAACCGTTCATCAGGACTGTATGCACATGTGAATACGAGTAATTTACAAGCAAATTTTCAAGTATGCACATGTGAATAACCTGCACACGTACATAAGAACCAAAAAACAACCTCAATTTTGTATGCACATGTGCAAACCATCTAGAAGAACGGTTACCAGGGTGTTCCTCAATTTTTCATTTTTTTAGGTTTTCCGTATCTTTCTCTCTCTCTCTCTCTCTATATATATATATATATATATATAGAGAGAGAGAATATATATATGTGTGTGTATTAGTTGTGTACTCGTGTAATGCAACGAGATGTAAAGGTTATATTAAGATACATTTAACTTTTACGTATCAATTTTTTACAAAATATCTTTGAAATACTTGGTGGTTCACAAGTTGCATTAAAAGTTTTTTGCACTGCAACAAGATGAATCGTAAATCTAAAAATGAAAAATTAATGCAATTTCTCATTCAAAAAATCTAAAATTTATATAAAACATGATAGAAATTATAACCATGTTTCTTGATACACCACGTCTGATATGTAGACTCATCGTCATCATCATCATTGTCATTATCATCCTTTGGGAAGGATGAAGGTTCATCGTCGTCGATGTTGATTTCTTCGTCATCTTCAGCGTCCTCCTCCTCAGAAAGGACTTGCACTTCGCCTTGCTCCCCCTCAGATTGAGAGGGACTTTCAGTGGTTCCCTCAGGAGCATCACCATCCTGAGGGTATTCCTTGTTTTCCTCCCCCTCAGCATTCTGGGGAAGGTCGTCAACATTCATCTCCCCCTCTTCCGCTGAATGTGCGGGGGAGGCATCAGCAGTTGCAGCAGCAGCATTGTCAGTCTCAGGGACACTGTCTTCTTGGCCATGGTTCCCTAACTGTTGTTCCACCACTGCCATTCTGTCTTATAGGCGTGTAATTTCAAGTATAAACTCGACGGTCATCTCCATCTTCTCTCGGTCATCCTGAGAGAAGTGGGATAGAGGGACAGTGGGAGCGTCCAACCTTTCGAAGATCTTGGTGAGCAGCGTATTGGTTTCAGCGACTTGTGTTGTAAGGCTGCTCACCTCACTCTTTAGACCTGAGAAGCTGGTCATCAAAGAACTCACCTCACCACTGAGAGATGAAAATCCAGTGGAGAGGTCAGTGATGGCGGTGTTGAGCTGTGCAATGGTGGAAGTGTTGGTGGTGATGGCGGTCTTTACAGTGTTCAAGGCTCCATCGACTTTGGAGAAGTCAGAGGAGGAAGCCTTGTCAGCGACTGCAGAGGAGATCTGCTTCAGCGTCTCTCCAGCGTTTGTAACCGCTGAAGAGTTATTGGAGATGGTTGTGGAGAGATTATCCACTTTAGATGAGGAATGAGTAAATAGATTTTCCTTTATCACTGATCTAATGTGTTACCGCTGAAGATTTAATCTTCAAGGTTCAGCATTCCAAGCTCGCTGAGGAGAAAGTTGAATCTTGTCTCATCAAGAGGCTTGGTAAACAGATAAGCTAACTGAAAGTTAGTTGGAATAAAGTGAAGTTCTATGTCACCATTCATCACATGATCTCTGATAAAATGATACCTGATCTCGATGTGTTTGGTCTTTGAGTGTAGTACTGGATTATTGCCTATAGCGATGGCACTAGTGCTGTCACAATAGATTGGAATCTTGGAGAGCTGAAGATCATAGTCTAATAGTTGATTTCTCATCCATAAGACCTGAGCACAACAACTTCCAGCAGCTACATACTTAGCTTCATCTATAGAGGTGGACACTGAACTTTGCTTCTTGCTTGTCCAACTCACCAGCATTCCACCCAGCATTCCACCCAGGAGCTGACAGCCTCCTGTGGTGCCTTTCCTATCCAATTTGCATCCTGCAAAATCACTGTCTGAATAGGCGGTTAGATCGAACCCTGAGTCTTTGGGATACCAAAGACCTAGGTTGGGAGTACCCTTGAGGTATCTGAAGATTCGCTTTACAGCGATCAGATGAGACTCTTTAGGTTCAGATTGATATCGTGCACATAAACAAGTAGCGTACATAATATCAAGACGACTCGCTGTAAGATACAGAAGAGAGCCGATCATCTCTCTATAGGCAGTGACACTAACAGATTTCCCTGAAGGATCCTTGTTAAGTGTCAGCGGAAGTGCCATAGGGGTTTTCATAGCTGAGCTTTGAGTTAAATCAAACTTTTTCAGCATATCTTTGACGTACTTACCTTGGTGAATGAAAGTACCTCTTTCATTCTGCTTGATTTGAAGACCAAGGAAATATGTCAGCTTACCCATCATACTCACTTTATATTCAACTTTCATTCTTTCAGCGAAACGAGTACATAATTCAGGGTTAGTAGAACCAAATATAATATCATCGACATATATTTGAACAAGAATGATATGACCTTTTACTTTCCTGAAAAATAGAGTGTTATCGATTTTACCACGCTCAAATTTTTCAATATGGAGATAAGTTGATAGAGTGTCATACCATGCACGAGGAGCTTGCTTTAAGCCATAAAGTGCCTTATTCAGCTTATAGACATAACCTGGATGCTTAGGATCAGTGAATCCTGGAGGTTGTTCAACATAGACTTCTTCATTTAGCCTTCCGTTAAGGAATGCTGATTTAACATCCATTTGATATACCTTGAAGTCTCGGTAAACATCGTATGCTAGAAATAGACAAATAGCTTCGAGTCTTGCCACTGGGGCAAAGGTTTCGTCGTAGTCTATGCCTTCCTCTTGTCTGTATCCCTGAGCAACAAGACGAGCCTTGTTGCGGGTTACAGTTCCATGTTCATCCAACTTGTTGCGATAGACCCACTTAGTTCCTATCACAGACTTGTTAGATGGTCTTGGAACGAGATTCCAAACTTTGTTTCTTTCAAATTCTGTCAGCTCTTCTTGCATAGCGCTGGCCCAGTTTGGATCTCTGAGGGCATCATCTGTTTTCTTTGGTTCAATCATAGAAATGAAGTTAACAAATAAACAAATATTACCTGAACTTCGTTGAGTCTGAACACCAGCGTTTGGATCACCAAGAATCTGATCAATGAGGTGATTGATAGTCCATCGCTGAGTAGGAGCATGATTCACTGACTCCGTTTGAACTTCTAGAGGAGCTGAAGATGAAGATTCAACAACTTCAGGTATTTCAGGCAAGAGAGGAAGAGGTTCAGATGACGCTTCATTCATTGAATGTTGAGAAGTAGATGGGATATCTGAGGTTGATGGTTCAGAAGCAGACATAGTGTTGAGAGGAACAACTGAAACCCATGATGATTCAACTTCACTTGTCTGCATGCTTGATATGATGGTAGGATCATCATCAGCGGTAGGAGTATTGACTTGAGGATCAGGGTTAGAAGTAGCTTCTGAATCACCTAGATGAGAAAACATCCATTGATTCAGTTCTTCAGTGTCAGCAGAAGGCCTTGAATTCGCTGAACGTGACTCGTCAAAGGTGACATGGATAGTTTCTTCTACAGTTGTCTTCAGCGATTGAAGACTCTGAAGGCTTTGGAGACAGAAGAATATCCAAGAAATATTCCATCATCAGCCTTGTGATCGAACTTTCCAAGAGCATCCCTATTGTTTATAATGAAACATTGACAACCAAAGATGTGAAGAAAGCTGATAGATGGCTTTCTCCCATGGAAAAGCTCGTTGGCAGTTTTCTTGAATCTTTTGACAATCAGCGACCTGTTTTGAGTAAAACAAGCGGTGTTGACAGCTTCTGCCTAGAACTGAGTAGGTAAATGAGAATCACTGAGCATTGAACGAGCAACTTCGATGATCGTTCGATTTCTTCTTTCAGCGACTCCATTTTGTTGTGGTGTTCTCACCGAGGAGAAATTGTGAGAAATACCCTTGCTTTCAAAGAAGCTATCAAGGGAACTGTTTTTAAATTCAGTACCGTGATCACTCCTTATTGAGCGAACAGTCATATTATTCAGGACTTCCATTTTCCTGACAAAGGAGATGAGTTCTTCAGGGGTGTCATTCTTAGAACGGAGAAACATTACCCAGGTATAGCGAGAGAATTCATCAACAATGACCAGTGTATATTTCTTTCCTGCGATGAATTGTTTGTTAACAGGGCCAAACAAATCCATGTGAAGAAGTTGAAGAAGAGATGACATTGAGGAAACTTGCTTTGACTTGAAGCTTGCTTTGGTTTGTATTCCTTTTTCACATGCTGAACATAGAGATTCCTGAGGGACCTTTCTCTTCCTTGTATTCAGTGAGCAAGTTCTTTTTACCAGTCATGTGTCGAGAGCATCCACTATCGAGATACCAGATACCCTTCAGGACCTGCACACATAAGGAAGATTAAGTTTGAATTGATACCCACTTAACTATGGGTCCACATTTGTCAGTGGTGGTAGAGGAAGTGGAAGGTTCTACAGTCTTCACAACATCTGAAGATTCAACGTTAGTGGCAATCTTTAATTTGGTTAATTTCTTAACCTTAGTGGCATTTTTCACCTTAGTTTGGTTTTCACCAGTGGTGATCTTCTTTTGCTTGGGGGCAGTCTTCTTTACCTTGGCTAATTTCTCAGCCTTGGTAGCTGTGGGGAACTTACTAGCAATATGATCGGTAAGTCCATAGTGATAACATTTCCTATAGCTGAAGGTAGCTTTAGGACCATAGGCATTTTTATTTGAAATTTTCAAGTGGGCAGGGCCTGTACCAAGAATACCTTTAGCATCAGATCTCGGAGGAACCTTAGGTTCTTCAAGATTCTTAGCTAAGAAATTAATCCTAATTCTAGGAGTTGATCGCTGAGCATGCTCTTGAATCTTATCCTTAGAGATTGAGGATTGATTAGCTGAAGGTTTAGCACTCTCCAGCTTAGGTACTTTGGTACCCTTCAGAGGTTTTTGAAAAATTATTTCTTCTTTACCTTTAAATTTAGGACTTAAGGTAGAACTTTCCTCAGGGATGGGAGTTTTAGAAGACGAGCACTGAGACGAAGAGGTGTCAGGGATAGATGACACGAACATTTCAAATTTGAGCATGGAACGATCAGTGATTGGTTCTTCAGCGTCAGCTTTGTAACCAAGATCACATTTGTCACTAAGAGGAATTTGAGCACCTATTATCTCAGTGATCTTTGCTGAGGATTTATACCATCCTTCAACAGTATCCTTTTCTGCTTTCAATTCAACGATAGCTTGTTCTCGCTCAATACTGATGACTTGATTTACATAGACCTGATCTTTTAAACTATTTTTTATGTTTGAAAGCTCTTGTATTTGTTAGTCACATTTTTTGAGCTGTTCAGCTAGATCTAAATTTAGTTGTTCAACTTTGGTCTTGCCATTCATGGCATCATATAAATCAATTGTCAGTATGTCGATAGCACAAAGTCTATCAGCTCAGTAGAAGAAGTTGATACCTGAGAGGTAGAGGTAGAAGTAGAGGGAATTTAAACTTTTTCATCCTCTTCTTCTATTTGGGCCATGAGACAGAGATTGGCCTCATCATCATCAAACATCAGATGATTCTTCATCAGTGTTAGCCCAGTCATAATCTTCAACGATCATACCTTTACCTTTCTTTTTATAGCCTTTCAGCTTTTCATATTTTTCTTTCAGCTTTTGGTATTTGTCGTCTCTAGCCCTGGGGTTAGAGGATTTATTGAAGGAAGAAGATGAAGGTTTGAAGACTTTCTTTGACCTGCATTCACTAGCAAAGTGTCCTACATTTTCACAATTAAAGCAGGTAGCAGTGGCCTTATCTATAGGAGTGGAAGATTTAGGCTTGTCAGTGAGGGAAAGAGGTTTATTTCTTCTGAAGTTACTCTTTCTGGCAAACCTCCAGGAGTGCCAGTGATTCATCAAGCTCTGAAGGATCAACTTCTGATGATTCGTCAGAGTTGGATTCCAACTCAGTGATTGTGACAGTAGATCTCTGAGTGGGCGTCAACTCTGAGAAGAGTAAAGCAACAGGTGTGGTTTTGGAATCTTTTACAAGATTCTTCTTAAGTTGACACGACTGCTCATGATTAAACATAGTGCCAAATAAGGTAGAAAGGGTCATGAATTTAAGATCCTTAGATAGCTTAAGACACATGGTATAATTGTCCCAGCTTTCAGGAAGACATTCTAGGAATTTTGTCAGGATCTCAAAATTAGAATATTCCTTTCCAACAGGTTTTAAATCTATGATTACACAGTTAAACCGTTGATGAACTTCAGAGAGAGTTTCATTCTTACCACAAATAAAACTTTCGTACTGTCTTACCAGGTTCATCTTTCTTGAGTCATAGACTTCAGTAGTACCTTCATATTGAACACATATAGTGTCCCACATGGCTTTTGAACTTTTTAGGTTCATGACAGAGTGGTAGACTTCATTAGGAAGAGCCATAGAGATAATAGACCTGGCCTTTGTATCAATGGCCACCTTCTTCTTATCTTCTTCAGTCCACTGAAAGGCCTCTCTAATGAGAGTTCTTTCAGGGATGGCAGGGGTGGTAGCAGTGGCAGCAATAGGACCATGAACCACATGAGGAACGTAAGGTCCATTTTCCACATAGTAAGGTATAGTAGGATCTACACCTTCTAGAAAGAGCATCATTCGATTTTTCCATGGATTGAAATTATCTTTGCTAAATCGAGGAGGTTTGACAAGAGAGCCATTATCAATATAATTTGTGTTTGTGTGATTTGCCATAAAGAAGAATAGGCAAGAAAGAGAAAAATAGAGTGTATAAGCAAGATCTTGTTTATAGGATTAAACAATCTGCTCTGATACTACTTGTTGGTCCCAAAGGGGTTATACAAGTTTGTAGAAGGGGGGGGGGGGGGGGTTGAATACAAACACAGATTTTTATCTTTCTAAATTGTTTATTGATATATATCAAACAATTTACAGTTTGTTGCGGAAAAAGATTAAGTTAAAAACCTAATCTAAACAAACTATGAGAACACACATATTTTCTTGCACTAAGAAATAGAGAGAAAAGAAATAAGAAAACTAAGGAGAGTTTTCTAAGCACAAAGAAGTTCAGCGAGAGAAGGAGCCGAGCACTTCAAAAATGAAGTATGCATTTAATGCAAGTCAGTATACCTTTACACGTGGCAGCCTCTGATTGGATGCATGAAATTGACTTTGTAGAACATCCTCTTGGCCGCATGATGTACAATGTAGTTGGCAGAGTTGGTTGTACGATTTCAGACAAGGGATGTCTTTTCTGACAAATCGTACAAAAGGCATGCAAGGAGATAAGACAAAAGTTGCTTGTAGAGGAGGCTTCCTGATCATCGTCCGCTGAATGATTCTTTATCAGCGAATGATAAAGTTCAGCGTTCACTGAAGTCTTCTACTTGAAACTTCACGTGGGATGGATAAGTCTTGGCTTCGCTGATATTCACATCAGGTCACTAGTAGACTTAGTAATTTATTCTTCAGCTTGGTCTTCGATTTCAGCGTTGAACATGATTGGCGTGAATCTTGTCTTCAGGGATCATAAACAAACAATTACAGATGAATGTGTTCAGCGAACATCAGTGAGACTGAACAGGCTCAGGGCTCGCTGATGTACATGTATCACTGAATCAAATATTAAACGCAGTAGTTTCCCATCAGCGATACTAAACAGACTTAGTATACTTTCTTTGATGGTGAAACTCCTATACATATTGTTTACTTATAATTTTCACTAAGTGTTTCTTAGGGTCATTATCAAATCACTGAGGGTTTGGATCAACAAATACTACACAAGGAAAGCACAGTTGGTGAAGAGCAAAGAAAGTGGAAAAGCTCTAATGGCAGAAGAAGAAAACTGGCTGGAATTTTCTTCTGATGAGGAAGAAGTTGTACACTTTGCTGAAATGAGTGGATTCATGGCCAGAATGAATGAAGAATCATCCGAGTATGATGATAGTTGTTCTAAATCTTCAACAGAGGTACATTCTTTCCTTGAAATTGATTTAATGAATAAGATTGAAAGCATGAATGCTGAATTTGTTAACCTGAAAAAGCAAATCAAAGGTGAAAGAATTCTGGTTAACAAATTCAGACAAGAAAAGGAAATTAACAAGGTCAGATTTGAGGAGACTGAAGCTGAAAAACTTGAAGTTAGAAAAGAAAAGTATGTTCTTCAAGAAAAATTATCTGCTTTACAAAAGAGTTTTATAGAAATCAAAGATGAGAAAAGTGACTTAGATTTCAAATTGGATCTAGCCTTGAAGGAAATAAAAGATTTATAGACAAAGATAAAACAATTGGAGGATTTGAATATCAAGAGAGGTCAGACTCAACAGACTTTGAACTTGTTGACAAATATTCTAAGATACAAGATTTTATAATGTTAAGAAAGGTCTAGGATTAGATGAAAATGTTGTTTTGAAAAAGTCACCTGAAAATTTATATGACTTTGATAACTCAATGTGCTTAAACCAAAAAATTCCAGAAATGGTTAAAGTTTTTGTATGGCCAGAAAGTTCATATAAAACTCTGATGATAAAGATATAAAGGAAGAAATAGTTTCTGAAGAAAAAGGTTCAAAAGAAAAAGTTTCATAAGAAAAAGTCTCTGAACATAAATCTTTTGAAGAAGTAGATAAAAGTTCAGAAAACCAAAATTCAATTACGTGAAGTTTAAATATGATAATCTGAATGGTAGTTACAAAGATAGAAAACCAAGTCTATCTTACACATAATATGTGTTAGCTCCATTATTGTAATGTAAAAGTATTGAAAAAGTGGCTAAGTACAAGACCACAGAAGACCTTTGCCGATCATTCACCAAGACCTCTTCGCACAAACTTCAAGCCTTTGCCGTTCAGTCCTCCGAAAAGATCAAGCCTAACCTGAAGATCAATCTCGGACCACAGAGCCTCTGTGTGGCCAACCTCTGTGAAAACTGGACTTGTGCTTTTCAAGGCTAAAGAGCTCATGCCTCTTACGTGGGAAATCGTACGAAGATCCTTGTAGTACAACACATTGTGTACCTTTCCAGGTGTCACCATTTCATTGGTGGCAACCTTTACTTTGTACAACCACACCACTATATGTAGTGAGCACTACCCTGCATTTTCGTGTGCGCAAACACATATGTTCAGAATAGTAAGAGAGAATTCTTGGAGAGTAATTCACACACTAATGTGTGTTCTTGGTGTAATGCTTTCTTGAAGATCTAATGAGAGATGACTCGTTGAATGCTTAATATCTTATGTTATTTCTTCATATTTCTATGTGTTAAATCTACCAATACTCAAACATATTTGTTTTAATCAAAGCTTCCACACCTGTTCATTTTCATACTCTATTTTATGTTTTTTGTCTGAGTTCATCATTGTTGAGATAATCTAGGATCAACAATTGGTATCAGAGCAATTGATCTTATCTCGTTGGTAGATTTTTTGGTTTGATTTCTAAGCTTGTTCTTCACATTTATCAACAGTCCCTATTTTGAGTTATTTTTCAACCTGTTTTCTTGTTGAAATCATAGAATCTAGTTCATTCTTAAGACCTGTTATCTTGTTGATATCATTCCTGTGTGTACCATTTGCTTTATAAACCTCTTTTATAGACTAATCTTCAGTTTATTCAACTTTAATCTCTTTCAAAGCCTGTCAAACTCCTTTCCCCTGTTTTCACCGATATCTTCTTCTTTCTGCTTAACAAACCTTTTCTGTAAAAATGGCTAACCTCAATGCCATTTATACTGTTGGATCTCAGACAAAACCTCCAACCTTATTAAGGGATGAATATCCCCAATAGAAAATGAGGATGATCCATTTTCTGGAGGGTGTCGAGAAGGGACTTATAGACTGTGTTAAAAACAAACCATTTGTACCAATGGTTATTGTTCCAAGAGTTCCTACAACTGCTACAATCCCTGAGGTCCATGAATATGAAAAACCAAAGGCATTAGATGGTTGGTCTCCTCAATATTGGAAAAAATATGAGATGGGAAAGAAGGCCAAAAGATTGTTCATTATGGCTATCCCAAATGATCTTTTCCAATCACTAGATGCTTGTGAATCAGCACATGAACTATGGGTTGAGCTAGAAAAGCAACTTGAGGGTGCTATTAAGACACAAAAGAACAGAAGAGCATAATGTCTGAATGAATACTTTGGATTTAAAGCTCTTCCAGCTGAATCACTTCAAAACACATATGACAGGTTTAATGGCTTGATCAATAGATGCAAAAAATATGGCATCCACAGAACCTCTGAGGAGAACAATGTCATGTTTCTTAAAAGTCTAAATGATGAGTGGCTTCAGTTGTCAATATCTTTGTAGACCAATCAAGATCTCGACACATGTACCTTAACTGACCTCTTTGGCACACTAGTTGCTCAAGAAAACTATGTTGTCCAGACCAAAACGCAAATGGGTGGACCTCTAGCACTAGTTGGTAAAGCCATTGAGGGTCAGGAGAAACAACAGAAGGAAAAGTGTCCTGAAGAAAGTTCCAAGGGTAAGAGAAAGGGAAAGAAGGTGCTGGTTGCTGATAGTGATGAGGAAAAGGAGTTCTCAGAAGAGGAAGAGGAAAACATGGCCTCTGTCGCAAAATCTTTGGCCTTGATAACCAAAGAATTCAACAGAGGTTTCAAAAAGAAACCTTCATTCAAAAGAGGACCAGATGATAGAGACAACGAAGGTGGCAGATATCAAAGTTCTGTGCCATAGATGGAGAGATCTTATGTTCAAGATCAAAGGCAGTTTTCCCCACCACAAGTCTATGAGCCAAGATTCCCAAATAGAGAAGAGTTTCAAGATCAACAGAGGATGTTTGAGTCAAGGTACTACGAGCAGAGACCAACAGAGGCCAATGGAGTACCCACAGAGGGGTACACAGAAGGATGACCACAGAGTTCATGAGAAGTTAACCACACCAACCCCAAAGAATAACAGATGTTTCGAATGCGGCAAGCCAGGACACTATGTTGCAGAGTGCAGAAGCCAACCCACCAGAAAAAGAACAGAAAGAGATGTCCTCTCAAAATCTCAAAGCTTCTGGTTTCTCTAGGCCAAATCATGAAAGGTTTAATTGGCAACAAAAATAAAAATGGATTAAAAATGACAAATCTTTTGCTTCTGTGGCAGTGAGACCGAGAGAAGGTTACCACAGAGAAAGATTGGTACAAAAGAAGGCTCTTCGAGAGAGGAGTTTTTGTCAAAATAAATGTAGCATAAATAGGTCTTTTTGTAAAAAGTCTGATGCTAGGAGAGATTACTTTAATAAAGCCTCGGTACCCATTTTCAATGAATTTAATGAGAAGTTTATGCAAATTGCCTCTAATGTTCATTATTGTGATTGTTTTGAGCACATGTTTCAATTGATAACTCATTTTTCTAGCTCTTACTGTTTCCTCTTGAGACCGAAATCAAAGAATGCAAAATTCAATGGTCATAAGAAACACAGTGGTTCTTCTGAAGAAGGAGCTAAATCCAAACCATAGGCTGCTAAGGCACCTTTAAAGACCCCTAACAAAAATGGACCCATTTGGAAATGGGTACCTAAATCCCCTTAATTGGTGTTGCAGAAGCATATGTGCCCGTGTGGTATCTAGACTCCAGGTGCTCAAGGCACATGACTGGCGACAGAGGGTAACTCTCCTCGTACAAAGAAAAATCAGGAGGAGGTTCAGTGACCTTTGGGGATAATAAAAAGGGAACCATCAGAGGCTATGGAGTCATTGCAAAAGAAGATGTTGATGTGTCAAGAGTTGCATATATGGATGGACTCAATCACAACTTAGTAAGTGTGAGTCAACTATGTGACAAATGATTTGATGTAAAGTTCAACAAAATATATTGTTCTCTGTAAAGTGAAGGAACAATAACAGAGCTGTTAAGAGCTGACAAAAGAGGTGATCTATACCTCATGAACTTCAAGGCTAAAAGCAAATATGAAAAACTTTGCCTTGTCTCAAATAAGAATGAAGAGGCATGGCTCTGGCACAACAGTTTTTTTCATTTAAACTTTCTTACTTTAGATAAACTTGTGAAGCTAAATCTGGTAAGTGGTCTACCCAATCTCAAATTCCACAGAGATCATCTCTGTTCTTCTTGTGAAATGGGAAAACTCAAAAGAACTTCGCACACGACCAATTCAGATATGTCGTGCACTAAGCTTCTGCACATGCTTCATATCGACCTCTACTCCCATTTCTGTGCAGAGCTTAGGAGGCAAAATGTATATCCTTGTTCTTATTGATGAATTTTTAAGGTATACGTGGTTGAATTTGTTCGAAAGAAGTCTGATGTTCCTCACATACTAATCAATCTTGTGAGAAAAATCCAGGTTCTGTAAGACTGTAAAGTTCAGAAATTGAGAAGTGACAATGGCACTGAGTTAAAAAACTCAACCATAGAAGCCTATCTCTCTGAAGAAGGAATTTCACAGAACTTCTCTGTTGCACGAACTCCACAAAAAATGGCGTTGTAGAAAGAAGAAACTGAAAGCTTGTGGAGGCTGCTAGAACCATGCTCACCGCATCAGGATTACCAACTTCTTTTTAGGCAGAAGCAATTTAAACTGCATGCTTCACACAGAATCGATCACTGATTGTGAAACAACACATGAAAACTCCATACCACTTGATCAATCAAAGAAAACCAAACATAAAGTTTCTTCATGTATTTGGTTGCAAATGTTTTGTTTTAAACGACAAAGAACAACTAGAAAAGTTGGACAAGAAGGTTGATGAGGAAAAATTTATTGGCTATTCATCCACATCTAAAGCCTACAGAGTCTTCATCCTGAAATCAAGAATGATAATAGAAAGTATCAATGTATCTTTTGATGATTCATTTCAGGAGACTTCTGAGAAAATCAGCTCAAGACTCGGGTCGAACAAGCAAGCCTCTGGCGCATCAATCTCACGAGAAGCTGAACTAAATCTCCTATTTGAAGATATGTTTGATGATGAAGAACCATCTGTGAATGGTCACAGAGCCTCTAGAATCCAAAACTCTGCGGACCAGGCTCCACAAGGTATATCTCTTACTGGTCCTTTGAATACTTCACCCTCTTCAACTACTTATGTAGGTCCTACAATTAAAAGAGAGCATGCAGAAGATACAACAGAGAATGACAAGGATTCGACACTAGACCAAGTAGAAAATCCAACACCTGTGACCATAAAGGATTCCCCACCAGAGCACGATGAGAACTCTACATCAATAACCATAGAGGTCTCGACTCGAACCTATGTAGAGAATTCAACTCTTGTGCTGAGAACAAATGACATTCCTTCTATAACATAAGTGGTGCATGAACCGACAAATATACCTACAGAGGTAGAACTTGATGATGCTAATGACCATTTTCCAAGGATGACCAAGTGGACTAGGAGTCATCCACAGAGCCAAATCATTGGTGATCCTTCTGACAATGTTAAGACTCGATCAGCCACTCCTATTTTTTTCTATACAAACTTTATCAGTGTGATCGAACCAAAGAAGGTTTTTGAAGCTCTAGAAGATCCAAATTGGGTAGAAGCTATGCAAGAAAAGCTTCTTCAATTTGAGCGCAATAAAGTCTGGTCCCTTGTACCTCAGCCAAAAGGCAAAACTGCAATAGAGACCAAATGGGTTTTCAGAAACAAGAAAGATGAAGATGGAGTTGTTATTAGGAACAAAGCAATATTGGTGGCCAAAGGATACTGCCAAGAGGAAGGGATAAACTATGAAGAAACCTTTGCCCCTGTCGCACGCTTAGAGGTTGGAATGGTGAGGTACAAATCAGAGGCTGAAGTCGCACACGTACTTGGTGTCTGCGACAATATATGTGACAAGCTTCAAGCTGCAACTCAATACTTACCCAATGCACAGAAGAAGTCAGCTCCTACCACCTGCCAAGCAGAGGCGTCTACACAAAGAAGACGATGGGACGGGACCATCTGGTCATCATGAGGGGGAGAGTGACAAAGAACCAAATACCATAGAGCCATCAACCAACCCCCAACCCCTAACTGTTATTGCACCTATCCAAGGATCCCACCAACAGAAGACCATAGAGGTAACACCCACCTCGGTGGAAACCAATGTCCCTGAAGAAGACTTACCATCCCCTACACCCACTGAAGAAGTACAACCCCTAACCTCACCTCAACCCAACTCACCTCAACCTAACCCAAAAACCCAAGGATAAAAACCTTGGCCTCCAAGCCTAAAAAACAAAAGAAGGATCTGAGTGAGAAACCCACAGAAGACCAACCTCTGCAAGAACAACAAAAACCACAACCTCAATAAGCACACACTCAATCATTAACCCATATCCCACAGAGCCAAGAAACCAAACCATCAACTGAAGAAGTCCCCAAGGCCAAACTCACTACAGAAGACAAAGGCATAGGGATTATGAAACCAACCATAGAGTCAAAACCTAACCCAAACCCAAATAAATTAATGATGGAGTGCTTTTGTCGTGCCCAAACCCGAAGAAGAAGATTGCGCGTTTGGACCCCCTCTGTCAGCCTACCCACCCCTGGATCCCTCTACCAAAGCCAAAGAAGACAGGGTCGCACAAGTCATCAAGGAGATGGATGCTTTGAGAAGACATGTTCCTCCTTCTAACCCAAAGGACATGGAAGAGGTTGTCTACAAGTACCTCTATAGTGTGGGAATCAACGACACTATACAAGAGCCCACCCTTCAACCTGGCATAATCAAACAAATGGCCTTAGACTTTTTCAAAACCAAACAACAGAAACTGGAGCATGTATGGTCAGACTCGAAAATAAAGGAAGTTCCGGGGATAAACTCCTAAACACACACCATAAGGAGTTCTATTACTGCCAATACTTTGTGCTAATGGAGGATATGACGAAGATGAAGTTTACAGACGCATATCTAAGAAATGTTCATTCGTTTGACCTTACAGAGCTTTACTTATAGACAAAGAAGAGATGGGAGTGGAGACAAGAGAATAGGAGGGCACACTTAATGTTAAAGAGTGTCATGCGGGAGAAGCTTAAGTATTTCAGTCTACTCGATTTCCAAATCGCTCTGGACTTGGGAGTAAAGAAGATAAAGCTTACAACCCTAGATGAGCACTGCCCATCCTCTGCCGAAACCTTATCAACGATCTTATCAGCTAGTTTATCAGTCAACATGCAGTTTATCAGCTACCAACTAGCTTATCAGTTAGTTTGCCAAACATAGCCTTTATCTTACAGAAAGTTTAGATGTACCCTTTTGTTGGCTTTTTGTTCTCTAATAATTTTGTTGTCTTTAAAAAAATTATAGAAAAATTAGCCATGTATGTCAAAAAAAATCGATAAGTAAAATATAATTTACTCTAAAATAGAGAAATTGATTGAAATGCCCCAACTTTCACTCCTCGTTTACTAAGATGCTCAAACCCTCCCCAATTTAACCAAAATACTCAAAAAATCCGCGAAAACACTCCGTAATCACGGACTCCTTTAAATTTTTGGGTAGTTTGGTTAATAAGTGAAAACATTAGTATTTTGTGTTGAGCCTGAACAAGATGACTTGGAAAAAAGATGGAAATTAGAAAAGAAAAGAAAAAGGAACAAAACCCGTATCGTATATTTCAGTTGGTCGTATAGATGCTTTAAATACTTGTATAACAAATATAAATAGTTTCTAAATAAATTAAAGGCTAAAATTAAAAAAAAAATATGTTTTAAAACTAATTTTATATTTTAAAAAAATCACCAACATAATAGGAAAATATGTAAAAAATAAATAAGAAAAAAATTAGCATTTGACTGATTTGACACAATATTCTTGATTTGATGTAAGATTCCACGATTTGACATAAGATTCCATGATGTGACATAAGATTCCATGATTTGACTGATTTGACAACACACTTACCAAATAAAAACAAAAAACTTGCGTCGTAACCCACCCCCCTCGCGCCGGCCGGCTAGTCTCCTCCGGCGGCGGCGCGAGGTCCCTTTGACCGGCGTTATCCGGCGAATTTTTTTTTTAATTTTTTTACTTCTCCTATTAAACAAATAAATGTTATTTTAATCACTTAATTTTTTATTATTAAATAAATTGTTTCAAATAACTTAGATTTTAATTAGTTAATTAAAAATATATTTTAATTAACTTTTATTTAACTATACATTAATTTTTAATAAATTTTTAATAAAATTTAAATATAATTTAATTTCAAAATTAATCAATTTTTAAATTGCTTTTTAAAGACTTTTTATGTTATATTTTAATTAAGAAAAGAAAAAAAAATACAAAGCTCAAATACCCCTCGCCTTTGTTTTACGGCTACCGGCCGCCCTCACCTTCCTATTTGCTCTCGACGTTTGTACCTCGACTGGTAATGTACTTGGACAATCTCGGCGATTATGACCCGTCTGGTCGCATCTACTACATCTTTTCTCATATACAACCTCTCCTTGTGACGGGATGCGTTCAACAGGACGTTGTCGATTTCCTTTTTGTACATCCATTAGTGGAGGTTTCACGGTCATATATTCAGCCGGATATTCCCATGCCATTGGAGGATTAACAGGATTTACTACCTCCGCGTATGTAGCTTTATAAACTTCAGTCTTGTAGTATTTCGTCACCCATATGTTTGTTTCTGTAATATTTATTTGCCTACAAACTGCTATCACATGGGCACATGGTATACCAAATAGTTGCCATTTTCTACAACTACAAGTCCACCCATTTAAGTCAACAACACCGTTTCTATACCCGTCAACAACTTTAAACACGGTGTTTGTAACAGGGTTTACTGTCCATGTTGCACTTTGGTTAATTCTTTTAACTACTTTCGCTTCAACCCAAGGGGTAAGTTCATCTTCAAGCAAAGCTACACAAATGTATACATCATTAGTTTTAAAAAACAAAGTAAAACAAATATTATAGATGTTTTTATATTTACCTCCAATCTCGCGACGATCATAATACCACTG
The DNA here is from genome assembly GCA_033807775.1 of Saussurea involucrata. Classification (NCBI taxonomy): domain Eukaryota; kingdom Viridiplantae; phylum Streptophyta; class Magnoliopsida; order Asterales; family Asteraceae; genus Saussurea; species Saussurea involucrata. The sequence continues at coordinate 61,567,291 of CM066314.1, read as the reverse complement.
TTCTAGTGACGTCCGGAAAAAATCAATCAACATTGTGATCAGAAGGCGTCGTGCATACCTTGACATCGAATTTACGGACTCCGCACTGTTGGAAGTCATGGCATTATAACGTATTCCAGGGAAATGCGCTCTTGACCATTTCCGTTTATCTGCACTGTCAAGTGAATCCCTTGCACCATCTGATATAGATTGACGAAGCTCGGACAAGAGTTTATCAAACTCTTCCACTCTATACGCTTTGCAAATATCCCAAAATAAATCCCCCAAAAACTTTTTATTTTTTCCTTTAAATCGTAAATTTATCTCTATACGTCGACAACAAAGACCATGTTGAGCGGTAGGGAAAACATCTCTAATGGCCATGTTAATGGAAGCAGCCCGATCAGATATGATGCACAAATTTTCTGGCTCACCGATGCATTCTTTTAACCTTGATAAAACCATATCCAAGTCTCCCCACTTTCGGTTTTTCCCACCCCGTAAGCAATAGGCAAAATTTGGTTGTTTGCATCCATACCAACCGCTAAAAACATGGTACCTAAGTACGGACCCTTCAGATGAGCGCCATTGATTACAACCAACGGTTGTAAATGATTTATGAACGATCGAATCTACAAAGAAAAGAGTTTTCAAAAACACACTCACATAAAAATATATATATGGATATATATATATATATATAACATCAACAAAAGCAATATATTTTTCCTTACCGCACAACCAATGGCAACAAAAAACGTTCAAAACGTGCCATTTCATCTGTCTGGATCTTTCACACGGTCCCTGGATTGGCTTTCTGCAAATTGTAGCAGTACACTGGAGTAGAGAAACGATTCATCTGGGCTACCCCTTAGAAGGTGAAGGGCATAACACTTTGCACACCAAGCTTGCATATAGCTAACTGAGATTTTGTAATTGTTTTTATATCGGCGATGATTTCATGGCTCTTGTATACCCTACTAGTGTCATTCATTGCATCTTTCAATATATGACCTAACACCTTCTTGTTCGTTTGGCGATGATTAGGATACACTTGTGTTCGTGAACATGTGTGTATATCCTTAAATATCCTAACTTGGAACAATTTTGTATCTTTAATTACCGTTGCTCTTATTCGCCATTCATACCTCTTACATAAACATACCGCTTCAAACCTTTTTCGTGTGGATCGACTAATTCTCATCTGGTAACACTCTTCAAGACATTTCAATCCCAAGGCTAGTTTCAAGTCGTCTTTACACTTGAACATTTGTCCAACTTTCACACGTTTAGATAGTTGATAATTGACAGCTGGTTCTTTAGGCTTCACAATAGGGACAGGCGTTGGTAACGGGGGAGGCATGCCCCAAAAAAAATTACTACCCGTCGGACGACGGATATTAGCACCATCTTTTGGAAGTTCCTCATCTGAGTCTTCGTCATCTTCCTCTTCAGATATTTCTTTATCTTCCTCCTCCGGGTCACTATCACTACCATCTGATTGTATCCCCAAATATTCATCTGTATTGGGATGATAAAAGCAATCCCCACAAACGGCCCCATAATAAGGATCTATATCGACCTTATATTTCTGAGATACATTTTCATTGTCATCTAAATAGGCGTCAAATTCTTCGGCAGGGACTTCAGAAATACGAATGCCATAATCAGATGGTAGATCTTCGTATTGGTACGGGTTGCGATTTTCGTGCATCCCCTGGTTTTGAAAGGAGTGATATTGAGGTTGGTACGCTTCATATGGATTTTGAAACGACGGTTGATACTGACTTTGGTATGGCTAAAACGACGGTTGATACTGACTTTGGTATGGCTGAAACGATGGCTGATACTGAGTTTGGTATGGCTGTAACAACGACTGATACTGAGTTTGGTATGGCTGAAACGAAGGCTGATACTGAGTTTTGTATGGCTAAAAGGACGGTTGATACTGAGTTTGGTATGACTCATCTTGGCGAGGGTTAGGTTCATAAGGAACGAGTGGAAGTATATGTTGGGGGTTCGGTTGATGGCTTCCATCACCACGATCACAAACATACAATTTTAGGGCGTGTGGTGAAATTTCCACACCAATAGCGAGAAAATTTCTCACATCCTCCGTGTTTAATAACTCGACAATCGAACCAGAAGATAGAGATTTATACGTTAATCTAAAACGATTTTGTAATTCAGGTAAATTTTATTTCGAGGTTAGATAATTAATCAAACCTGGAAATAAAAATTGTACCGGTAACACGACAGTTGCCTTTTTAATTTCTGGGATATAATCCATCATCCCATTAACAAACTGCCACGACCCGTCCCTAAAAACACGTACCCGAACTTTCTCAATGTATGTCGTCATTGTTATTTCTTGTTTTTTTGATAGAAATTGATATTTGGAGATGAAGGGTTTTGTATAGATTTTTGGAGAGGAAGAGTTTTGTATAGTTTTTTGGAGAGAGAGAGGTTGTGGGCTGTTGAAAAATGATGAAAGTGGTATAGATTTATATAGGAAAATAATGTTAGTTGGTATGAATTTTTTGTAATTATTTTAATTTTATTTATATATTAAAAAACTAATTGAAAAAATAGTTATAAATTAATAAAAAATGGAATTGAAAATTATTGAATTTTTTTATTTAAAATCGTATTTATTAATTTTTTAATAAAAAAATAATTAAAAACTTATTAAAAATTGATAAATTTTGGAAAAATAAACATATTTAATTAAAATAAAATTTAAAATCGTATTTATTGAATATTAAAATCGTATTTATTAATTTTTTAATAATTAAAATATAGGGAATTTAATTAAAATACCCATTTGTTGACTTTGACTACCCAAAATACCCATTTTTTCAACTTTTGCAAAAAATACCGAAAAATCACGCGATATGTCCCGTGATCGCGGGATGAGGCCCACGTGTCCCGCGGTTTTGGCCCAAACGTCCCGCGGAGCCCCCCAACTATGCCTGCGGTGACACTTTTGGCCCCTCCCCGCTATAGCATCCCGCGATCAGCCAAAAAAAAGTTACAATTTTGGTCCTTTTTGCATGAATTTTTGCATGTTTTTACTGTTTTTTTCCACAATTATTGTACTTGGAAGACCAAATTGTGGTTGAAATTTACTGACTTGTTTCATCAATGTTAAATCATTGTACTTGGAAGACCAATTTGTGGTTGTCATTCATCTTCCTCAATGAGATTTTATCCATAAATATCAGTAAAATGCAATCCATAATTCACACCCATTCCATCCTTCTTTCTTGTTTTCTTTCTTCAGTATTTTGTTTTTGAGATACTATTGAAAAAGTGAGTTCATCTGTTGCAAAAGCTAAGCTATTTTTCTGTTACGATGGTGAATGGGTGCAAGACAACAATGAGTGGAATTTTGTTTATAAATCTAAGCATGGTGTAAAATTGCCAGTAAACTTTACTCATCAGAAGTTTGTTGCATACGCCATGCAAAAATGTGGAATCGACCATTCTGCTGTTTGCAAGTTAGTGTTTAAAAATGGTGATGGGTCATTTGTGAAGTTCTGCACTTTGCAGCCGAATCAGAAAGGCCATTACTTTTTGTATATGCCGATTCATCGGTGTGCGACGAAGACGATGACGAAGGTGACGACGACGGTGATGACTGTTATCCTGATTATTTTCCGGAGACGCAACTACAACAACCACAAGAAGGACGCTGTGCTGGAGTTGCTGATGACGAAACCCATGTTTTCAAAATGGGTAATGTTGATATAGACAGATCAGATACCGATAGTGACGAGGACGAAGAATATACCCCTAGTAATAAATCATTTAGTCAGTTAAATGACTATTTTGATATGCCCCCCATTCTTCTAGACCAGAATACCCATACACAAACCTACGAACCTGCACCTTATAATCGCAGTTCAAGGTTAGAAGTAGGTCAGATATTTGATTCGAAGGATCACTTGGCGAGTCAGGTCGGAATTAAGTTCATGGAAGAGGGTTTCGAAAGTTACACGCCGAGATCCGACAAAGGCAGATACGTAGTTGAATGTGCGAAAGAAAACTGTAATTGGAGGATGTACGCGAGGCCCGCGGGAGAGAAAAGAGGGGCATTAGTTATTAGAAAGTTGCACGACGTACACACTTGTTCGAGGACGCAACTGAATCCCAACCACAAACAAGCCACCAAAAGGACTTTGAGTGCGATATTGAAAGACAAATTTCTTGATGCTAGCAGGTCATTGCGTCCAAAGGACATCATGAACGATGTACACCAGCAGTTCGACGTCACAATTGGTTACCACCAAGCTTGGCGTGCGCGATGCAGGGCACTACTATTGGTTAGAGGCACGTTCGAGGAGTCGTATGAACGACTCCCAGCATATTTATATAATTTGCAGCTGCAGAATCCAGGTACTGTCACCCAGTTAAGGACTGATTCACATGGACGGTTTGAGATGTGCTTCGCTGCCCTTGGACCCGCGGTACGTATTTTAACACGTCATATGTTTACACATTGTAAACTATAACATTTATAAAGGGAAACCACCTACGTTTTTGCAGATCCGTACATTTTTGAGAAATCTGCGTCGTGTCCTGGTAATAGACGCTGCCCATTTAAAGGGCCCTTATTTGGGTATGATGTTCCTGGCGGTTGCCATGGACGGGAATAACTCCATCGTTCCAGTAGCTTTCGAAGTAGGCAAGTCTGAAACCGGGGAGGAGTGGACTTGGTTTCTGTCCATGTTGAGACAAGCTATCGGAGACCCGCAAGGGTTGGTGTTTATGTCCGACAGGGCTCATTCCATAAGCGCCGCAATCTCTGCCATGTACCCAAACGCCCCTCACGCCTTATGTTGTCGACATTTGGAGATGAACGCCAAAACCAAGGACAAACGTATTACCACCTACAAGGATGTCTACTGGAAGGCATGCAGAGCATATACGACTCGGGAGTTTGACCGGTACATGAATTTTCTACGAGTTAGTGCCCCGAGCGCAACCAAAGTTTTGGACGATGTTGGACCGGAGAGGTGGTCCGCGGCCCATTTTCCTGTACAACGGTATGACATTCTGACCTCCAATAGTGCAAAGTCGGTGAATGCACTCTCCCGTTTTGTGCGTAGATGTCCGATTGTTACTCTTATGGAGTACTTTCGGAGCTTTCAACAAGAGTGGTACCAACTTCGACGCCGAAAAGGAGCTGAGCTGCATAATGGACTCACACTAGGGGCAGAGGAGATAGTTCTCCTCAGGGCGCGTCACGCGTCGACATGGAGCGTAAGCGAAATTGGGTATGAGAGGTACCAGGTTCGGGATAACCAACTTGACGCGATTGTCCATATGACTGACGATGTTTGTTCATGTTTGCAATGGCAAAAATCTGGGTTACCGTGCGGTCATGCCATCGTTGCGGCAAGACGTATAGGACGTAGAGATTGCAGCGACTTGGCTGTAAATTTCTTCACGTCCGAAACTTACTGGGCAACATACGTAGACGTAATAAATCCAGCTGGACCCGCTGAAGCATGGGTGTATCCACCCGACCCCCTTCCTCCATGTTATCCACCGTTAAACGATAAGAACAGAGCCGAGAGACCAAAAAAGAACGATCGACGTCCATCACGTGGTGAAGGCCCGATACAGCGAAAATGTACCCTGTGCCAATGCGTAGGACATACTCGTGGAGAGTGTCCAACTCCCGTCCCTTCAACCGTGCCAAGGAGTAGACGCACAAGCATGAAACTAAGTAACACGCAGGGCCGTCGGAGCTTGAACTATATGGAACTATAACATATGATACCGTCGATCTGAACATTGATTTCCCTTGATTGTATGTTTAGTGCTCTTGTTTTGATATATAACATGATTTTATCTACTTATGTACGTTGCAATTTAGTAAAATAATTTAAAACGATTTAATCAATTAGTTAATATATGATTATTATGTTAATGCAATAGGAGTGTAAAACGAAAATTGAAAAAGTAAGAAATGTACCATAAATTAAATAATTACCTATAACTCTATAAGGGTATGAATTGTAAATATTAAAAATATTTTTATGTAGTATATATGATATATAATAAAAAAATCCAAAAATATTCAATATTTGGCTCATTTCGAAGGTATCGAAGAGACGAGTACAATGGTGTAACTTGTTAAAATTAAAACGTATTTTTAACGTATTTTAGTTAATAATACGATTATATGTGTTAATATGATGAAAGTGTAAAATTAAAATTAGGAAGTGTAAAATTGAATTATAAATCACAAATTTTGGGTGTGCCGCGGGACTCATCCTGCTATAGCGGGATCAAAAGTTTCAAAACCAACCCTCATCCCGCGATCGCAGGACTCATCGCGGGAAAAATGGGTATTTTTGCAAAATTGGAAAAATGGGTATTTTGGATAGTCAAAGTCAACAAATGAGTATTTTAATTAAATTCCCTAAAATATAACATAAAAAGTCTTTAAAAATCTATTTAAAAATTGATTAATTTTGAAATTAAATTATATTTAAAATTAATTAAAAACTAATGTATAGTTAAATAAAAGTTAATTAAAAACAATTTTTAATTAATTAATTAAAATCTAAGTTATTTGAAACAATTTATTTAATAATAAAAAATTAAGTGATTAAAATAACATTTATTTATTTAATAGGAGAAGTAAAAAATATTTAAAAAACGTTTTTCACCGGTCAACGCCGGTCAAAGGGACCTCGCGCCGCCTGAGGAGACTAGCGCCGACCGGTGCGAGGTGGGTGTGTGTTACGAGGCAAGTTTTTTGTTTTTATTTGGTAAGTGTGTTGTCAAATCAGTCAAATCATGAAATCTTATGTCAAATCATGGAATCTTACATCAATTCAAGAATATTGTGTCAAATCAGTCAAATGCTAATTTTTTTTCTTATTTATTTTTTACTGAAATATGTCACATCGTGGGCCATCTCTCCTCAAGCAATGCTTGAGGAGAGGAGAGGGGTTACTTTTGATTTTTTTTTTAAAAATTGGTTAATTTTGTAATTGGTTTTTTTAAAGGGACTAAAAAAATTAAGGACCCAATAATAAAGCCTATTTAATAATTTAACAATAAAAACATCTAACCGACCATCCACCCCCCCCCCCTCGCCTTCAGGACCTTGTAATTCAGGAACTGCATTTTTGAAGAAGTCTGTAAGTACCGATTCGGAGAAAAAACAGCACCTCAATAACTCCACAATCTACAATATGAATAAAAAGAAAATGATTTTAAGTATCAAATCATGAAACTGTTGGAAAAAACTAACCTAAAATTATTAACAAACTTTACCTGTGTTTTTACGTCCGTATCAAACCTCACGGAAACATGTGAAGTTTGATTTGCAGCGGGAATGCCAACAGACCTATCCATAAGCGGATTAGCGGGTTCCTCCAAAATGTTCCAAGTCGTCCTTGAAGGAACGAACAAGGATAGTTGTTGACGATCCTACAGGTCCGGTAGCGTTACGCCAGAGCAGGTTCTGCATGGTGGCACCGCTTGTATCCATCAGAGAGAAGGATGGAATCGTTGTAGCAATGCCGAGGGTGGTGAACACGAAGGATGGAGAAAATCGATGGTTGAGATTTTTATGGTAGCAGTTTCAGCGCTGGTGACGCTGGAGAAGACCTCCGCAGCTCTTTGAGGCGCTAAGGATGTTGGGGTAGAATCCATAAAAGTCTCAGAGAACTGAGTCTCTGAGGTGGTAAGTGGGATGGCTGTAGCGGTTGTGGGGGAGTTGCCATGAAATGGTCAAGCGTTGCCTGTTGAGAGGCCAACGCTGATACTTTAGCCTGCGAAGGATGAGGCTTCTCCTTGATGAGCTTCTTGAACTTATGGGTGCCAAGTGGGGTTGATGAGGGTTTCCTCTTCTTAGAGGAGGTGGTTGTTGCAGCGGTGGGTTGTGCCACTGACGGTGTAGCCGCAGAAGTAGTAGAACGGAGGAGAGAGAGAAGGGTGGAAAGACTTACCTCACCTTTTAGCTACTTGAAGTCGAGGACCTTAGTGCCGACTTGAGAGAGCTTGTAATCTCCCTTCTTTGGGTAGTAGTCGTCCAGAACCATTTGGAGAATGGCAGAGATGAAACGGGGATAGGGAATGGTGGTTGATCTGTCAAGCTTCTCGACCCGGTCCATCAGGTCTTCAAAAATTATGCGGGCATAGTCAATGTGCAGCCCTTTGAGGAGAGAGTAGGCCATGGCTACTTGGGTTTTGCTGGCCTGGTCAGTGGAGCCAGTCTTTGCCGTCATGCAGCTGATTACATGAGCAGAGATGAAATGACCTAAGAATTGAACTTCTTGAATCCAGAATTCACACTTTGAGAATTTTACATAAAGCTTTTCTTGATTTAGTAGTTCTAACGTCATTCTCAAGTGTTGTCTATGTTCTTCTTGACTTTTGGAGTAAATGAGGATATCGTCTATGAATACAATGACGAATTTATCCAGGTGTGGCTTACATATCCGATTCATGAGATCCATAAACACAGCTGGGGCATTAGTTAAACCAAAAGGCATAACTAGAAGTTCATAATGCCCATATCGGGTTCGGAATGTTGTCTTTGGGATATCTTCTATTTGTACTTTTAACTGATGATATCCTGAGCGTAGATCTATTTTCGAGAAATAGCTTGCTCCTTGCAATTGATCAAATAAATCATCTATTCTGGGTAAGGGATATCTATTCTTGATTGTAACTTTCTTCAATTCTCTATAGTCAATGCACATTCTCATCGTTCCATCTTTCTTTTTAATGAACAATACTGGTGCTCCCCATGGTGACGAGCTTGGGCGAATGAATCCTTTATTAAGCAATTCCTGCAGCTGACTCATAAGTTCTTGCATCTCAGATGGTGCAAGTCTGTATGGGTACTACTCCGGGTACTAAATCGATATGGAATTCTACTTGTCTATCTGGTGGTAATCTAGGTAAATCATCCGGAAAAACTTCCGTATATTCACATACGACTGGTACCTCTTCTACCAGTTTCTTTTCCTTCTTCGTATCTACCACATAAGCCAAATAGGTTTCACACCCTTTATGAATGCATTTTCTTGTTTTTAAGACTGAGATAAGGTTGAAGGGATATTCCTTGTGACTATCGTAAATAGTTAATACCTTACCATCCTTATTCTTGACTTTTACCATCTTTTTGTTACAAACTATATGGGCTTGGTTTTCAGATAACCAATCGATACCCACAACAATATCAACAGTGCTAAGAAGCATTGGTAGAAGCTTAATGGTAAAATGGTTTCCATCTATATCCATTGAGCAACCTTCATATACATTATCTATCTTTGTGATTCTACTATCTTCTATTTCTATTTCAGTTGCCCGATCTAATTTCTTTGATGGCCAATTTAAATTCATGCAGAATTTCGTAGACACCATTGATTTATTTGCTCCTGAATCAAATAATACTTTAGCAGACTGTTTATTGATCAGAAAAGTACCTGTAACCACGTCAGGTATTCCTTTTGTTTCTTCAGCAATGAGTTGGAATATTCTTCCCTTAGCTTTTCCAGTTTCTGACCTGATTCCGCTACTTCCTGGTATTGGTCTTCTTGATTGAACATCTTTGGGCTTTGGGCAGTTGTTTGCATGATGCCCCGCCGATCCACAATTGTAGCAATTCGTTTCAGGACAGTTCATAATTAAGTGGCCATACTGACCACATCGATATCATACATTTATGCCGATCCTACATTCTCCAAGATGATGCTTTTTGCATTTAGGACACACAGGTCTATCAAATGTCCTTATACCACCATTCTTGGGTTTCTTAAATTGATGGCTAAAATCTCTACCCTCAAATTTTCTTTTCTCATAGGTCTTGTTATTGGTTGGTACATAACAATCCTTTTCAGCTAGTATTGCCAGTTCCACAACCTCTTAGAAAGTTATTGGTTGAGACATATTTACGAATCTACGTAAATCTTTTCTGAGGCCAAGTAGAAAACGGTTAAGCTTTCGAGTTTCTGTAGCGACTAAGTAGGTAGCGAATCGAGATTTTTCTATGAAAGTTTCCACATAGTCTTCTACAGATTTGTTTCCTTGTTCCAGCCTTACAAATTCTTCCTCCATCATTTTCAATCTAGTATCTGAGCAATACCTTTTATAGACTAAATCCTTAAACTCATCACATGTCATTGTGGTCGCTTCAGCGATGCCTCTTGTGGATTGAATAGTTTTCCACCAATGAAGAGCATTCAACTTTAACTTAGTTGAAGCAAACCTTACTCGTTGAGTAGGAGCACATTGACATGTTTGAAAACAATTCTCCATGTCATCCAACCAGTTCATGGCAGCTACAGGTCCTCCTTTTCCTTCAAACGTGGATGGACTAGTATTTGTGAATGCTTTATAGTCACATTCGTGGGTTTGGCCATTCTCTTGTTCATGCCTTGTATAATTTTCGTGTTCTGAGTTATGGTTCATAGCATTCTGAATTTGAGCTATAATACTTGGTAGACTTTCTTGGATGCCTCGAGATATTTCCGTGGCCATGTCAATTCCTCCGGTAGATTCTTGTGGATTTGCCCTCATTCTATTTCCTTGTCTTGGTGGTATATTATTTTCTGATTCATCTCTAGTTATCCTTCGAGTATTCATCCTACGAAATACAATGAACACATAAGTATAATATATATTATACAAAATTTAGGGATATATTCTACAAAACTTAGGGAATTAATTTCCCTTTTTATCCCGATACATCATATAATTATGTAATTATGCTACTAATGTTAAACTAAAATTTAACGTCATTATTAATGAGGGTAACGCCCCCTCGACATTCTACGAGATGTGAAACCTCTCATGTAAGGATCTCCCAAAAGTTAACTAGTTAGACAAGAATTTTCTTGGTAGCTTCTGGCTAATTCCTCTTGGGTATAGTTAAGTTGGACTTGAGTTTGATCAAGCACTCGATTGGCTCTTTCAGTGTCTCTGTTCGCTAGTCTTAACTCGTTTTCCAATTGCATAATATACATGCGTTGTGCATGCACTTCTTCTTGAGCTATTGCAGCTTGATGATTACTTTCAGATATATTATTTAGAAGGATGTTGATATCTGCTTGACTCTGTCCTGATGGGATTATGACTTCATTTGCAATAGAAATTCCCGAACTAGCATCTTCAGGAGTATCCCAAGGAAATGGAGGTTGAAACATGAATTGATTTTCATCCGAATCTCCTATGATAATGACATCATTTTGGTTTTCCTCTGGTATCATCTGCTCATCAGGATTTGGAATTTCAGGAATTGGAACTTCTAGTTGGACTGGTTGAGAAGCTTGATCCAGATAATCTATTGGTTCATAAGTAAGAGTGTCTAACAGTGAAATAATGTAAAGAAACTTCTCGGACCATTCATCCTCGCCTCTTTCATTCATATGAAATATATATATAATTGTGAATAATTCTTTTATATATATATATATATATATATATGCATCATACAAAATTTTGGGAAAATATATTTTACAAAATTTCCCACCCACATCTAATAGTGCTTATATTCTAAATCTAGCTTTCTTAAATATTGAAAATTTCACACGGATATCTATGTTTTAGCCATGCTTTATAAGATAGGGACTTGATCTTGTACTCTTTATTATGCACTAACCCGGTTTCATCCCATTCTAAGTCAACTTGAGTCGCCTTACATCCTCTAAAGATCTCTTTAACTTGTGCAATTAGAAAAAGGCATATATCCTTTATCTTAGTAGTGAAAGTCCGGGTCTTGAATTTTAGCTCCTGGTTTAGGCGCGCATTTCTTTGTTGTAGGTTATTAATCATTATCCAACTTTCCCATTCCCTATTTATATCTTCTTCCTCTTTAGCTTCTTCCTCTTCATTTTCTTCTTCGTTTCCTTCCCATCCTTCAGCGTTGATTTCCATAGGTATAATATTATCTTTCTTCATATTCTATTTCAATTTCGGATGGGTCGAAATCCGAGTCTGAACCTGCCATCTAAAGAAGATATAAAATTAATAACTAAAGAGTTGTAAACATAATCGAATAATTTCTATATATATGCGTTAGTACAAAATTAGGGGAAATAAGAAATTTCCCCCCTTTTTCCTGATTTTATCTATCCGATATATATATATAGAGGAAGGTTCATGTGAGGAGCGCGTCAAAACGTGAGAACGTGAGGAGCACTCCCATGCTTCTGATCACATATGATTTACAACGCTAAAAAATCGGAACTTTCTCGAAAATTCGCGCAAAAGTGGCGCGAGGCGTGGCGCGATGCTGCAGGTCGCGGATCACATGTGATTCAACACTGTAAATCATTAATGATTCATAACTGTCAATTCGAGTCCAGATCAGTTGTGAATCACATGTGATCCACAACTGCGAATCACATGTGATTCATAACTGTCAATTGCTCCTCACGTTCTCTTAAATTGGTACGCTCCTCGTTTGAACCCGCCTCTCTCTCTCTCTCTCTCTATATATATATATATATATATATATATATATATATATATATATATATATATATATCTTTTAGCGTTGCTTTACTAAAGGGAAAAAGGAGCATGGGTGGAAGTTTAGTGAAGTTTAAGCAAACGGTGGAGATAACTTAGTTCTTCTTGCAGATGATTGATTTGGGTTTGGCTTTGGTTTAGAAGCTGAGTAGTTTCTTCTAATCTTTTTCTTGTTGCCTCGAGTTCTTCTTCTAGGGCTAGGATAAAACCGCTTTGTTGTCGTACTTCCATTTGTGAAAGGCTGGATTGATAGTTACTTTCCGTCATCTTGTGCATAAATTCATTTACATCTTCCCAGGTCAGACCGACAGGAGTTGGACGATTTTCTCCAACTATGCATGATGTAACGTCTTCCGGTGGTGGATGTGCTACTCGGGGTGGAGGCACAAATTCTTCTTCTTGGTAATTTATATCTCTCCATGGGTATTCGAGTATGAAGTTATTGTTGGCATCGGAAATTTCATCATTACAAGGGTTGATGATTGGGTTGATATAGGGAGTTATTTGATTAATTGGGGTTGGGCATAGGAGAGCTTGTTGGAGATTCGGGTTCCTATCAGGTGATTCTTGTAGCCATCCGCTAGCCCGACGGACCTTCTCCGAAGTTTCTATACATCTGAAACATGTAATCATGACACACATATATATAATCTTTGAGTTTAAGTCTAAGTTCACCTAAACTAAGGCAGCTCTTAGTTCACTTAAACTAATGCTCATAGAAGTTATTTAAGAATAAATAAAAGTAAACTCGATTGACGAAAAGCTTGAGAAAGACTTTGATAGAGAGAAGGTTGAGGGTTGGAAATCCTATGGCTGTTCCGTCAATGAACACTAAACCCGAACAATTATTACCGGTTCTTCCTATGAAACCTAATTCTTGAAAACTCACCGTTGTTCTTTCTCAAGCAACAACAGGTCTTATTTTAAAACCACTAGTTTTATCTCTCGATCTCCACTGATGGACTTAAAACGCATTAGGTTAGAACTTTGAGGAAGAAAGGGTGATTCAGCTATCTCTACCCGAATCTCCTTTTCGACACATGATTATCTGATCTAGTTGTTAACTAATTCTCTCGAACTTAATCAAAAACAACGAAATCAATTGAAGGTGATCACTCTACAATTGTATAAAGAAAACTCAAATAACATGCTTCATAGATTCAAACCAAGAAAACTGTTTGGTTACACGTCATCTCTAGTCAAACCATAGTCACTCCAACCCCCAACATCTACAGTTTAGTTCATGTTGGGGTTGGATAAAAACGCAAGAAAATGATAGAAATCAAAGTGAGAAAACATCGTGTTTCGTGAACGTGAGTGTAGTACTGATTGATTCCCTTCTGTCGGCTCTAATCCGTCAATGATGGTTGATTCCCTTCAATCGTCTCTCTTTCGTGGCTCGAAAATAGTAAACTCCCCTCTAAAAATCGCCTCCTCCTCGCCTCCAATTGCCGAAAACCAGATATGCCCTAATCTGGAAAATCGCCAAGCTTGAAACGCGAAACAATGAGTTGTGCGGCTTGCGTCGCGGGCTAGGCCGCGCATGTTGCATAGTTGGCTCGGGTTCAGGTTCGGGTCTGGACTTGGGCTTGGGCCTGGGATTCCTCTAGTCTTCGTTTTGGGCTTCTCTTAGGCTATTTTCTGCTCTGTTTCTCGATTGTAGCTTTCCTCCGGAACACCTGCTGTAACGCCCCATTTTCTTCAATCTCATGACGTTACTTTATTTAACCAAACCAAATCTTACAATTTATTTCATACTTCAATTATTACATCAAGAGTCAAAATATAGCGGAAACGTAATTAAAACATGACTTGTAATACAATAAAGTAAAATATTCTTTATTGAACTTTCTAGAAATATTTCATGACTTCTTTCTTTACTCCATACCCGAGATGCATACATGAATTATATAAGCTTTAAGCTTAGTAAGTAGTCATGGTTTCATGAATAAACAACTTTCATTTACAAAATCTTATCAATTTTATGAATAATATTTCATAATAACACTTGTCATGCATAAAACATTATTTTGAGATCTCACTTGTCACATGTAAGTATGCCATACTTGTCTTGAGGTTCAATAACCCCAGGGGTCCATAAAAGGCTGCCCCAAAGGTCCGTTTGCAAGACGTCCCTTCTTGTCATATATCCTGTACGTTGGATATTATGGTCATACATAACATGTATAAAAACTTTTCATGCCTTGAATGCAAAAATGCATATACTTGTATCATAACATGCCATTATATGTCTTTGATCAAAAGTGTATCATAATCTCATGTACAATAATCATAACAAATATTTTATCAAAACTATCATAGTGCATAAAATAGTTTCATATAGCATGTATGTATCTCATTAAATCTCATAACATACTTACATTGATTAAGCTTACTTCTTCCTTGATCTTCTACTTGTAGTATTTTAAGAGAGAAAGAGAGATTTGGTATGAATTCAAATGAGTTGTTGCTACCTCTATTTATAGATAAACCTAAGGCATCACTAACTTGTTTTCTTTGCTTTCAAGATTGTAATCTTGTAAGGTTTTGACACCTCATGCTTATTAG
Organism: Saussurea involucrata; assembly: GCA_033807775.1. Classification (NCBI taxonomy): domain Eukaryota; kingdom Viridiplantae; phylum Streptophyta; class Magnoliopsida; order Asterales; family Asteraceae; genus Saussurea; species Saussurea involucrata. Next base: position 61,552,240 of record CM066314.1, on the reverse strand, counting down.
ATAAGAGAATATTACACATCATGCTTCTAGGTTGCTTTGTCAAGCTTCTAGGTTGTACTTGTTAGTAAGTAGCTTTGCCAATTCCCAAATTTAGCCTTCACAACTCATCATTAGGGTGCTTAATCATGTTAACTAGGCTTGCTTAGTCACCCAAATAGCTTTGCTTCCTCATGCATAGGCTTGTAGGACACTTGTAAGCTTCTTATTAGTGGTAAAATGTGCATTCTATGAAGGCTATAGCTACTGCTGGAAATTTATTTAATGTTTTTAATAAAATTATAACTTTTATATTTAAAACTTAAAACATCAAATTTTAACAAGATTAAAAAGCAGGGTGTTACAACTGCACATTTCACTGGAAAACTATGAAAACACAATCATTTTGCTTCAAAACAAGCCACTCTCAGTGGTTTGTGGACCGGATATAACGCCAAAAATTGGCGTTATCAACAACCCCAAACCGAGCGTTGCTTGTCCTCAAGCAAATTAGCGATAAAAAGGAATATAAACATGTATCAATGAATTAATAACTGCATAATTCCCATGCGGACACACGTATTGCACGCCTATTCACCCATACCTGTGAATGCTTATCTCACCCTCACCGCATCTTTATCTTGTTTAATCGATGTCCTTTCATTGTGAGTTGAACTCGTGACTGCTCCAAGCATGCTAGGGAAAACATTTCGCCTCGACCCTACCTCATGGGATACTCTCTATTCACTCGAACCTAGACTGTCACACATGTTTACATGTAATTTGAAGTTATGTACAATAATACCTGAGAGTTCACATGACAACTCGAACTGAAAGACGCACTAATGTCCAAATAAAAGTGTTCTCATGAAGGAATTAAGTAGCAAGACAAGGACTACCGGAAAAAGTAATAATCCACCTTAATCACATTTTCCAGAAGATCATCCAGGTCTTTCGTTGGGCTATAATAGGGCTACGATTATGGCTATGAAATGAAGCGTACAACGAATCAAAAATCCTGAATGTGTCAATCCTCGAGCGGTTCTGAACTTTTCTCACTTCTTTTTCTATCTCCTTGCCCTTTTTGTCATCACTAGGGTCGCTTTGACCCTCTTATTTATTTGTTTGTATCTTTTTTTGTAGGGCATCATTGACCCTCTTTTCCAACTCTTGGGTTAAATTGACTGAGTTTCTTTTTTCTAGCTCTCTCTTTCCGACTGGCCTGCATTTTATTTCCTGCTCTACTTTTCACTGTTCATTCTCGCTCATGACTGACAAATTGTCGGATAAGGGTTGGCTAAGGCTTTGGCTAGGTTTTAATGGTGGGGTTCGAACTGAAAAGTTTGGTGAGTGTTTGTCTGCAAAGGGGCTTGGGTGCACACACAATCGGTCAAGGGGGCAATAGATAAATACGGGCTTAAAGTTGCACACAATGCCTGGAATCATGTCTTAAGGTCCACACGATGAGGTTACTATACCCTTACCCAATATCCCGATGGTCATCTTTGCCACTCAATGCAAAATTATAGTGAGATCAATCTATAACCACGACAAGGAATTCGAAAAAATGTATCAGAGTTATGTGTTTGAATCCCTCGCAACGAAGGATGTCATTTTAGGCTCAAATCTCACTATTGGATGGTCTCCACTAATGTCCCTAGTCATACTTTTTCCCGATCTTCCCTTAGTGGTCACATTGCTATCTTGAGATTCTCCCCTCAATGGTTGGTCTCAATCATTCAACACAAAGATTATGGCTTACATGATCTAAACATTATAAAAATACAGGAAATCTACGTGCAATAGTGGGCCCGATTGGGCAACCCCAAACCTAACCCACACATTATCCCCAATGTGCAAGTGTCGACTTGGAGCGGTACAAAATGATAAGAGTACAATTATGCAGTTATTACAGTCATCCGAATAAAAGAAAGCATTAACAATACATCAAACAAGAATAAGAACATAGATGGTGATTGCAAACCCATGACTAGCACTGTGAAGAAGATGCCCCTCCGGACTGCCGACCTCTCACCCTTCTTCAGCCTTGGGATGGGTCGGTCGCCTCTGGTATACCTACCTGAGTGAGGCGTGTGGAGAAATCGTTTAGGCGCCGGTTCACATCCCGAAATCCGGCCTCCATCTGTTGAGCTAGCCGCCGGATGTATGGGGGGTGTCACCGGTATGCTATGTCGTGTCCTCCCGAGGCTCGGATGGGTCAAAGTCCGGATCACTGTCCGATGAGTCAACGACTGGTGCGGCGAGTGCATTCCTCCAATAATCCGGATCCTCTCGTCGGTTTTGGTCTAAGTCAGATGCCGCCTTGATTTGAATACTATAGTGCTTGCTGTAGAAGTCTTCCCTCGAGGCTGTGAGGCGTCCTATTGGGACACCGGCTTCCCTATAAAAATGTGTGATTAGACAGGGGAACGATAAGATACCGTCAAGGGACATACCAGCGTCAAGGAGCTCCATCCAAATGATGTGCCCGATATCCATCGGGAGGTTGTGCTGGAGGGAGAATAAGACTTCTGCGATTTGGCTATCGGCGGTAGTATTGTGAGAAGATGGCTTGAGGTTGGCCTTTACGAAGAGCATGAGAAAGGCAAGATCGGTGTGGATGTCGCTCTTTAGAATGTGGTCAAACATCTTATTCCACCCTAAGTGTCTGTTTCGCCGCAGCGAACCGACGATCGGACTCAATTTGGCGCGGAAGGCCTCGTGTCCGGACAGTCCATAAGTCATGCCCAACTCCGGTCGGCGGGGCGCGTGATAGTACTTACAGATGTCGTCCGGTGAGATCCGGACTAGTTTGTCCCCCATCTTCACTGTATACCTCTCATGGTAGACCGGGGGGGTCATGCAAGCATAGAACTCTTTTACCACCTCCGCGTCGTACATTATTGGGGTGCGGATAAATCTCTCCCATGAGTGTTGACGTATGATGGTCGGGACTAGTGAGCTGTCCGGTAATGTCTCCAGTCGGATTCCGCGCTCGGCGAACGGCTGACATTTCTTCTTCCTCATCTTAGCGATCTGGGCGTCCTTGTCATGGGCTTCGCTATGTTGCATTATATCCCGAATGTGCCGCTGGACGCGGTCGTAGTCGTTGAAAACCAGCTGCTTGCTTGGATGGTGCCTCATTTTCTGAAAGAAGTCAACCGATAGATAGTCAAATTTCCATTGGCAACCCCAAACCTAGGCTTTTTCCTAGGTTTGACAATTGTGGCACCCCAATCCTCGGTAAAATCGAGGTTTACAATGGGGGGTGTGTGGATGCAAAAAGGAAACTTGGCCACCCAAACCTAAGTGAAACTCTATTTTACTCTCTAAAAGAGAATATTCCAAATATATTCTATTTTATTTTGATTACATATATTTTCAATAATACCCTTATATTTATTAACTTTATAAATTGCATCCTTATATTTTTTATTTTCACAATACTCTTATATTTATTAACTTTATCATATTATTTTAACAATGTTATAGTTCATATTTAATATCGCATTAAATTATAAAAACCAAATTTCATTAAATAAAAATGTTACATTTTCAACACACAATATCAACAAGCTCCTCATGCATCTACGCCGTTTGGAGAATATTGTAACGATCTTGGAGGATCTGGATCCGTTTTACCCGACTATTAAATTAGTATTAATGTTATTCAAAAACTGTTTTCCTCTTACGTATGTTTTTATTACGGTCGTCGTTATGTTTTTTTATCTTTATCATTTGTAATGCTTTTATGTTAAAATATGTGTTAATGGTGTGTTTTAATTAAATATGTTATGTTGTAAATTGTTAAAGTTTATTAGTTTTTAAAATTAGTTGGATAATTTTTAAATTGAATTTAAAACTTAAAGATGAATATAATTCTAGTTTATTAAAATTGGTATTAGACAATAAATAAAATAAAAATACAAGAATCTAAAAAATAGAAGGGCCATTTTGTAATTATCAAAAAGTTAGAAAAAAATAGAGAGTATGAATAGTAACTCCCTATATATAGAGAGTTACTATTCATTTCTCTATTTTAGAGAGTAAAATAGAGAGTTCATTGGAGAGGATTTAGAGAGTAAAATAGAGATAGAGAGTAAAATAGAGAGTTCATTGGAGATGGTCTTAGGTTTGTTTAGCCTCTTTTAAACTAGAGAGAAGACATGAATCACACACGAGACATATGAGCACATAATTGCTATCTAATTCAGCTTCACAAGACAATGACTTATTCAAAAAGCGCATGTCCACCTTACCAACCTAAGAATGCATCTCTAAAATCGTCAATGATTTTCACCATTGGTCAAAATAATGAACCCCAAAGCTTGGTAAAACCTAGGTTTGGTGATGCTTGCAACTAATGAACCCACAATAACTATATAGGGACTTTCACGTTACCAATTCAGCACAAAATGAACTTCATCACAAGATGATGGAGATGGTTCAACAATTATCATGAAATCCCAAAAATGCCCCAAGACCACTCTCCCAACATTTCCCAATTAAGCATTTTTAAGAGCAAATCCTTACAAACATAAACATACAAGATTGCATACAAAGGGAGGTTCTCATATGAAGTTAATACATAAAAAGAGCATGTAATTGCAATCTAAGCCTCATTTAAACATGTGTGTACCAACATTTGTAAGAAATCAACACATTGGGGGCATACTTGAAATTGGGGAAGCAAAAAAATGGAGAGAACAATAAGTAGCACATACCTAGTTTGAAATGAAGAACGAAGGAGCATAGAACATAACATACCTTGCAAGATCTTGGATTTGGAGGAAGAAGTACCTTGAAAGTGGTGTGGAGAGGGAGAAAAACGAGAGAGAAAAAGAAAATTGGAGAGGAATTGAAGAAGAAATGAAAGAAAAATAAAGAAAAGAGGAAGAAAAACGGCTTAAACACAAAAACTCTAGGTCTGGACAGAAAGCCGCGTGGCTTGGCCTGCGGCCTGAGCCCACGTGGCTTCCCGCGAGTGTGGTAAATGGGGTTCTTCAATCAGTGAGTTGCACGGCATGACCCGCGGCTTAAGCCTGCGAGGTAGCCCACGTAAGCTTTTGTTTGCGTTCCCCAACAGGGTCTTGCGCGGCTTGGGTCGCGGCCTGAGCTCACGCCCTAGCCCGTGTAACTCTCTGTTCCAGGACCTTTTTTCGCGCATTTTTTATAAATAAACACGCCTTAAAAGCAAACAAAATGAAAATGCAAACCTCGGTGGGTTGCCTCCCACCCAGCGCCTTAGTTTCGGTCGTGGCTCGACCTTCCCGTCCGGTTACTCATTCAGTTCGTCTAGAAATGTGGTGTCGGTTACCACTGTTTCACTCTCTGACCGTTAACTTTGAAAGTTGTGCCGTCTTTTCCTTGCAGTTCGACAGCTCCATATGGGAAAACCTCCTTTACGGTGAACGGTCCAGACCATTTGGACTTTAGCTTACCTGGAAAAAGACGAAGACAAGAGTTAAATAGAAGAACGTGCGTATTTAGAACTATTACTATTTGATTGAGGTGTGTCATGGAATCTCTTCATGTGCTCTTTGTAAATAAAAGCATTCTCGAAAGCGTCTTGTCAGATCTTCTCTAACTCGTTCAATTGTAAGAACCGACGTTGCGCGGCCACTTTGAAATCCATGTTGAGCTTCTTGATCGCCCAATAAGCTCTATGCTCAAGCTCAATAGGTAAATGGCATGACTTCCCGAACACGAGCCGATATGGTGTGGTACCAATCGGGGTCTTGAAGGCGGTTTGGTAGGCCTAAAGTGCATCGTCTAGCTTGATCGACCAATCCTTTCTTGATGCGCTCATAGTCTTCTCGAGAATTTGTTTAAGTTCCCGGTTAGACACCTCGGCTAAGCCATTGGCTTGTGGATGGTATGGTGTAGTTACTTTGTGTTTCACCGAGTATTTCTTAAGGACTGCCTCCAAATACCGGTTGCAGAAATGACTACCACCATCACTTACCAATGCCTTTGGAACCCCAAACCTTGAGAAGATGTTCTTCCATAAGAAGTTGATCACCACCTTGGAGTCGTTTGTAGGGGTTGCGATCGCCTCCATCCACTTGGAGACATAGTCCACCGCTACAAGTATATACTCGTTGCGGTGTGAGTTCGGGAGCGGTCCCATGAAGTCAATCCCCCACACGTCAAATAACTCCACTTCCATGAAGATTCTCATGGGAATTTCATCTCTCTTCGATATGTTTCCCACTCTTTGACAGCGATCGCACTTAGAGATGAAGTCTCTAGTCTCCTTGAACATCGAGGGCCAAAAGAACCCCGATTGCAATACCTTCACGACTGTTCTATCAGTGCTAAACTAGCCTCCACATTCTAATGTATGGCAATGAGTTAGAATGTTGGCCTTCTTTTCGTCCGGTACACATCTTTGGATCATGCCGTCGGCGCACAACTTGTAGAGGTATGGTTCATCCCAATAATACCTTTTCGCCTCAGAGAAAAATCTTTTCTTTTGATGCGAGTTCATTTGATATGATACTACTCCTCCCACCAAATAATTTACTAGATCAGCATACCATGGTTCCGAGTGACTGACCTTCAAGAGTTGTTCATCCGGGAATGAATCATTGATAACTGTCTTGTCTTTGCTTTGGTCGTCACTCCCCTCAAGTCTTGAAGGTGATCCGCCACTGTATTCTCGGACCCCTTCTTGTCCAGAATCTCTAAATCAAATTCTTGGAGTAGAAGCACCCATCGAATGAGTCTGGGCTTTGCATCCTTCTTAGTCATCAAATACTTCAGGGCGGAGTGATCGGTATACACGATTACCTTGGCATCGACTAAATAGGATCGAAATTTCTCACAAGCGTATACGACGGCTAGTAGCTCTTTCTCGGTGGTTGCATAATTGATCTGATCATCGTCCAACGTTTTGCTAGCATAATAGATCACGTGCATCCTCTTTTCTTTTCTTTGGCCCAATATCGCTTCGACTGCCGTGTCACTTGCGTCGCACATGAGAACGAACGGGAGATTCCAATCAGGTGCAGTGAGAATAGGTGTTGAAGTCAGTTCCTTCTTCAACCTGTCAAAAGCAAGAATACAATCATTAGTAAATTCAAATTTCGCATCTTTAAGAAGTAAAGAACACAAAGGTTTAGTAATTTTGGAGAAATCATTTATAAATCGCCGGTAAAAACCGGCGTGTCCCAAGAAGCTTCGGACTCCCTTGACGGAATTTGGATATGGAAGATTCTCGATCACCGCCACCTTTGCTTTGTCTACTTCAATTCCCACTTTTGATACTTTGTGGCCAAGCACAATTCCTTCGGTTACCATGAAGTGGCATTTCTCCCAATTCAACACCAGGCTTGTCTCTTTATATCTTTGTAGAACGGCTTCCAAGTGCTCTAATCATGTATCGAATGAAGGTCCAAATATTGAGAAATCGTCCATAAAGATCTCGATAGTCCGCTCCACCATATCCGAGAAAATGGCCATTATACTTCTCTGAAAGGTAGTCGGAGCATTACAAAGGGCATATGTCGGTATGCGAATGTGCCGTAAGGATAATTAATATAGTCTTATCTTGATCTTCGGGTGCTATCGGAATCTGGTTATACCTGGAGTAGCCGTCTAAGAAACAATAGTATTTGTGCCCAGATAATCATTCCAGCATCTGGTCAATGAACGAAAAAGGGAAGTGATCCTTCTTGGTTGCATCATTTAGTTTCCAGTAGTCTATACATACTCTCCAACCGGTGACTGTCCGAGAGGGAATGAGTTCATTGTTATTGTTTCGGACCACTGTCATGCCTCCTTTCTTTGGCACCACCTGAACGGGACTCATCCATGGACTATCGGGTACCAGGTAGATAATTCCAGCATCAAGTAGTTTCAGAATCTCCTTTCGGACTACCTCCTTCATGTTCGGGTTGAGTCGGCGTTGGTGTTGTACAATCGGATGGTGCCCTTCTTCGTGATTGATTTGGTGGGTGCAAAATGTTGGACTTAGGCATTTTAGATCAGCTATTGTCCACCCAATGGAGGTTTGATGCTCTCTCAGAACTCTATGTAGCTTTTCTTTCATATATTTGCTCAGGTGAGATGAGATGATCACCGGTAGTGTTTCTTTCTCTCCCAGATATGCGTACTCAAGATGATCAGGCAATGGTTTCAATTCTAACTTGGAGGTGACTTTGATGACGGCTCAAACTTAGGTATTGGTGTTCCTTAGTCCTCGATAACTGGTTTTCTTGGTCCTTTATATGTTGGTAATGCATTCAGTTGCATCACTTCTTCACTTTCTGGCTCATCAACGGATCCGGTTAGTGCCTTCATTAATTGATCATCGGACACTTGTTGACCATAAGTCCTTTGAAGGATTGAGTCAATCACATCCAATCGGTAACACTCACTTGTTCCCATACTCTTCTTTGCAGCCCGAAACACATTGAACATGACCTCTTCTTCGCCCACTCTCAATGTCAGCTTTCCCCCCTTCACGTCGATCAGTGCTCCTCCCATGGCCAAAAAGGTCGGCTAAGTATCAATGGAATCTCCTTGTCTTCATCCATATCAAGTACCACAAAGTCGACTGGAAAGTAGAATTTATCCACTTTGATCAGCACATCTTCTATCACTCCGTAGGGGTATTTAATGGATCTGTCAGCAAGTTGAAGAGTGACGTTGGTAGGCTGCACTTCTTCTAGTCCAAGTTTTCTGAAAATAGACAACGACATTAAGTTAATACTTGCTCCAAGATCACATAAAGCCTTACTAAACTCGGAATTTTCAATATGAACAGGGATAGTCAAACTCCCTGGATCCTTAAGCTTCGGGGGAAGCTTATGCTGGAAAATTACACTGCACTCCTCAGTAAGTTCAACTGTCGCGTGCTCCTCAATCTTCCTCTTGTTAGAGAGGATGTCTTTCAAGAATTTCACATATGAGGGCATTTGTGCCAACGCATCTGCAAAAGGGATGTTAATATGCAATTCCTTAAAAACTTCAAGAAACTTAGAAAAATTGATATCTTCTCTGTGGGCTTTAAGCCTGCTCGGATATGGCACTTTCGGTGTAACAGGATTAACTGGTGGTTGCTTTGGAGCACTTGCTTTCTCTTTCTTTTTCTCCTCACTCTTCGGATCCTCTATCACAATCTCTTCATCAGCTTCCATCTCTTCCACCTCTATAGGGCCAACATCGTGCACCTTGGTATCAGTCTCTTTTGGCAACGGATCTCGAGTAGGGTCTCTAATCAACTCTTTGCCGCTTCTCAAATTAATGGCCTTGCAGTCCTCCCGTGGTTTGCTTTCGGTTTGACTAGGAAACTGTCCGGGAACTCGATTTTGTAGGGCCTAAGAAATTTGCCCCACTTGTCTTTCAAGAAGTTTTATCGAGGCTGTGTTTTGATCAGTAGCCGCCTTTACCGTACTTACTGTACCCGTTAATCCCTCGACAGTGCTATCCATCTTAGACATGAACTTCATCATCATGTCCTCTAGCCCCGATTTCTTTTCCCCGGATTGTCCTTCATCAAACTTCCTTTGGTTGAAACTTGGAGGACGATAAACATTGTTAGACTGAGAAGAGTTTGAAAAGTTAGAATGATTACCGTATTCCTGCTGTTGTTGTTGTCTCATTGTCTCTTTAGGTGGAACTTGATGTTGTGTCCATGAGAAGTTGGGAAAGGGGTCATTTCTTGGGCGGTTGTTTCAGTTCTGTAACAACTGAACTTGTTCGGGTTCGTTCGATGGTGGGAACAAATCCGGAATGCCCTCTTCACTCATAAGTGTTGGTTGGATGGAGGTCCCTTTCAATTGATTAGTGATGGCGGCCAACTGAGCCTTGATTGCTTTCAACTCGTCATTCTCTTGTAAGCTAGCAACTCGTCTAACTGCCGATCTCGGAGTGGCATAACTGTGTTCGGCCAGGTTGTCAATCAGCTCGACCGCTTCTTCGTACATTTTATCCATGAGAGCTCAACCCGCTGCAGCCATGATATCACTCTTAAACTGCGGGTGAAGGCCACCAAAGAATGTCTGGACGATGACCCAGCCATGTAACCCATGATGAGGACATTTTTTCATCATGTCCTTGTATCTCTCCCATGCTTCGTACAACGTTTCTTGATCCCACTGAGCAAAATGGGTAATATCGGCCATAAGCTGGGTTGTCCTACCCGGTGGGAAGAACTTCTGAAGAAATGCAACTTTCAGGTCTGCCCAGGTTCTGATCTGATCTGTTGGTAAACTTTCCTCCCAGATTTTTGCTCTGCCCTTGAATGAAAAGTTGAACAAACGCAACTTGATTGCATCCTCATTTACTCCGTTGATTTTGAAAGTATTGCAGATCCTTTCAAAAGTACGGAGATATCCATGAGGATCTTCGGTCGGTGCTCCCCCAAACTGATATTGTTGTATCATAACAATAGTGCTTGGTTTTATCTCGAAATAGTTTGCTCCAGTTGCGGGAGGTTGTACGCCAATGCGTGCGGCTGCCACATTCGGGTTGGCATAAGATCACATAGGACGTCTCTCCGGATGAGGAGGGTTATTCCTAGGCATCTTGTCACCCATTTTCAGTTGCTTTCTAACCTTAGATGCTTTCCGTAACAGACGAGCAGTTCGTTCTCTGGATCGATAGGTTCTATGGTCTTCCCTCGGGTTCCTCTTGGCATAAACCAATTGGTACCTGAAAATTAAAGTATAAAAATTAGTAATCCAGAAAATGACTAATAACTAAAAAAATAAAGAAAAATGTACAATATAATAGCGCTTATAGCTGGTAGTGCTATCAGTGCAAACTAGCTCCCCGGCTACAGCGCCAAAAACTTGATAGGTGGGTTTACACCCCCCTAATCTAACCGCCAGTGTACGGGTTGAATCAAGTAATAGTACTAAAAGTAGGAGTATCGAACTAAGGGAACTAGGAACTGAGTATCACAATTACTATCCTTGCTATTAACTGAACGATCGAAATTTTGGTTGTTGTTTAGAAGTTATTTAAGAATAAATAAAAGTAAACTCGATTGACGAAAAGCTTGAGAAAGACTTTGATAGAGAAAAGGTTGAGGGTTGGAAATCCTATGTCTGTTCCGTCAATGAACACTAAACCCGAACAATTATTACCGATTCTTCCTATGAAACCTAATTCTTGAAAACTCACCGTTGTTCTTTCTCAAGCAACAACGGGTCTTATTTTAAAACCACTAGTTTTATCTCTCGATCTCCACCGATGGACTTAAAACGCATTAGGTTAGAAATTTTAGGACGAAAGGGTGATTCAGCTATCTCTACCCGAATCTCCTTTTCGGCGCATGATTATTTGATCTAGTTGTTTACTAATTCTCTCAAACTTAATAAAAAACAATGAAATCAATTGAATGTGATCAATCTACAATTGTATAAAGAAAAATCAAATCACATGCTTCATAGATTCAAACCAAGAAAACTGTTCGGTTACACGCCATCTCTAGTCAAACCATAGTCACTCCAACCCCCAACATCTACAGTTTAGTTCATGTTGGGGTTGGATAAAAACGCAAGAAAATGATTTAAATCAAAGTGAGAAAACATCGTGTTTCGTGAACGTGAGTGTAGTACTGATTGATTCCCTTCTCTATGATCTAATCCGTCAATGATGGTTGATTCCCCTTCAATCATCTCTCTTTTGTGGCTCGAAAATAGTAAACCCCCCTCTAAAAATCGCCTCCTCCTCGCCTCCAATCGCCGAAAATCAGATATGCCCTAATCTGGAAAGTCGCCAAGCTTAAAACGCGAAACAGTGAGTTGCGCGGCTTGTGCCGTGGCCTGAAGCCACAAGCTAGGCCGCGCGTGTTGCATAGTTGGCTCGGGTTCAGGTTCGGGGCTGGACTTGGGCTTGGTCCTGGGATTCCTCTAGTCTTCGTTTTGGGTTTCTCTTAGGCTATTTTCTGCTCTGTTTCTCGACTGTAGCTTTCCTCCAGAACACCTGCACATGAAAACTATGAAAAACACCACCGCTTTGCTTCAAAACAAGCCACTCTCAGTGGTTTGTGGACCGGAAATAACGCCAAAAATTGCGTTATCAGTATCAAGTCTCTTATAAGACAACATGTGTTCCCCTCCACAACCAATGTGGGATCTTACAATATCTGTAACATCCCAAATTTACCGTACCAGATATTGTTCGATTTTGTCCACACATCTAGATTCATGGTTTAAAATGCGTATGATAGAGAAGGTATCTAGTCCCTTATAAGGCAACCTTCGTTCCCCTCCAACAAATGTGGGGTCTTACAATCCACCCCCCATCGGGAGACCAACTTTTTCACTGGCACACCAGTCCGGTTCTCGGCTCTGATACCATCTGTAACATCTCAAGCCAACCATATCAGATATTGTCTGTTTTGTCCACACACCTGGACTCATAGTTTTAAAACACATATGATTGAGGAGATATTCAGTCCCTTATAAGGGAACCTTTGTTCCACTCCCCAACCAATGTGGTATCTTATGTTAAGGTCTCTTCAATCAAGTGATTATATGCATCAAAACTTATGTTGTGAAGGAAAGGAAAGGAAAGGAAAGGGAGGGGAAGGAGAGGAAAGTAAAAAACACTCGTGTTCTCGAAACTTTTTTATGAGAGGAAGGAAAGGAAACGGAAGGAAAATAATGATAAGTTTCCTTCCAAAACTTACTCCCAAATGTGGGAGGAAAGAGAAGGAAAAGAAAGGAAAAAAATTAAAAGTATTTAAAAAATTACTAAATTTATTAAAATTACAAAACTACCCAATATTTCATTAATAGATATATATATATTTTTAAGGGTATATTGTAAAAATGACATCTTTCTTTTCCTTTCTCTCTTGTTTAAGAACGTGAAAAATTATTTTATTTCCTTCCTTTTTTCTTCTCTTTCGAGAACACAAATGAAAAAATAATTTTTCTTTCCTTTCTTTTCCCTCCCTTTCTTTTCTTTTCTCTCCAGATTAGAGAGCACGGTGTTAGGGTTTTGAAATTTTCCCCGTGTGACATGAAATCTCTCCAATAGTGATGTTGTTGCCCAAAAATATTCGATACATTTAATGAAATATTATTTCTCTATCCTAAATGCTTGATTTTGTATCTCCTATTGGTGAGAGAAAATTAAATATTATTTATGAATCTTATATATGGAATTTTAGAGATTTCTCCAAATTTAGAGATTTCTACTGTTTGGGTAAAAAATCACACCTCACGACCGACGCTAGAAATCTCGAAATAACACTTTCATAAGACCACTCTTGTTTTTAGATACGGTCTTACAAGTTGTTCACAGACGTATATTCGGTCGTACGTTTTTATGCTGGTCGTACGTTCTGTACGACCGACGTATGAGACTTAAGACGGTCGTACGATTACACTAACCGTTAACAGTAAACACCCATTTCTTTTGTTCATTAATGCAGGTCCACGAAATATTCATGGTGCAAACAGCCAGTAACGGACGAGTCATCAATGGCATTTAAAGCCCGACAGCGGTTACAAAGCGTGCCATAAAGACACCTTTAATGACCATCGAAAGCTATAAAAAGGCCTGTGCTACAACCGAAGAAGCTATCTGGTGTAATCTGGTGTAATCTGATTCAATCTAAACTACATCTGCTCCATCTACTTTCTAAGCAATTACACACCGAAAACACAGCAATCTACAGAGCATTCGAACGAATATCGCTAGAGCAACCTTCGCACGACAACATTTTGAACCGCACGACAGCAGCTCATTTCGCACGATTAACACACGACACACGTCATTTACAAACGACTAAGTCTATTTACATTCATTTGTAATATGTTGTACACAAAACACCTGTTGCAAAAGGACTTTCGCCCCTGTTTGGCGAACTATAGTGCACCGTCGACCCTCACAAGTCGACCGCAGTGTTTTCCCTCGTTTTGGGGTTTTCCGCATCACCAAATCTCTTGTCTTGCTTACTTTTCCTTGTGATTGTGTTGCTTGGTCTTGAGATATGTTTCTTTAGTTGTTAAAAGTCCACATCAACCTCAAATTGTTCTGTTGGGCGATTTTTGGCATTAACAGTTTGGCGCCATCCGTGGGACCCCATCTAGAGAAAATCTCAGACCAACGCATATATCGCTCTAACGATCTTGTGAAGTTTTTGTTATTTTCAGGTACATGGCAAATTATCAAGATCCCATGATTGAACTTCAATCAGAATTGAATGCGGCTCAAAGCCAGATTCGATCCCGGCATTAGCATAATCAGAAAGCAGCTGCGGAAATCGCTTCTCTGAGGAATCCAGCAATGGGCAATTCCTTTGTACCTCAGAATGGTCCCCAACCTATGGGTGCACCTATCATGAGGTCCCAATTCCAGCCAGGTCCAAGGCCATTCGCCAACAATCCAGGTCCAGGGCCATTCGCAAACAATCCAGGGCCATTCGCAAACAATCTAGGTTCGGGGTCATTTGTCAACAACCCTCATCAAGGGTCATATCCCCCTCAGTATTTGAGGCCGCCACCTTTGCATAATGGCGCCCCGCTATATTTCGTCCCTCTCAACGGGGACGCCAATGGTTCGTCGTACGATAACGGTACGACGACGGCTACAAATTCAGGGGTCAACCCTCAGACAGGCGTAAACTCCAACCCTAACGACCCCGTCGCCCAGCGACTTAGATTGTTGGAAGATCAGAACGAGAAAATGTTGTCGCTACTTTCCAAGTTGCCAGGCGCCGCTGTCCCCGTCGACGTTGAGCCTCGCTCAGGATTTCAAGCGTCGCCTTTCATTGACACGATAGCGACTGTCGACGTGCCAAATAAGTATAACATTCCTGCTTTCACTCCAAAATATTCAGGAATAACTGATCCAACGGAACATATTGCACAATACAAGAAATTGATGTGGACAGTGTCAATCCCACATCAATATCAAGAAGTATGCATGTGCAAAAGCTTCGGGGTGACTCTTACAGGTCCTGCTCTCCAATGGTTGATCAATCTCAAACCCAAGTCCATCAGCAACTTCACAGAGTTGGTCAACCAGTTTTCGCAACAGTTCGCCAACAGTCGCAAGATGGAGAAGCAGACCAGCGACTTGTACTATGTCATCCAAAAATCCGGAGAGTCCATCTGTAGTTATTCCAATCGCTTTAATGCAGAAATGATCAGCATTCGAAATTATGACGTCAAGACTGCCATCGAGGCCTACAAGCGCGGTCTTGACGACAACACTACAGGGTTGTACGTCGATCTTACAAAATATCCTCCTGAGAATTTCAAAGACGTACGGGCTAGAACCCTAGCTTATATGAGGGTCGAAGACGACTTAGTCTTCTGTCGTAAGCATTCCACTGACAAAAAGTCGCTCGGGATCAAGAAGCCATATTTCAAATCCAAGCCGAGCGTCAAGTCAAAGTCGTCATGCCAAATATCGAACGTTCAGTTCAATAAGAAGAAGAGCAATCCTGTGTCTCGATTATCCCAATATCCTAAGATTTCTTCTTATGGATTCAAGGGAACAATGAAAGAGCTATTCGATGCTCTTAGAAACGTTTAGTCATTTGTCCGATAGCCCAAGAAGAGTGATAAAGATGATGACAAGAAGGATAAGACCAAGTGGTGCGACTTCCATAGCGACCATAGTCATACGACAGATAACTGCCTTTGATTTACAGAAGAAGTTAGCCTGGATCGTCCCCAAAGGTCATCTGCAGGACTTGATTGATAAAAAATATGCGCCAGTTGATAACGTAAGACCGGCATCCCCCGTCCATGAAAAAGTCGTCAACTGCGTGACGGGTGGATCAGACGTATGTGGTTTAACCTATTCGGTAGCCAAGCGGCACGCCAGTCAATTGTCGGGAGAATATCCCATTCCTCGGTTGTCCCAACCGAAACCAGAATTGGAACTAGAGGCGATGCCAAAAACGTTCGATCAAGACAACCTCCAGGATAGTTGGCAAAAACATCACGATGGCTTGATCATCCAGCTCACTATTGGCAACTGCTCGACCAAAAGAGTATTGGTCGATGGGGGCAGTTCGGCCAACATCATTTTTCTAAGTACTATCAAAGTTATGGGAATCGATAAATCAGAGATCACCCGTCGATCGACGACTCTGATAGGATTCAATGGTGATTCTACCACCACTCTGGGAGAGATCATCCTCCCGGTGTATGCTAAAGGGGTCAATAAGCAAACAAGATTTAACGTTATCGACTGTTCATCAGCATATAACGTTATACTTGGTCGACCCTGGATCCCCGACATGAAAGCGGTCCCTTCGACCTATCATCATACGATCAAATTCCCGACGCCATGGGGAGTGCAAGAAATCAAAAGCGAGCAGAAGACCGCCCGTGATTGTTACAAGGTGTTAATGCCAAAAATCGCACAAAAGTACAACTTAAGGTCGATGTGGACATTTAACAACTAAAGAAACATATCTCAAGCCAAATAACACAATTGCGTGGAAAAAGTAAAAGAGACAAGGAACTCGATGACGTGGAAAACCCCAAAACGAGGGAAAAAACCGCGGTCGACTCCGTGAGAGTCGACAGTGCACTATGGTCGCCAAAAAGGGGCGGCGTCCTTGTGTTTCTGGTGTCGATCGTACAGAGATTACAATACAAATGAAGGAAAGACTTCGAAAATGTAAAGTAACAAGTGTTTTCTAATGTAAAACAGTGTGCGTCGTGTGTAAAAGTGAAGTGTCGTGTGCTGATGTCGTGCGTCCAGAGCGATTCTTCTGTGAGCGATTTCTGTGCTTCAAGTGTTCTTCAGAGTTCGAGTGTTTGTGTCTGTTGTTCTATGTTGTATCTGTGTTTCGTTAATTGGATCATTAAGGACTTTGGTAACTGTCGTAACGGTCGATGTCTTTAATGCGGGATTTAGATGTTCTTAACTGACTTCGTCGGTTATAGCCGTTGTCTGTTAATGCCAATAATCGCACCAAAGGGACAACTTAAGGTCGATGTGGACTTAATCAACTAAAGAAAGGATCTTTCGACAAGACGTGCGATGAGGGAAAAAATAAATAAGACAAGGGATTTGATGACGCAGGAAAAACCTCAATCGAGGAAAAAACCTGCGGACGACAAGGGGTGTCGTCGCTGCACTATGGTCGCCAATCAGGGGCGATGTCCTTGGTACTGGCGTCGGTCGTATGATGATTACAATACAAGTGGAGGAAATGCTTTGAAATGTAAAGTACTAGTGTTTGAATGTAAAAACAGGTGTTCGTCGTGTGTGAATACAAAGCGTGAACTTCTGGTCGAGGGCTGTTGTCGTGCGTCGAGAGCGATACTTGAGCTTTCCTTCAAGTGTTCTTGAGTTCGCAGTAGGGTTCTGGCTTTCAGTACTTGATCTCCAGAGTTTGAATGTTCTTTGCTATGAGTTTGGATGATTTTCTCTACTGTTTGGTGATGTTCGCTGATGTATATCGGATGTTAACTGATGTCCCTTGATGTGAAGACTTAGCTTGGTATTTATAGTCTTCGTGCCATTGATTAGCTCCATTAATGATTTGATCAACGGCTACAACGGCTGGAAACGGTCGCCGGAGTGATTATCCATAATGCTCTTCGTCCGTTACGGCTGCTTGCTGTTAATGGCTTTGACTCCTGCATTAAATACTTAACAAACGTAACAGTCAGGGTTAACGTTAGCTTTGGTCGAAGGTACAGTGATCTTACGCGATGGTCGTACAGGTCGGGCGATGCTATGGTCGAGCGTCATGGGGGACGTACGACTTACCTTTTACGGGAGACGACGGATGTTTTCTAGGTTCTTGTCGAGACCTTATCTTAATGCAAGATTTGGATTATAACGTGCGTCTTACCTACTCTGGTCATTTGTCGTACGACGTGATTTTTTGCCCAAACAGTTTGCCCCCAAAATTTGAAAATTGAATGTCAAATTCGAGTTTAAATTTTGTCAATCAGACGCGTAAAAAATAGAGCAAGCGTCAGAAAAAATTACCTTGACCGCCTTGTAACTGGGCTGGTTTGCCTATAACTGAACGAGAAGTTAAAAAGGGGAACGAGGTCGTGACGTCATGCTGACATACGATCGTGCTTACCAGCTGAATGTCGACGGAGCCCAGAGGTGCTATTAGAAACGAAAAAGATTTTGACGACTTTGGAAGTCTAGCGAGGATTCTCATGTGTATTACCATAAGCAAGGTTGGCGAGGTTCGACCGGAGATGTGTCCTAGTGGATATGCCGTGATATATGAGTACCTGTTTAAGATGGGCTTCCACTGGCCGTATTCGCCTTTGGTCGAAGTGTTCATGCGTGAATTTGATCTTTCACCGAGGCAACCGATGCCCCAGTTCTGGCGAGTTATCCTGATCATCGAGCGACTTACCTCGCACTGGGAGTGGTGTATAAAGTCACGTCCGATTAATATCGTCGTTATAGTTTACTTTCAGGACTTAAGGGTGATCGTACCTTAGTTTTGAATACTGCTGTCGATGATCGCAAATGGAAGACGAGGTATGTGCTGGATACGGACAGTGATTGGATTGGATCTGTTGATACAACTGGCGACGATGTCTCATACTGCGCAACCGGCGATGAGGTCTCATACTGCGCAACTGGCGACGGTGTTTCATACTGCGCAACTGGCGACGATGTTTCATACTGCGCAACTGGCGACGGTGTTTCATACTGCGCAACTGGCGACGATGGTACCAACCAACTCTAATTGGTACCAACTTTTTTCGGTTGGTACATGTTGGTATGGTTTTGTACCAACATCTCAAAAGTTTTCAAAGTAAACAAAACCTGTTGATCAAAACTTGTTGTCCGTAAAACTTTTAGTTGTAAAACAATAAAATGTCTGAGTTTTGTTCTTTGAGCTTGAGGGCCGAGTAAAACTTTTAGTCTCTAACCGTAAATTGTAAAATAATAAAATGTTAATCTACTAAATAATTAAATCTATTTAAAAACAATCAAATCATTTGATCATCAGATGCATAAATAATACATTAATAATCAAATATATTTCATTTCATTGATTTTTTATCTAATAAATAGTTAAGAATAATATATATATATATATATATATATATAGGGGATTGATATTATGAAAACCACCATAACTTTGAAAACCTGTTTCGACCAATCAGAATTTTTCTTAATCAATTTTTGTTAATTATATATTAAAGGGCATTTTCGTCCATTTCTATTCCCGTCGTTAATTATAGAAACGATGCTAATTATGATTTGTGAAATGATATCGATTTTATACCCGATTAATTAGGGAAATGTAATTTTTTTTAATTGTTTCTAATCCATATGATGAGTGCTTTGAATGCACCTACAGCCGTGTGCTAATTAAACCTCAAAGCAAGTATACAATGAGATTTAATGTCGTCTTTCAAGTAATAAAATGGTAAGAACCAAGTATCGTATTCCACAGGGATAGGTATCTTAAGTTGCAAGATCTCGAGATGAAAAACTAATTTCAGATGGCGAATTTGAAGAAAATATTTTTGGTTGGTTGGTTGTTATCACAGATTGAACTAAACAAGACTAAAAGAGAAGCAAGGGTGCAAGACTTGTGATGATATGTTAAACCAAATTCCAGCAGACTAATGCTACAGCATGATGCTGCAGTAATGCTGCAGCATGACAGTGACAATAACTAGTTTTATTATCTATTTCAAGACACGTTCCTCTCGGACTCTTACCATCCCATTATTCCAGTAGCTATAAGGAATCTCATCTCTAAGCAGAACCTAAGATAAAGGAATGATGGGAGTGGAGTTCTCAAAATATACGGCGAAACAAATTCTCTTTGTTAAAAGTTACTCTCTCGATATAACCCCCGTACCTCCCAATTTATGTATTCCTAAGTAGCTTATCTCTAAGTCTACTCCATTTTAACCCTTTGAAAAAGTGACAACTTATCAAGAATGAATCATTTTGGAAAACAAAAGTAACAACTCTCGTTGCAAGTAACTCTCTCGATATTACCCCTTATGTCATCCAAATTGACATGCTATTCAATGGCCTATCTCTAGGTCCATGACACTTTAACACTATCAAAGTGATCAATTTGTCAAGGGATTGTATTATCTTGATAGAACTTGGGTTGGAATAATAAAACGTCATTATTGCCACAAAATTGTCTAGTTTCTTTTAGTTAACATATCACCATTTGCCTCACACCCAAGCTAATATGATTAGCTACTCATGACAATAAATAAAGTAAAGTAAATTCAAGAAACTTGGAAAGTAAACATGATGCTTGGAATGAAAATGACTATAAAAGTAAATGGCTATAATTAAAATGACAAGAAATAAAATTACAAAGAATTAATGACAAGAATGTAAGATGGAATGTAAGTGCAAGAATTTAAAGTACTGAAATAAAGTGCATAAAAATAAAGACGTAAAGTAAATGGGAAAGCTAGAGATGCAAGATGAATTTAAAGAAAGCAAAGTAAAAGCCTTAAATGAAGAACAAGAACACTAGAACATTAATTAAAATTATAGAGAGGAGTTGGAGAGAAAGTGGAGCTGATTTAAAATCAGCCCCAAGGTGTGTCTAAAAAAGAACCCAATACCCTTTATTTATAGTACAAAAGAGGGAAAAAAGGTGTAAAATCTAACCAAACCATTATGAATCTAACTTAACTAGTTCAACTAAACACCTAAAAAGTACTAAAACTAGTTAGAGAGTACAAAAACAAGTCCATAAACAACTCTAGACATCATTAGACACAATACCCACTGGTTAATACACAATGGGTAACAAAACAACTTTCCACATCATCCTCCAAGTCATCTTCAAATTGGCTCCAACAGATCAGTGTTGCGGGATTGCTGCAGCATGACCTGTGTTCAAAAGAAGTTTCCAAAAATACCAAGATTAGCCCTTCTATCTTTATGGAAACAAGTAAATCACCAACCTTAGCTCCAAAACTAATAAATGGAAAATAAAGTATAAAATGACTCAAATTGGGATGTTAAAATAGAAAATTCTATCTAAAAACCTAAGAAAGAAGTGCTTTAAGTACTAAAAAATGAGTACTTATCACCACCCCAAACTAAGAACTTTGCTTGTCCCTAAACAATAAAAAGACAAAAGAAATGACTCAATTTTGAAAGATTTGCATAAGGATGGCATAAGTTCACATCATGAGTTTGTTACATGTTAAAGATGCATAGCATAGCCTTTTATAAATCTAAAGTAACCAAAAATCTCATTCTAAGTGTAACCATGAACCATAAGCTAGCATCACATTCTTTTTGTTATGGTCAACACATTCTACATCACAAATCCATAATGGCTTCTAGGTGTATGGGTTTCTCTCTTTGGCATATTTTTTCTCACTTTGCCTTTTCTCACCCCATGTATCAACATTGAAAGTTTTTTCAATTTCAGAGCTTTTTTCTATTGAATACATACACCTGCCCCTATGGGATATTTTTGGTGTTTCAACCACTTTGTCTTGGCATTTTTTAGTTTTTGTAGAGATTTTCTCTTGTTGCCATTTTTAGGCACCCCCACCCCAAACTAAGAATTTTACAATGTCCTGATGGTATTAGAGGATGGGTGTGTTTGACATAAGATTCAAGTGGCTAAAAATGTGAAAAAGGAGTACAAGCCTAGATCATTTATGTGATTTATGTAGAATGTGGACCAAATTATGTTCCAAGCACATGTGAGACTAGTTCTAGCATAAATCAATCCTAGAAATGAGATTTAAACTTTAAGAATTATTTGGGTTATGCAAGTAATTTAATGCATACAAATCGTGCTCCTAAAATAAAATAAACCTAAAAAGTGCAAAAACTAATCCCAGACTCAAATAAATAAAAACAAACAGAAGGTTGGAGCTAAAGGATATGATTAAATCTGCCCTACTCAGTGGGAGTAGGCTATGGACCAAGTGGTTGGATAGAATGTTGCGGCACAAGACTCTGCATTTCCTTCTTTTATCAAGGTATTTTTCTTTTTCAGCTAATGAAACTTTTGTTGTAAACTTCTTTAAGAATGATGGGATTTCTTGGAGCACATCAGTATGCTCCTCAGCCCAAACGGTCCTCACCAGCTCATCTCGGTGTTTCTGTTAGTGATGAAATTGTTAGTTGTATCCAAGTAGAAGGGCCTATTTTATAAATTCTACTCTAGGTATAAATAGCCTAGATAGAGTTAGATTTCTAACACTACATGCTTATAACTTCAAGATACTTGAAGTTTTCTCTCTACATTGTATTCATACCTTTGGAGTTTAATGAGAGATGACTTGAGTATTGCTTGATTCATAGATTGTTTACTTGTTTCTGGGATCACAAGTGGTATCAGAGCAAGCAGATTCAAGCAAATTGAGTGAAATTTGAAGAATTTTTTAGACATTTTTGAGTATTTTCGGACTTAAAATCAATCTGGCTGATTTAGGATGATTTGAGTGTGATTTGTGATACAGATGTGTTCGGTTTAGGTAATTGGATTAGTTTGTGTAATAATTTGAATCGAAAGAACCTGTTTTAGTGATTTTTGATGGATTTTTAGGTATTTTGAGGAACTTACTGTTTTGGATCAAAAGTTGTTGATCCAGTGTGTTTTTTGGTATTATGATCTAAACAAGAAGTGTTCAGATTCTCATCGCGAAGGTATCTGCAAAGTTTGGTAGCATTTGGTGATTTTTTGAGTGAGATCTTGGACTTAGAAAGTTTTTTCGTTCGGTGTTCAAAGAAGTCGCACGACACAGATCTTCAAAGTAGTCGCACGATACTAAGATTCATAGTTATCGTACAAAACTTGGGCGATTAGAAATTTTGATCGTATAAGTGTTGTCCGAGAACTACTGTTCACGAAATCTGATCGTACATGTGTTGTCCGAGAACTTACTGTTCACTATCTTCATTGACCGAGAACTTTTGCTGATCGTACATACTTTGTCCGAGAACCATCCCTGATCGCAAAGATATTGTCCGATAACATTTTCTGCTCGCACAGATAGTGTCCGATAACTACTGTTTATTCCTCACCGCACACGGGTCGTGCGATTAAGTATTGTTCATCGCTTAGTATTGAGCGATAACTTTGTACGGTTCACTGTTTTTACTAATCTATTTAAAGATCATTTACAAGTAAACGTGACAAGATGATAAAGAACGATATAATGATGTCCTTGGGAACCGAATCTCGTCCTCCAATTTTGATTGAAAACGAGTACGAACAATGGAAAGAAAGATTTCAGGATTTCTTGGAGAGACAACAAAATGGAGAAAATTTGTTAGACTCTTTGTTACATGGACCCATGAAACCACTAATGACTGATGTTCCGCCTGCACAAGGTGTTCAAGGAATTGTAGGTGGTAAGGTGAAACCTATAAGCGAATATTCAGCTGAAGAGAAAGCACGATACAATGCTGACAAGAAAGCTAGATTATTTGTAATCATGGGAATTCCAAATGAAGTTTTCAACAAAATTGACGGTTTCAAAGATATTGCACAAAATATGTGGCTTCAATTGGAGAAGATGTTACATGGGTCTCAAATCGGAAATCAGATGAAGACAACTCTATGTATCAATCGATATGAGGAATTTAGAGCCAAAGAAGACGAGAGTTTAAGTCAAACCTATGACAGGTTTATCACCCTACTGAACGAGCTTAGTAAGAATAAGATAAACAAACCATCGATAGAGGTAAATGTGAAGTTCTTAAGTGTGTAGCAATCGGAGTGGAAACGTGTGTCAAGACGTATGAAACAGAATCCAAGACTCTCTTCAATGCCTTTGCATGAGTTGTTTGAGACTATTCAACAAGATGAAGAGGAAGTGGAAGAAAAGGAGAAAAAGAATAAGAAGAAGAAGAAGGAGATTCTTCCTGATCCAGTGGCACTTAAAGCTGATTTGTACTCTAACAACTATTCTACTGAAGGTTCTGATATGTTTGAGACTGGCTACAAAGGAAATACTTCAGATGATGGAGCCGAGTTAGAACAACCATGCTTCTACTAACAAGGCATTTTCAAAAGAGATTATATAAGATGTCGTCTTCGAAAAATCTGAGGTATACATCTGGTTCACGAAAGTTTGAGAACAACAACAAATATGAGGGAAAGCCGTTTGAGGAGAAGAAGTTTTAGAATGTTGAGAAGAAGTATGAGAATAGAATTTATGGCAAGAAGAAGTTTGAAGAGAAAAAGTCAACTGAGGTACCGAAGTATTACAACTGTGGCACGCCTGGTCATTACGCTAAAGATTGTCGTAAGAAAGTAGTTAGAAACTCTGACTACTACAAAAACAAAATGTTTCTAGCCAAACAGAAAGAAGCGGGGAAAGCTTTATTGGTGGAAGAAGAGCTTTGGCTAGATCAGACTATGATGAAGCGGAGAATGAGGAACAGGCAAATATGTGCCAGGCTGAATTCAATTCAGATGAGGAGGATACTTCGGACAATGATACTCAGGTAAATTCCTTTCCTATACCTTCGTCGGATGATCATGACATAACTACTTTACGTAGTGAATTAGTTGATACACGTAATAAATTAGTTGAATCAGAAAAGATTTCAGCTACTTTATTTCGTGAATTGACTGTCATGAGACCAGGAGTTCAAGATTTAAAAACTAAGTTAGAAAAGGAAAAAGAACTAAACGAAGTTTTAAATCAGACTATTCTTGTTGATAACCTTGAGAAAGAAAAGAGATATGTGGAAATTAAAACTCTCAAGGATCAACATGAACAGTTTGAGAAAGAAAAGATATTATTTGACTCTCAGATTTCTGAACTAACCAAGAAAGTCAAAGAGTTAGAAGACAAGAATAATGAAAGTGAGATTTCTTTGAATAATTTATCAAATTAAAACACATAATTTTTAGGCAAAATCAAGGATTTGGAAAAGAAACTTTATTTGAGAGATCAAACTGAGCAAACTATTCATATGAACAAACCAATGCTTGTGAGTTCTTTAAATAAATATTGGGGACTTGGTTATGAAAATCCTAAACATCTGGCAAAGGTAATCAATTACATTCCAACGCTATATGAATTTAAATATTTGCGATATGCCAGATATTTTACTGAAGTTGCGATTAGATGGACCAATGCTGATGAAATAGAAAAAGAAGAATTAAGGAAAAGAGCCACTACAATGAAAATGCAACTTCCTTTTTGTTATACTCGAGAGAATGAAAAATATCAAAAGAATCTGAATGGAACACTTTCGAATGACTATTTTGATATTTTTGCTACTAAACCTAACAGTGAAAAACCTTTTGAAGCAAAAAGATATGTTCCACCTTTGATTCTAGAATGGAGGATCTGTGAACTTGAAGATTTTGTTTTAGAACAAAGGATGAAATTTGAGCTTGAAAAGGACTTTCTTTCAACTATTTACTCAAATAGTTTTAAGGAACTATCTTCTAGTTTCAAGACTGAATTGGAAAAAGAAAGGATATTCATTAAAAATCTTTAATTAAAAAGTTTTCAGATTCATCCAAGAGTGCTTTTGATGCAAGACAGAAAGTCAATCAAAGTGTTTCCAGCTTTCTAAGCAAGTGTCGGATCTTGAGAAACTTTTACTCTCTGAGCATAATCAATTTGAAAATGAAAAAGCAAATTTTACAAAGGAAAGCAAACTTCTTGAAGAAAAGATTAGTGAACTTTCTCAGAACGTGAAGACATTGGAAAATGCTTTAGAAAAAGAAAAAGAAAAAGAAAATTTTACAAATGAAAGAAAGATATCTGATTTTGAGAAAGTTTTCAATCTTTAGCGTGAACAATTCGAGAACGAGAAAGTCGTTTTTGAAATTAAAAGACAGTCTTTTGAAGAGAAAATAAATGAGCTTTCTCAAGAAGTAAATGAATTGGAAATTGCTTTGGCAAAAGAAAGAAAAGAATTTGCATCGCAGTCGTGGTTCACTCCTGAAAATTCTTCTTCTTCTAAAAAGGATTTTGAAGTGCACAATGTTGATTCAGATTCTGATTCTGAGGATTTTCAACCTAATCCTGTTTTTAAAGAGAAGTCAAATCCTGTGGTTAGTGAAAAGGGAAAGGCTTGTTCGTTTGATTTTTCAAAGAAGCTTCCGGACCATAAAGATTTTATTTTGAATAATGAAAAACCTTCAAGTACTTTCTGTAAGGGAGAGTGTTCAAATACGAAGAAAGGGTCTATTTCAGAACAACCCTTAAAGAAAATAAAGAAGAATAAAAAGTCAAAGAAAAACACTTCTCATAGTTCTAAATTTTCTGACTCTAAATTTTCTGATTTTTCAGATAATTCTGTGAATGAGAAGAATGGAAAGCGAGAATGGCGGGTAAAGCAAAAGAATTCTTTACCGACCAAACAGAAAGTCAAAAATAATAGTTTTTCAAATAAGAAATAATTTGTTGCTAGTGATAAACGACATCGTGTATCTCCTTACAAGCGTTATTCAAACAACCAATTGTTGAAATTTTCAAATGAAGAATGTTTTTGTTCTGCTTGTGGTCGTAATAATCTGTTTGCTAAACCTCGTTCTTGTTGTTGGTTTAATTCCGATCATATTCCAAATGATTTTGATAAAACCAGTGCTTTCAAGAAAAAGAGATCACCAGTTTCCAAAAAGGTATCTCAAGCAACTAACCAAAAAGGACCCATCTTTAAATGGGTACCTAAAAATGTCTAATCTGGTTGTTTGCGGAAGAATAATTTATGGTATCTAGATTCTGGATGTTCAAAGCATATGACCGGCCAAAGAGATATGTTGTCAAATTTTGTTGAGAAGGATTGCGGCCGAGTAAGATTTGGTAATAATCATTTTGCTCCAATTAAGGGATTTGGAGACATTGTACAAGACAAGCTAACGATTAAGAAGGTGAGCTACGTTGAAGGACTAGGACACAATCTTTTTAGCATTGGACAGTTTTGTGATAAAGATTTGGAAGTTAATTTCAAAGCAACAAGGTGTTGTGTCAGAACTGAAGAAGGGAAAGAACTTTTAGTTGGCACGCAAAAGTCAAATCTTTATACAATCAATCTGTCTGCGGTAAAACCATAAGGTGAAGTGTGTCTTCTATCAAAGGCTTCAGTTCAACAAAGCTGGTTATGGCACCGACTGTCACATCTGAATTTTCGATATATTCAGAAGCTAGTTCTAGGTGATCTAGTTCGGGGTCTTCCAGTGTTGAAGTTTGGTGCTGAAAATCTGTGTGATGCTTGCGAGAAAGGTAAGATGAAAAGGGTTCCTCATAAGCCAAAACCTGAACCTACGACAAAGAGTGTATTGGAATTAATTCATGTCGATTTATGCGGCCCAATGAGGACTGAAAGTATTAGTGGTAGAAAGTACGTATTGGTGATTGTTGATGACTTTTCACGCTACACATGGGTCAAGTTTCTTCGCTCAAAAGATGAGACTTCCGACCATTTAATCAACGTCATCAAGTCGACACAGAATAATCTGCAAATATCAGTTAAAATTGTCCGTTCGGACAACGACATAGAATTCAAGAACAGAATATTGGGAGATTTCTATGAATCGAACGGGATTATTCAACAATTTTCTACGGCTAGAACTCCTGAACATAATGGTGTTGTGGAAAGACGAAACAGAACGTTAGTCGAATCCGCAAGAACTATACTGGCTTACTTGAATCTACCATTATTTCTTTGGGTTGAGGCTGTTGCAACTGCATGTTACACTCAGAATCGTTCTGTCATTCATCACCGGTTTAGTAAAACTCCTTACGAGATAATGAATAACCGGAAGCCAAACATAAAGCACTTTCGTGTTTTTGGTTGCAAATGCTTTGTATTGAACGACAAGGAGAATCGTAACAAGTTCAGTCCGAAAGCGATTGATGGAATCTTTGTCAGATATTCTTTCTCCGCAGCTTCATATCGTATCTATCTGAAGCAGTCCAGAACCATAATTGGGAGCGTGAATGTGAAGTTTGATGAAAATAACGAGATGGCTTCTGATCACAACAGTTCAGAACCCGTGATAACTGGAATTTTAGCTTCTGAACAATTCAGTTCAGAACCTGTTACAAAACCGAATCAGGATCAACCTTCAACTTCTAAATCTCATTTAACTGATCTTGATTATTTGTTTGAAGATTTCTATGATGAATATTTTGGTACTTACAAATCATCTGATGTTCTTAACAGGGAGAAACCTGCATCTACAACAATTTCCGTTGTCGTTCCTACTACTGATATAGATGCAACTCAATCAACAACGATTGATGTTTCCACTCATGTTCAAGAAACGTCTGTACCAAATGTCAATGCTACACAACAATCTATTCCTATAATTATGGAAGAGTCAACACATAATGCTAGATCTTCAGTCAATGTTACAACTACCCCTCAGCAACCACCTGAATCTTCTAGAGAACCAATTCCTTCTACCGCTATTCCTCTGGAAATTCCGAGTGTTGAAGTAGAAGTACCATTAGCTGATGAAGAGACAAATGCTTCTCTTGACAATGTTCAAACATCATATGTTCCACACCCACACTCAACAAAGTGGACAAAGGCTCATCCTATTCATCAGATAATAGGAGATCCAGATTCACCAGTTCAGACGCATTCGTCAGCTCTAATGGCTACGACAAATGAGTGTCTATTTGCGATCTTTTTGTGCAATATTGAACCTTTAACGGTTTCTGAGGCTCTAAATGATCTAGATTGGGTATTAGCCATGCAAGATGAGCTAAACCAGTTTAAAGCGTTGAAAGTTTGGAGGCTAGTTCCACGACCTGCGGATAAAAGCATCATAGGAACCAAGTGGGTCTTTAAAAATAAAAAGGATGAAGATGGAATAATTGTTCGTAACAAAGCCAGACTCGTAGCTAAAGGATATCGTCAGCAATAGGGCATCGACTAGGCCTGTGCAACAGTCGGGTCGGGTCGGGTCAGACCCAAAAAAACCGAACCCGATCGGGTTTCGGGTGGACGGTTCAGGCCCCGAAACTCGTCCAAAGTTATGTTCGGGTTTCGGGTTTCGGGTCATCTCGGGTTTCGGGTTCCTCGGTCGGGTTCAGCGGGTTGGGCCTGATCCCAAGCCCAATTGCCAGCCCAGTTTTTTTTGGCTTTTTTTGTTGTTTTTAGGCCCTGTTTTTTGGTAAGCAACAAATCCAACAATAATACAATTATACAACTACAATATAACTTAAAATTAAATAAACAAGTATTTTAGAAGTTAAAAATTAAATAAAGTTAAAAGTTAAACTACGATACTACATAACTAATTAACTAAACTACAAAGTACAAAACTCTAAAGTCTAATCAAACAAAATAACAAATGTTCCAATCGTAAAAGTTCAGACTTAGAAGTTCCAACCAAAATACCAAATGTCCAAATCAAGTTCAAAGTTCAAACATCAAAGAAAATGTCCAAAATACCAAACCAAATGTCCAAAATACCAAATGTCCAACTTACCAATTAATGTCCAAATTACCAACCGACCAACCGACTTCCAAGTTCGTTTTCTTCAACCAAACCGACCATTGACCAACGTGCAAACCAATCCTATAACAAACTAACAACAAAAACGAATAAACAATACAACAATACAACAATCATGAATGATTATTTAAAAATGAGAATTATTAATAAAAGTCATACCTTTCTCAAAGATCACGAATCGAATCATCTTCAAAAAAATCCCCCAAATCATTTGAAGCTTGAGTGCTCGGACTATCTTCACGAGCCGAACCCAAAGGAGTTCCAATCCTCAAATTTTCCATTTCTGCAAGTTTTAAAATAAAAAGTAACAAATTTTAAAGTCGTAATTGTAATTTATAAGTTATTAAAATCATAAATTAATTTCGTACTCGACTACTCGTACCTTTCTCAAACTTCTCGAGATCCTCCAAGTTTTCTTCCACCGCGAGTGGTTCAGTAGGTCCTCGTAACCAATCTTGTGTACATATGAGTGCTTCAACTATTTTAGGAGTTAGAGAACTCCTAAAGTTATCCAACACCCTCCCACTCGTACTGAAGGTAGACTCGGATGCAACCGTAGAAATGGGTACGGCAAGGAGATCTCTCGCAACTTTCGAAAGGATCGGAAATCGTGCGCTATTCATCTTCCACCACATAAGCAAATCAAACCGAATGCCATCATCCTCAACAATGGACTCACCTAAGTATATGTCGAGCTCACTCCGTTTGCCATCTAAGGCCCCACTTTCAAGCTTTTGCTTCTTCAACAAGCTTTTGAACTTAGGTTCTTTTTGTGACCTTCCAAGAGGGGGGAGACCTTTTCCCGATTGGGATTGTGATCGGGATTCGGTTTGGGGTTGGGAAGGTTTAGAATATTGTTGCACGTAATCTTCAAACAAGGCAGTCAGTTGAGACTTTACTTTCCTAAAACATGCTTCGCCTTTTTCTTCCCCAAACAACTGAATGAGCTGGGATGGCATGTAGTCCACTTTATCTCTTGGATCGAGAATATTTGCAAAGAAAATAATCAAGTTCATCTTCTCCAGATCACCCCAATACTTATCAAACTTCTCCTTTATTTTTAGACCCATATTCTGTTTGTAAATATATAAATAACAAATTAACAATGAATGAACAATACAATATATAAATAACAATTAACAATATATAAATAAGTAAATAACAATCAACAATATATAAATATCAATGTACCTTTTCAGTTAAATTCTGAGAATCAGTCATCTCCGTAAGCGCGTACTCCAATTCACATATCTCTGTCAAGTAAGTATTAGTCGTGACATATAGAGAGCCTGAGATTCTTAGTGTCATCTCATAGAAGGTCTTCAAAAGGCTAACAAAGCTCTCTAAATACACCCAATCATAATCAGCAAGCACCGAATCACCCAAATCTAGCTTGAATGTGGCATCATGTCCGTCATAGGCCTCAAACACGGTTCTAAAAGGAATGGCATTCCTGATCATCATGTAAGTGGAGTTCCATCTAGTTGGAACATCAAGACAAAGTGAACTTTGTTCTTCTACCCCAAGTAACGTAGCAAGCTCTTTAAACTTGAACAACCTAGCCGGAGATCCCCTCACCCACCTAACAGTATCTCTCAACTTCTTAACCGAAGAATCTGCCATCTTTAATCCATCTTGCACAACCAAATTTAAAATATGTGCCACACATCTCATATGCAAATATTGTGCCCTAACGGATGAACACCCCCAAGAAACTAGCTTGCTTTTCAAGAACCCGAGTGCAACATCGTTTGAAGATGCATTATCTACAGTGATGGTAGAAATGTTCTTTACGCCCCACTCAACCAAACAACCCTCCAAAGCTCTGGCTATTGCCTCCCCCTTATGAGATTGGATTGGCACAAAAGAGATAATCTTTTTGTTCAATCTCCAATCAACATCAATATATTGTGCAGTTAGGCACATGTAATTGATCCGTTGCACGGATCTCCAAGTGTCTGTGGTCATGCTAACCCGCTGTGAGTGTTCTTTAAATAACTTTTTTAGGCTACTCCGCTCTTCATAATAAATAGAAAATATGTCCCTATTAACCGTCCATCTCGACGGTATTTTAAACATCGGACATGCTTCTTGCACCCATTGTCTCCACCCCCTACCCTCTACAAAATTAAAAGGAAGTTTGTCCATGATGATCATATTAGCTGTTGCTTTCCTAACTCTCTCTTGATTAAAAACCCAGTTAGTCAAGACACTTTCATTCTCAGAGTTTGAAGCAAATGCTATCATTGTTTGTCTAGTCTCTCTAGACTAAGGGTTTTTTAGGCATGCTAAGGAATGGTTTCTTAAAGAGGATGTGTCGTGCTTTTTGGGGTCGGCCGCATATGTTTTAGGGCAATACTTACATTTTGCTTGCACATTACCCCCCTCGTCTAGAATTCTCTTAAAGTGATCCCATACAGCCGACCGTTTTTCTATAGCTTTTCTCTTCTTTGTTTCAGGCGGTGATGGTGCACTACTATCCGCCATTGACATGCCAATCTGAATATCTAATATCAATTATCAAGAAACCAAATTAAGACTTAGCATTAAAGACTAAACAAAGTAACAATATGTTCATACTTCATACAGACTAAACAATATGTTCATACAGACTAAACAAAGTAACAAACAGTAAATACAAAACTAAAAACATAACTAACTAACAACGTAAAATAAACATTAAACAAAGTATGATACTAAACTACTAAACCCAAAGGCCAAATCTAGTAACTACCAATCAAAACACTAAAACAGTACTAATTAAGAATTAAGATTAAGAAGTAAGAAGTAAGAACAGGAAACAAATTTGAGTATTTGACTATTTGAGTTCAAACAAATCAGAAACTTACAAATTTAGAGTTCCTTCAATGATTTGAGTTCGTCCCCTTCGAAGATTGACAGAATACATAAGTAATTTACTTCAAGAGTTCAAGTAAACAGAAGTACATAACCCCTTTCCCTTCCGATGAACACAAAACAACAAATCAGAAAAATACCAAATTGAAGAAAGAAATCACCAAAGAAAAGAGTAAACAAATTACAAAGTTAATTAGTTACCTTACGAATCATCCCCTTCGGCCTTCGTTCCAGACTTCCAGCCGTTCCAGGTTCCACCACGGCACCACCGTTCCACCGTGAAATCAGAAATCGAGATGCTTTTCACCCGTTCACCGTGAAATCGCACCGTGAAAATCTGATTTGAAATCGAAAAATTAGGGTTTGAGACTTGAGAGTTACAGACGAGAACGAGAGTACGAGACGAGTTTCTGAATTCTAAAAATTGAAATCGCAAAATTAGAATTACATATATATATTTACAATTTATAATTAATAAAAAAAAATTAAAAAGTTCGGGTTCGGACGGGTTCGGGTTTGAGAAAACACAACCCAAACCGAACCGAACAACCAGGTATATAATCTCGGGTTCGGGCAAAACGGGTTTCGGTTCATCGGGTTATGCAAGTTCGGGTATATCGGGTTCGGGTTCGGGTTCGGTCGGTTTTTTCGGGTTGGGCGGGTTCTGCTCACCCCTAGCATCGACTATGATGAGACATATGCTCCGGTCGCAAGAATTGAAGCTATAAGAATCTTTCTAGCTTTTGCGGCTTACAAGAATTTCACAGTCTATCAGATGGATGTGAAAACAGCTTTTCTGAATGGCATTCTTAAGGAGGAGGTATATGTGTCTCAACGAGAAGGTTTCGTCGACAAGGAACATCCAAATCATGTCTACATTCTGGATAAAGCCTTGTATGGACTGAAACAAGCCCCTCGCGCATGGTATGAAGTTCTTTCAACCTTTCTACTTGAGTCAGGATTCGACAAAGGGAAAATCGATACGACATTATTCATTAAGCGCGAAGAAGGTGAAATCATTGTTGTACAGATTTATGTAGATGACATTATATTTGGTTCGACTAACCCTGGTTTGTGTACATGGTTTTCTGACCTTATGGTGACTAGGTTCCAGATGAGCATGATGGGAGAGATCAACTTCTTTCTTGGATTGCAAGTTAAGCAATTCTCAACGGGAATCTTCATCAATCAATCCAAATACATATTCGATATTTTGAAGAAATTCAAAATGGAGAATTGTACATCAATTGGAACACCTATGGAACCAGGTTCCAAGATTGGTCCAGACGAAGATGGTAAGAAAACAGATATAAGGACTTATCGAGGTATGATAGGATCTCTCATGTACTTAACTTCTAGTCATCCGGATATTATGTCCGCTACGTGTTTGTGTGCAAGATTTCAGGCGAATCCGAAGGAATCTCATCTCGGAGCAGTCAAGCGCATCTTCCGTTACTTGAAAGGCACGACTTGTCTTGGACTATGGTATCCGAAAGGCACGCGATATGAGCTAACAGCTTATTCTGATGCGGATCATGGTGGAAGTTTAATGGATCGAAAAAGCACAACCGAACATGTACAATTCTTGGGAGACAAATTAGTGAGTTAGGCTTCAAAGAAACAAAACTGTGTTTCGACATCTACGGCGGAGGCTGAATATGTTGCTGCCGCAAGTTGTTGTTCGCAAGTTGTTGTTCGCAAGTTATTTGGATGAAGACTCAACTAATGGATTTCGGATGTAAGTATGAGAAAATTCATATTTATTGTGATAGTCAATCCGCAATTGCTATTTCAGTGAATCCGGTCCAACACACGAAGACAAAGCACATCGACATACGGTATCATTTTATCAAGGACCGTGTTGAAAAAGATACAGTTGAACTTTATTTTGTATCTACTGAATTTCAACTTGCCGACCTTTTCACAAAAGCTTTGGATGAGAAACGTTTCAAGTTTTTTATTTCAAAGCTAGGCATGTTGAACATGAAAGTTTGATTATTCATAATTTTCATTCAATAGTTTGAAAATTCTTATTAATCATTCAAGTTTTACAACTTGATTGAAAAATAATAATTTTCATCTTATTGAATCTTTATTATGATTAGTTCAAAATTTTATGCCTTTCAGTATTTTACAAAGTTTATTTCAATGTTAATTTTTCTTTACCGTATACACTTCATTTCTATCATTTCATGTTCTTTGTGCAGTTTGATGTGTGTTTGCATGTGTTTAGGGGGAGAAAAGAAATAGAGTTGATCATTTGTCGAGGGGGAGCATGTAATCATATCAATACATGTGTTTGATCTTGTTGTGTGTAAATCATTGAAGATAAGGTAAGTCTTCTAAATTCAAAATTTTGAGCAAACCTTACTTGATGGAAAATTATTTTTCAAAATCATATGCATCATTGTAGGGGGAGCAAAATGTTTTGACAATACAGTTGGAGAGAACAAGTTAAAGGTTGGACATTTTTTAACTTGGAAAAGCTATTTTTTTGTAAAAGTTAAAAAAGTCAGATTTTTGAAAAATGTCTAAGTATAGGAAGTTATCGTACAAAGCTTATATGATCAAGGATTTTAATCGCACAAGTCTTGTACGACAACTATCCTCATCGCACAAGCCTCATACGATAACAACTGTTCATTGTATAAGCTTCATGCGATCAGAGCTTTCATCGCACAAGACTCATACGACAAGCACTGTTCATTAGTGTTCGTCGTACAACCTTTTCCCGATAACATTGAATCCTTTATCGCATATGTTTCATGCGATGAAGATGAACTGATCGCACATCGTTCATGCGATTAGTTGACAAGTGGCAGGTCATACCTTGGACCAATCATTGTGTGCCACATGTCATTCATTCCTAGGGTCTATATATAGAGCGGGTTTTCAGACATTTGAATTTTTCTGACTTATCGCTTAAATCTATTCTCTCTCAAACTATGATTTTTTCGATCATTGTGTTTGTTGTTGTTGTTGATTGCATTCGATTAGCACCCATCCAAGGTTAGTGATTCTATTATTTTTCACTTGATTCGTCCAGTACATTTCATGTTAGATTTGATTTTGTGATGAAAAAGTTGGGTTTTTTCGAAACTGTTCATATTCTACATTAAAAACCTACTCTTTTGTGTTAGATTTGTGCTAAAACATGATAAGATAGGGTTCTCTTAGTGAAACGAGTATAGGGTCTTGATCTTAATGTGCTTTCTTTGATTTTCTTAGAATCTGGGATGAAACTTCAAAACGGTTCAAATGTTCAATGTTGTCGTACAAAGAATGTATTCAAACATTCATAGTTGTCGCACAGAACAAATGTTCATCCTGATCGCACACAGCTTATGCGATAACTTTTTCATCGCACAAGTGTCGTCCGATCAGAAGTGTCATGCGATTAGGGCTTGATGCTTTGTCCGACAACCTCCGAGACTTAGGAAATTTTTGAGAATTTTTTTTCTCAAAAAGTGGTTACTTGCAATCATTATCCCAGTGTTCTGACATGTTCTAAAACAGATCCAATGGCACACGTGCATGAGCAAGGTGATGGTAATTCCTCCGATGAAAACACATTTATTCCATCACACCGTTCATCTCATCCATCGGTGAACGCGCGAAATCCGGATGACGAGCTTATTCTTCCAAAGAATAAGTTGCCAATCAAGCACAATAATTACACTTTCGACACAAATGTGAGATTGGACTATCACATTGTGGTCGAAATCCTCAAAGGCCATCTGCTCCGCAATGCTCTAGAGAAAATTCAGCTTGTACCTGCAATTTATCTGCAACAGGCATGGTACACTATTCAGTTTGTGCCTAGATCAGAATCAAATCAGTATTTCACATTGAAAGTTGACCATTTTGATGCGAAGTTGACTCTTAAAAGACTCAGAACCGTTCTGGATCTTCCATTTTCCAACAACTTTGCTGATATGATATCTGAAGTGGATCTATGTCGTGATATTATGGCATTGGGATACAATGATA
Organism: Saussurea involucrata; assembly: GCA_033807775.1. NCBI lineage: Eukaryota > Viridiplantae > Streptophyta > Magnoliopsida > Asterales > Asteraceae > Saussurea > Saussurea involucrata. Next base: position 61,516,047 of record CM066314.1, on the reverse strand, counting down.
TTAAGAATGAAGTTCTTACTCGTGCTTCTAATTTCAAGAGGAAGTATCTACCACCAATTTATTATACATTGTCCAGCATCATCAACAGGTGTATGACTTCAAAGCATACGGGGCTTGATAGCTGTAGTATTTCTGTGCTGCGAATGTTTCATGTTGTGGTATTTGATCGAAAGATAGACTTTGTTGTTCTGATTTGGAATGAGTTGATCGAGGTTGTTACTGACAAGTCTAAACCTTCCAAGGCAAGAAATTTTGTACCATTTCAGAGGTTTCTTCAGATTGTAATCCGATACATCATGGAGGCCAATCAACAAATTCCGAGACGAGAAGGAGTTTTACTTGGTCCAGCTCAATGGATGCATTACATCAGAATCCCCAGAGATTTAACATTTGAACGTGTTATGGTCTTACCTGAAGCTGTACTTGCTTACGCTGACCAGGAGTCACCATTCGTGAGTGAGTATAGAGAAGAGAACGCACTTATGGCCCGACCAGGACCGGAGGGGCCTACCCAAAGTGTTATCCCACTTAGAGAGAGGAGTGAGGGTATAGTACGTAGAGAGAGAGTTCAGGCTACTAGGGTACTTGAACAGGGTGAGACGAGCGGTAAAAACATAGTGAGGGGAACTGGAGAAGGGGGTGCTCCTAGTCAGTCGTCTCGTGTGAACGTTGCTGATGAAGAAAGCCTTGGTTCTTCTGATTCCGAGGATCTTTCTGCTGATATTGATGATCCAGCTAATGTATATTCTACAAATTCTAGTTCAGATGAAGTTGATGATGAGGCTGAGGCTGAGGAGGATAATTCTGACGATGATGATGATGATCAACCTGATGATCATAAAAATTTTGAGATCGTTGTTAATACCGAGCTTAACTCTAGTGCTCGAGGGGAAATAAGGTGTTCTAAGGGAGCTTTAGTTGAAACAGAAATACAAGTGAGGTCAAGTGAGATGGAAAGAAAAAAAGATGGTGAGTGTGTGACAGGATCAACTAAAGTTTTAACTATTGATCCTATACAAATCGAGTCTATCCGGGTAGCCACATCTACTGTTAGTGAGCGTCCGTCGCCACAAGACATTGAAAAAGACATAGTGGACCCAGCTATGCAATGCACAACCCCACTCGGCCACTCATCAACTTCTCCACAAGTTGGTGTTTCATCTTCTCACAGGGGATTAACACAAAATCTATTGGCAACACACTCGGTGTTTGCTGGTATTGAACAAGGTAGGCAGTTGCCCCAGCCACCGCCTTCATTTGTACGCACATCGAGTCTAGAGCCCTTTGGATTTACTTCATTTCATAGGACACAACAACTGCCAGTCACAACATCATTGGTGACACAAAATGTTGGAGTTCTTTGTGACCCAACCGGAACGCCCAGAGTATTGCCGCCATTCGTTAGTGCTTTACGAGGACAGGGTGGAAGTCCTGTCAACGTTAACACTATGTCAGTGTTGAACACAGGCCATGCGGTCTCTTCAACTGTCATGTCAACCAGTAACCTAAGTGGTTTGGGTGTTACCCCGGTGCGTGCACAACAAATCAGATCATTAATGGGTCCTCCTCCCCACAACTTTGTCTCAGTAAAGCTCTTGAAGTTGGCTATTACTTCAATGAATAATTCGTACAAAGCTCAGACTGCCAAATTAAAAGAAGTTGTTGACAAGTTATCTCAGGAAGTGAGCAGAGCTGTTAAAGGAAAATCTGTCATGGAATCTTCATCCACCGCTACTGAATCTCAACCTGATACACGATCTCAGCCTATTCCACCAAATAAGGTATTCCCTAATCTACCTTTACATGAACTTAAGTCTCAAATGCTTACCAGATTGTTAGAACAAGGAGACAATAACACTCAAGAAGAAGTTGATTTACTTGGTCTTCTTAGACGCCAAACCGAACAACAAAATAACCTACCAACCCAAGCTGATATCCAAACATTACAACAATCCATATGTGACATGACCAAAGCTATCTCTTTCGGTTTTACAACCCTTTCTAATCGTATAAAAGTTTTGGAGGAAAAGTGTGAAGTTCAAGCCCAAACTACTAAACGAAAGCATGATGATCAAGATCCCGATCCTGATCACCATGAGGGGGAGATGAGTAAGAGGCAGAAAGTTGGAGAAGCTAGTGGTTCTGGCATTCAAACTGAAATTGTTGATGTTGATGTTGATGTTGATGTTGGTATTGGTACCGGTATTGGTGGTGCTGATAATGTACAAGAATGTGATGTTTTGGGAGTTCTGGATGATATCGTTCCCACGGTTGAAAAGCCTGGTGGAAGTGATAACAGAACGGAAGAGGAAAGAATGGCTGATGATCTGATACAGGATATTGTATATGTGGATTCAGAGGATGAACCAGAAGTTATTGTCGTCAAGATAAAGGAGGAACTTGATGATGTTTTTGATGCAATTAATGTACAATCTGGAGGTCCAGATTCAGATGATGAAAATGTTCTTGATTCTTCTAGACCTGATCTACCGGAAGGCAAGATAGTAGATCTGGTATCCGAGGCAGAAATAAGAAACTATCAGATGCTAATTGATAGAGAATGTTTGATTGAAAGAAGAGGGCACAGGATAAGGATTATCACTCCATTCCAGGAGGATATCAGAAGTGATTTATTTGTGAAGCAAGTTCAATCGATTGACAAAGTAAAGCCGTATTCCATAAAGAAGTTTCCACCTCTTCGCCAGATTGAATATCTTCACTTGACGAGTAACAAAGACATAGAGCTAAAGTTTGTTAGAACTGACAAGGAAATTGTGAAGATTTCAAAGATAGAATCCGAGAAAATTCTGAACGTTTGGTATCCAAGATTCACGGTCTACCGTACAGATGGCAAGGAATTGTCTTTCAGTAAGGCATGTTTCAAATCCTTAACATGTGAGGATTTCTTCAGATTATATGATATACTTGCAAGGCTTCCGAATAAGAATCAGACTTGGTCTGAGGCTTATCAAGCAGTAAAGAGATTCATGAAGAATCTGATCAAACTTGCTTATTTGACTGATTTTCAATTGGCGTTGGAGGGAAATCAGATCAGAGTAAATGTCAGGAGGCCAAACAGAAAATTGCCAGATATTCAAGGTATTCCATTATACACAGTGTTAGAGAAACCGGAGTTTGGGGTTATCTATCACAATGGGCAGAAAAAGAAGAAATTCCTGAGGTTAATTGAAATCAACAAGTTCTGTGATGGTACCTTGAATATGATAAAGATTCGGTTGACGGAGAAAGCCAGACTTGATGAACAGAAGAAAGTGCCTCTAAAAGAGAAAGATAAGGTGTTGATTAACAAGGATCTGAAAGCAATAGAAGACAGACTGGAATATCGGAATGCTCTTAGAAGATTCGAGATCATCTTCGGGATAAGGAAGAGATACATACCTCCAGAGCAGCTGAGATAATCTTTTTCATTTTTCTTCTTGGATACAAAGGGGGAGAATGTTAGTGTTGAAATTGTTAGTTGTATCCAAGTAGAAGTGCCTATTTTGTAAATTCTACTCTAGGTATAAATAGCCTAGATAGAGTTAGATTTCTAACACTACATGCTTTTTACTTCAAGATACTTGAAGTTTTCTCTCTACATTGTATTCACACCTTTGGAGTTTAATGAGAGATGACTTGAGTATTGCTTGATTCATAGATTGTTTACTTGTTTCTGGGATCACGGTTTCTCTTTCCACTTATGCTTGTATACGTTTCTTACCACTCGCTTCATTACTTGATCATGGCATAAGATTTTGATGACATAAATGGGGGAACCTTTCATTCCACGAAGAGTTTTCCACATCACCTCACTGCCAACAGAACCTGATTTTATGAAGCCTCCTGAATCCTTGGATTGATCATCACATCCCTTTTCAAAAACAACTTGAAGATTTTCTGCACACGTTTGCTGCAGGAATGCTGCAGCATCTGCAACAATATATTCTTTCTGCACAGATTCAAAGCATGGGTTGATGACAATCTTGGCATTTTGTTGCACCTCTTCACTATTTTGAAGTAAAGAGGGGTTGCTCAAATGCTCGGGAGCTTCCTCGGAACTCTCTATATCTTGACTATTTTCCAAAGTATTGACCTCATCCTCATCCTTACCAACACAGTCAAAAAAATTCAATCTCACTTGGTATAGGAATTTGGCATTGTCTATTGATTTCTGCAACATACATTGTGATGTTGGCAACAGATGTTATCATACTTTGTGTGTACTCATTTTGACTTTGTGTGTACTCATTTATCAAAGCTTTAAGATATTCAAGGTTTTCAACTTGTTCTAAAGGGTGTGCAGGGGGTAAAAATGAGTTGTTAAAATCATCCCCTTGAAAATTCCCAGAAAAATCAACTTGTTCCTCCCAAAATTGGTTAAAAGTATTTGAATAAGTATTACTCCAATCTTGGTAGGGAGGTATTGGTGATGTGAAAGTGCCCTGATCTTGACCATTTAAAAACAAATTAGGACAATCCTCCCATGATTGAGTGTAACCATTGAAGTGTGAGGTATCCCAATTACTATCGCCCATTAAATAACTGGATTCAGGGTTCGAAGGACAACTGTATGAGAAATGATTTCCGCCATAGTAGTCACAGAAAACAGTTTCATACGGCCCAAACGAATGTCCCATTGAATCCATATTCATAGAACGATATACTCAAAGATTTGTTACGTGTACACACATGGAGACGTGTGACAAGCAACAAAGATGGTAGCAAAATTATCTTCTCAAGACTCAATTTCAAAACAACTATAGGTTTACGCATATCCCCGACAACGGCGCCAAAAACTTGATGAGTGCTTTGAATGCACCTACAGACGTATGCTAATTAAACCTCAAAGCAAGTATACAATGAGATTTAATGTCGTCTTTCAAGTAATAAAATGGTAAGAACCAAGTATCGTATTCCACAGGGATAGGTATCTTAAGTTGCAAGATCTCGAGATGAAAAACTAATTTCAGATGGCGAATTTGAAGAAAATATTTTTGATTGGTTGGTTGGTTGGTTGGTTGTTATCACAGATTGAACTAAATAAGACTAAAAGAGAAGCAAGGGTGCAAGACTTGTGATGATATGTTAAACCAAATTCCAGCAGACTAATGCTACAACAATGCTACAGCATGATGCTGTAGTAATGCTGCAGCATGACACTGACAATAACTAGTTTTATTATCTATTTCAAGACACGTTCCTCTCGGACTCTCACCATCCCATTATTCCAGTAGTTATAAGCAATCTCATCTCTGAGCAGAACCTAAGATAAAGGAATGATGGGAGTGGAGTTCTCAAAATATACGGCGAAACAAATTCTCTTTGTTAAAAGTTACTCTCTCGATATAACCCCCGTACCTCCCAAGTTTATGTATTCCTAAGTAGCTTATCTCTAAGTCTACTCCATTTTAACCCTTTGAAAAAGTGACAACTTATCAAGAATGAATCATTTTGGAAAACAAAAGTACCAACTCTCGTTGCAAGTAACTCTCTCAATATTACCCCTTATGTCATCCAAATTGACGTGCTATTCAATGGCCTATCTCTAGGTCCATGACACTTTAACACTATCAAAGTGATCAATTTGTCAAAGGATTGTATTATCTTGATAGCACTTGGGTTGGAATAATAAAACGTCATTATTGCCACAAAAATGTCTACTTTCCTTTAGTTAACATATCAGCATTTGCCTCACACCCAAGCTAATATGATTAGCTACTCATGACAATAAATAAAGTAAAGTAAATGCAAGAAACTTGGAAAGTAAACATGATGCTTGGAATGAAAATGACTTTAAAAGTAAATGGTTATAATTAAAATGACAAGAAATAAAATTACAACGAATTAATGACAAGAATGTAAGATGGAATGTAAGTGCAAGAATTTAAAGTACTGAAATAAAGTGCATAAAAATAAAGACGTAAAGTAAATGGGAAAGCTAGAGATGCAAGATGAATTTAAAAAAAGAAAAGTAAAAGCCTTAAATGAAGAACATGAAGAACAAGAACACTAGAACATTAATTAAAATTATAGAGAGGAGTTGGAGAGAAAGTGGAGCTGATTTAAAATCAGCCCCAAGGTATGTCTAAAAAAGAACCCAATACCCTCTTCAAATTGGCTCCAGCAGATCAGTGTTGCGGGATTGCTGCAGCATGACCTGTATTCAAAAGAAGTTTCCAAAAATACCAAGATTAGCCCTTCTATCTTTATAGAAACAAGTAAATCACAAACCTTAGCTCCAAAACTAATAAATGGAAAATAAAGTATAAAATGACTCAAATTGGGATGTTAAAATGGAAAATTCTATCTAAAAACCTAAGAAAGAAGTGCTTTAAGTACTAAAAAAATGAGTACTTATCACCATACCGTTTATTTAGGAAAGTAATATTTTTTCTTATTTTTTAAACTAATCGTTATGTTTAAACAAATATTCTAGATTCATCTTCATTAGCCGACAAAGAGTTCTTCAATATTATATGAGATTAATTCGAGATTGATGGGAGTTTTCCGGCGAAGAGAAGGACGGTGGGATGTCAACCGCAATTTCATGATTTTCTGCTTTTCGGGAGAAAACTCTTCTTCATCTTCTTCGTTTAACAAGGCACCAAAGTATTGGTAATCTTCGAGCTTCATGAATGGTAACCCACCAGATTCGTACCAATACCAACAAGTTTCATTAACGCAGGTTTCAAGAAGTCGTTGCCTCTTAACGTAGACGCACATGACGAAACAGGTTTCAAGGAGTCGTTGCCTCCTAGATGGACTCGACCTTCGTCGTGCTCTCTCTCTCTCTCTCTCTATCTCTATCTCTATCTCTATCTCTATCTCTATCTCCTGTCAAACAATATTGTTTCATTGTCGCTCCTCTCCGATTCATCTCCGTTTCATCTCCGTTCATCTTCGTTTCATCTCCGGTTTATATCCGTTTCATTTCCGGTTCATATCCGTTCATCTCCCTCTCGTCGCAATGAAAATACTTGAAGATGATCTTCAAATCTTGGAAACCAGAATGAAAAAATATCAAAATCAACTTAAAGCGATTTCGTCTTCAAATTTTGATATTATTTTCAAATCGCCAGAAAAAAGGGATTGATTCAGTTTCCTTTTTCAAACCCTCGGATGAAATGACCCAGATGCCCTCAGTTTCATTTTTCGGTCAATAAAAAAAGAAAAAAAATTGATTATTAACAAAATAAATCAAAATGATATGAACCGTAGATTAGAATGATCTATAGTATAGGAGTGGGTTTCACAGTTTGAGTGGTTTTCACATGAAACGACCTCTCTCTCTCTCTCTCTCTCTCTATATATATATATATATATATAACTCGTTATTACCGTGGTAGACGATTTTTCAATATCACGTAGATTAGAATGATCTATAGTATAGAAGTGGGTTTCACAGTTTGAGTGGTTTTCACATGAAACGACCTCTCTCTCTCTATCTCTCTCTATATATCTCTCTCTCTCTATATATATATATATATATAAATCGTTATTACCGTGGTAAACGATTTTCAATATCACGTACCAACCAAATTTGCAAAGTTGGTACGATAGTACCAACCAATTTAATTGGTACCAATTGCATTAGTCTGATTGGTAATGAATTGGTTGGTTTATCATGGTACAAATTTGACACCTTAAAAAAATATTTATATAATATCTAATACGCCACCGCTCTCCAATTCCACCCCAACAAAAATCACCAGCGACAAGTCGACAACCACCAACAGATTCTCGTTCGCCTTTCTTTGGCGTCTATCGATTCACCAGGAACCCAATCGAAGAAAAATATTCTGAGGTCTTGTCGGAGATTTATACTTACAGTGAAAGTTATTATGCTACAAACAGATCTCAAGAGGGGTGAAATCGGAACCGGAATCGTAATTGATAAAGATGAAGAAGTTATCCGGAAAGTAAAGAAGCATCTGCCTACCAAAAAGGTACCAAAAACACATCCGACGACGACATCTTCCGTTAAACGCACCACCGCCACATCACTTTCCGGTATCTTCTTCGGCTTAAACATTCGAATCGCAACGATTCTCGAAACAGTTTTCAACTGAGAGTTAGAGGCGGCTAGAATATTGGGGAATAAGAGAGAGATTTTTTATGGTTTTAGAAATCATCTACTTGTGGAGAAGAAAGAGAGACGTGTGTGTGTGTGTGTGTGTGTGTGTGTGTGTGTGTGTGTGTGTGTGTGTGTGTGTGTGTGTGAGAGAGAGAGAGAGAGAGAGTATGGTGTGATATTTAATTATTTAATGAGTTGTCAATTCATTTTTTACGAAATTACCCTTTATAACTATTAAGAAATTAATTATTGCCTAATGAAATGAGTGACTCATATTAGATCTCACTGTTACCACAAACTAACTAGTTCTCATTTGATTACGCCCCTATATATATGTATATTATTTCGGGTTTACGGAAAGGGTAGGATGGCCAAAGATCAAACCCAACATGAACCCAATCCAAAAATCAGGTTTCGGACTTCTAATATTCGAGATTTGCATAAACACTCAATTTTGTAGAAGGGGGGGGGGGGGGTTGAATACAAACACACTATTTTACTTTTCTAAATTGTTTATTGATAAATCATTAACAATTTACAGCTTGTTGCGGAAACAAGATTAAGGATAAACCTAAATCTAAACAAGTTGGAACACTAAGGTTTTCTTGCACTAAGAAAGATAAGGAGATTACTAATAAAATCCTATCTTGAGAGATTTGAACTTGTCCAGAGTTAGCAAGTTACTTCAAATGAAGTGAGTTCATCTCTTTATATACTGCATGCATTTAATGCAATTCTGTATACACTTTACACGTGTCATCAGCGGATTGGTTGCATGTCATTGACCTTTGTTGACAACCTTAGTAGCCGCATGAATGAACAGTGTAGTATCAGAGTGGTTGTACGATTTCAGATTTTCGGAGGTTCTTTTCTGACATTTCGTACGGTGGCGTGCAAGGGAGGTTAAGACAAAAGTACTTTGTACGGAGGACTTCATGATCAGCTTTCGTTGATTCAGCGATTATCATTTACTATTCAGCAGATGATAAAGTTCAGCGATAGCTGAAGTCTTGTACTTGATACTTCACGTTGAGTGGACAAATCTGAGTCTTCGCTGATCCGCATCAGTTCATTAGGAGACTTGTCGCTGGTTCTTGAGCTTGATCTTCGACTTCAGCGTAGAACCTTTGTTGACGTGAATCTTGTCTTCAGGGATCATAAGTAAACAACTAACTTATCAGCGATCACCATAAGGACTGAACAGACTCAGCGATATGGTGAACAGTGTTCGCTGAATGTTTAATCTAAAAGTGCGAGAGTTCCTATCAGCAGTACTGTAAGATCTTAGTACTTATCAGCGATAGTGAAACTCTGATACATATTGTTTACTTACAATTTTCACTAAGTATTTAAGATAGGGTCATTATCAAATCACTGAGGGTTTGGATCAACAATCTCCCCCTATTTGATTATGACATAGCAACAGAGAAAATTGCTATTTAATGAAAGCATAAGGATAAAAAGAACTCATAAAATATTTGTCCCTTTTACTGTTTTCTGGGATCTTTTCAGTACTGATGGAGTAAAGTACATTCGCTGAAATCTTTCTTTAAATCTTTGAATCAGGTTACAATATGAATAAGAAAGATTACAAGTACAAGCGAAATAAATTACAAGTACTGAAGGATGACTGATACAATAGAGAAAAATGGTGATTGTTGTCAGCCTTCAAAGGGTTCTTCCTTAATGAGAAGTTCATCAAGGGTTGTCTTTTCAGTTGGAATCATCCAGTCAGGAACCTTTTCTCCTTTATTCTTTAGCTTCAGAGCAGCTTCAAAAATCAAGGGTTTTAGGTGTCGTGCCTGAATGTCTTTTCTGAAGTCGCACCAGTAGATGAGATCTTTGAGCTGTTCGATTGGAGTGATTGGAAGCTCAGCGATCCGTTGAAAGCATTTACGTCCGTCGTAGTCAAGAAAGAATATTCCATAAGGATTACTGATGACTTTACCAGGGACGAAAAGTTCACATGGTGGCAAAGAGACATCAAGGGCAGATAGATCAGGATCAGGACCAAGTACTTCAGCGCGAGAGAAACCAATTCCAGTTTCATTTCGTATGACAGGACCTGAGTTTGAATCTTGACGTTTCTTCCTTGGAGAGTCCTTTTTTCTTTTCGGCTTTAGATCAGGAACAGGAGGAATATCCACACAAGAAGATATCAAATCGATCTGTCTGTTTATCAGCTTTTCGAAATGATCCTTGTACTTAGATTTTGATGGTTGGATAGCTAACCTCATCTCCAGCCATTCAGAGAGACCATACCTTTTTACAGTGTCAGCACGAAAGGTTTCATATGAGTCATCTTCTCTGAACAGTTTGATGTCAACAATAGGTACTCCGATGGAGGTTCTTCCAGAGATGAATACCTTGTTGATCTTCGCTGGACGATATCTGAAGTGGATTTTCTCTTTACACCAGATCAGGGTGGTCTGAGAAACTTCAGCTTTCTTTTCCACGATCTTCTGGGCTTGTTCCCAAAGCTTTCGTTGGATTTGAATGGGAATACGCTTCAGCTTGGGGTCTTTGACAGATTCTTGAGTGAGCTTGATGGCGTATTCTCTGTCTTTATCTTCAGCTTCCTTCCTTTCAGCGATGAGGCGTTCAGCTCTGAGATGATCCTGGTATTCAGCTTTTGAAATTCTGAACTTAGGAGGAACTGAAGGTAGTTGATCGCGCCTTAGGATGATTCGCTGATCCTCGAATCTCTTTATCATTTCTTCTCTCCTCTTTTGATCTTCTTCACTCAGCCTTTGAGGAACTGAGGAAGGTCTGTTTCTGTGCGAGAGAGGTTGTTCTTCTGGTTCATCAGTCTCAGAGATTAAATCTAAGACTGGGATTATGTCTTCAGCGGTAGCTGGAATTATTTGTGAAGTCGCAACAGAAGATCTTTCAGCGATATCCTCAAACAGGGGAGAGGACTAGCTGAAACGCATCGATCTTACAAATAAGAACTGGGTAGAAGAGCTTGGGTAGAAAAGATAGAAAAAAAATGTGGATGTGTATGGTGTTTGTGGAATGGATAACTGATTTTTCAGAGATGATCAGGGAAGGAAAAATAAGTTTAGTGTACCTGACAAATCGGCTTTGCAAGTAGGATCGCCAGATTATCATCTTCAGCGATGCCTTTGTCTTTGCTTTTCTCAGCGCCAGAGGCTGAGTGCTTTGTCTTTGTCTTCTCCCCTGAAGGTTCTTTTATTGAAATACCTTTAAGAGCTTTGGTTCGAGGAGCAGGTTTGACAACAAAGAAATCATCGTCATCTTCATCATCATCATCATCGTTCCTTGGAGAGGAGGATGGTTCAGCTTCAGGGATGTCGAAGTCTTCGTCTTCTTCTGCTTCGGATTCCTCAGCATCTTCTTCGAGTTGCTCCCCCTCAGATACAGAGGCGAGGTTCTCGGTTCCCTCAGGGTTTTCATCTCCCTGAGGTCCAGTAATCCGATCTTCATTACCCTCTCCCCTGATAGATTCATCATGGGAAAGGTCTTCAGCGCTCTTATTTTGATCTTCAGCGCTCTTCTCCTGTTCAGCGCTCTTCTCCCCCTCTTTCTCATGATGGGCGGGGGAGGAATGGGTAGATTCAGCATTGGTGTTGTCTCTGTCTTCTGGGCCAGAGACTTTCACACAACCTTCAAGCTTAGCTATTTTGTCTTCTAGGCCAGAAATAGCAGGCGTGATTTTCTTCAGCTCTTGGCGATCCTCTGCGGTGAATGAGTCCAAAACAGGTGCAGGGGCCGGAGCAGGAGCTGGATTATTTGCGTTGTTCACCAGCGTCTCGATCATTGTCTTGACAAAACTAAGATCGGTCTTCACTGAGCCCAAGTCGGTCTTGACCACTGACATATCACCTTCGAGTGTACCAACCGATTTCTTCAGCGTTGTAACCTCGCTGGAAATGGTGGAAACTGATGATTTGAGGTTGGTGTAGTCAGTGTAGATGTCGGAGAGCACTTTGGCAAAGTCGGCGAGAGTTTTATCAAGGTCTTTGATGTCATCAGAGGATGCCTTCTTTTCCACCACAGTAGTCAGCTTCGTCAGATTCTCTCCAGCGTTTGTTACAGCTGTAGAGTTATTTGATAGACCGGTGGTGAGATCCGTAAGTTTCATCTCCATAGACTTCAGAGACTGGTTGATGTCTCCCAAAAAAGGACCTGTAACATATAAGTACTTGTGAACAAAGGAAAGCTCAGAAGTTTCAGGTTTAGTTACAGTGTTTAAGGTGGGATCTGTACCTGCAGGAGCGTTGACGAACTCATCAAAGTTTCGAGTCCCTCCATAGTGTTCCATATCTCCCTCAAAAGTTCCGTGAGGGATGGAGATCTCTACAGGTCCTTTCTTCGTCATTCGCTGAGAAGCTTCAACGGCTTCTTGAATGATGGCATCTCCAGTTTTGACTGGAGGAGTGTCCAAAGAAGTAGAGGGAGGAGCGAAGGATAAGAATTGGGGTTGGGTTTCAAGTTCAGCGTTGGATTCGCTGAGAAGTACTTCATCAGTCTTTTGAGAGACTGACGAAGGTTGGGTAGATTCCAAAGTTCTAACCTCAGCGTTTAAGGACGCTGAAGTAGGTTTAGAAGGGATGGCTTGAATTGGTGTGGCAGAGCGTACCACGGAACTTTCCTTCAGCTCTTCAGAATGAGCTGAGGAGTCTTCAGCATGCAATTGCTGGGGTTGCTCCTTGGTTTTCTTGATCCTTTTGGAATCAAGAGGGGTAAGAGATTGTTTCCTTTTCTTAGAAGGAATGGATTTTGTGGCCGTGGTATCAGCGATGGGTATTGTCGCTGAAGGAGCCACAGAAAGCGGAGAATTTAGAAGAGTGAGAAGAGTAGAGAGACGTACCTCGTTGGCGACAGGCTTGAAGTCGAGAACTTTAGGGCCAATCTGAGAGAGTTTCAGATCACCCTCTTCAGGATAGCTGTCCTTTAGGCCATATTGAAAGATGGCGCTGATGAATCGCGGGTAAGGAACCCATGCTGGTCGGTCAGCGGCAGAATCAACACGTTGAATGAGGTCTTCATAGATGATGGAGGCCCAGTCAATGTTGAGACCTTTCAGCAGTGCGTAACCCATGTCCTGCTGAGGTTGAGCGGCTTGATCAGAAGATCCGGATTTCGCTGTCATGCAGCTGATCAGGTGAGCGAAGATGAAGTTCATCTCGCTGGGCATCTTGGATTTCTTTATCAGCGTCAGCTTCTTCTCAGGTAGCTTGTCTCTTCCAGTCTCCCAGATGTAACCCATCGCATCAAGGAAAGCAATGATTTCTTCCCTGTCAGCGTGCTTCTTGTGGTCAGGAAATGGAATGAAAGGATTTTCTGAGGTAGCGTTAGGGAATTTCAGAGCTTTGCGGATTATTGCGGGGGTTATCTTGATGGTGCCATACTCAGTATCGCTGAGTATGCAGTCGATGGTTTTAGATGGATCTTTGGCTGAGGGTAGGTTGGTGTGTCTGGCAGAGTACCAGAATTGGGATAATAGACGCTGACTGGCAGGAGGTGTGATTGTCATTGCTGTGTATATGGGGCTATTCTTCAAAAAATTTACAGCGTCGTCTAGATGGGATACCTGCTTCCGAGGAGGAAACTCGAGAAGCGCTGAAAGGTTGTTTGCCTTTGTCCAGTCTAGTTGATCCAGCTCAAACTTAACCTGAGGAGCTTTGGTGATTTCCAGTTCCTCAGAATCAGCGGAGATGGACTCAGCGGTAACATTCAGCTTTGAAGTTGCCATTTCACTGTATTATCAGTTCAACCAAAGATGTTAACAAATAAGAAATATCTTAATGTGGAAAGAAAATTTCCATTAAGATTTTTCGAATTTTGTCCATTTCATTCAGACAAAAAAGTCTTAATGAAGATTAGGGTTTTTCTTGTTTTTAAAAAAAAACGAATATAACACCTATAAGCCTTGTATTCCAGTTTAAAAAAATGGATACGAAAGAAGAACAAGTTTAAGATTTTAGATTTAAAACTTGAAGAACAACCATGAAATGGTTGTGTTTATAAAACCATGAAAGAAAATGATTTTATTTTTGAGTTCTTTTGTTTGATCTTGTGTAAAACAATGATAAGATCGAAAACAAGTTATTTGCATTTGATAGTAGATAAGAACATATTAACCTTGAGTTTGATGAAGAAGATGATGAACAGTTCTTGAAGATTGAGAGCACAAAATGCAACAGTGTTCTTTTCTTGCGGAGAAAGATTGACTCGCATAAAAGACAAATATAAACTTTGAGAGAGTTTATATAGGAAGAGAGTAGAGAGAGAAAAACTTGAGCGGGAAAGTTTTTCATCATGACACGGACACGTGTTTGCATTTGATTGGATAGACAACGAAACGTGCAAACGTGTGTCAGAAAAAGAGCGTGCCTGGTGTTATCCGTTGCAATGACGTCACAACTGTCCTTTCACATTCTTTCGTTGTCTCTGAGGTTTTGAAAGAAAAAACTCAGGGACTCTTTGGAAAATATGAAGCACTGAATAGAAATATCAGTGAGGGTTTTAAGAAATTTCAAAATATTATTCAGCGATGAAAGAATTTGAAATCTTGCATTTTCATGCGTTTTGTCAGAGAAAACATACCTTGATATCAGTTTAACCCAATTTATTCAGAGAGAAGATGATGAAATGGATTGTACAAGTTTATTTTATCCAGAGCCTATACAAGAATGTATAAACGTATCGCTGATTAAATGTGAACCGCTGAAGATTTATCCTTCAAAGTTCAGCATTCCAAGCTCGCTGATGAGAAAGTTGAATCTTGTCTCATCAAGAGGTTTGGTAAACAAATCAGCTAACTGATAATCAGTTGGGATAAAATGAAGTTCTATATCACCATTCATCACATGATCTCTGATAAAATGATATCTGATTTCTATGTGTTTTGTCTTTGAGTGTAGCACTGGATTGTTTGCTATAGCGATGGCACTTGTGCTGTCGCAATAGATTGGAATTTTGGAGAGCTGAAGATCATAGTCTAGTAGTTGATTTCTCATCCACAAGACTTGAGAACAGCAGCTTCCAGCGGCTACATACTCAGCTTCAGCTGTGGAAGTGGACACCGAGTTTTGCTTCTTACTTGTCCAACTTACCAGCTTTCCACCCAGGAGCTGACATCCTCCTGTGGTGCTTTTCCTATCCATTTTGCAACCTACAAAATCACTGTCTGAATAGGCGGTTAGATCGAATCCTGAATCTTTGGGATACCAAAGACCTAGATTCGTTGTACCCTTAAGATATCGAAAGATTCGCTTTACAGCTTTCATATGAGATATCTTAGGTTCAGCTTGATATCGTGCGCACAGACATGTTGCAAACATAATATCGGGTCGGCTAGCTGTAAGATACAGTAGTGAGCCGATCATCCCACGGTACAGCGTGACATTGACAGGAACACCCTTTGTGTCCTTATCAAGTATCAGCGGTGGTGCCATAGGGGTTTTCATAGCTGAACTTTCAGTTAAGTCGAATTTTTTCAGCATATCTTTAACATACTTTCCCTGATTTATAAAAGTTCCTTTTTCAGTTTGCTTAATCTGAAGACCAAGGAAATATGTTAGTTCACCCATCATACTCATTTTATACTCATCTTTCATTCTATCAGCGAAACGAGTACAAAGCTCAGGGTTAGTAGAACCAAATATAATGTCATCAACATATATTTGAACTAAAATGATATGACCTTTTATTTTTCTAAAAAACAAAGTTTTGTCAATCTTACCTCTCTCAAATTTTTCAAGGTGGAGATACGTAGAAAGAGTGTCATACCATGCACGAGGAGCTTGCTTCAAGCCATAAAGTGCCTTATCCAGCTTATAAACATAACCTGGACGCTTAGGATCTGAGAATCCTGGAGGTTGTTCCACATAAACTTCTTCATTCAGCTTTCCATTTAGAAACGCTGACTTAACATCCATTTGATGTACAGTGAAGTTTTTGTGTACAGCATATGCTAAGAAAAGACGAATAGATTCAAGTCTTGCTACAGGAGCAAAGGTTTCGTCATAATCTATACCTTCCTCTAGTCTGTATCCCTGAGCAACAAGACGAGCTTTGTTGCGAGTTACAGTACCATGTTCGTCCAACTTGTTTCGATAGACCCACTTAGTGCCTATCACTGTTTTGTCAGTTGGTCTCCGAACAAGTTTCCAAACTTTGTTTCTTTCGAATTCAGTCAGCTCTTCTTGCATAGCGCTGACCCAGTTTGGATCACTGAGGGCATCATCTATTTTCTTTGGTTCAGTTAGAGAAATAAAGTTAACAAATAAACAAATATTACCTGCACTTCTACGAGTCTGAATACCAGCGTTGGGATCACCAAGAATTTGATCGATTGGGTGATTTACAGTCCATCGCTGAGCCGGAGCATGCGTCGCTGACTCAGTCTGAACTGGAGAAACTGAAGATGAGGCTTCAGCTACTTCTGGATAATCAGCTAAGAGAGGAATGCTTGCATTTGTCACTTCATTCACTGATTGCTGAGAAATAGATGGAATTTCTGAGACATTTGGATCAACTGCGGGTATAGTATTTATAGGAACAGCTGAGACCCAAGATGTTTCATCTTCACTATTCTGCATATTGGGAATGATAGTAGGACCATCATTTTCAGTTGTATGAGTATGAGTAGTGGGAACATCTTCTGAATCACAAAGATGAGAAAACATCCATTGATTCAGTTCTTCTGTATCAGCGTTCGGTTTAGAATTCGCTGAACGGGATTCGTCAAACGTGACGTGAATAGTTTCTTCTACAGTTTGTCTTCTTCGGTTGAAGACTCTGAAGGCTTTGGAAACTGAGGAGTATCCAAGAAAGATTCCATCATCAGCCTTAGGATCAAACTTTCCAAGGGCATCTCTGTTGTTCAGTATGAAACACTGACAACCAAAGATGTGAAGAAAGCTGATTGAAGGCTTTCTCCCATGAAAAAGTTCATAGGCTGTCTTTTTGAATCTTTTGACTATCAGCGACCTGTTTTGCGTAAAACAAGCCGTGTTGACAGCTTCTGCCCAAAACTGAGTAGGCAGGTGAGAATCGCTGAGCATTGAACGTGCAGCTTCAATAATTGTTCTATTTCTTCTTTCAGCGACTCCGTTTTGTTGTGGTGTTCTCACTGACGAAAAGTTGTGAGAAATACCCTTGCTCTCAAGGAAGGAATCAAGAGAACTGTTTTTGAATTCAGTTCCATGATCACTCCTTATTGAGCGAACAGTCATATTGTTCAGAGTTTCCATCTTCCGAACAAAGGTGATGAGTTCTTCAGGGGTGTCACTCTTAGAACGGAGAAACATTACCCATGTATAACGAGAGAATTCATCAACTATGACCAGCGTATATTTCTTTCCAGCGATGGATTGTTTGTTAACGAGGCCAAACAAATCCATATGGAGTAGTTGAAGCGGAGATGACACTGAGGAAACTTGCTTGGACTTAAAGCTTGCCTTGGTCTGCTTCCCTTTTTCACACGCTGAACATAAGGATTCTTTGGCGTATGAATGTTGAGGTAGACCAGTGACTAACTCTTTGGATGAAAGAGTATTCAGTGTCTTGAAGTTGAGATGTGAAAGCCTCTTGTGCCATAGCCAGTTGACATCAGAAGATGCCTTTGAGAAGAAACAGGAGTTCTCAGTGGTTGTTGAGTCCATGTTTATAACGTAAACATTTTCCAAACGATAACCGCTGAGAGCTATCTTCTCCTTTTTGTCAGAGACAAAGCAGGATTCCTTGGTGAAAATCACTTTGTTATCCATGTCGCAAAGCTGACTGATGCTCAGAAGATTATGCTTCAGCCCTTCAACATATGCGACTCTTCTGAAGGATGTTGTACCATTTGAAAGTACACCATACCCTCGGGTGTGTCCTTTTCCATTTCCACCGAAAGTCACAGAGGGACCCTTCTCTTCCTTGTATTCAGCGAGCAGGCTTTTCTTTCCAGTCATGTGTCTAGAGCATCCGCTATCGAGATACCAGATACCCTTCTTAACCTGCAATACAAAGGAAGATTAGTTTTGCTTGGGTACCCACTTCACCATGTATACGCGTTTGTCAGTGGAAGTGGTTGGAATGGGTTCAGCAGTCTTCGCAGCATTTGAAGATTCAGCTTTGTCTTTCTTCACTTTGGTCAATTTCTTGACCTCAGCGGTAGGAGTCACCTTGACCTGACTTGCAACTGGTTTGGTCTTCTTTGGTGCTATCTTCACCTTAGCTATCTTATCAGCTTTGGTGGCTGTGGGACACTTACTTGCAATATGATCGGTAAGTCCACAGTGATAACATTTCCTATAACTAAAATTAGTTCTAGGACCACTTGTGTGCTGAGCTTTTAATTTGGAATTAGAAGTGCCAGCACCAAGTACACTATTGGTTTTTGAAATAGGACGAACATTCAGTTCTTCAGATTTCTTACCAAGGATATCTACTCTGAGTCTAGGAGTAGGTCGCTGAACTGATCCAGAGGTCTGATTTCTAGAACCAGATGAATGAATCACTAAGGCTTTGGAAGCATTCAGCTTAGGTACTTTTAGTACCCTTCTGAGGATTTTGATAAATTACAATTCCTTTACCTTTATCTTTAGAGACAGAGGTAGGTTTTGAATAAACCATTTTCTCCTTACCTTTTGAGGAGGTATGAGTTTCCTCAGGGATTGGTGTAATCGACGAGGAGTACTGAGATGAAGAAGTGTCAGCTACTGAGGATACGAACGTTCCAAATTTAAGCATTGAACGTTCAGTGGTTGGTATTGGAGTATCATATTTATAACCCAGACCACGTTTATCACTCAGAGGAATCTGAGCCTTAATTATCTCAGTGATCTTTGTTGAAGAATTACACCATCCTTCAACAGTAGCTTGTTCAGCTTTTAATGCAGCGATAGCTTCCGCTCGTTCAATTTTGACTAGCTGATTTAAATGGACTTGATCTTTAAAATCTTCTTCAAATTTAGAAAGCTTTTCTATTTGAAGGTGGCAATTTTTAAGCTTTTCAGCGAGATCAAGATTTTGGTTTTCAACCACAGCTTTGTCGTTCATGGCTTCGTATAAACTTCTAGTCAGTAGTTCGATTTTACGGAGACTATCAGCTTCATCAATATTTACAATATTGGTAAAGAAGGAGGGTGATACCTGAATGGCAGATGTTGAAGTGGAGGGAATGTTTGAACTTTCTTCCTCTTCTTCAATCTTGGCCATGAGACATTGATTTGCTTCATCATCTTCAGAATCAGATGATGAGGCTTCTTCATCAGAAGCAGCCCAATCATAGTCAGCCATCAGGCCTTTTCCTTTCTTCTTAAAGCTTTTCAGCTTTGCATACTTCTCCTTCAGCTTTAAGTATTTGTCGTCTTTATTCCTTGGAACAAAGGATTTCTTTG
This sequence comes from Saussurea involucrata, assembly GCA_033807775.1. Lineage (NCBI taxonomy): Eukaryota > Viridiplantae > Streptophyta > Magnoliopsida > Asterales > Asteraceae > Saussurea > Saussurea involucrata. The sequence goes on along the minus strand of CM066314.1, from coordinate 61,496,613 downwards.
TAAAGGCTGAAGGTCTCATGATTTTCTTTGACCTGCACTCGTTAGCGAAATGACCTGTCTTTTCGCAGTTAAAACAAGTAGCAGTAGCCTTATCAACAAAAGCTGATGACTTAGGCTTGTCAGCTATAGAAAGAGTTTTGTTCTTTCTAAACATTTTCTTCTTGGCGAATCTCCTGAACTTTTTAGTTAGGAGAGCCAAGGATTCATCATCTGAAGAATCAGAATCTGATGATCTTTCAGAGTTACTTTCTAACTCAGTGATAGTGACCACGGGTCGCTGAGTAGAAGGTTCCTCTGAGATTAAAGCAACAGGGGTGCTTTTGGAATCTTTTACAAGATTCTTCTTAAGATGGCTAGATTGCTCATGATTCAGCAATGTGCCATATAAGGTAGCAAGTGTCATTGATCTTAGATCTTTTGACAGCTTGAGACACATGGAATAATTGTCCCAGCTTTCAGGTAAACATTCTAAAAACTTTGTCAGAACTTCAAAGTTAGAATATTCCTTACCAACCGTTTTAAGATCTATAATTAAGCAATTAAAACGTTGATGTACTTCAGAGAGAGTTTCATTCTTACCAGAGATGAAACTTTCGTATTGTCTTACCAGGTTGATCTTTCTTGAATCCTGGACTTCAGACGTTCCTTCATACTGAACACATATTGTGTCCCACATGGCTTTTGAGGATTTCAGGTTCATGACGGAATGGTAGACTTCGTCAGGAAGGGCCATGGATAGTATGGATCTGGCTTTTGTATCTATAGCCACTTTCTTCTTGTCTTCATCGGTCCAATGATGGATTTCCTTTGGAATCAGCCTTTCTGGAATAGCAGCTCTAGTTGCAGTGGCTGGAACGGCAGGATCAATCGTTACAGGGATGTGTGGACCGTTTTCAAGATAGTAAGGTATAGTAGGGTCTACACCTTCTAAGAAGAGTGTCATCCTATTTTTCCATAAGTTGAAGTTGTCTCTGGAAAATCTAGGGGGTTTTGCAAGAGAACCATTGTCGATATAGTGAGTGTTTGTGTTTGAGTTGGCCATTTTCAGATAATAGCAAGGAAGAGAAATATCTTAGATTAGATCTTGTTTATGAGATTAAACAAATCTGCTCTGATACCACTTGTTGGTCCCGAAAGGCTTAAACAAGTTTGTAGAAGGGGGGGGGGGGGGGGGGGGTTGAATACAAACACACTATTTTACTTTTCTAAATTGTTTATTGATAAATCATTAACAATTTACAGCTTGTTGCGGAAACAAGATTAAGGATAAACCTAAATCTAAACAAGTTGGAACACTAAGGTTTTCTTGCACTAAGAAAGATAAGGAGATTACTAATAAAATCCTATCTTGAGAGATTTGAACTTGTCTAGAGTTAGCAAGTTACTTCAAATGAAGTGAGTTCATCTCTTTATATACTGCATGCATTTAATGCAATTCTGTATACACTTTACACGTGTCATCAGCGGATTGGTTGCATGTCATTGACCTTTGTTGACAACCTTAGTAGCCGCATGAATGAACAGTGTAGTATCAGAGTGGTTGTACGATTTCAGATTTTCGGAGGTTCTTTTCTGACATTTCGTACGGTGGCGTGCAAGGGAGGTTAAGACAAAAGTACTTTGTACGGAGGACTTCATGATCAGCTTTCGTTGATTCAGCGATTATCATTTACTATTCAGCAGATGATAAAGTTCAGCGATAGCTGAAGTCTTGTACTTGATACTTCACGTTGAGTGGACAAATCTGAGTCTTCGCTGATCCGCATCAGTTCATTAGGAGACTTGTCGCTGGTTCTTGAGCTTGATCTTCGACTTCAGCGTAGAACCTTTGTTGACGTGAATCTTGTCTTCAGGGATCATAAGTAAACAACTAACTTATCAGCGATCACCATAAGGACTGAACAGACTCAACGATATGGTGAACAGTGTTCGCTGAATGTTTAATCTAAAAGTGCGAGAGTTCCTATCAGCAGTACTGTAAGATCTTAGTACTTATCAGCGATAGTGAAACTCTGATACATATTGTTTACTTACAATTTTCACTAAGTATTTAAGATAGGGTCATTATCAAATCACTGAGGGTTTAGATCAACAGTCTTGTCGGAGATTTATACTTACAGTGAAAGTTATTATGCTACAAACAGATCTCAAGAGGGGTGAAATCGGAACCGGAATCGTAATTGATGAAGATGAAGAAGTTATCCGGAAAGTAAAGAAGCATCTGCCTACCAAAAAGGTACCAAAAACACATCCGACGACGACATCTTCCGTTAAACGCACCACCGCCACATCACTTTCCGGTATCTTCTTCGGCTTAAACATTCGAATCGCAACGATTCTCGAAACAGTTTTCAACTGAGAGTTAGAGGCGGCTAGAATATTGGGGAATAAGAGAGAGATTTTTTAGGGTTTTAGAAATCATCTACTTGTGGAGAAGAAAGAGAGACGTGTGTGTGTGTGTGTGAGAGAGAGAGAGAGAGAGAGAGAGAGAGAGTATGGTGTGATATTTAATTATTTAATGAGTTGTCAATTCATTTTTTACGAAATTACCCTTTATAACTATTAAGAAATTAATTATTGCCTAATGAAATGAGTGACTCATATTAGATCTCACTGTTACCACAAACTAACTAGTTCTCATTTGATTACGTCCCTATATATATGTATATTATTTCGGGTTTACGGAAAGGGTAGGATGGCCAAAGATCAAACCCAACATGAACCCAATCCAAAAATCAGGTTTCGGACTTCTAATATTCGAGATTTGCATAAACACTCAATTTTTGCTTAAGGTTTAAAGTATTTACTATTCAGTTTTTTCACAATCCTACCTAAATAAATCTCTATTTTAATATAGCTAGCTATTGCAAATACTCTAACATTATAAATATTTGAACGGTGAAAGTTAATCCCATTATCCCACTTACAACAAATCAACTTCAATGACCTAATAAATCCCTAATAAATCCAGCATCCAATTTACTTAAAAGATTCTATTTGACAAAGTAATTTATTGAAAAATATTTAATTAAAAAAAACAAAGAAAATGAAAAATCCGACCTACCGGATTCGAACCAGTGACCTAAGGATGGCTTTGAGATATTGCTACCCACTACAGTCCTCCGCTCTACCAACTGAGCTAAGGTCGGTTTGTTTTCTATGTTTCCTAACAGCTCTTCTTATTATATAATAAGGCATCTCAATTGTACTGTACAACCTGTTTATGCGAGTTTTAAATTTAATTTGTCATTGAAGAATTTTAAGATTAAAATTAATTATGATTATTTCATTATATTTTACCGACATTTTATATGTGACAGTTATTTTCAAACACAGTTTTTTCTAACACTTCGGTTTTTTTTCAACACCACGACCTCCACCTCCCCTCTCCTTCTCCACGTCTCCAATGAGCACCACTCTGCAGCAGATTCCAAACCATTTGATCCTAGAATTCAAAGAGATTAAGCTGCACTCCTGTTGAAAACCAATTACGCCCCTGAGGCTACAATCCAATATGAAAATTTGTAGATGAAAATTGATCCTGAAGCAGCCTTTGGTGATCTGAATATTATCAGAAGACACTTTGAATATATCACCAAGGGATATGAAATCCACACAAGAACTTACCACCGAAAATTGACACCGACCGGCAACGAAGATGCCAATTGACCATCAAGGTCGTCCTGAGTTCAGCTTTAATCGATCAATATTTCGGGCTTATCGAATCAGATGCACGTAATCCTACTTTGTCAACTACGTTTCGGAGACCAAGGCATCGGGAACGTAATCAGACGGTGCTAGAAGCTCAGACTAGGGTTTGTACACGGCCAACGCAGACCAAACCACTTACAAGAGAACCAAAACAAATTATACGGGTATAATGCTAGGGTTTATCACTTTTTGACCTCTTCTGGTAACATCGATTTCAGATTTATATTTGTTTTGAACATATTACATTCATCATGTTCTTTTTCGAAGTTTTGATTTTTGGTGTTAGAGAATTGAATATGTTTTTGTGGTTTCAATTCTGTTTCAAAGTTCTCAGTTTTTAACTTCATTTTTCTGTTGTTATTTTCTTTGCTTACCACGTGTTTGTTGAAAGTCCTCAATGAATATTTCCAATCATTCGTTGCATGTACTAATGTTGGAGTTATTTAGATATACGATGCAAAGTTGCTGAAACTTATTTGGTTTAATATAATAATGCAGGAAAATCTGTGGAATTGGGTTACTGATGAGAAAGGTAGAGATCAGTTTGTTACTCGTGCCGAATCAGACACGAAGGTCCTGTAGAATGATGCAAGACAAGTGAAGATTGATCCTGTCTACAAACGCCCTGTAAATGGAAATCCTTTATTTCTTCTTACATTGCTTTTGCATACTTTATTTATGTTGTTATCCCCTCCCTGAGCATACTAATTAGTTTTCCATCAGAAAACGAATATATATTTAACCTTGTATTTTCATTTTTCTTTCTTTCTTTTTTTCTAGGTGAAAAAATGTTACTTATGTTTTTTTTTCTGCATGCAGTTCTGGACTGAAAGTTTTGTGCAGTAGTCTCCATTGGGGACCTACTTGGCCAGGTTCACCTGCACAGTGCTGCTGTGTGGGGCGGTGCTTCTACATTTAACCGCCTGATGTGCTATGCTCATCCGCAAGTTGCTTATAGATATGATTTTTTTATTTCAACAATTGTTTCTTAATTTATCATCAAGTTTTCTGCATATGATGGTGAAGTTATACTTTCCAATGTAGGTCAAACTCATTGATTTATGTCCTGATGAGAAATATTTGGTTACGTATAGCAACCATGAACCAAGCAACCCCCGAGATACTCATGTGAGAAAGCCTATCAACTTGACCAATTTTTTGTAGTTTTTTTAATTTTTATGATTGTAACCATTTATCTTAGTTAAATTTGTGTTTTTCTCATCATCAGAGGGTCGTGCTCAACATATTTGATGTCAGAACTGGAAAAGTAATCAGAGACTTTAAGGGAAGTGTCGATAAATTTGAAATTGGAGGGGTTTCTTGGCCTGTATTCAGTTGGTCTATTTCTTAGTAAGACTATAAATTCTTTCTTATATTATTAGTGAATTCTTATGTATTATTCTTATGCTTGTACTTTTGCAGATGGGTGGCAGTAAAGACGACAAATATTTTGCTCGAATGGGGAAATATGTCATTTCTGTTAACAGAGACCTTCAATTTTATCGATAAGAAATCCATCAAAGTTGAAAACGGCACGGACTTGAGTTGGTCCCCAACTAATCCTATTTTTGCACTTTTTGTTCCTGAACTCGATGGTGGAAATCAACCTGCAAGAGTAAGTTCAAATGTTTTGAAATGTCACTTTTTGTTCTAAAGTTTGATAATATTTGTATTTTTAACTTATTATTTGCTTAATTAATTTATAGGTGAGTCTTTTCCAAATTCCACGCAAACAAGAGTTGAGGCAGAAGAATCTCTTCAATGTTAGTGATTGCAAAATGTATTGGTAAAGTACGAGCAATATCTTGCTGTTAAGGTTGACCGATACACAAAAACCAAGAAAAGCACATATATTGGCTTTGAGCTTTTTCGAATTAGAGAGGGTGAGATACCTATTGAGGTTTTTCAGCTTGACAATAAGAACGAAAAGGTGATTTCATTTGCATGGGAGCCAAAGGGTGTGAGTTTGCAGTTATTCACGGTGATATTAAGCCGAGGCCCGATGTTAGTTTCTGCTTTGTGAAGGGTGGTAAGGTATCAAAGCTAACAACCCTGAAGCAAAGGCAGTCGAATGCTCCCTTCTGGTCACCTGGTGGCTGTTTTTATCATTTTGGCTGTTTTATCATTTTGGCTGAGTTTAAGGGAGGATTCAATGGACAGTTGGAATTTTATAATGTGGATGGTCTTCAATCAAGGTGACAACAGACATAGAATATTATCAATAATATTTACGGTTATATTCATATTGAATATCATAAAAATGCATGATATTCATGATGAATAATATTCGTACATATTTTTAGATATATATTTTTTGGTGATTCTGTAAATAGGTATGTTGCAACTTCAGTCACTTCAGTGCATGAGATGGAAAATGGCTTCAACATATGGTCATTTAATGGAAAGCTACTCTACCGTATCTCAAAGGATCATTTCTTTCAGGTAATATTGCATATATATATTCTCTACGTACTAATTAAGCAATTATTATTAGTTCCTTCATATGCCTCTAATCTAATTTGTGATAGTGTGTTACTGTGTGCGTTGTGAGATTCTTTATTTAACCCATTAAAATTGTGCTATATATGGTGGTTTCAGAAAAAGAGAACTTGCGTCTATATCGACATCCAAATGAATCCTGAGCCAGCTCTCAGAATAAACTTTACATGAATCGCAAAGATTGGTTGTTGCTGGTTGCAGTCCATAGTGACTGTTGGTTGCTCTCTGTGGGTTTCTATCTTGGCGTGCGGTTAAATCGTAGTGAGAGGCATTTAGATTTGATGTTCACCCTTAATGTAAGTTGGCGATTTATTTGAATTGTTTGATGCATTTTGTGCTTTTCTGGCTCTGTAATGGATCTTTTATTTTTATGTAATTATTTGCATTTGTTCAGTTGTAGCATTATTGATGAGTTATTTTTATATGGCAAGCATGTTGAGTTGCTTTATGAATTCTTAGAATGCACTAGGTCTAATATGTTTACTCAAACTTGATGCTTTTTGTGACGATCTTGGTAAAATCAGATCGACTCCCTAAAGCTTTTTGGACATAAAGATGATATTCTTTTTTGTTTGTTTCTCCCTTATTCATTGAGCCTTGAGGAGCTTTTGGATGACTCCAACTGCTTTTGTCGGTTTTTATATGGAAATGTTCATAGATTTCATCTAATTCTAGGTGTTCCTTTCACTGTCTATAGTTGTGACTTATAGTAATATATTTCTATATTATGTTGGTAGCGGGTTTGTTTGTTTGTTAATTTTCTTGATATTGTCTTTAAAGGTGTAATTAAAGAATATCAGTTACGAGAGCATGCTTACAATTGAGGTACCCAGTTTGTTTATCTTTCTTTCTGAATGTATCTGTCTATGTTCTGATTTTTGAGTATCAAGTGGTTCACTTCACAATGTAACATTAATAAAAAAACCTCAAGCAAAAAAAGAAGATAAGTAAACTAACCTACTTTATAAAAAAATATTAAAATGCAAATATTTTGGAGTTTAGAAAACCAAAGATCTTTGTGTTAAATTTGAATCTGAAAATGTTGGATTTGATTTTCAAATAAGTGGACTCTTTTACTTGGGGATGGTCGGATGGAGTATAATAATCCATACTGACCCCTAATTACCCTTATGCAACCCCTAACTATAATCTTCTCGGGTAACTGTTTGATCCTTGGTGTTTTTTGTCAACCAGTAATCTTTTGTTGAATTTAGTAAAAATCGATTGTGATTGGAGATGAAGCTGTATGCTAATGGTGCTCCCTGTGGCCAATTTGTCGATCTTTGTTGATGGTTATGTTGTCTGAGTCTCATTTTGTTGATACGACCGATTGGATGTCTGTTCTGAACGATTTGTATAGAATTAAAATACATCCCGCTGCATCGCGCGGGTACGATAACTAGTAGTATATGATATCAATTTATATGTTGTATTGTTTTTTTTCTTTTTGGAAGGGGTGTCCTAGGCTATGCATAGACTAATCCTTTGGCAAATTATGACCATAAGACATTAGCCCTGAGATTAAACCTTAGTGGCCACAAGTTGTGTAAGCTTAGATTCGAACCCTGGACAGATAAGATATCCCACTACATCCCTCAAGGCCTTAACCAGTACGTCACAACCCTTGTGGTTAAAGTTGTATTGTTTCTTTCACCGTTTTAGTTACTTATGAAAACAAAATTTTCAACATGAACCAAATCATAATTTAAGTAAAATCTTTTCCAAACTCATCAAAGTATTCACATGAAAATTTAGACATCTTTCAAGTATCATATTATCATATAGTTCACACAAAAAGGTAATTATTAATTAACACGATGATGATTTTGTAACAAAATATCATATTTGATAACCTTAAACTAGTTTATGTTTAAGTTTATTGAGAAAACGTTATGATTGCTCGTAAACTAACTTTAAACTTAAGTTTTAAAAAACAATTTCAAATAGTATTTCAATAATCTAATTAAGGATTTTTTTTTGTTTCAATTAAGCATTTTTTCTGACTAGTATTTTTAGATCATTTTATATTATCGTCTAGTTGTACCAAACATTAGTAGTTAGCCAATTATCAACTAATAGCTAGCTTATTACCAAACTTTAGTGATCGGGGAAGGGTAATTGATTTTTATCGTTCCCTTTTAGGAACTAAAATGGTATGTATGTTTATTCCTAGGGGTGTAAATGAGACGAGACAACTCGTGAGCTACTCGACATCGACTCGGTCAACACTCGGCTCGAATAGGCTCGACTCGACATACTAACGAGTCGAGTCGAGCAAACGGATACTCGACTCGATAAGCTCGTGAGATACTTGAATATATTTTATATATTATTAATTTTATATTATAAGTTATAGAATATAATGTAAAAAATTTAATAGTAATTATTTTAATATAATACATTAATAATAATATAATATAATACATGAAAAAGTTTTTTTGTTCGTTTAGTTAAACGAACGAACGTGAATAAGGGACTCGTTCATTCATTTATGTTCGTGAACGTTTATTCGTTCATTTATGTTCGTTTACGTTCGTAAATGTTAGTGTATGTATAATAAAAACTAGATACATTAAAGCAAAATAGTGTATGTAGATGTTTGTGTACGTTTAAGATTGTTTACTAATATAATGAATAAACATCACAATAATGATAATTAGTAATATTATTTTAATTGAATTGATAATAATAATAATAATAATAATAATAATAAACTCAAGTTTTTTGGAAAAGAATTTGGACACTAATCATGTAAAATACATGGGTGAACTCTTAAGGGTGTGTGTCTAGTCCATCCCACATTGGTGGGATATAGAACCCTATGCTTTGAACTCCACTATATATAGACATTTTCTCTCACTTGTTTTTACGTCATTTGTCTTTGCTTAATGGCTTGAGCATAAGAGCTTGAGCATATTGGTTTGAGTTTATATGATTATTTTAATAGGAGTTCTCCCATGAATGTGGGTTCACCTTGAGTTTTTTTATGCATTAAATGACTTCGAACTTGATTCGAGTTCGAGTTAGATTCGAGCTTGAAACGAGTTCAAGTTCGAGCTTGGGAATTGACTTTCAAGTTTGGATTTTTACTACTCGCGAGTTTTCGAGTCGAGTTCGAGCTCGAGTATTGGCTTTCGAGCTCGAGTTGAGTATAATGATACTCGAGCTCGACTCGCATCATTTACACCCCTATTTATTCCTGTAGTTTATTGGGTATTGTTATTACTATAAGTTAAATAAAATGAAAAACAAAACAGTGTTGTTTTTTTTCAAATGACTATACTTATTTTATTTGTTGGTTACAAGACATTGATGATTTTAGAGTTAAATGCAAATTTGGTTCTTTGGTTTACAAAATTTAATGACTAAGGTCTCTCAAAGGAATTTTTAACTAATAAGGTCCCTCTACTTTCGATTTTTATAACACATAAGGTTCATCTTATTAACATTGTTAAATAAAATGAAGTTAAGAATGGACAATTTCGCTCATTCACTTTTCCCATCCCTTTAAATAAGGAGTTAGATTTATACTTGGTCCTTGTGGTTTACAAAAAATAACATGTAACATCCCTAAAAAAACATGGATATAAATATGGACACAATACCTTGTTTGATTAAAAAACAACTCATATTGAATATCTAATTTACACAAAAACCTAAAACTTAAAAAGATGTTAGAATGGTGACACTCACTTTAGTTTCCTATTGGAAGTAAAAGAACTTAAAGAAACTCTCGTAGGTTTGTAAGTAAAAAAACTAATAAAAGTAAATTAGAAGCGATGAAAATGTCATGTAGGTTTGTTAGTAAAAAACTAATAAAAGTAAATAAGAGGTGATGAAACTCTAAAATGCTCAAGGTTCTAGGCCACTATCATTTAGGTTTGTAATTAACTAATAAAAGTGATGGAATGATATTTCACGATATAGCGAGTAAATCACCATACATGAACTCAGGGACGGACCTGTAGGTGGGCACGTGGTGGCACATGCCACCGTATTAATTCTCCGGCAATGGGTAAAATTTTTCGTTTTCGTGAAGGTGCCACCGTTTCGATTTAGGAGGTGCTATTGTATTATTTTGGAAACTACAAGGGGTGCACCTAAACTGGAAAAAAAATGCCCAAATCTTATACCCATTCAACCGGAAAAAAAAATCTCTTGAAATCAACAAAAAATACCGAAAAAATCTCTCGAAATCGATAAAAAAAAATTAAAAATTCCCCGAAATCAAGCAAAAAACGTTACAAATCTCTTGAAACGCCGGAATTTAGCTAAAAACACATCGGACGATATTAAACGTTGGTAAAAAGATGAATGACACTTCGATAAAAACGGTATGAAAACATATGGTGTCACCGTATGAAAAAATTTCGTCCCTGCATGAACAATATGTTTGAACCAAATATTATATATATCATCAGTTAAGTTTTGGTTTTCTATTGGAAAGTAAAATATCTATGTTTTTTTAGGGACGTTACTTGTTATTTTTTGTAGACCATAGAGACCAAGTAAAAATCTAACTCCTTATTTAAAGGGATGGGAAAAGTGAATGGACGAAATTGCCCCTTCTTAACTTTATTTTATTTAACGGTGTTAATAAGATGGACCTTATGTGTTATAAAAACTGAAAGTAGAGGGACATTTGTTAGTTAAAAATTTCTTTGAGGGACCTTAGTCGCTATTTTTTGTAAACCACAAGGACCAAATTTGCATTTAACTCATGATTTTATATATTTTGAGCTTTCACGAAGATTGATGATGATAAATAGTGGTGGATTTTTTTTTATTTTTTATTTTTGTATTTTTCACTGAGGAATGATCATGAATAATGGTGCTTGTTTTTTTGTTCGTTTATTAAGGACGGATCTTGCATGTATGTAATACTTAATAATGGGTCAAATTGCGTAAAAAAGTAACGTACTTTATCTTAATTTTTGTTTAAGGATCCTACTTTTAAAATACACGTTTAAGGGTCTGTATCAAAACTTTACAATCAAAAAGGGGTCTAGTTACCTGTATAACAGGTTGCATTTGACATGTCATTAATCATATTATTTTAAAATTACACATCAGCACTAATATTGTCATGTCATTTAAATTATTTCCATGTAATAAAAAAATCCATATCACTAATATTCAATATCTTCCCTCAAAACTTATTCCATTTCCATATCTCTCCGCTCACTTTTGACGTCAATGCAATCTAAAAAAAGTGAGATTCATAAAAAAATCAGTGTACAACATACCCACCAAATGACGATTGTTGCTGCTAAATATAGAGACCAAAAATAATGTTTGAGAAATTAAACGAGTAAAAATAGAGTGTTAGATGCGCAAAGAAGACGAAGAAATTACCCCTAATTCTGAACCCAAAACAACAGTAGCAGCAGTAAACAAGCGATCAAAAACATTTGCAAAACTCGACTCCGAAAAAGACCAAAATAATGTCAGAGCCAATCTTTTCAAAAAATAAGAAAACACCAAAATAAACCAACGAACGCTACATCTTCAATCTTTTAGCCCTCTCAGATGTCATGTCTTGTCCATTTGTTAAAGTTGCATCAAGCAGAACATGATCTTCTGTAAACTCCGACAATAATATATTTGTGAACTCTGACCATAATAGAGGTTTATGTTTTTCTGAAGAAGAAAGGATGATGATAAAAGGTAATTGTGTTTTTGTTCGTTGAATTCATTTATATTCGTTTAACATCTTAACAAACGAATACTATCGAGCTTCTTTTCTAAAACAAGAACACAGAGAAAAAAAATTGCTCGCTTATGTGCTCGTGTATCTTCATTTACTTGGTTAAAATCATCGTCCTAAATAACTCGTTATGGCCTCGTTATGGCGTCAAGGCTTGGGGTCGCCGCCATGTTAACCCATGTGGCTCCACCTTAAGGCTTAGCTTGCATTGTAACGCGTTATGGCACGTTATGGCGCGTTACGACACATCATTTTGTAAGGTGTGGGATATATTTTTAATATATAAACAAATGATAATTGTTTATGCAACCTAAGACTTAAATACACATTTAAAGGGAACTTGAAACTAAAAACCCAAAATTGGTAAATACCCAAAATTGATAATTCTTGCCACCCCACCCTCATCATCACTCAAAGTCAAACAACTCATGCCACCTAGTAGCTAGGGAACAACCCTCCACTATCAAAAAGGTCAAATAGGAAGCAACGAGGGTTGTGTAGAAGAAGTAGAAGCTAAAGCACTTTTTGGTCTAACGGTATTTGAGCATTTGGTCTCTCCTAAGAGGTCGATGGGTTAAACCTTACCAAAGACGAGAAGTGTGTTGCATTTAATTGTATATAAATAGTATATACTTCAAAAAGTAAACAAAAGGGAGATCAGTGAGAGGCAACGAGAAGTGGTAGAGAGGAAAATTTCATTACTGGCCTATTAAAGAAAAAAGGGCTTTATACATGTAAGAATGTCATAGACTTAATTAAAATCTCAATTAAAAGTTAAACGTCTAAAATATCCTCATTTAACAGAATCTTTAACAGAGTTAATTAAAAAGACAAAAACAGCAACAAAATACAAACCATCTGAACAAAAGCCATAATGTTCAAACCACAGGACGAAAGTAGCTATTTTCAACAAACTACAGGGACGAAAAATGTAATTTCTCCATTTATTTGTGGATGTTGGCTCAGATCTTATATATGGCCGTTGAATTTCAAAATTCAAACCATATTCATTTGTCTCTCTCCAATCGAAGGTTTTCAACCAAATCCGAAAAAATGACGGTTGATCGGAAGCTAATGGCAACCACCGCCCAAACACCCAAATCCTCCGTAAAATCGTCTTTCACCACGGAAGACGACTGGTGCTGCTCTACACATTGCCGGAGAGACGCAAACTGCAAGTGCGATATCTGCATCGCCAGCTTCAATGCAACCCTTGACTTATTACCAATAAGCTCTCTCACTAAGCTCTCCTCTTCAAAACCACAATCTCCCCCTGAAACCCCCTTTTTCTGCAATCCTTCAACTGTCTCCACTCCTGAATCTGAGACTTCTCGTCTAATGGTGTCTCCTCCCCTCAATTCAACGCTCCGGATTGATTTGCGGCAGAAGATCAAGAGGAAGAAGATAGAATTTGGATATGGTGTGATAACGATGAAATTGTTTATTGTTCTGTGCTTGATTTTGATAGGGAAATTTGGGATTCAATTGGTCAGTTCTAGAGTCATGAAAACCAAATTGTCCCCAGAGATAGTAAGAAACCTAAGTGAGAAATCACAGGGGTTTCATGATGTGAAAGAGCGATTAGGGTTTTTGAATGGGGAACTACAAGATCTTGTTGGAGATGGAGTCCCAGAATCTAGCTCTACAAATCCTAATTGTGAAATAGTTCAGGTACCTCTTATTCTTAGATATATGTATGTATGTTTTGCGGATCGAAAATTTTTGATTAATAAGGTTTTGTGTATTTGTTTAGGATGGTTTGATCCTGAGATCTCGTTGTCAACTCTACAAATCCGGGGTGGAAGAAGTGAGTATTTGGGGATGGCCATTGCAGACTGCTGGAGTGCTTACAACTAAATTTGCTTCAAGATCATTCACTATCTTGTCAGGAAGAGTCACAGAGGTAAACTAGTTTTGTTTTTTCATTTTCACTCTTTATAATTATGGCCAAGAGCATTCGATTTGAAGTTTAATGCTATTTGCTTACATGATACCCCTACTTGCATACATGGTAGTGGTCAAATGGGGAGTCGAGTTGTTTGATACGAAAAGCCAACACCTCATGGGAGCAAGAAAAGTGGAGCGCATCTTTATGGCGTTTAGATGAAAATACTTGGATCCTCGAGTATAAACGAAGCTTTCTCTTTGAGAACACATTTTCATCAGCAATGGAGTTCTTGAAATTCGGGATGATGAGAGCATTTCAATGGATGAAGCAGTTGTGGAGATTTTCTGCTGGTTTTGTAGATGGTAATCACTTAACTCCTACCTGAGAAGATATTTGTGTTCTCATTTCATTAGAAGTTAGAACTAACAACTATCTTGTTTCTATATCGTTGTCAAAACTAACCAACTTTCTTGATATGGTATGTGTTTAGTAATAGTTTCAACTTTTGTGTCTTCTTGTTCGGTTCCTTGAGTAAAGTCAGATGGTACAATGTTAAACCAAACCAAACAAACACGGTATATCTCACACACAGAGGTAGGGTATGGGAAGATGGCACAATGTTAAACCAAACAAACTTAACATATCCACATAGAGGTATAAATATAATAGTCTAGGAAGATGGTACAATATTGACGATAATTTATGTAATGATAACAAACAGTAACTAAGAATATCACATATTATTATTTTACAAGCAGAGTTGAAAGGTGTAAATAAGCAACCATACAAACTAAACATCAAAAAAAAAAAAAAAGACTACACAGTAACAAAAGAAAGAGAAGCCATATTCTATCCCATATGGAAGAAGAGAAGAAAGATCAGTGCTTTGGGGTGAGACAAGGAAATGAAGGAATGGATTGCAGGATCAACTTCCTGCTGCTTCTTTGTCCAGGGGCAGGTGACAACCCCATTCCCATGCTCGAGTGTGGTGGAGACACCCGCTTGCTGTTTGGGGAACAAGACTTGACACCGCTGATAGGGGAACCACCATTCTCTTCTAGAATATCAGGTATCTCATCTTCACCCACCGTCTGCAGTTGCTTATCCGGCTTCCCTCCGCCTTTGAAAGGATTCAGCTTTCCAAATCTTTGACTGGATGATGATCCGATCGCAAGAAACGATCGTGGTGGTTTGCCCTTTGAAGAGATTGGCAACGGAATAGATTGCCTGGTATTATTGAAGTAAATATATATATATGATTAGTCATTTGTTGGGGTTTCTAATATGATACTCCGTAAAAACTTCACTGAGCATTGACAGCATAAAATCCCACAGGTGCTGGTTGGAAAAGTCTAAAGTTTATCTGGTATTACATAGATAGGAGTAGGGTCAAATAAGAACCCGGGAACCAACTATTCATGAATTATTCATTACAAGTATTCATGTTAGTGATGAATATTGAAAATTCATGATATTTGTGATGAATAATATTCATTAATATGTTAGGGATATTCATCATGAATAGTGTGTTCTGGGTTCTCATTTGAATCTACCCCTACGCAGATAGGGGGTTTTGTATGAACCTATGACTAGTTGAGCAAAAAGATACCAAAGACCATGGAAAAAAGAAAACAAGTCATGTCTTTTTTTACCTCCCAAAACGTGAAGGTGTTGCAGGAGTAGCAGAAACCGGCTCAGCTTCATTATGCATTGCCATCTTCTGTAAGCTTCCATCAGTCACATTCACTTCACAATCATCTACAACATTGACTTCTAGATCCATTTCTGAGCCTATAAAAGCAGAGCCACCTCAATTAAATCCACCATGGGACGAGTAAAATGCATCAACTTCATTAAAATGAAATATACTTTCCATTCGACCAAAAATAACTAATTCCCTTTCATTTTGAGATGCAAAAAATCAGCCATATGTTCCCCTTTGGAAATCCTTCTAACTCAAAAACATAATGCATACACAATAAGGGTGGTATGGCGAATTTTCTTAAACCATGAAACTTTAACACAAAATATTGAAACGATTGAACATATCGGTTTAGAGAGAGAAAGAAGAGCGGGAGAGAGAAAGAGAGTATTTCATTTCAGTAACTTGAATGATACAAATCTGTTTACATTAGTACTTATACTCCTGGACTGAGATTTAACCTCCTTATAACTACCTAACCGACTTAAATATTCATAACACTATGAATATTTTACTTCTAAATACAATATCAAAAAGGACAACACCATAAGTAGAAATAGAATTGGTGTTAAAATGTAGAAAATATATGGCAAATACAAGTTTGACCATTGAATTCAAAATACGAGAACTAATAACCGATACAAAGTGAATCTCTTGACCCAGTGTTTGTGGGTTCAAGACTTATCGCTAACAGGGTGTGCATATATCAAACCGTTTAAAAAAACAAAAAGCACAAAGGGCTATTGTTATGCATATTGATCTCAAAGATGAGAGTTGAGAGGGAAAAAAAGATAAAACAAAATGAACCCTTACAGTATTTTGTAGATTATGAAATTTCTAACCAAAACATATTTTAGCTTAAAATGCTCATGGATCTCAAGCACAAAATATCAAGACCAAAGTAGTGACAGTGCTAATAAGCATGGTTTTAAAAGGCGGACGAGTACGCCTCAAGGTGAGGCGGCCCAAAATCGCACCTGAGGCAGAGCCTCTCAAGCCTCAGATGAGACGTACGCCTCGGTGGTCTAAGGCAGTGAGGCATGAGGCGGTGGAGAGGCTAAATGGCTGAAACCTTCTTGAGTTCTCCTTTGAAAACTTTTGTGAGTTCTCTAGTTCTAAACCCTATCTGCTACTCGTCTGTTGTCTGTCTTGAGTTCCAACTCTCCCGTTTTCTTCTTTGGTTCATCTCTGGTTCACCATAGTACCACATATATGTATATACACTTCTTTTATATTTAATCTAAAGGTCCTTTCAAATCCTCCATGCTTCTCTGCCATAGTCTCATTTCCAGTCCCAGTTTCTTGATATATAAATATTGTTTTCTTTATGTGTTGTGAGCATATTATATATACATACATATTATATAGGGAGGATCAAACGAGAACATTAACT
The DNA here is from genome assembly GCA_033807775.1 of Saussurea involucrata. Lineage (NCBI taxonomy): Eukaryota > Viridiplantae > Streptophyta > Magnoliopsida > Asterales > Asteraceae > Saussurea > Saussurea involucrata. The sequence goes on along the minus strand of CM066314.1, from coordinate 61,479,713 downwards.
ATTTAAAAGAACACAAGAACGAACAAAATCATATATGATTTTACATTAAAGCGCAAAAAAGCCACACGGACCTGAAGCCACGGCCAAAGTCCTTTTTCGTTTTTGTGTTCTTTTAAATAGATATTGTTCTCGTTTGAACCCGACTCTACATACATATGCATATTATTAATAGATCAATATTTTTTTTTCTTTGTTATTATTATATTTTGTGAAAAAAGTGTATGCAGATTCTTTTAGTAATTTAGTATGATATATATATTGAATCTAAGTGATATATATTTGTGTAGTATATATATACATATTTTGGTGTATATATATATTCCCGTCTCAGGGCTTATGCCTCGCCTCGGGGCATTTTCCCTCGACGAGGCCCAATTCCGCCTTTTAAAACCTTGCTTATAAGTTAAGAAAATGCACGCTTACCATCTTTGCGACCAAATGTATTCTTGCACCCTTCGCATCTGCAGTTGATAGAGCATCCAACGCCACCCTTTACAAAGGAACCATATAACCTAAATTAGTCTTTTGCACAACACTAACACCACACAAACTACAGCAAGAGGGAACAACCTGATAGCATTCACAGTATTTCTTCAGGCAACCCGATTTTTTGCAATTGCATCCTCTTTTATGTCGAGCTGAAGCTGGAGTGTTGCTAGATTCATCCTGTATGATGAAAAACAGTCATGATATGCATATATGTATATATATACACACACAGACCCAACATCAAAGTGAGTTTGAAATTGTTAACATCATCACATGTTTTGATCTTGTGTGTGAGTATGAGTGAGTGTTTCATGTATAAACGTATTTTTGTGTTTTTTTCACATGCTAAACATTCGTTGCCGTTTCATAGATATAACACTGCATGTTCACAGTGTTGTTTCATAGATTAAACAACACAGAAATTGATTTTCATGGTATCTAACTTTTGGACGGTTTCTATATGACTTGAAGCTCATCCTATTAGCGTGTGAACCCACCTCTTGCATAGAATCAGAGGTTTTAATCACTTTGGGAGCAAATGCAAGAGGGTTGCGGGATTCAATCTGCTTGCGAGTTGCAAGCACTGTATCTTCGTGTATCGGTTTATTGAAACATTCTTGACATGAACATGGCTCCACGCAGTAGACACCAGCAGCAAAGCATTCACAGTAACTGAAATATAAAGTTGTCCACAAGTGAATATCAAAGTTACAGGTCATCTCAAATGTTTTACACACTTGATAAATTATAAAAACAGGAATTAAATTAAAAGCAATTATTTGGGAACAAAATTCTCAAGAAATCTTATAGAGATTTAAAGAACTTACAGCTTCAAGCACTTTGATTTTTTACAGTTACAACGCTTGCAAGCCTCCGTTTCTCCAGCATGTTCCACTCTACGCCTGTATATTTAATCAAAATGTCAAACACAGAATTAATGAAATAATTAGCAAACTTGAAGTGTTTATACACCAAGTAACTTGCCTTTTCTTTCTTGGGCTAGTCTGACTTAATTCTTCATTAACTACAAATCCAAGTGCTTTGGGAGCATCTTCTGCAACAGATACTCCATTTTGAGCGGGCCCTATGTCGTTCTCCAAAGAGGGTACATCAGTTATGGGTTCTTGAGCAGAAGCCATGGAATAAGCAGCAGGAGGTCCAATGGTAAGTTGTCTACCAGATCCCGAGCTTTCATGCTTAACAACTTTGTGATCCACTAAAGTTGAAGCAAGAGCATTTAGATGCAAACCAATTCCGGGTAGAATACATCGAGATGAATCATTACTGGTCCTCATTGGAAGTAAACGATTATCACCAGGAACAACAGTTTCATTGGGCTCTGAAACATTCAGAGAACTACCACTCGAGACTTCTTCTAAGTGCTTCCTCCGAGACCCCATCATCTCAAAAACTAGACACCGTCTTCTCATACCGCGATATAAATTTGAACCCGTCTATAGATATACAAAAAAATGTTAGATACAAATATATCTTTATAAAATATAAAAGAAATAGACTTTTTAATATATACCCATCTTCGAAATATTACCTCATGATCTGTATCCTCGGCTGTCTCTAAGACCTCAAAATTGTTTAAAGAAGTAGTAGCAAGTGCTGATTGGTTTTCAGCTGCATTCTTCAGACCTTCATGCTTTTCTGAAGGATTATCATCAGAAGCTTCTGGTTTTGCATCCGTAAGTGAAGTAGGAAAAGTTGCTGGATCTAAGGCGTTTTGACCAGGGCCCTTATAGGGCACTGTATCACTAGGTGAATCGAAATTAAGCAGCTCTGAAGCATCAGAGATCAAACTGTCCCAATCACATCCGGATACTTCTTTATTATGATGAAGTGGATCTATCCCTTCAATCCCGGTTTCCATTCTCAATGGACAATTTGCAGAACCGTTGTTAATAAATGGAGCAGCCGATGCTGATGGATCGTCCAATTTTAATCTATTCATTGTGTCGGGACTAACAGCTTCATAGCTCAGTTTTCTTGATTCAAGATTTGAGCACCCACGTGATTGCAAAACGCCAGTTTCAGAAACAGAATTACATGTATCAAAATCCTTTTGCTGATTTAATGGGTTTTGGGCAGCGGTTAAAATCCCTCCACTGATTTCAGCTTTCTTTGCTTCTTCAGAAGTAAGTTCAGGTTTTGATGGATCAGAAAACTGGTGCCTGAAAAGTGAATTTTTAACATAATAAAAAGGTGTATCTGTGAGAATTAACGAAATTAGTTGAAACTGGTGTAGAATTGATCTTTTATTAACATGCTTAGCCACATTACCTTCTTAGAAATCTAGAATCTTTGAGAGAACTGACATGAGGCGAAGTGAAAACAGATGGAAGAGATGCAAAACTTAGCGAGCTGAATGTCTGAGTAAAATGCACAGATTTAACTGGCTTAATAGGTGAAAGACTGTTGATATAATTGAAGACGGGCGAGTCCTGCAGGAAAACAAGAAAAATCTTCAATATGACATCTAAAAGAACAACTAATAACGCTTAGAATCTTGAATCTATGCATGGGGGAACAGCATATCCAGTTCAGAGAAAGATATTAGAACAAAAACTGAATTATAATAAGTTAGACTGCTTATACCACATAAAAGACTGTTTAGCCTTAAATCTGTGTGAAAAATCACTACAAAAGATGAAAATGTGCATGAATGCAGACATAAACACAAAGAAGGTTCAAATAGGTCTCCAAGAGAGATGAATCAGCCACATAGAAGTGATACAGTACATGTAATTCATTAATTTACTTATAATCAGTCTTGCATACAAAAGAACTGAAACAAAATAGGCATTAAATTTAAGAAGTGGTAGCAGAGAAACTACATTTTGGAAGAAGAAGCCGATTCTGGAATTCTTAAACCTAGAAAAACAAAATCAGAAATCAAGCACACAGTTGGTAGAACTTATTCCAGAAACTGCATAGATCTTGAGAACAACACTTTCAAGACACCATAAAGAATAATTGAGACCAAAATAAACCCTAATTCTAAAGAACGAAGAAGATCCCTCACAAATGTTGGTCAATCCGCCATAAAAACGTAAAGAATAAGAAGGTAAAGAAGAAACCCATGAAGATCCCAAATTGGAACAGTAATTAACCCCATAAAAACACCCAGCATCAAACAGGAAAAGGAAAACTAAAATTCATCGAATCGAATCCACCAACAAAAGACGAAATTCCACCAAATCACAAAAACCCTACTAGAAATCAAAAATCAAACTTGATTTCACACCAATGCCATGAAAAAAAAACGCAAAATTGAGAGAAATCAGACGAAGAAATCGACAGCGAAAACCCTAGAAATAGAGTGAAATCGCCACACCAGATTCACAAACCAACCGATAAGAAAAGAAATCTCCGACTAACACAAGTTGAGAAGCAAATCTCGCAAACATGAAACCCAATTCACCTCGAATTTAGATAATGGATTTGCGATCTGAGTTCTCTCAGGAGTATCCATCACAACAGCACCCCTTTCTTTTTCTAAATCTTTCTCATTATCACCCATCTTCGACCCCAATTGCGTGTCGGCCGAATCCTTCCTTTCGGCTGTTCTTTTTCTTTTTTCTTTTTCGTTAGTTTGTGTTTTTTGTTGTGGCAGATGAGATGAGATGAGATGAGATTCAAGAAAGAAGAAGCGGGAAGGGCGGGAAGGGCGTTTTTATTTTTACTTGATGCTGATGAAACAAACGCAGGCAGGCCCACGCCACCCAAACATGTATAACATATTTGGTCCCTACAATTTAAAAATTACACTTTAGCCACTACAATATGCTATTTGGTTCGGATTTGGTCCCTCGTCGTTAACTTCGTTATAAATCTCAGTTAAGTGAGGGGGTATTTTCGTATTTTTCTATTACAAAGACAAGTTGCACACTTTTGTTTAAATTTGAGGGACCAAACTGTAATTTACTCTAACTTATATTAATATTATAATAAATTCATATATATATATATATATATATATATGTGTGTGTGTGTGTGTGTGAAGTTTGTATACTGATAATTTGCAATGGAAACCGAAGATGAAGATGCAAATACATACATCACACACTACACATACATATATCAGTATCGATGGGGTCACGAAGAGAAAGGAAGGAAAAGTTGTGGGTCTGTGGGTCATGGTGGCCGGTGGGGGTGGTGGGACTGTCATCTCCTGCCACCATCTCCGGCGGCCGTCATATCTCTGTTATATATGCAGTGTGTGTCGATGGAGATGGTTCACAGGTGCAGGGTGGTTTGTTACAGAAACACACACACACACACACACTTGCAGATGGGTCACGGACACATGACTTTCTTTTTCCACTCTAATGAAGCAAACTCACCGGACCAGGATGCAGATCCCGACATAATCCTTCAACATTATCTCCATCCAACCCATGTTGGTTCCACCGGTGCTCCACCCCCTCAACATCTCCGGCGAACACCAGCAAAAATGGAGGCAACGAACCCAGTTCATAGATCATATATTTCTTTTGCATCTCCATCCACTTTTCCAGCTTTTCCGTTATCTTTTCCCTCCTCCATTTCATCAAATCGATCACCATTACGCCTGTGTTGAAGTAGCAGGGTTTTGTATCACGGTGGTTGAATACATCGGAGAAGTGTGGGTTTGACGTTGACTTTGACCAGAATTTCGGTGTGAAATAGTGGGTGAAGTTGGTGTGACAATATTCCGGTGCTCCAAGGATGTGGGAGTTGAGGTTGATTTCCCAGAGCTTTACAACGTCGTCGACGACGATGAGGTCGGAGTCAAAGTAGATGACGCGGTGGACGGTGGCGGGGAGGAGGTGGGAGAGGTAGATACGGGCATAGTTGAGTAGTTGGTCGAGTGCACGGCGGATGGAGATGGAGATTTTGTTTTTGACTAAATCGGGGTGGAAGTGGTGGAGGTAAGGGAAAGTGGTGGTGATTGTGTGGCGGAGGGTGGAGGGGGGGGGACGATTCACTGTGTGTGCAATGTGTGTGTGTGTGTGTGTTTCAGGTTGGGACGGAGTGTATATATATATGTATTATGTATATATATAATATATAAATTATAAATTATTTTATTTTATTTTTTTGTAACAGAAAAAGACAAAAAAGTGTAAAAAGACTAAAGTACCCCTCACTTAACTGAGTTTTTTAATGGAGTTAACGACGAGGGACCAAATCCGGACCGAATGGCATATTGTAGTGGCTAAACTGTAATTTTTAAACTGTAGGGACCAAATATGTTATAAATACCAAACCACGGGGACCAAAAGTGTAGTTTACTCTATGTATATATTAGTGGTTGTAAAACAAATGTAAATAAAGTAAAAGGTAACGTAAACTAATGATGATTTGTAATTAAGGGTGTCAGAAAATATTATTTAACCTTAATTAATTAATCATCCAATTGTTGTTGTCTTCATTTTCTTGTTTATAATCCACTTGGTTTCTTGTGCCCGTCTTCTATTGCATTGACTATCCATCAAACAATACTCTAACTACTCTTACCTTGCTTCAACCTTAATTCTTCAATTTAATTACCTCTTTTGTTTTCCATTGTATGTTCTTTTATCTATACTTATTAAAGATGTTCCAAAAAACATGATATTTTTAAAGTTTCAAAACAATTGACAAGATGATAACATTCCAATTCAAATTTATTTATTTATTTATTGGTATTTAATACTTTTTTTTGGGTGAATTTGGGTTTTTGAGCTACCTCTAATCCCTTGGACGACCCTTAGGGTGCGTTTGGTACGCAAACAGGATAGAACGGAACATGACGGGACAGGATAGAACAGAACAGATGTTCAGCGTTTGGTAGGCAGAACGGGACAAAACAGAACATATAACATTAAATAAAATAAAATAAATAAAATTTAAAGAATGAATAAAATATGAAATAGAACGTGTATTTCATGTTTTAGAAGAGAATTAGATTTTATTCTTAGGTTATATTGGTAAAACATAAGTCTGTTCCACCTTGTTCCATGGGTAGGGGTGGAACAGGTCTGTTCAAGCTTGTTCCACTCTGTTCCTGGATGTTCCACATAAAAGTCCTGCCAAACATGAAACATTGATCTTTGTTCTGTTCTGTCATGTCCAGTGTACCAAACGCACCCTTAATGGTTTGAAATCTATAGGTGGGCCTTCATGATTGCAAGAGTTTGAGCATCGTCTGGATTAAAACTCGAAAAAATAAGATTTCAACTACATCTTTCAAAATTATAATCAGTTCACCATAACCCTCAATATTTAGTAATTGATATTTCTTTTTCTTCTAATCTATAGTTCTCTTGTTTATAATGTAGCCACATACACATAAGGTAATTTTTTAGTTAAAGGTAGAATAGTTTTTTATAAATGATACAACTTTTGACAAATACCCCAACAAAAAAAATAAGACAACGATTATATAACAAAAAGAGGCATTTAAAATCATTCAACTCATAAAAATGTAATATCTACTTTATTGGGAGTCCTCATATTACAATATTTTATTTTTTGACCTTTATATTAACATTTATTACATATAAATTACTTTTACTAATTTATATTTACAAGATCTTGAAATTTTGGTTTGTTTTGTTTTGTTTTTATTGAATGGCATTTAAATATTCCATCATTTTTGTTTGTTCTTAATTTGTCATATAGATAATTTGAGTATATTAGCGTTTTGTTTGTATGTCAAATACATCCCTTTTTTTATAGCTACAACTTTCCACATGAATAAAAATAACATATTCAAGTAAGGTCCAAACTACAATATATGCATATGTGTTAGTTACAACAAGGCTTTGAAATCCAGGTTTCAAACTCTTTTATTGTAGGCATTAGGCAATAGTGGATAAAAAGTCAAAACCTAACAAAGAAAAATGAGGTCATTGATATATAAATAAGGTTTACCAACTTATGATACTATTTTGGACAATAATGATTGATTGACCGAAAACAACGACCATATCAAATTCACAACCAGGATGTCAGTAGATTGTATTTTAATATTTACATGCTTTGATACAGTTCATTTATATGGATTAGTAGATTTTTTAAAATGTTTCATTAAGATAATGTACGATCATGTAAATTGAACAATTCAAAGCAAATTAATCATGTATGTGGATCGATTTATATCTATCATGGTCAAATCTGCTTAAAACAATGTTCTAATACATCGATTTTGTTGATCCAAAAAAGTAGACGAACAAAAGGGTCATCAAGTCAATCGTAACAAGTCAATTAAAATAAAAAATCTAATTAACCAAACAAGACCTTTAATTAACACCAGTTTTTAATGGTAGTTAGTGAAAAGGACAAAACACGAAATAAAGTGGCAACCACAATAACAAAAAAAGTAACAAAGTGGCAACCACAATAACAAAAAAAGTAACAAAGTGGCAACCACAGTGACAAAAGTGTAACTAGTTTAAAATATAAATAATACTTGACAATAAGTGACAAACCATAAGGATCAAAATTGTAATTTACTCTAAAAATTAATGAATAATGATATTTAACTTAACATATCATTTTCAAATTTCATTATTTCATTAATATCCCTTAGAGGATATCCACTCAAATCTATGCCTTAACTAATTTGAAGAAATATCTAAACTATATATGAGAGATAGAAATAATTTTTTAATTATTTTGTAGCAACAATATGTATTGAAAATAAAATGTTTAGAATAGTGAAATAATATTTTATTAAATATATTGACTATTTGAATAATATAACTGATGCTAAAATTATTAGAATAAAGTAGTTATAAGAGTTTGATGTAATTTGTTTTTTAGATTTTGACTTTTGATAGTCGATTATGAAAACTTTATAACATAACTATTGGTAAGGGTGTCAAAAATAACTGAAACTGAATTCGGTTTGAACGGTTCGTAACGATCCTTATTTGATTCGGATTTCGGTTAAAAATATTTATTCGGTTAAACCGAATAACACGTTCTACTTATACTTTATATATTCATGTTTATAAAAATAAAACCAAACACAAATATGCTACTATTATTACATATTTTATTGTTATATAATGTTTTGTATTTGATGTTGTTCATTGCATGAAAAACATAATGTCTTTTGGTAGATATTGGTTTATGGTAGATGATGTTTTCTACTTAATGCAAGTCAATTGGTGAGTATGAATGCATGATACAATTATATTAGAAGCAATAGGCATTGAATTTGAGGAAATCATTTGAGCAAGTGTCCAACTAAAAATATGATTTCTTATTCGATTTAACCGGTTACCTAATCAAATAAACTAAAAACAAAATATACCGAAACAAATTAAACCGAACCTAATTTGGTCTGGTTATTGGTTAATTTTAAAAAGTTAAAAACCAATTAACCCGAATCAAATAAACTGAAAACCGATTTAACACCCCTAATTGTAACAACTCACACCAAACAAGCATGTCAAAAAGCTACTTCTTTAATTCAAAACGCAAAAAATGACCCAACATAGTCACACTATCAAGATTACAAAACTGGATTCACGGAAATAACCCTAACTACAGCGGAGAACATAACTACAAAATAAAAAGGAAAGTCTTCTAATACTTCTATACGCAAGCTCCAACTCACATCTTGTCATTTTCTTTAAACGAGCTCTCGGCTACCTGCTTACCTGAAAAGGTTTTAGTTTTGAAAAGCGAGGGTTAGACCATGAGGTCTAGTGAGATCCCTCTTGCTACCAACGCCACGCCGCAATTATCAACTAAAGAGAGTTTATAAGCATTTATAAACGGTCACACTTATATCAGTTTAAGTACACACACAACACATATTAATGGCTCACACTTAGTCACGTACACACCTGTGACAACGTGCTAGGGCACACACCCGCCCTTAGTGATCATATGAAACGAATTCATATATCCTGCATGGGACACACTCCCCATATATCCATATTAAGTCATCACATACCCCGCACATACCCATAATATAATTTACACACCTTTATCATGCATATTTAAATCAACGTAAATCATGTGATTCGATATGTCGATACAAGTAATAAATTCGAGTATCGATAAAGCTTCAGTTTAGAAAGACTCACCTGGCATCCACGCTAAAACGTTCTCACTTGGAACTGCTATTCTCTAACCGCATACCTACAAAATGAAACAATACGCAAGAGTGAAAAGTCACTCGAGTGTCGCTTCAGATTTACCCTCGAATCCCCTAAGGCACTCCCCACTCGGCATACCGACAGAACACAAGATCTCCTAGACACAGACTCATCCCAGATATACTTTCCGGATCCCCAACACTTTCCGGGTGAACTATCTGGATACCTACCACTATCCGGACACTTACTCGGGTACCCACTCATCCGGACACTCACCGGACTCCTCAATATTCGGATACGTTCCCGGATTCCCACTCATCCGGACACTCACCGGACTTCCCACTATCCGTATACGTTCCCGGATTCCCACTCATATGGACACGCACCGGACTTCCCACTATTCGGATACCCACTCTCCGGATACTCACCAGATACCCACTTTCCGGGTAGAGTGATTTCCGGGTTCCGACTTATTGCACACGAAAATCCGAATGGGAATCGCTCACAACTCCAACACAGCCTTTCCCAATCGATTTCGAACCGAAATAACGATTAAACTAACAACCCAACTTTATTCCCATGCTGATTGTTATTCCATTCGATCAATTGCTCACAATTCTCACACATTAGGGTTGTCGATTACAAAAGCTCACCAAAATCAAACTAAAATTCCCAAAACTATAAGGAGGTTAAATGATTGAGAGATTACCTTGATGGCGATGGAGATTCACACTTCAAAGCTTCTGTTGGGTCACTTAAGATTTGAAGATGACCTCCAGTCTTTCATTTTTATACATTTCGTACTTAGAATACTTTTTAGGTTCTTTACAAGCAGCTTAATTATATAAATATGTTCGGTGAAGTCGAAGATCAACCGAAAGAAACAAAGTAGAAGTGCATCTTCAAAGCGGATTGAAAATTGTCCTCTCAGCCAAAGATTAAGCTGCTACTTGAAGTTACCTTCGCCCAGCTCAACTTGAAGATATCTTCGGCCAACACTACTTGAAGAAATATTCGGCAAGGATACTTGAAGACATCTTCGGCAAGGATCACTTGAAGACATCTCTTGAAGACATCTTCGGGCAAGAAGTCTTCGGCAAGTATTGTACTTTATCTGCAAAATATATTTGTGATAACTTGCACTGATGGAGACTGTTAATGCAAAAAATCGTCGAGAAGGATAACTTAAGGTTGATTGTGGAGCTTAACAACTAAAGAATAGGAATCTTGCAACAAAGCGTGCGACAAGGACATAAAATGTAAATAAGACAAAGATTTTGGTGACGCGGGAAAAACCTCAACAAGGAAAAAATCCGCGGACGACTTTGGGGGTCGTCGCTGCACTATGATCGCCAAACAGGGGCGATATCCTTTGTTTCAGGTGTCGAGAGTACAATGATTACAATACAGATGAAAGAAAGACTTTAAATGTAAAGTAACAAGTTAATCGTGCGTAAGAAACTGGTGCGTCGTGTGTAAAGACTGTGTGTCGCGCGTATAAGTCGTGCGTCGAGAGCGGTCAATTGAGAGAGAATTCTTTGAGTATTTTCGCTGTGTATTCCTTGTTCTTGAAATCAGATATCCACAAGTGAAACTGGAATCTTCATATTTATAGCCTTCGAGCGCCTTGAATGACTCCATAAATGCTTCTGATAACGGTCGCAACGGTCATCGCTGTTAATGCTCATAATTGCCTCTGTCGGTTACGGTCGTCGGTCATTAATGACATTAACCCTGCATTAAACACTAAAAAATGTAACAGTAATATCATACGTTAGTCGGTCGAGGTCGTGAGGTATGTCACGTCGGTCGAGTGTCGTGAGCAACTTTCGATTTTACTTTGTTCAAAAGATAAAGCGTTTATGATTTAACCTTTTTTATGGAAAAGTGCAAGAGATGTTTTCCTTTGTTTTGGCCGTGGTCGAGACTGGTGAAATTTTGCCCAAACAGTTTGCCCCCAAAATTTAAAAAATAGAGTAGCAAATTCAAATTTCAAAAAGTTTTTAAATTTTGCTAGTCGGACGTCTAGGGTCGAGACACGTGTCAAAAAAAAATCCTTTCAGTTACCATGGAACTAGATCGGTCCAATTCTAACTAAAGAGGAAGTCGAAAAGGAGATAAGGTCGTGACGTCATGCTGACGTACGATCGTGCATAACAGCTGTACGTGCCAGGTGTCGACGATCTGTCGAGTATTCGAATAGGCAGGGGCATGTGTCGATCATCGGGTGACCCGACCTGACACGATCATTTACATAAATAGCGACCCCCGATGGATCCTTTCCTACTTTACGATTCCAAAGAGTTTTTATAGCAAGATTTCTTCTTGATTTCTTATTGTTCTTCGCCGAATCCTTTCCAAACCTTCTAGAGATCTTCGACCAAGTTTAGAAATTTCGAGATTTTAGCGCGCCTATATAAGGTACGATTTCTTGGTTTTTCATAAGTCTATTGCTAGAAAACTTTGAGAAACATTTAGGTTTAGAAATGTCGATAGAGCCTGTAAGTTCCATTGAAGATATCTATGACCTTAGAAGTCTAGCCAAAATCCCTGCGGGGATTACATTGATTAAAGCAGGTCAGATCGACCTGATATGTGCCCCGATAGGTTTGTCGTTGTCTATGAATATCCTTTTAAGATAGGTTTTGAATGGCCTTACTCGCCTTTGGCTAAGGCCTTTATGACCGAGTTCGACTTAGCACCGGGCCAGTTAATGCCCCAATTCTGGAGGGTCATACAGGTGATCGAACGTCTTACCGCAAAATGGGAATCTCCCATGAATGTGCGTGACCTCCTCTTGGCTTATCAAGTCAAGAAGGACAAATGTGCGTGACCTCCTCTTGGTGTCGGACGAGTTGGCCTACTTCCTGAGAGAGGTCGGGAGCGCAAGAGACCTCGACTCTGATGATGAAAAAGAAGTCGAGGAGGAAGAGGTGGATGAAGGCTCTAAGGGCGAGGCCTCGGGTAAAGATGCGACCGCCGTTCCTCCTCAGCCTTAAGAAATTTTCTTTTTATGATTTTTGCTTTATTTGCTCGACCGTTAGTGGTCGAGCCATCTAATGTAACCAATGTTTCGATAAATGAAATTTTATCTTGCGTACCACTTTGTCTTATAAGTAAACATAACATTAATTGGGAAATTCACTAAGCGTAGAACGAACAAGAAAACATGCGACTTAGGCATCCATTGTTATATAACGACTGAGACATAAGGCATACATGTAAATCGTGTGGGCAAACATAAGCACACGCGATCGATACATCCATTCGGAATGTGAAAATGTTTCTAAGTATAAAAACTTAGATCGAGGGGTCGCTAGATCTTACGATCGTATAACTAGACCGTATGAAAAAACTTGAATCATATGCCCCTGTGATAAAACAATCAAGTCACAAACCTGAACACTTATGTCGTGCGACCTGGCGAGATCTAAGTCATGTAGTAGACTTAGCAACCTTATGTCGTGTGATTCTACGATAAAACAATGTCAGAGGTTGGCCGTTGGCTAGCCAACGACCCTCCGATGCTTAAGTCAGTAATCGTCACAATGAGTAAAAATCGTATGAGAAAAGGAAAAAGATTTAGAAGAAATACCTTTTCAAATACGTTGCATTCCAACTATGTGGGATATCTTGATTATCGAGGGTTTGGAGTCGATAGGCACCTTTACCCACGACTTCTGAGATACGGTAAGGACCTTCCCATTTGGTAGAAAGCTTACCGGCGTTGAGCTCTTGAGTGCTTTGGAACACTCGTCGGAGGACGTAGTCGCCTACTTGAAAGACTTTAACTTTAACGCTCTTGTTGAAGTGTCGCTCGACCACTTGCCTCTGTGATGCCATTTTGATCAATGCTGATTCTCTGAGCTCTTCGAGGGCATCAAGGTCATAACTTAGATCAACCAGATTATGGTCGACGGAAGCATGTCTTGAGGTCGAGAGTTGAATCTCGACCGGCAGAACTGCTTCACAACCATAGACCAAAGAGAAAGGGGTTTGTCCTGTGGACGTGCGAGGCGTCGTGCGATTCGCCCACAGGACCGAAGGGAGCTCTTCGACCCACCTTCCCTTTGCGGCTTGTAACCTCTTCTTAATTGAAGCAATGATAGTCTTATTACTTGATTCAGCAAGTCCATTTGCCTGAGGATATCTGGGCGTCGAGGTCGTCAGCTTGATGTTGCGGTCTTCACAGAATTGTCGAGTCCTGTTGCTTATGAATTGGGATCCATTGTCGCAGACAATTTTGAATGAAATCCCAAACCTGCCTATAATGTTAGTCTGGATAAAAGACACGACTTCCTTGTCCCGAACTTGGGAAAAGGCAGCTGCTTCTACCCATTTCGAAAAATAATCTGTAAGTACGAGGAGAAATACATTTTGCCCAGGGGCAGGTGGTAACTTGCCGACAATATCCATACCCCATCTCATGAAAGGCCACAGGATCAGCGTCGAATGTAGAGGTTCAGGTGGTTTATAGGACGTACCTGAATGTCGTTGACAAGGATCACAGTTCTGGACGTACCTAACGACGTCTTGTCGCAGTGTTGGCCAAAAGTAGCCCTGTTGAGAGATACGATTAGCCAAACTGCGACCTCCTGAGTGATTGCCACTTTCCCTATCATGCATTTCTTGAAGGATTTTCTAAACTTGATTCTTACTGATGACTCATCTCAGGTTTAAGCCTGTCGATGATCGTCGATAGAGTCTATCTCCGATCACGACATACCTGGATGCCTTGAATCTGATCTTCCGAGCTTCCATCTTGTCCTCTGGGAGTTGGTCGTGCATAAGAAAATTACGGATGTCGCACGACCAATCGTCTTCTCGCTCTTCGATCTGGACGACATCGTCATTTTCAATGGACGATGTCGCTAGGTGGATCATAGGAATACTGTTGAATATTGGTTCGACCAGAGCAGACCCAAGGTTTGCTAGAGCGTCGGCTTGAGTATTCTGATCCCTTGGAATTTGTTCAATGGAAAAAGATTTGAATTTTTCTGATTGTTCTTTGGCCACCTTTAGGTACGCTGTTATCTTTGAGTCTTTAGCTGCGAATTCTCCATTAATCTTATTCACGACCAAAAGAGAATCGCTCTTGACATGTAGCGCGGTTGCCCCCGAGTCGTGGGCCATATCCATTCCCACGATCAGGGCTTCGTACTCAGCTTCGTTGTTGGTGGTCTTGAAGTCGCATCGCATGGAATACACCATCTTGCCCCCCTGTGGCGACTTTAAGACGACGCCTAGTCCTGAACCTCTAATGTTGGACGATCCGTCGACATACAGAGTCCAAGGCACGTCGTCGTGAGTCACCACAGTTGACACTTCAAGCTCTGCTTCTTTCCCCAATTCAGGGCTGAAATCAGCAATGAAATCCACCAAGGCTTGCGATTTGATAGCGGTCCTGGGCTTAAAGGTGATATCGTAACTGCTAAGATATATGCTCCATTTTGCTAAACGTCCTGTCAACTCAGGTTTTCTCAAGACAGACTTAAGAGGAAAGTTAGTCACGACAGCAATCGGATGTGATTCGAAATAATGTCGCAATTTCTTTGCGGCTGTAACAAGCGACAAGAGTAGTTTTTCCATTGAGGAATACCTGGTTTCGGCGTCCAAGAGGGATTTACTTACATAATAGATCGGCAGTTGCTGTTTTTCATCTTTTTGTGTCAGGACGTCACTTACTGCATTAGGACTAACGGCCAAATATAGCTGTAAGACCTCATGGTCATCAGGCTTTGACAACAAAGGAGGCGACGTCATGTACTCCTTTAATTTTTGCAACGCTTGCTCATGGTCGTCGGTCCAGACGAAACCTTTATTTTTCCTGAGGATGTTATAGAATAAATGACATCTATCTGAGAATCGAGAGATAAACCTGTTCAGAGCAGCCACCCGACCAGTGAGCATTTGGACCTCTTTAAAATTTCTAGGGGATTTAATCTCGATGATAGCCTTGATCTGGTCGGGGTTGGCTTCGATTCCTCGTCGAGTGACCATGTAGCCCAGGAATTTCCCGGCACTGACACCAAAGGAACACTTCGTCGGGTTGAGCTTCATATTATATTTACGAAGGATTTCGAACGACTGCCTAAAATGTTCGACGTGGTCGACTGCTTGCTTTGACTTGACGAGCATGTCGTCGATATAGACTTCCACCGTGTTGCCAAGATGATCCTTGAACATCTTATTCACTAAACGCTGGTAGGTAGAACCTGCATTTTTAAGCCCAAAAGGCATAACTTTGTAACAGTAAATACCTCGATCTGTCATGAACGCAGTTTTCTCCTGGTCCTCGACGTGCATCAGGATCTGATTGTATCCGGAATAAGCATCCATGAACGTCAATAGTTCATGTCCTGCTGTCGCGTCTACCATGGCGTCGATGTGTGGTAATGGGAAAGGATCTTTTGGACAGGCTTTGTTGAGATCTGTAAAATCAATACAGACCCTCCATTTGCCATTTTTCTTTGCCACGACCACGACATTAGCAAGCCAATCGGGGTACTTTACTTCTCGAATTTCCATGTCTTGAGGAGGTTGTCGACTTCATCATTTATCACCTTATTCCTTTCAGGAGCAAATTTCCGCCGCTTTTGCTTGATAGGTTTGAATGATGGGTCCACATTGGGCTTATGGGAAATGACACCAGGGTCTATGCCGACCATATCCTCATGCGACCAGGCAAAACAATCGGTATGTTCCTGCAAAAAAGATATGAGTTTGTTTTTTAGGCAGGGATCAAGGGATGACCCTACAAAGACTTTCTGATCAGGCTTGCTCTAATCCAGGATGACTTCCTCCAGGCGATAATCATCGACTATCTCGGGAACATCCTGCACTTTCTCAAGCCCTTCATGCATCTGGGCAATGATCTGCTCTTGATTTCCAGGGGCTATCATTTTCCTGAAACAGAAGACAGAGGAAACTACAAGAAACCGTTAGTAAGACACACGTTTGTCGAAGATTTTCTCTAGATGAGGCCCCACGGTGGGCGCCAAACTGTTAATGCCAAAAATCGTCCAGAAGGATAACTTAAGGTTGACTGTGTAGCTTAACAACTAAAGAATAGGAATCTTGCAACAAAGCATGCGACAAGGACAGAAAATGTAAATAAGACAAAGATTTTGGTGACACGGGAAAAACCTCAACGAGGAAAAAACCCGCGGACGACTTTGGGGGTCGTCGCTGCACTATGATCGCCAAACAGGGGCGATATCCTTTGTTTCAGGTGTCGAGAGTACAATGATTACAATACAGATGAAAGAAAGACTTTAAATGTAAAGTAACAAGTGAATCGTGCGTAAGAAACTGGTGCGTCGTGTGTAAAGACTGTGTGTCGCGCGTATAAGTCGTGCGTCGAGAGCGGTCACTTGAGAGAGAATTCTTTGAGTGTTTTCGATGTGTATTCCTTGTTCTTGAAATCAGATATCCGCAAGTGAAACTAGAATCTTCATATTTATAGCCTTCGAGCGCCTTGAATGACTCCATAAATGCTTCTGATAACGGTCGCAACGGTCATCGCTGTTAATGCTTATAATTGCCTCTGTCGGTTACAGTCGTCGGTCATTAATGACATTAACCCTGCATTAAACACTAAAAAATGTAATAGTAATATCATACGTTAGTCGGTCGAGGTCGTGAGGTATGTCACGTCGGTCGAGTGTCGTGAGCAACTTTCAATTTTACTTTGGTAAAAAGATAAAGCGTTTATGATTTAACTTTTTATGGAAAAGTGCAAGAGATGTTTTCCTTTGTTTTGGTCGTGGTCGAGACTGGTGAAATTTTGCCCAAACAGAGACATCATACGAAGATCAGAAAAAGGTTGTTTGGCTTTCTTATCTCTTTCAAGAAAGATCAACTACAACACGCTGCATGTCAACGCTTCAAGACAAGAGGTACATCGCAGTATTTTCAGAAGACCTGACTTCCTACCCATGCTTGACAAGTGTCCATGCATTTAATGCATGAGGCACTCTATAAAGAGGCCGTCTCCTTCATTGCAAAGATTACCAGTTTACAAACTCTCAAGACTCACAAGTGCTGGAATTTTCTCTCTCAAGAAGTTCATTGTTTTCTAAGTGTATTTTCAATTGTTCTTCATTCTCTTTGTGACTTTGTGTTAGATTGTTTGAACATATTTTATCTGTTCTGTTCCGCAACAATCTTTAAGTTTTCTATGTGTAATTCTTGATTTTAAATCAATAAAGAATTAATTAAGCAAAAATTTTGTGTATTGTATTCAACCTCCCCTTCTACAATACTTGTTTATCTTTGCTACTCCATAGTTGGGACCAACAAGTGGTATCAAAGCATGTCAATCTAATCTAATAAGCTTGATCTGCAATGGCTTCATCCTCTTCCTTAAACAATGTTTCTTCTCAAAACTCTAATGCTGGATCATACGACAATGGCTCCATAGCCAAACCACCAAAGTTTAACCCTAATAACTTCTCTCTGTGGAAAATTCGTATGATGCTCTTCTTAGAAGGAGTTGACAGCAGATATCCTACCATACTCCATGAAGGACCTTTTGTCCCTAGAGTTTGGGATCGTTATAATGCCCCAAATAAAGATGAGGATGGCGATGAGTCTTCTGATGAGGAAGAACGAAAACCTGCTACTGGGAGATACATTGTACAGGACCCCAATTAGTACAATGATGAAGATAAACGTCTTGTAGCTCTTGACACTAAAGTTAAAGCCATCATTGCCCTCTCTCTGCCTGATGAGGTTTATCACTCTCTTGTAAACTTTTCTACTGCTAAGGAAATGTGGTCCACTCTGTGTGTTCTTTATGAAGGTACTTCTGAAGTGAAAAAAGAGCAGAAAGATCGCTCTTGTTAGAAAATATGAATTGTTTTGTCATGAAAAAGGAGAATCTCTTTCTGACTACTATAACCGTTTTAACGGTCTGCTTAATGATCTTAAGTTGTTGGGTCGCATTTATGACAATGAGGAACTCTTATGCAAGTTTATGGACTGTCTTCCTGATTTTTGGGAAAACATCTGCACATGCATTAAGACAACCAAGGAACTTGATCATATGCCTCTCACTGCTCTTTATGGTACTCTCTTTAACTATGAGCAAACCAAGCTCCAAAGGAAGTCAGTCATTAAAGACATCAAAAGCTCTTCTCTAGCTCTTGTAAGTGACTCTTCCAAAAGATCTGCGTGCATTCCTAGAATCACACATCCTTCTGATTCTGACCATAATAGTCAGGAAGATACCAATGATCATTCGGAGGCATATTTTAGTGATGATGATGATGAAGGTGAGGAAACCCATGTTGACCAACTGTCATATGGTATGTCCATGCTGGCAAGTTATTCTAAACCTAGATCCCGTTTCTCTTCTGGTAAACCTAAATTTTCTAGAAAACCTTCTCAAAATTTCCCCAAGCACTCTTCAAATGATAAATCAAATGAGGAATGCTTTAAATATGGGAAGAAAGGTCACTTTGCCTCTAAGTGTAGAAGCAAACTCTCTGAAAGACCAAATAACTCTTCCTCTGGTCGTTCTTTTTCAAAATCTAGCAGATCCATACCTGATTCAAATCTCTCCTCCTCTCAAAGATTTGGCCAATCTGTTTCCTCTGTGAACTCTGATCGTGCTGAAAAGTACAAGGCTAAATACAAAAGGGAGAAAGAGAGAAATGAAATGCTTTCCAAAAAAGGGAAAGGGTCTGCTGGCTGAGTCTCGTGACTGGGCAGATGAACCCACATCTGACAGTGATAAAGACATGGCCAATATTTATTTCATGGCAAAGATTAATGACATGAATGACTGTGAGGAAACTCCTTCCACTTTGGCTCTAGTCTCAACAGGATGTTCCTCCCCATCCACTCAGGTACATCCCTTTCTATCTCTTACTGATGCTGAAATGATTGAAGCATTTGACTCTTTAACTATAGACTTATATGATGCTAAATATGCTAAGAAAAAGGCAAATGCTCAGATAAAATCTCTTTCCTCTCAACTTCAAACCTGTCTTTCTCAACTAAAACTGTTGATCCAAACCCTCAGTGATTTGATAATGACTCTTTAAGAAACTGATAGAACCAGATCCGTGCAACAATATAGAAATCGAATATGATAAGCAATAAGAAATATGATTTCAACTGGTCATCCCTTCCATTAACTTTCAGAGAGAATTTTACAATAAGAGTTGGAAAGCTAAAGAGATGATTAGCTTGTTTTTCCAAGCTAATCTTACATTAAATACATCGGGCCCGTGGATAACAAGCCCACGGCCCGTTCACTAATAAGCTCTAATTTAAACAAATACAATTTAACCCTTGAACTTTAAATCAACTATAAAACCTGCCCTAACAATCTCCCCCTTTGATTTGAAGTTCGAGTTGGCGCTCTAGATCTCTCCAGTTGAAGACATATCTTTTGCGAAACACGAAGTATACCTCGAACAATCTGATGGCGCGGCGATAGTCGATGCGATCTTCAATCATATCCAAGGCATTCCGAGCAGTTACTTCATTCGGATTCAGAACATAAGAACACCTTGGATTCTCAGACTCGTGCTGAATAATCTTTCGAAGAGCATCTCTGACCTTTAGGAGTGTGTCGTCGCAGAATCTTTCCACCTGACTGAAGCGCATGAATTTCTTCTCCTTTTGCTCATTGAGGTAAACAATCCCGAATTCTGGTTCCAGAAGCATAGCGTTCTCGGGATACATGTTTAACTCAGGCGCTTTCAGATTCGGCTTGATCAAATTTACCTTTTTTGCCTTGTTCTCGATAGCCATTTGGAAGTCCGTTAGATAAGACATCATGATGGTGCGGACCAGGTATCGACGAACAGCTTTGAGCGCCTTTGTAATCTCTAGCGGTCGGATGGTTCTTGTCCGTAAGTCTTTTAGAATAACCAGAAAGTCGAGCGGTCGGAGGTTCTCGAAGTCAGCTTCTGAAAATTTCCATTCGTTCCCATCTTCACGTCGAACAATGAAAACTGGGTAGACGATTCTCATAATTCGTCTTGAATAGATGCTGATTACCTCTGTGATCCGAAATTTGGTTCAGACCTGGTTGACTGGAAGACACCGCTGCATTGTGTTGATATATCGGCGTTGAAATTCTGGGTTAAGGTTGTAAATACCCAGACAGAAGGTCGGCTCGATTGGTCGAAGCTTATGGACGAACAACTTTTTCAAAGATTCCTCCAGATGAGGGATAAGTACCATGATCTTCTCCCAACGGGTTTGTTGCTGTTGAGGAGGAGGAGGAAGATCAGACGCTGTCGTGGGAGGAGTAGTTGTCGGAAGATCGGAAGTAGTAGACTCGGGTCTTGTTGATGATGTTCCAGCGGGTTGAGCATAGTGAACGGGGGATGTTCCATACAAATTTTGAAGCAGGAACTGATCATAATCAATGTTGTCGTCCTCATCAGTGGGGAAGACTAAATTTACCTGGAGATTTACGGCACTGGCGGATTTTTCGTACCATGCATCTTCGGTCTCCGGGTTGGCTTCACAATCTGGATCTATCATGTCCAGAATCGGTATGTCTGATGAGTCAAAATCAATCAGTTTTTGTGTTGAACCCTCGGGCTTTTCAACCGTCGGGTCTTCTTCATCTGATATCTCCATGTCTATAACCATGTCTGCTAGAGGCAGCTCGGCTTCAGGTGCTTCTGTTGTAGCTGCCGCAGTTGGGGGTTCCTGTTGAACCACTGTTGTAGTTTCGGCAGTGAGGATCTGGGCGGTCTCGGTTTGGCGTTGTCGCTTCTCCCCCTCACGGTGATCAGGATCATCCTGGTCATCGTGCTTACGCTTCAGACCGCCTGCTTGACTCTTGCAGGTATCTTCGAGTGAGCGGACTCTCTCGGACAGCGTTGTGAGCGCTAGGTTGTAGTCCTTGAGAGTCGAGTCAATGGCGTCTAAGCGAGTGGTTATAGATGAAGATGGAGCAGTGACCTGTGATCGGAGAACTGAGATCAGGTCTGCTTCAGTAGAGGCGGTTGTATCTGATTCCTGGAGCAGTTGGGCCAATAGCATCGTCTTCAGGGTGTCCACCGAATAGATAGGTTGCGGTTGAATCGGTGGAGGTACAGGGGCGGTTTCAGTTTCGACGAGTTGGCCTTTACCTTTGATAGCGCGCATCGCTTTGGCAAGTTCAGCGGCTACATGTTGCTGCATATGTTGCTCCATATCCTGGCGGACAGCCTTAAGGGAGCTGTCCAGGGACCCTGGTGACACAAAGTCTGGGTTACTAACTCCGGGACCACTTTGGTTACCCGTTGAGGCATCTACCGCGAAGGCAGAGCCACCTACGTTCACAGTTGGCAAATTGGTAGCTGTGGTAGGATTTCCCGCCGATCTTTGTGTTTCACCTAGAGGTGAAGACACTACGGCGGTTCCGTTCGAGTCACGAAGAGTCTCGACTAGGTGTTGCTCCGCTTCGAGTGTCCTAGCCGAAGAATGTTCAGTATCGAAAGGCGCTATACTCGATTGTGCACGAAATGAAGGCGAAACCGGGGGAGGCTGGTCTCTTGTTTCAACACCAGAACCCTCCAAATGAGGGACCAATGGAAGTTGTGCTAAATCCCCGTGTGAGACTGAAACATCCGTCTTTTGAGAGACGGATGAGTGGCTATGGAGGTCGTGCAATTGCTCCGCTGGGTCCACGGAGGCTTCTTCAATACCCTGTCCCAACAAATGAGACGAGGTAGTAGATGTGGCAACCCGGATATGACGTGGCTGGTTTCGCTCAGGAGCCTCGTTATCTTTACGGCTCAATCTTTCTTGGTTCGCGTTCGACCTTAACACCCACCTTTTCACATGTTCTATGTCCCGAGGAAGGTCCCTCCGGCTCTGGCTGGACCATGGGATTCCCTAACTCTCGTCTATATGCTATCTCAGGTAGGGTTTCAGGCATGTGCATAGCACGGGTATTATCCTGTTCCCCCTCAAAACATACATGGGGACTGACTTGCTCCCCCTCGGCATGAGAGTGATATCAACACAAGAAAAAATATTTAGACTTTGTAAGAAAAACAGCGTGACGCTTCCCCTCGGATTGAGGTTGTTGATCCGCCATGGAATGTCTGTAAAAAGACAAAGCACAGTTAGTAACTGAGACGGATGAACAAGTGTCGGTGCGTACCTTTGCATTAGTAGGCTCAATTTGAGACAAATTGAGGATTGGCAGTGATGAAACAGGTACATGACTGAAAATAGCAGTGGCGTCCGGACATAATAATGAGATTGCAAGACATTCCGGACAACACAGGTATCCGGACAAAAGGTGTCCGGACAAAAGAGCATACTGGAGAGGATGAAAGTTTCCGGATAAAATAAGCAATCCGGACAAACGAGAATCCGGATGACATTTAAGAGAGACCAAGAGTCCGGATATGGTACCCGGGTTCCCTTCCAATCCGGATAAGGACCCGGTCCGGAAACCTATCAGGAAAGATAGGGTTTCCGGATACCTGTCCGGATACTTCTGGAATTTTCAAGAATTTCCCTGATTCTTGATATTTTGCAAAAATAAAGCTATATGAATTTCAAAAACGATCCTTCTCTCGCTCCCCCTCAAACGGAGCATGGGGAAGAATTTGCTCCCCCTCGGATAGTGCAATGGAGAGTCCGACACACATAAAAACTTTTAGGCATTGAAAGAAAAAACACTGTGTCGCTCTCCCTCAAATGATGAGCATTAGATGACATGCTCCCCCTCAGAATGTGCGCGTAGAGTGAAGTGCACACAGGAGTATCCACACACATAACAAAACTTTTCAGCATTTAAAAAAAATTGTGTGTGACGCTCCCCCTTAACAATAGAGTGTACTTACCTGATTGCTGATCATGCTCCCCCTACACACATGACCAGTCGTGAAACCACATGTATAGACAAACCCCACGTGTTCGCAATATTGTTCCTTGTAAATCGTGAGCAGCTCCCTCCTTCCGGTCATGTGAGTGGAGCATCCACAGTCTAAGTACCACACATGACCGTCCTGCAAAACAAGTTTAGCGGACCTTCGGTACCCAGATTTGCCTGGGTCCGGGAGGGTTAGGTTTGGCACCGTTTGGGGAAGCTTGCTTTGTCCCAGCTTTCTCTTTAGGTGTAGGATTTACACCGGTAGAGGGAACTGGTTTTGGCACTTGTTTCCTCTTCGGTGCAGAATTTACACCTTTAGGAGGAACAGATTTTGTAGCAGCTTTCCACCTGGGTTCCGGTCTAACCTCAGTAGAAAAAGGCCGTTTTGGAATGGGTTTGGTCTCCCGCTGTGGTTTAACCTCTGATTGGAAACCCCGTTGTTTATAGTATTTTCTTTTGTTATTACGGGGTTTGCGTTTGGGTGTCGAATTATACATGTGATATGACCCAAACCAATCATTGTTATGGATATCATCAAAGTCATTCCAACCACAACTAGAGCAACATAAGCAGTCATACGGCAATTGAATCAATTGTTGAGTGGAATAAATTTTCATCGGAAAATTAACATCTCTTTTAACAAAATCATTCCTATGATTCCAAGCACAATTGTTTTTGTTCATTCTAGGGTAAAACACAGTATTGAAAGACTTTGAAGCTGCATCTTTGACAGATTCCTTGGCTAACCACTTTGGTTTTTCTTGTTTAGCGCGACCGTTTTTATCTGAAACAACAGGGACAGTGCGGTCAGTGACTTTTGAGGAAACATGAATCTTAGCAGGATTGGCCGGTCTTTTGCCTCGGCTGGGATTGTTTTTGTGAAACAGGCTTTGATTTTGAAATCTTAATCACAGTTGGATCCTTTGTTTTAGAACAGTCACCCTTTAAAAAATTGACCGACCGATTGACTACTGGTGACAGAAAATCAGTATGACTCGGAAGAGGTTTGTCGAAGGGGAACGACTCGAACTCTTCTTTACAGTTACCTTCGGAGTTCATGTACTCTGAAAAATCTATCTCAGGAATTACTGGACTTGGATCAGGTGAGGAAGGCAAGGAGCTCTTTGTGCTTGTGTGCTTTGGGGAATTTGGTGCGGAAGCTAAGAAAAAATCAGAGTTCAAATTCCTTAAAACACTCTCGTCTTGAGAATCTTGACCGTCTTGTGAACTAGAAATCTTGCCTAAGAAATCTTTGCACGAAGACGTGTCGGATGAATTTGAGGAAAGTTCGGGTGAAGTCTGTTTTTCAGATAGCAGTTGGTCAATTTGCTCTTGAAGCTGACCATTTCTCGTGTACTCTTCCATATTTTATGTTGCCAAGGCAGACAGTTGTGATGTGAGTCGATTGATTTCACACCGAAGGATTTCATGTCCTTCACCAGACACAACTTCGGTTTTGACCGGTTGTAGATTCTCAAGCTTTGTAATTAAGACTTGCTTTTCCATTTGAAACATTGACCTTTCTTTCTCAATTGACTCCTCCAACTCGACTATCTTTGCTTCCAAGATGAGAGAGGGAACATAGAGTTTAAACTCATCCGTCTCAGTCTTGGTTGCAGGTGCTAGGTCCTCATCCTTTTTGGAGGAATCCTTGGGTGTAGCTACCTTGTAGGGGTCGAAGTAGTCATTGGAGATGTACTTTTTGTCCTTTTTATACGAGTAGTTTAAAGGTTCATAACAAAATGGAAGTTGAATTCCTCGTTTGTGTGTGCGCTTATATTCCTCGATGTCCTCCTCTTTCGGGTTCAAGAGGACCAGTCCATTGAATTGCATATTCTGGATACTTTTTATCTAATCCAAAACAAGCAAAATCATACAGAGTGGGTACATGCCATCTTCCCCTTTTCAAATAGTGTGGGTTATCATATCCGATTCCCCACTCTTTGTTAAAGTATGTGAACTCTTTAGGTTTATTCAGAAAAATGGTTTGATCAGTTTGACCCCTTTTGTGGAGTTTGTTTTCAAGATCAAGGATTTTAGTCACAATCTCCTTGTGTTGAATTTGAAGAGAAGAACATTGATAAACAATTTCTTCTTTCTCATTCAAGCACTTATCAAATTGAGACTGAAGATCAGATAACTTGGCCCTTAAGTCCTTAGGTGCGAATGAAAGATTTTTGCATTTGTCTTTTAGATTAGCATTTTCAGACTTGTATTTTTCAGTTATTCTCCTTTTAACATCTAGCTTTTCAGATAGTGATCTAATCTCAAGCAGTTGTTCATTAGAGGTGGCCTTAAAGGAATCTACCCGTTCAGCAAGAGGTTTCATTCGGTCATAAAGTTCTGAAAAGATAGGTTCACATACCTGGCACGACTTTGTCATGTCTTCTTCAGCAGGAGACATCTTCAGTTGCACTGGAGTGATCGTCAGACGATTGTTCGATTTAAAGTGGAATAGTATCAAGGATACTTAAATGTCCCCCTCCTGCGACTTAGCACGGGGGTCCCTTGCGGGTGGGGTCAAGGGGAAACGCCCTTGCGGGGTCTGGGGGCAGCGCCCCTAGAAAAATTTTGAAAATTGAGGTTTCAGAAAGCTCCCGGATTGTGGAATCCGGGTGATTTCCGGATACACTGAAGTTTCCGGGTACCTTGAGTTATCCGGAAAAAATGCTTTACCGGACACTTTGGGGTTTCCGGATGCAATGAAGTTTCCGGGTACAATGGATTGTCCGGATAAGATATGTCCGGAAACACTGGGTTTCCGGAAACAAATGTTATCCGGATAGTATAAGGAATAGTGACTTACCCGGATTGCAGAACTTACCCGGAAAAATGAGGAGTCCGGATGGAATTGGAGATACCCGGATGGAAATCACACAAACGTCCGGACACCTTGAAGTTGTCCGGAAACGTCGGCTAGTTTATCCGGACAAGTCGGCTGTTTGCTCAAATCGTTCGAATTTTCGATTAGGGTTGCCCAAAATCGATCCTGGAAGATTAGTAATAATGCCAAACACAAAACCAACACTAATCCAATCGATTTCAATGCAAAAACAACAAGTTTTGATGGTTAAAAATCGGATTTTTTTTTATCAAGAACACTATCAAAAACTTTTGATCTTAAATTGCTCAATTAAACACTCAAACGATCGAATTGGAATGCGAAAATTTGCAGAATTACTCACAAGTATAATGCTAACACAACCCAATAAACATAATTGAACAATTTAGCGAGAATCAGGATTTTGAAAATTCAAGATGAACACAAACGGGAAAAGTCAAAATCTTACCAGAAATCACTAGAGAGGTTTTGAATCGAATCCGTCCGTCTGCTCTGATACCAATTGATAGAACCAGATCCGTGCAACAATATAGAAATCGAATATGATAAGCAATAAGAAATATGATTTCAACTGGTCATCCCTTCCATTAACTTTCAGAGAGAATTTTACAATAAGAGTTGGAAAGCTAAAGAGATGATTAGCTTGTTTTTCCAAGCTAATCTAACATTAAATACATCGGGCCCGTGGATAACAAGCCCACAGCCCGTTCACTAATAAGCTCTAATTTAAACAAATACAATTTAACTCTTGAACTTTAAATCAACTATAAAACCTGCCCTAACAGAAACACTTAGTGAAAATTCTAAGTAGACAATATGTATTAGAGTTTCACTATCGCTGATAAGTACTATGTCTCTACAGTACCGCTGATAGGAAACTCATGTTCTTTAAATTACACATGCAGCGATATTGTTCATCAATGAGACCTGAGCCTGTTCAGTCTTGTTGATGATCGCTGACAGTTTAATTGTTTACTTATGATCCTTGAAGACAAGTTTCACGTCAACAAACGTTCTACGCTGAAGTCGAAGATCAAGCCAAAGAACCAGCGACAAGTCTACTAATGAACTGATGCGGATATCAGCGAAGCCAAGATTTGTCCACTCAACGTGAAGTTTCAAGTAGAAGACTTCAGCGATCGCTGAGCTTTGTCACTCGTTGATAAAGTACTATTCAACGAACGCTGATCATGAAGTCTTCCTCTATAAGTACTTTTGTCTTTCCCCCCTTGCACGCCTCCGTACGAAAATGTCAGAAAGGACATCCCTTTCGTCCAGGATCGTACAACCAACTCTGATTCTACATTGTTCATCATGCGGCTAATAGGTTGTCTACCAAGGTCAAAACATGCAACCAATCAGCTGCTGCCACGTGTAAAGTTATACTGCTATGCATTAAATGCATGCAGTATATATGAAGAACCCTACTTCAGAAATGAAGTGCTCGGCCATCTTCTTCTCTCTAATATCTTTGTGTTAGAATATTATTAGTAATATTCCTATCTCCTTTCTGTCTTAATTCTAGTGCAAGATAATCTTAGTGTTCTCATAACTTGTTTAGGTTAGGTTAATCCTTAATCTTGTTCCGCAACAAGTTGTAAATTGTTTGATATTTATCAATAAACAATTTAGAAAAGTAAAATCTGTGTGTTTGTATTCAACCCCCCCTCTTCTACAAACTTATATAACCCTCTGGGACCAACAAGTGGTATCAGAGCAGATTGTTTAATCTCATAAACAAGATCTTGCTTATACTAATCTTTTCTCTTCCTTGCTATTTCTCATAATGGCTACCAACACAAACACAAACTATATTGACAATGGTTATCTTGCAAAACCCCCTAGATTTTCCAGAGATAACTTTAATCTATGGAAAAATAGGATGATACTCTTCTTAGAAGGTGTAGACCCTACTATGCCTTATTACATCAAAAATGGCCCATATATTCCTGTTAGAATTGACCCTGAAGTTCCAGGCACTACAACTAGAGCTGCCATTCCTGAAAGAGTCGTGCCTAAGGAACCTCACAACTGGTCTGATGAAGATAAGAAGAAAGTGGATATCGACACAAAAGCCAAGTCCATTCTTTCCATGGCTCTTCCTGACGAAGTCTACCATTCCGTCATGAACCTGAAAACCTCCAAAGCCACGTGGGACACAATCTGTGTTCAGTATGAAGGTACGTCTGAAGTCCAAGACTCAAGAAAGATCAACCTGGTAAGACAGTACGAAAGCTTCATTTGTGGTAAGAATGAAACTCTCTCTGAAGTACATCAGCGGTTTAACTGTTTAATTATAGATCTGAAAACCGTTGGTAAGGAATATTCTAACATTGAAATTCTGACAAAGTTCTTAGAATGTTTACCTGAAAGCTGGGACAGTTATTAAATGTGTCTCAAGCTATCAAAGAATCTAAAATCTATGACTCTTTCTACCTTATATGGCACTATGCTCAATCATGAGCAGTCGTGTCATCTTAAGAAGAATCTTGTAAAAGATTTCAAAAGCACCTCTGTTGCTTTAATCTCAGAGTCACCTTCCACTCAGCGATCTACCTTCACTGTCACTGAGTTGGAGACTAACTCTGAATGCTCATCAGATGCTGACTGTTCAGATCTTGATGAATATATGGTTCTCCTATCTAATAAGTTCAGGAGATTCGCCAAAAAGAAAAATTTCAGAAAGAACAAGCCTCTCGCTCTTACTGACAAGCCAAGAACATCAACCCCTGTTGATAAGGCTACTGCTACTTGCTATAACTGTGAAAAGATGGACATTTTGCTAGCGAGTGCAGGTCAAAGAAAGTTTCTAGACCCTCAGCTTTCCCCAAGAAATCCTCTAACCCCAGGGCTAGAGATGACAAGTATCAAAAGCTGATAGAAAAATATGCAAGCTGAAAAGCTTTAAGAAGAAAGGCAAAGGTCTGATGGCTGACTTTGATTGGGCTGCCTCTGATGAAGAAGAATCATCTGACTCTGAAGATGATGATGAAGCCAATCTCTGCCTCATGGCCAAAATCGAAAAAGAGGAAGAACAAACTGAAATTCCTTCTGCTTCGTCCTCTACCTCTAAGGTATCACCTTCTTTCTTTACACATATTTCAGATATTGATGAAGCTGATAGTCTTCGAAAGATCGATCTCCTGACTATGAGTTTATATGATGCCATGAATGGCAAAACTGTTGTTGAAAATCAAAACCTTGATCTCGCTGAACAACTTAAAAACTGTCACCTTCAAATAGAAAAGCTTTCTAAAATTGAAGAAGATTTAAAAGATCAGGTTCATATAAATCAACTAGTCAAAATCGAACGTGAAGAAGCTATCGCTGCATTGAAAGCTGAAAAAGCTACTGTTGAAGGATGGTGTAAATCCTCAACAACGATCACTGAGATAATTAAGTCTCAGATTCCCCTGAGTGACAAACGTGGTCTTGGTTACAAAGCTGACGCTCTAGAACCAACCAGTGATCATTCCATGCTTAAGTTTGGGATGTT
Organism: Saussurea involucrata; assembly: GCA_033807775.1. Lineage (NCBI taxonomy): Eukaryota > Viridiplantae > Streptophyta > Magnoliopsida > Asterales > Asteraceae > Saussurea > Saussurea involucrata. The sequence goes on along the minus strand of CM066314.1, from coordinate 61,449,960 downwards.
CGTGTCCTCTATCCCTGACACTTCATCATCTCATTGTTTCTCTTTTAAAACTCCTATACCTAAGGAAATCTCTACCTTAACTTCTAAAGGTAAAGAGAAAATTGTTTATCCAAAATCTCAGAAGGGTACCTTTGTACCTAAGCTGAATGCTTCTAAAGCTTCAGTGATTCATCCCTCTAATTCTAAGAACAAGATCCCTGGATTCATTCAGCGGTCTACTCCTAGAATCAGAGTGAATGTTATTGGTAAGAAATCTGAAGAACTGATTGTTCCTCCCATTTCCAATGCCAAAGGTATACTTGGTGTTGGCCCTGCTTATTTAAAATTAACGGCTCAGCATGCAAAAGGTCCTAAAGCTACTTTTAGTTATAGGAAATGTTATCACTTTGGACTTACAAATCATATTGCTAGTAAGTGCCCCACAGCCACCAAAGCTGAAAAATTAGCTAAGGTGAAGATCAATGTCTCCAAGGCAAAGAAGACCACTGAGGTTAAGAAATTAACCAAAGTGAAGAATAATTCTGAAGCTGAATCTTCAAATGCTGCGAAGATTGCTGAACCTTCCACTTCCTCTACCACCACTGACAAGTGTGGGCCCATAGTAAGATGGGTGCCCAAGTCAAACTAATCTTCATTTGTTTGTAGGTTAAGAAGGGTATTTGGTATCTCGATAGCGGATGCTCTAGACACATGACTGGAAAGAAAAGCCTGCTCACTGAATACAAGGAAGAGAGGGGTCCGTCAGTGACCTTCGGTGGAAATGGAAAAGGCCATACCCGAGGGTTTGGTGTACTCTCTAATGGTACAACAACCTTCAGAATAGTCGCATATGTTGAAGGGCTGAAGCATAATCTTCTAAGCATCAGTCAGCTGTGTGACAAGGATAACAAAGTGATTTCACTAAGGAATCATGCTTTGTCACTGACAAAAAGGAAAAAGATAGCTCTCAGCGGTTATCGTATGGAAAATATTTATGTTATTAACATGGACTCTACAACCACTAAGAACTCCTGTTTCTTCTCAAAAGCCTCATCTGATGCCAACTGGCTATGGCATAAGAGGCTCTCCCATCTCAACTTCAGTGTCATCTCCTCTACAACTTCTCCATATGGATTTGTTTGGCCCTGTTAACAAACAATCCATCGCTGGAAAGAAATATACGTTGGTCATAGTTGATGAATTCTCTCGCTATACCTGGGTAATGTTTCTCCGTTCTAAGAGTGACACCCCTGAAGAACTCATCACCTTTGTCAGGAAAATGGAAGTCCTGAACAACATGACCGTTCGTTCAATAAGGAGTGATCATGGGACTGAATTCAAAAACAGTTCTCTTGATTCCTTCTTTGAAAGTAAGGGTATTTCTCACAACTTTTCTTCAGTGAGAACACCGCAACAAAATGGAGTCGCTGGAAGAAGAAATCGAACTATCATCGAAGCTGCTCGTTCAATGCTCAACGATTCTCATCTACCTACTCAGTTTTGGGCAGAAGCTGTCAACACTGCTTGTTTTACGCAAAACAGGTCGCTGATAGTCAAAAGATTCAAGAAGACAACCTATTAACTCTTCCATGGGAGAAAGCCTTCAATTAGCTTTCTTCACATCTTTGGATGCCAGTGTTTCATACTGAACAACAGAGATGCCCTTGGATAGATTGATCCTAAGGCTGATGATGGAATCTTTCTTGGATATTCTTCAGTCTCCAAAGCCTTCAGAGTCTTCAATCGAAGAAGATAAACTGTAGAAGAAACTATCCACGTCACTTTTGACGAATCCCGTTCAGCGAACTCTAGACCTTCTGCTGATACTGAAGAACTGAATCAATGGATGTTTTCTCATCTTGGTGATTCAGAAGATGTTCCCACTCCTCCATCTCATACTCATCCCGCTGAAGGTGATGATCCTACCATCATCACAAACATGCAGACTAGTGAAGCTGAAACATCATGGGTCTCAGCTGTTCCTATAAACACTATGACTGCCTCTGAACCTTCTATCTCAGATATACCATCTACTTCTCAGCAATCAGTGAATGAAATGTCGTCTGCACCTCTTCCTCTCTTGGCTGAAATACCAGAAGTTGCTGAAGCCTCATCTTCAGCTCCTCCAGAAGTTCAGGTTGAGTCAGCGACTTATGCTCTGGCTCAGCGATGGACTATCAATCACCCTATTGAACAGATTCTTGGTGATCCAAACGCTGGTGTTCAGACTCGACGAAGTGCAGGTAACATTTGTTTATTTGTTAACTTTATTTCTCTGATTGAACCAAAGAAAACAGATGATGCCCTCTAAGATCCAAACTGGGTCAGCGCTATGCAAGAATAGCTGACAGAATTTCAAAGAAACAAAGTTTGGAAGCTTGTTCCAAGACCATCTGACAAGTCAGTGATATGCACTAAATGGGTCTATCGAAACAAGTTAGATGAACATTGAACTGTAACCCGCAACAAGGCTCGTCTTGTTGCTCAGGGATACAGACAAGAGGAAGGTATAGATTACGACGAAACCTTTGCTCCAGTGGCAAGACTCGAAGCTATTCGTCTATTCCTAGCTTACGTTGTACACAAAGACTTCAAAGTTTATCAAATGGATGTGAAGTCAGCGTTCCTCAATGGAAGGCTAAATGAAGAAGTCTACGTGGAACAACCTCCAGGATTCTTTGATCCTAAGCATCCAGGTTATGTTTATAAACTGGATAAGGCACTTTATGGCTTAAAGCAAGCTCCTCGTGCATGGTATGACACTCTCTCTACTTATCTCCATATTGAAAAATTTGAGCGCGGTAAAATCGACAAAACTCTATTTTTCAGGAAAGTAAAAGGTCATATTATTCTTGTTCAAATATATGTCGATGACATTATATTTGGTTCCACTAACCCTGATCTATGTACTCGTTTCGCTGAGAGAATGAAAGCTGAATATAAAATGAGTATGATGGGTGAGCTAACTTATTTCCTTGGTCTTCAAATCAAACAGAGTGAAAAAGGAACTTTCATTCACCAAGGTAAGTATGTTAAAGATATGCTGAAAATTTTTGATTTAACTCAGAGTTCAGCTATGAAAACCCCTATGGCACCACCACTGACACTGAACAAGGATCCTTCTGGAATACCTATTAATGTCACGATGTACCGTGGGATGATCGGCTCTCTCCTATATCTTACAGCTAGCCGACCTGATATTATGTACGCAACCTGTTTATGTGCACGATATCAAGCTGAACCTAAGGAATCTCATTTGATCGCTGTAAAGCGAATCTTTCGTTACCTCAAGGGTACTCCTAACCTAGGTCTTTGGTATCCCAAAGACTTAGGGTTTGATCTAATCGCCTATTCAGATAGTGATTTTGCAGGTTGCAAATTGGATAGGAAAAGAACCACATGAGGCTGTCAGCTCTTGGGTGGAAAGCTGGTGAGTTGGACAAGTAAAAAGCAAAACTCAGTGTCCACCACAACCGCTGAAGCTGAATACGTAGCTGCTGGAAGCTGTTGTTCTCAGGTCTTGTGGATGAGAAATCAACTAATGGACTATGACCTTCAGCTCTCAAAAATTCCAATCTATTGCGACAGGACTAGTGCCATCGCTATAGCCGACAATCCAGTGCTACACTCAAAGACCAAACACATCGAAATCATGTATCATTTTATCAGAGATCATGTGATGAATGGTGATATAGAACTTCATTTTATCTCAACTGGTTTTCAGTTAGTTGATCTATTTACCAAACCTCTTGATGAGACAAGATTCAACTTTCTCATCAGCGAGTTTGGAATGTTGAACTTTGAAGAGTAAAATCTTCAGCGGTTCACATTTAATCAGCGATAACAATGAACTTGTATAACCCATTAATCATCTACTCTCTGAACAAAATTGATTCGTTGATATCAAGGTATGTTCTCTTTTACTCGCTGACGTTCGCCTATAAATGCAAGATTTCAAAACAAATCACATCGCTGAGTATCTATTCCTTTCAGTGATATTTTGAAATTTCTAAACTTAACACTGATTTTTCTATTCAGTGCTTCATGTTTTTAAAAATGTCCCTGAACTTTCAAAAACCTCAGAGACATCCTAAAATATGAAAGAACGTTTGTGACATCATCATAACGGATAAGTCATGGCACGTTTTCTCTGACACGTTCGCCCGTTTCGACTTCCTTGACCAATCAAATTCAAGGGACGTGTCCGTGTCATCATGAAAAACTTTCCCGCTCATAGTTTTTCTCTCTCTACTCTCACTATATAAACACATTCGAGTTTATATTTTTACCTTTACGCGAACATCATCTTCTTCAAGCAAGATTTCTCTGTTGCATTCAAGATATAATCTCAAGAACCTGTTCATCTTCATCTTCTTAAACATCACAGGTTAATATCTCTTTTATTTTTGCAACTAATAAACTTGTTTTTGATCTTATTATTGTTTCTAAAAGATCGAACAAAAGAAACCTTCTTAAAATGAAATCATTTCTCTTCATGATTTTATGAACACAATCTTCATGATTGTTCTTCAAGTTTAAAACAAGAATCTTAAACTTGTATCTTCATATGTTTTTCCAGAATCCTTCTTCAAAAGGAAACTAGAAAATAAGACATTCACTATGTTTTGTATTTCTTTTTTTTAAAACAAGAAAAACCCTAATCTTCATTAAGACATCTTTGGTCTGAATGAAATGTGCAAAACCCAAAAACATCTTATTTGGAAAATCTTTACACATTAAGACATTTTTTGTTCATCTTCTTCATGTTTATATGTGATAAACAGAAATGGCATCTACTACTGAAACTCCTACTGCGAAGTCTCCCACTGCTGCTGAGGTTACTGAACTCACAAAAGCTCCTCAGGTTAAATTTAACCTTAAGCAAGTTACCTTTCAAAGCAACAACCCCTATGCTCTCTTCCACTTCCCTCAAAAGAAGCAGGTCACACACCTGGATGATGCTGTAAACTTTCTCAAAACCTGTCCCCTATCGACAGCTCTGACTATTGCACCCCCAGCTCATCGATATCTTCTAGCTCAGTTCTGGTATTGACACGGGGTTTTGACACCCCGCGAATCTTACCGCAAGTGTACCTGAAAAGAAGAAAGTAAAGTCAATAATCCAAAAACTGAAAGTGATGGGAAAATAACAAGAAAAGAAAATGCCCAATCTAATAGCGCGTATAGATGGTAGTGCTATTAGTTACAACTAGTTCCCCGGCAACGGCGCCAAAAAATTGACACGGGGTTTTGACACCCCGCGAATCTTACCGCAAGTGTACGGGTCGAAGTCAAGTAATAGTACTTGAGAAAGTACGAGTATCGAATCACGGGGAACTAGGAACTAAGTATCACAATTACTATAAGCTCTATTAACTGAACTGTCAAATTAAGAGATTGGTTTTAGACTACTTAATTGTACTAAATAAAATCAAATCAAACACTAGACAAACAGAACAGCTTTGAAGACTTTGATAGAGAGAAAAGTTGAGGGTTGGAAATCCAATGGTTCTCACATACAAACGTCTGACTCAACTCAACTACCAGTTATTCCTATCAATGAATGCCCAATCTTGATCTAATCGTTGTTCTCTCTCGAGTTACACCGATTTTATTTGCAAAACATGGTTCCTTTTTCAAACAACCGTGATTTCTATTTTGAAAACAATAGTTTTATCTTTCGATCTCAACATATAGGGTTCAAAACGCATTAAGCTTAAGATTCAAACGGGACTAAGATTTACTCGGTATATCTCTATCCTTTCTTACCTTAAACATGCAATTTCTAATTCTATTTCTCAATTACTTCTCTCGAACATTAATTGAAAACAATAAGACAATTGTAAGGTAGCTAATCTCACAAAAGCATTAAACACAAAATTGCATTCATTCATTAAAGAGGAAAACTGATAAAGGTTTCAAGTCATCTGTTTACAAGTTTAAACCACATTCATTCCAACCCCCAACATGAACCGGTTAGTTCATGTCGGTGGTGGATTCAAACATAAGAGAAAAGGATGCAAAAGTGTATGTAAACATGATCAAATACGAAAGATGAAATCGTGATAACAAGTGATGAAAACTCCCTCTTCTCCTGTTCGTCTCTACGTTTCGTGATGAATGTATCCGTGATCGGCTCTCTAACGTGGCTTCGAGGACTCCGAAAAATCGCCCAAAGTCGCCCCTGAACTGCTCCCGATCGTCTGCCGTAGGAATGATATCGAATAATGACCTAAACCCCGGATAAAATAGCTGAAAATCGCGAAACAGACACTTACGCGACCTGCCACACGACTTGCAAGTCGCGTGGTAAGTCGCGCGTGTTGTATTTGCTGCGCGAGTTGTTTTCTGGTTCGGTCGCGGGACTTGGGCTTGGCTTTTGGGCTCCCGTTAGGCTTCGTTTTGACTCGTTTTGGGCTCTTTTTAGCTTCTTTCTCGAGAAATGCCGCTATTTAGCTAACCTGCATAATTCACTAGATAAACCGTAAAATACACGCCTTTTTACTTGAATCTAAGCCAATCTCGTTGGTTTGAGAACTGAAAATAAAGGCAAAAAGTGGCGTTATCAACAACCCCAAACCGAGCGTTGCTTGTCCCCAAGCAAATTAGCGATAAAATAGAATAAAAGCACACAGTGAATTTAGTAATGACTGCACAATTCCCAATCGGTACCAAGTGATGCATCGGTGATTTCCCATACCCGTGAATGTCTGTCTCACTCTCGCCTTATTCTTATTTCGTTTGATCTATGACCTTCCATTGGGGGTTGAACTCTTGACTGTTCCGATTACATTAGGGTTAGACTAAGTCCAAACACACTAGGGAAAACATTTCGCCTCGACCCTACCTCACGGGATACTCTCTTTGCACTCGAACCTAGGTTGTCGCTCGTGTTGTCATGTTTAAGGAAATTATGTACAAGAGTACGCAATAATTGCATGACAACTCTATTGAAGACGCACAAATGTCCAAAAGTTTGATCTCAGAAAGAAATCAAATAACAAGACAGGGAATATCAGTAAAGGCAGTCGTAAACCGTAATCACATTTTCCAAAAGATCATCCAGGTCTTTACACGGGTTGTAATGGGGCTAAGGTTAAGGCTAAGAAACGAAGGGTAAAAAGGATCAAAAAACCTCGGTGTGTCAATCATTGGCAATTCCTGAACTCTCGTTGCTTCACATTCGCTTCCTTGGCCCTTTTCTTCACTATTGGAGTCGCTTTGACTCTCTTATTTTTCAGCTCTAACTATTATCTAAATAACTTTTTTTTGGGCAACATTGGCCCTCTTTTCTATTTCTTGGGTTACATTGACCCAATTTATTCTCATGACTGGCCTGTTCTCTTCTTTTCTGCTCTATCTTTCGTAGTTCATTACTGCCTTTGATTTACACACTTTCGGATAAGGGTTGGCTAAGGCTTATGGATAAAGGTTTAACGATGGGTTTAGAAGTAATTAGGGGGCGTATTTGGCTGCAAAGGGGGTTATGGATACACACAAGAGGTAAAAGGGAATGATAGCTAAACACAGGGTTAAGACAAAGCACACAATGCCTGGAATCATATCTTAAGGTCCACACGATATGGTCTACTATACCCTTTCCTAATATCCCGATGTTCGTCTTTGCTACTCAATACAATAATGTAGCGAGATCATTCTACATTCACGACAAGGAATTCGAAAAGTGTATAAGAATTAAGTGTATGAATCCCTCGAAATGAAAAACGTCTTTTAGGCTCAAAATCTCACTCTCGGGTGGTCTCCACTAATGTCCCTAGTTATGCCCTTTCCCGGTCCTTCCCTAACGGTCACGTCACTATCATAAGATTCTTCCCACAATGGTCGGTCTCAATCATTCAAAGCAAAAAAATTTAGCTATGCGATCTAGATACTCAGAAGTGTAGGAAATCTACGTGCATAAGCTTGGGCCCGATTGGGTAACCCCAAACCTTACCCACAAATTGTCCCCAATGTGCAAGCAAAGTCGTAGGTGATGCGACTCAATCATTGTGCAGTTATTACAGTTATCAAAAGGACGGGCAAGGCATTACATAGCAAGCAAAAGAAAATCCAAAATTTCTAATATGGGCACCCCAAACCTAGGCCGTGGCCTAGGTTTGCCAACTAAAAGCCAACCCCAAACCTCGGTGAAACCGAGGTTTGCACAGGGTCAAAAGGTGAGTGTGTAGATGTGGAAAAATTTAGGCACCCAAACCTAAGTGGAACTTATGTTTGATGCATCTCGTGTAACCAGGAATAGACTAACACATCATACACCACTCGTTTAGCAGAAGGAGTTAAAACATACCTGTTTTGCCCGGCCGGAGGATTCTTGACTGGTTGAGCATCAATCGGAGGGGATAGGGAGAACATGCAAAACAAAACAAAGAAAGACAAAGCACAAGGGAGAAAAAAAATGGAAAAGAAACACACCAAGCAAGAAAGGAATAAAAACTGCACGAAAAACAAAACGAGGAAACAGGGACTCCCGCGGTTTAGCCCGCGACTTGCAAGTCGCGGGGCAAACCGCGTAACCTATTGTTTCAGAAACAAACAGAGGGTCCCGCGGCTTGCTGCGCGGTATACAAACCGCGTGGCAAACCGCGTATGTCCCTGTTTCAAAAATCTTTTTTTTTTGCTTTTTTTGCTTTTTCGATTTTTATGGCTTTTCGGAAATAAAAACACATGCAAAGTAAAAATAAAAGGAAACAAACCTTGGTGGGTTGCCTCCCACCCAGCGCCTTATTTAAAGTCGTGGCACGACTATGTGGGTTCAGCTCGGCTCAGTATCCGCAGACTCGAATCGCCCACACTTGCGATTCCCCGCGGATTGTTCCCTCTTTACTTGACCTTTACCATCTCTAGATCTGCACTGTCCACTCTCGAACATCTTGAAGTTTACCTTCTCGCCACCAACTCTGAAGGTAATCTCTCCTTCCTCCATGTCTATTAATGCTCGACTCGTGGCCAGGAAGGACCTCCCCAAAATCAGCGGGACTTCCTCATCTTCATATATGTCGATGACCACGAAATCTACCGGGAAGTAGAACTTACCAACTTTGATCAGCACGTCTTCAATCACCCCGTATGGATACCTTATTGATCTGTCCGCGAGCTTGAGTGTCATGTATGTTGGGCTCACCTCTCCCAATCCGAGTTTCCTGAAAACAAATAACGACATTAAATTAATACTCGCCCCTAAATCACATAACACTTTATTAAAACTATGATCCCCAATTTGAATAGGGATTGAAAAACTCCCTGGGTCTTTGAGCTTCTGGGGAAGCTTATTCTGGAAGATGGCACTACACTCTTCAGTGAGTGTAACTGTGGATTGATGATCGATCGCCCTCTTTTTGGAAAGGATCTCTTTCATGAATTTCATGTAAGAGGGCATTTGGGCGAGAGCATCTGCAAAAGGGATATTGATCGTTAGCTTTTTAAATACTTCAATAAATTTAGAAAAATTGACCTGATCCTTTTTTGCTTTCAGCCTGCTCGGGTAAGGTACTCTCGGTACTGCCGGCTTGACCGGTGGTGTCACTTCTTTCTCCTTCGGCTTCTCTTTCCTCATACGCTCTTCATCAGCCTCTAATGCATCCATGTCAATGATCTCCACATCATTCTCGGCTTCCTTTGATGGCTCCTCATTCAGCTCCTTTCCATCTCTCAGATAGATGGCATTACAATTCTCTTGGTTCCTCTTTTCGGCCATGCTTGGAAATGTGCCAGGTGGTCGGATTTGTAGGGCCTCGGAGATCTGCCCTACTTGCCTCTCGAGGATCTTGATTGCAGCTGTATTCTGATCAGTTGCGGTTTTCACCGTGTTCACAGTGCTTGCTAGCTCTCCAACCGTGCTGTCCATTTTCGACATGAACTTCATCATCATCTCCTCCAGCCCCGGTTTCTTCTCTCCGGTTGGTCCTTCGTTTCTTTGATTAAAACCTGGAGGACGATAAGCATTATTAGCATTAGAAGGATTTGAAGAGTTAGAAAAATTACCTGGCTGTTGACCGGGTTGACTCCACGAGAAATTTGGGTGCTTTTTCCACCCTTCGTTATACGTGTTGGAGAACGGGTCGTTTCTCGGCTGATGATTCCGGTTTTGCATATACTGGATTTGCTCGGGTGCTTCCGGAATTCCTCTATTCATCTGATTTGTGATGAATGCCAGTTGAGCTTTCAGTTCATTCAGCACATTACTCTCTTGGACACTTGCAACTCGTCTTACCGCTGATCTCGGAGTGGAGAAACTATGTTCGGACAAGTTCTCAATCAGCTCGCACGCTTCCTCATACGACTTGTCCATTAGTGCTCCACCCGCGGCAGCCGTGATGTCGTTCTTAAATTGCGGGTGGAGTCCACTGAAGAAGGTCTGGATGATGACCCAGCCCTGTAGCCCATGATGAGGACACTTTTTGATCATGTCCTTATAACGCTCCCAAGCCTCATATAACGTTTCCTGATCCCATTGAGAAAAATGGGTGATCTCCGCCATTAGTTGGGCGGTTCTGCTCGGTGGGAAAAACTTTTGGAGGAAGGCTGCTTTCAACTGTGCCCAAGTAGTGATCTTATCTGACGGTAGGCCTTCTATCCATATTTCAGCTCGACCTTTTAATGAAAAACTGAACAGCCTCAGTTTGATTGCGTTCTCCTCCATCCCGTTGATCTTGAAGGTGCTACAAATGCGCTCGAAAGCCCGGAGATGAGCGTGAGGATCTTCGGTCGGTGCTCCTCCATATTGATTTTGCTGCACCATTACGATGGTGCTCGGCTTTATTTCGAAATAGTTAGCTGCAGTGGTAGGTGGTTGAATGCCTATCCGTGCGGCCGCCATATTAGGATCGGCAAATGACCGCATCGAAACTCTTTCCGGAGGTGGTGGTGGATTGTTGCGGCGAGGTGGAGGATCATTGCGCGGAGGTGGTCTCTCGTCGTCGGACATCTCGAATTTCAGATTCCATTTGGCTTTCGCTTCCTTACGCAGCCGACGAGCGGTTCTTTCGATCTCCGGATCAAATTGTTCGATCTCTTTTCCTTGGGTCGTCCTTGGCATAAACCAAGTGGTACCTGAAAAGAAGAAAGTAAAGTCAATAATCCAAAAACTGAAAGTGATGGGAAAATAACAAGAAAAGAAAATGCCCAATCTAATAGCGCGTATAGATGGTAGTGCTATTAGTTACAACTAGTTCCCCGGCAACAGCGCCAAAAAATTGACACGGGGTTTTGACACCCCGCGAATCTTACCGCAAGTGTACGGGTCGAAGTCAAGTAATAGTACTTGAGAAAGTACGAGTATCGAATCACGGGGAACTAGGAACTAAGTATCACAATTACTATAAGCTCTATTAACTGAACTGTCAAATTAAGAGATTGGTTTTAGACTACTTAATTGTACTAAATAAAATCAAATCAAACACTAGACAAACAGAACAGCTTTGAAGACTTTGATAGAGAGAAAAGTTGAGGGTTGGAAATCCAATGGTTCTCACATACAAACGTCTGACTCAACTCAACTACCAGTTATTCCTATCAATGAATGCCCAATCTTGATCTAATCGTTGTTCTCTCTCGAGTTACACCGATTTTATTTGCAAAACATGGTTCCTTTTTCAAACAACCGTGATTTCTATTTTGAAAACAATAGTTTTATCTTTCGATCTCAACATATAGGGTTCAAAACGCATTAAGCTTAAGATTCAAACGGGACTAAGATTTACTCGGTATATCTCTATCCTTTCTTACCTTAAACATGCAATTTCTAATTCTATTTCTCAATTACTTCTCTCGAACATTAATTGAAAACAATAAGACAATTGTAAGGTAGCTAATCTCACAAAAGCATTAAACACAAAATTGCATTCATTCATTAAAGAGGAAAACTGATAAAGGTTTCAAGTCATCTGTTTACAAGTTTAAACCACATTCATTCCAACCCCCAACATGAACCGGTTAGTTCATGTCGGTGGTGGATTCAAACATAAGAGAAAAGGATGAAAAAGTGTATGTAAACATGATCAAATGCGAAAGATGAAATCATGATAACAAGTGATGAAAACTCCCTCTTCTCCTGTTCGTCTCTACTTTTCGTGATGAATGTATCCGTGATCGGCTCTCTAACGTGGCTTCGAGGACTCCGAAAAATCGCCCAAAGTCGCCCCTGAACTGCTCCCGATCGTCTGCCGTAGGAATGATATCGAATAATGACCTAAACCCCAGATAAAATAGCTGAAAATCACGAAACAGACACTTACGCGACCTGCCACGTGACTTGCAAGTCGCGTGGTAAGTCGCGCGTGTTGTATTGGCTGCGCGGGTTGTTTTCTGGTTCGGTCGCGGGTCTTGGGCTTGGCTTTTGGGCTCCCGTTAGGCTTCGTTTTGACTCGTTTTGGGCTCTTTTTAGCTTCTTTCTCGAGAAATGCCGCCTTTTAGCTAACCTGCATAATTCACTAGATAAACCGTAAAATACACGCCTTTTTACTTGAATCCAAGCCAATCTCGTTGGTTTGAGAACTGAAAATAACGCCAAAAAGTGGCGTTATCAGGTATACTGCCAGAAGAGCTCAGGTACCCTCACCAAAAGACCTAAAGAAAATGCTTGATGTCATTCTCTGTGACACCAAACATGGTACTTCCAAGATCACCACTACTACTATCAGACGTGCCCTGAACCTTCCTGGTAGTTCCAAAGAAAACCGCTTTATCCCTCTGCCAAACCCCAAAAACCTAGCTGATAGGGAAACACTCATTGCATTCTTTGATGCAATGAAGTATGTGTGGGATACAGGGAGAGATGAACTCCCTGAGAAGAAGCTGACCGCCATCAAGAAATCGAAAATGCCTAGCGAGATGAACTTCATCTTCGCTCATTTAATCAGCTGTCTGACAGCAAAAACTGAGTCAACTGACCAAGCATCCCAACCCCAACAGGCCATGGGATATGCACTGCTGAAGGGCCTTCACATTGATTGGGCATCAATCATTTACAATGATCTGGTGTTCAGGGTGGACATGGCTGACAGACCAACATGTGTTCCATATCCAAGGTTTGTCAGTGCTCTCTTTCTACACAGACTTGGGGATGAATATCCAAAAAAGTGGGTGACCTGAAACTCTCTCAGGTTGGCGTTAAAGTTCTTGACTTCAAGCCCCTGCCAAACGAGGTACGTCTCTCTAAACTCTTATCTCTTCTCAACCCCAATTCTTCTACTTCTGCAGCTACCTCCACGGTAATCCCATTGGCTGGTACCTAGGCTGCAACCTCCACTCCTTCCAAGAAAAGAAAACACTCTACTACCCCACTTGATTCTCAAAGGATCAAGAAAACCAAGGAACAACCCCCCAAGCATTCACATGCTGAAGACTCCACGACTCTTTTTGTACAAGAGCCGCTGGATAGTTCCGTGGTACGTTCTGCCACATCTGATCAATCCATCCATTCTATACCAACTTCAGCGTCTCTAAACGCTGATGTTATAAACTTGGAACATAACCCCCCTCCTTCAGACCCTCTAAGGACTGAAGAAGTATTTCTCAGCGGATCCAACGCTGAACCTCTCACCAAATCCCTCTTCTCAACCGTTGTTCCTCCCACTCAATCTTTGGATACTCCACCTATTTTCTCTTCATTCTCTACAGCAAACATCATCCTCCACCACACATCAGCTGAAACTTTACAGGGGATGATGAATCAAAATATAGGATCTGCAGGCACTTCTATGCGCCAAGGCACTCTGGAAGGTGACATGGAAACCTTTTCAGGTTATCGAGGTTTTGACGACTTCACCAACCCGCCTGCAGGTATACACACAACAATACACACTCCTCTATCAAAATCCCCAACTTCTGAGCTTTCCTTTGTTCACAAGTTATTAACTATTGCAGGTCCTAATTTGGGAGATATCAACAACTCTCTAAAAGACTTGGCGACAAAGGTGGACTCTTTCACCACCACACTCTCTGCTAACTCTTCAGTGGTTACAAACGCTGGAGAGGAACTCAAGAAGCTGACCACCGAGGTCAAAAGCAAAGCCTCCAGTGCTGATCTGGAGAAGGTGGTTGGTAGCATTGGTCAATTTGCTACTACCCTCGCTGAAAACTCCACCGCCAACATCACTCTCTCCACAAACTTTACAGCCCTGTCCAATGAAGTCGCATCATTGAAGATAGTGGCTGGCGATCTTAAGGGAGAGGTGACTACTGTAAAGTCAGATGTGAACACGGTGAAGACTCTCCTACAGCAGATTCTCGAGCGTCTGAATGCTCCTACATGCACTCCCTCACATTTCACTCAGACGGATCGAGAAGAACTTCAAAAGATCAGTCCTACTATTTCTGGCCTGGAAGACAGAATAGTAGTGATTGAAACCTTCATGGGAATCACTGGCCTGGAAGACAGTGATCCTAAGACTGCTGATGCTGCTGCTGCTACTTCTTTATCCTCCCCCATCCATCATGTGGAAGAGGGGGAGAAGACTGAATACCTTCCCCATAATGTTGAGGGGGAGGAGAAAAATCTTGAAGACCTTCCCCGTAACTCTGAGGGGGAGGGTATTGTTTCTATTGCTGCTGCTGATAAACCTCAGGGAGTTGAAAACCCCGAGGGAACCAAGAAACCTCCCTCTGTATTTGAGGGGGAGCAACTCGAAGAGGATAAGGAACCTGAAGCTGTTGCTGATGTAACAGAACCCTACGTTGACGAGGAAGAATCTGAAGCTGAGGAAGAAAATGAAGACCTCGATCTTGAGGATGACGAACCATCATCATCCCCTAAAAACGATGATGATGAGGACGATGATGATGACTTCTTCTTCGTCCAGCCAAGGAAGGTCCCTGCTAAAAAGGGGGTCATGATAAATGAACCATCAGGGGAGACGACAAAGACAAAGTCTGCAGCAACTGAAGCTGACAAAGGCAAAAACAAAGGCCTCGCTGCAGAAAACAATCTGACTATCCTACAAAGAAAGCCAGTTTGTCAGGTACAATATCTCTTCTTCCCTTACACTGCCTCCCTCCTCTATCCCTTCTCAACCTCATTTATCCTCTCCATAAAACCTCTATACACTTAAACCCCATTCTTTTCTCTATCTCTTTCTTCCTAAATGATCTTACTTAAACGATCGTTGTGTTTCAGCTAGTCCTCTCTCCTGCTTGAGGATCCAACTGAAGTTTCTCCAGCAGCAACTACAACAATAATCCCAGCCCCTAGTGCTGAAGAAATAATCCCAGTCTTAGACTTCGCTGAGACTGATGACATTTTTGAAGAAGAACAGGAAGAAGAGCCGCTCTCCCACAAAAATAGACCTTCCTTGGTTCCTCAAATACCAAGTGAAGAAGAAGCGAAAAAGAGAGCTGCTATGGTTCAGAAACTTGAAGCTAAGCGCCTTGTTCCTCATCACCTAAGGCATTTCACAAACAAGGAAATCGCTGAAGCTCTCAAAGCTGAACAACTCTTCGCTGAACGAAAGAAGGCAGAAGAAAAATACAAGGAATATGCCCTAGAGCTAGCCCAACGTTCTTTCAAAGACCCAGACTTAAGAAGATTTCCTGTTGCTGTCCAAGAGAAACTGCTGATAGACGCACAGAAGACTCACCAGAAAAAGACCAAAGTCAGCGACACCACTCTTGAATGGTGTAAGAAGATGTGCCACTACATACAACATCCCTCAAGGATAAAAGCTGTAAACGTCAGAGGAAGATATGCTTTGAAGAATAACATAAAGGTACCGATCGTTCATGTCCAAATAGTCAGAGAAAACAGTCACAACAGAGCTGTCTACATGTCATCCATAAACACTTTTGGTCTCGCTGAATGGTTGGAGATGAGAATAGCAATTCAGAGATCCCGCTCAACTTTCAGAACCTATGTCGTACAAGAAATAAACAAATAGACCGACTTGGTTTCCTCAGCGGTTGATATTCCTCGTCCTCAACAAATTCAGAAGAAGCGAGCTGCTCCAAAGAAGAAGACCCCTTCCTCTCCTGGACCAGCAATAAGAAACGAGACAGGGACTGAATTCTCTCGAGAAGCAGTTCTTGGCCCTGCCCCTGATCTATCCGGACTTGACGTATCCCTACCTCCTGTTGAACCTTTCTTTCCTGGCAGAGTACTCATCAATCCTTATGGCATCTTCTTCTATGACTTCAATGGTCGCAAATGCTTTCAACGCATCTCTGAGTTATACAAAACTCCAATCGAACAACTCAGAGATTTACTATACTGGTGTGAGTACAAACAAAATCTCCTCGGACAACTCCTGAAGCCCCACATCTACCGCGAAGCAAAGAAAAGAAGGGAACAAGGAGTTACAGTCCCTGATTGGATGATTCCAGAGACTGATACTCTTGATGATCTAGTCAAGAAAGAACCTGGTTAGCTGATAGGATTTCCTTATAATTCTTCTATCTTTATCAGCTTATATCTTTTGTACTTGTAAATTTATTTGCTGTACTTGTAATTTTTCCACTTCCCTCTGTAACTTATACGAAGTTAAAAGAAAATTTTCAGCGAATGTACTTTACTCCATCAGTACTCAAAAGATCCCAGAAAACAGTAAAAGGGACAAATATTTTATGAGTTCTTTTTATCTTATGTTTTCATAGTTAACAATTTTCTTTTGTTGCTATGCCAATATCAAATAGGGGGAGATTGTTGATCCAAACCCTCAGTGATTTGATAATGACTCTTTAAGAAACACATAGTGAAAATTGTAAGTAGACAATATGTATTAGAGTTTCACTATCGCTGATAAGTACTGTGTCTCTACAGTACTGCTGATAGGAAACTCATGTTCTTTAAATTACACATTCAACGATACTGTTCATCAATGAGACCTGAGCCTGTTCAGTCTTGTTGATGATCGCTGACAGTTTAGTTGTTTACTTATGATCCCTGAAGATAAGTTTCACGTCAACAAATGTTCTACGCTGAAGTCGAAGATCAAGCCAAAGAACCAGCGACAAGTCTACTAATGAACTGATGCGGATATCAGCGAAGCCAAGATTTGTCCACTCAACGTGAAGTTTCAAGTAGAAGACTTCAGCGATCGCTGAGCTTTGTCACTCGCTGATAAAGTACTATTTAACGAACGCTGATCATGAAGTCTTCCTCTACAAGTTACTTTTGTCTTTCCCCCCCTTGCACGCCTCCGTACGAAAATGTCAGAAAGGACATCCCTTTCGTCCAGGATCGTACAACCAACTCTGATTCTACACTGTTCATCATGCGGCTAATAGGTTGTCTACCAAGGTCAAAACATGCAACCAATCAGCTGTTGCCACGTGTAAAGTTATACTGCTATGCATTAAATGCATGCAGTATATAAGAAGAACCCTACTTCAGAAATGAAATGCTCGGTCATCTTCTTCTCTCTACTATCTTTGTGTTAGAATATTATTAGTAATATTCTTATCTCCTTTCTGTCTTAATTCTAGTGCAAGATAATCTTAGTGTTCTCATAACTTGTTTAGGTTAGGTTAATCCTTAATCTTGTTCCGCAACAAGTTATAAATTGTTTGATATTTATCAATAAATAATTTAGAAAAGTAAAATCTGTGTGTTTGTATTCAACCCCCCCCCCCCTTCTACAAACCTGTATAACCCTCCGGGACCAACAAAAACATTTTGACAAAATCAAAGTTGAGCTTGAAGATTTGAAAACCATACATTTCACTCTTGCTAAAGAGAAAAATAAGTTGTTCAAAAGACTTAAAAGGAACAAGAAACCGTGAAAAAGTGGACTAACTCTTCTAAGAATTTAGAAAAGTTTTTTCAAGACCAAATGAATTGTGATGACAAATCTGGACTTGGTTTTGGCAAAATTGTAACGACCCTAGTCCCATAACATACATCATATAACATAACATGCATACATAACATTGATTTACAACAAAAGTTACATAACAAACCAAGTACAGTCTCATTAGTCTTGAAACTACAAAATACATAACATCTTCCTAATCATCATCGGTCCATGAAGGCAGCCTACACCTTATTCTTTCCTTTGCCGCTATCAATTCCTCGACCTGGAAAACATATTTTTGAAAACCAAATGAGGGTTAGACCAAACGGGTCTAGTGAGTTAATCCCGGTCCTTTCCAAAATCATTATAAAACCTTTTATGTAAATCCTTTGTATCAAAATAGTTTAGATAAACCTTTGGTAATCCTTTCGTAAAATGTAAACATACCACACGTATTTAAATACCAATCCAGACTCGTGCATCGTGTACATCACATCCGCCTTATTCCTCCACAAATGGCCATATTAGTTGGTAGCAAGCCAACTAATAAATCAACAACCGGTCCGCACACCGGAACCCGGCTACCCGTCGGTCCGCACACCGGAACCCGACTACTCACCGGTCCGCTCACCGGAACCCGACTACCCGTCGGTCCGCACACCGGAACCCGACTACTTACCGGTCCGCTCACCGGAACCCGGCAACAAGTGCACTCGTGTAGTGCAAAGCTTATATAAATACAATATATATCTCATTTCATCATATTGTCATTTATATACACATAATCATATTCCTACCACATAATCATCTCATATATATATATATATATACACATATACATGTATCCCAGTTCAAAAACGTTTTAAAGCAAAACTCACCTCGATCGCTTATCCATAAACACTTCCAAGCTTTTCTCCAAAAGATTCAGTCTTTCAATCCAAATCCACAGAATCTGTAACAGATTAAATACAAATATCGCCTTACTAGTCAAACACATAAATCCTACTAAAATCTTATCCTCAACAGTTCTCCCTTCAGCGACTTATCATGGGGGTTCCGCTACCCGGATAGCGGATGGGGTCAAGGGGCAACGCCCTTGCGGGGTCTGGGGGCCGCCCCCAGGAAGTTTTCGGAGCAACTTAATCCAAAAATACAATCAGAAACTATAACCGGACACTACCAAAACTACCGGGACTCCACTGTACCGGGACTCCTTGGTACCGGGAGTCTCGATCACCGGGAGTTCACAATACCGGGAGTTCACGTTACCGGGAGTTCACGTTACCGGGAGTTCACGTTACCGGGAGTTGACGTTACCGGGAGTTGACTATACCGGGACTCTACACTACCGGGAGTCGATAATACCGGGACTCCACCGGGAGTCTCAAGAACACAGTCGGTTTCATCTCACCTAGATTCGATTGAAATCAATACCAATCACTGAAATCGTAACTTTTAAACCGACGGATATCTTCTACTACTGATTACAAACATAAAATGTAAAGGAGTTTACCTCAAATTCGAATCCAACCCAATCGATTGATGCTCTATCCGTAGGTTTCGTCCTCTGCTTCTTTTCGCTCAGAACTCACACACACACTTTCTAAAAGAGTAAAGTGAGGATATCTGAAGTGTTTGAGATATTTATATCTCAAATTTACACTTTTGGCTCAAACTACTCAATAAGGACTAAAACACCCCTAACCTTATAACTTATCTCAAACTTACCCTAAACATTAAATATCATCGTTACATAAACTTAACGGATAGGGAAATTTGTCTAACGGACTTACCCGGGGTATTACAAAAATGGACATTGACTCTTCCTCAAATGTTCATGCTTCCACTTCCTTTGTGCTCCCTCCTTTCTATGAATCCTCTGAAAACCATTCTAGTGACTCTCATTCAGTGAACTCTATTGATCTTTCTGAAGCCTTGAAGTTTTGGATGTTCATCAAAGCTAAAGGAAATGATTCAACTTCTGAAGTTGAAGAAGCCCAAGGCTCTAATGACCTTCCCAAACCTGTTCATGAGCTGATGAAATCCTTACACATAGATGAAACCTCTTCCTCTGAACCTAAGCCTTCAAAGATTCCCACAAGAGAATCTCAACCTCATTCAAAAGGATCTTCCATTTCTAACAAAGGAAAATCAGTAGCCGATTCCCATCCTAAAAAAAAGTTCCAAAGAAATATTCTGATAAATCTTCTACTTTTTCCATTCCTCGGTCTGTGCTTCTGAAAAAGTCAAATCCCAAAGAATCCTCTCATTCACCTGCCTTTAACCCTGACAAAGGAATTCTAGGATCCAAACCTCTTGTTTCATCCTCTTCAGCCAAGACCATAAAAGTCAACGTGAAAAGTCAAAGCAAGGAAAATGGTCAAAGTCTTAAAAAGGTTTTTATCTATAGAAAATGCTACAACTGTGGTGACACTTTTCATATGGCTAAAGATTGTCCTCTTAAAAGAATGGACATGAACTCTACCAAAGATCTCTCTACTTCTTCTTCTAACCCGAAAGGACCCATCTCCAAATGGGTACCAAAGAACTAATTTTTCTGTGACTGCAGGTCTACGGACATCAACAGATCTAGTATCTGGATAGTGCATGTTCGCGTCACATGACTGGAAATAAATCTCTTCTTGTTAACTTTGTGTCGGCTAAAGGTCCATCTGTTACCTTTGGCGATAATTCTCGAGGCAATACTAAAGGCTACGGAACTCTCTTTTGGGTATAAAGTAATCTTTGAACTGTCCATATGTATGGTGGTTGACAAAGACATGCAAGCTGTACTTTCCGGGTACAGAAAAGAAAACGTCTATGTTATAGACATGGGACAAAGCTCGTCTTTTGGAACAAGCATCTGTTTTGTCTCTGAAAACTCTGCCAAGATCAACTGGCTTTGGCACAAGCGTCTCTCTCATCTCAACTTCAAAACCTTGAACTCTCTCTCCTCCAAAGAGCTCGTTGTTGGAATGCCATTTTTTTTGACATTCGTGAAAGAAAAGTTGTGTGCTGCCTGTGAGAAGGGAAAGCTCACAAAATCCTCATTCAAATCCAAGAAATGCTTCTCAATCTCTCAACCTCTCCAGATGCTACACATGGATCTTTGTGGACCAGTTAGCAATCCTAGCCTTGGTGGAAGAAGGTACATTCTTGTTATTATTGATGAATTTACACGTTACACCTGGGTATTTTTTCTCAGGTATAAAAGTGACACTTCTGAAGAAATCATAAAGTTCATCAAAAGGTCTGAAGTAATGAATAGGCAGCTGGTGAGATCTGTAAGAAGTGACAACGACACTGAATTCAAAAATAGTGTTTTGGATGACTTCTTCACTGAAAAGGGCATCTCTCAGAACTTTTCAGTTGTACGGACTCCACAACAAAATGGGGTGTGCAGAGAAAGAACAGGACGCTGTGTGAAGCTGCTAGATCCATGTTGAGTGAATCTTACCTGCCTACCTATTTTTGGGCTGAAGCAATTAATACTACTTGCTTTACCCAAAATCGGTCCATTATTGTAAAAAGGCATAATAAGACTCCTTATGAAGTCTTTTATGGTAGAAAACCAAACATCAATTTTCTTCATGTCTTTGGGTGTGTCTGCTATATATTAAATGACAGAGAAAACTTGGGCAAGTTTGATCCTAAAGCTGATGAAGGGATCTTTATGGGTTATTCTCTTACTTCCAAAGCCTTCAGAGTCTACAATATTCGGAGAAAGTGTATTGATGAATCAATACATGTCAAGTTCGATGACCTCAAGGTATCATCCCTTTCTTCAGATGATGATGAATTAAATAGTTGGATCACCTCTTGCATTGGTGATGATTCTTTTTCTGCATCACCTAACCCAACTATCCCTTTACCGTCTCCTCAAAATCCTATATCTCAAAACAATAACCCTTTTACATCTTCAAACCCTTCTCCAAATCAAGAAGAAAATCCTCAGCCGATCCAAACTTCCCAAAACCAAAATTCTCTTCAAAACACTACTCTTCCTCAACCATCAAACATTCCTTCTTCATCAAATCCACCTGATCTTCCATCCTAAAGACTTACCCTCTACATCTCATTCACAACCTTCCTTACCTCCAGCTTTGCCTCCTACCATAAAATGGACCAAGGATCACCCAATTGATCAAATAATTGGTGATCAACAGGCTGGTGTCCAAACCAGAAGAGGACTAGGAAATATATGTCTATATGTGAACTTTCTGTCCCTTATAGAGCCTAAGAAGGTTGAAGAAGCTCTAGTTGATCCATGTTGTATCACTGCAATGCAAGAAGAACTCTCTTAGTTCGAAAGAAACAAGGTCTGGAGATTGGTTCCTCGTCCTCCCAGAAAAACAATCATAAGAACCAAGTGGGTCTTCAGAAACAAGTTGGACGAAGAAGGTACTGTCATCCGAAATAAAGCCAGACTGGTTGCTCAAGGGTACAGGCAAGAAGAAGGAATTGACTATGGCGAAACCTTTGCTCCAGTTGCCAGACTTAAAGCAATCAAAATCTTCCTTGCTCATGCTGCATACAAGAACTTCAGAGTCTTTCAGATGGATATCAAGAGTGCTTTCCTCAATGGAGAACTAGCTGAAGAAGTCTATGTGAAACAACCTCCTGGATTTGAAGATCCCTCTCATCTTCACTCTGTGTACAGATTGGATAAGGCTCTCTATGGCCTTAAACAAGCTCCTCGTGCCTGGTATGATACTCTAGCAGACTTTCTTCTGAAGAACAAGTATACTCGGGGTAAGATTGACAACACTCTTTTCATCAAGCAAACCTCAAGTAATCTTATTCTTGTTCAAATTTATGTGGATGACATCATTTTTGGTGCCACCGATGAATCACTTTGTGATGAGTTTGCTTCTCTCATGAAAATTCAATATGAGACGAGCATGATGGGGGAGCTAACATTTTTCTTGGGTCTCCAAGTAAAACAATCTTCTGAAGGTATTTTTATAAACCAAAGCAAATACATTCGTGATCTTTTGAAAAAGTTTAAATTTGATACCTGCTCTCCCATGAAAACTCTTATGGCACCACCTCTGAAACTTGATGCTGATACAGATGGTGTATCTATTGATGTAAGAAGTTTAGAGGAATGATTGGGTCACTCCTTTATCTTACTGCTAGTAGACCTGATATTATGTTTGCTACTTGTCTGTGTGCGCGTTACCAAGACAATCTTAAGGAATCTCATTTGGCTGTGGTTAAACGCATCTTCCGGTATCTGAAAGGTACCATGAATCTGGGTCTTTGGTATCCCAAAGACTCAGGTTTTGATCTAATGGGGTATTTAGATTCTAATTTTGTAGGATCAAAAGTTGATAGAAAAAGCACTACTGGAAGCTGCCAACTCCTTGGTGGTAAACTTGTTAGCTGGTCTAGAAAAAGCAACACTCAATCTCCACCTCCACGGCTGAAGCTGAATATGTTGCTGCTGGTAGCTATTGTGCTCAAATTCTATTGATGAAGAATCAACTAAGGGACTACAATCAAATCGACTCTAAAGTTCCCATACTGTGTGACAACTCAAGTGCCATTGCCATTGCAAACAATCTGATGCTTCACTCAAGATCCAAGCACATTGACATCAAATATCACTTTATCCGAGATCACATCTCTAAAGGTGATATTGAGCTGCACTTCATTCCCACTGATCTTCAACTGGCGGATCTCTTCACAAAGCCTCTAAAAGAAGCTCGGTTCAAGTTTCTCCTTGGAGAACTTGGCATGTTAAATTTAGATGTATAGCAATCAAAAACAAAATAAAAAAAAGGAAAAAGAAAATAAAAAAAATCAGAAATAAAAGAAAATAAATGTAACATCCTGAATTTTCAATAATAGTAATTTAATGAGAATTGGGATCTAAATGTATTTTGGTTTAAAACCTTGAATTATGTTGTAATTTATAATTCAATAGGGTTAAAATACAAGGGTTTAAAGTTTGGTGTTGTTTTGAGAAATAATGGAAACTTGGAGGTGTAAGTGGTCATTTGTGAAAAATGTGTATGGATAAATAGCAGAAATCAGATATTTTTGGTATTCTTTTGTTTGGGTCGGTTTAGAAGGCAGAGAGAAAGAGATAGAGAAAAAGAGGAAAAAGGGAAGAAAGCTAGATTTGTCTTCAAATTGGTAAGGAATTTATCATGTGTTTTGATGAAAATTGTTGTAGCTATAGAGTTGTAAACGAATCTATGTTGTGATTAGGTTTTCAAAATCGTTACAGCAGATTTGGATTGAATTTGTGCAGCAAAGTGGGTTTTACATCAAAAAGGTGAGTTCATTTGTTGTTTTCTTAAATCAGTGTTTATATGTTAAATTAAACCTTGAAATAGTTGTATAAACTGTTTGTGGACTGTATGGGATGGTCTGGAATGAACTGAATCGAACAGACATCGAATTAGGTCGATTTTTAAGCAGCAGGTCGAAGGTTTCCGGATAAAACCATGTATCCGGAAACCATGGTGATGAATGTCTCCGGACGCAGCGAAGTATCCGGTAAGTATTGTTTTCTTGTAAGTTTCCGGATGAATATAGTTACCGGATGGTATCCGGATTACCTTGGTTTCCGGGTGTCATCCGGATTAGTGAAATACCCGAAAAGTTGATGTATCCGGAAAGATGAGGGTATCCGGAAAGTTAGTGTATCCGGTAAGTCTTGGGTATCCGAAAAACTTGTGTTGTCCGGATAGTTTAAGGTGTCCGGAAAACTGGTACTGTCCGGTCACTTTTGGAGTACTCAGTAACTTTAGGACTTGCTGACTTCTAAACAGGTACAGTTTAGGAATTGAATGCAGTTCTAGTAGCCTGAACATACTTACAGCTGAATGGTAGGTTGTTAGGCTTAATGATTGTTCTAGTTTGATACTAGGCAGGTGTGTGTAGTAAGTGTAATGGATCCATAGGCACTAGTGTTTGGTAATCACATGGAATAGGCGTGTGGTAATAATCGTTATTCCAGTGATGTGTGTAGTACTAATGGTTATGTGCACGTGGAATAGATGAAGTTAGTCATTATTCTGATGTGTGTAGTATTAATGGTTATGTGCACGTGGAATAGATGAAGTTAGTCATTATTCTGATGTGTGTGAGAAACCCTGGAATAAACGTAATTCCCGGTTTCTAAGGAAGAAGAGGGATTGACATATGTAATTGTAATCTCTACTTCCTTTTCTAAGAAATGAGCATGTGTATATTGCGATTTCTTAGGTGGGAGCATTAATCTAGAATCTGAGAAAGATTCGTAGTGTGGCTCTGGAATAGGATGTGTACAGAAATGGGCATGTGTATATTGCGGTTTCTGGAATAGATGTGTACGGAACTGGGCATGTATATATTGCGATTTCCGGAATAGAAACATTACTCTAGAATCAGTGCAGATTCGTAGTGTAGCTCTGAGACATGATATGATGATGGAATGTGTGTCAGTCATATTCATGGGATTGGATGAAAATCGTGTTAACGGAATAGAGTTACACGTATGGTAAGAAAAAGGGTAATCAGGTTTGATATAACTTGTTTACATTGATTTTGCAAATATTATTATGGAAACAAATGTTCTCACTAGGCGTTGGCCTAATCGTTTCAAATGATGTTTTCTTACCAGGTACCGGCTCGGGAAAATAAGGGTTGTGGGACGAGCGTTTTGGAATATCAAGGAAGTCAATTAATAGAAGGAGATTTTGATGGATTGCTTAGATAACTTAGTTAATCTGATTATAGTGACATAATTAGATTAATAAGTTATTTGTAGGATCCTGTATCTGTAAATGTACTCTTGATGATTAATTCACTTGCTATTTATGTAAGTTTGAAGTTTATATTATCATAGCTTGTGGAAATTTGAAGTTCAAATTAGCCCAGAATTTTGGGGTGTTACAATAAAAAAAGGGAAAAGAAATTTATCAGTTACTTTGTTCTATTTTTTAGCAGATATTTTTATCTGTTTTGATGATCTTAGTTCCAATATTTGTACACCCCCTTCTATTTTTTATGACATCATCATGATGATGTCATCCCAATGACATCATCAAACCCTCTAACCTAAACCACCCTCCCTTTCTCTTCTATAAATTTTTCGGCCCATATGCTATTCTAAAAATATAACCTCCTTTCCAATCCTCCTATAAAATTCGGCACCTACCCTCTCCTCACAAACCATCTCACAACAACCCCCGAAGACCAAGCCCAAGACAAATCGACGTTGCCGATTGTTTCTCATCGGCCGAAGACCCTTCGGCTATTGCTGCTGATCCCGAGCCCAACCCACCTGCCGACGTCCTCCTCCATTCTGCCGATTGCCTTTCGGCCACCCCACCCGCCAATTGCCATCCTCCACCGAACAGCCGGTTGGCTTTTTTCCTTGCACCAAATCAGCACTGCCGATCCATCTCTCCCTGGCGATTTTTCCAGCCGTCGACACCATCCCTTGGCAGCCGATTGAAGCCCCACTGAAACAAGGATGCCGAACCTCTGCAGCCGATCCTTTGCTGCCGATCTCCAAGGATGTCAAACATCCACCTAGCGCCAAAACACCAACAGCCTTGTCGGTTGCTTCCATCACCCGCCGAACCTACAGCCGAACCCCCCCTCCCGCCGACTACTTCCTGTCGAACCCCCTCGCCGAATTTCTTGCCGAACCCCCCCTTTTTTTATTGCTGCCGATAACCACCCCCACCCTCCTATTTTTTTAAGATCTCTCTTTCTCTACTTTTCATCCAACCACCTTTACCCTAATATGTTTTTTCAAAACAAATCTCATTTTCCCTCATCCCTATAACCTTTCCCACACTCTACCTCCCATCCTTTACTATTTGAAATAATTACCTACATTTCTTTACCATCTAGACTTTTCCCTTTATAAATCCCCATCTCCCACAAATTTATTTTCAAACATCATCTTCAACCTCAAGATTTTCTTTCCACACCAACCTGCAAACTTTTTCTATGGCTACTTCTTCTCCCAATCCTAAAGCTAAGTCTTCCAAATTCTCCACTCCCAAATGTCATGAAGATCTCGTTTTCAATTCTTGCAATCATATTGCAAGATTTGAAGCCGACCCCGAACATCCAGATTACTTACCCGTTTCTCATTTTCTTCAACAAACACCTCTTCTTTACGCCTTCTCCAAATCTCTCAAAATGAGCAAATAGCTCATTGGCAACTTTTGGTTGACCTGCTGTGTCCATAATGGTGAACCCAAGACTATCTCTGCCTTCATTCTATCGGACACCGGTGATCATGATCTCACCTTTGATGTGGAAAATGTTCGTGCTGCTCTTCATCTTGAAAGCTATTGTTCTTATGATACATTTCCACTTGGGACGGAACATGACAATGTGGTATGAGCCATCAACTACATCCCCGCTCCCACCGATCGGAGTCCCGGCACTCTCCTACGCAAGAACATGGGTGGGGTATGAAACTTTTTCTTTACTCATATTATTTCTTGCTTATGTCGCAAAACCGGGGGTCATGATCAATCCCCATCTTATATCACAAATCTTGCCCATGCTATTATGTTTCAAAGAAAAATAGATTATGCCCGCTATTTTTTTGATGAAAATTTTGAAATCGTGACTCATCCGAAAAGGCCACATGTTGCTTACCCACGGTTCATCTCCATAATCATTGACCATAAAATGGGGAAATTACTTGATCTTAATCGCAAGTCGGCCAACCCGAAGTTCACCTATGATTTTCTTGCACCAACCATCACCAAGGCTATTCTTCATCGTTCAGCAAATAAGACTGACAACGATCTCCTTCCAGGTATGGTTTCTATCATTTCTTTTCCCGATCTACAATGGGGGGATGATCCGGACACTCCTCACTCTCAAATTAAAGTGTCCGCGACTCCCTCATTGAGCTCATAACTAACTAACTAACTAACTAACAGATAAACATAAGGGAAATTAATTAAAATACCCAAAGTCAAACCAACTGTTACCAAAATACCCTAAATTTTTTCAATTTTGCAAAAATACCCAAAATACCCGCGATGGGGTCCCGCGATCGCGGGATACGCTGACGTGGCACGTATTTTGGGCACAAATGCCCTGCGAAGCCCCTAAACTTTGGCCGCGGTGCACTTTTGGTCCCTGCCCGCGATCGCAGCCCGCGATGGGCCAAAATTTACAGTTTTGGTCCCTGAAATTTTCAACTTTTGGTCCCTGAAAATTTACACTTTCAGCCCCTATACTTAGACGAATCTTGATGCTTTTACTGTTTTTTTCCACAATTATTGCAATTTAAAGACCAATTTGTGGTTGAAATTCAATTGCATGTTTCAATCAATGTTAAATCAATGTTTTTGGAATATCAGTTTGTGGATGAAATGAGAGATTGGTTTTCTGATATGTTGATTGTTTCATTCATAAATAGACGTAAAATTCAATCCATAATTCTCACACAACGATTTCATTGTTGCAATATTTCTTTCTGCAATATTTTGTGTTTGAGATACTACTGAAAAAATGAGTTCATCTGTTGCAAAAGCTAAGCTATATTTCTGTTTTGATGGTGAATGGGTGCAAGATAACAATGAGTGGAATTTTGCTTATAAATCTAAGCATGGTGTAAAAGTGTCAGTAAACTATACTTATCAGAAGTTTGTTGCATACGCCATGCAAAAATGTGGAATCAACTCTTCTGATATTTGCAAGTTAGTGTTTAAAAATGGCGATGGGTCATTTGTGGATTTATCCAACGATGGGGATATCTCTACTTTTCTGCACCTTGCAGTCGATTCAGAAAGACCCCCATTACTCTTTGTGTATCCCGGCGTATCCGACGGTGACGACGACGGTGACGACGACGGTGACGAGGAGGGTGACGACGACGACGAAGACCTCCAAATAGAGCAGCCTGATTCTCAACAACAACAACCACCACCACCATCACCACAACCACACGAATGGCGTACTGCTGGAGTTTCTGACGACGAAACCCACGTTTTCAGAACGGGTAATTCTGAAATAGACAGATCAGACACCGATAATGATGATCACGAAGAATATACCCCTAGTAGAAAATCATGTAGTCAGATAAATGACTTTTTTTATATGCCCCCTATTCTTCCAGACTCCCATACCCAGACACAAAGCTACGAACCTACACCTTATATTCGTAGCGAAAGTTTAACAGCAGGTCAGATATTCGATTCGAAGGATCTCTTAGCAAGTCAGATCGGACTCAAGTTCTTGGAAGAGGGTTTCCAAAGTCGCGTGCGGGCATCTGACAAAATCAAATACGTAGTTGAATGTGCTAGAGAAAAGTGTGAGTGGAGGTTGTACGCGATTCACACGGGTCCCAAAGGAGGGGCGATAATGATTAGAAAGTTGCACGACGTACACACTTGTACGAGGACGCAACTTAATCCCCACCACAAACAAGCCGGCAAAAAGACTTTGGGTGCGATCCTGAAAAACAAATTTCTTGATGTTAGCAGGTCATTGCGTCCAAAGGACATCGTCCACGACGTTCACCGGCAGTTCGGCGTCACGATTGATTACCACCAAGCGTGGCGTGCGCGCTGCCATGCACTGTTTATGGTGAGAGGCACGTTCGAGGAGTCGTATGAACGACTCCCGACATATTTATATAATTTGCAGCTGCAGAACCCTGGTACTGTCACGCAGCTACGGACCGATTCACGTGGACGGTTTGAGATGTGCTTCGTGGCCCTTGGACCCGCGGTACGTATTTTAACACGTCATATGTTTACACATTATAAACTATAACATTTACACATTATAAACTATAACATTTTAACCTATGTTTTTGCAGATCCGCACATTTTTGGAAAATCTACGTCGTGTCCTGATAATAGACGCAGCCCATTTAAAGGGCCGTTACTTGGGTATGATGTTCCTGGCGGTTGCCATGGACGGGGATAACTCCATCGTTCCAGTAGCTTTCGGCGTAGGCAAGTCCGAAACCGGGGACGAGTGGACTTGGTTTCTGTCCATGTTGAGACAAGCTATCGGAGACCCGCAAGGGTTGGTGTTTATGTCTGACAGGGCTCCTTCCATAAGCGCAGCAATCTC
This sequence comes from Saussurea involucrata, assembly GCA_033807775.1. Taxonomy (NCBI): domain Eukaryota; kingdom Viridiplantae; phylum Streptophyta; class Magnoliopsida; order Asterales; family Asteraceae; genus Saussurea; species Saussurea involucrata. Next base: position 61,420,183 of record CM066314.1, on the reverse strand, counting down.
TGCCATGTACCCAAACGCCCCTCACGCCATATGCTGTCGACATTTGGAGATGAACGCCAAATCCAAGGACAAACGTACCACCTACAAGGATGTCTATTGGGCGGCATGCAGAGCATATACGGATCGGGAGTTTAACAAGTACATGAATATGCTACGATACAGTGTCAAGGAAGCAGCCAAAGTCTTTGACGATGCTGGACCGGAGAGGTGGTCCGCGACCCATTTTCCTGGACAACGGTATGACATTCTGACCTCGAATAGTGCAGAGTCTGTGAATGCACTCTCCCGTTTTGCGCGTAGATGTCCGATTGTTAATCTTATGGACTACTTTCGGGCCTTTCAACAAGAGTGGTACCAAATTCGACGCCTAAAAGGAGCTAAGATACAAAATGCACTCGCACCAACGACGGAGAATATCGTTCAGTACAGGGCGCGTCGTGCGGCGACATGGCCGGTAAGAGCAATCGGGTATGAGAAGTACGAGGTGCATGATGACTATATTAACGCGATTGTGAATATGGAAGACCACCTTTGTTCGTGTCGCGAATGAGATAAATCTGGGTTACCGTGCGGCCATGCCATCGCTGCAGCAACATATATGGGTCGTACAGATTGCAGCGACTTGGCTGTACCTTTCTTCACGTCCGAATATTACCGGAAAACATACGTGGAGGTAATAAACCCAGCTGGACCCCCTGCAGCATGGGTGTATCCACCCGACCCGCTTCCACCATGCTATCCACCTTTAATGGATAAGAACAGGGCCGGGAGACCGAGAAAGAACGACCGACGTCCATCACGTGGTGAAAGTTCGATACAACGAAGATGTACTCGGTGCCAATGCGTAGGACACACTCGTGGAGAGTGTCCAAATCCCGCCCCTTCAACCGTGCCAAGGAGACATTCTGTCAGTCACACCCCGGGCCCGTCACAGCTTGAACCATATGGAACAAACCCATATGATACTGTTGATCTAAACACTGATTTGTAAATGATATATATACACACATACATATGCTTCTAAATTAACATTGATAACACAGCTAGTTTGTAAATGATATATATATATATTCGTATTATATATTTACACACATAAAGAAAATAGGAGACCTTCAATTTTTCTTAGTATTTTCTTGACCTTGTTCTTGCATCCATGACAGTGAATGTTAACTCTGAGTACACATGTCTGTTTATATATTCATATTAGATACGTTTTAATTTTAACAAATTACACCATTATAGTTAATTATTTAATTTATGGTACATCTCATATTTTTTTTTTCAATTTTGTTTTACACTCCTATCGCATTAACATAATAATCATATATTAACTAATTCATTAAATCGTTTTAAATTATTATTATTTGAATGTGTTTATAGATATCGTGAATGGCAATAGGAGAAGGTAGAATTGTTTATAAATGGGGTTTTGACAAGTTGGTATCACTGGACTCATTTAAGAATTGTGAAAATGGGTATTTGGCGAATGATGATTCATGTGTGTTTAAAACACTTCAGCTCCAAACACACATGAATCATCATTCGTCAAATACCCATTTTCACAATTCTTAAATGAGTCCAGTGATACCAACTTGTCAAAACCCCATTTCATATTATATATATACACACACACATACATATGCTTCTAAATGAACATTGATAACACAGCTAGTTTGTATTCCATCCAACAAGCTCTTCATCTTCAATCTTTCTGACCCTTCTTCAACGGCTTCTGCTTTTGCAACCACGTATGGCCATTGTGTACCACAACCCGCACACACTTTAGCAAATGAGTTGACTTCAATCTTTCTGACCCTTCTTCAACAGCTTCTGCTTTTGCAACCACGTCTGGCCATTGTGTACCACAACCCACACACACTTTAGCAAATGAGTTGAGGGTTGTCATATATTCTTCAAGAGGAGTAGGCCCATGAATGAGGTAACCTCTGACTTGACCTTGCATGATGTATCCAACCTAACCGTGGTTCAGCAGCTTAAAAACTACTTTTCAGAGAAATTAACAACAACAAAAAATACAAAACAACAACACAGTAAAAAAATGCAAACAACAACACAGTAAAAAAAATACAAAAAAAAAATATAACCACCACCTACTTAAAAATTGATTTAGTTTCATCAATCCAAGCTTGCTTCTCGTTTACCTTCGCTTGAATAATTGCGAAGTCTTGCAGAATATGGTGAATTGCTTCTTGTTCTCGACGAACACGAGCCTCTCGAGCTTTTATATCCCCTTTCATCCTTTTGATCTCCCTGTCTTCCTCTTCGATCTTTCTCAAATGGACTGCCTTCCTGTCCATAATTTTTTTCCACTCTTCTGTTAGTTCATCTATCTCCTTTTCCTTTTTTGCTATGGCGACCTCGATTTGAGGTGGCATTTTTTCAGGAGTAGACTTAGGGTTTGATGACGATGCCATTTGTGGATGAAATGAGAGAAGAGAGAAATCAATTCAAAGAAAGAAAGCAAGAGGAAGTGTGAATTGTGAATTGCATACTACTGATATTTATGGATGAAATCTCAAACATGCAAATGAATTTCAACCACAAATCGGTCTTCAAAGTACAATAATTGTGGAAAAAAACAGTAAAAGCATGCAACATTCGTCTAAGTACAGGGGCTGAAAGTGTAAATTTTCAGGGACCAAAAGTGTAAATTTTTAGGGACCAAAACTGTAAATTTTGGCCCATCGCGGGCCATCGCGGGCTGCGATCGGGGCAGGGACCAAAATTGCACCGCGGCCAAAGTTGAGGGGCTTCGCGGGGCATTTGGGGCCAAAATACGTGCCACGTCAGCCCTAGCCCGCGATCGCGGGATCCATCGCGGGTATTGTGGGTATTTTTGCAAAATGATTTTTTTTGGGTATTTTGGTAACAGTTGGTCAAAACTTTGGGTATTTTAATTAATTTCCCTAAACATAATCAAATACATGGTAAATATCTCATTTTAAATATAAAAATTATAAATTATAATTAAGATCATCATTCAATACTAACATAACACTTTATTATTGCTTTATAAACATTAGTAAATCTAAATTAAGTTACATCATTATTAACCCTAAATCGACAAAATCGTGTTACAAAATTGACGAAAAAAGGTAAAAACAACATTAAAATCGAGATGTACTGCGTTGTATTGCGCGAGTACACTTCTAGTTTAAGTATAAAGAATATGATTTGTAATGCTCTTAAAATTATAACATTTTGGTTTTATTTATCATTTTTTTGCTTTAAATCTATTTTTAACCATTTAATAATTTACACTTATTTATTAATTAGGGCATGTTATAATTTATTTTTATTATTATTGTTAATTAATCAGTCGTAATCTTAAATTTACTTTTATTAATTGTTATTGTCATTGTTTGGTAGGATATTTGTTTTTTATATCATTTTATTTTCATATTATCCATTAATTATATTTATTGAGGTTTTAGTAAAAGGTTATGGTTTTTAAATGTAGACTATTGTTTTCAAAATATAAATGCCAACGCGATGTAATTGAGGATCTGATATTTTTATGTGTGTATTCATTTTTAATTATACTTTTTCTATATTTTGTAAATCAATTATTTGTTAATATATTTATTTTTATACATTATCTATATAATTAATTTACATATTATTATAAAACATCATATAATAGATTTGGACTAAATTTATTTTACTGGGGCTGGTCCTAGGGTTTCTCATGTCCCAGATGAAAAGGCTAAATATTGTCCCCTCTATAAAAACTATAAAGAAAACATAATATTTTTAAAACCCGGTTTTTGTTATTATTATTGAATGATAATGTGTTCTTCGTAATACATATCTTATAATTATATAATACCATAATGTAACATCAAGTTAAATTGAACTATAGAGACTTACATATAATGATAGTTGTGCTCAAACTAATTGCATACAATCATATAGGATGTGCAATTTGTCTTAAAACTTAGGGAAACTCAGTACTATATTTGTATCATTTTTTTACATATCTAATCATCCTTGAGTAGCGGGGTTTTTATAGTCTAAACAACGCAACAAACCACAATAGGGGTTACAATAAAATTGGATTGATGAGATTCAACATCGAATAAAAAATATAAAATAAAACAAATAATAATCTTCGAGAATCATATTTATGACTATGGAGATTAGAAAAATAGTTGAAACCATGTAGTAATCCAAATTATTTCATGCATAGTTTGATTTTAGAAATATAACAAAAGATGCTTGTGGTTCCGAGTTCAAATATTATCACATAGTTTTTCAAAACAAAAACACATACGAAGTACTAATTGTTGAATATGATTAATTTTATTTGGTTTTAGATAAATATGTATTGCCATGAAAACAAGACGTACAAAAGTTGGAAAAAAATACATGAAAGTAAAAATGAATAAACAAGAAAGTAATAAAATAAAAATGAGATAAAAAAATGTCAAATCGTGTCAATACCCTAATGGTAAGGAAAAGTTTAGGTATTTTAGAAGTTTAGAGTTGGAGTTTTGTGGTTCCCACTTTGAAACTTTTTTATTCATCATAGCATCATTGGACCTAAAATGATATCCCTTGGGCTTTCATGCTCTGGGTCGTCGCCCTGCTCACCCACCCATAGGGTCGGCCCTCCCACAACATATATCGTCTTCATTTGTTTATGGCACTCTCTCTCTCTCTCTCTCTCTCTCTTTTGGTAACTCTGAGTTTTCAGACCAGCTTACATGCATCGATTTACTCCTCGGACAACTAGCTTAAAGTCATTGTATGTGAATCTTCATGGCCACAAGGGATTTATAATCTTAATTCAAACTTAGAAAAAATAAAATTTCCACTACATCTCTCTAAATCTTACCAGTGTGTTACAACCCAACTGATTTCTACAACTAGTTTTATTGAGTTATAAAACACAAGTTCAAATTATTAAATGAGTTGGTTAATGAAAATATGTTTATTCGATCATAAACCCATAATTCATATTATCATTAAAGCGTGTAGTCAAGCAAGTTGAGAAAGCACAACCGATTTTGGTTTTTAGGTTTTAAAGATGTTTTTTTTGTTAATGATTTGTTCGAATATTGAAGAGCGTATGTCAATTTTTGTTCTGATATAAGTTTTAGACTCTACGTTTTCATTTTTAATCACATTGTTTTTAAGAAGATTTCAAGAAATAGTTTTGGCTTAAGGCCATCGGTACCGCCCACGGGCTCGGGCTCAGGCTTCGCCAGATGGCAAGCGGGTACGCGGGTAAGGGGTACGGGGTAGCGGGCTCCGTAGCGGGCTTGAGGGAGCGGGTTTGTAAACCCGTGTAACCCGAGTGAAATGTTAACAAAATTTAATGATTTTTAATTCAAATTTACATTTTCAACCCCTATACTTATTTACTAAATTTACTTTATACCTTTTAGTTTCATTATTTTAATTTTACATTTAACACATATAATCGTTTATTAACTAAAACACGTTAAAAAAATACGTTTTAATTTTCACAAGTTACACCATTATAATCGTCTTTTCGATTCGTTCGAAATGAGCCCAACATTGAATTTTTTTGGATTTATATATTTTAATATATATCATATAAACTACATAAAATTATTTTTTGAGCAAACTATGATTTTGGTCCCTGTGGTTTACTGTTAATAACGGTTTTCGTCTTTGATCTTTTAAAACTGTTTTTTTATCCTTATGGTTTCTATTTTTCTTCCATTTTCATCCCTCCATCCAACTTTGTTAAAATTAGAGTTAATTCTTCCAAAAAATAATTGAGAAAATTACATATTTGGTCCTTGTTTATTGTATATCAAATTTTACATTTTTATCCTTAAGTTACGGCATTTTTTTTCTTATTTTTATCTATTAAAAAATATATAAATATTTTTATTTTGTTAAATAATTAAATGTATAAATAAAAGAATTAAAAAAAATGAGGTGGCAAGAGGGCTTGAGGGTAGCGCTACGCCACTTTAGGGCTTGAGGGCTTGAGGAGAGGGTTAGGTGAAAAGCTGATGTGGCGCTGATGTGGCGCTTGAGGGCTTGAGGGCAGCGCTACGGATGGCCTTATGGGTTTCATTGATTTTGTCTCGGGTTTAAGGTTGTAAATTGCGTGAGGTGAGACATGACGGTAATGTCTAGTCTCAAACTTTACACGTTATGACGATGACACAACATTTTTCAAGACGTAACATGTTATTTATAATTATAAATACACATATATATTTTCTATATATTATTCAGTGATATAATAATATTATAAAATTAACATTCATATTAAAATAAAATAAAAATCATATATATTAATATCATATTAAAAGTTTGTGATTAAATGCTCAAAATAAAACTTGGAAATATTTTAAAACTTCGGTTTAACCATGAGTCTATGACACCACTGAATCCATTAATCTGTGATTGACAAGATTATATAAATATGTAAAAGTGCAAGGTTAAAAATGTAAAAACACAAAACGCTAAAAGTTAAAATAAATAAATAAATAAATTGATTTTTTTTTAAAATAGTCACACATTGTAAAAACATTTATGCCTTTGTGCGATTAAGGAGTCTAGCCTCCAAAGGAAATAGAGGATACAAGTCCTATGGAAGTTCTTAAACAAACTATAAGGGGCCGTTTACAAAACGCTTATCCGGGTAAGTGCTTACCAAGTGACATTAGCTTACCGGATGAATATGGCAAGGACTAAGTGACATTAGCTTACCACGGTTAGCGTTTACCGGCTAAATTGTTGCATACGATGTCATTTTGGTGGACTAAAATCTTACCCGGGAAGTAAGTGATGGTGTTGAATTTTACCGGTAAGCACTTACCCGGGTAAGCGATTAGGTAAACGGCCCCTAAGTCTTATCGTGACGACAGAGACACGTCTTACGTCATGACACACGTTTTAGAACCCTGCTCAGGTTAGGAGTTCTTTTTTTCTCTCCCAATGTTTTTGTTTTGTTAATTGTACATCTTCATTTCATGATTTTTGTTTAAGCAGTGTTAATGGCATTTGATGGTGTTAATGGTGGTTAGATGGTGTTGATGATGGATTGATGGTGGTGAGTGGTGATGGTTAGGTGAAGATGTAAATGATGAAGCCAAAAATTCTAATAATGAAGATCACGAGGCCCATGCCCCATGCAACCAAATGCATACATAAATCCAACACCTACCAAAATTCAACTCACAAACTACAACCCTAATTAACCCAATTCAATTCATTTAAAAAAAAGAAAAAAAAACCAATCCAACCAAACGCGACGATGGTTGTCACATAGACGGTATATATAGCTCACGAAATGGATTTTATACGTTGAAAATTGATGGGAAAAACGCATCACAACGGTAACAACAATGCGGAATAAATCTTCGTTGGACAAAACTTTCCCGACTTATATGAACCTTTGAGGATGCAAACAAATAAGATATACTAAATGCAATGCTAATCAACCACCAAAAACATAACTAAACAACAATCAGGCACACACGAATTTTAGCGTGAAAACCTCTCAAGACGAGAGTAAAACCACGGGACCCTTAGGCCGCTTAATGTCCACTACCACCAATAAACAATACAAAAGTCTTCTCTAGATAAAAACTAGAGGCACACCACAATCATCATACTCTTGGAACAAATCATCAAGAAATATGAAATCAAACCAAAAGGAAAAGAGGAAGTTGAAATATCATCCAGAAAAACTGCTATCTGTCGAACAGCAAAAGGGCGACTTCCGGATCTTAAAAACCGATCTGCACCATTCAGAATGTAGATAAAGATGTCGTGAAGCTACTGTCAAATGGGTTGCTGAACCCAATCCGATTTGATATAAATAGACCTAACGTGTATGATATTGAATGATTAATTATAATAAGAATCAAATTAGGTTAAAAATGATACATATTAACATATGTAAATTAGTTTACCTTGAAATGATAAGTTTTTGTTACAACTCATATCAAATTGCTGAATAATCGGATAATCAAAAAATGAATTCGCTTATCATCAAGTCGCTGAAAATTAATTATTATTGTTTTCGAATTTGTAATGATTAGATAACAACAAGGGTGCGTTTGGTACGGTGGACGGGAGGGAACAGGACAGAACAGAACACATATGTACCTTGTTTGGTGTCACCATATGTGGGACACGCTAGGGTTAAGTAGAACAAGCATGGGAGACGGTTGTCCCACCCCACCCTTGGAACTAAGTAGAACAACTAGGGATGGAAACGGGGCGGGTATTAGGCGGGTAATGCATCCCCCGTCCCCGACCCCGACCCCCGTTTAAGCCCCCCGTCCCCGACCCCGCTCCGACTAATCCCCGACGGGTTCGGGGGAGAAAATCCCCGACGGGTATGGGGAACCCGTTGGGTACCCGTTTACGAAAAAAATAATTAAATTATTTTTAAAGAAAATGAAATTAGCGAGTTTTAATTTTTAAAACAAATAAATAAACCTCAAGTTTCAAAAACATATAATGATATAATCAACCATGTGTAATCATAGTTCATGACAAATTTTAAAGTATAAAATTATCAAACAACTAATAAGAAACTAATTAAATTGTATATAAAAATATATATCGGGTATTATTAGGGGCGGGTAATACCCTCCCTGACCCCGACCCCGAACCCGCTTCGGGTATGAAAAACAATACCCGTCCCCGCCCCGTTACCCGATTAGCCGGGGAATCCCCGCCCCATTAGGGGCGGGTACCCGTGGGTACCCGACCCGACGGGTAAAATGTCCATCACTAAGAACAACCCCTCTTGTACCAATATACCCCTCAACCTTATGCTTCCTCCTTCACGGTTTCAGGCCTGCAATCGACTATCTCCTTATCGTCTTCGTCTTCATCAGGTTCTCGATACCAGATCCTCCCATCGATCATCGTCGCCTCCAATTCTCCCATCGAACATCATCTTTTCCGGATTTCTTACACAGGTAACCCTAACCCGTCAATTTCTTACACAGTTCACGAGTCGATTTCTCCACATACATCCTCTGTCGATTTCTCCAGACCTCTTCTATCGATTTCTTCCCTTCTTCTGTCAAATTCTTCCCTTCTTCTATCTATTTCCACAGGTCCAGAGTTCAGGAGTTCTTCTGTCGATTTCCATAGGTCCACGAGTTCAGTCGAGTTCTTCTGTCGATTTCCACTCCCATACAGGTATGATTACGAGTTCTCTAATCAATTTACCCATGGGTTTTAGAATCTGTGATTTTTTTGCTTATTCTGTGATTTTTTGGCTTAATCTGTGATTTTTTGCTTATTTTGTGATTTTTTGGCTTAACCTGATCAATTTACCCATGTTTGCTTAATCTAAATTTATGCCATGACTTTTTCTTCCTGGCCAAATCTGTGATTTTTGCTGCCAAATCTTGCTTTCCATGACTTTTTCTTTCTGGCCAAACCTGTCATGTCTTACCAAACGTTGGACAATTGTCCTGTCCAGTCCTATTCTGTTATGTCTGCGTACCAAATGCACCCTAAGAGCACATTTGATATACAAATGAAACTATATCCGACAATATGGAAATAGATAGAAAAAATAAGATAGGCATGTAAAAAAATTCTACAATTCTTTAAGCTTATCGCAGAAGGCCCGTTCGACTTGGTATATTAATTGACATATTGTATTATTTAATTGTTTTATCATTTGGTTTACATTAATCAACAAATTATATTATTAGCTATTTGTTTTAAATATATAATGAAATGTTAGAATTGACTAATATTTGAACATACAATTTCTTTTTGAAGTACGTAATATTTATATACAACAAATAAACTCACACACCCTTCTCATCTCTGGTGAGGTGAACCCTAACCTACTAGAAGGCCAAAAACTCGGATACCGTCTAGGGCAAAAATCCTTTGAATTAACATACAATTTTTGATATTTTACATTTTTCATTTTCAACTAACTTATTGGTTAGTGTTTACCAAATGTAATTAATTCATTATTACCAGCTCATTTTGTGAAATAAAATTTTAACTTGACATAAATAATTTAGTAATCATGAACCTTATCTCATCTCTTTGTATTTTGTTCACTCATTTTAGTGACACATAAAAAAAATCCATTTTTGTCCACCAAATCAATATTGGATGAATGGATGCAGACTCTAACACGTGGAACAACAAAATTTTGTCATATCCAATTCAGCCACCTAGCAAACACAATGTGAATATCCAAAACACCTCCTCCGTAAATGAATGAAATTCTACTTCTCTCTCTCTCTCTCTCTCTCTCTCTCTCTCTCTCTCTCTCACTCTCTCTCTCTCACACACACACACACACACACATATATATATATATATATATATATATAGGGTTGGGTTCACGTGAGACCAGATTATTTCCATGAGACCCGTGAGACCACAAAAATAACACTAAAGCTTCACAGCAAAAGACTGTGAAGGTAAAACCTTCACAGTCTTTTGCTGTGAAGGTTCGTTGTTTTTCGTACCTTCACAATAAATCAGTGTGAAGCTTTAGTGTTATTTTTTGTTCTCACGGCCTCACGAAAACAAGTTGGTCTCACGTGAACCTAACCCTATATATATATATATATAGAGAGAGAGAGAGCTTCTTCTGCAACCACCACCCAAACATGAAACCGATAAAACCTAATCCAGGTTGTCCTTTCCTTTGATCAACGGTTGAGAAATTTTTGCATTTTAATTAATTAAAAAATTAAGGAAAGGGTAGTTTAGGAATAGATTTTAGGTATTTAAAGTTAAAATCTATTAATTAATTTGAATTAATCTAATTATGGTTAAATTGTTTCCTTAACTTTCTCCACATTTTTCTCAATCTCTCTCTTTTTCTTTCTCTCTCTCTCTCTCTCAAATTTTCGGCCACCATGATGATCCAAACCACCGGGGACAAGCTTTCGTTTTTCCGGCGAAGGTGGACGAAGTACGGTGATCAACTGCTACCAACTTTCGTTTTTTCGGCGGGTTTTTGTAATTTCTTTAACGAAACAGAAGAACCGTAAGAAGCACATCCACGTGAGCGTCGGTTACGGCGTATCTGAAAACACCGCAAGCATCCCGGATGTCGTGGTAACGCCGCAGGAATGCACCACCATCAATTCTGGGTTTCATATCGATTTTGGATTTCATATCGATTCATGGGTTTCATATCGATTATGGGTTTCATTATGATTCATGATTCTGGGTTTCATATCGATTTTCATCTACTAAAAAACTGTTTATGAAAAAACTGTTTTTTTCTCCTATGAAACGTGAAAATTTCGAAAAAACAGTTTATGAAACTTATGAAAAATCTGTTTATGAAACTCGCAAAAATTATGAAACTCGTCGGAATTTGGGGGAGGTCGCCGGATTGGAGATCGCCGGAGTAGGAGGAGATCGCCGGAGTGTAGGTCGCCGGAGAGAGAGAGATGAACATAATTGAGAAAATTAAGGAAGTTTGTTTGTGGCTAAAATTATGAATATTCCTAAAATTACAAATTTGAAGAAAAAGACCCAAATACCTTTGGTTTCATGGTTTCATAAAATACAATGGTTTCATAATAAGGGGACTCTCTCTCTCTCTCTCTCTCTCTCTATATATATATATATATATATACAATCGTTGTGAAGTTTAGTGTTATTGTGTGATATATATAGGGTTGGGTTCACGTGAGACCAACCTGTTTTCGTGAGACCGTGAGATCAAAAAATAACACTAAAACTTCACAACGATTCATTGTGAAGGTAAGCAAAATAGCGAACCTTCACAGCAAAATCACAGTCTTTTGCTGTGAAAGTTTGGTGTTAATTTTTTGGTCTCACGGATCTCACGGAAATGGCTTGGTCTCACATGATCTCAACCCTATATATATATATATACATATATATATATATACATATACATATATATATATATATATACATATACATATATATCTCAAACTTAACTAACGTCTTCGAAGATTTGGAATTTGAAAATCAGATGAGCAATTCATGATCTGCGAATCTGCTGGACCTAGCCTAGCCTAGCCATCAATTTAGGTTTTAGGTTGGTATGTGAGATTTCATGCTTTTATTGCTTTAATTAAGCAAGCGATTTTGGGGGAAATGTTTGACAGATGAAAATTCTGTGAGAGAGATCAGAAATGGCGAGAGTGAAATTGAAGTAACCACAACAACCTCTGACGTTGATGAATTTACTGACATCTTGCACACAATTTATCATCAAATCAATAGCACCAACTAACTCTGTTATCCTACAAAATTGAAGGAATGAAAAACCGACCATAATCTGACATAATGTACAAATGATGATGGCCTACCTTCCAATTTGGGCAGCGGTAGGACCTCCATTTGAGAGTCGTTTTAAGGATCTAAGAAATCGAGATTTAAGCTTGTTGTTCGGAGTTGTTGTAGGAAATCATCGGAAGACAAAACGATAAGAAGCAAAAGATATGGCTAAAGTGCAAGTTCGTAAATAGATATAGATCTGGTTGACTTGATCTGTGCTAAAAACGGCCAAACCTTGCTGGTGCACGATTCCGGCGGAAGACTACCCTCACAATCGCCACCGTCCTTCAACGAGATCTGTGCAAAATGAAGATCCTAATTCTTTTTTACATCTAAAACCTAATCAACAAGCACCAAAAGAATAAAACTGTCCATATGTAAACATCATCTGAAAATGGTAAAGTTTACATCTAGGGGCGTTTACCCAAAAGCATATTAAGTCATATTATCTTATCGGATGAATATGGCAAGGGCCACGAATCTTACCCGGTAAGAACAAAGACGATGACCGAGAGTCTTACATGGTAAGTAAGAGCGACGACTCTTACCACGGTTAGCGCTTACCGAATAAATTGATGCATACGATACCATTTTGGTGGACTAAGATCTAGACCTGGTAAGTAAGTAATAGTGTTGAATTTTGTCGGTAAACACTTACCCAGGTAAGCGTTTGGTAGTAAAAAAGTTGTTTGGTAAAAATAAGTTAGTTTATTTTTAACTAATTGTTTGGATACATATAAGCTAGCTTAGACCATGTCCAATAGGTTTATTAAATCATACAGTAACCCTTAAATTTGGTGTAAATGAGTAAATGACACTATTCACATATCCAATAAAGCCTTTATTTGTCACACTAAATTTGGTATAACGAATAGTATTACATTAGACTGATAAACTAGCTGATGAAGAAGTCACGTTTGACAAAAACTAGCTTATAAACATGTAAAATGACTAAAAATGACATCTTTAAAAAATATATAAAAATAATTTATATGATTAACAAATAACTCTAAATAATTAAAAATTAATATCAATGTATAATTAAATTTTGAATTTGTTAAAACAAGTTTTAGTAAAAATATATATATTAACTTATGATTTTAAATAACCGTTACATATATTATGAAAAAAATGAAAAAATGAAAAAATAATAAAAAAATAATAGTAATTGATAATTAAAATATATTGATTAATATTAAAAAATATATAAAAATAATTTATATGATTAACAATAACTCTAAACAATTAAAACGTAATATCAATGTATAATTAAATGTTAATTTAATAATTTTCAGTTAATATTTATTAATTAATGATAATTAATTTTAAAAAATTAATATTTATTTATAATAATACTTAATAAATAATAATTATATTAATGAGGGCAATATTGGAATATTCACAAAAAGCTACTCAAAAGCTACTCCAAATAGCGTTTCAAAAAGCTAGCTTATGGTTGATAACGCCACTTTTTGGCGTTATTTTCGGTCCTAAAACCAATGAGATTGGCTTGTATATAAGCAAAGAAGCGGAATTTTACGGTTTATCTAGTGGAATGTGCAGGTTAATTAAAAGGCAGTAACCATCGAGAAAAGAAGCTAAAAAGAGCCCAAAAAGAGCCAAAACGAAGCCCGAGATCCAAGCCCAAGACCCGCGCCCGAACCAGGAGCCGAAGCTGACCCAAACACCCTTCAGAAAAGCGGGCGACTTGCCACGCGACTTGCAAGTCGCGCAACAAGTCGCGGGGCCCCCTGTTTCAGCCTATTACTTTGGCGTTTTTCCAATTTTTAGGGCATTCTTCGCACAGCCTTCACACGACGAATGGCAGACGGCTTGGGGCGATTTTGAGAGCTTTTTCGGAGCTTTTGGAGCCACGATAGATGATCGATTGGAGCCACGTTCAACACGCGAAGTAGAGACGAGAACGAGAGAAGGGAGTTCATCATCATATCTATCACGTTACCATTACCATGTTTACATACACGTTTTCATCTCTTTTTCTTGTGTTTGAATCCACCACCAACATGAACTAAATTCTAGATGTTGGGGGTTGGAATGAATTTGATTTAAGTTTACAAACATGTGATTAGCGACTCTTATCAGTTTTTCCTATTTTAATGAAGCATGTGATTTCGTTTTTAATGCTTTTGTGAATTTGGCCAATTTACATTTGATGTGTTATGAACAATTAAGTTCGAGAGAATTAATTGTTAATCTAGAACTAAGAAATTGCACGCCTAAGGTGAGAAAGGGGATAGAGATATTCCGAGTAAGCCTTAGTCCCGTTAAAATCCAGAGCTTAATGTGTTTTGAATTCCATAGGTGAGATCGAGAGATAAAACTTGTGTTTTTCAAGATAAAACTCGTTGTTGCTTGAAAGAGAACAACGGTGATTTTTACAAGATTGGGTATTAATTATACGGAATAACTGGTAATTGTTGCGAGTCAAGTGTTTGTATACGAACGTCTTAGGATTTCCAACCCTCAACTGTTTTCTCTATCTGAAGTTCATTAAGTTGTTTCTGTCTCGTTTGTGATTTATTTCGTTTGCAATCAATTAGTTATAAACCAACCATTCAAAGATCGATCGTTCAGTTAATAGCAATTGTAGTCATTGTGATACTTAGTTCCTAGTTCCCTGTGTTCGATACTCGTACTTTCTAAGTACTATTACTTGATTTCGACTTGTCCACTTGCGGTAAGATTTAGGAGGGGTGATACCCGCCTATCAAGTTTTTGGCGCCGTTGTCGGGGAACTAGTTGCAACTGATAGCACTACCAGCTATAAGCGCTATTAGATTGAACATTTTTTTTATTTATTTACTTTGTTCCATCACTTTCAGTTTCTGGATTACTAACTTTGCCTACTTTCTTTTCAGGTACTAATTGGTTTATGCCAAAGAAGACCTGAGGGAAGGAAATCGAGCCACTTGACCCGAAGATTGAGAGAACCGCCCGTCGGCTACGTAAAGCATCCAAAGCCCAAAGGAAATTAAAGATGGGCGATGAGAGACCTGTTAACAACCCACCTCCGCCTCCTCCGGCGAGAGTTCCGATGCGGTCATTTGCCAATCCGAACGTGGCAGCCGCACGCATAGGCATCCAACCACCCACCACTGCAGCAAATTACTTCGAGATTAAGCCGAGTACCATTGTCATGGTACAACATAATCAGTTTGGGGGAGCACCTACTGAAGATCCCCATGCCCACCTTCGTGCATTTGAACGGATTTGCAATACGTTCAAGATCAATGGGATGGAGGAAAATGCCATCAAGCTAAGACTGTTTAGCTTCTCACTCAAGGGTAGAGCTGAAATTTGGATAGAAGGTTTGCCAGCGGATCAGATCACTACATGGGCAGACCTGAAAGCCGCATTCCTCCAAAAATTCTTCCCACCGGGAAGAACCGCGCAGTTAATGGCCGATATTACCCACTTCGCACAATGGGATCAAGAGACCTTGTATGAAGCGTGGGAGAGATACAAAGAGATGATCAAGAAGTGCCCTCATCATGGATTGCAAGGTTGGGTCATCATCCAAACGTTCTTTGGAGGTCTTCACCCGCAGTTCCAAAATGATATCACTGTTGTAGCGGGTGGAGCCTTAATGGAGAATTCATATGAAGAAGCTGTCACCTTGATCGAGAACTTGGCCGAACATAGCTTTTCTACTCCAAGATCAGCTGTTAGAAGAGTTGCAAGTGTTCAAGAATCGGATGAGCTGAAAGGAATAAAAGCTCAACTAGCTGCGATCACGAACCATCTGAAAGGAGGTAGTCCTCAAGAACCTGAACAGGTTCAGTTCCTACAAAACCGCAACAATCAGCCGAGGAACGACCCGTTCTCGAACACGTACAATGAAGGGTGGAAGAAACACCCGAACTTCTCATGGAGTCAACCCGGTCAACAACCACAAGGTAATAACTCCAACTTTTCTAATTCCTCCTATGCTAACAATGTTTATCGTCCTCCAGGTTTTAACCAAAGGAAATACGACGATGGACCATCCATGGAGAAGAAACCGGGGCTGGAAGATACGATGATGAAGTTCATGACAAAGATGGATAGTATTGTTGGGGAATTGGGGAGCACGATGAGCACGGTAAAAGCGGCGACTGATCAGAACACGACATCCATAAAGCTCCTTGAAAGACAAGTGGGGCAGATTTCCGAAGCTTTACAAAACCGAGCCCCCAGAACATTCCCAAGCATGACTGAAAGGAAGAACCGGGAAGAGTGTAATGCCATTTACCTGAGAAGTGGCAAGGAGCTGAATGGAAACCCTACAAGAGAGCCACCATCAAAGGAATCCGACCATGAAGAGAAAGAGGTTGAGGTTGTAGATATGGATGAGTTGGAAGCTGAAGAAGAGGTGGTAAGTGAAGAGAACTCAAGGAGTGAAGAGACCAAGCCAAGGCAACCACCGGTCAAGCTAGTAGTTCCGAAAGTGACATATCCAAATAGGCTTAAAGCCCAAAGGGAGGATCTAAATTTTTCTAAATTTCTTGAAGTTTATAAGAAATTGCATATTAATATTCCTTTTGTAGATGCTTTGGCACAAATGCCCTCGTATGCGAGATTCTTGAAGGAAATCCTTTCGAACAAAAGGAAGATTGAGGAGTACGCGACAGTTGCACTTACTGAAGAGTGCAGCGCGATAATTTAGAACAAGCTTCCCCCGAAGCTTAAGGATCCAGGGAGTTTTTCTATCCCTATTCAAATTGGGAATCTTTGTTTTGATAGAGTACCGTGCGATTTAGAAGCGAGTATTAACTTAATGCTATTATCTGTTTTCAGGAAACTCGGATTGGGAGAAGTGAAGCCGACATACATGACGCTTAAGCTCGCGGACAGATCGATAATATATCCGTATGGAGTGGTAGAGGACGTCTTGATCAAGGTTGGCAAGTTCTACTTCCCGGTGGACTTCGTGGTGATCGACATAGATGAAGAAGAAGAAGTCCCGCTGATACTGGGAAGATCCTTCTTGGCCACGAGTAGAGCGTTGATAGATATGGAGGAAGGAGAGATGACCCTGAGGGTTGGTGACGAGAAGGAGGTATTCAAGATGTTTGAGAATGGAAAGCGTAGAGACGGAGCTGGTCAAGGAGAACCAGATGTGGAAGAATCCGCGAAGAACCGCAAGTGTGGGCGATTCGATTCAGCGGATACCGAGCCAAGTTGAGATCCACATAGTCGTGCCACGACTTTAACTACGGCGCTGGGTGGGAGGCAACCCACCAAGGTTTGCGTTTTCTTTTACTTTCTGCGTTTTGAGTGTTTTTATTTACAAAAAAAATTATATTTTTAAAACAGAGACTTACGCGACTTTGGCCGCGGTTTACAAGCCGCGTGCCAAGTCGCGGGGGTCCCTGTTTGGTTTTCGAAGTTTTTTCGTTTTCTTTGCTTCCTTTCGCTTTTTGATTTGTTTTCTTTTGATGTCTACCCTCTCTCGCTCCGTCTTCTCCGATGTCTCTCAATCGTAGTCGTTCAAATCTTTCAAGAGTGTAACATCCCAAGAATACGATAGACCAATCTTGGCATTTAATCATAACATTTACAATTCTGGGTCCCAATATATCATTACATTCATTTAAAAACTAAGGTTGGCGGAAACAACCTATACACAACTGAGAACAACTATCACTACAATGGCACCGGCACTGTCTCTAACTGCATCAGTACCCTATCATGCGCTTGCCCACTTACCTGAGCCTCCTACTAAAATTGCTTACCTGAAAAGAGTTTTAGTTTTGAAAAGCGAGGGTTAGACCATGAGGTCTAGTGAGTTCCCTCCATAAACAACGTACATCAAAAGTATAAAATTATTTTCATGAAACAGTCCACATTCTTCACATAAACACCATTCATGGTACCGCACAGTGTTAAGGATCACATCGTTAACTGCGATCGGGGCCCAAGCAGACTCCCCTCTCGCCTCATATAGGGGCCCAAGCAGACTCCCCTATATCCAACCATGTGGGAAGGAAACGAATTCCCTCCTACAAGCTCATCACATTCCGAGTAGGAAAGAAATGAATTCCCTCCTACAGCTTATCATAACAATCCAAGGGATCATCGGATCCCGAGGACTACAGATCCCACTGTGCAGACCGACTCCACATAACATACACATAGTTCATCATCATCATAAAACATGAAATCCGTATAACACTTTACGATCCATTTCATCTTGCTGAACAATCTTTTCAGTAGAACATTCTTTTCATGGGAAAGCATTCGTAAAAGCTTGTAAATAAATCATGCTCATAAACATACCCTGATCAGTAAAATATCAAGCTTTCATTTACGTAAAAGTCATGTAAAATAGCATGGCATAATCATTTAGTCACTTTTATTGGAAAACACGTAAGAGCATGTATTTTAGTTAGAAAAACTCACCTGGCCAACTAGCTCCAAAGCTCCTCTTTTACGCTTCTGATCTCTAAGTGGAACACCTATTATATTAATAACGTACGTCATAATTCGCTCATTTATTACTCGAGTTAAATCCCGAACTCAACCCAAACTTATCTAAGTTGGTAGATTACCTTCTAGTCCAAAAATCATAATTAATGGTCTCTGCTTACCCATCCAATTGGCATACTCTACCGGATCCTTTAATTTACCCGACTCTAGATTCTCAATCATAAAATTATAACACTTGATTCTAAATAACAAAACCGGATCACGTTACTAATAATATGACCCAAATTAATAAATAGACTATCACACCCTTATTATATAATTATAGACTTCAATAATAAACTAAGCCCAATACAATAACTAAGCCCAAAAGGACTTAATAATTTATTTGGCCCAAAACTCAATTCGGCCCAACTTAAATTACGGGTCAACTTTCGGGTCACACCGACTTCCGGTACACGCAAGCTTTAGGCTCCAATTAAAATAATAAATCCGACCCTTTTCTTAAAATTACACTCCGGCCCAATTATTAACTTACCGGGACTTCATTTTCTAATTCTACACAATTTAACACAATTCCTCTTTTAATAGATACAAGCTATTCCATAACCAAGAACACACTTGAACATTTAATTTATCTTGACATTATGACTAGGAAATCGAAACTCTATTAATATTCTAATTTGATTTCTCATTTCTCATAGCCGAGTGCAACTAGAGGCCTAACAAGTCTAACATTACTTGAAAAAGTGAGCAATGCAATGGAAGGGTTTCTTACCGGAATAAAACCTCACGAAATGGAAAAACTGCTGCCTAGAACTCCGGCGACCACCACTGCCGGCCACCGCCGGCCACCTTCTCCGGCGCCGGAGAACCCCGCCACCTTCTCTCTCTCATCGTCTATCTCTCTCTCTCGCAGCCTCCATCTTCCTCACGCAGCTCCATCTCTTTCTCGATGCTCTCTCTCTCTCACACGACTCTCTCTTCCTCTCGCTGCTCTCTCTCTCCGGCTGTGTCTCTCTCTTTCTCCGGTTGTCTCTCTCTCACTCTCGACTGTTTCTCTCTCACTCTCGGCTCCTTCTCTCCTGCCGTCTATCTCTCTCTCGCACTCTCAATCTCTCTCTCTCCGTCTGTTTCCCTCTCTCTCTCGCCGGCGTTCCCTCTCCCCCGTCGTCCCTCTCTGCCGGCAGCACACACAAAACACACACACACAACCCCTTTCTTCTTTCCTTCTTCTTGTCTCTTCTCAATATGCAGCATGAACAAACACCCACACCACTCTCCATTTTTTTATTCCTTTATTTCTTTCTTACTGTTTCCCGTTTTCTCTCCAAGACCAGCCGCCAACATCACCCTACAACCCTAAAATGAATATTAAAATCCATCCTCAAAAGTGGTGCATAAAACAAGGGAATTAATTTCCCATTTTCCATTTTCTACCCTCATACTTCTTCATAATAAACAAAATGTACCCCTTAACTTTTATTTAAATCTCAATCTTTACTTTGGGTTATTACAATCTCCCCTCCTTAAAAGAATTCCGTCCCGGAATTCACTCCACAGATAACCGGCGACAATTGATTAACAAAGCTTGAGTCTTTAACTCTCAGAATAAATCCTTCTAATAACATACAATAACAACCTACTTTCACGCCTTTGCTGCGCAACTCCGATTCAATTCGCAATCTCTGTTTATAACCATAACATGCAATCATCTTATTTTTCATATTTAACCACTTGACATCATAACTTAGCATCACGTCTTAATATACTGGTATTCACGAAAATCCATCAGTCAAACTGATTTCTTAACCAACAACTCCATTGAGTAATTCAACCACTCACAATTTCCCAATTAATTTGAAACTTACTTATCCCAACATACTATCATCACTTCTCACTTTAACACATCAATTCTCCCTTATCCGTACTTAGTAAGGATCTCGATGGAATTATAACACATTCCGAAATAACAATTACATGTTATTTCTTAACAAATCCAAAAAGTTAAATCCACCAATCCGAGGCTTATACGTCTATCATGACGTTTCAAATCAACTAATGATCATACTCCCACTCCAACCCATAACCGTCATCCTTCTTTACTTATAACCAAATTCCAACTATTTCTCTCTAGGGTCATCCCCCTTCACAAAAGAAACGATTCGCGTTCTGCGAATATCTAGCATTTACCATAACACATTTGACTAATCCACTCTTCAACCTCTTTAAACTTCTAATGATTTCAACATATACCTACTTAGCAACTATTACAACTGGGACACTTGGTTTCTCTTTTGGGTAATATCCCACCACTACTCTGCTCTTCATTCTCGAACATAATCACACCATAACGTCAACTTACACTCTATGTGCTCCCACCATCTGACTAATAGATCGTACATCCCACTGAACCCCCAAAAGCTTCTATTTGAGGCTTTCTCTCTCTCTAACATCACCTCACTACGATACTAGCGGGTACATTTAACTTGGCAGTTAACGCCATTACATAGCTGTACATTCCTCACTCATAACATCACGCTGCAGACCAAATCTCTCATGGCAATTCTTATACAATTCGAACATCCTCCCGTAAACACAAGCAAGTTTATCTCGCTACGTACTCTTTTCCCAATTTGATGAACTATAACTCACGAGTTCTCAATTAGTTCAAACACAAACGTTCTAACTAGCTCTTTACGATTCGAGCCCTTACATAGACACCACACTTTTCTTACCGACTGATAAAATCTACACACTCGCTTCGGTTGTGCTACATACCTCATCATTCTACGAATCCCTCCATACCTCGTAAATAGAACGCTTATTCAAAATGATGACTCCCCACCCTCTTAACACTCCTACAAGGTGTTCTATTAATTTCCAACCTTCTGGTTCAAGTCTTCGACCTTAACCATCTTGCACGGTTGCCGACTTCAGCATCAAAAGTCAACCTGTTGATACCTTCTTAACCTATTCTTAAACGCGGGTTCCTTACGAAACCTAATCCTTCCATCATATCATAGTCAACATCATCATCCGCCTTCCTCATTTCAAAACCTACTCCTGTAACATCAAAATTACAAGATCACCTTAAGACTCTTATTCGACATCGAGGATGTCTCATTTCTGCCTCAGCACACTACTCATAACGAGTTGCTAATACCACACCGTGAAGGCTTCAAATCCCTCCTCCGGAAACCACCGTCCCCTGCCAACCGTACTTCCAGTTACCGAACAAGGGTGCAAACCCTTATACAACCGATACAACAATCCACTTCTGACTTTACCATTGTTCACCTTTCCTTTTGAACACAAATACTAAAGCTACAACATTATTTCCCGATTTGTCCTACACTTTTCCACTCTTGAAGTTCTTCCTTAGCTTAATATGCAATATCCTCTGACCTAGTAAGTTCATAGCCTTCTTGCATGACGATGCAGTAGATAAATCATTTCGTACATTTTAAATAAACAATACTTGAAAACAACGTGGGTACACATAACCCCAACATTCTTATAACTTCAATGCCTTGCACAACGATTCGAGAATCGTTTGCATGCATCTTTCCGTGAACCTTAATCTTACTCAATCTGGACGATGTTAATACGACAATAATACGTTGGATGGAAATCCTTTCATATGTCACAATTCTGAAATAAATTACTGACACCAAGTAAACCAGTCGGTTCTCACCCCTTTTTATATGACCTCAACAGGTTAAAACTCATTTTGATTGAAAAAGTTTTGCTGGCAAACGTTTTTCTCGACCTTTTTGTGACAGTTTAACTTATCACGACAAGTGTGAAATATTTTGCGAATCGATAGGTCCAAAATTTCATTGTGTAATGTGAATGAGGTCACCTTTTCTTTAAACATACGCTTGCACATTTTGACTCATTTTCGATTAAAATTTATATTTACACATTTAATTTAAATCGTGAAAATTTCATGTTACATATACGAACGTCATGCATGAAACTCTACTTGCAATTGAAGGCTACTCACTCTAACAAGGTCAACCGTTTTACTCATGCAACTCACCCTTGACATTCTACCTTCGACCAATGGTCGCTCTCTCGGTCATGCAATAAATTGTTGTGCATGCGTTCCACATCTCACTTACCCAACCCTTTTCCTACTATTTCGTTTTTCAGCAACTATCTCACTTTCCACTTCTACATGGTTTCATTTCACTATAAGCATCTTATTTCATCTATCCTACCATTGAAGAGCTCGATTAAGAGGTCAGAGCTCCCTTGACACTTTCAAGATTTCAAAACGGTCTTTCCTTACTATTCTGACTGATCTATTCCAAGATTTCTAGAACTGGGACTCCCTCGAAATAGGAGCCCTACCCGACCCCAAACGTTCATCCTCGCCGAAGCCACGAAGAGTTACCTCTAGACGACTCATAACAGTCTATACAACATTCATTCTCTACGGTGTATACATACATCACATCATAAGTGACCTCTCAAGAAACTTCCCCAACAAGGGGTCTTAGTCTACCCTTCAGGGATCTTGTTGACATTCTAACGTACTGGAACACGACATAAACACTAGGTAGGTTAATAAGGCAGGTTAATAAGGCAGGTTAAGCACATACATGTACCTGCAAGTTTGCAATTTCACTGGCCAGGTGGAATCTCAAACTTACCTTACATGACAGTCCTCAATACCTTATTAGTCCTATCTCTATAATAGTGTCCTCCTAACGCATTTCCTGTATCTACAATAGTGCCCTCCAAACGCATTTCCTGATTCTCAGTTGTGATCTCTACTCCCAAGTTTAAGTTTAGGCCCGCCCGGTCACCTAAATCCCTTAAACTAAGGCTCTGATACAATTTGTAACATCCCAAGAATACGATAGACCAATCTTGGCATTTAATCATAACATTTACAATTCTGGGTCCCAATATATCATTACATTCATTTAAAAACTAAGGTTGACGGAAACAACCTATACACAACTGAGAACAACTATCACTACAATGGCACCGGCACTGTCTCTAACTGCATCAGTACCCTATCATGCGCTTGCCCACTTACCTGAGCCTCCTACTAAAATTGCTTACCTGAAAAGAGTTTTAGTTTTGAAAAACGAGGGTTAGACCATGAGGTCTAGTGAGTTCCCTCCATAAACAACGTACATCAAAAGTATAAAATTATTTTCATGAAACAGTCCACATTCTTCACATAAACACCATTCATGGTACCACACAGTGTTAAGGATCACATCGTTAACTGCGATCGGGGCCCAAGCAGACTCCCCTCTCGCCTCATATAGGGGCCCAAGCAGACTCCCCTATATCCAACCATGTGGGAAGGAAACGAATTCCCTCCTACAAGCTCATCACATTCCGAGTAGGAAAGAAATGAATTCCCTCCTACAGCTTATCATAACAATCCAAGGGATCATCGGATCCCGAGGACTACAGATCCCACTGTGCAGACCGACTCCACATAACATACACATAGTTCATCATCATCATAAAACATGAAATCCGTATAACACTTTACGATCCATTTCATCTTGCTGAACAATCTTTTCAGTAGAACATTCTTTTCATGGGAAAGCATTCGTAAAAGCTTGTAAATAAATCATGCTCATAAACATACCCTGATCAGTAAAATATCAAGCTTTCATTTACGTAAAAGTCATGTAAAATAGCATGGCATAATCATTTAGTCACTTTTATTGGAAAACACGTAAGAGCATGTATTTTAGTTAGAAAAACTCACCTGGCCAACTAGCTCCAAAGCTCCTCTTTTACGCTTCCGATCTCTAAGTGGAACACCTATTATATTAATAACGTACGTCATAATTCGCTCATTTATTACTCGAGTTAAATCCCGAACTCAACCCAAACTTATCTAAGTTGGTAGATTACCTTCTAGTCCAAAAATTATAATTAATGGTCTCTGCTTACCCATCCAATTGGCATACTCTACCGGATCCTTTAATTTACCCGACTCTAGATTCTCAATCATAAAATTATAACACTTGATTCTAAATAACAAAACCGGATCACGTTACTAATAATATGACCCAAATTAATAAATAGACTATCACACCCTTATTATATAATTATAGACTTCAATAATAAACTAAGCCCAATACAATAACTAAGCCCAAAAGGACTTAATAATTTATTTGGCCCAAAACTCAATTCGGCCCAACTTAAATTACGGGTCAACTTTCGGGTCACACCGACTTCCGGTACACGCAAGCTTTAGGCTCCAATTAAAATAATAAATCCGACCCTTTTCTTAAAATTACACTCCGGCCCAATTATTAACTTACCGGGACTTCATTTTCTAATTCTACACAATTTAACACAATTCCTCTTTTAATAGATACAAGCTATTCCATAACCAAGAACACACTTGAACATTTAATTTATCTTGACATTATGACTAGGAAATCGAAACTCTATTAATATTCTAATTTGATTTCTCATTTCTCATAGCCGAGTGCAACTAGAGGCCTAACAAGTCTAACATTACTTGAAAAAGTGAGCAATGCAATGGAAGGGTTTCTTACCGGAATAAAACCTCACGAAATGGAAAAACTGCTGCCTAGAACTCTGGCGACCACCACTGCCGGCCACCGCCGGCCACCTTCTCCGGCGCCGGCGAACCCCGCCACCTTCTCTCTCTCATCGTCTATCTCTCTCTCTATCGCAGCCTCCATCTTCCTCACGCAGCTCCATCTCTTTCTCGATGCTCTCTCTCTCACACGACTCTCTCTTCCTCTCGCTGCTCTCTCTCTCCGGCGGTGTCTCTCTCTTTCTCCGGTTGTCTCTCTCTCACTCTCGACTGTTTCTCTCTCACTCTCGGCT
This sequence comes from Saussurea involucrata, assembly GCA_033807775.1. Lineage (NCBI taxonomy): Eukaryota > Viridiplantae > Streptophyta > Magnoliopsida > Asterales > Asteraceae > Saussurea > Saussurea involucrata. Next base: position 61,394,635 of record CM066314.1, on the reverse strand, counting down.
CCTTCTCTCCTGCCGTCTATCTCTCTCTCGCACTCTCAATCTCTCTCTCTCCGTCTGTTTCCCTCTCTCTCTCGCCGGCGTTCCCTCTCCCCCGTCGTCCCTCTCTGCCGGCAGCACACACAAAACACACACACCAGACACACACACACAACCCCTTTCTTCTTTCCTTCTTCTTGTCTCTTCTCAATATGCAGCATGAACAAACACCCACACCACTCTCCATTTTTTTATTCCTTTATTTCTTTCTTACTGTTTCCCGTTTTCTCTCCAAGACCAGCCGCCAACATCACCCTACAACCCTAAAATGAATATTAAAATCCATCCTCAAAAGTGGTGCATAAAACAAGGGAATTAATTTCCCATTTTCCATTTTCTACCCTCATACTTCTTCATAATAAACAAAATGTACCCCTTAACTTTTATTTAAATCTCAATCTTTACTTTGGGTTATTACAAAGAGAATCTCCTCCGTCCGGGCAAACAGGTATGTTCTAAACTCTATGTGTTAACGAGTGGTGTATGATGTTTAGTATCCTTATTAGTAACGAGATGCAACAAACCTAAGTTTCACTTAGGTTTGGGGTGCCTCACTTTTAACATCTACACACTCAATTTTATCCCTGTGCAAACCTCGGTTTCACCGAGGTTTGGGGTTGGCTTTAGTTGACAAACCTAGGCCACGGCCTAGGTTTGGGGTGGCCACATTTTAATGAAATCACTCTTTGATGTTTGTGCTTTAATGTTATGTCTTGCCTATCTACTACCTATAATAACCGCACAACGATACTTGTTTTAGTATCGCCTACGCCGACACTTGCACATTGGGGACAATGTGTGGGTAAGGTTTGGGGTTGCCCAATCGGGCCCATGTTCATGAACGTAGATTTCCCGCACCTCTGCATGCTTAGATCACAATAGCTAATTTTTTTTGTTTTGAATGATTGAGACCGACTATTGTGGGGAAAATCTCGTGATAGTGACGTGACCATTAGGGAAGGACCGGGAAAGGACATGACTAGGGACATTAGTGGAGACCACCCAATAGCGAGTTTTGAGCCTAAAAGACGTCTTTCATTTCGAGGGATTCATACACGAAAATCGTATACACTTTTTCGAGTTCCTTGACGTGAATATAGAATGATCTCACTATATTATTGCATTGAGTAGCAAAGACGACCATCGGGATATTGGGTAAGGGTGTAGTAGACCCTATCGTGTGGACCTTAAGAGATGATTCCAGGCATTGTGTGTATGTTTAACCCTGTTTTTAGCTATCGTACCTTCTCAACCAGTTATGTGTATCCATAACCCTTTTTGTAGCCAAACACTCACCTTGTTCATTTCAGACCTACCATGAAACCCTAGCCAAAAGCCTTAGTCAACCCTTATCCGAAAGTGTGTCAATCAGAAGCGGTAACGAATAGCAGAAGATAGAGCGGAAAAGAAATAATACAGGTCAGTCATGGAAATAAAGAATAGATAGAAAAGAGGGCCAATGCAGCCCCAAGCAACTAAAGAGGACCGATGAAGTCCCAACTTAAAAAAAAGGGATAAAAAAACAGTTAGTTTAGATATTATCTACAGCGGAAAATAAGAGAGTCAATGCGACTCCAATAGTGACAACGAGGGCCGAGTGATAGGAAATAAAGCCATGATAGTTCAGAACTGCTAATGATTGACACACCAAGGATCTTTGAACCGTTTTACCCTTCATTTCTTAGCCAGTACCTTAGCCCCGTTACAACCCTTGTAAAGACCTGGATGATCTTCTGGAAAATATGATTACGGTATGCTACCACTTTTACCAATATTCCCTGTCTTGCTACTTGATTCCTTCTGAGATCGATTTTTTTGGACATTTGTGCGTCTTTCATTAGAGTTGTCATGTAATTTTAGAGTATTCTTGTACATAACCTCCCTATACATGAAAACATGTGCGACAACCTAGGTTCGAGCGAAATGAGAGAATCCCGTGAGGTAGAGTCGAGGCGAAATGTTCTCCCTAGTATGTTTGGACCTAGTACGACCTTAATGGAAACGGAGCAGTCACGAGTTCAACTTACAATGGAAGGTCATAGATCAAACGGAATAAGAATGAGGCGAGAGTGAGATAGGCATTCACGGGTGTGGGAAGTCACCAGTGCATTACATGGTACCGATTGGGAGTTATGCAGTTATTATATTTCACTGAAGTGTGCTTTTATTCCTTTTTTTATCGCTAATTTGCTTGGGGACAAGCAACGCTCGGTTTGGGGTTGTTGATAACGCCACTTTTTGGCGTTATTTTCGGTCCTAAAACCAATGAGATTGGCTTGTATTTAAGCAAATAAGCGGAATTTTACGGTTTATCTAGTGGAATGTGCAGGTTAATTAAAAGGCAGAAACCATCGAGAAAAGAAGCTAAAAAGAGGCCAAAAAGAGCCAAAACGAAGCCCGAGATCCAAGCCCAAGACCCGCGCCCGAACCAGGACCCGAAGCTGACCCAAACACCCTTCAGAAAAGCGGGCGACTTGCCACGCGACTTGCAAGTCGTGCAACAAGTCGCGGGCCCCCCTGTTTCAGCCTATTACTTTGGCGTTTTTCCAATTTTTAGGGCATTCTTCGCACAGCCTTCACACGACGAACGACAGACGACTTGGGGCGATTTTGAGAGCTTTTTCGGAGCTTTTGGAGCCACGATAGATGATCGATTGGTGCCACGTTCAACACGCGAAGTAGAGACGAGCACGAGAGAAGGGAGTTCATCATCATATCTATCATGTTACCATTACCATGTTTACATACACGTTTTCATCTCTTTTTCTTGTGTTTGAATCCACCACCAACATGAACTAAATTCTAGATGTTGGGGGTTGGAATGAATTTGATTTATGTTTACAAACATGTGATTAGCGACTCTTATCAGTTTTTCCTATTTTAATGAAGCATGTGATTTCGTTTTTAATGCTTTTGTGAATTTGGCCAATTTACATTTGATGTGTTATGAACAATTAAGTTCGAGATAATTAATTGTTAATCTAGAACTAAGAAATTGCACGCCTAAGGTGAGAAAGGGGGTAGAGATATTCCGAGTAAGCCTTAGTCCCGTTAAAATCTTGAGCTTAATGTGTTTTGAATTCCATAGGTGAGATCGAGAGATAAAACTTGTGCTTTTCAAGATAAAACCCGTTGTTGCTTGAAAGAGAACAACGGTGATTTTTACAAGATTGGGTATTCATTTTACGGAATAACTGGTAATTGTTGCGAGTCAAGTGTTTGTATACGAAGGTCTTAGGATTTCCAACCCTCAACTGTTTTCTCTATCTGAAGTTCCTTAAGTTGGTTCTGTCTCGTTTGTGATTTATTTCGTTTGCAATCAATTAGTTATAAACCAACCATTCAAAGATCGATCGTTCAGTTTAGCAATTGTAGTAATTGTGATACTTAGTTCCTAGTTCCCCGTGTTCGATACTCGTACTTTCTAAGTACTATTACTTGATTTCGACCCGTCCACTTGCGGTAAGATTTAGGGGGGTGATACCCGCCTATCAATGGTCATCCAAACATGTACAAAAAAACTAGCTTATAAACTAGTTTTTTTTGCCAAACGATGCATTGGTGTAACACTATTCATTTACACTACTTTTTACATCACTTTTTTTCAATTACAGTTTTGGTCCCTCAAATTTGAGATTTATTAATTTTGTTTTTTAAAGTGTTAAAGTCTTAATGTGAGAACTTACAAGAAATTGAGAACCACAGGTAAGATGAACAAATCACAAAAATCACAGAAATCGTAGGTAAGAAATAACAGTAATAATGTGAGAAATCGAAGAAATAACAGTGTATGTGAGAAATCACAGGTAAGAAATCACTGTGGAAGAAATCGAGAACCTGTGTGGGCAAGAAACCCCAGGTCACGAATGTGACAAATCGATAGGAGAAGTGGAGAAATCGAGAATATGTGTAAGCAGAAGAAGACGATCGATGGGTTTATCGTTGATTTACTTGGAACAAGCAAAAGAAGAAGATCGATGGTTTAGGCGTGGAGGCAACGATGAGTAGTGTTTTACGTTTTGTATTTTCTTTTGAAAGGGTATGTTGGGAATAGTAGAGGTTGTTCTCTCTTGTTCCAGGGGGTGGGGAGGGACAAGCATGTCCCATGCGTGTTCCATTTAGTTCTAGCGTCTCCTATACACGGTCACGCCAAATATGGGACAAATTTATTTTGTTCTGTCTTGTTTCATCCTGTCCAGTATACCAAACGCACCCTAAAATTTATACTATTTTTGAACTTTTATGTAAAATATAGTGTGACCCATTGTAGATACCCTTATTGAAAGTAGTGCAAGTAGCTTATCAGTAACTTCTGTATATAATTTTTATTATAACTCTCACTAATATTAATTATTACTAAATAATAATTATTACTATAAATAAATATTAATTTATAATAATTAAAATTAATCAAAAAATATTATTTAAATTTACGTATTCATCATCAATTAACTTTATTTATATATCATTAATTAACTTTAATTATATATTAGACATTAATAATAATAATTAGTTATCTATAAATGTTAATAACTATGTTAATTATTTTTTAAATATTATTTAATATATTTTAAAATATCAACTAATAGTTATTGTAATGGAGAATAAATAATCAATTAACAATTGTACATTTTCATATACTTAATTTATAGATAGAAAAATATAGGTTTAATAGTTTTAATAATTTAATTAATTTATATAGTCTAATAATTAAACTATATTGATTAAATAATTTCAAAAATAATTTAATACTTAAACTATATTAGATTCAAACATAGTTTAATAAGTAAACTATATCTTAAATTAGAAACTATATTTTTTCAAAAGAAAATAAATGTAGATTTTTAGTATAAAACAATTAAAATGCGTGGTTTTTAATTGGTTATTTATTTTTTGTCGTGACAATTTTATGATACAGGGAGGTTTCATGAGTTAACGAGGGTTTTCAAAGTTCATTGGAAAAAAAAGAAAGCGAGCTCGAAAGAGGCTCAAAATTTGGCATCGAAAAAGACACAAACAGAAAGCACCAAATATAGGGAGGTTGCGATACAAATCGAAAGTCAAGTCGGAAAACGGAATGGCGCGAAAAAACGCACGGGTTAGGTCCATGGACAGACCTAATGTATGGAATACGGTGGCATGTGCCACCGTATTATTTCTTTGGTGAAGGGTAAAAAACTTTAAGTTCGTGAAAGGTGCAACTGTATCGTTTTGAAAGATGCTACCGTATCGTTTTGGAAATCTCAAGAAGGTGCAATCGTACCGCATAATCAACCAAAAAACCAAAAAAAACTTTTGAAATCAACCAAAAAACCGAAAAAAATCTTCGAAATCGATAAAAAAACTTAAAAATCTCTTGAAATCAAGGAAAATGTTTTAAAAATCCCTCGAAATGGGGGAATTAGGCTAAAAGCACATCAGATAATATTGAACGTCGGTAAAAAGATGTAGACACGTCGACAAAACCCGTGCTTTTTGTAATTATTTGTTCTCTATATTATATGGTGCCACCGTATAAAAAAAGTCCTGAGTCCATCCCTGGTTAGATCACGCCACCATCCGCGTGAAGCACTATTTGGATTGCCATGCAATTTTACAGCCATCCGCCACTCGTCACTATTTTGACCATCCAAGACTACAACCAAGATCCACGTCCTCATCAATTTCCAATTCTTTTCCTTTATTATTATTCATTTGTTTTATTATTATTATTATTATTTTATTTTCTTTATTTATCTTTTCCTTTACATAAAAAATTAGGATTATTATTATTATTATTATTATTATTTTATTTTCTTTATTTATCTTTTCCTTTACATAATAAATTAGGATTAGATATATTTTCTTAATTATCTTTTCTAATTAGAATTGGGGGTTGCTATGTCTACCCCCTTTTAAATTGTATACCCCCTGTCATTTTTGTCTCCTCTCACAAACAACACCAACAAAATAAAATTACATTTTATATCCTTTTAATTATTTAATAAATTTACTTTATACCTTTTATTTTTTTAATTTTCATTTTACACCCTCATCATATTAACACATATAATCGTATATTAGCTAAAATACGTTTAAAAAATACGTTTTAGTTTTAACAAATTACACCATTATAATCATCTCTTCGATACGTTCGAAATGAGCCTAACATTGAATATTTTTTGATTTAATTATTTTATTATATATCATATATACTACATAAAAATATTTTTTATATTTACAATTCATACCCTTATAGTTAATTATTTAATTTATGGTACATCTCTAACTTTTTCAATTTTCGTTTTACACTCTTATTACATTAAACATAATAATCATATGTTAACTAAAATATCTTAAAAAAATACGTTTTAACATATCACATTAAAAGGTATTTGGGATTGCTTATTTAAAACAACTTATGCTTATTTTTTAAAAGTATTTATCAACTTATGTCGTGCTAATAACGAGTTGGGCGTAAAAATACGTTTTATCTTGTGAAGTATTTTCTCTCTAAAAAAATACGTTAGAAAACATTTCGATGGGCCTAGAAATGGCTAAATAGGTCCAGCCCAACCCGAAACATACTTGGAACCGAGACTGACCGACTCGATACGGGACCGGTTATGGTGCGACGATTCTTAACTAGTTACGATTTTCATCACAAGGCCCGGCCCGGGACTGACTATATTTTTTATTTACAAATTTATTTTTTTAATGCATTTTGAAGTTTATTTTTAAATGTATTTTAAATTTATTTGATTGAAGATCAAAATGTATTTTTAAGTGTATCCTATTAAGAGTGTAAAACGAAAATTGAAAAAGTAAGAGATGTACCATAAATTAAATAATCTATACATATAATAAATAAGTAACTAGAATGCCACGTGTCATATTCTGGTGAGCTGACTTCAGTATTTTTCCGTCTAAACATGTATCTAGACGCACTTTACATTATAAGTTCAATTAACACACCCACATTCACTCCTTCTTAAATCTCTCATTAATTCAATTTTTTTAATTTATACATTACATTTACTACCCTTATAATTAGGTATGTAGTTTAATTTTAATCTCTTACTTTTTTATATTTCATTTTAGACTCTTATCATATAAACATAAATAATGTATATGAACTAAAATGCATTAAAAAACATTTCTATTTTTTACAAATTATATCATTGTAATCGATTCGTCAATACCTTCGAAATGAGTCCAATATTGAATATTTTTGGATTTAATTATATTATTAAATATCATAAACATATATGAATTAATGTGTCGTGATTAGTATGAGATTTGTTGAAATTAGTATGGGATTTGATACAAATAATCACTAAGTTGTCGTGATTTTCTTTTTGCAGTTTCATATCAATTTTTACTTCAAAGTCGAATTCCTTCGACGAATTACAATTCTATCAAATTTCATTCTGGCAACGAAACACCCTTAGAATTATCATAAGAGATTTAATTACTTTGAAGAAAAAAAATATCACTTATCAACTGATTTTTGGATTATGAATTCGAACCATTTTCAAAAATATAAATATGCAATTATTGTGTATTCGTTTGTTAAATTCATTTAGTAACTACATTTATAATATGTATCAAACTTAATAGACATTTTATCTTCAAGATAATATTCCCTATTTGTGGATTTTTTTTTATCAATTATTGTATGTGTCACAAAATTATTCAACAACTATTAAACATCAAATAGTTAATTATTTAATTTATGGTACATCTCTTACCGTTCTAACTCATTAAGTTAAAAATTATACAAAACTTTACTGTAATAGCTTTTAGGAGAGTTTTTTTTGGTCTCATAAAAGTGTTATATTCTTTTATAAGTAAAATATTTATCTTGTAAAGTATTTTCTCTCTAAAAATGTTTTAAATTATTTTAATTGGTTTTGAGAAAACGATCAAAGTTTTTTTTTATAAAGTTGTTTAAAAAATGACGTTTTTTGAGGAGTTCATGATTTGAGGATTTGAAAGTGGCTAGGGGTAAAGATTAATTAATAAGAATCCACGATTTAAGGATTTTTTAACGTATTTTAGTTAATATTGGGCTCCTTTCGAAATATTATAATTAAATAAAAAAATAAAAAGCTATCGACGAATAACAATATAAAAAAATAACGTAAACGTATGACATATTATAATATAATTAAATCAAAAAATATTCAATATTAGGCTCATTTCGAAGGCATCGACGAGACGATTATAATGGCGTAACTTGTTAAAATTAAAAAGTCTTTTGTTAACGTATTTTAGTTAATATACGATTATATGTGTTAATATAATGAAAGTGTAAAATGAAGTCTACCCGTGCAATGCAGCGTGATATAATATATGTTTTAAATTTATACTAGAAGTCTACTCGTGCAATGCAGCGTGATATATCTCGATTTTAATGTTCTAAATTATTTTAATTGGTTTTGAGAAAACAATCAAAGTTTTTTTATAAAGTTGTGTAAAGAATGACGTTTTTTGAGGAGTTCATAATTTGAGGATTTTAAAGTGGTTAGAGGTAAGGATTAATTAATAAGAGTCCACGATTTAAGGATTTGAAAGTTATAGTCGGTCAAAATGTTTTTAAAATTTTAAACTTATTTTCGGTTTCATCAGTCTCTCGTTTGATTGAATTCATCCTTAAAATCGATTGAATTTATAAATACTTTTCGTATTATAATAATACCCGAATCCGACCGACATTAACCCGAAACTGATCATTCCGACCCGAAGCAATCCGAAACCCGAAAAATGAATAAACTGAATCCGATCGACATTAATCCGAAACCGACCATTAAAGTAAATGTACTTTAGTTTATGTATGTTGATATGATAAGGATGTAAAATTAAAGGAGAAATGATATAAAGTAAATTAAATAACTAATTATAATTGAGAACCAAATGCACGGCTCAGCGATCACGGGTTAGATCGCGGGATCTTGAGGCATTTTTGCAAATCAGGAGAGGGATGAGGTATTTGTGTAAGTGAAAAATGAACTTGTGGCATTTAGTTTAATTTTTGCAAAACTGTTGTAGATGTTGTGAGGACATAATGTGAGTGGTATGTATATGTTTACAAAATAAGAAGGTATCGACGAATAACAATATAAAAAAATAACGTAAACGTATGACGTATAATAATATAATTAAATCTAAAAATATTCAATATTAGGCTCATTTCGAAGGTATCGACGAGATGATTATAATGACGTAACTTGTTTAAATTAAAAAGTCCTTTTTAACGTATTTTAGTTAATATACGATTATATGTGTTAATATAATAAAGATGTAAAATGAAAAATAGAAAACTAAAAGGTATAAAGTAAAATTATTAAATAAGTATAGGGGGTAAAATGTAACTTTTAAATAAAAAATTAAAAAAAGTGAAGTGTGTGAGGGGAGGGGGTATACAAAAATGGCAGGGGGGTATACTTAGAAAAACCCTTAGAATTATATTTAGTAATTATCTTTTTCCTAGTTTCGATTATAAATAAGGTTTTATATTCCAGTTGTAATCAGTTCAATTATTCAACAAATCTTTTACTTTTCCTAAAGTATTATCACGATTTCGAGTTAACGTTATAATTCTCGGATCGTTTCAAGGATTTAAATGCTTGTCGATCCTTTATGCAAACCTACGATGCGTCAATTGGTATCAGAGCAGGATTCACTTGTCTTTTCACCATCAATGACATATCAACAACCCGCTACCAAAGCAGACCTAGTCAAGATGAACGCAGCCTTTACCGCGGCACTCGCTGATCTAACGGCAGCTGTTAACAGGCTTCAACCCAAGATCGTCAACGACAACGGTCGGAGAAGAGACAGGGTTGAAGGACCGGTTATGAGGCCACACAATGGCAATCGTGACTGAGTCGATCTTTTGAGCTCTGAATCCGAAGAGGAGGAGGAAGAAGAAGAGCCGAAGAATCTGAGAAGAAACAAACATGATTATCGTATGAAAACGAACATTCCATTTTTCTACGGAACTATGGGATTCGAAGAAATCGTAGATTGGCAAATCGAAGTCGATCGATACTTTGGCGTTGTAGAGGTGCCCGAAGACAAGCAGGTAAAGTTTGTTGCTTTCCGTCTAAAGAGCGCCGCCGCCGTTTGGTGGGATAAACTGTTTGTGCAAAGACGACGACAACGAAAGATGTAACACATGTAGTTTTGGTAAGCAAATGTTACACCAAGCCCATTTGATGGTTGGTATTTGTGAACTTTGTGTGTGGAAGGGCCTACTTCTAATCCTTAGATGCATCGGGAGCGTTCGGGATGAGAAACTTCGATTTTGGGCCTCAGTACACACGGAGCGAGTATGACACGTGTCGATGTCGCTGGACAATGTTGCCCTGAAGGGACACCCCAAGGTACACTTCGTGCGACTATGCCCACGACAATGACACATGTCACTATCGTCGGGTAGTGCCGCGGTCGGGGCCCCTAAGCTTCTTAAAAACCCGATTTTTGGCAACTTCTTCTCATTTTTGGCTATCCCCTTCCCACCATTCTCTCCCAAGTTGAAACCCCCTCCCCCTATTTCATTTTGGAGCTTCAAGATGTGTAAATCCTTGAGCTTTAAAGGGAACACTCAACTTTTAGCAAGGATTTGGATGCAAGGGTTGAAGTTCTTCATCTCACCCTCATTCATGGAGATTTCTAAGCTTTCTAGGGTTTCATGCAACCTTTTTCCTCCATTTTGAAGATTGGGAGTTTGTGGTTCATTTTGGTGACTCTAGAGGTATTTTGGTTGGTGGATTCAAGTTATGGTTAAGGTAATCTTCTCTTTTCTTCATCTATGGAAATTAGGGTTTTGGTATAAGTTGAGATATTAGTGTAAAATATTTGGGGAATGATTCTATATGGTTGAATATGATTATTGATGGTTGGAAACCCATGGATCTAGGTTTTTGGAAGATTTGACTTGAGGATTCAAGTTTCTTCAATGGAGCTCAAATTGGGGGGAAATCTAGATTTAGCCTAAATCTAGCAAGGTGAGTTCAAGTTGATTTGTGAAAACGTTGTACATGTCAAAAATGTTATTTCCCAAGTATTTATGTGTTTTACATGAAATTATCAATTGTTGAGTTATTTGGTGGGTTTTGATTATTTGTAGTATTTAACTTTATAAACATTGTAAAATACCCATATTTGGAATTTTTGGTAATTTGATAAATGAATCATAAATGAAAATGTTTTGATGATTTATTGCATAAACGAGGGTTATTTGGTAAAAATGCATTTTAGTGGTTGTTGGAAATATGCATAGTTTGTGTTATGGTACGCTTTGAAAATACGATCGTGTGAGTTTTTGGATCTTGGACACTCCTGTCCTTGCCAACATTTTGAAAATTGTAAACCTTTTGGTTTGGGGAAAAGATGTATTTTGAGTATTTTGGCGAGTAAATCTTAGGTATTGATATTTTAACGATTTAACTTACGAGTGTAAATCTTTTGGTATAAATGCCCCTTGATGGGTGTTTTGGAAAATGATTTGTCTTAATCTAGAGTTGCGTGGAGTTACTTATGTATATAGAGCATGTTTCGTATAAACGTGAGATATTTACGTTTTATTGCATTTTATGACTTTTAACAAATGGTCTTTTCATTTATTGATCTTGTGGCTCAGTATTTGATTATGTTGGGTTTTGGGGACATTTGTCCAAGTTTTGATGGCTCAACGTAGAGCTTTGGTCATGATTTATATTTATTTGAGAATTACATGTCTTGAATGTGCTAGTTCATTCGTTTGGAGTCATGTAATGTTTTAGACCTTATTTCTATGGATCCATAGGCACTCGAGTTTTACGTTCATTGATGGGACACTAGTTTTCCACATTGTAGCATGAAATAGGCATCGAGGTAAGGTGTAAGTCCTATGTGCTAGTATGTTTCTTGGATGTGGATAACTCAATGTACAGACCTAGAGGAGTTGAAGTTGATACTCCATGGGTGTACGCTTTAAGTAGCCGAGCTCGACATCCAATACTATAACTTTGACAAGCAGCAGGCTTTAGAAAATGACAAAACCAACATCCACCACCATGGCCATCAAATTTAAATATAATTTTCATTTAAAACCCAATTTCCACAGATTACAATCAAAATGAAGTTAAACAAAGGAGGTTGTTTCAATATGAAAAATATACCTGAAGTTAAACAATGAAAATGGAACTAAACTCAAGCTCATTTTCTCCAAAGTGTGTTGTATAGAACATTCAATTTATATAATTGTTGCAAAATATTAGAATGAACAATTCTCCACAATTAAAGATGATGATAATAAGCTAAACTCTTTAGTCCATCAAAATGAGATTTGGACCGAGAGCTAATTAAACCATAGTAGCAGCTAGTCAAGAAAGAGATATTAACTCTAAACAGCATATTACAGCCACGTCAGAACCAAGAATCATATGTAGACAACTGGAAACAGAACTGGTCCAACAATATTTAACCCAAAAAATATCATGACTATAAAAACCTATATGATTTCTGATTAATTATTTCACCACTGTATAATGGTATTAAACAACTAATGTGAAGACATAACATAGTTTAAATATAATTTTCATTTAAAACCCAATTTCCACAGATTACAATCAAAATGAAGTTAAACAAAGGAGGTTGTTTCAATATGAAAAATATACCTGAAGTTAAACAATGAAAATGGAACTAAAATCAAGCTCATTTTCTCCAAAGTGTGTTGTACCAGTCCATCATCCCAAATTCTACATGAATCCATGTCCAAGCCCTGCAAATTTATCAAACATGCATTAAGTTATTTAGAGGACCCAAATCATGTCAAAGTTGTGTTTGCACTTCTGGAATACAAAACAAATATCGATTGTTAGGGCACAAATCTATCCTTGTAGCTCACTGAGGAAAGAAACAAAGACAAAAACCAACATCAGAGGAAATAAACAGTAATATAAGAGAAACAATAGAATTAAAGAAAGAAAGAAACTAAAAATGGGATAGAATAGTTTTGAAAACCCAAAGAAAGAATTTGACCAGATTAAATAAAATATGAACAGAAAAATACATTAGGGAATTTGAGACTGTCGCCCTCCATCTCTTCTTCCCTCTCTTCTCGAACGGCTCCAAAAAGAGTTACAAAACTCGATGCACCCCAAAAATAAACAACGACAATGGAATTATCGTCCAGGTTTGACATTTATAGGGAAAATCTTTACTCGAAAGGGGATAGTGGGATTAGTGGAAGACTCGGAACGTGGGAGGATGAAACACCCTAAAAACAGGGTCAATTTAAAACTTAAAATAAAATGCTATGATCATTAAAGATACCAAACTTTTATAACAACAAGGATCTACAGCAGCATTTTATATACAACATTTAAACTTGTCCTAAATAATCTTATTAATCTATTCTTACAACATAAATAGATTAACTAGATTATCTAAGCTTCGTCCCAAAATCTCCAAAAGAATTGTTGTATCCTCCAACACCTCAAAGTTTGATATGAAATTCACTCCCCAAACTTCTTTCCCGAACCTGAACCTGATAAGACAATTCAACTTAAAACATTAGGCTTTCGCCTAGTGAGGTTAATCAATTCAAATTTAAAACTCAACAACTAAAACATCAGGTGTCTCAAATCTGCATCTTTCATCTTACCAAATCAAGTTCCAACCACTATGACTATTTCACCTAGCCATTAAATAGAATAACAACATCAACTACTTATAATCCCACCAGATTTATAAGAAATTAAACTCAATAACCCATGAAATGCAAATTACAACTCGATGTAATTTTCTCACACTTCATCATTTAATAAACACCGGAAATGCGAATTACACCTCAATGTAATTCTCTCACACTTCCTATCGCCTGAAATGCGAATTACACCTCAATGTAATTCTCTCACATTTCAATACCTCACCAACCTGAATCACTGGTTCCCAATGGGATTTTATTCATCGGTGATTACATCAACCGGGAACCCTCACAGATGATTCAAAATTCACTCCACCACTAGAATTACATTATAGGTTCCAGTTAGTATGCGGTTCCCATTAGACCGTACTAAGTTGCCCACTAGATCAAATGTAAACTCTAGCCATCGCAACACAATAAATATGTATCATCACTCTTTCTATCACATCTATAGTGCCAATAACATCAGATAAATCTCTATATTTAATAACTGATATAAACTCTTCATATGATAATATCTCATGCATATTCTTCATCATTAAATCATGTCAAGATCATATAAATAATAACATGAAAACCTCACATAAAAATCATCATGCATTTTTTATTTCAAAAAGCATCAAAGTTCGCAAACTACTGATTGCGAGTTTCATGTAATTCGCAAGCCAAAGCTGCGAATTTCAGAAGTTCGCAGGCTATGGTTGCGGGTTTCACAAAACTCGCAAGCTACACTTGCGAAATTCTTATTTTCGCAACCAACGGTTGCGAACTTTATCCGATTCTCGCAAGCCAAGGCTGCGAGATTCGTTCACTGTTCATCATCATCTACCTCTCATTAAGCTGTTTCTTACCAGATTAAGCATTAAGCACATGAAATAATATTTAAGCTCAATAAACACATACACATATGTTTACATGTTAAGTTTTAAGCAAGAATCAATTAAACTCACCTTAAAAGTCGATTTATACACTGATTCACGTAAGAGCTTAACGAACAGCTTAATGGCAGCTTATCAACAATCTTTATGATTCTTCAAGATTAATCACAACCCAAATCTGAAATCCTTGTTTCCCTTGTTCTTCTTCTTCTCTATCTCTCGGCACTCTCTCTCTTTTCTCTTCACCGAAAATACACACACAAAACAAACTTCACACTCAACACAAATAGTCTATATTTACTAGATTAATGACACCTCCTCCTTGATTATCATGAGTCATAAGACTATTTACCAAGTAGACCCCCAACTTTAATAGAATGACACTTCAAACCCTCAATCTTTAAAGAAATAACATAACACACCAAGTAAATAAAATCATCATAATAACCCTTAAGTTAATATTCTCAAAAATCTTTAAACTTTCAACATTTGTATTTTAACCTTAATCGAATTATAATACTCTATATAATTCAAGGTCACTCCAAATACAAATACATTCTAAATCTTATTAAATAATACTAACAAAAATCAGAGCCACTCCTGTGCCGTTCGAGATGTGGGGCAAACCTCATCGAGGACGATGAGTCCCTGAGGGGGGGTGTGTGTAACACCTTAGGCATATCCCACATCGGTCGTGGACAGGAGAGATGTTGGGTATATTAGTAAACCTTGGCCTTACCAGACACAACGCGTTTTGGGGCCACAAGCATGCGGGTTCCTTGGGAACTCTGTGGTTAAGCGTGCTTGGGTGGGAGTAGTACCGGGATGGGTGACCTCCTGGGAAGTCCTTGCGAAGTCCTTGCCAGGTCTCCAAGAACAAAGCCGTGAGCCAGTGGGGCAAAGCGGACAATATTGTGTCGTGGTAAGGGAGGGGTGTTACAGAGGAGGTTGAAGAAGAGGGTGCGAAAGAGGGGGGAGAGAAACCTGCAACATGGGATAGTTCGTGTGAGAGAACCATGCGGAGG
Organism: Saussurea involucrata; assembly: GCA_033807775.1. Lineage (NCBI taxonomy): Eukaryota > Viridiplantae > Streptophyta > Magnoliopsida > Asterales > Asteraceae > Saussurea > Saussurea involucrata. Next base: position 61,379,021 of record CM066314.1, on the reverse strand, counting down.
AATGGAGGTTGAAGAGAAGTCGTGGAGAGAAATTGTGTGAGAGAAATCAGGGCTCACAAGTCGCAACTGAGTGAAAGGCTAAAAACGTGGGCAGAGGTTGAAATCGTGGGAGCGGGAAGGTGGAGAGGGAGGATTAATGAATGGGCTGAATGGGCTGAATGAATTGGCTTAATGAGTTTGAACGGCCAATATTTAAAACTGGATTGAGTTTAAAGGGCCCAGATTCATCTAAAATCAGTTAGACTTATCTGGGTCCATATTTTATATAATATCCAAAACACCTCCGTAAATGAATGAAATTCTACTTGTCACACACACACACACACACACACACACACACACACACACACACACATATATATATATATATATATATATATATATATATATATATATATATATATATATATATATATATAGGGTTGGGTTCACGTGAGACCAGATTATTTTCATGAGACCCGTGAGACCACAAAAATAACACTAAACCTTCACAGCAAAAGACTGTGAAGGTAAAACATTCACAGTCTTTTGCTGTGAAGGTTCGTTGTTTTTCGTACCTTCACAATAAATCAGTGTGAAGCTTTAGTGTTATTTTTTGTTCTCACGGTCTCACGAAAACAGGTTGGTCTCACGTGAACCTAACCTGTTAGTGCATAAAATGTATTCAAGATTTAATATGTAATTGTATTAATTGTAAAGAGTCAAATGTATTTGTCAAAGTCAAAGTAAGGGTGTTAAAGGGTCAAAGTCAAGGTATTAAGTGAGTTAGTCAAAGTGTATAAATAGGAAGTTTGTAATAGATGTCATTGTAATTCTCTCATACGTGTGAAATAGGGATGACTTCTTAGAGAGAGAGAGTTTAGAGAGAGAAAGTGGGTCTCATTCTAATCTTTGTATTCTTTCTCTATTCTAATGAAGATCTCTTGAATTCTTGATTGTTACTTGATTAGATCTGGGATTACAAGTGGTATCAGAGCTAGATCAGATCGGATTATGCACAAATCAATCCAGAATTGAAGATTTTTTTATCAATTTTTGAAGAAAATTGATGTTCTTGAGTTTTTGAGATTTTTCTTGAAAAAATCTTCAAGAATTCGAAATTTGTTGTGTTTTGATTCTATTCTTTTCAACAAATCTGTTTTGGTTATGGTTTGAAACATTTTTCAATCAAAATTTTAGTTTTTAAACAACAAATTCTGTTTTTAATTTTTTTTTTCAACTGCAGGTTACTGTTCATCGAAGATGTTCTTGAAGATTATATTGAATTGTTGATTTTATGTGTTGTTTGATGTGTTTCGATATTACTGATCGACTTGTTTTGCAGTTCAGATCTTAATACAAGTCGTGGATTCGAAAAACAACATCATATCATCTATATTCAAACAGATCTGAGACCACAGTGTTCATCGAGAATGCTATCAAATTTTTGATTGACTTCATGGTTTAGTTGTGATTTGGTAGTTCTAAACATTACAGAACTACTCATTTTGAAACATCGAGCAGGCTAGTGTTTTTAGATTTGAAATTCGTCAAGAAAACAGCAAGTTTAGTGGGTTGAATGAGTTCGCCGGAAAAACGACTTGACGGAAACATCGCCGGAATCTAGAAAAAGTGACCGGTGTTCATAACTGTCGGATGTTCTAAACTGTCGTACATGTTGTATATGACTTCCTCATCATAACTGTCGTACACTACTTGCTCATAACTGTCGTATACCACTAACTCTCGTACGACTCTCGCATGCCATTATAAGATTTTTAGTCGGACGTTTTTTTTAGTCGGATGATTTTGTGTGCATGATCGAGATTTATTCATATCATTCGATTGGTATTTGTTTTTGGATCACATAGAAAGAAAAATCGTTGGATTTGGTTGAGAAACGAAAGAGAAAATTGAAAAAGAAATCATCAGATCGTGTTTTTTGTTTTGGAGGTGATGATGAACAATGTTTCTGTTAGTTGTCCGTTAGTTTGTTAACAAATTTAGTCCTTTTTTCGTTAGTTCTGTTAAATAGTTTTAGGATATGTCAGTTTTGGTCCCTGCAGTATAGACTTATGTTAATTACATTTTTAGTCCTTTAGTTAATTTTTCTGTTAGTTCAGTTAAGTCTATAGATAGTTTTAGGTTTTAGTAGTTTTGGTCCCTGTAGTTTAAGTTTTGAGTTTATTTCAGTTTTAGTCCCTAGACGTGTAATGTTTTAGATTTTTACAATTTTAGTCCTTTGAGTCTTAAGTTTTAGACTTTTGTCATTTTTAGTCCTTATCCTTTATAAGTCTTAGTATTTTACACTTTTAGTCCATATTTTTCGTTTTAGTTTCGTATTTTGTCATTTTTAGTCCCTATTTTTAGTAATTTTTTAATTTTTGTCCGTTTTATCAAAATTTTACCTGCTTTTGCACGAAACTGATATATATTTTTTTATCTTTTGCAGGTTTGCCGATTTAAAGTCAAGTTTTCCGGATTAATTTTTTTTGGAATTAATTTTTGAACGACAAATTTTATAATTTGTTATTCAAAATTTTAATTTTGAAAAATTTTCTGACTTTAATCGATTTTTCTCTGATTATCGTGTGTGCATAATTCTACTTCTCACGAAGTATCTGACAACGATCATTTTTTAATCTTTTCAGGTAACAATGGATGATGATGAATATTATGGATGGGAGTCACTTAAGGACAGAAACTATAGAATAAAGATCCAAGATCTTGAACAAAAAGAAGTCAAATATAGGATAACAATTGAGAAGTTGAACAAAAGATTAAGTGAGTTGGAGAACTCAACGACTAATCAAGATCTCAAAAGCAAGGATGCTGAAATTAGTAATCTAAAGAAAAAGAATAGTGAGAGCGAACTTTCTTTGAAAAATATAACCTCTCAAAACAAAGAATTTTTGGATAAAATCAAAGGTTTGGAAAAGAAGCTGTATTTGAGAGATCAAACTGATCAAACAATTTTCCTGAATAAACCAAGACTTGTAAACAATGTCAACAAGTATTGGGGACTTGGTTACGAAAATCCAAAGAATTTGGCCAAAGCTAGTTGTGCATTACCAACAATGTATGATTTCAAATGCTTAAGATATGCACGATATTGGCCTGAATTTGAAATTCATTGGACTGGTGAAAAGGAAACACGTGAAGAGGAAAATAGAAAAAGATTTTTAACAACTCATATTCAACTTCCTTTTTGCTATACTCGTGAAACGGAGAAAATTCTCAAAAATCTAAATAAACCACTTCCAGATAACTATTTTGACATATGTGCTACAAAGCCGGTTACCAACAACCAAATCATTGAAACAAAGAAATATGTTCCTACATTGGTTCTTGAAGGAAAAATTGTTGAATTAGAAATCTCCCTTGCTGAACAAAGGATAAAATATGATTATGAAAATGATCTCCTTTCAACTATTTTTACAACTACTTTTAAGGAAATATCTTCTTGTTTCAATGACGAAGTGAAAAAGGAAACTGGTAAAATTGAACATTCCTTGATCAAAAAGTTTTCTGATTCAACAAAGATCATTTTTGATGGAAAACAAAAGTTAGATAAAAAATGTCTAAAACTATCAAAGAAAGTGGTGGATCTTGAGAATATTCTTCTTTCTGAGCATACCAATTTGGAAAATGAGAAAATCAACTTTGTAAACCAAATCAATTCATTTGAAACGAAGTTGGCTGATTTGTTAAAAACAAAAGCTGAATTAGAGATTGTGTTAGAAAACAAAAGAAAAGAATTCGCTTTAAAAAACTGGTTCAATCTTGAAGAAAGCAACTTTCTTAAAGAACAGAACTGTGAACTTTCTCAAAAAGTGATGACATTAGAAAAATGTTTGAAAGAAGAAAAACCAAATATAATGTCTGATTTTGAAGATTCTTTCAATCTTGAAAGAGCACAATTTGAAATTGAGAAAGTAATTTTTGAAAATGTGAAACATTCTCATGAAATGAGAATAATTGAGCTTTCTCAAGAGGTAGATGAGTTAGAAAAGGAATTAGAAAAAGAAAGAAAAGAAAATGCTTTCAAAAGTTGGAGTTCACCTGAGTCCACCAAAGATTTTGAAGTTCACAACGCTGATTCTGATTCGGATTGTGATTATGAACCAAATGAGAAAGTTTTTGAAACCAAGTCAAAACCAATAGAAAATGAAAAAGGAAAAGCTTGTGCATTTGATTTCTCAAAGAAGCTTCCGGACCATTCAGATTTTTTGTTTACAAATGAAAAACCTTCAAGTACTTTTTGTAAAGGTGAGTGTTCAAACACAAAGAAACCACCTTTAGAGAAAAGAAAGAAGGATAATAAGTCAAAAACAACTCCTGTTCAAAGTTCTCAAGGTTCTAATTCTAAATCTTCTGTTGGTTCAAATACACCATCTACAAGCCTGTGAAGATGGAATGGAGAGTTAAAGGTACAACACCTTTAAAGAATGATGTACCAAAATCATCTGCTTCCACATCAAATGCCAAGAAGAACAACACTCCGAAAGGTAAATTTTCTTCTACTAAACCTAATTCTATTCATTCTGCAAATCATCTGATTAGGTTGGCACATAAGAAAATTTGTTGTTCTTACTGTGGATTAAATGATTTTGTGCATAAAGATTATACTTCTTATTGGTACGGTACTTACAGTATTCCTTCAAAGAGATCTACACCTAACACACTAGGACCCAAGTCCCATTGGGTACCAAAATCAACTTAATCTGTTTTGCAGGTTCATCATGTGTTGTGCTGAATGTTACATATATATCACACACATGAATGAAAACAGAAGAGAAGCGGTGCAAATTTTTGAAGAGTATATGTGCCATTAAGAGGGATCAAAGAACTAATGGTTTCTAAACACGTCAGTTTAGAACCCGTACTTCAAAGAAACTATGGTTTCTAAACATATCAGTTTAGAACCCGGACTTCAAAGAAACTTATGGCTTCTAAACATATCAGTTTAGGACCCGTACTTCAACGAGTTTGACTTCTAAACACATCAGTTTAGAACTCGTACTTCATTGTTTTATACTTTGACTGTTTCATATGCTAATCTTGTTTCATTAAGATCTTTTGCAGATTTTGAGGGGGAGCTTATCTGATTTTCAATCAGTCTATCATGATTTGAGGGGGAGCTTAAACATCTTATTGTAAGTATTTTCTGAACTTAAACTGAGATTGTTTGAAAGAAGAACGACTTTCAAGCATGAAAAATATTTTGCTAAATGTTCAAACCACTTCTCGATTCTCAAACAGATTTTATGAATTTTAGAAGTGCGATTTTAAATGTTTTTCATATATATACATATATATATATATATATATATATATATATATAGGGAAGGGTTCAATAGAGAAGTCCAAATATTTAGAGAAATAGAGAAGTGATCTTAGCCATTTATTCGATCATGATCGACGGCTTTGACCGAGAAGTAGCGGATAATTACTCGCGTGGTCTGCACAAGATAGAGGGGTAGTTTCGTAAAAAATACACGGGCTGAGTTCATATATGAACCTGTGTGATTCACATATGAACTATACGTTCATATATGAACCTTTGTAATTCACATATAAACTCTTTTTAACTGATTCATATATGAATCTTTGTGATTCATATATGAACCTTTGTGATTCATATATGAATCAGTTAATTTGTTCATATGAGAAGTAGTTAAAAAAATTTCATATATGAATCACAAAGATTCATATATGAACACAAAGGTTCATATATGAATTAGTTAAAAAAATTCATATATGAATCACAAAGGTTCATATATGAACACAAAGATTCATATATGAATCAATTAATTGGTTCAACTGATTCATATATGAAATACAAAGGTTCATATATGAATCACAAGATTCATATATGAATTAGTTATAAAGAGTTCATATGTGAATTACAAAGGTTCATATATGAACGTATAGTTCATATATGAATCACACAGATTCATATATGAACTCAGCCCGTGTTTTTTGTAAAAGTTACGAAATTGCCCTTCTATTTTTGGAACAGCCGCAACTTTTGACCAGTCAAATCCGCAATTTTTGACGAGTCAAAGCCGCAACTTTTGACCAATTATAACCGATCTTGACCGAATAAATGGCCAATATCACTTTTCTATTTCTCTAAATATTTGGACTTCTCTATTGAACCTAAGGCTATATATATATATATATATATATATATATATATATATCTCGGATTCTCGTTACATCATTTCTGACCGTGTGTTTCTAAAGAATATTACTTGCGTAGTATCTTTTCTATACTTTCAAGTATTCTTACACACCGGTTTAGCTTCATATTGACTTTGTTATTACCATGTCTCAAAACGAAACATTTTTCGATGGTAATACTCCCGTTTGTATTCCTATTTTGATTGAGCATCATATTCATTTCAGCGTTCGAACTTAAACGTTTCATTCAAAGATTGTTTATATTTGGTCATATAAACAAAATATCCAATTCTTTGATACCCTAACCTTACATGATTATCATTCATGTTATTTGATCTGATTGATACATTGTCAGATTCTCAAACAAGAATTTCGATTTCATTTCATTCATTCACTTTTGAATTCATTTTATTCTTTCAATATTCTTGTTGTGAGAATTCTTCACAGATCAAAATGCTCAAATCTTCATGATATTATTGAGGAGCATACATTCTGATGGCAATGTTATCAAATGCCGATACTCTTAATTGTTTAATATAAATTGTTGAACAACGCAACATTTTAGGACAAAATTTCATGGGAATCAGTGTGAGGATTTACAAAACTTCTATGGATCTACGTTAACCAGTGTTTCCTACCCAAGAAGTTATCCTTGAGTGATTGAGGGGTGAGGGGTCAAAATCAAAGAGTGGGGGAGATTATTCATACGGTTGAGTATCTCATTGTGCTGAGGTAAAATGAAAATGAGAGTTTGGTTAGAAGTGAGCGGATTAAAAACAGAAAGAGGGTGTGAGAACAGAGTTAAAAGAATAAGAGAACTCTGCACTATCCATTTTCTGAGTCGGGCAACCACATTACTGATTGGTTCACATTCTTTGGTGACCATCATTGAAACAGGCAACTAGCCCATGCCAACTCTTGCATTAACCCCACCAACTACTCATTTATTTCTTAACAAAGAAATGTTTCATTTTTCTTGGGGACGCAGCATACCATCTATCTGATCTTCACTCGGAAGGTCTAGATATTGAAAAAGAAGGAAGTTTGCCCCACCTTCGCTCTTCATTCATGCACATTGAGTCCGTGGAAAACTTGTTGCTGTCTCAACAGTTTACACACTTTAAGCCTATAATTTTCAAGCATAAGTTGCTTCAATCATTTCTACACTTGCACGTACACACAAGGAATATGTTTTCTTGTCATAACGTTCATAGAAATTCCTTTGTGGTTTTTCGATAATTGAATGGAAGCCCTGGAGGAGTGAACATCAAAAAGCTCCTTTCCAAAGTGCATTCGTTGTACTAAGTGGCTCCGTGCAACTTACATGCATTATAACTGATTCATTCGTTGTTTCAGGGTTACCACGTTACTATTGTCTGAATTTGAAAAGATTCGGATAAATATTTTTGGAATTGACGGTTATTCAGATCAGAAGGAGGAGATTGTTATTGATATATTCAAAGACTGCTGAAATTGAAAAGGATTTTGATGATCATGATGCTCACAATCATCAAAAATGGGGAGATGATATGAAAGTTTCAAATTCAAGATAAAGAGAAGTTTTGTTAAAGTCAAGAAGCTCAAGATAAAAAGTCAAGATGTTTCGAGATGATCGAGAAAGTTCAAAGTTCGAAGATTGTTATTATTGAAGAAGTGAAGATATACAGTTCAAGATATTCGAAAAGCTCAAAACCCCGTTAAAGCTCAAAAGCCATTTCATGTTCAAAGACCGAAGATATATTTCAAATCTCAAAGATGCAAAGATGTGTGCTACAATGTTTCAAAGATTCGTGTTACAAAGATTGGTAATGCGAAGATTCAAGAAGATGAAGTTTTTGTTTGAAGACTTTGACCAACATCACAAAGATTTGAAGACTATTTGATTTTGAAGATCCAGTTGAAGACTAAAATAGTCAGATTGAATTTCTGAAGACAACGCCTACTTGAAGATTCTTCAGAGTTATTTTTCGAAGATTGATCTTCCTTCAAAGCGAAGAGGGAGATTGCTAAAAGTACTTAAAGTGTTAAAGATCTGAAGATACAAAGAGCTGAAGACTATCATCATCAATTTTTTAAATCTTGAATCCATAGGGGGAGATTGTTAGTGCATAAAATGTATTCAAGATTTAATATGTAATTGTATTAATTGTAAAGAGTCAAATGTATTTGTCAAAGTCAAAGTAAGGGTGTTAAATGGTCAAAGTCAAGGTATTAAGTGAGTTAGTCAAAGTGTATAAATAGGAAGTTTGTAATAGATGTCATTGTAATTCTCTCATATGTGTGAAATAGGGATGACTTCTTAGAGAGAGAGTTTAGAGAGAGAGTGGATCTCATTCTAATCTTTGTATTCTTTCTCTATTCTAATGAAGATCTCTTGAATTCTTGATTGTTACTTGATTAGATCTGGGATTACATAACCCTATATATATATATATATATATATATATATATATAGAGAGAGAGAGAGAGAGCTTCTTCTGCAACCACCACCCAAACATGAAACCGATAAAAACTAATCCAGGCTGTCCTTTCCTTTGATCAACGGTTGAGAAATTTTTGCATTTTAATTAATTAAAAAATTAAGGAAAGGGTAGTTTAGGAATAGATTTTTGGTATTTAAAGTTAAAATCTATTAATTAATTTGAATTAATCTGATTATGGTTAAATTGTTTCCTTAACTTTCTCCACATTTTTCTCAATCTCTCTCTTTTTCTTTCTCTCTCTCTCTCTCTCTCAAATTTCCGGCCACCATGATGATCCAAACCACCGGGGACAAGCTTTCGTTTTTACGGCGAAGGTGGACGAAGTACGGTGATCAACTGCTACCAACTTTCGTTTTTTCGGCGGGTTTTTGTAATTTCTTTAACGAAACAGAAGAACCGTAAGAAGCACATCCACGTGAGCGTCGGTTACGGCGTATCTGAAAACACCGCAAGCATCCCGGATGTCGTGGTAACGCCGCATGAATGCACCACCATCGATTCTGGGTTTCATATCGATTTTGGATTTCATATCGATTCATGGGTTTCATATCGATTCTGGGTTTCATTATGATTCATGATTCTGGGTTTTATATCGATTTTCATCTACTAAAAACTGTTTATGAAAAAACTGTTTATGAAAAAACTGTTTTTTTCTCCTATGAAACGTGAAAATTTCGAAAAAATAGTTTATGAAACTTATGAAAAATCTGTTTATGAAACTCGCAAAAATTATGAAACTCGTCGGAATTTGGGGGAGGTCGCCGGATTGGAGATCGCCGGAGTAGGAGGAGATCGCCGGAGTGTAGGTCGCCGGAGAGAGAGATGAAGATAATTGACAAAATTAAGGAAGTTTGTTTGTTGCTAAAATTATGAATATTCCTAAAATTACAAATTTGAAGAAAAAGACCCAAATACCTTTGGTTTCATGGTTTCATAAAATACAATGGTTTCATAATAAGGGGACTCTCTCTCTCTCTCTCTCTCTCTCTCTCTCTATGTATATATATACAATCGTTGTGAAGTTTAGTGTTATTGTGTGATATATATAGGGTTGGGTTCACGTGAGACCAACCTGTTTTCGTGAGACCGTGAGATCAAAAAATAACACTAAAACTTCACAACGATTCATTGTGAAGGTAAGCAAAATAGCGAACCTTCACAGCAAAATCACAGTCTTTTGCTGTGAAAGTTTAGTGTTAATTTTTTGGTCTCACGGATCTCACGGAAATGGCTTGGTCTCACATGATCTCAACCCCATATATATATATACATATATATATATATATACATATATCTCAAACTTAACTAACGTCTTCGAAGATTTGGAATTTGAAAATCAGATGAGCAATTCATGATCTGCGAATCTGCTGGACCTAGCCTAGCCTAGCCATCAATTTAGGTTTTAGGTTGGTATGTGAGATTCATGCTTTTATTGCTTTAATTAAGCAAGCGATTTTGGGGGAAATGTTTGACAGATGAAAATTCTGTGAGAGAGGTCAGAAATGGCGAGAGTGAAATTGAAGTAACCACAACAACCTCTGACCTTGATGAATTTACTGACATCTTGCACACAATTTATCATCAAATCAATAGCACCAACTAACTCTGTTATCCTACAAAATTGAAGGAACGAAAAACCGACCATAATCTGACATAATGTACAAATGATGATGGCCTACCTTCCAATTTGGGCAGCGGTAGGACCTCCATTTGAGAGTCGTTTTAAGGATCTAAGAAATCGAGATTTAAGCTTGTTGTTCGGAGTTGTTGTAGGAAATCATCGGAAGACAAAACGATAAGAAGCAAAAGATATGGCTAAAGTGCAAGTTCGTAAATAGATATAGATCTGGTTGACTTGATCTGTGCTAAAAACGGCCAAACCTTGCTGGTGCACGATTCCGGCGGAAGACTACCCTCACAATCGCCACCGTCCTTCAACGAGATCTGTGCAAAATGAAGATCCTAATTCTTTTTTACACCTAAAACCTAATCAACAAGCACCAAAAGAATAAAACTGTCCATATGTAAACATCATCTGAAAATGGTAAAGTTTACATCTAGGGGCGTTTACCCAAAAGCATATTAAGTCATATTATCTTATCGGATGAATATGGCAAGGGCCATGAATCTTACCCGGTAAGAACAAAGACGATGACCGAGAGTCTTACATGGTAAGTAAGAGCGACGACTCTTACCACGGTTAGCGCTTACCGAATAAATTGATGCATACGATACCATTTTGGTAGACTAAGATCTAGACCTGGTAAGTAAGTAATAGTGTTGAATTTTGTCGGTAAACACTTACCCAGGTAAGCGTTTGGTAGTAAAAAAGTTGTTTGGTAAAAATAAGTTAGTTTATTTTTAACTAATTGTTTGGATACATATAAGCTAGCTTAGACCATGTCCAATAGGTTCATTAAATCATACAGTAAACCTTAAATTTGGTGTAAATGAGTAAATGACACTATTCACATATCCAATAAAGCCTTTATTTGTCACACTAAATTTGGTATAACGAATAGTATTACATTAGACTGATAAACTAGCTGATGAAGAAGTCACGTTTGACAAAAACTAGCTTATAAACATGTAAAATGACTAAAAATGACATCTTTAAAAAATATATAAAAATAATTTATATGATTAACAAATAACTCTAAATAATTAAAAATTAATATCAATGTATAATTAAATTTTGAATTTGTTAAAACAAGTTTTAGTAAAAATATATATATTAACTTATGATTTTAAATAACCGTTACATATATTATGAAAAAAATGAAAAAATAAAAAATAATAAAAAAATAATAGTAATTGATAATTAAAATATATTGATTAATATTAAAAAATATATAAAAATAATTTATATGATTAACAATAACTCTAAACAATTAAAACGTAATATCAATGTATAATTAAATGTTAATTTAATAATTTTTAGTTAATATTTATTAATTAATGATAATTAATTTTAAAAAATTAATATTTATTTATAATAATACTTAATAAATAATAATTATATTAATGAGGACAATATTGGAATATTCACAAAAAGCTACTCAAAAGCTACTCCAAATAGCGTTTCAAAAAGCTAGCTTATGGTTGATAACGCCACTTTTTGGCGTTATTTTCGGTCCTAAAACCAATGAGATTGGCTTGTATATAAGCAAAGAAGCGGAATTTTACGGTTTATCTAGTGGAATGTGCAGGTTAATTAAAAGGCAGTAACCATCGAGAAAAGAAGCTAAAAAGAGCACAAAAAGAGCCAAAACGAAGCCCGAGATCAAAGCCCAAGACCCGCGCCCGAACCAGGACCCGAAGCTGACCCAAACACCCTTCAGAAAAGCGGGCGACTTGCACGCGACTTGCAAGTCGCGCAATAAGTCGCGGGCCCCCCTGTTTCAGCCTATTACTTTGGCGTTTTTCCAATTTTTAGGGCATTCTTCGCACAGCCTTCACACGACGAATGGCAGACGACTTGGGGCGATTTTGAGAGCTTTTTCGAAGCTTTTGGAGCCACGATAGATGATCGATTGGAGCCACGTTCAACACGCGAAGTAGAGACGAGCACGAGAGAAGGGAGTTCATCATCATATTTATCACGTTACCATTACCATGTTTACATACACGTTTTCATCTCTTTTTCTTGTGTTTGAATCCACCACCAACATGAACTAAATTCTAGATGTTGGGGGTTGGAATGAATTTGATTTAAGTTTACAAACATGTGATTAGCGACTCTTATCAGTTTTTCCTATTTTAATGAAGAATGTGATTTCGTTTTTAATGCTTTTGTGAATTTGGCCAATTTACATTTGATGTGTTATGAACAATTAAGTTCGAGAGAATTAATTGTTAATCTAGAACTAAGAAATTGCACGCCTAAGATGAGAAAGGAGATAGTGAAATTGAACAAGATCCACGTCGTCATCACTTTCCAATTCTTTACCTTGATTATTATTCATTTGTTTTATTATTATTATTTTATTTTCTTTATTTATCTTTTCCTTTACGTAATAAATTAGGATTAGATATATTTTCTTAATTATCTTTTCTAATATTGGGGGTTGCTATGTCTACCCCGTAAATTGTACCCCCCCCCCATTTTTGTCTCCTCTCACAAACAACACCAACAAAATAAAGTTACATTTTATATCCTTTTAATTATTTAATAAATTTACTTTATACCTTTTATTTTTTCAATTTTCATTTTACACCCTCATCATATTAACACATATAATCGTATATTAGCTAAAATACGTTTAAAAAATACGTTTTAGTTTTAACAAATTACACCATTATAATCATCTCTTCGATACGTTTGAAATGAGCCTAACATTGAATATTTTTTGATTTAATTATTTTATTATATATCATATATACTACATAAAAATATTTTTTATATTTACAATAAATACCCTTATAGTTAATTATTTAATTTATGGTACATCTCTAACTTTTTCAATTTTCGTTTTACACTCTTATTACATTAAACATAATAATCATATGTTAACTAAAATATCTTAAAAAAATACGTTTTAACATATCACATTAAATGGTATTTGGGATTGCTTATTTAAAACAACTTATGCTTATTTTTTAAAAGTATTTATGAACTTATGTCGTGTTAATAACGAGTTGGGCGTAAAAATACGTTTTATCTTGTGAAGTATTTTCTTTCTAAAAAAATACGTTAGAAAACATTTCGATGGGCCTAGAAATGGCTAAATAGGTCCAGCCCAACCCGAGACATACTTGGAACCGAGACTGACCGACTCGATACGGGACCGGTTATGGTGCGACGATTCTTAACTAGTTACGATTTTCATCACAAGGCCCGGCCCGGGATTGACTGTATTTTTTATTTACAAATTTATTTTTTTAATGCATTTTGAAGTTTATTTTTAAATGTATTTTAAATTTATTTGATTGAAGATCAAAATGTATTTTTAAGTGTATCCTATTAAGAGTGTAAAACGAAAATTAAAAAAGTAAGAGATGTACCATAAATTAAATAATCTATACATATAATAAATAAGTAACTAGCATGCCACGTGTCATATTCTGGTGAGCCGACTTCAGTATTTTCCCGCTTAAACATGTATCTAGACGCACTTTACATTATAAGTTCAATTAACACACCCACATTCACTCCTTCTTAAACCTCTAATTAATTCAATTTTTTAATTTATACATTATATTTACTACCCTTATAATTAGGTATGTAGTTTAATTTTAATCTCTTACTTTTTTATATTTCATTTTAGACTCTTATCATATAAACATAAATAATGTATATTAACTAAAATGCATTAAAAAACATTTCTATTTTTTACAAATTATATCATTGTAATCGATTCGTCAATACCTTCGAAATGAGTCCAATATTGAATATTTTTGGATTTAATTATATTATTAAATATCATAAATATATATGAATTAATGTGTCGTGATTAGTATGAGATTTGTTGAAATTAGTATGAGATTTGATACAAATAATCACTAAGTTGTCGTGATTTTCTTTTTGCAGTTTCATATAAATTTTTACTTCAAATTCGAATTCCTTCGACGAATTACAATTCTATCAAATTTCATTCTGGCAACGAAACACCCTTAGAATTATCATAAGAGATTTAATTACTTTCAAGAAAAAAAATATCACTTATCAACTGACTTTTGGATTATGAGTTCGAACCATTTTCAAAAATATAAATATGCAATTATTGTGTATTCGTTTGTTAAATTCATTTAGTAACTACATTTATAATATGTATCAAACTTAATAGACATTTTATCTTCAAGATAATATTCCCTATTTGTGGATTTTTTTTATCAATTATTGTATGTGTCACAAAATTATTCAACAACTATTAAACATCAAATAGTTAATTATTTAATTTATGGTACATCTCTTACCGTTCTAACTCATTAAGTTAAAAATTTATACAAAACTTTACTGTAATAGCTTTTAGGAGAGTTTTTTTTGGTCTCATAAAAGTGTTATATTGTTTTATAAGTAAAATATTTATCTTGTAAAGTATTTTCTTTCTAAAAATGTTCTAAATTATTTTAATTGGTTTTGAGAAAACGATCAAAGTTTCTTTTTATAAAGTTGTTTAAAGAATGACGTTTTTTGAGGAGTTCATGATTTGAGGATTTGAAAGTGGTTAGGGGTAAAGATTAATTAATAAGAGTCCACGATTTAAGGATTTTTTAACGTATTTTAGTTAATATTGGGCTCATTTCGAAATAATATAATTAAATAAAAAAATAAGAAGCTATCGACGAATAACAATATAAAAAAATAATGTAAACGTATTATAATATAATTAAATCAAAAAATATTCAATATTAGGCTTATTTCGAAGGTATCGACGAGACGATTATAATGGCGTAACTTGTTAAAATTTAAAAGTCTTTTGTTAACGGATTTTAGTTAATATACGATTATATGTGTTAATATAATGAAAGTGTAAAATGAAGTCTACTCGTGCAATGCAGCGTGATATAATATATGTTTTAAATTTATACTAGAAGTCTACTCGTGCAATGCAGCGTGATATATCTCGATTTTAATGTTCTAAATTATTTTAATTGGTTTTGAGAAAACGATCAAAGTTTTTTTATAAAGTTGTTTAAAGAATGACGTTTTTGAGGAGTTCATAATTTGAGGATTTTAAAGTGGTTAGAGGTAAGGATTAATTAATAAGAGTCCACGATTTAAGGATTTGAAAGTTATAGTCGGTCAAAATGTTTTTAAAATTTTAAACTTATTTTCGGTTTCATCAGTCTCTCGTTTGATTGAATTCATCCTCAAAATCGATTGAATTTGTAAATACTTTTCGTATTATATTAATACCCGAATCCGACCGACATTAATCCGAAACTGATCATTCCGATCCGAAGCAATCCGAAACCCGAAAAATGAATAAACTGAATCCGATCGACATTAATCCGAAACCGACCATTAAAGTAAATGTACTTTAGTTTATGTATGTTGATATGATAAGGATGTAAAATTAAAGGAGAAAGGATATAAAGTAAATTAAATAACTAATTATAATTGAGAACCAAATGCACGGCTCCGCGATCACGGGTTAGATCGCGGGATCTTGAGGCATTTTTGCAAATCAGGAGAGGGATGAGGTATTTGTGTAAGTGAAAAATGAACTTGTGGCATTTAATTTAATTTTTGCAAAACTGTTGTAGATGCTGTGAGGACATAATGTGAGTGGTATGTATATGTGTACAAAATAAGAAAGTATCGACGAATAACAATATAAAAAAATAACGTAAACGTATGACGTATAATAATATAATTAAATCTAAAAATATTCAATATTAGGCTCATTTCGAAGGTATCGACGAGATGATTATAATGACGTAACTTGTTTAAATTAAAAAGTCTTTTTTAACGTATTTTAGTTAATATACGATTATATGTGTTAATATAATAAAGATGTAAAATGAAAAATAGAAAACTAAAAGGTATAAAGTAAAATTATTAAATAAGTATAGGGGGTAAAATGTAACTTTTAAATAAAAAATTAAAAAAAGTGAAGTGTGTGAGGGGAGGGGTATACAAAAATGGCAGAGGGGTTTACTTAAAAAAGCCCTTAGAATTATATCTAGTAATTATCTTTTTCCTAGTTTCGATAATAAATAAGGTTTTATATTCCAGTTGTAATCAGTTCAATTATTCAACAAATCTTTTACTTTTCCTAAAGTATTGTCACGATTTCGAGTTTACGTTATAATTCTCGGATCGTTTCAAGGATTTAAATGCTTGTCGATCCTTTATGCAAACCTACGATGCGTCTGTTGATCCAAACCTTCAGTGATTTGATAATGACCATCTTTTAAAACACTTAGTGAAAATTGTAAGTAAACAATATGTATTAGAGTTTCACTATCGCTGATAAGTACTAAGACTTTACAGTACCGTTGATAGGAACTCTCACTCTTTAGATTAGATATTCAGCGAACACTGTTCATCATCAAATAGCTCTGAGCCTGTTCAGTTCTATTGATGATCGCTGATAGTTTACTTTGTTTACTTATGATCTCTGAAGACAAGTTTCACGTCAACCATATGTTCTACGCTGAAGTCGAAGATCAAGCTCAAGAACCAGCGACAAATCTACTAATGAACTGATGCGGATATCAGCGAAGCCAAGATTTGTCCACTCAACGTGAAGTATCAAGTAGAAGACTTCAGCAATCGCTGAACTTTATCATTCGCTGATAAAGATCTGACTCAACGAAAGCTGATCATGAAGTCTCCCTGCATGTTACTATTGTCTTACCTCCCTTGCACGTCTCCGTACGAACTGTCAGAACGGACATCCCTTTTGTCTGTAATCGTACAACAACTCTGATTCTACACTGTGCACCATGCGGCTACTAAGGTTGTCTACAAAGGTCAATGACATGCAACCACTCAGCTGCTGCCACGTGTAAAGCCATACTGACATGCATTAAATGCATGCAGTATATAAGAAGAACCCTACTTTAGTTTTGAAGTGTGCTCGGACCATCTTCTTCCTTCTATCTGTGTGTTAGGTTATTATTCGTAATTTCCTTATCTTCTTATAGTGCAAGAAACTTAGTGTTCTTAACTTGTTTAGATTAGGTTTATCCTTAATCTTGTTCCGCAACAAGTTGTAAATTGTCTTGATTTATCAATAAACAATTTAGAAAAGTAAAAATCGTGTGTTTGTATTCACCCCCCCCCCCCCCCCTTGTACAAACTTGTATAACCCTTCGGGACCAACAAGTGGTATCAGAGGAGATTTGTTTAATCTCATAAATAAGATCTGATCTATACTAAGATTTCTCTTCCTTGCTATTTCTTAAAATGGCTACCAACACAAACACCAACTATATTGACAACGGTTCTCTTGCAAAACCCCCTAGATTCTCTAGAGATAGTTTTAATCTATGGAAAAATAGGATGATTCTCTTCTTAGAAGGTGTAGACCCTACTATGCCTTACTATCTTGAAAACAACCCATATATTCCTATAAGAATTGATCCTGCAGTTCCAGCCGCTGAGAATAGACCTGCTATTCTAGAAAGGCTGATTCCCAAGGAAATTCATATATGGACTGATGAAGATAAGAAGAAAGTGGCTATCGACACCAAAGCCAGATCCATACTCTCCATGGCTCTTCCCGACGAAGTCTACCATTCCGTCATGAACCTGAAAACCTCAAAAGCTATGTGGGACACAATCTGTGTTCAGTATGAAGGTACTTCTGAAGTCCAGGACTCTCGAAAGATCAACCTGGCAAGACAGTACGAAAGCTTCATTTGTGGTAAGAATGAAACTCTCTCTGAAGTACACCAACGTTTTAACTGCTTAATAATAGATCTGAAAACTGTTGGTAAGGAATATTCTAACTTTGAAGTACTGACAAAGTTCTTAGAATGTTTACCGGACAGTTATTCTATGTGTCTCAAGCTGTCAAAGGATCTAAAATCAATGACCCTTTCTACCTTATATGGCACGATGCTGAATCATGAGCAATCTAGTCATCTCAAGAAGAATCTTGTAAAAGATTCCAAAAGCACCCCTGTTGCTTTACTCTCAGAGTTACCTTCCACTCAGCGATCGACTATCACTGAGTTGGAAACTAACTCTAAAAGATCATCAGACTATGACGTTTCAGACAATGATGAAACTCTGGCATTCCTGGCTAATAAGTTCAGGAGATTTGCTAGAAAGAGTAATTTCAAAAGGAATAAACCTCTTGCTATTACTGACAAGACAAGATCATCAACCCCTGTTGATAAGGCTACTGCTACTTGCTATAACTGTGAAAAGATAGGACATTTTGCTAGCGAGTGCAGGTCAAAGAAAGTCTCTAGACCCTCAGCTTTTCCCAAGAAAAACTTTACTCACAGGACTAGAGATGAAAAATACAAAAAGCTGAAAGAAAGATATTCAAAGCTGAAAACCTTTAAGAAGAAAAACAAAGGCCTTATGGCTGACTATGATTGGGCTGCCTCTGACGAAGAAGAATCATCTGACTCTGAAGATGATGATGAAGCCAATCTATGTCTCATGGCCAAACTTGAAGACAAGGAAGAAAATTCTGACATTCCCTCTACTTCAACCTCTGCTACTAAGGTATCACCTTCCTTCTTTACCAATATTTTAAATATTGATGAAGCTGATAGTCTTCGAAAGATCGATCTCTTGACTAGAAGTTTATATGAAGCCATGAATGGCAAAACTGTGGTTGAAAATCAAAACCTTGATCTCGCTGAACAGCTTAAAAACTGTCACCTTCAAATAGAAAATCTTTCTAAAATTGAAGAAGATTTTAAAGATCAAGTTCACTTAAATCAGCTAGTCAAAATCGAGCGCGAAGAAGCTATCGCTGCATTAAAAGCTGAAAAAGCTACTGTTGATGGATGGTATAATTCCTCAACAAAGATCACTGAGATAATTAAGTCTCAGATTCCCCTGAGTGATAAACGTGGTCTTGGTTACAAAGCTGATAATCTAGAACCAACCACTGACCGTTCCATGCTTAAGTTTGGAATGTTCGTATCCTCAATCCCTGACACTTTCTCATCTCAGTGTTCCTCTTCTAAACCGCCTATCCCTGAGGAAATCTCTACCTTAACTTCTAAAGGTAAAGAAAAAGTTGTTTATCCAAAACCTACCTCAATCTTTAAAAATAAAGGTAAAGGAATTGCTTTTAACCAGAATCCTTAGAAGGGTACTGTAATACCCCGAAAAAGTTCGTTAGTGAAATTCTAGTTCCGTTAATATTATTTAACCTTAAAGTTAATATTTAGGGTAAGTTTAGATGAATTATTAAGTTAAGGGGTGCTTTGGGTTATTATGGGATAATTTAAGCCAAGAATGCAACTATGGTCCATATCACCTCTTGAGTAATCAGATATCTTCACAATTAGAAAATATCCAGATTTGGTATGTGTGTGTGTTTTGTGGAGAAAGGAAGAAAAAGGGGAAAAGAAGGTTTCTTTGGCTAAGGGATTCAATTTGATCCATTGGAAGTGTTTGAGGTATGTTTTCTTTACATATTATGTGTATAATTGATAACTGAATGTTTCTATCGGAGTAGAATAGTTAGAATTACATCTGGTAATGAATCAGCGGATTTCTGGGTCGAATTAGGGCAAACCGACAGAGTTTTCCGGACACCATGAATGTGTCCGGATGGTTTTGTTGAAGGTGTCCGGGTAGTTTTATTGATGGTGTCCGGATGACTTTCTGAAGGTGTCCGGACAGGGTTTTATCGGGGTAAGTTCCTCCTTTCTTATGTTTTCCGGATGAAATGAGATACCGGATAGTGTCCGGGTTACTTTGGTATCCGGATGTCGTCCGGATGGTTGTGGTGTCCGAAAAAGTTAAGTTGTCCGGATTCTTTGTGTTGTCCGGATACTTTGAGGTTTCCGGATAACTTGGCTGTTTGGGTAATTTTGAGGATAAGAGTTATGTAGATGTATCTAGAGTCCATAACCTGCTAGTAAGTCTTATACATAAGTTGGTAAGGAGATATTTGTATGTAAATGGTTTCAGATTCTGAGAATTTTGGATAAAGGATCGGATAGCTCGGAGAAAGGTTTGGAAGCATATTGTAAGCATTCAGGTGAGTTTTGCTTTAAAACGTTTTTGAACTGGGATACATATATATGTGTATATATATATGAGATGATTATGTGGTAGGAATATGATTATGTGTATATAAATGACAATATGATGTAATGAGATATATATTGTATTTATATAAGCTTTGCACTACACGAGTGCACTTGTTGCCGGGTTCCGGTGTGCGGACCGGTGTGTAGCTGGGTTCCGGTGTGCGGACCGGTGATTAGCCGGGTTCCGGTGTGCGGACCGGTGAGTAGCCGGGTTCCGGTGTGCGGACCGACGGGTAGCCGGGTTCCGGTGAGCGGACCGGTTGTTGATTTATTAGTTGGCTTGCTACCAACTAATATGGCCATTTGTGGAGGAATAAGGTGAATGAGATGTACACGATGCACGAGTCTGGATTGGTATTTAAATACGTGTGGTATGTTTATATTTTACGAAAGAATTACCAAAGGTTTATCTAAACTATTTTGATACAAAGGATTTACATAAAAGGTTTTATAATGATTTTGGAAAGGACCGGGATTAACTCACTAGACCCGTTTGGTCTAACCCTCATTTTGTTTTCAAAAATATGTTTTCCAGGTTAAGGATCGGCAGGAGAGGATGAAGTGTAGGAAGCTTTTGATGGATGTTGATTAGGAAGCTTTTATATATTTTGTAATGTCAAGACTAATGAGACCGTACTTGGTTTGTTATGTAACTTTTATTGTAAATCAATGATATGTATGAATGGTATGTATTATGATGTATGTTATGGGATTTGGGTTGTTACAGGTAACTTTGTACCAAAGCTGAACGCTTCTAAAGCTTCAGTGACTTATCCCTCTGGTTCAAAGAATAAGATCCCTGTATTTATTCAGCGTGGATCTATTCAGCGATCTACTCCTAGAATTAAAGTGGAAATTATTGGTAAGAAATCCGAAGAACTGAATGTTCCTCCTATTTCAAAAGCCAATAGCTTACTTGGTGCTGGTCCTTCTAATTCAAAATCAAAAGCTCAGCATGCAAATGGTCCTAGAACTACTTTTGGTTATAGGAAATGTTATCATTGTGGACTTACCAATCATATTGCTAGTAAGTGCCCCACAGCCACCCAAGCTGAAAAGATAGCTAATGTGAAGATCATTGCCCCAAGGCAAAGAAGACCACCGAGGTTAAGAAATTAACCAAAGTGAAGACTGACAAAGCTGAATCTTCAAATGCTGCGAAGACTGCTGAACCTTCCACCTCCTCTTCTACCCCCACTGACAAGTGTGTACACATGGTTAAGTGGGTACCCAAGACAAACTAATCTTCCTTTGTAATGCAGGTTAAGAAGGGTATCTGGTATCTCGATAGCGGATGCTCTAGACACATGACTGGTAAGAAGAACCTGCTCACTGAGTACAAAGAAGAGAATGGTCCCTCTGTAACTTTCGGTGGAAATGGAAAAGGACATACCGAGGGTTTGGTGTACTCTCTAATGGTACAACAACCTTCAGAAGAGTCGCATATGTTGAAGGGCTGAAGCATAATCTTCTAAGCATCAGTCAGCTTTGCGACAAGGATAACAAAGTAATCTTTACTAAGGAATCCTGCTTTGTCGCTGACAAAAAGGAGAAGATAGCTCTCAGCGGTTATCGTTTGGAAAATGTTTATGTAATAAACATGGACTCAACAACCACGGAGAACTCCTGTTTCTTCTCAAAAGCCTCATCTGATGTCAACTGGCTATGGCATAAGAGGCTCTCTCATCTCAACTTCAAGACACTGAACACTCTTTCTTCAAAAGAGTTAGTCACTGGTCTACCTCAGCACTCATACGCCAAAGAATCCTTATGTTCAGCGTGTGAAAAAGGCAAGCAGACCAAAGCAAGCTTTAAGTCAAAGCAAGCTTTAAGTCAAAGCAAGTTTCCTCAGTGTCATCTCCTCTACAACTTCTCCATATGGATTTGTTTGGCCCTGTTAACAAACAATCCATCGCTGGAAAGAAATATACACTGGTCATAGTTGATGAATTCTCTCGATATACATGGGTTATGTTTCTCCGTTCTAAGAGTGACACCCCTGAAGAACTCATCACCTTTGTCAGGAAGATGGAAACCCTAAACAACTTGATCGTTCGCTCAATAAGGAGTGATCATGGGACTGAATTCAAAAACAGTTCTCTTGATTCCTTCTTTGAGAGTAAGGGTATTTCTCACAACTTTTCTTCAGTGAGAACACCACAACAAAACGGAGTCGCTGAAAGAAGAAATAGAACTATTATTGAAGCTGCACGTTCAATGCTCAGCGATTCTCATTTGCCTACTCAGTTTTGGGCAGAAGCTGTCAACACTGCTTGTTTTACGCAAAACAGGTCGCTGATAGTCAAAAGATTTAATAAAACAACCTATGAACTTTTTCATGGGAGAAAGCCTTCAATTAGCTTTCTTCACATCTTTAGTTGTCAGTGTTTCATACTGAACAACAGAGATGCCCTTGGAAAGTTTAATCCTAAGGCTGATGATGGAATATTTCTTGGATACTCTTCAGTCTCCAAAGCTTTCAAAGTCTTCAATCGAAGAAGACAAACTGTTGAAGAAACTATTCACGTCACCTTTGACGAATCCCCTTCAGCGAATTCTCGACCTTCTGCTGATACTGAAGAACTGAATCAATGGATGTTTTCTCATCTTGGTGATTCAGAAGATATTCCCACTCCTCATACTCATACCGTTGAAGATGATGGTCCTACTATCATCCCAAACATGCAGAATAGTGAAGCTGAAACATCATGGGTCTCAGCTGTTCCTTTAAACACTATGCCTGCTTCTGAACCAAATGTCTCAGACATTCCATCTACTTCTCAGCAATCAATGAATGAGATAATATCTGCACCTACTCCTCTCTTGGCTGATACTCCAGAAGTTGCTGAAGCCTCATCTTCAGCTCCTCCAGTTCAATTTGAGTCAGCGATTCATGCTCCGGCTCAACGATGGACTGTAAATCACCCAATTGATCAAATCCTTGGTGATCCAAACGCTGGTGTTCAGACTCGACGAAGTGCAGGTAATATTTGTTTATTTGTTAACTTTATTTCTCTGATTGAACCAAAGAAAATAGATGATGCCCTCAAAGATCCAAACTGGGTCAGCTCTATGCAAAAAGAGCTGACTGAATTCGAAAGAAACAAAGTTTGGAATCTTGTTCGAAGACCAACTGACAAGACAGTGATAGGCACTAACTGGGTCTATCGAAACAAGTTGGACGAACATGGAACTGTAACCCGCAACAAGGCTCGACTTGTTGCTCAGGGATACAGACAAGAGGAAGGTATAGACTACGACGAAACATTTGCTCCAATAGCAAGACTAGAATCTATTCGTCTATTCTTAGCTTATGTTGTACACAAAGACTTCAAAGTTTATCAGATGGATGTTAAGTCAGCGTTCCTAAATGGAAAGCTGAATGAAGAAGTCTATGTGGAACAACCTCCAGGATTCTCAGATCCTAAGCGTCCAGGTTATGTTTATAAACTGGATAAGGCACTTTATGGCTTAAAGCAAGCTCCACGTGCATGGTATGACACTCTATCCTCTTATCTCCTAATTGAAAAATTTGAGCGAGGTAAAATCGAAAAAAATCTATTTTTTCAGAATAGTGAAAGGTCATATCATTCTTGTTCAGATATATGTTGATGACATTATATTTGGTTCTACTAACCCTGACCTTTGTATTCGTTTCGCTGATAGAATGAAAGAAGAGTATAAAATGAGTATGATGGGTGAGCTAACATATTTCCTTGGTCTTCAGATAAAACAGAATGAAAAAGGAACTTTCATTAATCAGGAAAAGTATGTTAAAGATATGCTGAAGAAATTCGATTTAACTCAGAGTTCAGCTATGAAAACCCCTATGGCACCACCGCTGACACTAAACAAGGATTCAAATGGAATACCTGTTAATGTCACGCTGTACCGTGGGATGATCGGCTCTCTCTTGTATCTTACAGCTAGCCGACCTGATATTATGTATGCAACTTGTTTATGTGCACGATATCAAGCTGAACCTAAGGAATCTCATATGATCGCTGTAAAGCGAATCTTTCGTTACCTTAAGGGTACTATGAACCTAGGTCTTTGGTATCCCAAAGATTCACGGTTTGATCTAATCGCCTATTCTGATAGTGATTTTGCAGGTTGCAAATTGGATAGGAAAAGCACCACAGGAGGCTGTCAGCTCCTGGGTGGAAAGCTGGTGAGTTGGACAAGTAAAAAGCAAAACTCAGTGTCCACCTCAACTGCTGAAGCTGAGTATGTAGCCGCTGGAAGCTGTTGTTCTCAGGTCTTGTGGATGAGAAATCAACTACTGGACTATGACCTTCAGCTCTCGAAAATTTCAATCTATTGCGACAGCACAAGTGCCAGCGCTATAGCCAACAATCCAGTGCTACAGTCAAAGACCAAACACATCGAAATCAGGTATCATTTTATCAGAGATCATGTGATGAATGGTGATATAGAACTTCACTTTATCCCAACTGATTTTCAGTTAGCTGATCTGTTCACCAAACCTCTTGATGAGACAAGATTCAACTTTCTCATCAGCGAACTTGGAATGCTGAACTTTGAAGAGTAAGATCTTCAGTGGTTCACATTTGATCAGCGATAGGATAAAACAATTATACAACCCATTCTATCATTCTCTCTCTGAACATAATTGATTCGCTGATATCAAGGTATGTTTTCTCTCTTGCTCGCTGACGTTCGCATGTGAATGTAAGATTTCAAAACAAATCACATCGCTGAATATCTCTTCCTTAACAGCGATACTTTGAAATTTCTTAAACTAACACTGATATTTCTATTCAGTGCTTCATGTTTTTCAAAATAGTCCCTGAGCATTCAAAACCTCAGAGACATCCTAAAATATGAAAGGACGTTTGTGACATCATCACAACGGATAAACCCTGGCACGTTCTTTTTCTGACACGCGTTTGCACGTTTCGTCTACCATCCAATCAAATGCAAACACGTGTCCGTGTCATGATGAAAAACTTTCCCGCTCTAGTTTTTCTCTCTCTCAAATCTCTCTATATAAACTATTTCGGGTTTATATTTTTTCTTTACGCGAACTTCTTCTCCAAGCAAGAAAAGATTTACTGTTGCTTATTTCCAGAAATCTGTTCATCTTCTTCTTCGATTACCAGGTTAATATTCTTATTATTCACATGCATAACTTGTTTCTGATCTTCTTGTTGCTTTTAACAGATCAAACAAAAGAAACCTTTTCTAAAATGAAATCATTTCTTTCATGGTTTTATGAACACAACTTTTTCATGGTTGTTCTTCAAGTTTAAAACTCAAAATCTTAAACTTGTTCTTCATTCGTGTTTTCCAGAATCCTTATCTAAAGGAAAATGGAAAACAAGACTTTTACTGGGTTTGTTTTTCTTTTTCAAAACAAGAAAACCCTAATCTTCATTAAGACATTTCTGTCTGAATGAAATGGACAAAATTCGAAAACATCTTATTGGAAAATCTTTCACATTAAGACTATTCTTTATCTATGTTCATGGTTGATATGTTAAAACAGAAATGACATCTTCTACTCCTGCTCCTACCGCTGAGAAATCCACGGCTGCAAAGAAACTGACTCTCGTCAAAGCTCCTCAGGTCAAGTTCAAGCTTGAGGAAATCGATTTTTCAAAATCGAACAACCTCCATGCGCTTTTAGAGTTTCCTCCTCGAAAGCAAGTCACACATCTGGATGATGCTGTGAATTACCTCAAAACATGTTGCTTATCTACAACTCTGACTATTACACCCCCTGCTCATCAATTCCTACTATCTCAGTTCTGGTATACTGCCAGAAGAGCTCAGGTACCCCATGCCAAAGACCCAACGAAGATCGTTGACTCCATTCTGTGTGACACCAAATTTGGCACCACCAAAATCAACCCTGCCATTATCAGGAAAGCACTGAGTCTTCCTACCTCTACCAAAGAAAACCGCTTTGTCCCTCTCCCAAACCACAAAAACCATGCTGATAGGGAAGCCATCACTGCATTCTTCGATGCAATGGGTTACGTATGGGACACTGGAAGGGACAAGAAGCATGAGAAGAAACTGACCATGATCAAGAAGTCCAAAATGCCCAGCGAGATGAACTTCATCTTCGCTCATCTGATAAGCTGCATGACAGCGAAGAGTGGCTCCTCTGATCAAGCTGCTCAACCTCAGCAAGCAATGGGCTATGCATTGCTGAAAGGTCTAAATGTTGACTGGGCCTCAATCATCTATGACGACCTTGCGTTCAGAGTGGATATGGCTGAAAGATCTGCATGGGTTCCTTATCCCAGATTCATCAGCGCCATCTTTCAACTTGGACTTGGGGACAAATACCCAACAGAGGGTGATCTGAGACTCTCTCAGGTTGGCCCTAAGGTGCTCGACTTCAAGCCGCTGGAAAACGAGGTACGTCTTTCTACTATCTTATCTCTTCTCAATCCTCCTCCTTCTTCTACTTCTGCAGCTCATTCAGTGGAAATCCCCACCGCTGATACCCACGCTGCACCCTCCACTCCTTCTCGAAAAAGGAAACACTCATCTTCCCAACTTGGTTCCAAAAGAATCAAGAAAACCAAGGAGCAACCCCCCCAGCATTCACACGCTGAAGACTTCACAACTCATCTTGAAGAGCTGATGGAAAGTTCCGTGGTACGCTCTGCCACAGCTGATCAAGCCACCCTTCCATCCCGGCTTCAACGTCTCTAAACGCTGAAGTTATAAACTTGGAAATGAACCCACCTCCTTAAGCCTCTCTACAGACTGAAGTGATTGTCAGCGGATCCAATGCTGAACATCGCACCCAACCATCATTCTCATCCTTCATTCCTCCTACTCAATCTTTGGTCTCTCCATCAATTTTCCCAACTTTCTCAGGGACACCCTTCATCGTACATGACTCAGCTGCAGACATTCTAAATACGATGATGGATGCAAACTTAGGATCTGCAGGCACCTCCATGCGCCAAGGTACTCTTGAAGGCGACATGGAATATCATTCAGGACACAAAGGGTTCGACAACTTCGCCAACCCGCCTGCAGGTATACACATTATCCCAAACACTCCTCTCTCTCTACCCCAAACTTCTGAGCTTTCCTCTGTTCATAAGTAAATAACTGTTTCAGGTCCTAATTTGGGGGATATCAACACCTCCCTGAAGGCCCTGGAAACAAAGGTGGAAAATTAAAACACCATTCTCTCCACGAACTCTTCAGCGGTTACAGACGCTGGAGAGAAACTCAAAAAGTTGACCGAGCTCGTTGATACGAAAGCCTCCAAAACTGATCTGGAGAAGGTGGATGGTAGCATTGCTCAATTTGCTACCACCCTCGCTGACAATTCAACCGCCACCACCTCTCTTTCA
Organism: Saussurea involucrata; assembly: GCA_033807775.1. Taxonomy (NCBI): domain Eukaryota; kingdom Viridiplantae; phylum Streptophyta; class Magnoliopsida; order Asterales; family Asteraceae; genus Saussurea; species Saussurea involucrata. The sequence continues at coordinate 61,351,348 of CM066314.1, read as the reverse complement.
ACAAACTTCACCACTCTGTCAAATGAAGTCATATCATTGAAGACAGAGGTTGGTTCTCTTAAGGGTGAAGTCTCCACGATCAAGACTGAGGTCTCCGCCGTCAAAGAAATTGTTCAGAAAGTACTCGATCGCCTGAACGCCCCAATTTCTCATTTTACTCAGGTCGATCGAGAGGTTCTTCAAAAGATCAATCCTGCTATAACTGGCTTGGAAGTCAGATTAGCAAAGATTGAGAACTGTGTTGGGATCTCTGGCCTGGAAGACAGAGATCAAATACACACTGCTGCTGCTGAACAATCTGTTGCCTCTTCCAACCATAATGTGGAAGAGGGGGAGAAGACTAAAGAAGACCTTCCCCATAATGCTGAGGGGGAGGATATTGAAACTGTTGCTGCTGCTACTTCTACTTCACAACCTTAGGGAGTTGAAAACCCTGAGGAAACCGAGAAACCTCCTTCTGTATCTGAGGGGGAGCAACTCGATGAGCAACTTAAGGAAGCTGCTGCTGACGTGACCGAACCTTATGCTGAAGAGGTCGAGTCTGAAGAAGAAGCTGAAGACGATGAACCTGTCGACATCTCTGATGAAGAACCATCATCATCCCCCAAAGATGATGATGATGATGATGATGATGATGACTTCTTCTACGTCCAGCCTGTTGCAAAAGCCCCAGCTCAAAAAGGGATCGAGATAAAAGAACCTTCAGGGGAGCGGACCAAGACAAAGCCTGCAGCGTCTGAAGCTGACAAAGGCAAAAACAAAGGCCTCGCTGAAGAAGACAATCTGATGATCTTGCTTCAAAATCCAGTTTGTCAGGTACACTACCTTCTATTCCCTTACACTGCATCCCTCCTCTATCCCTTCTCAATCTCAATCCTTAAAACCTCTATACACTTAACCACATTCCTTTCTCTATCTCTTTCTTCCCATGTTCTTACTTAAACAATCGCTGTGTTTCAGCTAGTCCTCTCCCCTGTTTAAGGATCCCGCTGAAGCTCCTACGACTACACCAGAAATAATCCCAGCCACAAGAGCTGAAGAAATAATCCCAGTCTTGGATTTAACCACTGAGACTGATGAACCTGAAGAACAGCTGCTCTCTCACAAAAATAGACCTTCCTTGGCTCCTCAAAAACTAAGTGAAGAGGATCAAGAAAAGAGAGATGCAATGATCAAACAGCTTGAAGATCAGCGAATCATTCTTCCTCATGACAAAATCCCTACTCCCACAAAGTTCAGGATATCAAGGAAAGAATACGAGGATCAATTAAGAGCTGAAAGATTACTCGCCGAAAACAAGAAAGCTGAAGAAAAAGATAAGGCTCTCGCCATCCAGCTTGTCCAACAATCGGTGAAAGACCCCGCACTGAAAAGAACTCCCATTGATGTCCAACGTCAGCTATGGAATGATGCCCAAAGGATCGTTGAAGAAAAGACTAAGGTATCTGATTCGACTTTGGAATGGTGTAAAGAAATGCTGAACTATCGATCTCGATCATCCAAAATCATCAAAGTAAATATCAGAGGAAAAACGTTTGTAGACGTTCCTGTTGTTGAAGTTGACGTATTCAGAGAAGACAAAACCAAGAAAACCTTCTACGCTACTTCATTAGAGAAGTTTGGTTTCTCTGAATGGTTGGAAGTGAAATTAGCCATTCAGCGATCTCGCTCAAAGTTCAAGAGCCATGTCGAGAAAATTTTAAATTCTCAGATCGACTTGGTTTCTTCTGCTGTGGATATTCCTCCTTCCACTATTCTTCCACCTCAACAAGAAAGGGCCTCTGCAAAGAAAAAGTAAACCTCAGACTCAGGTCCTCCTATACGGAATGAAACAGGTATAGGTTTCTCACACGAAGAAGTACATGGTCGTGACCCTGACCTCTCAGTACTTGACACCTCCCTGCCTCCTGGTGAAACTTTCATCCCTGGAAAAGTCGTAAGTGAACCCTATGGCATCTTCTTTCTAGACTGCTATGGAAATCAACACTTTCAACGCATATCTGAGCTTCCAATCACTCCCATCGAACAACTCAGAGACCTAATACACTGGTGTGAAGTCAGACGCGACATTCAGGCACGTCACCTCAAGCCCCTGATCTTTGAAGAAGCAAAGAACAAAAAGGATCAAGGTGTAACGGTCCCTGACTGGATGATTCCCACATCAAAGACCCTTGATGAACTTCTCATTAAGGAAGAACCTTTTGACGGATAGGATCGCCTTGTAATTCTTTCTATCCTTATCTGTCTACATCTTCTGTACTTGTAATTTTATTTGCTGTACTTGTAATTTTTCCACTTCCCTCGGTAATCTTTACGAAGTTTAAAGAAAAATTTCAGCGAATGTACTTTACTCAATCAGTACTGAAAAGATCACAGAAAACAGTAAAAGGGACAAATATTTTATGAGTTCTTTTTATCCTTATGTTTTCATTAAATAGCAATTTTCTCTGTTGCTACGTCATAATCAAATAGGGGGAGATTGTTGATCCAAACCCTCAGTGATTTGATAATGACCCTCTCTTAAAACACTTAGTGAAAATTGTAAGTAAACAATATGTATTAGAGTTTCACTATCGATGATAAGTACTAAGACTTTACAGTACCGCTGATAGGAACTCTCACTCTTTAGATTAGATATTCAGCGAACACTGTTCATCATCAAATAGCTCTGAGCCTGTTCAGTTCTATTGATGATCGCTGATAGTTTAGTTTGTTTACTTATGATCTCTGAAGACAAGTTCACGTCAACCATATGTTCTACGCTGAAGTCGAAGATCAAGCTCAAGAACCAACGACAAGTCTACTAATGAAATGATGCGGATATCAGCGAAGCCAAGATTTGTCCACTCAACGTGAAGTATCAAGTAGAAGACTTCAGCAATCGCTGAACTTTATCATTTGCTGATAAAGATCTGACTCAACGAAAGCTGATCATGAAGTCTCCCTGCATGTTACTATTGTCTTACCTCCCTTGCACGTCTCCGTACGAACTGTCAGAACGGACATCCCTTTTGTCTGTAATCGTACAACAACTCTGTCAAAACCCGATTTTTGGCAACTTCTTCTCATTTTTGGCTATCCCCTTCCCACCATTCTCTCCCAAGTTGAAACCCCCTTCCCCTATTTCATTTTGGAGCTTCAAGATGTGTAAATCCTTGAGCTTTAAAGGGAACACTCAACTTTTAGCAAGGATTTGGATGCAAGGGTTGAAGTTCTTCATCTCACCCTCATTCATGGAGATTTCTAAGCTTTCTAGGGTTTCATGCAACCTTTTTCCTCCATTTTGAAGATTGGGAGTTTGTGGTTCATTTTGGTGACTCTAGAGGTATTTTGGTTGGTGGATTCAAGTTATGGTTAAGGTAATCTTTTCTTTTCTTCATCTATGGAAATTAGGGTTTTGGTATAAGTTGAGATATTAGTGTAAAATATTTGGGGAATGATTATATATGGTTGAATATGATTATTGATGGTTGGAAACCCATGGATCTAGGTTTTTGGAAGATTTGACTTGAGGATTCAAGTTTCTTCAATGGAGCTCAAATTGGGGGGAAATCTAGATTTAGCCTAAATCTAACAAGGCGAGTTCAAGTTGATTTGTGAAAACGTTGTACATGTCAAAAATGTTATTTCCCAAGTATTTATGTGTTTTACATGAAATTATCAATTGTTGAGTTATTTGGTGGGTTTTGATTATTTGAAGTATTTAACTTTATAAACATTGTAAAATACCCATATTTGGAATTTTTGGTAATTTGATAAATGAATCATAAATGAAAATGTTTTGATGATTTATTGCATAAACGAGGGTTATTTGGTAAAAATGCATTTTAGTGGTTGTTGGAAATATGCATAGTTTGTGTTATGGTACGCTTTGAAAATACGATCGTGTGAGTTTTTGGATCTTGGACACTCCTGTCCTTGCGAACATTTTGAAAATCGTAAACCTTTTGGTTTGGGGAAAAGATGTATTTTGAGTATTTTGGCGAGTAAATCTTAGGTATTGATATTTTAACGATGTAACTTACGAGTGTAAATCTTTTGGTATAAATGCACCTTGATGGGTGTTTTGGAAAATGATTTGTCTTAATCTAGAGTTGTGTGGAGTTACTTATGTATATAGAGCATGTTTCGTATAAACGTGAGATATTTACGTTTTATTGCATTTTATGACTTTTAACAAATGGTCTTTTCATTTATTGATCTTGTGGCTCGGTATTTGATTATGTTGGGTTTTGGGGACATTTGTCCAAGTTTTGATGGCTCAACGTAGAGCTTTGGTCATGATTTATATTTATTTGAGAATTACATGTCTTGAATGTGCTAGTTCATTCGTTTGGAGTCATGTAATGTTTTAGACCTTATTGCTATGGATCCATAGGCACTCGAGTTTTACGTTCATTGATGGGACACTAGTTTTCCACATTGTAGCACGAAATAGGCATCGAGGTAAGGTGTAAGTCCTATGTGCTAGTATGTTTCTTGGATGTGGATAACTCAATGTACAGACCTAGAGGAGTTGAAGTTGATACTCCATGGGTGTACGCTTTAAGTAGCCGAGCTCGACATCCAATACGCGTATAATTTATGTGATTGGTTTTACTAACATGTCAAGTGGCCTACTTTTGTGTTCTGTCACGTATGTGGGTAAGCGGGTCTCCCCCGTTGCCGAAAGGTGTTGTTTTGGGTATTTAGTTTTATTATTCATGTTTCGGTGACGTTTTATATTTGAAGATTGTTGATCCAAACCCTCAGTGATTTGATAATGACCCTCTCTTATATACTTAGTGAAAATTGTAAGTAAACAATATGTATCAGAGTTTCACTATCGCTGATAAGTACTAAGATCTTACAGTACCGCTGATAGGAACTCTCGCTCTTTTAAATTAAACATTCAGCGAACAATGTTCATCATTAATGCGCTGAGTCTGTTCAGTCATTATGATGATCGCTGATAAGTTAGTTGTTTACTTATGATCCCTGAAGACAAGTTTCACGTCAACAAAGGTTCTACGCTGAAGTCGAAGATCAAGCTCAAGAACCAGCGACAAGTCTCCTAATGAACTGATGCGGATCAGCGAAGACTCAGATTTGTCCACTCAACGTGAAGTATCAAGTACAAGACTTCAGCTATCGCTGAACTTTATCATCTGCTGAATAGTAAATGATAATCGCTGAATCAACGAAAGCTGATCATGAAGTCCTCCGTACAAAGTACCTTTGTCTTAACCACCCTTGCACGACTCCGTACGAAATGTCAGAAAAGAACCTCTGACTGTCTGAAATCGTACAACCACTCTAATACTACACTGTTCATCCATGCGGCTACTAAGGTTGTCAACAAAGGTCAATGACATGCAACCAACCAGCTGATGACACGTGTAAAGTGTATACTGACTTGCATTAAATGCATGCAGTATATAAAGAGATGAACTCACTTCATTTTGAAGTAACTTGCTAACTCTGGACAAGTTCAAATCTCTTATCTCAAGATAGGTTATTATTAGTAATTTCCTTATCTTTCTTAGTGCAAGAAACCTTAGTGTTCCAACTTGTTTAGATTTAGGTTTATCCTTAATCTTGTCTCCGCAACAAGCTGTAAATTGTTAATGATTTATCAATAAACAATTTAGAAAAGTAAAATCTGTGTGTTTGTATTCAACCCCCCCTTCTACAAACTTGTATAGGCCTTCGGGACCAACAAGTGGTATCAGAGCAGATTTGTTTAATCTCATAAACAAGATCTAATCTAAGATATTTCTCTTCCTTGCTATTATCTGAAAATGGCCTCCCACACAAACACAAATTATATAGACAATGGTTCTCTTGCAAAACCCCCTAGATTTTCCAGAGACAACTTCAACTTGTGGAAAAATAGGATGACACTCTTCTTAGAAGGTGTAGACCCTACTATGACTTACTATCTTGAAAACGGACCACACATCCCTGTAACAATTGATCCTTTAGTTCCAGCCACTGCAACTAGAGCTGCTATTCCAGAAAGGCTGATTCCAAAGGAAATACACATGTGGACCGATGAAGATAAGAAGAAAGTGGCTATAGATACAAAAGCCAGATCCATACTATCCATGGCCCTTCCTAACGAAGTCTACCATTCCGTCATGAACCTGAAGTCATCAAAAGCCATGTGGGACACAATATGTGTTCAGTATGAAGGAACGTCTGAAGTCCAGGACTCAAGAAAGATCAACCTGGTAAGACAATACGAAAGCTTCATTTCTGGTAAGAATGAAACTCTCTCTGAAGTTCACCAACGTTTTAATTGTTTAATTATAGATCTGAAAACTGTTGGTAAGGAATATTCTAACTTTGAAGTGCTGACAAAGTTTCTAGAATGTTTACCTGAAAGCTGGGACAATTATTCCATGTGTCTCAAGCTGTCAAAGGATCTAAGTTCAATGACCCTTGCTACCTTATATGGCACGTTGCTGAATCATGAGCAATCTAGCCATCTTAAGAAGAATCTTGTAAAAGATTCCAAAAGCACTCCTGTTGCTTTAATCTCAGAAGAACCTTCTACTCAGCGACCCTCGGTCACTATCACTGAGTTAGAAAGTAACTCTGAAAGGTCATCAGATTCTGATTTTTCAGATGATGATGAATCCTTGGCTCTCCTAACTAAAAAGTTCAGGAGATTCGCCAAGAAGAAAATGTTTAGAAAGAACAAAACTCTTTCCATAGCTGACAAGCCTAAAACATCAGCTTTTGTTGATAAGGCTACTGCTACTTGTTTCAACTGCGAAAAGACAGGTCATTTCGCTAATGAGTGCAGGTCAAAGAAAATCATGAGACCTTCAGCTTTTACAAAAAAATCCTTTGTTCCAAGGAATAAAGATGACAAATACTCAAAGCTGAAGGAGAAGTATGCAAAGCTGAAAAGTTTTAAGAAGAAAGGAAAAGGCCTGATGGCTGACTATGATTGGGCTGCTTCTGATGAAGAAGCATCATCATCTGATTCTGAAGATGATGAAGCAAATCAATGTCTCATGGCTAAGATTGAAGAAGAGGAAGAAAGTTCAGACATTCCCTCCACTTCAACATCTACCATTCAGGTATCACCTTCTTTCTTTACCAATATTGCAAATATTGATGAAGCTGATAGTCTCCGTAAGATCGATCTCTTGACTAGAAGTTTATACGAAGCCATGAACGGCAAAACTGTGGTTGAAAACCAAAATCTTGATCTCGCTGAAAAGCTTAAAAACTGCCACCTTCAAATAGAAAAGCTTTCTAAAATTGAAGATGATTTTAAAGATCAAGTCTATTTAAATCAGCTAGTCAAAATCGAACGAGCAGAAGCTATCGCTGCATTAAAAGCTGAACAAGCTACTGTTGAAGGATGGTGTAATTCTTCAACAAAGATCACTGAGATAATTAAGGCTCAGATTCCTCTGGGTGATAAACGTGGTCTGGGTTATAAATATGATACTCCAAAACCAACCACTGAACGTTCAATGCTTAAATTTGGAACGTTCGTATCCTCAGTCGCTGACACTTCATCATCTCAGTGCTCCTCGTCCATTACACCAATCCCTGAGGAAACTCCTACCTCCTCAAAAGGTAAGGAGAAAATGGTTTATTCAAAACCTACCTCTGTCTCTAAAGACAAAGGTAAAGGAATTGTTATTTATCAAAATCCTCAGAAGGGTACCTTAGTACCAAAGCTGAATGCTTCTAAAGCCTCAGTGACCAACCCCTCTGGATCTAGAAAGCTGATCTCTGGATCTATTCAGCGATCTACTCCTAGACTCAGAATGGATGTCCTTGGTAAGAAATCTGAAGAACTGAATGTTCGTCCCATTTCTAAAGCAAATAGTTTACTTGGTGCTGCCACTTCTAATTCAAAATTAAAAGCTCAGCATATAAGTGGTCCTAGAACTATTTTTAGTTATAGGAAATGTTATCACTGTGGACTTACCGATAATATTGCTAGTAAGTGCCCCACAGCCACCAAAGCTGAAAAAATAGCTAAGGTGAAGATTGCCCCCAAGGCAAAGAAGACCAACACCGATGCAAATCAGGTCAAGGTGACTCCTACCACTGAGGTTAAGAAATTAACCAAAGTGAAGAAAGACAAAGCTGAATCTTCAAATGCTGCGAAGACCGCTGAACCTTCCATTCCAACTACTTCCACTGACAAACGTGTATACATGGTTAAGTGGGTACCTAAGAAAAACTAATCTTCCTTTGTATTGCAGGTTAAGAAGGGTATTTGGTATCTCGATAGCGGATGCTCTAGACACATGACTGGAAAGAAAAACCTGCTCGCTGAATACAAGGAAGAGAAGGGTCCCTCTGTGACTTTCGGTGGAAATGGAAAAGGACACACCCGAGGGTATGGTGTACTTTCAAATGGTACAACCTCCTTCAGAAGAGTCGCATATGTTGAAGGGCTGAACCATAATCTTCTGAGCATCAGTCAGCTTTGCGACATGGATAACAAAGTGATTTTCACTAAGGAATCCTGCTTTGTCTCTGACAAAAAGGAGAAGATAGCTCTCAGCGGTTATCGTTTGGAAAATGTTTATGTAATAAACATGGACTCAACAACCACTGAGAACTCCTGTTTCTTCTCAAAGGCATCTTCTGATGTTAACTGGCTATGGCACAAAAGGCTCTCACATCTAAATTTCAAGACACTGAATACTCTTTCCTCCAAAGAGTTAGTCACTGGTCTACCTCAGCATTCATACGCCAAAGAGTCTTTATGTTCAGCGTGTGAAAAGGGAAGCAGACCAAGGCAAGCTTCAAGTCAAAGCAAGTCTCCTCAGTGTCATATCCTCTACAACTACTCCATATGGATTTGTTTGGCCCCGTTAACAAACAATCCATCGCTGGAAAGAAATATACGCTGGTCATAGTTGATGAATTCTCTCGTTACACATGGGTAATGTTTCTCCGTTCTAAGAGTGACACCCCTGAAGAACTCATCACCTTTGTTCGGAAGATGGAAACTCTGAACAATATGACTGTTCGCTCAATAAGGAGTGATCATGGAACTGAATTCAAAAACAGTTCTCTTGATTCCTTCCTAAAGAGTAAGGGTATTTCTCACAACCTTTCGTCAGTGAGAACACCACAACAAAATGGAGTCGCTGAAAGAAGAAATAGAACAATTATTGAAGCTGCACGTTCAATGCTCAGCGATTCTCACCTGCCTACTCAGTTTTGGGCAGAAGCTGTCAACACTGCTTGTTTTACGCAAAACAGGTCGCTGATAGTTAAAAGATTCAAAAAGACAGCCTATGAACTCCTTCATGGGAGAAAGCCTTCAATCAGCTTTCTTCACATCTTTGGATGTCAGTGTTTCATACTGAACAACAGAGATGCCCTTGGAAAGTTTGATCCTAAGACTGATGATGGAATCTTTCTTGGATACTCCTCAGTCTCCAAAGCCTTCAGAGTCTTCAACCGTAGAAGACAAACTATAGAAGAAACTATTCACGTCACGTTTGACGAATCCCGTTCAGCGAACTCTAAACCGTCCGCTGATACTGAAGAACTGAATCAATGGATGTTTTCTCATCTTGGTGATTCAGAAGAAGTTCCCACTCCTCATGCTCATGCAGTAGAAGATGATAGTCCCACTATCATTCCAAACATGCAGAATAGTGAAGCTGAAACATCATGGGTCTCAGCTGTTCCTATAAACACTATACCTGCAGTTGATCCAAATGTCTCAGAAATTCCGTCTATTTCTCAGCAATCAGTGAATGAAGTGACAAATGCAAACATTCCTCTCTTAGCTAATAATCCAGAAGTAGCTGAAGCCTCATCTTCAGTTTCTCCAGTTCAGACTGAATCAGCGACGTATGTTCTGGCTCAGCGATGGACTGTAAATCACCCAATCAATCAAATTCTTGGTGATCCCAACGCTGGTATTCAGACTCGTAGAAGTGCAGGTAATATTTGTTTATTTGTTAACTTTATTTCTCTAACTGAACCAAAGAAAATAGATGATGCCCTCAGAGATCCAAACTGGGTCAGCGCTATGCAAGAAGAGCTGACTGAATTCGAAAGAAACAAAGTTTGGAAACTCGTTCGTAGACCAACTGACAAAACGGTGATAGGCACTAAATGGGTCTATCGAAACAAGTTGGACGAACATGGTACTGTAACTCACAACAAAGCTCGTCTTGTTGCTCAGGGATACAGACAAGAGGAAGGCATAGATTATGACGAAACTTTTGCTCCAGTAGCAAGACTCGAATCTATTCGTCTTTTCTTAGCATATGCTGTACACAAAAACTTCACTGTACATCAGATGGATGTCAAGTCAGCGTTTCTGAATGAAGAAGTTTATGTGGAACAACCTCCAGGATTCTCAGATCCTAAGCGCCCAGGTTACGTTTATAAACTGGACAAGGCACTTTGTGGCTTAAAGCAAGCTCCTCGTGCATGGTATGATACTCTCTACTTATCTCCATATTGAAAAATTTGAGAGAGGTAAGATTGACAAAACTCTATTTTTTAGAAAAGTGAAAGGTCATATCATTTTAGTTCAAATATATGTTGATGACATCATATTTGGTTCTACTAACCCTGAGCTTTGTACTCGTTTCGCTGATAGAATGAAAGATGAGTATAAAATGAGCATGATGGGTGAACTAACATATTTCCTTGGTCTTCAGATTAAGCAAACTGAAAAAGGAACTTTTATAAATCAGGGAAAATATGTTAAAGATATGCTGAAGAAATTCGAATTAACTGAAAGTTCAGCTATGAAAACCCCTATGGCACCACCGCTGACACCTTGTAAGGACACAAAGGGTGTTCCTGTCAATGTCACGCTGTACCGTGGGATGATCGGCTCACTATTGTATCTTACAGCTAGCCGACCCGATATTATGTTTGCAACATGTCTGTGCGCACGATATCAAGCTGAACCTAAGATATCCCATATGAAAGCTGTAAAGCGAATCTTTCGATATCTTAAGGGTACAACGAATCTAGGTCTTTGGTATCCCAAAGACTCAGGATTCGATCTAACCGCCTATTCAGACAGTGATTTTGCAGGTTGCAAAATGGATAGGAAAAGCACCACAGGAGGATGTCAGCTCCTGGGTGGAAAGCTGGTAAGTTGGACAAGTAAGAAGCAAAACTCAGTGTCCACTTCCACAGCTGAAGCTGAATATGTAGCCGCTGGAAGCTGTTGTTCTCAAGTCTTGTGGATGAGAAATCAGCTACTAGACTATGATCTTCAGCTCTCCAAAATTCCAATCTATTGCGACAGCACTAGTGCCATCGCTATAGCAAACAATCCAGTGCTACACTCAAAGACAAAACACATAGAAATCAGGTATCATTTTATCAGAGATCATGTGATGAATGGTGATATAGAACTTCATTTTATCCCAACTGATTATCAGTTAGCTGATTTGTTTACCAAACCTCTTGATGAGACAAGATTCAACTTTCTCATCAGCGAGCTTGGAATGCTGAACTTTGAAGGGTAAAATCTTCAGCGCTTCACATTTGATCAGCGATACGTTTATACAAACTTGTATAGCCTTCGGGATAAAATCAACTTATATAATCCATTTCATCATCTTCTCCCTGAATAAACTTGGTAAAACTGATATCCAGGTATGTTTTCTCTCTCTGACAATCGCATGTAAATGCAAGATTTCAAAATAAATTGCATCGCTGAATATCTCTTCCTTAACAGCGATATTTTGAAAGTTCTTTAAACCTTCACTGATATTTTCTATTCAGTGCTTCATGTCTTTCAAAAGAGTCCCTGAGCTTTTAAAACCTCAGAGACATCCTAAAAGAATGTGAAAGGACAGTTGTGACGTCATTGCAACGGATAACACTAGGCACGATTTCTTTCTGACACACGTTTGCACGTTTCGTTCAAACTTCCAATCAAATGCAAACACGTGTCCGTGTCATGATGAAAACCTTTTCCCGCTCAAGGTTTTCTCTCTCTAAAACTCTCTATATAAACAAACTCTTGGTTTATATTTGTCTTTTACGCGAACATTCTTCCCCCGCAAGAAAGAAATTACTGTTGCATTTGTGCTCTCAAATCTTCAAAGAACTGTTCATCATCTTCTTCATCAAAACTTCAAGGTTAATATGTTCTTATTTTTCAAATGCATATAACTTGTTTCTGATCTTATCTTTGTTTTAAACAAGATCAAACAAAAGAACTTAAAAATAAAATCATTTTCTTTCATGGTTTTATGAACACAACCATTTCATGGTTGTTCTTCAAGTTTTAAATCTAAATCTTAAACTTGTTCTTCATTCGTATCCAGTTTTTCTTTTGAAACTGGAATACAAGAATTTATGGGTTTTACATTTCGTTTCAAAATCATGAAAAACCCTAATCTTCATTAAGACATTTATGTCTGAATGAAATGGACAAAATTCGAACAATCTTAATGGAAATTCTTTCCATACTAAGACAATTCTTATTTGTTAACATCTTTGGTTGAACTGATAATACAGAGAAATGGCATCTTCAAAGATCAATGTCACCGCTGAGTCCATCTCCGCTGACTCTGAGGAAGTGGACATCATCAAAGCCCCTCAGGTTAAGTTCAACCTGGATCAACTAGATTGGACTAAGGTCAACAACCTCTCTGCGCTTCTCGAGTTTCCTCCTCGAAAGCAAGTCACACATCTGGATGATTCTGTGAATTTCCTGAAACACTGCTGCATTTCAACATCCCTGACCATCACTCCTCCCGCAAGTCAGCTACTACTATCCCAGTTCTGGTACTCTGCCAGACACACTCAGCTACCCTCCGCCAAAGATGCATCCAAAACCATCGATTGCATACTCAGCGATACTGAGTATGGTACAATTAAGATAACCCCCGCTATCATACGAAAAGCCCTGAACTTTCCCAATGCCACCAAAGAAAAACCCTTCGTTCCATTCCCTGACCATAAGAAGCAAGCTGACAAAGATGCCATCATTGCTTTTCTCGACACAATGGGTTACATCTGGGACATTGGAAGGGACAAGAAGCCCGAGAAGAAGCTGACGCTGATAAAGAAGTCCAAAATGCCCAGCGAGATGAATTTCATCTTCGCTCACCTGATCAGCTGCATGACAGCGAAGTCCGGCTCTTCTGATCAAGCCGCACAACCTACGCAAGCTATGGGATACGCATTGCTGAAAGGTCTACATATTGACTGGGCATCTATCATTTATGATGACCTAGTGCAAAGAGTAGATTCTGCTGTTGACAGACCTGCATGGGTTCCCTACCCCCGTTTCATCAGCGCCATCTTCCAATATGGTCTGAAGGACAGCTATCCTCAAGAGGGTGACCTGAAACTTTCTCAGGTTGGCCCTAAGGTGCTCGATTTCAAACCTGTCGACAATGAGGTACGTCTCTCTACCCTTCTCTCTCTTCTTAACCCCAATTCTTCGACTTATGTGGCTCCTTCAGCGACAATACCCATCGCTGATACCCCGACCACACAATCCTCTCCTTCTAAGAAAAGGAAACCCTCTCACACCCAACTTGATTCCAAAAGGATCAAGAAAACCAAGGAGCAACCCCAGCAATCCCATGCTGAAGAATCCTCAGCTCATTCTGAAGAGCTGAAGGAAAGTTCCGTGGTACGCTCTGCCACACCCATTCAAGCCATCCCTTCAACCCCGGCTTCAGCGTCTCCAAACGCTGAGGTTAGAAACTTGGAAACTACCCAAACTCCCTCCGTCTCTCAAAAGACTGATGAAGTGATTGTCAGCGATTCCAACGCTGAACTCAGTACCCGAATCCCAATCTTATCCTTCGCTTCTCCCTACACTCACTTGGACACTCCTCCAAAGATCACTGGAGATGCCATCATTCCAGAAGCCACCGCTGACGCTTCTCAAAGAATGATGAAGACAGGACCTGCAGAGATCACCATTCCTCACCGAACTTTTGAGGAAGATATGGAACATTATTCAGGAGTCCGCAACTTTGACGATTTCGTCAATCCTCTTGCAGGTACAAATCAACCCATATACACTGTAACTAAACCTGAAACTTCTGAGCTTTCCTTTGTTCACAAGTACTTATGTGTTACAGGTCCTAATTTGGGAGACATCAACGACTCTCTGAAGTCCGTGGAAACAAAGCTGACAGCTCTCACCACCACACTCTCCAACAATTCTACAGCTGTAACAAACGCTGGAGAAAATTTGACAAAGCTGACAACGGTGGTAGAAAAGAAAGCTTCCACAGACGACATCAAGGTTGTTGATAAGACTCTCAGCGATTTCGCCAAAGTGCTCGCTGACATCTACACAAACTACACCTCACTCAAACAATCAGTTTCCTCCATGTCCGGCGAAGTAACAACGCTGAAGAGATCGGTTGGAGCACTAGAAGGTGACATGTTTGCTGTGAAGACAAATGTTCAAACTCTGACGACTGACTTAGGCTCTGTAAAGACCGGCGTTGGTTCGATGAAAACAATGATTGAAGAGCTGCTCAACAAGGCAAGAACTCCTGCTCCTAAACCTGCCCCTGCCCCTGTATTGGAAACTTTCACAGCGACGGATCGCAAAGAGCTGGAAAAGATCAATCCTGCTATATCTGGCCTTGAAGACCGATTAGCAGCGATAGAAAGTTGTATTAAAATCTCTGGCCAAGAAGACAGAGAAAATACAAATGCCGAGTCTACCCATTCCTCCCCAGTCATCATGAAAAAGAGGGGGAGAAGAGCGCGGAACATACCGCTGAGAAGAGCGCTGAGGATCTTGAAAAGAGCGCTGAAGACCTTTCCCATGATGAATCTATCAGGGGAGAGAAGAACGAAGACCTCACCTTCGCTGAAGAGGGTGAGAAGACTACTGAAGCGGAAGCAGCCGCTGGACCTCAGGGAGATGAAAACCCTGAGGGAACCGAGAAGCTCGCCTCTGTATCTGAGGGGGAGCAACTTGAAGAAGACGCTGAAGAATCCGAAGCAGAAGATGATGAAGCCATCGACATCCCTGATGATGAACCATCTTCTTCTCCAAAGAATGATGATGATGATGACGAAGATGACGATGATTTCTTTATCGTCAAACCTGCCCCAAGGATCAAAGCTCTTAAGGGAATCTTGATAAATGAACCTTCAGGGGAGCGGACAAAGACAAAGCCCTCAGCCTCTGGAGCTGAGAAAGGCAAAGGCAAAAGCGTCGCTGAAGATGAAAATCTGACGATCTTGCTTGAAAAGCCGGTTTGTCAGGTACACTAATCATCTCTTACTCCATCCCTCCTCTATCATACACTATCAGTTCCTCTACCCAAGCCTATACACTTAAACCAATTCTCTCTATCTGTTTCTACCCAAGTTCTTACTTGTAAGATCGCTGTGTTTCAGCTAGTCCTCTCCCCTGTTTGAGGATATCGCTAAAGGCTCCACAACTGCGACTTCACCAATAATTCCAGCTGCCGCTGAAGAAATAATCCCAGTCTTGGATTTGATCTCTGAGACTGATGAACCAGAAGAACAACCTCTCTCACACAGAAACAGACCTTCCTCAGCTCCTCAAAAGCTGAGTGAAGAGGATCAAAAGAGAAGAGAAGAAATAATAAAACGATTCGAGGATCAGCGAATCATTCTAAGGCGTGATCAACTGCCTTCAGTTCCTCCTAAGTTCAGAATTTCAAAAGCTGAATACAAGGAACACCTCAGAGCTGAACGCCTCATCGCTGAAAGAATGGAAGCTGAAGAGAAAGACAGAGAATACGCCATCAAGCTTACTCAAGAATCTGTCAAAGACCCCAAGCTGAAACGTGTTCCCATTCAAATCCAACGAAAGCTTTGGGAAGAAGCCCAGAAGATCGTGGAAAAGAAAACTGAAGTTTCTCAGACCACCCTGATCTGGTGTAAAGAGAAAATTCACTTCAGATATCGTCCAGCGAAGATCAACAAGGTATTCATCTCTGGAAGAACCTCTATCGGAGTACCTATTGTCGACATCAAACTTTTCAGAGAAGATGGCCAAACTGAAACCTTTCGCGCTGACACTGTAAAAAGGTATGGTCTCTCTGAATGGCTGGAGATGAGGTTAGCTATCCAATCGTCACAATCTAAGTACAAGGATCATTTCGAAAAGCTGATAAACAGACATATCGATTTGATATATTCTTGTGTGGACATTCCTCCTCTTCCTGATCTAAAGCTGAAAAGAAAAAGGGTCTCCCCAAAGAAGAAACGTCAAGATTCAAACTCAGGTCCTGTCATACGAAATGAAACTGGAATTGGTTTCTCTCGCGCTGAAGTGCTTGGCCCTGATCCTGATCTATCTGCCCTTGACATTTCTTTGCCACCATGTGAACTTTTCGTCCCTGGTAAAGTCATCAGTAATCCTTATGGAATATTCTTTCTTGACTACGATGGACGTAAATGCTTTCAACGGATCGCTGAGCTTCCAATCACTCCAATCGAACAGCTCAGAGATCTTATCTACTGGTGTGACTTCAGAAAAGACATTCAGGCACGACACCTAAAACCCTTGATTTTTGAAGAAGCGCTGAACAAAAGAAAACGAGGTGTAACGGTTCCTGACTGGATGATCCCCAAGGGAAAAGACCCTTGATGAACTTCTCATTAAGGAAGAACCCTTTGAAAGCTGATATAATCTCCTTTTTCTCTATTGTATCAGTTATCCTTCTGTACTTGTAAATTATTTCGCTTGTACTTGTAATCTTTCTGTTCTTCATTGTAACCTGATTCAAAGTTTTAAAGAAAGATTTCAGCGAACGTACTTTACTCCATCAGTAATAAAAAGATCCCAGAAAACAGTAAAAGGGACAAATATTTTATGAGTTCTTTTTATCCTTATGTTTTCATTAAATAGCAATTTTCTTTGTTGCTATGTCATAATCAAATAGGGGGAGATTGTTGATCCAAACCCTCAGTGATTTGATAATGACCCTCTCTTATATACTTAGTGAAAATTGTAAGTAAACAATATGTATCAGAGTTTCACTATCGCTGATAAGTACTAAGATCTTACAGTACCGCTGATAGGAACTCTCGCTCTTTTAAATTAAACATTCAGCGAACACTGTTCATCATTAATGCGCTGAGTCTGTTCAGTCATTATGACGATCGCTGATAAGTTAGTTGTTTACTTATGATCCCTGAAGACAAGTTTCACGTCAACAAAGGTTCTACGCTGAAGTCGAAGATCAAGCTCAAGAACCAGCGACAAGTCTCCTAATGAACTGATGCGGATCAGCGAAGACTCAGATTTGTCCACTCAACGTGAAGTATCAAGTACAAGACTTCAGCTATCGCTGAACTTTATCATCTGCTGAATAGTAAATGATAATCGCTGAATCAACGAAAGCTGATCATGAAGTCCTCCGTACAAAGTACTTTTGTCTTAACCACCCTTGCACGACTCCGTACGAAATGTCAGAAAAGAACCTCCGACTATCTGAAATCGTACAACCACTCTGATACTACACTGTTCATCCATGCGGCTACTAAGGTTGTCAACAAAGGTCAATGACATGCAACCAACCAGCTGATGACACGTGTAAAGTGTATACTGACTTGCATTAAATGCATGCAGTATATAAAGAGATGAACTCACTTCATTTTGAAGTAACTTGCTAACTCTGGACAAGTTCAAATCTCTTATCTCAAGATAGGTTATTATTAGTAATTTCCTTATCTTTCTTAGTGCAAGAAACCTTAGTGTTCCAACTCGTTTAGATTTAGGTTTATCCTTAATCTTGTCTCCGCAACAAGCTGTAAATTGTTAATGATTTATCAATAAACAATTTAGAAAAGTAAAATATGTGTGTTTGTATTCAACCCCCCTTCTACAAACTTGTATAGGCCTTCGGGACCAACAAAGATTATTATATATGAGTTATGAGTTGAGTATTATGCCCCATCCGTGCTTGGATGTTTCGGTGTGTAAAGTTTTGCCCATGATTTCTTAATTTGGGAGTTCATTTACTATTCATGTTTGAGTGAGTTTTGGGTTGAGTTATTTTACGAAGGAATGTTTGATAGTGGGGTTTCGTCTTGAAAATGGTGCGTATTAGAAAACGTCTATATTGGTGTTTCCATCACCTAAAATTACTTTTATTGGAAAACGGGTATTTCTCATATTTAAAGCAAATTATTTTGGACTTCATGATTTAAGTTGCACTCGTTCTTTTAACAATCTATATAAACAAGATGAAAACTCTTGAACTCACTAGACGTTAGCCTAACCTTTTTATTTGTCGGCATGTGCAACAGGTTCCAGTTGGGGAATAGTTCTAGTGACACTGTGAAGAGTGGAGAGCTAGATGTGTGTTCAAGAAGTAAGTGGCTTGGTGAAGTCTTTGCGTTTTGGGAATAGCAACTCTGTATTGAGTTGAGTAGCACCCGACCTTTTATAGTCTTGGTGTAGGACTTAGTAGGGGTGAGCAATACCGGGTACCCGCCCTTTTTTCACGGAACCGGAACCGGAACCGGCGGTTCCTAGAAAGAAAGAACCAGAACCGTTCCCATCGGTTCTCTGTTTTTTGGAACCGGTCCCAGAACCGCTGGGAACCGGTTCCGGTTCCGGGTACCCGCTGGGAACTTTTTTTTAAAACATTTTTTACAATAAAACCTAATTTTAAAACACTTGCAAAATAGAAAGAAACAACCTAAACTTAAACATAGTACCAACGTAGTTTTCATACAACAAACGATTAAAACTAAAAACTAATCCGATAAAAATAATTATTACACAACCAAATTAGAAATTCTTAAGTCTTGATACACCATCAACAAAAGTACAAAACGAATAAAACGCTTCATGTCTTCACGACACTTTTCTGTCGTCACTCTCCTCTCTCCATTCATTGAACTCGTTATAGCTTTCCTGCCGCCACTCTCCTCTCTCGACTTCAACAGCCTGGTCTTGCCACTCCTCTCCTTCATCAATATCTGCTTCTTGATTTGTACTTTGAACAGTTGCCACGCTTTCCAAGCTTCCTGTGTGATCACTGACCTGATGAACGTCGCTTTCCTCAACCCATAATTGTGACTGCTCTTGGTTTTCATGTTCGTTCTCCTGAAGTGTTTGCGTGAGTCAAATCACTCATAAAATCAGTGATATTGTTAAAAGTGTAGTAATCAGAATGGCTGCTTACTTGGCCATGAACAATGTTCTCTGATCTGGACCGGAACCCTTCCCTGATCAAGAGAGAGCCACATCATCAAACAACAACCACAAGGAAAATCTTATACATTAACAAAAACCATCAACATTCTATTTGAAATGCTTTAGGTCCATAACAGTATGAAGTCCTAACCACACGAGGTGGGGTGTGGGGGCGAGATGTATGCTTAGAGTTCTGTGAATACTATAGAAGTATAAAGATTTCATGTAAAAAGCTTCATATAGAGCATACCTCAAACCAGAGACAGTGTGGCGTTGTCTCAATTGAACCAACTCGCTTGCTGCAACCGAAGAAGGCCTCTCCTCCTCTACAGGCCTTTCATTCCGTAAGAATCTGCCTCTCAGTAGCGACTGATAAAACGAAACACAGCCTTAAGTAATCATCTATACTCCAAAAACATTCTAATGCTAGACT
Source organism: Saussurea involucrata (assembly GCA_033807775.1). Taxonomy (NCBI): domain Eukaryota; kingdom Viridiplantae; phylum Streptophyta; class Magnoliopsida; order Asterales; family Asteraceae; genus Saussurea; species Saussurea involucrata. The sequence goes on along the minus strand of CM066314.1, from coordinate 61,331,795 downwards.
ATCAGGCACACAAAGATCACAATCTAGAAAGCAAATTGTTATTCTACAAAGATCAAATGCAAACATGGATATACAGCGGCTTTTTAGTTTTTACAAACCTGTGAAGGCTAACAAAACAAGAAAGTGATAAGCAACCAACCTGAATACGGTTGCGATGTGCAAAATCAGAAATATATGACCGAATCAACCTTAATGTCGGACTATAGCACGACGGACTTTTGAATCACTTTCATACAATCTCGATTTAGAGTTTTGTGGGAATCTAATCGACCACAGTTCCAACACATTACCGAAGGTCAAGACTGTTGAAAAGATTCATTCCAGAGAAGACAACAGAAAATATATTGAAGATAAACAGTGAGCATCGATACAGAGAAGAGAAAGAATCTCACCGTGAGGTGGTGTGCAGCGGAGGCCGGAGTGGTGTGCAGCGGAGGCCGAAGTGGTGTGCAGCGGCGGCTGTGTGCAGCGGAGGCCGGAGGGGTGTGCAGCGGAGGCCAGAGGGGTGTGCAGCGGCGGCCGGAGGGGTGTGCAGCGGCGGGGTGAAGTGAGGAGACTTGAGAGTTGAGAGTGAAGGTTGTGAAGCGATGAATGTGAATATGTGGTGTCTGGAAAACTAAACCCTAATAGTAATATGTATAATATAAATATTAAATATTAGATATTTTCTATTAAAATGTACCGGGTACCCGGCGGTTCCGGTTCTGGGTACCACTGGTTCCGGGTATCCGGTCCCGGCGGGTACCCAGCGGATAGCGGTTCTAAAAAAATGAGAACCGGAACCGGACCCAGTCACATCGGTTCCGTTATTTTAGGAACCGGAACCGGAACCAGTCACATTGGTTCCGGTTCCGGAACCGGCAGTTCCGGAGCGGTTCCGGTTCCAAAGGCGGGTACCCAGTTCCGCTGCTTACCCCTAGGACTTAGGATATTGAATTGTTGAAGTTGTTACGTTTCTATTATTGACGTATTTCCAAGGATGGTTTGTATATGGTTTTTCATCCTTATTTGTCTATTTAATCGAAGTTTTTGTTTAGTTGCTTTTTCCAATTTTGAGGGTGTTACAAAAGAGACCAGTTCAATCTTGGAAGAGAATGAAGCAACTTATGATGGAGCGATTCTTACAGGAAGATTATGAACGGATTCTTAACAAACTCTACCTTAAACCCAACAACGGCGACCGCCGGAGAAGGGATAAGCACGAGGAATGGGTCAATGTTTTGTACGACAACAACTACGACCGCATTATGCACATAGTTTGTTCCATGGTCAAACAACCACCCATTCCGGAAGAGGCATTTGTAAAAGACGAAGTCTTGCCGGATAAATTCGAAGAGGAAGTCGTCCCCGTTATGGCCGAGCCACAACAAGAAATCTTGACCGAGACCAAAGCGTCTGAACCAGATCACGAACCAACCATCGAAGAAACAGAAAATGAACCGGTTAAGGACATTCCCGAGCCAACAAAACTTTTGTCACAAAAAGTCAAGAAGGTTGAGCCTGAATATGATGCTTCCATTATTCAAGCACCCAAAGCTCCGGATCAAACTGAAACAATTCCTGGTAAAGTTACTTTAATCTCTTACCCTTTCGAGTTTTATAAAATACTGCTCGTATGGAAGAAATCGGGACAACGTTCGTTAGGATTTGAAAATTGGTCAATTTTTTTGAATTTTGTGTTGGTCCCGTAGGGGTTATACAAGCAAACAATTTGTAGAGGGAGGGGGGGGGGGGGGTTGAGAACAAACACACAAGATTTTGGTTTCTAAAATGTTTATTGATAAATCAAATACAATTTACAGTTTGTTGTGGAATAAGAATAAGTAGAACCAAATCTAAACAAACTTGAGAATCACTAAGTATTCTTGCACAAGAAATAGAGAGAAAAGAAGAATAGTAAAACAAATATATTTTTCTAAGGCACTAAGGAGTTCAGGGAAAGACCACATTCAAACTGAAGGGGCATTCCTCCTATTTATACCCGATGCATTAAATGCATGGCAGGAGGACTGTATACGTGTCTTCATATGGTTGGATGCATTGTTGGTCACGAAGGTTATACAAGTTTGTAGAAGGGGAGGGGGTTGAATACAAACACAAATTTTTATTTTTCTAAATTGTTTATTGATATAATCAAACAATTTACAGTTTGTTGCGGAATAAGATCAAGTTAAAAACCTAATCTAAACAAACTATGAGAACACACAGATTTCTTGCACTAGAAATATAGAGAGAAAAAGAGTTAAGAAAACTAAGGATAATTTTCTTGCACACATAGGTTCAGCGAGAGAAGGCCAAGACACTTCACGAATGAAGTCGAGTTCTCTATTTATACTGCATGCATTTAATGCAAAACAGTACACCTTTACACGTGGCAAGCTCTGGTTGGTTGCATGATTTGACTTCAGTAGACAACCTAGTGGCCGCATGAAGAACAATGTAGTTGCAGAGTTGGTTGTACGATTCTGGACAAAAGGGATGTCCGTTCTGACAAAATCGTACGGAGGCGTGCAAGGGGATAAGACAAAAGTTGCTTGTAGAACAGGCTTCATGATCAGCACTCGCTGAGTGATTTTTTATCAATGAATGATAAAGTTCAGCGTTCGCTGAAGTCTTCTACTTGAAACTTCGTGTGGAATGGACAAGTCTTGTCTTCGCTGATGTCCGCATCAGGTCACTAGTAGACTTAGTCACTTGTTCTTCAACTTGGTATTCGATTTCAACTTTGAACTTGGTTGACGCGAATCTTGTCTTCACGGATCATAAGTAAACAATTATAAATGAAACTATTAGCAATCATCAGTGAGGCTGAATAGGCTCAGGGCTCACTGGTGTACAGTGTTCGCTGAAATATAAATTAAAGCATGTTTTTTATCAGCGATACTAAACAGACTTAGTATATTTTCTTTGATGACAAAACATTAATACATATTGTCTACTTACAATTTTCACTAAGTGTTTCTCAGGGTCATTATTAAATCACTAAGGGTTTGGATCAACAATCTCCCCCTATTTGATGATGACAAAGCATTAAGGAAAATAGCTAAGTTAAAAACATAAGGATAAAAAGGACTCATAAAATATTTGTCCCATTTACTGTTTTTCAGGGATCTTTTCTTAGTACTGATGGAGTAAAGTACTTTCATTGAAATTTTTCATTAACTTCGTATAAGATTACAAGGGAAGTGGAAAAATTACAAGTACAATGAAAAATAATTACAAGTACAAAAAGATATAAGCTGACAAGATAGAAGAATACAAAAAGTAGATCCTATCAGCTATTCAGGTTCTTTCTTGACAAGAAGTTCATCAAGAGTATCAGTCTCTGGAATCATCCAATCAGGGACTGTGACTCCCTGTTCCCGTCTTTTCTTGGCTTCGCGGTAGATGTGGGGCTTTAGGAATGATCCAAGTAGACTGTGTTTGTAGTCACACCAGTAAAGTAGATCTCTGAGTTGTTCGATTAGAGTTTTGTATAACTCAGAGATGCGTTGAAAGCATGGGTGACCATTAAAGTCATAGAAAAATATGTCGTATGGATCACTGATAACTTTACCAGGGATGAAGTCTTCAACTGGAGGTAAGGAGATGTCGAGGTTGGATAGATCAGGATTGGGGCCAAGAACTGCTTCACGGGAAAATCAATCCCTGTCTCATTTCTGATTGCCGGGCCTGAAGAGGAAGGGGTCTTCTTCTTCTTTAGAGCAGCTCGTTTCTTCTGAATAGGAGGAGGAGGTGGAATATCAACCGCTGAGGTTACCATGTCAATCAGCCTGTTTAAGGCTTTTTCAACATAGGTCTTGAAAGTTGAGCGGGATCGCTGAATTGGGATTCTCATTTCCAACTATTCAGGCAAACCAAGTTTGTCCAGGCCTGACATGTAGCAAGTTTTGAAGAAGCCGTTTTCTCTGATTATCTGGACATCAACAATTGGTACCTCTTTAGCAAATTTCCCTTGTATGTTCACAATTTTTATTCTTGATCCATGACTTCTGAAGTGGCATTTCTTCTTGCACCAGGTCAATGTGGAGTCACTGACCTTGGTCTTTTCCTAGCTGATCTTCTATGCGTCCTTTATCAACTTTCTTTGAACAACAATAGTGAATTTCTTCAGGTCTGGATCCTTGACTGAACGCTCGACAAGTTCCAAGGCGTATTCTTTATCTTTTTGTTCTGCCTTCTTTCGTTCAACAAGGATCTGCTCAGCTTTCAGAGCTTCAGCGAATTCCTGATTTGATAGGCATCTTAGGTGCGGAAGAACAATACGCTGATCATCTAGCTGTTGGATCATCACTGCTCTCTTTCTTCTTTCATCTTCACTTGTCTTTTGAAGAGGCAAGGAAGGTATTTTGGTGTGAGAGAGCAGTTCTTCTTCTATTTCAGCTTGTTCTTCGGTCTCATCAAAGTTCAGGACCGAGATTATTTGCATTTCGTCAGCTCTTGCAGCTGGGATTATTGGTGATGAAGGTTGACTAGCTTCAGCTTGACCCTCAAGCAGGGGAGAGGACTAGCTGAAACGAAATGATCGATAGAGTTAAATCATTTGAGGAGAAAAGATAGAGAAAGGAGAGAGCTAAGGATTGAGATTGAGAAGGGATAGAGGAGGGATGCAGAGTAAGGGAAGAGAGTATAAAGTACTTGACATGTTGGCTTTTTCATGAGAATGGCTAAGTTGTCAGCGGCGAGGCCCTTTTGTTTTTCTTTGTTGCCCGGCTTCGCTAGGGATTTCGCCTTGGTCCCCTCCCCTGGTTCGTTCATAGATACCCCTTTTTGAGCAGGGGTTCTGGTCGCTGTAGAAGTTTTGATCGCTGCACGTATGAAGAAGAATCCGTCGTTGTCTTCATCATCATCATCATCTTTTGGAGATGATGATGGTTCGTTGTCAGTGATGTCGACGTCTTCATCATCTTCTTCCTCATCCTCAGCCTCAGAAGAAAGAGTTACAGTGATGTCCGCTGAGGTATGAGAAGGATATTCGCCTTGCTCCCCCTCAGATGGAGAGGGACTTTCAACGGTTCCCACAAGATGATCAGATTCCTGAGGGTCTTCATCCTTTTCCTCCCCTTCAACATTCTGGGGAAAGCCTTGATCAGCAATCTTCTCCCCCTCTTCTGCTGAATGGGTGGGGGAGGGAATGGAAGTAGCAGCAGCAACAGTAGTAGCCTCAGGGTCCCTGTCTTCTTGGCCAGAGATCCCGACTTGTCGTTCTACCACTGCCATTCTGTCTTCTAGGCCAGAAATAGCAGGGTGCCTTGAAGGATGAAGTCCACTGCCATCTCCATCTTTTCCCGGTCATCCTGGGAGAAGTGAGATGTAGGAACAGTGGGAGCTTCCAAACGCTCGAGGATCTTGGTGAGCAGGTTTTTGACGTCAACGACTTCTTTGGTAAGACTGCTCACCTCACCTTGTAGACCGGTGTGGTTGGTCTGCACAGGGCTTACCGCACCACTAAGAGATGAAACCTCAGTGGTGAGATCAGTGACAACGGCAGTGAGTTTGTTGATGTTGGAGGTGTTGGTGGTGATGGCCGCTTTCATAATTGTCAGGCTTCCATCGACTTTGATGAAGTCAGCAGATGAAGCCTTGTCCTTGACAGCAGTGGTGATCTGCTTCAACGTCTCTCCAGCGTCTGAAATCACTGAAGAGTTGTTGGAGATGGTGGTGTTGAGAGTCGTTACTTTATCAGCAATTTCCGTGAGGGAAGTGCTAATGGTGCCCAAGTTTGGACCTGAAAAAGTAGACAACTTGTGAGCTAAGGAAAGCTCAAAAGTTTGGGGTCCAGAGAGAGATATGGTGGCTAGGATACCTGTAGGCGGGTTGGAGAAGGTGTTGAAATCCCTGATTCCTGAGAAGTGTTCCAAGTCGTCTTCTAACGATCTTTCAGGTATCATCGTACCTACAGGTCCAATGTTTTGTTGTATCATATGTTGAAGATGGGCAGCGGCTGAGTCCGTCAACGATATAGATGGCATGGTTGGTGCCATGGTATAAATGAAAGAAGAAGAAGCAAAGGTTGAGAAAGGTGGGGGTAAAACAGTTTCAGCGTTGGATCCGCTGAGGAAAGCCTCTGTAGCGCTTAGAGGCGCTGAGATTGTGGGGTTCTCATCCAAGAAAATTTCAGAGAACTAAGTCTCTGAAGTGGTTATGAAATGGGTGGCTTCAGCGGTTGTGGTGGAGTGGACCACAGAATCTTCCAGCGTTCCCTGTGAAGAGGTGAACGTGGGGTATTTAGCCTGCGAAGGCTTGGGGTGCTCCGTTGAAGGCTTCTTGGACTTATGAGTGCCAAGGGGGGTGGTAGAGTGTTTCCTCTTTTTTAGAGCAGATGGTTTAGTGGCCTGGGTATTAGCGGTTGGGATTACCGATGCTGTAGCAGTAGCCACTGAAGTAGAAGAAGTAGAGGGAGTGCAAAGAAGAGGGAGTAGAGTAGAAAGACGTACCTCATTTGCGACAGGTTTGAAGTCGAGGACCTTAGGGCCGACCTGGGAGAGCTTTAGGTCTCCGTTTTTAGGATAGTCCTGATTAAGGCCATATTGCAAGAGGGCGTTGATGAACCTTGGATAGGGAACAACGGTGGGGCGGTCTGGCATTTCCACCCTTTCCATCAGGTCATCGAAGATTACACGAGCATAATCAACATGGAGACCTTTCAGCAGTGCATAGGCCACTGCAGTCTGGATCTTTGACGCTTGGTCATGGGAACCCGTCTTTGCCATCATACAGCTGAACACGTATGCGAAAATGAAATTGAGTTCAGAGGGCATCTTGTTCTTGAGCACAGTGGTGATCTTCTTCTCAGGGCCTTCACGGCCGGCGGTCCAGATGTAAAGCATGTTATCAAGGAAGGAGATGATTTCTTCCTTTCTTGCAGCGGTGTTTCGGTCAGGGAATGGAACGAAGGGATGGTTCTTTTGACCAAGTAGGTTCAGGGCTACCCTTATAGCTGCTGGTGTAATGTTTCCACTACCCAGCTCGGTTTCAAAGGCAATAACAGGGTATTCCTTTTTCGATTTGGAGGAGATAGCAGTGGCACGATGAGCGGTGTACCAGAACTGCTGTAGAAGATGTTTGTGAGCAGGGGGTGTGATGGTCATTGCTGTGGAGAGTGGTAATGTCCTGATGAAATTTACAACATCATCAAGATGGGTTACGACCTTCTTCTTGGGGAACTCAAGAAGAGGATAACGATTATTGGAGACGAAGGTAATCTGACGATGGTCGTGTTTCATGTTGTCAACCCTTTGCAAGTTGTCAGCATCAGCGGTAGGAAACTTAATGGAAAAACTTTTAACAAGTTTTGGTCATAAAATCATGAAGAAAATGATTTCATTGTTTAAAAAACATTTGTTTGATCTTGTATAAGCAAGAAGAAGATCAAAACAAGTAAAAGAGTGGATTAATAAGAAAAAATAAGAACCTGTTTGTGGAATGTATGAAGAATATGAATACCAGTTCTTAAAATCCAAATGTGAATGCAAGAGAGTCTTTCTTCTTTAGGAGAGTTTGAGAGCGTAAAAGGTAAAAATATAAACTCAAGTGGTTTATATAGTGAGAGTAGAGAGAGAAAGTGATGAGCGGGAAAAGAAACTCATCATGACACGTGACACGTCCCACGAAGCGTATTGGTCAAGAATTTCAACAGACGAACGTGTCAGAGAAAAAGGCGTGCGATATGTTATCCGTTTTGATGACGTCATAAACGTCCTTTCACATTTCTAAGTTGTCTCTGAGGGTTTTTGAAAAACTCAGGGATAATTTAAAAGAAATCACTGAGGAGAAATATCAGCGAGCATAGTTATTTAAAAAATAATCACCGAAGGAATAGATATTCAGCGAAATAAATTATTTTGAAATCCTGCATGCTGAAGTAAACTTCAGCTTTCAAAGAGAGAGAACATACCTTGATATCAGCGAATCATTTTTGTTCAGAGATTAGATGCTGAATAGGGAGATAGAATTTCCTTTATCACTGATCAAATACTTTACCGCTGAAGAATTATTCTTCAAGGTTCAACATTCCAAGCTCGCTGATGAGAAAGTTGAATCTTGTCTTATCAAGAGGTTTGGTGAAAAGATCAGCTAACTGAAATTCAGTTGGGATAAAGTGAAGTTCTATGTCACCATTCATCACATGATCTCTGATAAAGTGATACCTGATTTCGATGTGTTTGGTCTTTGAGTGTAGCACTGGATTATTGGCTATAGCGATGGCAGTGGTGTTGTCGCAATAGATTGGAATTTTGGAGAGCTGAAGGTCATAGTCTAATAGCTGATTTCTCATCCATAAGATCTGAGCACAACAACTTCCAGCGGCTACATACTCAGCTTCAGCTGTAGAGGTGGACACCAAACTTTGCTTCTTGCTTGTTGATAACACCACTTTTTGGCATTATTTTCGGTCCTCAAACCAATGAGATTGGCTTGTCTTCTAGCAAAAAGGCGGAATTTTATGGTTTATTGAGTGAAATGTACAGGTAATCTAAAAGACAGTAATCATCGAGAAAAGAAGCAGAAAAGAGTCCAAAAGAGAGCCAAAACGAAGCCCAACGGAAGCCCAAGATCCTAGCCCGAGACCCATGCCCAAACCATGACCCAGAACCTGATCCGAACACATCAGGAAGACCGCGCGGTTTGTCCCGCGGTTTGCAAGCCACGGGACAAGTGGCGTAAGTCCCTGTTTCAGTTCTATAATTTGGTGTTTTGCGGAATTAGGTCGGGAACTCTGGACGTGCGATGGTAGGCTGCTTTGGGGCGATTTTCAGAGGTTTTTCACAGACTTTTGAGCCACGATAGAGGATCGATTGAGAAGGAGTTCACGACGAGAATCGGATTAGAGCCGAGAGAAGGGAGTTCACCATTACATTCATCACGTTCACGATCATCATGTTTACACACACAATTTCCCTCCATTTTCTTATGTTTTTATCCACCACCAACATGAACTAATCTTTAGATGTTGGGGGTTGGATTGAATTTGGTTTAAGCTTATGAACAGATGATCTGAGACTTTTATCAGTTTTTCTTATTTAATGAAGCATGTGATTTGAGTTTAATGCTTTTGTGAGTTTGGCCAACTTTCAATTGTTTTGTTTGTTTTCAATTAAGTTCGAGAGAATTAATTGTTAACTAGAACTAGAATTTGCATGCCTAAGGTGAGAAATTGGATAGAGATATACCAAGTAAGCCTTAGTGCTATTAAAATCTTGATTTTAATGTGTTTTGAATCCCATAGGTTGAGATCGAGAGATAAATCTTGTGCCTTCAAAATAAAATATGTGGTTGCTCGAGAGAGAACAACGGTGAGTTTAGAGATTGGGTATTCATTAAAGGGAATCACTGGTAACTGTTTTGAGTCAGGTGTTTGTATGTGAAAGCCTTAGGATTTCCAACCCTCAACTGTCTTCTTTATCCAACGTTTCCTCAAAGTGTCTACTGCCTTGTGTTTGATTTAATTATTTGCAATTGATTAGTTTCATACCAACAACTCAAAATTGCGACCGTTCAGTTAATAGATCTTATAGTCATTGTGATACTTAGTTCCTAGTTCCCTGTGTTCGATACTCGTACTTTTGTACTATTACTTGATTTAGACACCGTACACTTGCGGTAAGATTTAGGGGGGTGTAAACCCGCCTATCAAGTTTTTGGCGCCGTTGCCGGGGAACTAGTTGCAACTGATAGCACTACCAACTATAAGCGCTATTACATTGAGCAATTATTTTTATTTTTGTTATTTTATTTTATCACTTTTAGTTTTTGGATTGCTAATTTTGTTTCCTTTCCATTTCAGGTACTAACTGGTTTATGCCAAGGAAGACCCGAGGGAAGGAAATCGAACCGATCGATCCAGAAATCGAAAGAACAGCCCGTCAGATACGAAAAGCATCCAAAGCTCAAAGACAATTGAAGATGGGTGACGAGAGACCTCCTCGCAATGACCCACCTCCACCACCTCCGGAAAGACGTCCTATGCGGTCGTTTGCCAATCCTAATGTGGCAGCCACACGGATAGGCGTCCAACCACCCACGACTGGGGCAAACTACTTCGAGATTAAACCGAGTACCATTGTCATGGTACAACAGAATCAGTTCGGAGGGGCCCCAACAGAAGGTCCTCATGCACATCTTCGTGCATTCGAGAGGATATGCAACACTTTCAAGATCAATGGGGTGAACAAGGACGCCATCAAGCTAAGACTGTTCAACTTTTCACTAAAGGGGAGAGATGAAATTTGGATAGAAGGCCTACCATCGGATCAGATCACTACATGGGCAGACCTGATAGCTGCGTTTTCCAGAAATTCTTCCCACCGGGAAGAACCGCTCAACTGATGGCCGACATTACCCACTTCGCTCAATGGGACCAAGAGACTCTATATGAGGCATGGGAACGATATAAGGACATGTTGAAAAAGTGTCCGCATCATGGGTTACATGGCTGGGTAATTATCCAAACGTTCTTTGGAGGACTTCACCCGCAGTTCAAGAATGACATCACTACTGCAGCGGGTGGAGCTCTCATGAATAAGACATATGAAGAGGTAGTTGATTTGATCGAGAACTTAGCCGAGCATAGCTATGCCACTCCACGATCTTCCATCAGACGGGTAGCTAGTGTTCAAGAGTCAGACGAGTTGAAGGTGATAAAAGCCCAATTAGCTGCTGTCACGAATCATTTGAAGGGAGGCAACCCAGAAGTGCTCCCCTCTTCTCAAGAACCTGAACATGTTCAATTTTTAAAGAATCGGGATAACCAGCCGAGGAACAACTCTTTCTCGAACACCTATAATGAGGGGTGAAAGAAACACCCTAACTTTTCATGGAGTCAACCCGGCCAGCAACAACAAGGTAATCATTCCAACTTTTCTAATCCTCCTAATTCTAACAATGTTTACCGTCCTTTAGGTTACAACCAACGAAAATTTGATGAAGGACAATCCGGGGAGAAGAAACCAGGGTTAGAGGATATGATGATGAAGTTTATGACAAAGATGGATAGTACTGTTGAAGGGTTAGCAAGCACGGTGAGTACAGTAAAAGCAACAACTGAACAGAACACCGCCTCCATCAAGCTCCTTGAAAGACAAGTGGGGCAGATTTCTGAAGCCCTACAGACCCGAGCTCCTGGGACATTCCCGAGTCAGACTGAAAGGAAACCAAGAGAAGAATGCAATGTCATTTATCTGAGAAGTGGCAAGGAAATGATCAAGGAGGCGAATGTTGGGCTGAAAGATGGTATTGCTAGTGATATGGCTGATCAGGAAGAGCCAAAGGAGAAAAAGGTGACACCTCCATCAAAGCCGGTAGTTAACCCGTATGTGCCACCGCTACCATTTCCAAATCGGGTGAAGGCACGTAACGACGAGGAACAATTCTAGAAATTTCTTGACATCTTCAAGAAGCTGCACATCAACATTCCATTTGCAGAAGCACTTGCCCAAATGCCAACATATCTCAAGTTCATGAAGGACATCTTATCCAAGAAGAGGGCAATTGAGCATCAGGCTACCATTGCACTCACTGAAGAGTGCAGTGCAATCATTCAGAACAAGCTTCCCCCGAAGCTTCAAGATCCAGGGAGTTTTTCTATTCCTATACAAATTGGAGATCTTTGTTTTGATAAGGTGTTATGTGATTTAGGAGCAAGTATTAATTTAATGCCTTTATCTGCTTTTAGGAAACTTGGCTTGGGGGAAGTGAAGCCTACAAACATGACTCTCCAACTCGCCGATAGATCAATAATGTATCCATATGGAGTGATAGAGGATGTTCTCATTAAAGTTGACAAGTTCTACATTCCGGTGGACTTCGTAGTGCTGGATATTGATGAAGATGAAGAGGTCCCGCTAATATTGGGAAGACCATTCCTGGCCACGAGCAAGGCACTGATTGACATGGAAGAAGGCGAGATGACCTTGAGGGTTGGCGGCGAAAAGGTAATGTTCAAAATGTTCGAGAGTGTAAGAGGTAGAGTTGAAGAGAAACCCGATAATCAAGGAAAACCGAAGGAGTGATCAGAAGGAAGGTCGAGCCACGACCGAAACCGAGGCGCTAGATGGGAGGCAACCCACCGAGGTTTGATCTTTTTCATTTTTTTCTTTTTATGATTTGCGTTTTTTAGTGTTTTTATATACAAAAAAATGGAAAAACAGAGACTTACGCGGTTTCAGCCGCGACTTCAAGCCGCGCGCGAAGTCGCGGGTGTCTCTGAAAAAACAGAGACTTATGCGGGATGTTACGCGGTTTCAGGCCGCGGCCCAAACCGCGCAGCTCCCTGATGCTTCTTGTTGTTTTTCGTGCAGTTTTTGTTCCTTTCTTGCTTTGTGTCGTTTAGTGTCTTTGCTTTCTGTTTCCTTTTGCTTTCATTTGTTTGCTTGTTTTCCGGCGCTCTCCCTCCATCTTCTCCGATGTCTCCCACTGGTCACTCCAACTTTTCAAGAGAATCTCCTCCGTCCGGTCAGACAGGTATGTTCTAACTCTGTATGTTAACGAGTGGTGTATGATGTTTTGTTTTCTTATTAGTTAAACGAGATGAAACAAACCTAAGTTTCACTTAGGTTTAGGGTGCCTCACTCTTCAACATCTACACACTCACATTTACTCCTGTGCAAACCTCGGTTTCACCGAGGTTTGGGGTTGGTTTTAGTTGGCAAACCTAGGCCACGGCCTAGGTTTGGGGTACCCATATTTGAAAATCTTTAGGCTAGCTCTTTGATGTTTCGTGTTAATACTTTGTCTTTCCTGTTTGATAACTGAAATAACTGCACAATGATACGTGTCACACCTATGTATCGCCTGAACCGACACTTACACATTGGGGACAATGTGTGGGTAAGGTTTAGGGTTGCCCAATCGGGCCCACGTACATGCACGTAGATTTCCTGCACTTTTGAATGGTTAGATCACATTAGCTAAATTTTTGTTTTGGATGATTGAGACCAACCATTGTGGGAAGAATCTCGTGATAGTAACGTGACCATTAGGGAAGGACCGGGAAAAGGCATGACTAGGGACATTAGTGGAGACCACCCAATAGCGAGATTTGAGCCTAAAAGACGTACTTCATTTTGAGGGATTTTAAACACGAAATTCATATACACTTTTTCGAATTCCTTGTCGTGATTATAGAGTGATCTCTCTATAATATTGCATTGAGTAGCAAAGACAACCATCGGGATATTGGGTAAAGGTGTAGTAGACCATATCGTGTGAACCTTAAGAGATGATTCCAGGCATTGTGTGTATGTTTAACCCATTTTTTATCTATCGTTCCTTTCGACCCATTATGTGTGTACCCAAAACCCCTTTGTAGCCAAACACTCACCACTTGTTTATTTCAGACCCACCATTAAACCCTAGCCAAAAACCTTAGCCAATCCTTATCCGAAAGTGTGTCAATCAGAGGCGGTAGTGAACAGCGAGAGATAGAGCATAAAAGAAAAAGTACGGGCCAGTCATGAGATTAAATTGGGTCATTTTAACCCAAAAGTTAGAAAAGAGGGCCAATGCAGCCCCAATCAAATAAAGAGGGCCAATGATGCCCCACAAAAAAATTAAAAAAAAAATTAAAATATATATATATATATATATATATATATATATATATATATATATATATATACAGTTAGTTAGATAGTATTTACAGCAGCTAAATAAGAGAGTCAAAGCGACTCCAGTAGTGACAAAGAGGGCCAAGTGATAGAAATTGAAGTCAAGAAGTTCACAACTGCTAATGGTTGACACACCAAGGACTTTTGTTCCGTTTACCCTTCGTTCTTAGCCAGAACCCTAGCCCCGTTACAACCCTTGTAAAGACCTGGATGATCTTCTGGAAAATATGATTAGGGTATACGACCACCTTTACCAATATTCCCTGTCTTGTTACTTGATTCCTTTCTGAGATCGACTTTTTGGACATTTGTGCGTCTTTCATTAGAGTTGTCATGTAATTATCGAGTATTCTTGTACATAACTTCCTCATACATGACAACATGTGCGACAACCTAGGTTTGAGTGAAACGAGAGTATCCCGTGAGGTAGGGTCAAGGCGAAATGTTTTCCCTAGTATGTTTGGACCTAGTACGGCCCTAATGTAATCGGAGCAGTCATGAGTTCAACTCAAAATGGAAGGCCATAGATCAAACAGAATAAGGATGAGGCGAGGGTGAGATAAGCATTCACGGGTATGGGAAGTCACCAGTGCATTACGTGGTACCAATTGGGAGTTGTGCAGTTATTATTTCTCCGATATATGCTTTTATTCTATTTTATCGCTATTTTGCTTGAGGACAAGCAACACTCGGTTCGGGGTTGTTGATAACGCCACTTTTTGGCGTTATTTTCGGTCCTCAAACCAATGAGATTGGCTTGTGTTCTAGCAAAAAGGCGGAATTTTATGGTTTATCGAGTGAAATGTACAGGTAATCTAAAAGACAGTAATCATCGAGAAAGAAGCAGAAAAGAGTCCAAAAGAGAGCCAAAACGAAGCCCAACGGAAGCCCAAGATCCAAGCCCGAGACCCGTGCCCAAACCATGACCCATAACCTGATCCGGACACATCAGGAAAACCGCGCGGTTTGTCCCGCGGTTTGCAAGCCACAGGACAAGTGGCGCAAGTCCCTGTTTCAGTTCTATAATTTGGTGTATTGCGGAATTAGGTCGGGAACTCTGGACGTGCGACGGTAGGCTGCTTTGGGGCGATTTTAAGATGTTTTTCACAGACTTTTGAGCCACGATAGAGGATCGATTGAGAAGGAGTTCACGACGAGAATCAGATTAGAGCCGAGAGAAGGGAGTTCACCATTACATTCATCACGTTCACGATCATCATGTTTACACACACAATTTCCCTCCCTTTTCTTATGTTTTTATCCACCACCAACATGAACTAATCTTTAGATGTTGGGGGTTGGATTGAATTTGGTTTAAGCTTATGAACAGATGATCTGAGACTTTTATCAGTTTTTCTTATTTAATGAAGCATGTGATTTGAGTTTAATGCTTTTGTGAGTTTGGCCAACTTTCAATTGTTTTGTTTGTTTTCAATTAAGTTTGAGAGAATTAATTGTTAACTAGAACTAGAATTTGCATGCCTAAGGTGAGAAATTGGATAGAGATATACCAAGTAAGCCTTAGTCCTATTAAAATCTTGATTTTAATGTGTTTTGAATTCCATAGGTTGAGACCAAGAGATAAAACTTGTGCCTTCAAAATAAAATCTGTGGTTGCTCGAGAGAGAACAACGGTGATTTTAGAGATTGGGTATTCATTAAAGGGAATCACTGGTAACTGTTTTAAGTCAGGTGTTTGTATGTGAAAGCCTTAGGATTTCCAACCCTCAACTGTCTTCTTTATCCAACGTTTCCTCAAAGTGTCTACTGCCTTGTGTTTGATTTAATTATTTGCAATTGATTAGTTTCATACCAACAACTCAAAATTGCGACCGTTCAGTTAATAGATCTTATAGTCATTGTGATACTTAGTTCCTAGTTCCCTGTGTTCGATACTCGTACTTTTGTACTATTACTTGATTTCGACACCGTACACTTGCGGTAAGATTTAGGGGGGTGTAAACCCAGGAGCTGACAGCCTCCTATGGTGATTTTCCTATCCAATTTGCAACCTGCAAAATCACTATCTGAATAGGCGGTTAGATCAAACCCTGAGTCTTTGGGATACCAAAGACCTAGGTTGGGAGTACCCTTTAGATATCTGAAAATTCGCTTTACAGCGATCAGATGAGATTCTTTGGGTTCAGATTGATATCGTGCACACAAACAAGTAGCATACATAATATCAGAACGGCTAGCTGTAAGATAAAGAAGGGAGTCGATCATCCCACGGTACGCAGTGACATTAACAGTTTTCCGTGAAGGATCTTTGTTAAGTGTCAGCGGCGGTGCCATACGGGTTTTCATAGTTGAGCTTCGAGTTAAATCAAATTTTTTAGCATATCTTTAACATATTTACCTTGGTGGATAAAAGTACCCTTATCATTTTGCTTGATTTGAAGACCAAGGAAATATGTCAGTTCACCCATCATACTCATTTTATATTCAACTTTCATTCTTTCAGTGAAACGAGTACATAAATCAGGGTTAGTAGAACCAAATATAATATCATCGACATATATTTGAACAAGAATGATATGACCTTCTACTTTCCTGAAAAATAGTGTTATCAATTTTACCACGCTCAAATTTTTCAAAATGGAGATAAGTTGAGAGAGTGTCAGACCATGCACGTGGAACTTGTTTCAGTCCATAGAGTGCCTTATCCAGCTTATAAACATAACCTGTATGCTTAGGATCAGTGAATCCTAGAAGTTGTTCAACGTAGACTTCTTCATTCAGCCTTTCATTGAGGAATGCTGATTTGACGTCTATCTGATATACTTTGAAGTCGTGGTGAACAACGTATGCTAGAAATAGACGAATAGCTTCCAACCTTGCTACTGGGGCAAAGGTTTCGTCATAATCTATTCCTTCCTCTTGTCTGTATCCCTGAGCAACTAGACGAGCCTTGTTCCGGGTTACAGTACCATCTTCATCTAACTTGTTGTGATAGAACCACTTAGTGCCTATCACAGTTTTGTCAAATGGTCTAGGGACAAGATTCCAAACCTTGTTTCTTTCGAATTTAGTCAGCTCTTCTTGCGTAGCGCTAACCCAGTTTGGATATCTAAGGGCATCATCAACATTCTTTGGTTCAGTTAGTGAAATAAATTTAACATAAAGACAGATGTTACCTGCACTGCGTCGAGTCTGAACACCTGCATTTGGATCACCAAACATTTGGATCGCTGAGCAGAAGCGTGCGCCGCTGACTCAGAATGGAACTCTGGAATCACTGAGGATGAAGCTTCAGCGACGTCAGGTAGTAGAGGCACGATTGGCAGAGCAGATGAAGTTTCATTTACTGACTGCTGAGAAGTTGATGGAATATCAAATGATGGTTCAGAAACAAGCATAGTGTTGATGGGAACAACTGAAACCCAAGATGATTCAGCTTCACTTGTCTGCACGCTGGGAATAATGATAGGATCATCATCAGCGGTAGGAATGTTGACGTGAGGGTCAGGGGTAGGAATAGTTTCTGAATCCCCAAAGTGACAAAACATCCACTGATTGAGTTCTTCGTTATCAGCGGAGGGTCTTGAGTTCGCTGAACGAGATTCATCAAAGGTGATATGGATAGTTTCTTCTACAGTTTGTCTTCTCTTATTAAATACTCTGAAGACCTTGGATACAGAAGAATATCCAAGAAATATTCCATCGTCAGCTTTGGGGTCGAATTTTCCAAGGGCATCTCTGTTGTTTAAGATAAAGCACTGACAACCAAAGATATGAAGAAAACGGATAGATGGTTTTATTCCATGGAAAAGTTCATAGGCAGTCTTGTTGAATCTTTTGACGATCAACGATCTATTCTGCGTAAAGCACGCAGTGTTGACAGCTTCAGCCCATAACTGAGTAGGTAAATGCGAATCGTTGAGCATTGAACGAGCAACTTCGATGATCGTTCGGTTTCTTCTTTCAGCATGTAACACCTTAGGCATATCCCACATCGGCCGTGGACAGGAGAGATGCTGGGTATATTAGTAAACCTTGGCCTTACCAGACACAACGCGTTTTGGGGCCACAAGCATGCGGGTTCCTTGGGAACTCTGTGGTTAAGCGTGCTTGGGTGGGAGTAGTACCAGGATGGGTGACCTCTTGGGAAGTCCTTGCGAAGTCCTTGCCAGGTCGCCAAGAACAAAGCCGTGAGCCAGTGGGGCAAAGCGGACAATATTGTGTCGTGGTAAGCGGGGTGTTACAACTTGGTATCAGAGCACAGCTTGAGTGAATCAAACACATCTCGGTGTGTTTGATCTCAAGTTGCGGCTATGAGATTTTTATTTTTCTACTAAAATCTTTTAAAATAAAAGAAAGGGAAAACCCGTTTGAGAAACGGTGATCGAGGGTGCAGTGTGTACGGTCAGCCGATGCCAAGTGGGAAGGTATAGTACTTAGTGAATTTATCGCTTTCTAGATCATAGGGTATGCATGCTAGACTGCTTGTGTGGATTACATGGTACTGTATGGTTGTTACTTGCTAAGAGGAATTTATGCTAGCCTTGATAGGTTGTCAAGCGAATGCACTATAGGTTGTATGCAGTAGGAACCGAATAGCCTTAGAATGTCGGATTTAGTTCTATTGCGCAGCTCTTGTTTGAGTCCAACCATTGTAGGATAGAATCTTATATTCGAATGTCTATCTGGTTTTCACTGTATACGACTGTGCGTTTACGAGGCGACTCGTCAGGGTTAGTGGGGATTCCGTCCTAGAAAGAGTAGTGGATTGAGATGAAACTCCTAGAGAGCTAGGAAGAGCGGTTGCATATGCTGGTACGGGCATATGGGTTGAACTGTCGGCGAGGAACTACTTGGGCACTTCGGGACGGGACTCGAAACGAGCAAGGATAGGTGTGGAAGGTAGTAGTAGAGCTCCTACTATCTGGAGCACAGGATCCGTGCTCGAGTCGGAGAAGGTCACGGGGAATCCGAGGGGTTGAGCATAAGCATAATTAGCGGGGTTTATTGGGTGCCAATAAACCGTTGTAATGTTTATCGAGAATGGCCATAACTCGGAGGAACAACAATACTGCTCCAGATGTTGGTACTGGGGTTACTGCTGAGCAGATTCGTGAGATGATTGCGGCTGAGGTGACGCATGCTATTGGGGAGGCGATCCCCGAGATTATTACCGCAATTCGTAATGAAGTAGTAGTGTCGATGGAGGAACGCATCGCGGCGATAGCGGTGAATCTGTTGCGGGATGGAGCGAAAGACTGGCGTGCTACTGTTTTGACGCTTAACGAGCGCACTACTTTAACCGGGGAGGAGTTCGTCGTACTTTTTCGTGCAGAGTATGTGCCTCTAGTGGAGATGGAGAGGATTGCTAAAGAGTTGTTGGAGCTCTCTCAGACTGCGGAGACTGTAAAGGTGATAAACCGAAAGTTCACGGAAATGACATTATTTTGTTCTTAGCATGA
The DNA here is from genome assembly GCA_033807775.1 of Saussurea involucrata. Classification (NCBI taxonomy): domain Eukaryota; kingdom Viridiplantae; phylum Streptophyta; class Magnoliopsida; order Asterales; family Asteraceae; genus Saussurea; species Saussurea involucrata. Next base: position 61,312,765 of record CM066314.1, on the reverse strand, counting down.
TGCTTCTGAGGACATGAAGATGACGCGGTACAAGGATATGTTACGTACCGAGATCAGGGAGTTCGTGAGTACTGCGCAGTATGTTTCACTTGCTGCGGTGATGGAGGCGGCTCGAGGTAGAGTTCATCAACTGGGAGTGGAGGAGGCACAAGCTACGCCTAAAGTAGTGACAGGTACGTTCTTGGTTAACTCGGTGCCTGCTGTGGTGATGTTTGATAGCGGGGCTACTCATTCGTTCGTGTCTCACGCTGTTAGTGAGTGTTTGGGCCGAGTTGTAGGACGATTAGGTTGTCCACTTGTGGTCGAGGTTGCTGATGACAGGACCTTGACGGTTACTGATGTGTATCGGGGATGCACTCTGAAAATATCTAGTGTGAGTTTCCTATTGATTTGATTCTGATCGTTATGCGGGAGTTGTGCGTGATTGTGTTCATCGACGATATTCTTGTGTATTCGAAGTCGAAGGAAGAGCACGAGATGCATTTGCGAGAAGTTTTGGAAGTTTTGAGGCGGGAGAAGCTGTATGCTAAGTTCTTCAAGTGTGAGTTCTGGTTACGAGAGGTCCAATTCCTAGGATATGTCGTGAGCCAGAATGGTATTATGGTCGATCCGGCCAAGAGTACAGCAGTGATGCGGTGGGAAGTGCCGAAGACTCCCGCTGAAGTACGGAGTTTGCTGGGGTTAGCAGGGTACTTCCGGAGATTGATTCAGGATTTCTCCAAGATTGCCTTACCTATGACCCGTTTGACGAAGAAATCTGCCGCTGTTAGCTGGGGTGAGGAGCGGAAAAGGGTTTTCGAGGAGCTACGCAGACGTTTATGCAAGGCTCCGGTGTTGACTTTGCCCGAGGGTATGGAAGATTTGGTGGTGTATTGTGACGCTTCTCACAAGGGTTTGGGAGCCATGCTCATGCAGCGCGGTAAGGTCATAGCTTATGCTTCGAGGCATCTGAAACCTCATGAGGCGAACTACCCGACTCATGACCTGGAGTTGGGAGCGGTAGTGTTTGCCCTTAAAAAGTTTGGAGACATTATCTGTATGGCGTCAAGTGCACGATCTACACCGACCATAAGAGCCTTAAGTACCTGATGGATCAGCAGAATCTCAATATGCGTCAGAGGAGATGGCTCGATGTGGTCAAGGATTATGATTGCGAAATACTTTACCACCCGGGTAAAGCGAACGTGGTTGCGGACGCACTTAGTCGACATCCGGTTAGCGAACCACTTAGAGGTTTGTGCCAACGATTAACAGTGGTTGCACCTATTCTTGAGTCGATAGGGAGTGCTCAGGAGGTGGCAGCCTTGGAGGAAAATGCTAAGCGCGAGCGGATTGCAGGAGAAATCCCAAATTTTGTCCGTGATAGTAGGGGATTGTTGACTCGGTACGGTAGGGTGTGGGTCCCGTTCATAGGTGGGAACCGACAGATACTGCTAGACGAGGCACACAAGTCCAAGTTTTCGATTCATCCGGGAGCTACAAAGATGTACCGAGACTTGAGGGAGAATTATTGGTGGCCCGGCATGAAGCGGGATGTCGCCAAATGTGTGGAGGTATGCTTGACCTGTCGGAAGGTCAAGGCGGAACATCAACGACCGCATGGGAAGTTACAGCCGTTGGAGATTCCGGTATGGAAATGGGAACAGATTACTATGGATCTCATAACGAAACTCCCAAAGACTCCACGTGGGAACGATGCTATATGGGTGATCGTCGACCGCCTGACCAAGAGTGCTCATTTCTTGGCCATCGGGGAGAGTTACTCTGGCGGAGTTCTCCTACAACAACAGCTTCCATTCCAGTATCGGCATGCCGCCGTACGAGATGTTGTATGGGAGGAAGTGCCGGACGCCCATTTGCTGGGGCGAGGTTGGTCACCGTGTATTAGGGAGCACCGAAGTCGTGTTGAAGACGACTGAGATGATTCAGTTGGTACGAGATCGGTTAGTTACTGCCTAGAGTCGGCAAAAGAGCTACGCCGATAATAGGCGGTTGGATTTAGAGTTTCAGGTCGGGGATTATGTTCTTCTGAAGGTGTCACCCTGGAAAGGGGTGATTCGGTTCCGCAAGCGGGGAAAGTTAGGACCCCGTTACATCGGACCTTACAAGATTATCGCTCGTGTGGGGAAGGTAGCTTACCGTTTAGAGTTACCAGATGAGCTGAGCTTGATTCACAACACCTTTCACGTTTCCCAATTGCGGAAGTGTGTAGTGGACGAGTCTGCAGTGATTCCTCTCGAGGACATCCAGATTGATGAGAGGCTCAACTACGTGGAGAAACCGATAGCTATCATCGAGAGGAAGACGAAAAACCTGCGCAACAAGATCATTGGACTGGTGAAAGTTCAGTGGCAGCACCGGAAGGGTTAAGAGTGGACGTGGGAGCCCGAAGCGGAGATGCGCGAGAATTATCCCGAGCTATTCATCGGTCAAGACTTCGAGGGCGAAGTCTAATCCAAGCGGGGGAGAGTTGTAAAGCCCGTATCCCGGTACGTATTTTACGTGTTATTTAATTATTAATTCCTTTAGAAAAGTTTTTACATTTAAATGTGGGTTCCGTTAGCGGGGTTAATCGGGTCGGACTAAATTGTTAGACTTTGTAGCATTGGGTGTAGAATGGGGATTAAGGACAATTGAGGGACCATTATGGGACAACACCCATAGTGCATGGGGTTAAGCCTAGAACCCCCCCCCCCCCCCTTCCTTCCAATCGTTTGATTTCCTTTCCCCTTAGGTTAGAATTATTTGTCTCCCCTCCCCTCGTTGTACACAACCGTGAGAGGTAGAAGGAGAAACCGAGATAGAGAGAGATAGCTATCGAGAGTGAGAGAGTGAGAGAGAAAGCGAAGAGAGGAAGGGATAGAGGGCCGGCTGTTTTGCAAGGAAGAGAGAGAGAGAGGAGGCTGCCGCCAGGGGCTGCCGGCGTCGAGAAGAGAAGAGGAAGAAGTGATCGCCGGCGAGTTCGGTCGGAAAGAGGGACGTAGGGCGTTGCGTTGAGGTAATAACATTATTTTCGCGTTCGTTGTTGTTATCGGCAAAAGCCGCCGCGAACCGCCACCACCACCGCCGCAGCCATGGCTGCCGGCGGTGGGGCCGCCACTGCACGCCGCTGTGATGGCGGCAGGGGGTGCGGGTTTGTGCGGGTGCGTTTTTGCGAGTGAGTCGGGAGTGGGTGACGTTGGGAGGTCTCGCCGGAGGGGTTACCGTAACCATCGTCGCCGCCGCCAACCACCACCGCCGCCGGAGGCGGAAGTGGGTGGTGCACGGTTGTTGTCCAGCTTAGTATAGCCCTGTTCCAGTAAGTTTTTGGGCTTTCCGGGTCTGTTTGGATTAAGTCATGACTTAATGGTTTAATAAGCAATAGTTGTCATTTCATGTGAAATATATAGTTTCTGCCACTTTTTTTTAAAAGCCATAACTTATTCTAGGAACATCGTATTGGGGTGAAATAAGTGCCAAAATCTCCCATTCTGAGTCTAGTAAGTTTCATAAGTTTTACGGAAAAATCAGTTCGGACCATAGCTAGTGTCAAATTGTCGTTTTGTACTGACAGGTCCTGTTTTTCGCTGTTCTGCGAGGCGATTTTGTAAAATTCATATAGGAGGCTAGGAACATCGTTAGAATGCGTGCGATATGTCCCTGGAACCCTAAGACATGGGACTTTGTGATTATGGTTTTTGGTTTCTGGAATTATCAGTTTTAAGGGGGTAAAACAGGTCCCGAACAGACCTGTGTTTTTAGATAGAAAGCTGGAATGTTTAGTTTTGGTAAGTTAGTAATCGTAGTTTGGGTTGGGACTTCCTTTTGACGTTTGTTAACGCGTATCTAGGTGGAAAGAGGTGAGGGAAGTTAGCCGGTTGGTGTTGCTGATCACGAAGGCTTGCGTTACTTGAGGTGAGTTCTCTCACTGCGTAGACTAGGAGTTACATATATGTTGTGTTTGGTTTGCGTGTTATTGTATGCTTACGTGAACTAGTTGTGGTGTGATAACTGTTGTAAATTATTATAATATGTGAAACAAATGTGTTTTGGGTACACCTCGGTGGGACTGAGGGGCTCGGTGGGACCGAGGGCTCGGTGGGACTGAGCTAGTACGGATATCAAATAATGTGAACTCGGTGGGACCGAGGGCTCGGTGGGACCGAGGGCTCGGTGGGACCGAGGTATGTGATTACATGTTTATACTTGGATATGTTATTGTATTTGTAGTTGTGGTGTTGTTTGCCTACTTGCGAGTAGGGGCGATATATGTGTGATTGCTACATGCGTAGGTGGTAGAATTCACTAAGCTTCGTGCTTACCCCTTCCCAATATCTTCTGATTTCAGGTACGAGCGGTAGTCGAGCGCGACGGTACACACAAGCGCGTGGCGAAGGATTTTTCAAATGTTCATTTTAAAACATTAAGTTTGAGTTTATTACAATTTCCGCTGCATGAATTATAGTTGGCATTTTTAAATTAACGGAGTTTGAATTCATTTGTAATTGGGTTTGATTATCTATGATTTGACTTTAATGAAATGCATTATTTTAAAGTTAAAAATTTATTGTAATTTTTGGGACGTTACACAGCGACTCCATTTTGCTGAGGTGTTCTCACTGAAGAAAAGTTGTAAGAAATACCCTTACTTTCAAAGAAATTATCAAGGGAACTATTTTTGAATTCAGTCCCATGATCACTTCTTATTGAGCGAACATTGAGGTTATTCAGGACTTCCATTTTCCTGATGAAAGACATCAGTTCTTCTGAGGTATCGCTCTTAGCATGGAGAAACATAATCCAGGTATAGCGAGATAATTCGTCCACAATGACTAAAGTGTATTTCTTTCCAGCAATGGATTGAACATTAACAGGGCCAAACATATCCATGTGGAGAAGTTGAAGAGGAGATGACACTGAGTAAACTTGCTTTGACTTGAAGCTAGCTTTGGTTTGTTTTCCTTTTTCACACGCTGAACAGAGAGATTCCTTAGCGTATGAATGTTGAGGAAGACCAGTGACTAACTCTTTTAAAGAAAGAGTATTCAGTGTCTTGAAGTTGAGATGATAGAGCCTTTTATGCCATAGCCAGTTGACATCAGAAGAGGCTTTGGAGAAAAAGTAAGCATTCTCAGTGGTTGTCGAGTCCATGTTTATGACAAAAACCTTTTCTAAACGATATCCACTGAGGGAAACTTTCTCCTTCTTTTCAGTGACGAAACATGCTTCTTTGGTGAAGCAAACTTTGAAGTCCTTGTCACATAGCTGACTGATGCTAAGAAGATTGTGCTTCAGCCTTTCGACGTATGCGATTCTTCTGAAGGTTGTTGTACCATTAGAGAGTACACCAAACCATCGGGTATATCCTTTTCCATTTCCACCAAAGGTCACAGAGGGACCTTTCTCTTCCTTATATTCAGTGAGCAAGTTTTTCTTTCCGGTCATGTGTCGAGAGCATCCGCTATCAAGATACCAGATACCCTTCAGGGCCTGCAAACAAAGGAAGATTAGTTTTGAATAGGTACCCACTTAACTATGGGACCACATTTTTCAGTGGTGGTAGAGGAAGTTGAAGGTTCATTAATCTTCGCAGCATTTGAAGATGCAGCTTCAGAAACAATCTTCACTTTGGTTAATTTCTTAACCTCAGTGGTTGTTTTCACCTTAACCTGATTTGCACCAGGATTGGTCTTCTTTGCCTTGGGGGCAGTGATCTTCACCTTAGCTAATTTCTCAGCTTTGGTGGCTGTAGGGCACTTATTGGAAATATGATCGGTAAGTCCATAGTGATAACATTTCCTATAGCTAAAAGTAGCTTTAGGACTATTTGCATGCTTAGTCGAGATTTTTAAATGAGTAGGACCAACACCAAGAATACCTTTGGCATTGGAAGTTGGAAGAACTATCAGTTCTTCGGATTTCTTACCAATTACACCCATTCTCAGTTTAGGAGTAGATCGCTGAATAAATTCAGGGATCTTGGTCCTAGAGGTAGACGGATGACTCGCTGAAGGTTTGAGAACTTTCAGCTTAGGTACAAAGGTACCCTTCTGAGGTTTTTGAATAAAAACTTTTTCTTTACCTTTACCTTTAGAAATCAAGGTAGGTTTTTCCTCAGGGATGGGAGTTTTAGAAGAGGAACACTGAGGTAATGAGGTGTCAGGGACAGAAGACACGAACGTTTCAAACTTAAGCATGGAACGATCAGTGGTTGGTTCTTCGGCGTCAGCTTTATAACCAAGACCACTTTTGTCTTTTGCAGGGATCTGAGCACGAATTATCTCAGTGATATTTGTTGAGGACTTATACCATCCTTCAACAGTAGCCTTTTCAGCTTTTAGATCAGCGATAGCTTGTTCGCGTTCAATACTGATGACTTGATTTACATACACCTGGTCTTTCAGATTATTTTCAATATTTGAAAGCTCTTGAATTTTCAGGTGACAATTTTAAAGATGTTCAGTTAAATCTATATTGATTTGTTTAGCTTTAGTTTTGCCATTCATGGCGTCATATAAACCCACAGTCAACATATCGATTGCTCGAAGTTTATCAGCTTCACTGATAGCTGAAGTAGAGATGGTTGAGATTGATACCTGAGAGGTAGAAGTAGAAGTGGGGGGAATTTAAGCTTGTTCTTCCTCCTCTTCTATTTTGGCCATGAGGAGAGGTTGGCCTCATCTTCTTCATCTGAATCTGATTCTTTATCAAACTCAGCCCAGTCGTGATCTTCAGCGATCAGACCTTTTCCTTTCTTTTTATATGCTTTCAGCTTAGCATATTTCTCTTTCAGCTTTTGATATCTGTCATCTTTACTCCTAGGAGTAAAGGATTTCTTTTGGGAAGAAGTAGGTTTGGAAACTTTTATTGACCTGCACTCACTAGCAAAGTGGCCTATCTTTTCACAGTTATAGCAAGTGGCAGTAGCCTTATCAATAGGAGATGATTTGGGCTTGGAGTGATGGTGAGAGGTTTACTTCTTCTGAAGTTACTCTTTCTAGAAAACCTCCAGAAAGAATTTGTCAGGAGTGCTAGAGACTCATCAAGCTCTGAAGGATCAGAGTCTGATGAATCATTAGAGTTAGATTCTATTTCAGTGATCGTGACAGTTGATCGCTGAGCCGGTACTGACTCTGAAGAGAGTAAAGCAACACGTGTGCTTTTGGAATCTTTTATAAGATTCTTCTTAAGTTGACACGACTGCTCATGATTGATCATAGTGCCAAATAAGGTAGCAAGAGTCATAAATTTCAGATCCTTTGATAGCTTAAGACACATAGTATAGTTGTCCCAGCTTTCAGGAAGACATTCCAAGAATTTAGTCAGGATCTCGGAGTTAGAGTAGGTCTTACCAACAGTTTTAAGTCAATGATTAAGCCGTTAAAACGTTGGTGTACTTCAGAAAGAGTTTCAGTCTTACCGCAGATGAAACTTTCGTATTGCCTTACCAGGTTGATTCTTCTAGAGTCTTGGACTTCAGCAGTACCTTCATATTGAACACATATAGTGTCCCACATGGCTTTTGAACTTTTCAGGTTCATGATGGAGTGGTAGACTTCATCAAGAAGAGACATATAGATGATAGATCTGGCCCTTGTATTAATGACCACATTCTTCTTATCTTCTTCAGTCCACTGAGAGACTTCTCTGAGGATTAGTCTTTCAGGGATGGCAGGAGTATTTGCTGTGGCTGGAACAGAAGCTTGGATCATATGTGGAACATAGGGTCCATTTTCAATATAGTAAGGTATAGTTGGATCTACACATTCTAAGAAGAGCATCATTCGATTTTTCCAGAGATTGAAGTTATCTTTGGAGAATCGAGGTGGTTTGGCAAGAGAGCCATTATCTATGTAGTTTGTGTTTGTGGTGTTTGCCATAATGAAAAATAGCAAGGAAGAGAAAAAGATAGTGTATAAGCAAGATCTTGTTTATGAGATTAAACAGCCTGCTCTGATACCACTTGTTAGTCCCGAAGGTTATACAAGTTTGTAGAAAGGGGGGGGGGGGGGGGGGGGGTTGAATACAAACACAGATTTTTATCTTTCTAAATTGTTTATTGATATAAAGAAACAATTTATAGTTTGTTGCGGAATAAGATCAAGTTAAAAACCTAATCTAAACAAACTATGAGAACACATAGATTTCTTGCACTAGAAATATAGAGAGAAAAAGAGTTAAGAAAACTAAGGATAAATTTCTTGCACACAGAGGGTTAGCGAGAGAAGGCCAAGACACTTCACGAATGAAGTAGGGTTCTCTATTTATACTTCATGCATTTAATGCAAAACAGTACACCTATACACGTGGCAACCTCTGGTTGGTTGCATGATTTGAATTCAGTAGACAACCTAGTGGCCGCATGAAGAACAGTGTAGTTGCAGAGTTGGTTGTACGATTCTGGACAAAAGGGATGTCCGTTCTGACAAAATCGTACAGAGGCGTGCAAGGGGATAAGACAAAAGTTGCTTGTAGAATAGGCTTCATGATCAGCGCTCGCTGAGTGATTCTTTATCAGCGAATGATAAATTTCAGCGTTCACTGAAGTCTTCTACTTGAAACTTCGTGTGGAATGGACAAGTCTTGTCTTCGCTGATGTCCGCATCAGGTCACTAGTAGACTTAGTCACTTGTTCTGCAGCTTGGTCTTCGATTTCAACTTCGAACTTAGTTGACGCGAATCTTGTCTTTAGGGATCATAAGTAAACAATTATAAATGAAACTATCAGCGATCATCAGTGAGGCTGAACAGGCTCAGGGCTCACTGATGTACAGTGTTCGCTGAAATATAAATTAAAGCATGTTTTTCATCAACGATACTAAACAGACTTAGTATATTTTCTTTGATGACAAAACATTAATACATATTGTCTACTTACAATTGTCACTAAGTGTTTCTCAGGGTCATTATCAAATCACTGAGGGTTTGGATCAACATGCATGCTTCTGACTTTTTGCACAACATGCTTGGGCCATATAGTGAACAGTGTAGTGGCGGAGTGGTTGTACGATTCTGGACAAAAGCATGCCCCCTCTGACAAATCGTATAGAGTGTGCAAGTAGATAAGACAAATATTTCTTGAAGTAGAAGCTTCATAATCAGCGATCGCTGAATAGATTTTCCATCAGAGAAGACCTTATGTAAGTCATCTATCACTGAAGTCTTCTTCTTGAAACTCCGTGTGTGTGGAATTGTTTTGGTTTCACTGATGTCCACATCAGATCATTAGTAGACTCGTCACTTGTTCATCCGCCTTGTCTTCGATGTCAACGATTAATTCTTTGTCGTGAAACTTGTCTTCAGGGATTACAAACAACATTGCTTATAATTAAAACTATCTGTGATCATCAGTGATAAGTGAACAGGCTCAGGTTATCACTGATGGACATTTATCGCAGAGGGAATACTATTAAGAACAATGAATACTATCAGTGATACTGAACAGACTCGGTATATTATCACTGATGGCGAAACATTAATACATACAAATGTCATTTGTAATTTTCACTAAGTTATTCTAAGGGTCATAATCAAATCACTGAGAGAGTTTGGATCAACAATCTCCCCCTATTTGATGATGACAAAGCAACAAAAGAAAATTGCTAAGAGTAAAAACATAAGGATAAATCGAACTCATAGATGTGTGTCCCATTTACTGTTTTCAGGGATCTTTTCTAGTACTGAATGGAGTAAAGTACTTTCACTGAGTATTTCATTTACTTCGTAAAAGATTACAAGGGAAGTTGAAACATACAAGTACAAGTGAAAGAAAATTTTACAAGTACAAAAGTAACTACTGATAAATAACAAAAGAAAAGTTACAAGAGAGATCTATCAGCTATAGAGGTTCATCCTTAAAGAGCACTTCGTCAAAGGTGTCAGTTTCAGGGATCATCCAATCAGGTACCACTTCACCTTGTTCCCTTCTGAGTTTGGCTTCCTTCAGTACATGGTTTTGAAGATGAGGCCTGGTCTTGATTCATTGCACCAGTAAATGAGATCTCTGAGTTGATTCACTGGGCAGATGGGAAGTTCTGAGAATCGTTGTAGGCATAGGATACCATCCCAATCAAGAAAGATGATACCATAAGGGTCACTTATCACTTGGCCAGGTTTGTAAGGTCCACCTGGTGGCAGTGATAAGTCTAAAGCTGAGAGATCAGGAGGAGGCCCGAGCACTGCTTCTCTGGAGAATTCGATTCCAGTTTCATTTCTGATAGCAGGCCCACCAGAGGAAGAGGTTTGCTTTCTTTTTGCAGGTGCGGGTCTTCGGTTTTGAAGAAGCGCTGGAGGAGGCAAGTCCATTGTAGATGTGACCTTCTTGTTGTGCACGTTCAAAAATTGCTCTACATGAGATTTGAACTTTGACTTGGACTTCTGAATAGCACTCCTGACTTCAAGCCATTCTTCAAACCCAAAGAGGTCCAGTTTGGGCATATAAAACTTCTGCGAATACCCATTCTCCCTGGGGATTGAGATTTCCACCATCACTGATCGCTTGGGTGGTATCGATGATCAACTTTCTCTCTGCACCATTTCATTGTAGAATCACTGACAACCCTTTGTTTCTGGGTTTCCTTTCCAATGTCCTTGAGGAGTTTCTCCTGAACCCTTATCGGAAACTTCTTTAACTTCTTATCAGAAACTGAGCTCTAAGCAACCTTAAGAGCAAATAGCTTGTCCTTTTGGCATTCAGCAAGGAGTTGCTCAGCTCTGATAGATTCTTCTAGTTCTTTGGGTGTCAGGAACTCTAGGCCTGGTTGAGGAGGGACCCGAAGACGTTGGCTCTCTAGTTGAGAGATCATTGCTGATTTTCTTTTTTGTTCTTCATCCTCTGACCTTTGAGGAGGTCGAGAGGGTCTGTTTAGGTGACTCAACAGCTCTTCTTGTTCTTCTTCTTATTCTTCAGTATCCATCACTGAGACTGGGATTATTCGAAGGTCATCGACATTAGATGCTGGGATTATTTGTTGCTGAGAGTGTTCTTCAGCTTGTCCCTTAAGCATGCGAGAAGACTAGCTGAATCAAAAGAAATAAAAGTTAGTTTATTTTGGGGAAGAGAAAAGATAGAGAAAATATGGCTAAGTGTATAGGAGAGGTTTGAGATAGGAGAGGATAGAAGCAGAGTAGGGAATGATTGAAAGGCATACCTGAGAGGGTTGCACTTTCTCACCGTTGAAGATAATCTTTAGGTTCCCAGTGGTAGCAATCTCCTTTTGCTTTCCCTGGGAATATTTCTTTGCAGGAGACTTCTTAGTCGTCTCCCCTGCTTCTTTGAAGACGGCCCCCTTTTGAGCCGGAACCCTGATGGATGCAGGTTTGAACCAAAAACCTGGTTCATCATCATCATCATCACCTTCATCAGGGTTGGAGGAGGGTTCATCGTCTTGTATCTCTAACTCCTCTTCGTCCTCTTCATAGGCAACTAAATCAATTATTTCGCCCCATGGAGAAGAATGAGGAGTTGGGTTCTTTTCAACCTCCCCCTTAGCTTGAGAGAGGTTTTCAGCATTTCCCTTCCCCTCAGCATGAGGAGGGTCTTCCTTTTCATTCTCCCCCTCTTTATCATCATCACGGGGGGAGTAGGGAGAGGATCATCAACAACACCCTCAGTGGTCCTGTCTTCTTGGCCAGGTGCCACTGAGGTTGAGGCAGGAGTAGCCTCTAACTTGTCCACTCTGGCGTCGAGGTCAGAGATCGCTTCAGTGGCTGAGAGAACAAAATCAGCCGCTATCCCCAACTTTTGACGGTCATCAGCTGTGAAGGATGGAGCGGGAGCCACTGGTTCACTCAGTTTGGTGAGGAGGGAGGAGAGAAGGTTGTTGGTGTTGTCAACTTTTGAGTGAGGGTCACTGACAGCACCTTGGAGTGAGCCCATGGCAGTGCTGAGTGATCAGACGGTTGAAGTCGGCGACTGCACGGAGGATGAGTTGGTAGCCACATCTGTCTTCAGATTTTGCACCTCCTCCGTCAAGGCCGAGAGATGAGCATTGTCAGCCTTTGCGGAGAGGGAAGTGGAGATCTCCTTCATCGATTCACCAACTATATTCACAGCATTGGTGTTGTTGGTAAGGTCTTTGGAGAGAGATTCCACGTTGTCCTTAACCTCTCTGATAGAAGCATAGATAGTGCCCATATTAGGACCTGTAAGAAAAGTAGAATTGTAACACCCTCGAATTTGGAAAGAGCAACTAAATAAAATCTTCAATAATACATACAAAATAATAGAATTTCTTCCTATGAACCAATACGGGAAATATCTCAATTAGATTCTATGATTAACCTCAATAGTTTATAACCTAAGTCTTATTACAAAGACTAAATCCAAATCGGGTGTTACTTAACCCAATGTACAATTTACTATTCCCAAAATAAATGCGGAAGACTTCACTTAATCATTTCACCTCTCGAGCACACTCCTAGAACTTATCTCTTCACAGTGTTACTAGAATAATTCTCAACCTGAACCTGTTGCACATGCCGACAAATAAAAAGGTTAGGCTAATGCCTAGTGAGTTCAAGAGTTTACATCATGATTAAAATAATTTGTTGAATGAAAGATTGCAACTTAAATCATGATTTCCAAAAGAGTTTAGGATAAGGATGTAAACGACTCATTTTCCAACGCACACGAAATCTATGAGGAAAGTTCCCAAAATGTACATAGCTTTTTCCAAAATGAATTCCAATACAACTCACTCAAAACGTGAACAATCCATATAAGTATAATACTTCACCGAAAACGTGATACGAAACCCAATACTCACATAAGAATAAAATGGAATGAAGTCGAAATACCAAAAATATGGAAGTGACATGTGTTGGTCCCGAAGGGCTATACAAGTTTGTAGAAGGGGGGGGATGAATACAAACACTAAGATTTTACTTTTCTAAATTGTTTATTGATAAATCATTAACAATTTACAGCTTGTTGCGGAAACAAGATTAAGGATAAACCTAAATCTAAACAAGTTGGAACACTAAGTTTCTTTCACTAAGAAAGAGAAGGAAATTACTAATAATAACCTATCTCAAGATAAGAAGGATGAACTTGTCCAGAGTTAGCAAGTTACTTCAAAATGAAGTGAGTTCTTCTTCTTATATACTGCATGCATTTAATGCATGGCAGTTTACACTTTATACGTGGCAGCAACTCATTGGTTGTACGTCATTGACCTTTGTTGACAACCTTAGTAGCCGCATGTTTGAACAGTGTAGTATCAGAGTGGTTGTACGATTTCAGACAATAAGGAGGTTCTTTTTCTGACATATCGTACGGAGACGTGCAAGGGTGGTTAAGACAAAAGTACTTTGTACGGAGGACTTCATGATCAGCTTTTCGTTTATTCAGCGATCTATCATTCTATATCAGCGAATGATAGAGTTCAGCGATAGATGAAGTCTTGTACTTGATACTTCACGTTGAGTGGACAAATCTGAGACTTCGCTGATCCGCATCAGTTCGTTAGGAGACTTGTCGCTGGTCTTGAGCTTGATCTTCGACTTCAGCGTAGAACCTATGTTGACGTGAAACTTGTCTTCAGAGATCATAAGTAAACAACTAACTTATCAGCGATCACCATAAGTACTGAACAGACTCAGAGTATTATGGTGAACAGTGTTCGCTGAATGTTTAATCTAAAGGGCGAGAGTTCCTATCAGCGGTACTGTAAGATCTTAGTACTTATCAGCGATAGTGAAACTTTGATACATATTGTTTACTTACAATTTTCACTAAGTATAAAAGAGAGGGTCATTATCAAATCACTGAGGGTTTGGATCAACAATCTCCCCCTATTTGATTATGACATAGCAACAGAGAAAATTGCTATTTAATGAAAACATAAGGATAAAAAGAACTCATAAAATATTTGTCCCTTTTACTGTTTTCTGGGATCTTTTCTGTACTGATGGAGTAAAGTACGTTCGCTGAAATTTTTCTTTAAACTTTGTTAAGATTACAGATGGAAGTGGAAAAATTACAAGTACAGCTAATACAATTACAAGTACAAAAGATGTAGACAGATAAGGATAGAAAGAATTACAAGGCGATCCTATCCGTCAAAAGGTTCTTCCTTGATGAGAAGTTCATCGAGGGTCATTGATGTGGGAATCATCCAGTCAGGGACATCTACTCCTTGATTCTTTTTGTTCAGAGCTTCTTCAAAAATCAAGGGCTTCAGGTGTCTAGCTTTAATGCCGCGTCTGACTTCACACCAGTATATGAGATCTCTGAGTTGTTTGATGGGAGTGATTGGAAGCTCAGAGATGCATTGAAAGTGATGGTTTCCTTCGTAGTCTAGAAAGAATATGCCATACGGATCACTTACAACTGTGCCAGGAATGAAAGTTTCTCCAGGTGGTAGGGAGGTGTCAAGCACTGAGAGATCAGCATCAGGGCCAAGAACTTCAGCACGAGAGAAACCAATACCTGTTTCATTTCGTATAGGAGGACCTGAATTTGAGACTTTCTTTTCCTTTGCAGAGACTCTTCTTTGTTGAGGAGGAAGAAGAGTAGAAGGAATATCCACAGCAGAAGAAACCAGGTCGATCTGAGTGTTTAAGATCTTCTCGACATGGCTCTTGAACTTTGAGCGCGATCCCTGAATGGCTAATTTCACTTCCAACCACTCAGAGAGACCAAAATTGTCTAAGGTAGCAGCATAGAAGGTTTGTTTGGTTTTGTCTTCTCTGTAGACATCAACTTCAACAACAGGAACGTCTGCGTACAGTCTTCCTCTGATGTTTACTTTGATGATTTTGGATGGTCGAGATCGATAGTTCAACATTTCTTTACACCATTCCAAAGTCGTATCAGAGACCTTAGTCTTTTCTTCAACGATCCTTTGAGCATCATCCCATAGCTGACGTTGGACGTCAATGGGAGTTCTTTTCAGCTTGGGGTCTTTTACTGATTTTTGGACAAGCTGGATGGCGAGTTCTCTGTCTTTTTCTTCAGTTTCCCTTCTTTCAGCGATTAGACGTTCAGCTCTGAGGTGATCCTTGTATTCCCTTTTTGAAAGTTTGAACTTTGTAGGAATGGAAGGAAGTTGATCACGCCTCAGAATGATTCCCTGATCTTCTAACTTCTTTATCATCTCATCTTTTCTTCTCTGATCCTCTTCACTTAGCTTTTGAGGAGCCAAGGAAGGTTTGTTTTTGTGAGATAGCATCTGTTCTTCACGTTCATCAGTCTCAGAGATCAAATCTAAGACCGGGATTATTTCTTCAGCGTTGGGAGCTGGGATTATTGTTGGTGAAGTCGCAGCTGTAGGAACTTCAGCGATATCCTCAAACAGGGGAGAGGACTAGCTGAAACACAGCGATCGTTCAAGTAAGAACTTGGGTAGAACAGAGAAAGAGAAAGAATGGGATAAAGTGTATGGAGGTTTTAGTGAGTGTAGAACTGATAATGTGTATAGAGAGGAGGGATGTAGTGTAAGGAAGATTAGTGTACCTGACAAACCGGCTTTTTAAGCAAGATCGTCAGATTTTCATTGTCTTCAGCGACACTTTTTCCTTTGCCCTTGTCAGCTTCAGACGCTGATGGTCAGATTTTCATTGTCCGCTCCCCTGTAGGTTCATTTATCAGAATTCATCTAAGAGCTGTGGTTCTCTGAGCAGGCTTGACGATAAAAGAGTCATCATCATCATCATCTTTATCATCATCATTCTTTGGAGAAGAGGATGGTTCGTCATCAGACAAGTCGATGGCTTCTTCATCTTCAGCTTCAGACTCAGATTCTTCAGCTTCTTCTTCGAGTTGCTCCCCCTCAGATACAGAGGTAAGCTTCTCGGTTCCCTCAGGGTTTTCATCTCACTGAGGTCCAGCGGCTGCTGCTTCTTCAATTGTCTTCTCACCCTCTTCAGTGAAGGTGAGGTCTTCAGTCTTCTCTCCCCTGATAGATTCATCATGGGAAAGGTCTTCAGCGCTCTTCTCCCCCTCTTTTTCATGATGAGTGGGGGAGGAATGTGATGATTCAGCAGCTTGTGTTGGTTCCCTGTCTTCTTGGCCAGTGATCCCCACACAGATTTCAATCGCTGATAATCTGTTTTCTAGACCAGAAATACCAGGATTGATCTTCACGAGTTCAGCACGATCCGCCGGAGTAAAAGATGAAGGTGCAGGGGTCGGGGCGGTCGTGTTGGTTAGGATCTGCTTCATCATTGTCATCATAGAATTGATGTCATTCTTCATTGTATTGACATCAGTCTTCACAGAACTCATGTCAGTATTTACCGTACTGACTTCAGTTTTTACAGCAGACATCTCTCCTTCGAGTTTTCCAACCGATGTCTTCAGCGTTGTGACTTCGCCGGACATGGTGTGAACTGATGTTTTGATGGCGAGATAGTCTGTGTAGATATCAGTGAGAACTTTGGCAAAGTTACTGAGCGTTTTATCAACCGTCTCCAAGTCAGCTTTGGAGGCATTCTTTTCGACCACGAATGTCAGCTTTGTGAGATTCTCTCCAGCGTTTGTTACAGCTGAAGAGTTGTCGGAAAGAGTGGTTGTGAGACCTGTCAGCTTCGTCTCTATAGTCTTCAGAGAGGCGTTGATGTCTCCCAAATTAGGACCTGTAACATATAAGAACTTGTGAACAGAGGAAAGCTCAGAAGTTTGGGGTTCAGTTACAATGTATAGGGGTTGGTGTATACCTGCAGGAGGATTGGTGAATTCATCAAAATCTCGGTGTCCTGAGAAAAGTTCCATGTCGTCAGCTAAAGTGCGTGGACGCATGGTCATCTCTGCAGGTCCTACGCCCATCATTCCTTGAGTGTCAGCGTTAGCTTCTGGAGGAATGACAGGTGCTTCAGTAATAACTGGAGTAGAGTCCAATTAAATAGAGGGAGAAGCGAAGGTTGAGAATGGAGGTTGGGTGCGGAGTTCAGCGTTGGATTCGCTGAGAATCGCTTCGTCAGTCTTTTGAGAGACTGAAGGAGGTTGGGTAGATTCCAAGTTTGTAACCTCAGCATTTAGAGAAACTGAAGTTGGGATAGAGTGGGTGGTTTGTTCAGTTGTGGCAGAGCGTACCACTGAACGTTCCTTCAGCTCTTTGACATGAACTGAGGAGTCTTCAACCAGAGATTGCTGGGGTTGCTCCTTGGTTTTCTTAGTTCTTTTGGAACTAAGTTGGGTGGAGGAGTGTTTCCTTTTAAGAGAAGGAATGGTGGTTGCAGCCTGGGTATCAGCGGTGGGTTTGTCCTCTGAAGGAGCTGCAGAAGTAGAAGAGTAGAAAGACGTACCTCATTCGCCACTGGCTTGAAGTCCAGAACCTTAGGGCCAACCTGAGAGAGTTTCAGGTCACCCTCTTTTGGGTAGTTGTCCTTCAGGCCTGTTTGGAATACGGCGCTGATGAATCTAGGATAAGGAACCCATGGAGATCTGTCAGCGGCGGAGTATACTCTAAGCACCAGATCATCGTAGATTATCGATGCCCAGTCTATATGTAGACCTTTCAGCAAGGCATATCCCATTGCTTGCTGAGGCTGAGCAGCTTGATCAGAGGAGCCGGTCTTTGCAGTCATGCAGCTGATTAAATGAGCGAAGATGAAATTCATCTCGCTGGGCATTTTAGACTTCTTGATAAGGGTTAGCTTCTTCTCAGGCTTCATGTCCCTCCCAGTTTCCCATACATAGCCCATTGCATCGAAGAATGCAATGATGGCTTCCCTGTCTGAGTTTTTCTTGTGGTCAGGGAGAGGAACAAAGGGTTTTTTCTTTGGTGGCCAAGGGAAGGTTCAGGGCTTTGCGAATAATGGCAGGTGTAATCTTCATAGTGCCATATTCAATATCGCAGAGGATGCAGTCAATTGTTTTTTAGGGGTCTTTGGCTGATGGTAGCTGAGAGTGTCTGGCAGAGTACCAGAATTGGGATAGCAGTAGCTGATGTACATGAGGTGTTATGGTCAGGGCTGTGGAGATGGAACACTTCTTCAGGAAGTTTACAGCATCATCTAGATGTGTGACTTGCTTTCGAGGAGTAAACTCGAGAAGCGCATAGAGGTTATTTGCCTTGGTCCAATCCAGTTTGTCAAGAGAGAACTTGACCTGAGGAGCCTTGAGGATTTCCAATTCCTCAGCAGTATTATCAGCAGCAGTGTTCTCAGCGATGGTGTTCTTGGAAATGTCAGAAGATGCCATTTTCTGTATATAAGTTCAACCAAAGATTAACAAATAAGAATAATCTTAATGTGGAAAGATGTTCCAATAAGATGGTTCGAATTTTGTCCATTTCATTCAGACAAAAATGTCTTAATGAAGATTAGGGTTTTTCTTGTTTTAAAAATGAAATGCAAACCCAAAGAAAATCTTGTTTTCCAGTTTCTTTTGAGAAAAAGGATTCTGGAAAAACGAATAAAGAACAAGTTTAAGATTTTGCGTTTTAAACTTGAAGAACAACCATGAAAGGTTGTGTTCATAAAACCATGAAAGAAATGATTTCATTTTAAAAAGGTTCTTTTGTTTGATCTTGTGAAAACAAAGAGAAGATCATTAACAAGTTTGAAGAAACAGGTAAAATAAAAGAATTATTAACCTGGTTCGTTGAAGAAGATGAAGTTCTTAAGTTCTTGAAAAACTTGAGAGCACAAATGCAACAGTAAATTCTTTTTCTTGCTTGGAGGAGAAGTTCGCGTAAAAGAAAAATATAAACCCATAAAGAGTTTATATAGTGAGATTAGAGAGAGAGAAAATCTTGAGCGGGAAAAGATTTTCATCATGACACGGACACGTGTTTGCATTTGATTGGAAGGTAAACGAAATGTGCAAACGTGTGTCAGGGCTTATCCGTTGCAATGACGTCACAACTGTCCTTTCATATTCTTGGATGTCTCTGAGGTTTTGAAAAACTCAGGGACACTTTTGAAAATATGAAGCACTGAATAGAAATATCAGTGTTGGTTTTAGAAATTTCAAAGTATCGCTGATAAGGAAGAGATATTCAGCGATGTAATTTATTTTGAAATCTTGCATTTTCATGCGATTGTCAGAGAGAGAAAAACATACCTTGATATCAGCGAATCAAGTTTATTCAGAGAGAAGATGATAAAATGGGTTATACAAGTCGATTGTGTCCTATCGTTGATCAAATGTGAACCGCTGAAGATTTTACTCTTCAAAGTTCAGCATTCCAAGCTCGCTGATGAGAAAGTTAAATCTTGTCTCATCAAGAGGTTTGGTAAACAGATCAGCTAACTGATAATCAGTTGGGATAAAGTGAAGTTCTATATCACCATTCATCACATGATCTCTGATAAAGTGATACCTGATTTCGATGTGTTTTGTCTTTGAGTGTAGTACTGGATTATTGGCTATAGCGATGGCACTTGTGCTGTCGCAATAGATTGGAATATTTGAGAGCTGAAGGTCATAGTCCAGTAGTTGATTTCTCATCCCCAAGACCTGAGAACAACAGCTTCCAGGGGCTACATACTCAGCTTCAGCTGTGGAGGTGGACACTGAGTTTTGCTTTTTGCTTGTCCAACTCACCAGCTTTCCACCCAGGAGCTGATATCCTCCTGTGGTGCTTTTCCTATCCATTTTGCAACCTGCAAAATCACTATCTGAATAGGCGATTAGATTGAATCCTGAGTCTTTGGGATACCAAAGACCTAGATTCGCAGTACCCTTAAGGTATCTAAAAATTCGCTTTACAGCGGTCATATGAGATATCTTGGGTTCAGCTTGATATCGTGCACACAAACATGTTGCGTACATAATATCGGGTCAGCTAGCTGTAAGATATAAGAGAGAGCCGATCATCCCACAGTACAGCGTGACATTAACAAGAATACCCTTAGTATCCTTGTCTAGTTTCAGCGGTGGTGCCATAGGGGTTTTCATAGCTGAACTTTGAGTTAAGTCGAATTTCTTCAGCATATCTTTAACATACTTTCCCTGATTAATGAAAGTTCCTTTTTCATTTTTCTTTATCTGAAGACCAAGGAAATATGTTAGTTCACCCATCATGCTCATTTTATACTCATCTTTCATTCTATCAGCGAAACGAGTACAAAGATCAGGGTTAGTAGAGCCAAATATAATGTCATCAACATATATCTGAACAAGAATGATATGATCTTTTACTTTCCTGAAAAATAGAGTTTTGTCGATTTTACCTCGCTCAAATTGTTCAATATGGAGATAAGTAGAAAGAGTGTCATACCATGCACGTGGAGCTTGCTTCAAGCCATAAAGTGCCTTATCCAGTTTATAAACATAACCTAGACGCTTAGGATCTTAGAATCCTGGAGGTTGTTCCACATAGACTTCTTCATTCAGCTTTCCATTTAGAAACGCTGACTTAACATCCATCTGATATACTTTGAAGTCTTTGTGTACATCGTATGCTAAGAATAGACGAATAGATTCTAGTCTTGCTACTGGAGCAAATGTTTTGTCATAATCTATGCCTTCCTCTTGTCTGTATCCCTGAGCAACAAGATGAGCCTTGTTGCGGGTTACCGTTCCATGTTCGTCCAACTTGTTTCGATAGACCCATTTAGTGCCTATCACTGTTTTGTTAGTTGGTCTTCGAACAAGTTTCCAAACTTTGTTTCTTTCGAATTCAGTCAACTCTTCTTGCATGGCGCTGACCCAGTTTGGATCTTTGAGGGCATCATCTACTTTCTTTGGTTCAGTCAGAGAAATAAAGTTAACAAATAAACAAATATTACCTGCACTTCGTCGAGTCTGAATGCCAGCATTTGGATCACCAAGAATTTGATCAATTGGGTGATTTACAGTCCACCGCTGAGCCGGAGCGTGAGACGTTGACTCAACCTGAACTGGAGTAGCTGAAGATGAAGCTTCAGCGACGTCTGGAGTATCAGCTAAGAGAGGAATGGGTGCAGTTGTCATTATATTCACTGATTGCTGAGAAGTAGATGGAATGTCTGAGACATTGGGTTCAGAAGCAGGTATAGTGTTTAAAGGAACAGCTGAGACCCATGATGTTTCAGCTTCACTATTATGCATATTTGGAATGATAGGACTATCATCTTCAACTATATGAGTATGAGGAGTGGGAGTATCTTCTGAATCACCAAGATGAGAAAACATCCATTGATTCAGTTCTTCAGTATCAGCGGACGGTTTAGAGTTCAAAGAACGGGATTCGTCAAACATGACATGAATTGTTTCTTCAACAGTTTGTCTTCTTCGATTGAAGACTCAAAAGGCTTTGGAGACTGAGGAGTATCCAAGAAAGATTCCATCATCAGCCTTAGGATCAAACTTTCTAAGGGCATCTCCGTTGTTCAGTATGAAACACGGACATCCAAAGATGTGAAGAAAGCTGATTGAAGGCTTTCTCCCATGAAAAAGCTCATAGGCTGTTTTATTGAATCTTTTGACTATCAGCGACCTGTTTTGCATAAAACAAGCAGTGTTGACAGCTTCTGCCCAAAACTGAGTAGGCAGGTGAGAATCGCTGAGCATTGAACGTGCAGCTTCAATAATTGTTCTATTTCTTCTTTCAGCGACTCCATTTTGTTGCGGTGTTCTCACTGATGAAAAGTTGTTAGAAATACCCTTGCTTTCAAAGAAGGAATCAATAGAACTGTTTTTGAACTCAGTCCCATGATCACTCCTTATTGAGCGAACGGTCAAATTGTTCAGGGTTTCCATCTTCCGAACAAAAGTGATGAGTTCTTCAGGGGTGTCACTCTTTGAACGGAGAAACATAACCCATGTATAACGAGAGAATTCATCAATTATGACCAGTGTATATTTCTTTCCAGCGATGGATTGTTTGTTAACAGGGCTAAACAAATCCATATGGAGAAGTTGCAGAGGAGATGACACTGAGGAGACTTGCTTTGACTTAAAGCTTGCTTTGGTCTGCTTCCCTTTCTCACACGCTGAACATAAAGACTCATTGGCATATGAGTGCTGAGGTAGACCAGTGACTAACTCTTTTGAAGAAAGAGTGTTCAGTGTCTTGAAATTCAAATGAGAGAGCCTCTTATGCCTAGCCAGTTGACATTAGATGAGGCTTTTGAGAAGAAACAGGAGTTCTCAGTGGTTGTTGAGTCCATGTTTATTACATAAACATTTTCCAAACGATAACCGCTGAGAGCTATCTTCTCCTTTTTGTCAGTGACAAAGCAAGATTCCTTGGTAAAGATTACCTTGTTATCCTTGTCGCAAAGTTGACTGATGCTTAAAAGATTATGCTTCAGCCCTTCAACATATGCGACTCTTCTGAAGGTGGTTGTACCATTAGAGAGTACACCAAACCCTCGGGTATGTCCTTTTCCATTTCCTCCAAAAGTCACAGAGGGGCCCTTCTCTTCCTTGTATTCAGCGAGCATGCTTTTCTTTCCAGTCATGTGTTTAGAGCATCCGCTATCGAGATACCAGATACCCTTCTTAACCTGCATCACAAAGGAAGATTAGTTTTTCTTGGGTACCCATTTAACCATGTGTACACGTTTGTCAGTGGAAGTAGTTGGAATGGAAGGTTCAGCAATCTTCGCAGCATTTGAAGATTCAGCTTTGTCAGTCTTCACTTTGGTTAATTTCTTAACCTCAGTGGTCTTCTTTGCCTTGGGGGCAATCTTCACCTTAGCTATCTTTTCAGCTTTGGTGGATGTGGGGCACTTACTAGCAATATGATCAGTGAGTCCACAGTGATAACATTTCCTATAACTAAAAGTAGTTCTAGGACCATTTGAATGCTGAGCTTTAGATTTTGAATTAGAAGTACCAGCACCAAGTAAGCTGATGGCTTTTGAAATAGGAGGAACATTCAGTTCTTCGGATTTCTTACCAGAGACATCCACTCTGATTCTAGGAGTAGATCGCTGAATAGATCCACGCTGAGTAGATCCAGAGATCTGATTCCTTGATCTAGAGGAATGAATCACTAAAGCTTTAGAAGCATTCAGCTTAGGTACTAAGGTACCCTTCTGAGGATTTTGGTAAATAGCAATTCCTTTACCTTTATCTTTAAAGACAGAGGTAGGTTTTGGATAAACCATTTTCTCTTTACCTTTTGAAGAGGTAGAAGTTTCCTCAGGGATAGGCGGTCTGGACGAGGAACACTGAGAGGATGAAGTATCAGCGACTGAGGATACGAAAGTTCTAAATAAGAGCATGGAACGATCAGTGGTTGGTTCTAGATTATCAGCTTTGTAACCAAGACCACGTTTATCACTCAGGGGAACCTGAGACTTAATTATCTCAGTGATCTTTGTTGATGAATTATACCATCCATCAACAGTAGCTTTCTCAGCTTTCAATGCAGCTATAGCTTCTGCTCGTTCGATTTTGACTAGCTGATTTAAATGCACTTGATCTTTAAAATCTTCTTCAATTTTAGAAAGCTTTTCTATTTGAAGGTGACAGTTTTTAAGCTGTTCAGCGAGATCAAGGTTTTGATTTTCAACTACAGTTTTGCCATTCATGGCTTCATATAAACTTCTAGTCAAAAGATCGATTTTACGCAGACTATCAGCTTCATCAATATTTGCAATATTTGTAAAGAAGGAAGGTGATACCTGAATTGCAGAGGTTGAAGTAGAGGGAATGTCTGAACTTTCTTCCTCATCTTCAATCTTTGCCATAAGACAGAGATTGGCTTCATCATCCTCAGAGTCAGATGATGATTCTTCTTCTTCAGAGGCAGCCCAATCATAAGCCATCAGGCCTTTGCCTTTCTTCTTAAAGCTTTTCAGTTTTGCATACTTTTCTTTCAGCTTAGTATATTTGTCATCTTTATTCCTGGGAATAAAGGATTTCTTGGGAAACGCTGAGTTTCTCGAAACTTTCTTAGACCTGCACTCGTTAGCGAAATGTCCAATCTTTTCGTAGTTAAAACAAGTAGCAGTAGCCTTATCAACTGGAGCTGATGATCTTTGCTTATCAGTAATAGAAAGAGGTTTGTTCTTTCTGAACATTTTCTTTTTGGCGAATCTCCTGAACTTTTTAGTTAGGAGAGCCAAAGTTTCATCATCATCTGAAGAGTCAGAATCTGATGACCTTTCAGAGTTACTTTCTAACTCAGTGATAGTGACCACGGGTCGCTGAGTAGAAGGTTCCTTTGAGATTAAAGCAACAGGGGTGTTTTTGGAATCTTTTACAAGATTCTTCTTAAGATGGATCGATTGCTCATGATTCGGCATCGTGCCATATAAGGTAGCAAGGGTCATTGATCTTAGATCCTTTGACAGCTTGAGACACATAGAATAACTGTCCCAGCTTTCAGGTAAACATTCTAGAAACTTTGTCAGCACTTCAAAGTTAGAATATTCCTTACCAACAGTTTTCAGATCTATTATTAAGCAATTAAAACGTTGGTGAACTTCAGAGAGAGTTTCATTCTTACCACAAAAGAAAATTTCGTATTGTCTTACCAGGTTGATTTTTTTAGAGTCCTGGACTTCAGCAGTACCTTCATACTGAACACATATTGTGTCCCACATGGCTTTTGAGGATTTCAGGTTCATGACAGAATGGTAGACTTCGTCAGGAAGAGCCATGGATAGTATGGATCTGACTTTTGTGTTGATAGCCACTTTCTTCTTATCTTCGTCAGTCCACATATGAACTTCCTTAGGAACCAGCCTTTCTGGAATAGCAGGTCTATTCTCAGCGGCTGGAACTGCAACATCAATTCTTACAGGAATAAATGGGCCGTTTTCAAGATAATAAGGCATAGTAGGGTCTACACCTTCTAAGAAGAGAGTCATCCGATTTTTCCATAGATTAAAATTATCTCTGGAGAATCTAGGGGGTTTAGCAAGAGAACCATTGTCAATATAATTTGTGTTTGTGTTGGTAGCCATTTTAGGAAATAGCAAGGAAGAGAAATCTTAGTATAGATTAGATCTTGTTTATAAGATTAAACAAATCTGCTCTGATACCACTTGTTGGTCCCGAAGGGCTATACAAGTTTGTAGAAGGGGGGGATGAATACAAACACTGAGATTTTACTTTTCTAAATTGTTTATTGATAAATCATTAACCATTTACAGCTTGTTGCGGAAACAAGATTAAGGATAAACCTAAATCTAAACAAGTTGGAACACTAAGTTTCTTGCACTAAGAAAGAGAAGGAAATTACTAATAATAACCTATCTCAAGATAAGAAGGATGAACTTGTCCAGAGTTAGCAAGTTACTTCAAAATGAAGTGAGTTCTTCTTCTTAAATACTGCATGCATTTAATGCATGGCAGTTTACACTTTACACGTGGCAGCAGCTCATTGGTTGTACGTCATTGACCTTTGTTGACAACCTTAGTAGCCGCATGTTTGAACAGTGTAGTATCAGAGTGGTTGTACGATTTCAGACAATAAGGAGGTTCTTTTTCTGACATATCGTACGGAGACGTGCAAGGGTGGTTAAGACAAAAGTACTTTGTACGGAGGACTTCATGATCAGCTTTTCGTTGATTCAACGATCTATCATTCTATATCAGCGAATGATAGAGTTCAGCGATAGCTGAAGTCTTGTACTTGATACTTCACGTTGAGTGGACAAATCTGAGTCTTCGATGATCCGCATCAGTTCATTTGGAGACTTGTCGCTGGTTCTTGAGCTTGATCTTCGACTTCAGCGTAGAACCTATGTTGACGTGAAACTTGTCTTCAGAGATCATAAGTAAACAACTAACTTATCAGCGATCACCATAAGTACTGAACAGACTCAGAGTATTATGGTGAACAGTGTTCGCTGAATGTTTAATCTAAAGGGCGAGAGTTCCTATCAGCGGTACTGTAAGATCTTAGTACTTATCAGCGATAGTGAAACTCTGATACATATTGTTTACTTACAATTTTCACTAAGTATAAAAGAGAGGGTCATTATCAAATCACTGAGGGTTTGGATCAATAACATGCTTCATTCAAACTTTAATATACATGGAGGGAATTCCAATATTAAAGTCTTCAATTGCATTCAATCGCACAAGGCCAACGATAATAAAGCAAGGGCATTATAATATCCCAAAATAATGTTGGCCGACAACGGGGGAGACCCGTATCCATTGAGAGTGGAGGAACACAAAAGTATGTCACTCATACAACGTTAATCGTATGACACTTCACGACATGAAAGCCCAAGTGTCCCTACGACTCCTTTCAAGACACACCCAAAGAGACAACTGACCTTAGCGGATATTACCATGAATACCACCAAAGGCTCAGCACAAGCGGGGTTACAACCATGGCATTGCCCCGACATGGCGAATGTCATAAACGCCCATCAATCATGATAGCTCAACCGGACCCAGCCCTCCTATGTACCCTTAAAAGGTAAATTTCATAAAACATGGGGCCCGGTCAAATCCCGCAACACCCAGTAGACCATCAAATAAAGACCGACTTACGTGCCTATGGATCCAATGCAACACAATCTAAAATTACATGCCTCCACGGGAATGACTAAAGCACTCATGCATGTAAATAACAATAATATGCAATAAGATGCAATATGTTGCAATAAATGCAAACCATAAATAGGACTCTACATTAAGCCATCAAAATTGGACAAGATGTCCCCAAAGACTCCTTTAAAGTCAAACCGAACAAAGTACTCAAAACCCATTAGACCAATAAATAACGGTCCTCATAATATAAAAATGCATTTAAACATCACTTAGGTAAACGTATACCTCAAAGTCATTATTAACCCAAAACTCGTCACAGATTAGGACAATTGATTTCTCAAATGGACTCTTACTCTCATAATTCCCAAAATGACTCATGACAAGAAAATGTGCATTTTTCCCAAGTGGTTTATAAAATCAATACACCAACATGCTTAAACCACTGAATAAACTCCATTTGAGCAATAATTCATTTAAGGACATATTTATGATTTCTACTCATCAAAATATCCGAAAATTCCAAATATGAGTGTTTTACAAAGTTTATAAAGTTAAACACTTCAAAAGGTCAAACTCACCAAATAACTCAACAATTGATAATTTTAAGTAAAACATACAAATACTTGGAAAATAACATTTTTGACATGTATAACGTTTTCACAAATCAACTTGAACTCACGTTGCTAGATTTAGGCAAAATATAGATTTTCCCCAAACTTGAGCTTTTTTGAAGAAACTTGAATCCTCAAGCCAAATCTTCCAAACACCTAGATCTATAAGTTTCCAACCATAAATATTCACATCCAATCATAAAGAATCATTCCCAAAATATTTTTTTACATCAAGATCTCAACTTATACCAAAACCCTAATTTCCATAGATGAAGATAAGAGAAGATTACCATAACCACAACTTGAATCCACCAACCAAAGCACCTCTAGATCACCAACAAAACACCACAAGCTCCAACTCTACAAAATAGACAAAAGGTTGGATGAAACCCTAGAGAGCTTTGGGTGAAGAAGATGAAGTGAAAGGGTTTCATGATTTGTTTTCCCAAAACATGGTAGATGAAGAAATCACTTGCAAATCTCGAATCTTGTGGCTAAATGGCTCAAAATCGACTTTGGGGCTTAGGGTTTTTGGTTTGGGAGAGAAAGGGATGAAGGGGAGAAGTGGGAAATGAAAATTGGGGTTGAAATGGTAAAAATCGCGTTTTTATGCTCCAGGTGCCCGACGGCTAAAGTGACGTGCAAGAGTGACACAAGTGTCACTTTCGCTGGGCACTCTCGTCGTGGTCCCATGGCTCTCGGTACAAAACCGGCGAGAGTGACACAAGTGTCACTTTCGCTGGTTACTTTAGTCGAGGTCATCCTGAAAGTTGTTTTGGCCATAACTTTTTGGTTTTGCTCCGTTTTTTATCCAGAAAGGCCCGTTGGGTTCGTATTTGAATTCCCCATCCCACAAGACCATAAAATCTAGGATTTAACCCAAAATCCTATTTTTCATATTTATCTTAGAAGATCGATTTCTACACTGATTCGAAATTGTACTTATCCGAAAATTACGGGTGTTACAATCCTCCCAAACCTTAGGATGATTTCGTCCTCGAAATCTAGCTCCTAAACACCAAAAGGTTATCGAACTCAACACTTTCATGTTCCCTCAGTTTCCAACTGAAATTCGAGTTTCATTCTTGTGTCGGTTAACTCTGGCCATAGATTTCTTCCGAAAATCGATGCTAAGAGACTTTAATTTCCCACACCACACCCAAACTAGAGGAGAAACATCCGAACAAACGTTTAACTTGTTAGTGTAGCTTCAATCCGCAAGGCTTCGGTTACCTCCCAACCTTAGGTGATCCATACTTCCCCAACAGTAGATCCTGACTTCCATTCAGCCCAGATCTACATGCTTTTAAACTCTTCCTTCAACCAATACAAGGTTTGATCACTACCAAAACCAACAAAATTCCCCAATCCAACTGTTCCCGCTACCGAACTGCTCTTTACTTTAACGAGTACCTTTAGTGTGACATCCGTTAAAATAACATTTTAGGTTAGTACTGGACTGAACATCTTAGTATTATATGTTAGACGTGTCACATACTAGATTTAGTAATTAGAAGCAATGTTATTAGAAAAATTTAGAATTTTTGTTTAGCTTTTACTTGGATGAGTGAATTATCTAACAATCTTATAAAATGCCAATTCTAATATCATATATATATATATATATGTACAATGTTAAAAAAATATACTAGCTTAAAACAAGTATTATTAATCTAGTTTTTCTCTCTATTTTCTCTCCATTTTCTCTCAAACATCATCAACATTTCAGCCCACTAAAACAAGAAATCCAAGGCATTTGAAGGTGTTCATAGAGGTAAACTTATGTGTAGATGAAAGATTACTCATCTTTTGTTTAGTTTTCTTGCATTCTCTTGAGTTTTCTTCTTCTATTTTGATTTTCAAGCTTGTTTTGCTAGAAAAACGACTTCTTGATTCTTAATGTTTGTAGATTTCCCCCCAAAACATGTTGCATGTCCTTAAAGGGTTAAAAATCAATGATCAAACCAAAGTTAAGATCAAAGAAAGGACTTTTGAAAGTTCTAACTAGCATCCAAGTGTTTTATTCAAACTTCTACCTTTTAGATTCTAAAAATGTTGTATAAAAACCTCCCTTACTCATCAAATACCTACTTTAAACTTTATGCATGTGATTAAACTTCATATTTTATATGCCAAAAATCGATCTCAAAGCTTGGATTTCAAAGGATTTCTCAATAAGAACAAGTTTTTGCAAGTTAACCTTGCTTAGCTTGAGTGCATGCAATTTTTGATGATTAAAAACAAGTTTCTCATCAGAATATTCTTGGTATGATGTTGATAAATCACAATCTAAGCAAAAGAAACTGAAATCATTGGAAGAAACAAGAGTTTGAACACGTTTTCTTGAGCTCATTTTCGTACAGCAATCTGGCAGATTGCAACACCTAACTTTGAAAGACCATAACTCTCTCAATTCTTAACCAAATGAGGTGAATTTCTTTTGGAACATAGATCTGTGTATTAGCTTTCAAACCCAAGTGATCACGCTTAAAAACACTAAGATTTCGACCTCCAAACAGTCGTTATAAAACAAGTGTGCAAACAGCTATACTTTCTGTGATAGTTGCTAATACAAGGATGATTTGAAGGACCTAACTATCTTAAAAAATTATGATTTTTATGTCAAAAGTTTCCTAACACAATATGTTAACTTGGATAAAAAGCCTCTGACTAAAAGAATTATGGAAGACAATTAAAAATAACCATAAATAGCAACAAAATTTTGGACAGAAAAGAAAATTTAAAAACTTAGTTTTAAAAATCAAAATTCTTAAAACCCTTTTACCATTTTAT
This sequence comes from Saussurea involucrata, assembly GCA_033807775.1. Lineage (NCBI taxonomy): Eukaryota > Viridiplantae > Streptophyta > Magnoliopsida > Asterales > Asteraceae > Saussurea > Saussurea involucrata. Next base: position 61,283,047 of record CM066314.1, on the reverse strand, counting down.
TTTATAAATTTGAGGTTTGTGTTAATATGATTCGTAGGCTTAAATCTTACTAGCATAAGATCTAGGCTTAAATCTTACTAGCATCTTTACTAGCATCTTTACGTTTCGTAGGATTGAAGTAGGATCAGACCTTGGTTTGCATTCAGTGGACATCTTGAGCCGTTGGTAATTATGAATAGCGCTATTTGGTTGACTCCCCACTTACATTGCGTGAGTGCATAATTATTGTTTTAATATACGCGTGTTAGCGATAGAACATGCACCTTGGGGCGTTCAGTCGTTAGGTTTGGGTAGTGGGCTCGTTGCTTTAACAATTTTGCATACAAAGATACCTTGGGCAAGTTGACAACCGGATTATCTATCCACTGTGCGGATTCAAACAAATTTTGTATTAAAAATTTTTATTGCATCCAGAAAACCTGTGATCTCACCAACTATTTCAGTAGTTGACCTCTCATTGGCATGCTTTTCAGGTGTACGTCAGTAAGGTTGGCATCTAGAAAGGCACCACGTGTAGCAGCATCCTGCATGTGTTCATCTATGTTATTTCCATTTGAAAAATTGTTGTTTTAAGACATGTTGTAAATTTTTGTACTTCCTTTAAACTACTATGGTTGGTGTTATCTTGTACCTTATGCTGTGAAAACCTAAAACTGTTACATCTCGTGTTTCTGCTTTAGCGGGGTGTGACAGATTTGGTATCAGAGCCACAGGTTATAGAGAATACCGGTTTTCCTTTGGAAGACCCAAACTATAGCCGAAAACTGGAAATAACTTTCAAACTACTGAACATATTACTAGTATAACAAAGTAGGGTATTGAAATATTGGACCTCAATTAAACAAAGCCTGATCACCTATGTTTAATTAAGAAAAGGTTAATGCGAGACTAGAAATGGTTATAATAGAAGTACGCTTAAGTTGATCTATACTTAAACCCTCGAGTAGCATGCATTGTGTGTGTGTAGTCATTGCATACCATAGACATTTACACCTGTACATGTAGTAACTAAGTACACTCTTACCACAGTATATTACTATGTCGTCATCATCGTCATTTTCCCGCACTGCCTACTCGGCCGATGAGTCGGGTTACGTTACTGGTCGTCCCCGAGACAACCCACCCAACATTCAGGAGGAGGAACCCCCCATGGATACTGATTCAGAGCTTGAGGGGACTAGCGAGAGAGCTGCTAGTGACAGTCCGAGAGTGTCGTCGACTTCAGTATTACCCCAGCCGACCCCTGTTCTTCCCCAGCCGATTCACCGAGGACCGCGCATCCAGCAAACGGCCCGAAAGAGCGTCCCGATTCCCAGGAGAGTGGCGTTAGGGATGTCGCCTCAGGAGGTGACAGAGACACCCCGAGTGACCACCAGAATACCAGTAGTGCGTGTTCCTGGTATGACTCGGGAGGAGGCGCAACATGTACAGGCCATGGCAGTCGAGTTGCGTAACTGCCAGACGAAGGTGGCCCACCAGGAGCAGGTCATGACCAACCTGGCAGAGCTGACGCACCTCATATATGACTGCTCGACCCGGGCATGGGATAACGCCCTCGTAGCTAGACGGACCATGAGGAGGATGAAGCTTTTGTGTCAGTTGGTTGGAGGAGTTGTGCTGGCTACGTTGGTATTGTTGCTCTTGGCGGTTGCGTATCGGAGATGGTTTTGATTAGGATAGTTGATAGTTTGACAGCTTTTGATAAAACTTTTGGTTCAAAGGAAAACATTTTCCTTGTGGTTATTATGAGCTACGTATTTTGGTAATTTCAAATGTTTGTTTGTTTTGGGATTTAAAAACTTTGGTATAGATGTATGTTAAACATCAAAATTTTGTATTAATGGCATTATTCAAAAATGAATGGAAAAATCATTTAGTGAAATACAAACCTATAATTGTCATATTTATTTACATGATTATTATTATTTCAAAATTCAAAGTGGTAGTGTAGATCCTTGAAAAATATGTATGGTCAAAAATTTGTACAAATTTTTTAATCAAACCAATATTTGTAAATGTATTTTAGAATCATGCCTCCAAGAAGATCCCTACGCAATACGGGAGCAAATCATGAAGACCAAACGCCGGATATAGCACGGATCATAGCTCAACAAATCCGGGAGGTGATACCCAATATTGTCACCCAAGTTACCGCAGGCATTAACGCTGACCGAAGGAATGATGGAGGCAGAGGAGGAAATCCGGTCAACAACAATAAGGGGTGTAATTACAAGGCATTCATGTCCTGTAAGCCCAAGGAGTTTTACGGAAAGGAAGGTGCCGTAGGATTACTAACATGGATTAAGAGCATGGAATCGGTACTCCATATCAGCAAATGTTTAGAGGACTGCATGGTGGAGTATGCGGCATGTCAACTCCAAGGCAGGGCTCTAACTTGGTGGAACATACAAGTCCAGACCCGTTGTAGAGAGGATGCATACAAACTTTCGTGGGAAGAGTTTAAGAAGCTACTCATTGAAGAGTATTGTCCCAAAAGTGAAATTCAGAAGTTGGAAGCTGAATTTTGGAATCACACCATGGTTGGAACAGACATAGACCGATACACTGCCCGCTTCCATGATCTCGCAAAACTGGTGCCCCACAAGGTTACTGTAACACCCTGAAATTTTGAGAAAACGGAATATGGGTTTGGCGGACGTCCGCATGGTGCATCCGAACGTCCGTGCCATGCGGAAGTCCGCATGTCATCCGCGGAAGCAACAAGGGTTTTGGGATGGAAACAGTTCGGCCGAGGCCGGACGTCCGCGAAGGACCATGCGGACGTTCGTGACCTGTCTGGTGAGATATCTTGGGTATTTTAAGCCCTTTCTCTCTTTCTTTCTTCATTTCACTTTCCTTCACAACAACTCAGCTCTCTCTCTCTAAAACCAATCTCTCTCTCTCTCTAGAAAACCCCAAATCCATTATCTTCTTCTTCATCATCTTCACCTAAACCATACCCACATCCACCATTGTTGAATATATGGGAGCTTGAAGCTTTTGTGGAGACTAGGAGCTTTTATTTGGAGGATTCAAGTGGTGAAGGTAATCTCTCCCTACCCAAAAGTTAGATTGTTGTTGTTTCACCTTCTCTTCCATATTGGGGTATTATTGGGTGATTTTGGTGATGTTTGGTTAAGGTAATCTTCTATTCTCTTCACCTATTAAATTAGGGTTTTGGTATAAGTTGAGATCTTGAAGTAAAATGGTTGGGGAATGATTCTTTATGTTTGGATATGAATGTTTATGGTTGGAAAATTATGGATCTAGGTTTTTGGAGAATTTGGCTTGAAGATGCAAGTTCTTTCAAAGGAGCTTACGTTTGGGGAAAATCTAGATTTAGCCTAAATCTAGCAAGGTGAGTTTAAGTTGCGTTGTAAAAACTTTGTACATGCCAAAATGTTATTTTTCCAAGTACTTATGTGTTTTACATGAAAACTATCAATGGTTGAATTATTTGGTGGGTTTTAACCTTTTGAAGTATTTATTGTTGTATATATTGTAAAACATCTATAAATGGAATTTTTGGGAAAATTGGTAGATAAATCATAAATGGAAATGTGTTGATGATTTATTTTATAAATGGAGTCTATTTGTTATGAAAATGCATTTTTACGTATATCTTGGAAATATGCATATAGTACGATATGAGACGATTTTGAAATGTAACGGTGTGAGTTCCTTGGAAAAGAGGGGTGTCCTAATCCAATGTCTTGTTGTGGGTTTTTCATGGATTTGAAATAATTATTGGCAAAAGTGTGTGTTCCTACGTTTAATCTCATTTGATGACTTTTCATGAATTATCTTTTGAGTCAGTTGAGCTTATGGCTCGGTATTGGATTTTGTTAAGTCTTGAGGACAATTGTCCAATTTTGATAGCTCGAAGTCGAGTTTTGATCATGATTTACGTTATTGGGGAATTGCATGTTTTGAATGCACTTGTTTATTCATTTGGGGTCGTGTAATGTTTTAGACCTTATTAGCTATGGATCCATAGGCTCTTGAGTTGTACGTTTATTGTAGAGACGCTAGTTTCTCTTTTGTACACAGAATAGGCATCGGGTTCCATGATAAGTAAGGCGTAGGCCTACATGGTCGGTCGTCGTCTCATGGGCAGTAAGGTGTAATTCCATATGTGCTTGGCACGGGATAGGCATCGGGTTCCATGGTAAGTAAGGTGTGGACCTATATGGTCGGACAGCTTCCCATGGGCAGTAAGGTGTAATCCCAAACATGCTTGTTTTGTGGATTTGGAGTGACCCAATGTATAGACCTGGAGTGGTTGAAGTTGGGGGCTCCCAAGTCTCACGGGCAATATATCTGGAGTGATTGAGCTTAGTTTACGAGAGTAATCTACGTGTTTGTTTTATTACATGGTTATGTGACCCACTTTTGTGTCCCGTCACGTGCGATGTAAACGGGCCTCCCTCGTCACCGAAAGGTGTTGCTTTGGGTATTTTTTTCTATCCATGTTTTCGGTGACGTGTTATGTTTATATGAATTGCTTTCCACGTTATGTGAGTTATGGGTTATGCTTCATCCATGTTTGGAATGTTTGGAATAATGGCGATTTTTTTATGAATTCAATCGTTTTGAGAATCAAATGCTATTTCACCTTTCACGTTGGTTTTGGGGATGAGTCCATTTTGGGAATCATGTTATATTAAAGTTTTCAGCACGGGATTTGTGTGAGTTGGAAAATGTGCGATTTGCATCTAAAGTAAATTCTTTTGAACTCATGACTTAAACTACATCTCTCTCGATTTATGAATTTATATGGTCATGATAAAACTCTTGAACTCACTAGGCGTTAGCCTAACCCTTTTATTTGTCGGCATGTGCAACAGGCTCAAGTTGGGAATACCTTTAGCTACACTGTGAAGTGATGAGTGCTAGTAGAGTGCACGAGAAGTGATTTTGCCTAGAGAAGTCTTGCACACTTATTTGGGATTAGCAACTTGTGTTGTGTTAAGTAACACCCGTCTTAAGTTATTAATTGTGGAAATTGGGATGTTTAAACTTTGAGGTATTTCCAAGGATGGTTTTGTAGAAAGGATTCTATCCTCTTTTAATTTTTATCGAGATATTTGTTAGTTGCCCTTTCCAAATTTTGAGGGTGTTACAGTTACCCCCGAGAACAAAAGGATTGATCGATACTTATAGGGATTGGCCCCGGAAATCCGAGGGATGGTCACATTAGCAAACCCAACCACAATCCAAGCAGTAGTGGCCTTGGCAACTAGTCTAACCAATGATGCGGTTAGAGCTGGAACTTTGACTCAGGGAAGTGCTGGTAATAAGAGGAAGTCAGGGAACCAGTCAGGAAAGAAGACTGGTGGTAATTCAAGCAAGAATCAGAAGGTGGTGAGAAATTTCGGAGTGAAGGCTGAGGACCCAAGGCAGTACAATGGTTCACTCCCAAAATGCAACAAATGTAACTATCACCATTAAGGGGACTGTCCTGTTTGTGGCAATTGTAAACGAACGGGTCATTTCACCAAAAACTGCAAAATGGAAAAGAGCATCAGGGAAGGAAAAAGGGTGTGCTTTGAGTGCGGAAGTCAGGACCACTTCCGGAATGTGTGCCCGAGATTGAATAGGGGACCGAACAATAACAACACTGGAAACCAGGCGAGGCAAGCGAATCAGGGAAATCAAGGAGGCCAGGCTCGAGGAAGGGCATTCGCCATTGGAGCTGAAGAAGCACGCCGAGACCCCAATGTGGTAACAGGTACGTTTCTCCTAAACAACCACTATGCATCAGTATTATTTGACATTGGAGCAGATAAGAGTTTTGTTTCATTAGAATTTAGGCCACTGGTCGATTTGAAATCCAGGAAATTGTGGGATGCTTATATTGTTGAAATTGCTAATGGTCACGAAATTGAGGCTAAAGATGTAATCTTAAATTGTACCTTGAATCTAGCTGATAGGTTATTTAACATTGATCTTATTCCGATTGAATTGGGGAGTTTTGACGTAGTAGTAGGAATGGACTGGCTGTCCAAGAATCGAGCAGAGATTTGCTGCTTTGAAAAGGCCGTTAGAGTACCTCTGCAAGGTAGAGAAACCCTTATCATACAAGGTGATAGACCAAGAAAGAGCCTAAAAATAGTATCGAGTATGAAGGTCCATAAGTATTTGAGGAAGAAGTGCGTCGCATTCTTGGCACACGTAGTTGAAAAGAAGTCCGAGGAAATGTGAATCCAAGATATTCATGTGGTGAGGGATCACCCATAAGTATTTCCAGACGATTTGCCTGGACTTCCCCCGTCTAGACAAGTCGAATTCCGAATTGACCTCATTCCCGGAGCAGCACCTGTAGCTAAAGCACCGCACCGCTTAGCACCGGCTGAAATGCAGGAGCTGTCGGGTCAACTTTAGGAACTTCTAGACAAGGGATTCATTCGGCCAAGTTCCTCACCTTAGGGAGCCCCATTCCTGTTCGTCAAAAAGAAGGATGGATCTTTTAGAATGTGCATCGATTATAGGGAGTTGAACAAGTTGACGATCAAGAATCGATATCCCCTTCCCCGAATTGATGATCTGTTCGACCAGTTACATGGTGCTACTTATTTTTTAAAAATTGATCTTCGATCAGGGTATCATCAGTTGGGAGTTCGTGAGGAAGACATCCCTAAGACAGCTTTTAGGACTCGATACGGGCACTATGAGTTCTTAGTTATGCCCTTCGGGTTAACAAACGCACCGGCTGTTTTCATGGATTTAATGAACAGGGTATGCAGGCCATACCTTGACAAGTTTGTGATCGTGTTTATCGATGACATACTAATTTACTCTCGGACTAAGGAAGATCACGAGCAGCACCTGAAGATAATATTAGAATTACTCAAGGATCAGAAGTTGTATGCCAAATTCTCAAAGTGTGAATTTTGGATTCGAGAGGTACACTTTCTTGGTCACGTGGTTGGTGAGAAAGGAATTCATGTAGATCCGGCTAAGGTGGAGGCCATTAAGAAGTGGGAAGCCCCAAAGACCCCGACAGAAATTCGTCAATTTTTGGGTTTCACAGGTTATTACCGACGATTCATCGAGAACTTCTCGAAGATTGCCCAACCACTAACAGCGCTAACTCAAAAGGATAAGAAATTCGTTTGGGGAAAGCCGCAAGAGGAAACATTTCAACTGATAAAACAAAAGCTGTGCAACGCACCAATTCTGGCATTACCAGAAGGAACCGACAACTTTGTGGTGTATTGTGACGCATCGCATCAAGGTTTGGGTTGCGTATTGATACAGAGGGACAAGGTTATAGCATACGCTTCAAGACAACTCAAAGTTCATGAGAAGAACTATACCACCCACGATTTGGAGCTTGGAGCTATGGTGTTCGCTCTTAAAATTTGGAGACATTATTTGTACGGCACTAAGTGCACTGTTTTTACTGATCACAAGAGTCTTCAACATATCTTCGATCAGAAAATGCTTAATATGAGGCAGAGAAGTTAAGCAACTTAATCGAAGTAAAATTCCGATCTTAAAAGTTCGTTGGAACACAAGGCGCGGGCCTGAGTACACATTGGAAACATGAGGATTATATGAAGAACAAGTATCCTCAACTCTTTACTAAATAACCGGTTAAAGATGGCAATCCTTGAATTTCGGGACGAAATTCTTTTAACTGGGGGAGATTGTGACATCCGTCAAAATAACATTTCAGGTTAGTACTGGACTGAACATCTTAGTATTATATGTTAGACGTGTCACATACTAGATTTAGTAATTAGAAGCAATGTTATTAGAAAAACTTAGAAATTTTGCTTAGCTTTTACTTGGATGAGTGAATTATCTAACAATCTTATAAAATGCCAATTCTAATATATATATATATGTACAATGTTAAAAAAAATATACTAGCTTAAAACAAGTATTATTAATGTAAAACAATTCAAAATGATAAAATAAACCTACCTCTTAAAATTCCAAAAAATGCAATCATAATGCTTACACCAAAACCCAATACAAACCTTCATCTCCTCTCTCTCTCTCTCTCTCTCCCACTCCCTATGGCCGACCACAACCCCCCCCCCCTTTAACCTTACACACTCTTCTCTTTCTCTCATTTCACACACAAACCCACCTCCATTTCTCTCTCTAACTTCTCTCTAGTTTTTCTCTCTATTTTCTCTCCATTTTCTCTCAAACATCATCAACATTTCAGCCCACTAAAACAAGAAATCCAAGGCATTTGAAGGTGTTCATAGAGGTAAACTTATGTGTAGATGAAAGATTACTCATCTTTTGTTTAGTTTTCTTGCATTTTCTTGAGTTTTCTTCTTCTATTTTGATTTTCAAGCTTGTTTTGCTAGAAAAACGACTTCTTGATTCTTAATGTTTGTAGATTTTTCCCCAAAACATGTTGCATGTCCTTAAAGGGTGAAAATCAATGATCAAACCAAAGTTAAGATCAAAGAAAGGACCTTTGAAAGTTCTAACTAACATCCAAGTGTTTTATTCAAACTTCTACCTTTTAGATTCTAAAAATGTTGTATAAAAACCTCCCTTACTCATCAAATACCTACTTTAAACTTTATGCATGTGATTAAACTTCATATTTTATGTGCCAAAAATCGATCTCAAAGCTTGGATTTCAAAGGATTTTTCAATAAGAACAAGTTTTTGCAAGTTAACCTTGCTTAGCTTGAGTGCATGCAATTTTTGATGGTTAAAAACAAGTTTCTCATCAGAATATTCTTGGTATGATGTTGATAAATCACAATCTAAGCAAAAGAAACTGAAATCATTGGAAGAAACAAGAGTTTGAACACGTTTTCTTGAGCTCATTTTCGTACAGCAATCTGGCAGATTGCAACACCTAACTTTGAAAGACCATAACTCTCTCAATTCTTAACCAAATGAGGTGAAATTTCTTCTGGAACATATATCTGTGTATTAGCTTTCAAACCCAAGTGGTCGCACTTAAAAACACTAAGATTTCGACCTCCAAACAGTCGTTATAAAACAAGTGTGCAAACAGCTATACTTTCTGTGATAGTTGCTAATACAAGGATGATTTGAAGGACCTAACTATCTTAAAAAATTATGATTTTTATGTCAAAAGTTTCCTAACACAATATGTTAACTTGGATAAAAGGCCTCTGACTAAAAGAATTATGGAATACAATTAAAAATAACCATAAAGTAGCAACAAAATTTTGGACATAAAAGAAAATTTAAAAACTTAGTTTTAAAAATCAAAATTGTTAGAACCCTTTTACCATTTTATTTTATAAATTTGAGGTTTGTGTTAAAATGAACAAGTTAAACATAACATATGTATAAATGTTAATATTAAATATAATAAATTATAAAGAATTACAATAATGAAAGGTTTATAAGGTTTTTATCTTTAAAATTTGTAAATTTTCTCATGAACACAAAAACGAAACCTCAAACAAAAATCAAATATACTTAAGGCATTTTATGATATTTTAGATAATTACGCTTTACCCGAAACCATAAGATCTAGGCTTAAATCTTACTAGCATCTTTACATTTCGTAGGATTGAAGTAGGATCAGACCTTGGTTTGCATTCAGTGGACATCTTGAATCCGTCATCGCATATCACCGTGAGTTTTCACATCCCCGTTTTTTACCATTTTCGTATATTTTGGGGGAAAAGCATGCTACTATTATTTTTTTTACGCACCGGTTGTACTGTTTATCTTGAAACTACTAAACCTTGCTCTGAATGCTTATGCACTATGGTATGTATGCTTATGTTAGTTGATTCTGAGTTTACTATCGTGCCTTAAGTCCCAGTTTTCTCTCACATTACCCATTTAACTCAACTATTGAGCCGTTGGTAATTATGAATAATGCTATTCGGTTGACTCCCCACTTACATTGCGTGAGTGCATAATTATTGTTTTCATATACGCGTGTTAGCGATAGAACATGCACCTTGGGGCGTTCAGTCGTTAGGTTTGGGTAGTGGGCTCGTTGCTTTAACAATTTTGCATACAAAGATACCTTGGGCAAGTTGACAACCAGATTATCTATCCACTGTGCGGATTCAAACAAATTTTGCATTAAAAACTCTTATTGCATCCAAAAAACCTGTGATCTCACCAACTATTTCAGTAGTTGACCTCTCATTGGCATGCTTTTCAGGTGTACGTCTGTAAGGTTGGCATCTAGAAAGGCACCACGTGTAGCAGAATCCTGCATGTGTTCATCTATGTTATTTCCATTTGAAAAATTGTTGTTTTAAGACATGTTGTAAACTTTTGTGCTTCCTTTAAACTACAATGGTTGGTGTTATCTTGTACCTTATGTTGTGAAACCCTAAAACTGTTACATCTCGTGTTTCCGCTTTAGCGGAGTGTGACATTTAGTCACCAAACGGATGGTCATCCTTGACCCAAAGATTATACAACTCCTAGAATACGCCCAATTAACAATAATCCAATTGACAGATTCTTTTACCATTCAAGGAAAGTCGTCCTACTAAATCCACTTATCACAATCTGAACTTCTTAAAACCACTCCAAGCGATACGATTGCGCCTTAAGATTAGACTACAACACTTCAAATACACTGACGGTTAATGACCTCAAAATCCGAAGTTGACACCTAACCACTCCACCAAGATTCAAATTACTACATAACTTCGTACACAAATTTCGTCCATCAAGACTAACCACCAAACAAGGTTGCCGAAATGAACAGTTTACCAAAAGCATTAACAGAAGATACCATGAGCCTCACCCGTCAGATAAAAAAAGTACATCGACTCTACAACCGATACCATTCGGCCTACAGTAATATCACACATCGGAAACCTGACGAAACTCACACACATTAATGTTTTTCTTAGGATTTAGGAGAATAATAAGTGCATGCAATTTGGTTGATACGCAAAATAATTTAAATCGACCTCAATCTCAAGTTGTACAACAATGCGCTTTAATGTTCCAAAATAGTGGCTATAATGACAAGTATACCAATAAGTCAATATAACATATTCGCATGAAACGATAACAAAAGTATCAACAACCGACAATGCATAAAACAAAACATTAAGATAAACTACCATGATGCTTTTATATGCTTACTCGCGCCACGGGTATAACTCAATTTGTACACTAACAAGGTGTAACAAAATATGCTAGCACAAATCTCAAAAGGGAAAAGCATGCGACATCAAAATTTCAAAACCTACTCTTTTGGTTGCCTTACGGCATAAAACAACATTTCTCAACAAAACTTGCATGAGTCGAAATACCCAATATAACCCAAAAATTAACACGCATAATAACTAAAGTATGCACATTACAAAATTGCACTCATGCGACACAAAACGTCGTAAAACAAAACTCCATAGAACTTAATGAAACTCAAAGGCATCCAGTCAATCAAATGGTGCCCAACTTTTCGCTTCCAAAAACCAAATTTGCATAAGGCAAAATCACGACTAAAATGTCATAATTCCGAAAATTCCCTTTTTATTGTAATACAATATAAACAACACTTTTCGACAGAACTCGCATTAAATAAAATTTTCAATAAAGCTCAACATAAACATAATGGAAGATAACTCTCCGTCCAAACCTTGACATATGTGGAGGAGATCCAATGTTAAAGTCATAAGTCGTAGTTACTTGTCCAACATCCTAAACAACATTAGAATATGGATATTACTGTACCCAAAAGTAAAGTTGGACAACAAAAATAACGCAAGTCCCGACAGAGTTTGCAACTCCCCGCATTAAAATAATTTCATGCATGTTTAAAACTATGATTTAAAATTTTGTGTGTGCTAAATTTTCCGAGATTTCGTAACACCACCCACATGACGATTTGAAACACAAGAAACAACTGATGCAACTTATTTTAAAAATAAATTTTGTGCATGAATTTAGTCGGCACCCAACGTCTCAAACCACACTCCTCCAAATTCCTCCGGACACACTATCGTCATCCGGATGCTTAAACATCTTAAGGCAAAATTGGAAGTTACATCGATTAACCTTACGATTTCTCCTCGAATTAAGGTCGATTCAATAAGCCTATGGTCCTAATCCAACCATCAATTTCGACCCAAAACGGTCCACTTAATGCAGTTACCATGCTTACCGTCACTCCAAATGGAAATTGCTAAGATCATCAACTCCTTCTAACGGCTACTCGCTTAGAAACTCCTTCACTACCCCAACGGTCATCACATCAAAGTTGTTCAAGTATACACATGTAACTGGTAGGTTCACCATAACACTAGCCAGGTGCAATTATGAACGTATCGTACATAATCATCCTTGCTACCCTCGACGTGCTTCTCATTTCTAGCGACTCCATTGACCTCAAAATATCCTATCTTAAAGTGCCTAATGGTGCAATTTTACTTTCATTCACTAAAAATAATGCTAGTTTGAGTCTAGGTATCCAAAATCAACACTTAATTCTCTCAAACTTAAGCTCTGATACCAAATTGTAACACCCTCGAAATTGGAAAGAGCAACTAAATAAAAATTTCAATAATACATCCAAAATAATATAATTTCTTCCTATGAAGCAATACGAGAAATATCTCAATTAGATTCTATGATTAACCTCAACAGTTTATAACCCAAGTCTTATTACAAAGACTAAATCCAAATCGGGTGTTACTTAACTCAATGTACAATTTACTATTCCCAAAATAAATGTGGAAGATTTTACTTAATCACTTCACCTCTTGAGCACACTCCTAGCACTCATCTCTTCACAGTGTCACTAGAATAATTCTCAACCTGAACGTGTTGCACATGCCGACAAATAAAAAGGTTAGGCTAACGCCTAGTGAGTTCAAGAGTTTACATCATGATTAAAATAATTTGTTGAATGAAATATTGCAACTTAAATCATGAAATATTAAAATAAGGATGTAAACGACTCATTTTCCAACGTACACGAAATCTACGAGGAAAGTTCCCAAAATGTACATAGCGTTTTTCCAAAATGAATTCCAATCCAAACTCACTCAAAATGTGAATAAATCTATATTATGCAAAACCTTCAAATACAAATGATGACATAATACTCAACCCATAAATCATGGAAGAACAATCCATATAAGTATAATACTTCACTTAAAGCGTGATACGAAACCCAATACTCACATAAGTCGTCAATTGCAGTCAATCACACAAGACCAACGATAATAAAGCAAGGGCATTATAATATCCCAAAATAATGTTGGACGACAATGGAGGAGACCCGTATCCATTGAGAGTGGAGGAACACAAAAGTATGCCACTCATACAACGTTAATCGTATGACACTTCACGACATGAAAGCCCAAGTGTCCCTACGACTCCTTTCAAGACACACCCAAAGAGACAGCTGAACTTAGCGGATATTACCATGAATACCACCAAAGGCTCGGCACAAGCGGGGTTACAACCATGGCATTGCCCCGACATGGCAAAGGTCATAAACGCCCATCAATCATGATAGCTCAACCGGACTCAGCCCTCCTAGTGTACCCTTAAAAGGTAAATGTCGTAAAACATGGGGCCCGGTCAAATCTCGCCACACCCAGTAGACCATCAAATAAAGACCGACTTACGTGCCTATGGATCCAATGCAACATAGTCTAAAATTACATGCCTCCACAGGAATGACTAAAGCACTCGAGCATGTAAATAACAATAAGATGCAATAAGATGTAATATGTTGCAATAAATGCAAACCATAAATAGGACTCTACATTGAGCCATCAAAATCGGACAAGATATCCCCAAAGACTCCTTTAAAGTTAAACCGAACAAAGTACTCAAAACCCATTAGACCAATAAATAACGGTCCTCATAATATAAAAATGCATTTAAACGTCACTTAGGTAAACGTATACCTCAAACTCATTATTAACCCAAAACGCGTCACAAATTAGGACAATTGATTTCACAAATGGACTCATACTCTCATAATTCCCAAAATGACTCATGACACGAAAATGTACATTTTTCCCAAGTGGTTTATAAAATCAATTACACCAACATGCTTAAACCATTGAATAAACTTCATTTGAGCAATAAATCATTTAAGGACATATTTATGATTTCTACTCATCAAAATATCCAAAAATTCCAAATATGGGTGTTTTACAAAGTTTATAAAGTTAAGCACTTCAAAAGGTCAAACTCACCAAATAACTCAACAATTGATAATTTTAAGTAAAACACACAAATACTTGGAAAATAACATTTTTGACATGTACAACATTTTCACAAATCAACTTGAACTCACCTTGCTAGATTTAGGCTAAATCTAGATTTTCCCCAAACTTGAGCTTCTTTGAAGAAACTTGAATCCTCAAGCCAAATATTCCAAAAACCTAGATCCATAAGTTTCCAACCATAAATATTCACATCCAATCATAAAGAATCATTCCCAAAACATTTTTTACATCAAGATCTTAACTTATACCAAAACCCTAATTTCCATAGATGAAGATAAGAGAAGATTACCTTAACCACAACTTGAATCCACCAACCAAAACACCTCTAGATCACCAACAAAACACCACAAGCTCCAACTCTTCAAAATGGACAAAAGGTTGGATGAAACCCTAGAAATCTTTGGGTGAAGAAGATGAAGTGAAAGGGTTTCAAGATTTGTTTTCCCAAAACATGGTAGATGAAGAAATCACATGCAAATCTCGAATCTTGTGGATAAATGGCTCAAAATTGACTTTGGGGCTTAGGGTTTTCAGTTTGGTAGAGAAAGGGATGAAGGGGGAGAAGGGGGAAATGAAAAATGGGGTTGAAATGGTGAAAATCGCGTTTTTATGCTCCAGGTGCCCGACGGCTAAAGTGACGTGCGAGAGTGACACAAGTGTCACTTTCGCTGGGCTCTCTCACCATGGTCCCCTGGCTCTCGGTACAAACCCGGTGAGAGTGACATGCGAGAGTGACACAAGTGTCACTTTCACTTGTTACTTTAGCCGAGGTCGTACCGAATGTTGTTTTGGCCATAACTTCTTCGTTTTGCTCCGTTTTCGCTCCGGAAAGGCCCGTTGGGTTTGTATTTGAATTCCCCATCCAACAAGACCATAAAATCTAGGATTTAACCCAAAATCTTATTTTTCATATTTATCTTAGAAGATCGATTTCTACACTGATTCAAAAATGTACTTATCGGAAAATTACTGGTGTTACAAGAACTTTGAGCAAAGGAAAGCTCAGAATTGGGAATGGTTTGAGAAAAGAAGGGTAGTGAGGGTAGAATACCTGATGGTCATGAGAAGTCGTCAAAATAACTACTCCTACCATAATATTCCATATCATGCTCGAAAGGAGACAATGATGTGGGTGGCATGCGCTAAGAGCCTCCAAGAGGGAGACCATCAGGTCCTATGACATTGCTGCGCATTAGGTTTTGCAGCATGGTCTCTTTTTTGTCAGCGACTGTTGTCACTGGTGCAGCAGATGTGTTGACCAATGAGATGGTGGGAGAAGCAAGATCTGAGAAGGCCGTGTAGTGAGAGGGTATGGCACTGGCGGTGCCATAAACGATCTCCTTAGTGCTTTGAGGCACTGCGAATGTTGCAGAAGATGCCAGTGATAATTCAGCAGTTGAAGGCGCTGAAGTAGTTGTGGTTGTAGCAGATGTGGTGGAGTGAGCCACGAAAGTATTGAGGGTCGCTTGTGAAGAGACGATCCCTGAGGATGTAGTAGCTGGTTATTGGGGTGGTTTCTCCATTGAAATCCTCTTGGTCTTTTTGGAAAGACCAGAGGTGGTTGTAGATTGTTTCCTATTTGGTGAGGATTAGGTTGTGGTAGCATGGGTAGTAGCGGGGGGTGGAACCACTGATGTTGCTTCCTGAGAAGAAGAAGGAGTGAGGAGAAGTCGAGTAAGAGTAGAGAGACGTACCTCGTTGGCGGTTGGCTCGACGTCTAGGATACGGGCTCCTAGCTGAGGAAGTGAATAGTCTCCTTCTTGAGGGTAATCTTTCTGTAGGAAGAAAGAGAGGAGTACTGGTACAAAACGTACATAGGGAACTTTCATATCCCTCTTTTCATTCTCCACTTTGACCATGAGGTCGTCAAAGATCATCCGGGCATAGTCAATGTTGCGCCCAATGATGAGGTTGTACCCCATCTGCAGCTGGTATCGGTTTGCCTGGTCCAGTGATCCAGTCTTCCCATTCATGGAGTAAATGATATGAGAAAATAGAAAGTTCAGCTCTGAAGGCATCTTCGCCTTTAGGATCTTCGTCAACTTCTTGTATGGTAGATCAGGGTTGCGGGGCATGAGGTCCTATGTGTAACCCATGAGGTCTAGAAACCTGATCAGTTCATTATCAGTGAGAGGATCAGTGAATGGTCCCACTGGCATCTTGACGGCGGAACAAATGCCGTTGGCAGTGATGAAGCCTTCTCCAATTTCAGTCTGGAAGGCAATGACCTTCCTTCCAGCTTTCAGGGTTTGTTCAGTTCTTTCAGCAGTGTACCAGAACTGCTGAAGAAGATGTTTGTGGGCAGGGGGTGCAACTATTATGGCATAGTGAATGGGAGAACTGCGGAAGAGAGTGACTACGTCA